>JALMGA010000001.1:96557499-97849999 GCA_023333525.1 Aspidoscelis tigris stejnegeri
ACAAGGACAACTCGAATCTGTGGGAACAGACAACAAGAACAAGGAAATTGAATAGCATTTAACAGTAAGGCCCTGTCCCCATGCAATTGAAAGTCTGCTGGAACTCTTCTTTTGCCTCTGAGCGGCCCCATCCCAGGCTTTACAAGGCGCTTAGGGAGCTTAGGAAAGTGAGACACCCGCGATAAAATACGTGCACTTTAAAGAAGAGTTCCAGCGCTCTTTCGGCGATTCGCGGGTTTTGCTCGCTATATCTGCCTTGAGGACGCTCCGTGGCAAAAGGGGCGGGGATTGCTTGCCTGCACACACAGCCAAAAAGCATTCACACATCTGAGAAATGCAGCAGGTTCGCTTCCTTTCCTTTGTAAAAAGAGCCAGAATTGCTCAGAATTGCAACATTGTTATCAAGTGATCTGTGAAAGCCTTAAAAGAGAATGAGCGAAGGATCGCGCTGCCGATGGCTGCAGCCGCTGACTTTGCCGGGGCAGAAAGCCTTTTCTAACAGAGAACTGAGTGAAAGTAAGTGCTGAAAGTGAATGAATGAGTGATCATCTGCCTTTGCTAGGGGCGGGAAGCCGTTTCAGGAGATGGAGATCTGGCTATTTTTCCTTTTAACAAGAGAGGGGGTGGGGGGAAAAGATGCCCGGAAAGAGAAGACAGCTACCATGGGGACGGAAAGTCCGTTTAGATCGCGGCTACCATGGGGACGCTTATTCCGGAAGTGGAGGGGACTTTTAAAGTCAGCTATAATAGAGTGACGGCAGAGGAAGCCGAGAGGGGCTAATAAGTCTTTTGGGGACAGGGCCTAAATGATGCATCACTGTGATTACAGTGGGCCATTATGGGAGTAACTGATTAAAATCAAATTGTCTTTGTTGCTGCTGCTGTTATTTATTGCTTTTCTATAAGACATTTCAAAGCAATTTACAATATAATAAAAAAGATAAAATGATCATACAGTTTGTGTGTTGTTTATCTATTGTATTCATACCCTCCCCTACCAGGCAATAAGGATCTGTGTGGTCTACTAAGTTCAAAGAACAAAATAATATAAAAATGCAATAAAGAAGATACAATAAAATGTAAGTAAAAGCTTAGTGCGCACACACTAGATAAGAGGTTTCTAAAAACTTGAAGTTTCCATGGTATCTAATGCCTATAGGAAACCACTGGGGCTTTTCATCAAGAACTCTAGAGTGAGATGCTATCAGCATGCTGATACCATACATCTCTATATCTCCTTTGTATCTGAACCAAGAGAGGTATCTGAACTGCAAGATTGGTACTTGAAGATGATGAACTGGATCAGGGGCCATGGCCACACCTTCACTTCAAACCTTCCTCAGTCCATCTTCGGGGCTGTCTCTGCTCACACCTCATTTCTATTCATTTTATTGTGGACTCTCCACCCCTCTGTTTGGACCTTCCTTCCTCATCTAGTCCTGTAGTCTGATCTCACAGTGGTTGTGGTCATAGTTAAGGTTTAATTCAGCTTCAGTCCAATTTTCAGAGCAAAATAATACATAAGTAAAGAGACAAGCTGTTTTCTTTCAGTGTTAAATAACTCAGAAAATTCACCTTTGGGATAGATAATGTGGGAAGAAAATGACTGGTCACTTTGCTGATGCGTTCTCCTGCTCTGAAAGTGGACTGAAGCTGGATTAAACCTTAGGCGTGACCACAGCCAGTGACAATCACTTGCATGTGAAAAACCACAACTGAGCCGTTAGCAAAAAGTTTCCTGACCTGAATCTTGAGGAACTGAATTCCTAAATTTAATTATATACTGTATAGAAATATATATATTATTGCCTGTTGTGCTTCTTCAAAGTTTCAGTTTCATTGGAAAACCTCAAGATCCTGTATTTTGGGAAAGGAAAAGATGTGTGAACAAGGAGGACAGAGCTGCTGGTAAAACTACAGTCCACATTAGGGTTAGGGAAATGCGCCAAAGTTCCAGTCCTCAGATGGGATTCAGGCTGCAATGTTCACTCTTGAATAATTTCCTCCCCGCACTATGCATCTCTTGAGTAATTTAAAATGAGTTAATGCAAGGATGTTTTAGTCAGGAGTTAGGATGGCTCAGGGGGCAGAAGTGTTTGCTGACCTTAGGGATGCCTTAGGTACCTGTGTTGGTCTATGTGTAGCTAGGTTTTTTGTTGTGGTTTTTGCTTTTTTAATGTGCACCACTAAACTTGGCTTACGTTGAACAGAATTTGCTATTTCTTCAGTATACAGAAATCCCCCTGAAGCTTTTCACTGCCCCTTTTTGTTTTTACCAGCACAATTTGATATCATCAGCAACCTTGGTCATTTGGCTGTTCACCCCTGACTTTAGAACATTTATGCAAACGTCAAAAAGCAATTGTCCCTGTATAGAATTATGGGCAATTCAGCTTGTTCTATTCTGAGAAATCTCCATCTACTCCTACCCCTTACTAATAATTTGCTTAACCATTTTATTCCATTGCTTTTAAGATGAATGCCATCCAGACCTGAGGCCAATTCACACTTGGCCTCTTAGTGGGCACTGGAGTAGCTTCTGATAAAGAACATCTGCACTTGCAGGAAGCATTTTTCAACCCAGAAACGCTGTACCAGAAGCTACCCCACATCTACTAGTGGTGGTGCATGAAACCATGTACCACACAAGTCCTAATATTTATCTTTCCCAGCCAGAGGAGCAACCATTCACACGCCTGCCAGGATCGGGGTTGACTGAAGTGCCACAAAAGCACACTTGCACCTCAAATGACCTCAAATGTGTCTGCGCATGCGCAGACTGTCACAGTCTGCACAGTTGTGCCAGGTTTCACTCAGCTTCAGCAAGTGCATGGGGTTTGGTGTGGGAGGCACTAGCATTTGCAATTGCAAACACTAGTGCACACTAGTGGGGAATGCACTTTTCCCATCCAACAGACAGGAAACTAAGTTCAGAAATGCCCTTGATGAACTGTAGATTTTTAATTTATCAGTAAGTCCCGTTAGGAGACAACGTCCTGACATGTGTCTTTGGGGAAATAGTTCGTCAGGATGTCTTCTCATGCTAGGAACTTGCATTTAAAGTTTAAATAATGCCAGATCAGTTTTGATGCGTAAACAGCAAGGAGTGAGGCCCCAGAGTCTGTTCTCTTAATAGGAAAAATGCTTTTTAAAAAAATAATAATCAGTATTAAGAAGAATCAGAATTGAAGAGAGCACTATGCAGAGTGCCACAACATAAGCAAAAGCAGATTTCCAATGGGGTAGCACAATTGGTGAAATAGCTTGGTATTTGGGCAATCAAAGACATAGGCACCATCTTCATGTAACTTTATTGTCTCTCTATTGTCCCTCTATTCCAGCGGACTTTAAAAATGCCATTCAATTCCGGAATAAGTGTCCGCATGATGCTCAGCAAAATGCGCATTTAAAACGCACCTACCATCCCCATGGAAGTGTGTTTTCTTTGCCCGCAACTTTTTCTCCCCGCCCCCTCTCTGGTTGATCAGGTGCCGCCGGGAATGGGGAGGGACTGCGCTCTGCGCAACCACAACCAGGAAGACAACCCCCAACAAGTCCAAAAGAAAGATAGCCATGGGTATTCACAAGTTCTCTCCCCTGCCTGCAAAACCCACCAGAAACATTTATCACTTTGGGATCCAGAGCTTGCTTCCAAAGATAGTGATTTCACTGTAAAAATCCACCCCATACAGCAGCGGTTGCACTGTAGCAATCCACCCACTTCACACCTGATAACAATGTTGCAATTCTGTGCAATTCTGGCTCTTTAAAAGTTCTGACCTTTAGAAAGGGAAAGGAAGGAAGGTGCTGCAGTTCTGGGAGATGTGTGAATGTTTAAGGCTTTGTGTGCAGGCGACAGCGGCGACAGGGCCAGGGTGCTTTTTTCGGAGATCTTGTGAGTAACATAATGAATTGCTTCCACAAGATCTCTGTCCGCCTACTGTTTTCTTGCATTCAGTATAGATCTTGAATACTGGCTGTGGATGAGAGGCAAAAAGAGAGAGAGAGAGATGATTTTATTTGAAGAGAAAACAAGGGAGAAGACTGAAAAAAAGAGGAAAGATGGGACCGGCAATCCCCACCCCCAAATACCTCTTTTGCCATGGAGCGTCTCCTTGCATGATGTTGCTAGGAATACCAGCAGCTTCCAAAAAGTGCATTGGTAGTCTTTTTTAAATGGGGGGGTCTTTCTTCCATGCATTTTCCTCCTTTGTGGTGCTGGAAGCCTGGAGAAAAGCCATGCATGGAGATGGCAAAAGAAGCTTTTTAACGGGCTCTTTATTGCATGAAGACTGGGCCATACAGTAGAGGAGGAAAAGAGCCCATAGTGCAACTGGTTCTCACCCATGCAGATTCTCAGGAGACATGTGCAAGTGGGAACTGGACCATGCAGATTTTCTTCAAGATGCAGCGAAGGTCCAGATGCAGCTGGGAAAAACAGAAGCAGGTTCTCTCTTTCTTACGTAGTAGAGGCTTTGGGAAGGATCAGAGGTCCAGTTGCAGCAGAGATCAAGGCCACCCAGCAGGCAAATGGCTGCCAGGTACAGTGGTTTTTCAGCTAGTGATTCAGCTCATGGTTTAGTCATTCAACACAGTAGCAGAGTGGAAGTGACAAACCTCAGAGAGCTACCTGTATACTCTCTGCTAACCAATCAGATTCAAAGCGGGAATTTGAGTCTGTGGAGGGGCAGGGCCAGACCGTTGCAATGAGTCCCAACGGCTGAACTTCTGACCTGCCTGGATACTTGAGGAGTCAGAGTTTGCTCAAGCACTTGACATAAGCATCTGCTTCCAGCTGTGCATCTTAAACAAAAGCCTTTATCTTTGGCAAACACAGATGCTTGGGTGCTAAAGATTCCAGATAACTCAGATCTGCATAAGTAAACCAAATGAGTGGTCTTGAAAGCATATTTTATAAAATATAAAATATCTTTATTTTGGCCTGGCACAGAGTCTTGATAATATATATTGATAATACATGAGACATATATATATATACTTAAGCCTGAGAACCATCCTGCTTTTCCCAAGGCCCAGTGGTCCAGATAAGAGGGTAGCATATTCTGGAATAGCACCATCTGTATGATGACACTGTTCCTGGTCAGCTTCCATGCTGACCTTGAAGCCCACACAAAATCTGGGGGCAGTGTTTGAGGGTTCCAAGGTGCTAGGAACACACATTCCTAACCATTCTGAGTCCCCATGACACTCATTTCAGCAGCACGCTTTAACACACACACCTCAAAATGGGTCTCCCAGTAGTATGTAAAATCGAGGCATGCCTACTCCAGACTGCCATGTTCCAGACCAGATGGAGCTGGTACACCAGATGTCCTTGATATTGAGAACATTGAATTATGCACTTTCTTAACTGTTATATGAATCTGCCAATGCATAGTTTGTTTCAAATCAGAGTATTGTCCTTTAATTTTTTTTTTTTTTGCATCTTCTTTGCATCCATCCTGTTTACATATTATACACTTAACATTAAATGCATTAAAACCTCCTAGGGAAAATATTACATTAATAGCATGTTTTTATTTATTTGGTTGCATTAGGCAGCGATGGCACAAATGGATTCTGTTTGCTTTCTTTAACTTCATATTTTAAGCTATTCATTAATGACTAGCACTGAAATAAAAGCCATCTGGCTTTTTTGAAGTCTTTTTAAATGCATTACCAAACCACACTGAGCAGTATACCAAGAAATAAAGCCATCCTGGACTGTCTGGATCCACTTGAAGCAGTAATAATGTGTATATATATTTTTCATGCAAGAAAGAAAGTCGCAACTGATATCTCTTTTTCTCTTCAGTGTGAACAGACCAGGATGCAATCTGAGGGTACATGATGAGGAAGCTAAAGTGTAGCAAAATCCTTAGTGTTTTCCAGATGGAAATCTTGGGTATAACAAACAAACCAGGAACTCCAAGTGACAGGTAAGAGTGACTTACCTGTAGCTTCACTGCCAGCTACCATTAAGCAAGATTCCAAAAATGGACAACTTCCAGTACCATATCTGGTGCCTTACTTCCTGCCCCTTGATGGAGCTTTGATGTCAGGGACCTTACATTCTCCAGCCCAAACTCTTTATAGCCTGGGCTATGTGGGTCATGTGAATAGCCCACCTCCTTGGTCCTGATCCACAGAAAACACTTCAGCCCACGGGCAGACCTTTTCAGTTCCTGTGCAAAAGTTGCTTTTGTGGCTGGAAACAGAATAAAAGGAAGAAAATGATTAAGGCACATTTTTCTGAAGTTTATGTGGGGCATACAGACAATTCAGATCATAAACAGGTTGGATAAATGATGTTATTATCATCAAAGAATTAGATTGTCATGGGATACATAATGGAGGCAGAGTGAATTCGGGTAAGTCAGAATTTCTGATAACTGTGATTTAAAATAATATGGACCTATTACATTTATATCGAGACACGTTTAGTTCATATTTCTGCTAGTTACTGGAATATTTATTCCATGTTACAACAATTTTATGGTTTCCTAATAGCACTGACATTCACAAAGACTGGACTCGATGCAATTTTGAAAGCAGAGATTTATAGGTTTTCATTATATGCCATCCTCTTGTAGATCTTATAAACAATATGAATTATAGTGCTTTTACTGTGACCGACATTTCCTGGAAGACAAGGACAAGGTAAATACAGCCCTCACCTCCTAGATTTCTATCTGATTGTTCTGAAATATGAACATCTTTTGCCCTAAATCTAGATTGTGCCTTCTATCAATGTCTTTCTCTAGGTGTGATTTAGAACCAACTGTTTTTATGTGGTGAACAATAAAAAAAAGTTCACAAAAGCCACCTTCATTGTCAAACTGAAAAACACAAAATTTGTGGCATATGCTGTATTTGTACAGTCATTTGTACAGCAAAAGTCCCTTTCAAGAATGTTTTGTTAGAATCTGACTCATCCAGGTTCTTGAAAACATATAAATGAACGTTGATTGAGTACTAGATAGATGGCTATTTGAAATGGATTAATGCAAAACTAGTGGTGCCATCAGTCTCCATGTCCACACTCACCACAAGGCCAGCACACAGATTGAACACCCAGGTAGGCGTTCAAGACATGCTTATTAGAAATAGAAAACACCCTTGTGGCTGATGATAACAGGCCAAAAGAGGCCTCAAACCCACTGAAAATGGGTGCATGTATGTAGGGGATGTATTATTTATTATTTACATTTCTATCCCGCCCCATATCCAAAGGTCTCTGGGCGAACCTGCAAGAGCTGAGCTATGTGTGCTTGGCTCCAAGAAGGCTGTGGACAAAACTACTTTGCTGAGATCACTTTGCAGATAAGGCTTGTTGTATGCTGGGAAATCGAGGTAGATTGATTTCATCCTCTTGAATGTGTTTTTTTAACTTTTTGTATACTAGATCTGGATTAAAGAAGCACGGTGGGAAAACACCCATAATTGTGTGATATGACCGCTTTGTTTCTTTCATCACCTCTACCATCCCACTACTGTTATTTTCTAGGATCAACTGACATACTTATCTTAATTCTAAAATTAATGTTACAATATGTGGGGGTGCAATTTGCCCATCTCAGCTAAAGCAACTCTTGCTAAGAAAGCAAGTAGGACAAAGGACACATTCTGGATCACTGTAACTTGCCTAATATCTTTCTCAAGGAAGTCATAACATCCACAGTACATGTAAACAATATGCAGCATCCAAGGATGCTGACACGAGATATCCACATGCACAGAGACAGGCTTCTGTTGGCCCTACACCATATCCTTGCATTTACTGGTTCAGTCCAGTTCTCTTCTTGTAACCTAATATGGGCACCCCGGGGGGAAATTTCCATTGAGAAATGTATTCTGTAACTGGGCATAAAAAGCCTGTAAATCTTCAGTAAAGGAGACTCTTTCACCTGGCAACCATTCTGCGTGTGAGCCTCAATTTGTTACTACAACAATATCTGCAGGAAAGCTGAAGGTAACATTTTGTACTTTCCCCCACCAATTGAAGCCACGTTTTCAGGAAGGGGAACTACAGGAAGGCAAAATTCATGTGGACATCTAAAGCAGCCCTCTGGGAAACCAGGAATCAAGGCTTCCAGGCATACTCCCAGCCCCTACCAGCTTCCCCAAACCCCAATCAAAGTGCTCTTACCATAACTGCTGGGGGAAATTTTGCTCCCACCATGTGGGTGGAGAGAGACAGAAGGATGCAATGCAAGACTCAGGGATCCTGCCAAGAATCACCACACAGATGATCAAGAATGACTGGCTTCCAGTATCATTTCTAGTCCTCTAAAGGCAGTCTTGGCAGTATTCTTGCACCTGCCATTGGAAGTATGTAATTGGAAATGCAGTGTTCTGGGAGCTATGGTGAGGTCCACAGTGTCTGTTTGTGTATCTTGGATCCTTCCTCCTATAGGTTCTGTCTTGAAGAAGCCAAAATTAGACTACTGCATCCACACACATTAAAAATGCAGGTTAGATACAGTATTGTCCTTATCCTAGTGCTTTAATCCACATTAAAGACCAGGAAATGTCCTTCCAAAGTGCATTAGAATTTGAGTAGAAAAATAGCATTCACAGGCTAGCACCACACAGCCACTTTTGAACTGTTTTTTTTTCCCTTAATGTGTGCAGATGCAGCCTGAAACAGCTGTAAGCTAACAGACATGATTGTGGTAAATTGATACAAGAATTATGCCTAAAGAGGGTTGACTGGCTACTGAATGCCGAGAAACTAAGCCAAATATCACAATTTTGACAACACTTGTGCATGTGGTACTTAACACTGATGCCCAGACCCGTTCAAATGTTCCAATTTTTGCTTGTCTTTATTTTTATTGTAGAAGATCAAAATCTCCACTGGGAGAGGCTGTAGCCGAGTGGTAATGTAGGCAATCTGGAAAAAAGAAGGTTGCTAGCAGGCAATGGCAAACCACTTCTGTGTCACTGGCCAAGAAAACTGCATAGAGGTGCCCATACAATCATCCACAGCTCAGAGGTACCTGGCAGAAATAAAACCTTCACCACTAATATTCTGCTTAGAAATGGCCCTGGACATGGCTTGAAGCCTACAGGTGATGGAAGCCACATGCAGCCTTTCTTGCTAAGACATATGAAAAAAAAACCATCCTGGTATAGTATATTAGGCCTTGTTTATAAATGCAAGCATCTGACAACTCTGTAAGGTCTTCATCAGTTACAAATTATGAAAAGCAACCTTTTCCAGCAAGATTAGGTTTTGTTTTCAGCCGTTCTGTATGAAGCGTTTTGAAATGTTACAGGGTTACCTAGCAGCTGGTGTAACCATGGAAACTAGAGCACAGCGCTAACATACGCTAGAGAAAGGGGGTTTTCGTCTAATAAGATTTGTCACTCTTCTGCTTCTGTTGTGGTTTTCATTGCGGTCAGAAATAAGATTTCAAAGTATCCAAACTAAGCTGTATTTTATCTTCCTGAGCACTGTCCTGTAATTTCCTGAAGTTTTCCAAACTCATTTTGCAAATTGCATCATTTGTAGGCATGTGTTCACATGCAACCATCCATGCCCAGTTACTACAGAGGCTATAGGATGCTCAGGTTCTTGACGTAGCTATGGTTTTTGAGGGCTATCATTGAAACACCTTCTCTCTTCCACTGAAGAACTGGAAGCTACTGTTTTCTGCCTCTGCTTCTCATTCCAAGATCCACCAGTGAGGAACTACCACTTATCCTATTCATTTGAAATGGTGTAATGTTTTCATTTTATATTTTAACATGTGTGTGCAAACTCTGTCCCCTACCCTCAGACTTCTTCCTAATGCATATATTTAAATGCTCTGTATGCTTTGAAAAACAGACATAGCCAGAGGTAAATTTTTCCCTTGTTCTTTCTCTAGGTGAGATTTGTATCTCTTTTCAACCCCTTCCCACTTCTATATGTCATTCCATAAAGCAACAATGACATCCAGTGGTTGTTCAGTTGATCAGCAATTTCTCCTTTCCATTTCGTGCAATTTAAAATAACTGGGTGCAATGGATGTTTTCATTTTTAAAAAATAAAGCTCAGTAAATAAAGATCTATTTGAATAAATGTACAGGAATTTTGTATCAATCTATTAATCTAAATTATTTCTAAGATATAAATTCCAACTGCTTGAACAGATTAGCTTTATCCAAGGGGTGTTAAATAACATTTATTCCAACTGTACATGGGTCCCTACAGAATTAACAATTGTTCACTAAAATATACCGCACTGGAGTTTTAGAAAGTACTATTTTTCTTCCTTCCTTCTCTTGTCCCCACCTCTTTCTCTCTCTCCCTTGCATCTAGAAATTCAAATGCATTCTTTTGCATAGCCTTTTATGAAGCATCAAAAAAAGTAAGCTATCTTTGACTTTATTTCCATGTACCATCTCTCCCTTCTGTGCCAGTTTGGCCGTGTCTTCACGGCAACCTTATCTTGAATTCAAAACGTTTTCAATCCTTGGAGTCTGCATGGCAGTTTGGCTTAACACACTTTCTCCATATTAAACCACCCCAAAGCATGGTGAATCTCAATCCTGATTTCAACAGGTCTCACTCTGGATCCTGTGCTTGAAATGTTTTACATTTTTTACTGTGGGGACTCCTGCCTCATGAGTCCCTCCGACCGGTCAGGACCCATAGACTGGGGCTCCTGAAAGTTCCTACATTAAAACAGTGTGGAAGAGCGACCCCGAGGGGGAGAGCCTTCTCGGTGGCAGCCCCCACCTGGTGGAATGAGCTCCCGCACGTTATAAGAAATGCCCCCACCCTCCTAGAGTTTAGAAAGCTTGTTAAGACCTCCCTGTTTCGGGAATGGGTATGAGGGTGGGTGTTTTGGCGTTATTGTTTTGTTTTTAACTGTCATTGTTTTAACTATTTTACTATTGTTGACTTGTTGTAAGCCGCTCCGAGTCTTCGGAGAGGAGCGGCATAGAAATTGAACAAATAAATAAATAAATAAATAAATACCGTGTTAAGGGATGAGAATCCATGTTTAGGGTTTCCCTCCCCCAATAGCTTGCTTCCAAAGATAGTGATTTCATTGAAAAAATCCACCCTCAAAACAGCCACTATAAAAATCCAGTCCTTAAAGCTACACTGTAGCGATCTAGCCTCTTCACACCTTAATAACAATGTTGCAGTTTTGCGCCATTCTAGCTCTTTGAAAGTTCTGACATTTAAAAAAGGGAAAGGAAAGGCAATCCCTGGAGTTTCTGTTTTAAAGGCTGTGGCTCTGAAGAGGGTTTGAGTTGCTGCTGCTGCTGCTGCTGTGTGCCCTGGGAAATGGGGAGAGGAGGGCAAAGCATAGCTGGCTGCTGGTGCCGTTTTTCCTCCATCCAGGCAAGGCAGCCACCCAGCTAGGCTCCATAAAGGGGTCTGTTATGGTTGGTACATTCACGCCAGGAGGAAGAGGACAGGGCAGCCCCAAAAAGCGGCTTTTAAAAGGTAGCCATTGGAGTCTCCACTTGAGTCACGTATGTCCCCAGAATCCGGATTGAACACGATTAAGCTGAAAGTAATGGGAACAGGCAAATTCATGTTTGCATCCGGTTCTGTTATCTCGGTTTAGAGAAAGTGAAATTAAGGTTGCCGTGAAGACACGGCCCTGGTTTGCCCATCTGATTCCCTCCACCAACAATCAGCTATATTTGTGGCCATAAGTTACACTGCACAGCCATAAAATGCTATGTAGTGGGCAGGCAGGATAGGGCCCAGAAGGGGGCTCTCAGTTTAGCAATAAATGGTTGCTGCTTCCACTGGCCCATCTGATCAAGGCAAACAGGAGTCCAGCAGCAATCAAAGCCAGAAGCGGAAGCGAGCCACCTCAGAACAAGGCAAACCATGAAGCCTCACTAACTAATCCTAAACATATCCACAAGAATCCCCTTCTACCCCCTCCCGCCGAGGGTCTTTTTGCATCTCACCACCCATCCTAGGGAGGCAAAGTTCTGGAATGCTCTGTGCATCTGCACTTACGGATGCCCAAAGCATTTGAATGTAGCTGCTGCTTTACGAGATGCCAGTGAAGTGCAGATCACTGCCATTATGGAGATGGTCACTGCAGTGATGATGCCAGCACGTACACACAGCATTGTTGCCAGGGCAACCAGGCGAAGCAACATGCAATGATGCCTGCACTGCCAGTCATGTGCTCCCCCTGCATCTCTGCCCTAGGATTCCTCCATCTCTGGCTCCCCTTTTGGCCTCCACCTTCTGTTCACCTTCTCCTGATAGGCCAGGGGCTTCGCCATTTCTCCACATTCCTCTGTCAGGCTTCTTCAACACCATTCATTTTCTCATTCTTCTGTTCCTCTTTCTCTTCTTCCTGAATTTTTTCTTTCCCCTCTCCCTGTCTTCAGTTATATCAATTTTACCCTTAAACCACCCAATGATACAGCATTCCCACCCCCTTATCATCTTCACCTGTGAAGGAGTTAAAGTGAAACTATCGCACCAATACAGCATGCAAGGCTATACTCAGCTCTGCTGCTAATATAGGTATGGAGCAGTTTTAAGTGCTCCACACCTGTGTCCAGACTTATGAACACTGCATTCTGATGTGCACTTGGGGCACGGGTGTCATACCTGATGCCTGATGCTTTGTAGCGGTGGCGCTTTTATGTCACCACTACTGCGAATTGACCTACTGTAAAACAACAAATACTCACTCCATAGTATCAGGTAAATTTTAAGTTTCCCAGCAGTCGGGAAACTGCCCCATCTCACATGACACGCACCTGACTGTAGGCACCATAGACGTCTTGCAGCTTTCTGTAAGAAAGCTATGGGGAGACTGCTGGAGTCTGGATGGCGCATAGTGGCTTCGCAGCAGGTAAGCTGCACATTTTTCTATAACAGTTGATTTCATTCCACTAATCTGGATGCAGCCCTATACACGCAGGTGGAACTCCAGTACACAAGGAGCCATTTCTAGTAAAGAAGTGGCTCCGCGCATTACAGATGCACCATCTTTACCAGTAAGGACATTAGAGAAAGCAGCATTAACACCAGCCCAAAGCAAAGAGAGCAAAAACAGAAGCTGGAGAGAGCAGAACAGAACAGAGTAACCAACTACCCACTTTAGGCAGGACTTGCAGAAAACTAAAACATCTCTCCAAAAATGTTCAAGTGAAATAAAGCTCTGTTCTACTTCTTATATTCTCTCAAATTGTCTCCCTTGAGTTTCTTTCCCCGCCCCCAGTTCTCAACGGAGGCTGATGGTACACCAGTTTCCCTGGCAGCATAAAAATCAAATAAATAAATAAATAAATAAATAAATAACCAATGTTTCACTCTGTGGCAGTCATGAGCCCTGAGTAAGCTTATGAAAAGATCATAGAACTCATGGGTGTACCTATGAGTGTACCAGAGGCAGGTAGGATCACTGGGGGGGGGGGGAATCCCACTATAATACGTAATATTAAGCTCTAAGCCTTCCATTTCATACATTGCTCCCATATATGCATTGATATAGTTAGTAAATCAACACTAGGTGGCACTGTAACTTGACAAGGAAACATTTATCTTAAAGATTGTGCAATGTGCAAGAGTTCTTTGTAAGATTTATTTCAAAAAGTTTAGTTGCAGGCTTGCAGAATGAATTAAAATTGCATTTCGAAGTAGTCTGGGGGAATAGAAAACCTGTCCTCCTATTCTGTTATTTGCTTAAATATCTGGTTCCATTGCACCAGGGCACATTGACAACTGCTTCTGAGAAAGTCATATGAAATCATGGTAAATCCTAAATAACTCTGGTCCTTTGACAGTGGAAAGAAGTATGCATTGCTGCGCTTTTATATACCACTTTTTAGCTTCCAAATGCCATCCTATACCTAGGTTGTGGTTACACCTTTACTTTAAACCTTCTTCAGTCCATTTTCAGGTCTGACTGCTCACACCTTTTCACTTCTTTCCACCCTTCATTTAGACTTTCCTGAATGGAAAGTCCACAAACAAACGGATAGAAGTGAAAAGGCTTGGGCAGTCAGATCTGCAGATGGATTGAAGAAGGCTTAAAGTGAAAGTGTGACCACAGCCTTAAAAAGAACTCACACTCTTTCACCTGTCCACTTAACTATCTCCTCTCCCATCTCTCCATTCTTTTTGTACATGGCTGTAGGTCATCCTAGTCTGAACACATCAATCAAGCCCAAACCTTGGATCAGTGTGCACTTATATTCAAAATGTTTGAAAGTCGATCAAATTTGTTCAAATTTGGACAATTTGGACATTCGACAATTTGAATCGAATGTCTATAAATTTGAATTTAAACTTTCAAACAAATTTTGAATTTTTGAATCTATTTGTTCAAATTATTTGAACATTTGTATGTGTACAGATACATACACGATGGGTACTTGCCCATACACATCTTTCTCGCATCCATATGCATTTGTATGGATCCATACGGAACAAAAACGGGATGCATACGGGATAAATACGGGATGTGTACAGATGCCTACGGGATGCATAACAATGTGTAAGGGCATATCAACATTCATAAGTACAAATTTGAGTAGAAAATTCAAACGAATAGATTCGAATTTGCTTGATTCAAATAAAATGTGGGTAAATTCCAATTTTAAAGATTCAAATTGAATTGAATTTTTGGCTATTAATCCTGAAAATTGCATTTGTGCACACCTCTAGTGTGTATCACTTGTTTTTCATTATATCTAGTTATTCTTATCAACTATCTCCCTTAGCTTACTGACCCATGATGGATGTCCTTACATGCCCCAGGTTTGAGACAAGAAGAGTTCAGACTAAAATTAAAAACATTTTAGAAAGAAGTATGAATAGGATCTGTAAGTTTGCCTGAATTTTATCGAAGCTGTGGCTTGGCTCACAATCAATTGCAAAGTGTGTGAAGTATCACAATCACTGCTTGCTGCCTCCTGTTTTAAAATCTTTTTATTAATTTAATTCCCAGAACACGCCAGAAAGGAAGTTTCAACATGGCAAAATGTTCAATGCCTGTAAAAATGGCTCACTTAAGTATCTCCAGAAGTAATTAAAGAATCTATCCAAGGAGAATTCTGCACAATGCCTTCTCATCTATCTTCCTCTCCCTCCCTCATTTAGATGATTTTCTAATGGCAACACTGAAATCTGTTACATCTGCAATGAGCCAAGTACTTTAAATGGAAAATGGAATTAGCAATAGGCATCCAAAATGCTCATCACGCTTTATCTGTACTGGACTTGGCTGATGAAACCATTTTCACAGACACTGAAAAAAGAACTCAGTTAATTGAATCCAATTGTTCTGTCAGGGCTATCAGTGGAAGTACTCCAAAGCCTGAATACAATACTTCCCTAATTCCTCACAAATATCTTTACTTTATATTATTATTGTTATTGTTACTGCTGTTATTATTGTGATTATATGAATAATCAAATATATCAAAAAGTAATTTACTTACTTATTACATCTTACATCTAATAAACAACAGCCCAACTTACAGTCCCTTATAATACTTAGAAGCAACCTCTTATACTTCTGGCTTATTGCATATTTCAACCTAAACTCAAGCTCTCCCTTCCCACCCTACCCTGGTGAATCCTTCCAACATAAAATCTCTTTACATTTGGAAGATAGGGTATATTGTATTCTTCCCCTGCTAGTTCCTCAGAAATATCTACCCTGTCCCGCCTAGCTGCTATAACAATTGCATGAGGAGCTATTACTCCTATTAGGTTGTTAGATTTGAGAGCAAGGGAGGCCTCTTCGTCTCCCATGTTTGTTCTTTTTTCCTTTATCCCTGACTAACTAGAGATGTGTAGGGATCAGCGGCAATTTATTATTATTATTATAATGATGATGATGATGTTTATTTTTAAAGCGCTGTACATATACTCAGCACTGTACAATCTTAGACAGGTCCCTGCCCTCAGGCTTACAATCTAAAGAGACAAGATACAAAAGGAAAATAGTGTGGGAGGGAACAGGGAACAGCAAAAAGCAAGCGCTTGGGGTCTTCAGTTCCAATTCTTCTGTATGTTTCTTATTGCTGGAATTTTCCTATCCTATTTACTTTGATTTTTCTCTTCATTGATGATAAACCGGATGATGGTAGAGATGGTCAGCCGGCATCTACTCAACCCCGCCCTGCTCAGCCTCAGGGCCAGACATTTTTTCAACTGGTGGATTGGCTGCCATAGTCTCTTTGCCATCTTGTGATGGGAGCAGTTGGAGGAGGCTCTTTTGGGGGCAAGGGGGCAGAGCCCAGCCTGCTGCTTCTTCTCCACTCCTACCAGGCAAGATGGTTCCTAGCCTTGTGATGGCAGTTGGAGGAGGGAGGGGCACTGCTGGGAGCAGTTCCCTTCCCATCCTGTGCAATGGGAAAGGTGTGCAATGAACTACCCCTGGGTAATTTCGCAGTTCCCTTCCCAGCCACTGGATGGGAAAGGAGTGTAATCACCCAACATTAGCTAGCACTCACACTTGTGAGCGCTAGGTAACAACAGCCCACCCCATGCATGATCACTCGCTGCTTCTCTTCTGGGGGCTGCCATCTTAAATGTGGCGCCCTCTGTGACTGCGCATGCATCAGTGCTGTTGCTATGATGCTGACACTCTGTGCAGTCGCAATCACATCAGGGGGTCATTAGAGCTGCCAGTGCACTTCCCTGACAGCTCTGATGACCTCCTTCAGCTGGCAGAGGTGTGAATGGTCACCAACTGGATGCTTGCAGGTAAGTTCTGGTCATGTGGGGTAAGGGTTGCTGAGCTTGTGATGCATGATTTTGTGCACTGCAGTTAGTTCACAATAGGTGAACATCTGGGAAGGCAGGGGACACTTGTGAGCTTCACGTGCCTTCTGCAAGTGCAGATGCACCTGCCCAGATGTTCTCCTATTGTGAACTATGGGCTGAAGTGAGAATTGGCCCCTTGTTAGGCAGCATCTCGTGGGTTCTTCTCATCCTGCTGTCTGCATTAGGATGGTTCTCTGATTTATCTAGAAACTGCTGCAAGTACATAGTAACAGTCATATACAGCGGTGGCTGGAAGGTTGCTCGTCATGTCTGACAGAACAATCAGGACTTCACATTCCCTCCGCATTATAAAATGTGTCTGGATGCAGCCACAGTCATAAGCTGTGGTGCCTGTTGGAAATATTGATTGGGATCTCAGTATTCTTGTTAGAATGAGAAAAATTAGTGAGGTCACTTTAAGAGCAACTGCTCTTCCTCTTCCCACAAACTATCAAAGAACATGTGTGCTGTAACTGCTTTGAGTTCAGTAGCCTGAAATAACCTGTTGCTTTAAACCAGTTGCTTGAGCTTGTTGCTTGAAACAAATTACCTGAAACAATATGGTGGTGAAACTGTCTAAATGTTAAACTAAGTGTACATATCAAAGCAGATATGTACACTGAAACATCTGTGTTTCTAGCACTTGACTCCTGCTTCCTCAGACATTTAGACCGATACAGGAATGTCACTTTTTGATTGACTCGGGCCTGGGGAAAGACTATATTTTCAGTCGTCCAGGTACTGTTGACATTTAACAAGAGGTGCAGGAAAGAAACAATGACTTTCAGCATAACCTATCTCAGAGGGTTGTTCTAAGGATAAAATGGAAAACCAAAGAATGTGCACTATCTTGAGCTCTAGAGTAAAAAGTGATATATAAATGATGTGTATGTGTGTGTGTAAAATAATTACCCAGTCTCTCATTAGAAACTCAATTAAGAACTGCAAATAAACGTAGCTATGCTCTGGAAGGAGTCTTTTTTTTAGCTGCATAATTATTTTATAGATAATAATTTTTCAGATCAAGATTGAAGCATGCCACTGAATCACATGCTGCATCCACATAGGTGTGTATGCATCTCCCTAAAAAATCTAAGAGCTGGTTCTCAACACATTTGAATACTCATGGACCTATATGGTAACATGTACCCAGCCCTGCAGTCCCCTGACTGTTCCAAGACTTACCAGAGTCATCTCTACATTAATCCTAGTTTAGAAATTGCTCAGACATCTCCAGCAATGTAAGTCTCCTCCCCCTCCATGTGGCTACCCAGAGAGGGCTGAGGTAACTGTCTCAGCCCAATATCTACCCAAACACATTTCAGATGGACAGAAAATGACTGACTTCTGCACCATTCTTGGTCTGTCCTGAAACAGATCTGGGAGGAAATCTTGCTGCAGAAGGTGAATTCCCTTGCAGCAACAATCCTGGGGACCCAGAATTATGGTGAGGCCAATCCCATTTGCCCATCATTGCTCTGCACCAGCTCCTGAAGTGCTCACTCTAAACATGCAATCAGACAGGCTTTTTACCCTTTATGAAAAGGTGTCTGCAATACTAAAAAAAGTGTCATCTACACAGTTGTTTGCATATGCAGCTGAGATTTTGCCACAGTATAGTCTACATTCAGCTCCAAAACAAGGCCTATCTCCCCTGAAACAGTTGTTGTCCATTGGTTAGCCAGTATTCTACCCACCTTTCCCTCTCTGTGATTGGTTAAATGGGCATAGCAATAGTTTCCATTCTATAATTGGCTGCATTTCCTGTTGCTTGCTTTTCCTGACTTCCTGGAACCCAAACACTTGGATATGTGTGAAGAGGAAAGATTTTTCCTTTATCTCCCCCCCCCACACACACACATCTGCATAAGGAAGTCCTCTGCCTTGACATCATCTGCGTATGTTCATAAACTAGATGCCGCTTATGTTTTCCTTGAGAGAAATATGGTCACAAAGTACTCTTTCTGACACTTAGCAACATCCTCTCAATCCATTAGGTCCATGACACCAGTGTGCTTTGGTGCATTGTCCAGCCATTGTTATGGCTTCTTTGGCACATGGTGTTTTGTTGGCAACAACACCTGGCCCACTCCAGCACCCATTCTGCCTGTAGACTCCTGAAAAGCTAACTCGTTGCAGACCAGCTTGACTCCCTCCTCTTAGAGACAGGTGGTGGTGGCAGAAACAGCTCATGGCCCATTCCAGTGCTTACTTTTAGGGCCACTTGTGAGAGTGTGGTTGAAATGTCCCGGCATGCAGTTTTTTATGCTGGGGAACATTTCTTCCCTGGTTTCAAAGACAGGCTGGGCCAGGTCAGCCTTCTCCACCCCATCACACGCTGCTCCTAACCCAGAACGCTTTCTTTAGGCCACAAGCATTCTCTGTGATATGGAGAGGCGCTTGTGAAGATCTTGCTTTACAGTCCTGGACCGAGATAGCTTTTTACATGTGTTGATTCATTTGCTGGCACAAACCAGAACCCAAATGCCGCTACAATGCATCTCTACCAAAATCTAGCATCTGTTCTTAATTATATGATAAAGAGAAAACACATTTTATGTGGTGATACTTTAATGATAATCTGGGTTACATTTAGCAATTTTTGCTAACATTACAATGAGTGTTCGTGTTTTGCACTCAAGGAATGCTGGTATTAATAGCGCCTTGCTTGTCCAGCCTTTTGCCTTAGGTTGATTTCAGAAATAGAAACTATGAAATACTTAGCATTCCCTCATGCACTGAATCAATATTAGAACTGATGGATATCTCTAAATGGTATTCTTTGACTAGGCTGTGAGATTCAATTTATTCTGGCATGTCATTTTCCCTGAAGAGATTTCAGTATTTGTTTGTCTTGTTTTTTCTCTCCCTCTCTCTGGTTTACACACACACCTCCAAACTTGCTGAACTTAATGTCTTCATGATGAGCATTTCAGTATCAAGGAAGAATGATTATTGGCCATTTAAAGTCACATTATCCCATTGATTATAGTAGAAGGATTATACTATATCAGGTAGAAAAGAGGTTTCCCCCTTTCAAAAAAAAAAGCAATAATGAGACAAACAAGATAAAGGAGGAACTGGGGAACCACATCACAAACACCAGTAAAGAGTCCCCAAAAAGGTAATTTGTTATTATTTGCTCACTTAAAATATGTTTGTGTTGTTCATTAAATAACTATCTTGTGTTTCACAAACTGAAAAAATGGAATATTTTTAAAGGTGAAATCTAAACAATAGAATGCTTTAAATAAACCAGCAAGAACCATCAAGGTAATGAAAACTACTGCCAGTGTGGTGTTGGGGATTTCAACATCCATGCTGAGGCTAAACTCAGTGGACCAGCTCAGCTTTTCATGGCCTTCATGACAACTATGGGGCTGTCTCAGTTTGTATCGGGGCCAACTCATACAGCAGGCCACACCCTTGATTTGGTTTTTGCCTCAGAGCGGACTGGTGAGAATCTGTTGATAGGAGGGCTGGTTGTCAGCCCATTGTTGTGGACGGATCATTCACTGGTGAGCTTTGGAATTGCTATGGCAACTCCCCTCTGTGGGGAAATGGGACCTATTGAGATGGTCCGCTCCTGGAGACCTATGGAATCTGAGCGATTCCTGAATGGTCTGGAGCATTTTCCAGTTGGCATGACTGGCACACCTGTTGAAGCCTTGGTTTCTCTCTGGAATCGGGAAATGAGCAGGACTATTGACATGACCGCTCCCAAGGGCCCTCGGCATGATTGTAGAGCTCAAAAAACTCCTTGGTATTCCATGGAGCTACGGGCTAGGAAACAGGAAGGTCGACAGCTAGAGTGCAGGTGGCTTAAATACAGGTGTGAGTCTGACTGAACACAGGTTAGAGCATCCATGCCCCTCTTGGCTGATAAAGGCTAGCCAACAAGGTATGACTGTGTGGATCCATGAAGTAGTGAACACCTCTCCAAGGGAGGGGGTGGTCCCACCACCCTTGAAACAGGCTGTGGTGTGCCCCCTCCTGAAGAGGGCCTCCCTGGATCTGGAAGACTTAAATAACTATCACCCGGTGGCTAACATACGTTTTTGGGCAAGGTTCTGGAGAGGGCCGTCACTGTTCAACTGCAGGCATGCTTGGAAGAAGCTGATTATCTAGACCCATTTCAATCTGGCTTCAGACCCAGTTATGACACAGAAACTGCCTTGGTCACCCTGGTTAATGACCTCCTCCGTGAGAAAGACAGGTGGAATGCTACCCTGTTGGTTCTTTTGGACCTCTCAGTGGCTTTTGATACCATTGACCACAGTATCCTTTTGGAGAGGCTTCAGAGTTTAGGAGTTGGAGGCAGTGTTTGGCATTGGTTCCTCTCTTATCTCCAGTGCCGATCTCAGTTGCTGTGGGAGACACTGATTCAACACCCTGGGATCTCACTTGTGGGGTTCCCCAGGGCTCTATCTTATCTCCCATGCTATTTAACATCTACATGAAACCTCTGGGAGAGGTCATCAGGAGTTTTGGAGTGAGGTGTCATCAATATGCAGATGATACCCAGCTCTATCTCTTTGTGCCATCTGAATCAGCAGAGGCAGTTGAACTGCTTGACAGGTGCCTGGAGGCAGTAATCGGCTGGATGAGGGCCAATAAATTGAAGCTGAATCCAGAAAAGACAGAGGTGCTCTGTGTCACAGGGTCTCAGGTCCATGTAGTTGGGAGACACCCTGTCCTTGAAGGGGTTGCATTGCCCTGGAAGGGACAGGTGCAAAACTTGGGGGTACTCCTGGACTCTGCACTAACACTTGAAGCTCAAGGTGGAGGCCGTGGCCAGGAGTGCCTATGCCCAACTACATCTGGTGCATCAACTGGAGCCTTTTCTGGATAGATACGACTTGGCCACAGTTACCCATGCTCTGGTAACCTCTAGACTGGACTACTGTAATGTGGTCTACTTGGGGCTGGCTGCCCTTGAAGATGGTTTGGAAGTTGCAGCTAGTGCAAAATGCAGCCGCCAGAGCACTGGACACACACATCATACCAGTCTTAAAGGAGTTGCACTGGCTGCCAATTCACTACCGAGCCCAATTCAAGGTGTTAACTCTGACTTATAAGGCCCTAAATGACTTGGGCCCCAGATATCTAAAGGAATGCCTTCTCCCATACTGACCTCCCCGTGCCTTAAGATCTGGAGGCAAGGCCATCTGGTTGTCCCTCCACCCTCAGTAGTGAGGCTGGTGGGCACCCGGGAAAGGGCCTTTTCAGTAATGGCCCCCAGACATTAGTATTTTAATATTTGAATACGTTTTTTAAATATGCTGGATTTTTCGTCTGTTTGCTGTTGGTTTTTAATATGTTCCTATGCATATTACTGTTTTAACCTGTTGCTTTAAAACTGTAACCTGCCCTATTGGGATAGGGCGGGATATAAATATAAATAAACAAAAAATAAATGTAAGAACGTGACATAATACTAGTCTAGCAGTGTCAAGTCCCTTTTCATATTAGGTCTTGTTCTGGGATACATCATGGAACAACAACCTGCTATCTGCATTCTAGTGTGGACTATGGCAGGCCCCACTCCATCCCATCATTATTTGTCCACATTGAATGAAGTGGGGACCAGATTAGGATGTCCAAATGGCACCTTAGTCCACTCTAGCCACAGATCTTGAAAGTTAACAAGGACTGTACACATCTTTAGAATTCAACACAATTTTTTGAAAAACCTATCAAGTTGTAACTGACTTCTTTTAGACTCAGTCAAGGTCTGAGCTGAATGCCTTTAGGAAAAACGATAATGTTTGAACCTTGAAACTTTCCTGGTCCTGGGACAGACTTGAATGTCTGTATAAAATGGCTCAAACTGCATCCATACGGGGTGAAAAAGAAATACTCGTTGAGGGCCCAAGGAGTGAAATGTTCACATCAGCATGCTGTCCTGGGGGCTGCAACCCATTCTCAATTAGTGGCAAGCACCTCAAGAGATATCCTTTCCATAGTGCAGGAAAATACTCTAAGGGTGCATCCCCATGGTACTTTTTTGTGTCGCTATTGTCCCTTTACTGCAGCGGATCTAACAAATGTGCATTCAATTCCAAATTGAGTGTCCCCATGGGGCTTAGCAAAATGAGCATTTTAAATGCACTGACAGTCCCCAAGGAAGTGCCTTTTGCTTACCCGCATCTTTTTCTCCCCGCTCCTCACTGTTTCATTGGGTGCTCGGGCAATTCATTACGCTATGTACAAGTTCTCCAGCTGCCGAAACGCCTCCCCCAGCCAGCAATCGTGCAATCGTGAGCTCATTCACAAGTCCAAAAGAAAAATTTACAAGTTCTCTGTTCGCCTCCCCTGCTTGCAAAGGCAGTTTACAAGATCTCCGGCCCCGAAATGTCTCCCCCAGCCAGCGATCTTGCTCATACACTTTCACTTGTGGGCGGAAGCAATTCATTACAATGTATCTTTGCTGTTTATCTTTGTGATTGGAATGCCTGCCTACTGTTTTCATATCGTGAATGCTGGCTGTGGATGAGAGGCAAAAAACAAGAGAGAAAGCTTGCCACCTCAGAGAGAACCCCTGCCCCTTTTGCCACGGAGCGTCTCCGTGCAAAATGTTGCTCTGAATACCCACGTCTTCCCAGAAAGTGCACTGGTAGTCTTTTTTAAAGGGCACTTTTTTTGCTGCACATTTTCCTAATTTGTGGCACTGGAAGCCTGGATAAAAGCCGTGCATGGGGGTGCTCAGTAACAAAAGAGGATTTTTAGCGGACTTTAAATTGCTTGGGGATGCACCCTAACTGCTTGTCACCCTTTGATGTCTGTATCATTGCCACGCAGATGGTGTTAAAGCAAACAACTTAACTTTGTTGCCCAGTATCCATGAAGAGAAATACAAAAACATGGCTAACTTGAGAGACCATTTGCTATGAGTCCTTTAAAGAGATCAGATAGAAACAGTGAGGCTTTGATGTTTGCAAGGCCAGGAGTTGGGGGGTGCCAGTCCTCCACCACCACCCCTGCCCCAATATGGGAATGCAGCCTATGCCATATTGTAATGCAAGCTGCTAATGTGAAATGTAAATCCCATCAAAAAGATCAAAAGAAGGATCCAATCCCTGCCAGAATGTTTTCCACTTTCTCTTAGACTCTCTATGCTACTTTATGAAAACCAAACTCAAAGCTTTATTAGCACTAGTTCTGATAAAAGCCTCACAGCTGTGTTCCCCTGAGAATTAGGAATGTGCACAGATACAAAAATCATGTTTGTTTTGCTGCCATAGTGAAAAACCTTTTTTGCATTTGTTTTCATACTTTTTAAGAAAGAAAAATTCAATTTTTCCATTGAAAAAGCTTTCTTCATGACCAAAAATACAGCAAAACACTTCTGTGAATGAATTATTTCTTTTTTGCAGTTTTGGGTATGCAAACAAACTCACTTTTTTGTTTTGGAGTAAGGTGTCATCAATACGCAGATGATACCCAGCTCTATCTCTCTGTGCCATCTGAATCAGGAGAGGTAGTTGAAGTGCTTGACAGGTGCCTGGAGGCAGTAATCGGCTGGATGAGGGCCAATAAATTGAAGCTGAATCCAGAAAAGACAGAGGTGCTGTGTGTCACAGGGTCTCAGGTCCATGTAGTTGGGAGACACCCTGTCCTTGAAGGGGTTGCATTGCCCTGGAAGGGACAGGTGCAAAACTTGGGGGTACTCCTGGACTCTGCACTAACACTTGAAGCTCAGGTGGAGGCCGTGGCCAGGAGTGCCTATGCCCAACTACATCTGGTGCATCAACTGAAGCCTTTTCTGGATAGAGACAACTTGGCCATCGTTATCCATGCTCTGGTAACTTCTAGACTGGACTACTGTAATGTGGTCTACTTGGGGCTGCCCTTGAAAACAGTTCGGAAGTTGCAGCTAGTGCGAGATGCAGAGTTCTGACCGGAACATCTAGCCAGACACATACTATGCCGGCCTTAAAAGAGTTGCACTGGCTGCCAATTCACTACCAAGCCTAATTTAAGGTGTTAACTCTGACTTATAAGGCCCTAAATGACTTGGGCCACAAATATCTAAAGGAACGCCTTCTCCCATACCAACCTGCCCGTGCCTTAATCCGTTGTTAGCCACCCAGACACCTTCAGGTATGGGGCAGGATAGAAATGTTAAATAAATAAACAAACATGAAATATTCAATCAAATTTGTGAATGCAAATTTAATTTTACACTCCCCTACTGCATACCTGCCTTAGAGAGGTGACATTTCTCCCCAGGTGGTTGCTGCTTCGCTTCCTGGATCCCCCTGCTGGCAAAGCTGTCGGTGGGAGCACCTGGTCTTTTTTACAACTTGCCCGTCCTCCTGCCCGCACTCCACAGCCATGCCAAGGTCTTGGTGAAAGGGAAGCCACCAAGCACAAAGGAAGGCAGCAGCAGCAGCTCCAGCTCCGCTTGCACCATGCTGCTGGCTTAAGGTGGAAATGCCACTGGCAGAGCTGGCAGAGACATGCCGTTGTGTTTGGGACTACAGCCAGGCCTTGGAGCCTGAACTGGAGCCCGCCTCATAGGCACAGGTCCACTTGACATGGTGGGGCAAAGAAAAATGTGTTTGGATGGTCATGGGAAGGGGCGCGGTGGAGTTACCTCTCGCAGCTCAAATCAAAGATGCTTGCCTGCTGTGGCATCAGATCCTGGGGCTTTGATCACCTTTCCCTTTCCCTTGGGCCTCCTGGATGACAGCAGAGAAGCAGCTGTTAAGATGAGCCCTGGAGCAGGCTCCTCCCCTCCACCACTTGTTCAGAAAGGGCTGTACACCCACACTGTGTCCAGACTCCTCAAGGGGCAGCTGATGGCTTGCTCGCCTTGGCATGCTAAAAATAGCCTCAAGAGTCCTGTGGGGGAGTGTGCGAGTGTGTGTGTTTGTGTGTGTGCACACGCAGGAGCACTTGGCTCCCTTATTTTTATTTTTATCTTTCCTTCTTTATGAGAAAGCAAGTCTGTGATCAAGAAGAAAGACACAGGGGTTGAAATCGAGTGGGGGGGGGAGCTGGGATTCCCCACCCTTGGCCACGTCATCGGATCAAACCCAATCGGGAGAGGGCTCAGCAAAGGGTGGGGGGGAAAAGAATCGCTTTCCCCAATGGGTTTTTTGGAAGTGTTTTCTGTGGGAACACAATTGGAGTTAACTGTGATTTAAAGTCATGGAAGTGGGATTGGCCAGAATGTATGTTTGCAATGGGTTTCATTGTTTCGTTTTAATCAGCTCAGGTGGGAACACAGCCCAAATGAGATAGGTGTATAATCTTGGCCTTGGTGAGGATTATACATTAATTATATTCCTTAGCCTTACAACATAGATACACACTTTCAGCAGAGGAAGCAGATTTACCACTCAGTGCAGTGACTGTTCACGAGCAATTTCTGGTTCCCTTCTTGCACACTGCTATATTCTGTTACTTATTAATTAGCTTTGAAAATCTACACATACATCTCTAATAATCAACTATGGGAGTTTGGTTATGGCATCCTAAGTGAGGAAGGAACCATGTACCTTTTATTCATTTTATCTCTAGGAACATGGAAGCCAGCTGAAGTATGGACTCTGCTGAACGCCCTTATGATGTCCACAAGTTCTATTTATCTGCTCCTTCTCTTTTTAAAAGACAAGTTTCTGGCATCCTGAAAGAAGTGGTATCATGCCCTCCCTGGCTATGCCAGAGCTCAGAAACATGTATATGACATGCATGGAAAGGATTTTTTAGCCTAATTAAAAGCCTTGTTTAATACTTTGCATGTATTCCTTCCTTATACTTATTTTGCATGTTGCCCTGAGACCTTCTGCAGAAAAGTATTGTATAACATGTTTTTAATACTAATAAAGCTAATCTGTGCCTCTCCCTGACATCATCAGTGAAAACGATTAGACAAGGCAAAGACTTCTGACATTCTAGAAAGCTGTTAAATTAGACAATATTAGACGGACAAATGATTTGACCTAGTATATAACATCTTCTCTTAAATCTCTTAGTTCTTCCAAGGTCAATCCCACAGTCTCTTTGTTCCTATCCATCCATCTTGTCTGTTGTCTTCCCCTTCATCTTTCCTTGGTTTGGGCAAGATTTTCTCCCCCTAGCCATTCATTTACTTGCATCATTTGCCCAAAGATGTGAGAGAGCAATGTCCAGAGACTGAGGTATTTTTGAAAAACAGAGAGCGGGGCAAGGAGCGAAAGAGGCTCAGAGGCAGATAAAGCCATAATTCAAAAGCAGGGTGTATGGCTTTCAGGCACAAAGAACTCAGTTTCAATTCCTCATATTTCTGTGAAGATCTAGGGAAGCAGCAGATGCCAGTCAGAGTAGCCTGTACTAAACTGGTGCTGCTTCAGTATACACCACTTCTTCTTCTTCTTCTTCTTCTTCTTTTTTTAAAGTAGTGATATGATCCAGCTCTATAAACATCAGATTCCCACCTGTGTCCTTATGGCTACATTGGTATTATAAGCAGTTTCATCTCATTACTGGAATATGTATCGTCACTGCAAAAATGGAGCTGGCCAACAATGGATTAAAACAAATTCTGACAGGGAATTTCTGTGTGCTTGCTACGGTGTGCAGAATGAAGACTGACCCTGACCCAGAACAAAAAATTCCAGGCCAGGAGCATTAAGGGCAGTCAGCCCACACTACCCCCTTTTTCCATGCACAGTCAAAGATCTGGATCTTCAAGATCCAGATCTTTGAGATGGGCTCCTCCTGGAGATCTGGATCTTGAAGATGCCCGAAGACCCCATTGTGGACAATTTTAATCAAGTCCACATGAAATCCAGATTTCCCCTTCCCTCGTGGGGACAGGGCCTTGCAGATGGGGCCTTCAGTGGGATCCAGGTGAGGATTAGTATGGGTTCAAGAACCCATTGTCACAGTTTGGCATTTGGGGTTACACTTGCCTATTTTCCCCACTGATTGATGTATGTTACTGTGAGGTGCACACCCTGGAAAGGGTGGAAAGCATTTGTTATTAACACATGCACACCCTGGAAATAGCAGAAGGTGTTAGTTGTTACACACATGAAGCTACAAGACATCCCATTATCAACACACAGGCAAAGGACCAAAGGTCCTGGAAAGTTATTGTTAATATGGTAAATTGGCTCCTCCACCGTTAGGCTGAGTATTATCATTAGTTGTGAGGGGAGGGGAGTTGCCTTGACAGGGTTGTCTCAATTCATTTTGGGGGCTCAGTTGATGAGGTAGTATGGGCAAGCTGCTGATATAAGTGTGAGGGGGCAATAACTGATGGAAGCTTGAACCAGAAATCAAGAGAAAGAGTTCATTAGATTGAGGCCATCCAACCCATAGTACTACCTCTCTGCTATTGCAAAACAAAGGGTTCATCCAGACATGGTATATACTGCAGAGGGAATGTGCAGTCCTGATTGTCCCATCAGGCAGGAAGATCAACCTTTTGTTGACGCACCACAGTATTCCATCCTTACTGCGCATTTACGTCAGTACAGGAGAAAGAATTCTATCTAGTTAGATCAGCCTACCATCTTAATGCAGGTGGCATGATGAGAACCACCAATGAGACACCACGAAACAAGGACGTGTAGCTCAAAACCTGATTGGCTGCCTCAACCCATGACAGCACACACATGCTAAACTCTTGTCGCTCCAGTGCCTCCTCAAAAAGGAAACTATGGAGCTAACTTTTATTGGAGATTATTGGTTTTCCCTGCAGAGTGAGTATACTGCAATTTTTCATTTAACTGAATTTAGACAGCATAGTCTGGAGGCAACCTAAGTTCTGTAAACCTGTAGCTTCTTGTCTTCTATTCTGCCTTCTTTTGCTTAGCAACTGTTACTGATTGGCTAGAAAATCCTTCTTGGTTTACCTAGCCCTCAGTCTTTTTTACAACACTTTTCTTTCTTTGTATCAGCTACTAGAGTTGATAACTTTTTATTGCAAGACTACTTTGTGTTCTTTTGCAGCTGTTACAGTTAAAACTCTCTACTTGATAGATGTTACTGCTTAAATATGCTTGTTTACTCTGAGCACCCCTGCCGCAAATTGCTGACACGATTGAATTAAAGTCTCCCTCTTCTTGACATTGTTTCTAATCAGTTTGATAATAAAGTTATTTTATGTATTACTGACTTGTTAATAAAAGCTTACTTTGTATTCAGATTGCCCTAATTATTTCTGTTCCCTGAGGATCAGCTGCCAGTAAAGATGTGCAAGTTTGGCTCAGTATTTTGATGGTTCAATTCAAACAGGAGGGATTGAAAGGTTTGTATTTGAAATCAACCCCCTATTCAACTGGGGCTAGTTTGATTCAAACTGAACAACAGCCCTGTTCTCAAAAACAAACGGTTAAAATTGAACCATTAGCTTTTGTTGGGTTTTCATCCTTAAAAGTGTTTGTTTTTCAAACAGAATAATTTTTTTAAAGACTTGATGTTCAATCAAACCTATTTGAATTTTTTTTAAAAGGTTCAGGATCAAACCAAACCAAAATAAGTTCTTGCATACCTCAGATCAAACCTTTAGCCTTATAAAAATCCTGGAACTGTGGACACCACTAGACTTGTGTCCAAAACTATTCTTGTAACAACTGCCTTTGGGTCATTCCTGCCACCGCTGTCTGTCTGCATGGGGACAGACAGCCTATCCCACACAGGAACAACTTTAAAATAGTCCTCATCTAAAACACTCCCAGGCACAGATTCTGCACCCAGGAGCTGGCATACATATGGAACAGTACAAGAGGACCTTGTGGGTGTGGCTATAATGCCAGATGGACCTTGCACCCAGAAAAAATAGGTTACAGTTGAAGCCTTGGTTGTTACAGAAACCTGTGAGAAGTGATACATAATTCTGTGCAAATGGCACTGCATCTGTTTATTTTATTTCTAAAGTTCAAATACTTTGATGGCAGTACTTCAGCAAACTGATGCTAGGACTACAAGCTTAGCTGATAATTTTCCTGGTCTGTTATCTCAATTTGTCTAAGGTCAAGGAAGAAGACAAGCCCCAATATTTGTATCTGCTAACTGGCTGCAAGTGATTTAGTCTATATCCCTGAAATGCCCTTCCTCATCCATCAGTGGTCATAGCCAAGAAAACAAATGGTTGGCACTTCCACCTACATTATGGTTATATCACTGGGCATATGCATCTAATTTGCTTGCAGAATTCTATGATATCCATCAGACTAAGCAAGACATTTGATTAAAAGTGTGTCATTTTCCAAATCTCTTTCACCTTCTTATCATGTGATATAACAATCACTTTTTAAAAAACAGGCTATCATACAAAAAATGCAAAACATGTGCTATTGTTTGAATAAAACTATTCCCAGAAGCTTTATTCAGGAGAAAATACATTCATTTAAAAACTTTTTTTAGAAAGATATGATTGCATGATCATGGCAGAATCACATGGCCAAAAACAGATATGCTATGTCCTCCCACCCAGTTTCATTTACATGCTGCTCCCATGGAAATCATTGACTGAGCAATTACATAATCAAGATTTGCATGCTACCAGGTTATCACATCCTATCAGGTTATCACATAAGACTTGCCTATCCATATAAATATTACAAAGGAGGGTTGTCATTGCCAAAATTGGCAAAGCTTTCAGTAGACAGAAAAAAGTTGAACTGATGCATCAGATTCCCAAAGAGCACTGTCTGAAGCAACATAACAAACAATGCTGGGGTTAGATTTAAGTGCTTACTTATTAGTGCTTAGCTATTTAATTGATTTGTTTTTTAGTTTATTTAAGACTTTTTTACACTGTGTTCCATTTTAAAAATTTAAAGCAGTTTGCAAAGCATTAGTAAACCCACATTTTGCATCTTTTTGTGTATGAAAGTTGAGTCCTATTTTGTTTTATCTGTATCAATCTATTATTGCTGTTGTTGTTGCATGTATTTGTTTGTTTGTTTGTTCTTTTGTTTTGGTGCCTCCAGTATAGTTGAAAAGAAATTTATCTTGATTCCCACCAGAGTCATTGTGGGCATATGTCTGGGGAAACCATGGATCTCTATCATTACTCTTGATGTTTTGCTTCAGGAGAGGTCAGAATAACATAGCCCTTAGTCAGGACAGGTTGGTGAACATTCACCCTGATTATTCATTTCTTGCTCCGGTGAATTCTCAGCATGCATATAGCTCATTGCACTCCCTCAAGGAACTGTGTAAAGACTGAAGGTACCTCTTGTCTATGAATGTTTCTATTTCTTCCAGTGTTAGCAGCTTTTGAGCCAAAGGGCTACATTTGGGGCATGGTGTGACACTGCTGGTTAATCTCATAGCTGCCCAAGGAAAATTGAGTAGCAAGTGTGTCACTGCTGAGAACTAGAACAACATTGTGTCTTACTCTCACAACGGAAGAAATAAGCCGCCACAAGAAATGTAGGAAAGAGGGCAAGCTGATTGCCTGAGACAGAACCAAACTGAGCCAAAGGAAAGCGAAAGGAACTATTGCAATACAGATATCAAATGCTGACACGTTTTATAGGTAGGAATGTTAGAGTAGGAGAATGGGCTAGTAATAAAGGGAAGGGGTTTTTGCATGTTCTGAATAATGTAGATCAGATCCTTCACACAACACATTAAGTTAGAGTTTAGACCAAATTTCTTGGACCAAGGCCAAAATGGTACTCAGTGCTAGGGGTGAACATTTTGTTTTATCACTTATACACCACTTCCTGCCTTCAACTATTCCTGCTTCATAGTGTAGTATGCAACAGATCATTTTGTTCTGTTTCTGTCAGGCAGGGCTAGCTGCCTGCCATAGTATCTGTATGTAAGATCTCTGCCGTCTATGGGATTCTGTATATATGTATATATTATTATTACTACAGTAAATAATGGCTGCCTGTTGTTTTGTCTCAGCAGGGAACTGACAGTTGACTCCCCCCTCCCTGCTGAGGTCAAGTGATACATTTGTGTGAGAAGGTTTGGGGGAGCCAAGTTTAAATTGGTTTTGAAAGATAGTTATTGTTCATTGGTAAAGGGCCAAACCCTTCCCAGCTATGAAACATATAAATATGCTCAGCTTTCTGTCCCAAGTTGCTCCCAACAAGAAATGTCCTAACACTGAGCTGAAATAAATCACTGTTCATCTTTTTCAAGAAAGAGTCTTGTGGTCATTCTTTGCCAGCCTGACAGTTTCATAGCAGATGCAGCCCTGGCTGGAGTCATACTATTCAGTTAAAGCCAGCAACTTCTGAACAGTTTGATGGAATAAAGAGACCATAAGCACAGGTGGATCATGGCTGTTTAGAGTAGTGGGTGTATCCAGAGACATGCCTGGAATCAGTGCACAGATTCATTGGTGTCCTTTGAAGTCCCAAACACACCACAAACACACTTGCAGGTTGGATTAAAGGGGGATTCATTTCATGCTGCATTTTAGACATGTTCACACAGAGAACAAAAAGTGGCTTTGAGAATGTTCATAGGTGGAATTGTTCACATGTCAGCCTGCCCCTGCCCCGTCTCATTAATATTCTAAGCTAGAGAAGGCAGGTTAGCAGTGAAATGAGAAAAGCAGGGCTACATGACACCATCTCTGAGGAGCTTTTGAGGAGCTTCCTTTGCTATCTACATGTAAATGCAACCTCAGAGTGTTTCCACACTGGCCGCCGAAAAACAGATTAAAGAAAATCCATTTCCCAGTCATCCATTCTCCAGAGGATCCGTACAAAATAGGGATGGATCCGAAGAGGCCTTGCGTGTCTGCACATGTGTGGGGAGGACAGATCCTGCCAGACAGATCTTCTGGGTGCTGTGCAGAGGCCAGAGCACCCATTTCAGAAGGCAGACGGCCTCCTGCACCGCCGACGCTGCCCCCGGAGCCATGGGACTGGAGCATTCAGCTGCCAGTCACTGCTTGTTTCCGCTTCCAAGCACATGGTTCATGGGGGAGGGGCTCCAGAGGCATACCGGCCTGCTTCTGCCCCTCCCAAGATGGCAGCTGCCAACACATCCATCCCCTCACCTCTCCATGTGTGGAAGCATCCTGCTTCCAAATGGATTGAGGTGAGGTGACGAACTGAAGACCTAATTTTCCAGGTCTTCATGGAGTACTGATTTTTCGGTGGCGAGACCGCATTAAGAATGGATCTCATGTGCCGGTGTGCAGAAGCGGCTGCCTGGAATGGTACCTCATTCGTCCTCCAGTGTGGAAGGTAAGTCTTGTATGTGTTTTTAATGTGGTTTTAGCAGCAGTGTGGAAACACCCTCAGACTCATAAGTAGCTCCACAGACATACACACCATGATTTTGGATGCTTCTGGATGCAGCTCTGGCATCCAGGCACTCTTGAATGTTGTTTGCAGTATTGTTCTTATTAATTCAGATGTCCACCAACTTTTGTTTTACTTTCTTCTTTTTCTTTTACAGCTGCTAATCATTTGGTATTACTCTGAAATCAAAAAGCGATAAAAGTTCCCACACTCTGCTCCTGGCTTTATGCATTCATCTGTATAGGTCAGCCACAACCAAGTGTGACTAGTTAATTGGTGGAAACAGATGGGAAGGCCTGCACTTCCATGGACATTAATTAATGTTAGTATTAATGAGCATTAAATAATGTTAATATCCCTTGATCAATTTGAACATGGTGAAAGCCAATTAAAAATATTTTCCTTCTCAAAGACATTATTCGAGGTGTGGTTTTTGTGAGTAAAAATTATATCTATGCTAGCATTTGTTTTTCTCCTATCAAACCCTGCAAAAGTGCTTTGTGTCTCTTTCTTTTACAAGTCCCCAAAGATACCATTTTTCTTCATGGTTGTATTTTCTTCTCACTCAGGTATCCAGGAAAGAGATCCTCAGGGCCAAGGAAAGAAGCACCCAAGGCAGGGGATTGCACACACACAAACACACCACACACTAACTCTCTGAAGTCCTTGAAGCCAGCATGAGGAGAGGACAAGGTCCTCTACCCTCAGAGCAGATGTTTCCTGTTTCTTGATTCAATCTGAAGTATTATTATTATTATTAGTTTATTTCTACAGCGCTGTCCATGTACTCAGTACCCATTCTGCAAACAATTGAAGGATTGGCAGCCCCAGTACACAGCAGCCAATTGCCACAGTCCTGCAGTATCCCCCCCCTCAAAACATTGGTGGAAAAGTTATGTGTGCATATGACTTACATTTCTCCTCCACTTGTTTCAGTTCCTAACTGTGAAGCATTAAATGCTTTGGAAACACCGCACTATACCTCAAGACACAGTCTGTTTTTGTTCCTTGATGCCCAGCTCTAAATGTACAAGATACTAGAGAGAGCTTACTATATGCTTCCAGGACACATTGGCAATCATGGCTTTGAGCACATCTGGAATAACTGCAAGTTGCCCAGATGACTGAGCAACTGCACACAGCATGCAGAACAAGAGAAAGGACTTAACCTGGTCTGGATTATTTCTTCCCATAATGTCATGACAGGTATACCTAGGTATTAAATACCCAGAAGTGTGCCATCATAGCCTGTGGAGCATTCACAACCACCATTTTGGGTCTGGTTTGGTCCACATATGCACAGTGGTCATTTCCAAAATGGCAGATCACATGAGCAACCATCCAGACAAGGTAAATGCTTGGGCATTTTTTTTGTATAACCAGGATTGGGAGTTGATTTTCTTACAATGAGTTTATTGGAGGATATCACCCCAATATGATGGGGCTATGTTGGGGATGCTTCAGACAACATGTGGCAATCTCAGCATAACCCAAGAATAATCCTATGCCTCAGAGGCTCTTCAGAGATGCTGATCACAACCTTAATCTCAGACCTTTTCTTGCATGTTTCCAACATATTATAATGTTCCATCTTTCCTATTATTTACTTTCTTAAAGAATTTGATCAAAACACAAAGGTTAAAAAAATGTTGAGAAGGGCAAAGCTTTAGACAGTCAAGAGAGATCTATTTTTAAACTGACATACCTTGAATAATTATCATTTATAATCAACAATCTTCATAATCCTCAGAGCGTGTTACAGAATCTCTTGGCAGACCTAAAAATATCTCTGACTTTCAAAATTCCCTCTATTGTCCCCCGTTGATTTTGTTCATTTCTGTCACACAATTCAATAAACAGACCTCTTCCACCCTCTCTTCTTTCCCTAATTATGCCTAAGGACTATCATTAAAACCAGTTGGTTAGGGCTAATGGGAGTCTGAGTCCAAACTACCTTGAAGTTTTTAAAAATATCCCCTTTGTATTGTCACACAAGTGCTGGAAACTGCATTAAGATTCAAAATTGGTAGCTTTAAAATTATTTTAAAAGTACAGAGTTGTGCAATATCTAATGATTCATGGCTTCTTTGCCATGGTTTTCATCTCCCCCTGTGAATGGTATGATGTGTGCAGACAACTCACAGTATTGTTGTTGGGTACCACTGAGTCATGGGGGATTTCTGGGGCAAATTCGCACTTCCCTCCCTATCTGGACTAATGCTAGTTCACACTATCCCTCCCTCCACACATTCCGACATTCACCTTGAAGAAGAAGAAAGTTGGTTTTTCTACTCCACTTTTCTCACCAATTAAAGGGGACTCAAAGCAGCTGACAAAGCTTTCTGTTCTTCTCCTCACAACAAATACCCAGTGAGGTAGGTGGGGCTGTGAGAACTCAGAAAGAGAGCTGTGACTAGCCTAAAGTCACCCAGCTAGCTTCATGGAGGAGTGTCTAACTTAGGCTGTGTTCAGACTTAACAAAGCGTGCGTCTTCATGGCATAGTTATCTCGAATTCAAAACGTTTTGAGTTCGCGCAGTTCAGACGGCACTTCGGATTAACACGGTATTTCCGTGTTAAAGGACGTTATCCCGATTAGAAATAAATCCTGATCTCAACAGGTCTCACTCCGGATCGTGTGTCAATACGTGTTTCCTTTTTAACTGTGTGGACAGTATCGTTCCGGGATGAGATTCCGTGTTAAGGCTGTCCCGCCCCCCCAATCGCACTGTAACCAATGGCTGAACGTATTAGAAGCACGTCATGTTTAGGGTTTCCTTCATTGAAAAAATCCACCCTCAAACACCCACTATAAACCTCCAGTCCTTAAAGCTGAAACACTGTATCAATCTAAGCACTTCACACCTTAAAAAAAATGTTGCAATTTGCGCAATTTCAGACCTTTGAAGGTTCGGAACAGTGGCTTTCAGCCCCCTTAAGGGAGGCTTGTCAGCCACTTAGTCCCCTGAAGGGTGAGAACAGAATGTCAACCGCTTTGAGCCCCCTCTATGCTACTTTGCCTCTGCCTGTGGTCACACCTAAGGTTTAATCCAGTTTCAGTTCACTTTCAGAGTGAGAGAATACACCAGCAAACTGACAAGCTGGTTTTCTTTCAGGGTTAATAACTCAGAAAATCCACCTTTAGACTAGATAATGTGGAAAGAAAACTACTGGTCACTTTGCTGATGTGTTCTCTCACTCTGAAGGTGGAGTGAAGCTAGATTAAACCTTAGGTGTGACCACAAGCCAAGGTTTTAATCCAGCTTCGGTCCCTGTGAGGTGGGGGGGGGCGGAGTTCCCTCCCGGCCACGGGGGGGGGGGGAGAGCAAGCGAGGAGCCCCCTTCGCCCTCTTGTCCACCCCTTGGCTCTCCTCTGCGGGGCAAAGTGGCGGCAAAGCGGGGGGAAAGCGGCGGTGGAGCCCCAGGGAGAAGCCGCTAGCGCCGCAGCGCCGCAGCGCCTGGATGAATGGATGGATGGATGGATGGATGGATGGATGGATGGATGGATGGATGGAGAGCCTTCCCCTCTGCGCCCGCTTGCTGGGCACCCCGATGGCAGGAATCCCCGGAGCAGAGGGGGTCTACCCCCAGCTGATGAGCGGCAGAAGGGCGCCTGGGGATGGTGGGGGAGGGAAGGAGGGAGGAAAGAAGGAACCACAGCCATATGCCTCTTTAATATTTAAAGCCCCTCAGCTGTATTACTTCCTTTCATTAAAATTGCGAAATTCGCAACATTTTTTAAGAGAGTGAGCTGGTTCCTTTGCTACAGTGTAACGGAAAGGAAAGCCCGTCCCCCGGGAACTTTCGCAGCCTGGGGAACTTTCTCCCCGCTCTCTGCAGCGCCAGAATGGACGGACGGACGGAAGGATGGATGGATGGATGGATGGATGGATGGATGGATGCTGCTGCTGCTGCTGCTGCTGCTGCTGGGAAGGGGGAGGGTGGATTGGGCAGGAAATTCACGGCGGAGCATGACGCAAAGAGAAGGGAGGGTGGGATCCTGGCAGGGAAAACCAATCACAGGAGAGAGTGCGGGCAATGGGCAGGAGGACAATGCTGCCATGTGGACTCCGAGTATTGATCCCGCGTTAAGGCTGCCATCGGAACCGGATCAACTTGCAAGTCGTCTGGACAGCTTTGTTCCGTTTCTTTTATTTCGAATTCTTTAAACCGAAATAACACATGCCATGAAGACGCACCCAAAGGGGGCACCTCAGAGATGCCTGAGAGAGACAGTGTGTGGCCTTCATATTTCCAGACTTTCCCTAATCCACCTTTTCTAGCACAGAATGTTCAGGATAGGGGTAGGGGTAAGCAGATTAGAGCCTTCTCTAATCTGCCTCCAAGGAGAAGAGATGCTTTTTTTCCCTGCATCTGATCACAGTCTCAGAAAATTCTTTTGGGTTAGAAAGCATCTCTGTTATCTGAAGGTGCACTTAGGTGTAGATGAGCACCTGGGTACAGAAAACTGTTGCAATCTTTGCCTTAGCTGGTGCACCTTCTATGCTGTGACATATCATCAAGGATGGTTTAAGTGAGGTACCATCTGGACACAGTGTGGACATTGTGGGAATAAGTAAAGAGATGAGTAGCACCTTACATTCCACTGCAGCTTCTGGAGTAGCGCAACAAGGAGAGCTTTCACTCAAAGCATCAATGACCAACTGGGAGTTCCTTAAGAAGAAAGGAAACAGTGTTGAAAGATGGTTGATTTTAGGCAGTGTCAGAAGCACCTCAGAGATAGTATCATGTGACACTCATCATTCCATCTCTAATCCATCTTTTCTGTCCTATAATGTTCATGAGGGGGAGGGGCAGACTAGCACGTGTATCACCCCACTGCAAACTGCCTCCAAGCTGTCTCTAAGCCACTTCGAAGGGACTAATTTTTTTACAGGACCTGCAGGGCAGAAGTAAAACAAAGGGCAATTCTTGCCTTCAGAGTAGTTTTCTTCCATCTCACATACATCCAGACAGGGCCCTGGTCACACAAGACAGGAAAGCCTATTCATTAATTCAATCTGAAGGTGTACCAGTGCTGGTCACACCTAGATCATTATAGGTCATCCTCAGACCATTCCTGCCTTGGACCACATTGGTCACACCTTTCTCAAGATTAACCTGAGCCTCCTCTTGGCTCTCCACTCCTTTTGCTGGATGAAATCTATCTCCTTTCTGATTGGATACTGTTCTGTCAGTCAAGGGAGGCGAGGGTGTGTATTTGAGGGTTTTTTAAAAGCCTGCTCCACCTCCACACACCCCTTCTTTTTTATGTGCTTTTCTTCTCCGTGTGATTAATTTAAAAAATAATAATAATAAATTTGTGGAAAAACACTAAACTGAGGAGAGAAGGGGAGGTGCCTTATGAACTCCACGTGTGCACATTGGCCAAAGGAAAGATTGGATCCCACCCACTCACCACAGCTCAGTTCAGCTTCCTTTAGCCTATTTCCCGACTCATACTCAGGAAGTGAAGACATCCTGAGAAGCCAGGATGGGCTGAGTCTTCCTCAGTCCTGTAAAAATGGACTACAGTTAAGACAATCTAACAGGGGTAGAGCAACTTGGAAAATGACTTAAATAAAAATAATGTGAGTAACAGAATGTGAGGACAACCTGAGGTTGTCCTAAACTACTTGTGTGATCGGGACCTATGTCCCTGGGTATATAGATGCCCAGGCCCTGGGCATTCAGGAGTACCTTAGCTACCTGCATGAATGTTGCCTGATTGTAACAACCATAGGAAAAGTCAAATGCTACCAATGATCCAGGCACATGCAAGCTGCCATCATGTGGCATCCTACCATATTTTCCGTACACCATTTGTTCAAGTAGCGGTAACCTCAAGCACAATATTTTGCAATGTTATCTGGTGGCTGCTTTTTGATATTTATGTATATTTATTCACTGGGCATCCAACTAGAATGCACAGGTCTAGGGGCGCCTGTGCGCATGGAGACAAACTAGCAGCTTTTTCCGCTCGCTCCACTGTGGACCATGAGAAACTAAAAAAAAAACTGCCTGCAATTAACACTACAGAGATGAAGAAACAAATAAAGGGTTGTTGAAGTGCTCAGGCATCCTACTGAGCAAAAGAAGAAAGGATAAAAGGACTCTTAATCACCAAAATTAGCCATCCTAAACAGGCTGAAAACTTTTCTACTGACTCATAATGGCCGGCGCTCCAGAGCAGGAGCAGGAATAACAAGCTAACCAGCCAGACGCTGCCCACAGAGATGAATATGATACTCTTCTTGGTGTGTGTGAGTCCCTTCCTAAATTATTAATTCTTTTGAGGCAAGCACTTCAGGCAGACATTCAAACTATTGTTGATGGACTGAGAGATGATTTAAAACACAATACACAAGATACAAAATGGAATGCAGACATGATAGAACTGCTCCAAAATAAAGTTTCAGAGGTGGATTCAAGGGTAGATAGCAAGAATAAGCTGCTGGCAGATTTACAACTGAGACTCTGGAATCTTCAATTAAAAGCAACATCATTCTCCTTAAAGTACATCACCCAGCAATTCTGCAAAGCTATACCCATTATTTCACTGCAGAGTCTTATGGCAGGTCTACGTGTTGCCATTACACCAGTATCATGGCATCAGATAACCATCTGCAGAAACATGATGCAAGCATGTATGACAGTAAACACCACAGCAAGTGGCCATTATGAGACTTTGATGTGAAGCCTCTAAAAAGATGATTTCATGGAAATCTGAAAATAGTTTCCAGATGCCCAGATGGCAGCCATAATGAGCTTCTACCTCCAAAGCTGTGTTTGAATGCCACCAACAGAGACCAAAGACAACACTGAAGCCCAGGACAAGAAGACAGAGTCATCTTACCTCCACATACTGTATTATTGTGGCAGAGCCCATGTATGGCATCAGCCTGAGTAAGATCCCACAAGAAGAGGAACTCTGAACAAAGATCAATCTTACGGTGCAATGAAACAGAACTTTTTCTATTGCCTTTAAGAAAAGCAGCCCTATTTGTGGTTGCAGTCCCCCAAAAAACCCTATCAAACAAACAAACAAAAACCCTATCCACACTTCACCTCTAAGGATGTGTTCCCATAGGGGCTAAAATCTGGAGTGGATTCAGATTCGGCATTGGGGGTTTCCATTATATCCCCCAATACTCCAAATCCACTCCAGATTTTCCCTGTTTAAACAGGGGTTTTCTGGCTGATTCGGATTAAAGGAGGACAGCCTGTGGCTGGGGTAAGTGAGTGAGGAGGTGCATGGAGGGGAGGCCGCCCCTTGGATGTAGTAGCATCGGGCAGTAGGCAGGGGCCCTGGGGAGGGATTCCTTATCCTACCTCCCCCCAGGAAAGAGGAGAGCCGGCAAGTAAGGAGTGAGTGAGCGGTGTGTCTGTGTGCGGCTTCCTTCCTTCCTTTTCCATCCCCCCCACCTGCCACCCAGTGCCACTGCATCTGAAGGGTGGCCTCTCCTCTGTGCACCCCCTCACTCACTTACCTCGCTTGACCCAGCCGCTGGCTGCCCTCCTTCACTCAGGGATGTTAGGCGAAGGAAGCTGGTGGCAGTGGCAGTGGCAGTGGCAGTGGCAGCGGCTCGCCATGCTGCCCACATGTGTGCTTGTGCACACCTGCAGGTTCTGTTTGGGAACAGCCTGATGCGCACTCAGTGCTCTTCCCAGCCTCCAACCCTAACACACAGCAGAACCCAGATTACTCCGGATCAGAGTAATCCGGGATCGCTCCGAATTTGCTGTAGGTGGGAACGTGGCCTTTGTCTGTCAACACTTTCCTTGACAATTAGTGCTGGACCACTCATCTGCTCAGCTTTCCATGGCCTAATTAGTCAATTGTCAAAAACAGCTGTGAATGGCTACACTTCCCAGCTCTGCATCTACGTAGCTTCTCAGCCAATCCAACTGAAAGAAAAAGTCACGGTGGTGGTGGTGGTGTGCTGTCTGCATACTTCCTTCTGCTTCAAGTGAAGGGATTACTAACGCAGGGAATTTTGTTCCCTGGTTCAGGTTTTCCACTCAACATCCTTTCAGCAAACACAAGAAGTAGCTGTGTAAGTCAGCCATTTTCTTTGCTTGAGAACAAATAGTGCTACAGAATGCTGTCAGAACTCTCTGCAGTGGTTTACCTCCAGATCCTGAACCCTAGGAGGACTCTTTCGGCATACAGATGTGTGACCTCCAGAGCAATCCCAAGGCTACCTTAAGGTCCCATTTGGATCCTAGTCTCTTTTTCTAGCCAGATGTAAACTATAAGCTCATCAAAAAGATGGAAAATAGTCCAGATTGCAATAGCTATGAACAGTCATCTGCAATCAAAGGTCTCCAATGAGAGCAGATTTTGAACTGTGATCTTTTCTAAAATCCCTATCAAGAACGCGGAATATGACTGAAGAAGCTGAAAGTAGTCCAAGACTCATGTTCCTGCAGCGGAGAAGAGTCACATGCAATCAACCCGTCAAAGAATATGGAATCTGTTCAAATGTTTCCAGTGACTACCAAGTCCTGGTGTGATCTGAATAGGCAACACCTTGGAGATAAGCACACATGTCGCTTAACATGTTCCTCAGATGATGCGAAAGAAGAAGTTGTAGTCATAAGGCTTACATGAGCCAAAATACTTATGTACATGTTCTCTCAGTAAGTGACATGGTCATGTTAATCAGTCAGATTGATTTACACATGGAAGACAAGGCAAGGTACCTTCACATATCTACTCCACGCTTCTATCTCTGTATATCTTTCATTCACCCAAATTCCAGATGGACATGTGTAGTCATATGGTACAGCCCTAATATTGCATTTGATGTACAGCCAATGCTACCAGTCCTTAGCCAGTTGAATGCCTTCTCCACAGGCCTGCTTCTTTCAACAATTATTATGCTCCAGCTGAACATGTTAAAGATTTCTGTCACAAGCTGACACAGTATGTTATTTTTCCATACAAAGTTCTATAGACATTTGACCTTTTAGATAATGCTTCAAATAAATCCTAGGAAGAAATGGGAAATGAGGCTTTCATGAGTTACAGCATGATTAATTCACACAAAGAACTGAAATGGATTTTGTGTTTTCCTGTGGGATTTAATAACCAACTGGCTGTTCATGCCTCAGTTATCAGTTATTTTAATTTCATCCTTTACTCCTAAATGCAGGAAGAAATATTGCTTTCTCTAATTGCTCTGAGTCAACAAAACTGATTTTTTTTAAAAAAAAATCAGTTGTTTCACTTGTTATGCCACCAAACAACATCCCTCCCTTCTGCTGTTTGTAAGGCACCTACACTTACAGCTAAATGGCGCCTATTAAGGACTTTCAGTTTATGGATGTCTATTTACTCAGGCATGGCTTGCAAGAATGCTTGCTTCTTCCTTGGCCCACCCAGTTTTTAATGTGTTTTTAATTGTTTTTACTCTGTGCAAATTTTTACCCCTGTTTTTAATGTTTCCTATAAATCACTCTGATATATTTTTAAAAAAATGAAAAGCAGTATTTCTAATTATATAAAGTAGATATTATTCAAAGAGTTAACACAGAATAATGGAGATGGATCCAAACTTTCCAATCATTACAAACCATCAGAATATCTTTTTCTTCTTTTTGGGCACCAAAAAGGGTAAAATATAATGGTTTTATCCTTTCTACTATGGTGACCTGTAAGGGCTCTAGCTTAGGGATGTGGAGAAATATTCAAAAATTCAAAAATCCAATTCAAATCCGTCAAATATCAATATTCAAATTCAAATCGGATTTTCAAAAATCCAAATTAACACATTCAAACGAATTTTGGATTTTTGAGAATCCGATACAATCAATTTGAATGAACAGATCCGCATATATTGCACACGAATATATTGCGCACTTGCGCTTATAATGCGGGATGAAAATAGGATACACACAAATTCAAAAATCAGATACGAATGTTGCCGACATTTGTACAGTATTTTCGAATTTGAATCGGATTTTCAAATGTACAGATTCAAATAATCTGGATTCGACTTGGATTTTCAAAAATCCGGATTTTAAAAATTCGAATTAAATATTCAAATATTCAATTTGACTCTAGCTTGGATGCAAAAAATGCATTCATGCACACCCCTACTCTAGCTGTGGATGAAGGGATCCGCAAAATGCAACAACATCTATGGCATTGTTCTTGAGACTCTCAAAATGATTGTGCTGGCAATGTGACATTTGGATTTTATATTGTTAAAATCTGATGGCAGAAAGAAGAACTGAGGAGTCTCTTGATGAAGGTGAAAGAAAAGAGTGCAAGAGCTTTCTTGAAGCTCAACATTAAATAACAACAACAACAACAGCTAAGATCATTGCAACCTTTCCCATTACTTCCTGGCAAACAGAGGAGGAAGAAACAGAAGCAGTGTCAGATTTTATTTTCTTGGGATGACTACAGCCATAAAATTTTCTTGGGAGGAAAGTGATGGCAACTCCCTGGAGAGTGTTTTGAAAAGCAGGGACATCACCTTGCCAACAAAACTCTGCCAAGTCAAAGCTATGGTTTTCGCAGTAGTAATGTATGGCTGAGAGTTGGACCATAACAAAAGCTGAGAACCAAAGGATCAGCACTTTCCAATCATCATGCTTGAGAAGACATTTGAGAGTTCCTTGGACTGCAAGAAGAAGAAGAGTTGGATTTTCTACCCCACTTTTCTCACCCATTTAAAGAGACTCAAAGCAGCTGACAAAGCTTTCTATTCTTCTCCCCACAACAGAACACCCTGTGAGGTAAGTGGGGCTGTGAGAGTTCAGAAGAGAGCTGTGACTAGCCCAAGGTCACCCAGCTGGCTTCATGGAGGAGTGTGGAATCAAACCCAGTATTCCCAGATAACAGTCTGGCTCCCTAACCACTAGATCAAACTGGCTCACAGACCAAACTGGCTCAAGAAGATCAAAACAATTGATACTAAAGGAAATCAACCCTGTCTGTTGGAAGGAGAGGACAAATATTGAAACTGAAGCTCATATACTTTAACCACTTGGACCCAGTTCCCATTGGCATTTTAAAATGGTTTAGAAATGGTTTGGATTCTCTGTGTCCCCATTACCAATGCATTTCAGGGGTATTTTGAGGATTATTTGGCTAAAAAATGGAATAAACACCTGTTTTGTCAGTTTTTTTTTTCAATTTTTGCTTTTAAAATGCTTCTTCCTTATTGCCGTGGGAACGCTACAGCAGTATTGGGGCAAATACGTCATGAAATGGGGGAGACTTTCACTCTGCGCAGGGACCAGCCCCTTGCCAGATTTGTTAAAGTGCCAGATCCATATTCAGCAGAGAAGTAACAATTCAGCCTAATAAAATGTAGCAATTCACCCACTCCACACTGATAAGATAACAAAGTTTCATTTTGCACTTCCCCTTGCTTTCTCTTTGCCAGGAAGCATACTCACATGCAGCTCTCTCTCTGCTGCTGCTTTTTCACTTCTCTGCAGCTCTGCAAAAAAGCACCAGTCATGAGTTTACAGGTGTGTGTGTGTATACCAGCCAGTGCTGCTAGCAATGGGGAGGAGAGGAAGGGGTGTGTGAGTTTCTATGTGCATGCGTATGTGCAGGACTGGCAGGACATCTTTTGCAAAAGCATGAGGAGAGGGGAGGGGAGAGAAGGGGGAGCTGCAATTCCCCACCCTCAGCCAGATCATTGTGGGTTCCAATCGACAGGCAGGGGTGGGGCCCTGGCTGGCAAGAGGGGGGAAGAAAAGATTCCCTTTCTCTAATGCGATTCTGAACTGTTTTGGTTGGGGACAGCAGAGGGGTTGATAGCAATTTAAAGCGATTTAAAGCCACTGAAATGGGGACTGCCAGAATCTGTGTTTGAATTGCTTTTTTTGTTTGTTTGTTTCATTTTTAAACTATTTTAATAGGCATAAGTGGAAACAAGCCCATAGTTTGAAGACAGAACTCATTGGAAAAGACCCTGATGCTGTAAAGGTGAAAGTTAAAAGAGACAGCAGAGAATGAGATGGATATAGGGCTTGTCCCCATGCTGAAAATTATTCTGAGGTCATCTCGGGAATGTCTCCACGCAAAGCCCTAATATGGGCTACATGCAAGACAATATGTGTTCAAAAAACCCCACTTAGCAAGTGTACTACATCTGAAATAAGGGGCTAGCACGTATTGTCCTGGGGTCATGCAGACGCTCCTGGGTTATGTGGGGTGGAGCTTGGAGGCTGCACTATTAGCAGGCAGGGTTTCACCACTGCTCCCTGTTCTTGCCATTTGTTGTTTTCCTTTAAAGTCTCAACTCCATAGCTAGTAAAGCTATTGTCTTTTAAAAAATAAAAAACATGAATGCTGGTTTGTGGCAGTAGAAATCCTTCTGCTCAAGATTCTATTGAGAAGTTCAGAACCAGAATTGCAGGGCAATAAAAACATGTGGATGTGCGCACCTCTGCTAACCTGTGGCAGCCAAGGAAGGGAATGATCTACTTTTATGCTTTTAACTAACTTTTGGTTATGCTTTTAACTGTGGTGGCCAAGGACAGGAATGATCTTTGTGTTCGTGGAGGTGTTTGCCTGTCATCGCTGCAACAGGTGGGATGGGTTATGGTGACGTCAACCCAACTTCCTGTCAGGGGAGAGGGTGGGCGGGGAGAAAAAGATGCGGGTTCACGCTTCAGCTCCCATGGGGACAGGCACGTGCAATTTGAATCCGTGTTGCCCCAAAACACATGGGGACACTTTATTATGAATTTCAATGCTGATTTTTATGACACGTGTCACAAGAGAAGCAACCGGCTTCCATGGGGATGTGCCCACAGAGCACCATGAAATCAACAAACATAAACTTGGGAAAACTCTGGGAGGCAGTAGAAGACAGAGGAGTCTTGCATGCTGTGGTCCATGGAATCAGAAAGAGCTGGACATGACTGAGCAACTGAATAACAAAAAATTATCAAAGTCAGAGGAATGTTTACATCTTCCACACCATCTCTTATTTCCCCCCTCCCCCCAATTTGGCCTTTTCATTATTTCACCCCTTTAATGAAACATCCACAGATTTCTATCTAGGAAAAGGTTATGCAGCACCTTCAACCATTTTGTTTGACCTGCACAGTTTCTTCAGTTCTAATAAATTTTCTGTTTTTTTTAAGATGAGGAGACAATAAGTTTCTAAATGTGACTGGACCAGATAAGATTTTATGAAAGACATTATAATACTGCCCACCTTATTTTCAATTTTTACAAAGAAAGAAAAGCAGAAGAAATCAATCTAGAGCACTTACCAAAATCAAATCCAGCTTTCCTCCCCCTTCCTGATTAGCTCTGGTAACATGCCCAGAAGGACAAAGAAGAATGAATGAATAAAAAGCAAATCTAGAGATCCTGGATGAGTGTATTTTTCATAATGGTTTAAATTCCTCCTCAAGAAAGTGGATTGTTGCAAAAGTTTGGCTTCTGTAGTTAATGGAACATTCCTGCTTGCAATTGACCAAGTTTTCTTTCCCATATTCTGGAAATAGTGTTATTGGCAGCAAAAATACCACAAAAAACCTTCCTAATCCTTTTAACTAAAAGTGGCTGTAAAATATCATTCTTCAAATTTGGAGCAAAATCAAATTCAGATATGTCAACTGAAATTTAGAGTTCTGTTGCTAAAGTCACTCTAGAATTATCTAACCATAATCTCTACCACAACCAGCTTCAAGGAAGTCAGTAATTTGGGCAGTTATTACAGTTGCTTGTTTTGTGGGTGGATGATAATTGTTTTTCCTTTCACCTGGCAAAAACAGAGCTCTTCAATTCTTTCTTAACCCTACAGATAAAAATGGAAAAATTAAACTGTGGTGGGCATCATCCATCTCTCTCTCTCATACCACCTGCAAACACATACATGTAGATGGTTTAGTCCATATTATAACCACAGAAACCAGATACTATTATTCCTAACCTTATTTACCAAGCAAAATCAGGCCCCCCCAAAAAAATATTTTAGATTCTGATTCCAGGATGTGGCCCCCTCCCCAAGCAATTAAAAGTCTGTTAAAAAGGTTATTTTGCCTCTGAGTGGCCCCATGCCCAGCTTTTCTCCGAGCTTCCAGCGGCACAAAAGGAGGAAAATCCACGGTAAAAAGACTGCCCTTTAAAGAAGACTACCAGAGCACTTTTTGGAAGCCGCGGGTTTTCCTGGCAGCATTTACCATGGGGACGCTCCGTGGCAAAAGGGGTGGGGATTGGCGGCCAAGATCTCCAAAAAAAGCACCCTGGCTCCTCTGCTGCCCGCTCACACAGCGTTAAACAGTCACACATCTCCCAGAACTGCAGCTGCTTCCCTTCCTTTTCCCTTTCTAAAGGTCAGAACTTTTAAAGAGCCAGAATTGCAGAGAATTGGATTTCCACCCAGCTTTTAGGCTTTTATTGTAAACTGTTTAAGATTCTGGAATAAAGTAGCCTTAACTTAGAAATGTTTTAAATAACATGGCATAACATAAGATCAGAACATAAACGTTTGGCATTAATAATTCATTACGGGCCTATGCAAGAACTGAAAAACATATCCTTGCCTTTAGTCTAGTGGTTAGGGAGCTGGGAATACTGAGTTTGATTCTGCCCTCCTCCTAGAAGCCAGCTGGGTGACCTTGGGCTTGTCACAGCTCTCTTCTGAGCTCTCACAGCCCCACCCACTTCACAGGGTGGCTGTTGTAGGGAGAAGAACAGAAGGTTTGTCAGCCACTTTGAGCCCCCATAAATGGTTGAGAAAAGTGGGGTAGAAAAATCAACTCTTCTAATTAAAAAAAGAAAACACCATTATTTCTGATTACCAAACAGGTTCTAAAAGAAACAGCCGTTCTTAATGTTTGGAACACTTGCGGGCATAATGTAAACCATGAGACTGATAAAATCTCAGTAGTAAATGATCCTTCAAATATGGAAAAGATCAATTCTGCATGTTTGTCAAGCATCTGCTATTATGTTAGCAGCAGAGATACACTTTATATAGCTTTTTATATAGCTCTATAAAATTTAAGAACTACATAGAAGACATTCCTTGCTTGCGACTTTTATCAGGGGTTTCTGAAAGCTGAGCAAAGTGAATCCAAGATTAGAGGACAAATAAGAACAGTCCCAAGTAAAACTGGATTGTCTGTCTGTGCTCCACATGTGCCATTACTTACTCAGAGTCTTTATTTAATAGACTACAAAAGCATCCTCAAGGATCCACCAAAGATATAAAAGGCTTTGGTTTCAAACAGAGATATCACAGGGACAAGGGGTTGTTGTTGTTGTTGTTGTTTTGCTTTGCTTTTTTTTTTTTAGTTAGCATGCATAAGGGGAAATTGTAGGAGGAAAATACATTTACATTTTTAAAATGAAACCTGTTCTATGCCACCTTTAATTATGAATTGCCAAACAATATGGAATAATAAAAACAGAATATAAGAGGTGTCCTGCTGGATTGGGCCACCAGCCATCTAGTCCAGCATCCTGTCTTGCACAGTAGCTCACTAATTGCTTCTCGACATTCTCACGCAGAAGATGAAGGTAAACCCTCCTGCTCTTGACTCCATGCAAAAATGTCTTTTAGAGGCATCATTCCTGTTTCTCCAACCTGGAGTCTCCAGTAGCTATTGATACACCTGTGCTCCAAGAATTTGTCAAATTATTTCTTAAGGTTGATATCAAGAAGCTGTATACTTTAAAAAGATGCACTCTTAAGAACATCCATTTTGACTTGAGTCTACATCAGGAATAAATGTCCAGGACACAGAAGGAAAAGGATGTTCCTAAAGTGATCCGCGAGAAGCCTGGAAACATGTGTCTATCCCAAATTAAGGATTCTGTGTGATTCTGGTTGGTAAGCTATCTAAAGCAGCAATTACAGTGTAGTCTAAAACTCATAAGTAGAGATTTGTGTGAATATTTGTAACATTTGTTATTTAAACGAATTCGGACATGAATCGAATGTTACACCATTCGTACATTAACATTCATACGAATACAAATGTTTTGAAACATTTGTACAAATAGTTTGTACATTTTTTAAACTGGGGATACATATCGGATACGTATTGATACGTATGAGTTTGTATAGGACACGTACCTGATATGTATCCAATATGTATGCATTGGTATAGGATACATATCTGATATGTATGGAGTGGTATAGGACCCGTATGCAGGATCCGTATACAGGATACATATCCAGGATACGTATGCATTCATATTGGATATTCATACGATACATTTATTGGATACATTCATATCAAAATCGACCATGTTTGAAAGGGATCTATTCAAACAAATATAAAATTTCTAACATTCAGTTCATTATGGACCAAATGCCAAAAAACCCATTTGTGCACATTCCTACTCATAAGTGAATTTGGGTCACTGTCCACTGTGGGGATGACCTTCTGTCTCTAGAAATTGCTGTGGGGGTGACTTTCTGTGGGGGTGAACTGGCACCAAGGGTGTTTTTCTACTGTCACTAGAAGTACTGCTAATGGGTACTTAATGGGTACTTCTAGTGACAGTGGGAAAACGCCCCAAGTTCCCTGAGGCAGCAAGTAGGGCACATTGTCCTCAGAGAGATTAAATATAATGAACTGGCTTTTAGAGGGAATTATTGGTGCCAGTTCTTTCTATAGGATGCAAGGTTAGTAGGTTGGTGTAATGAACTGCTCGAGGAAGACTGCAATTGTGTGGGGTCTCAAAGGTAGGGGCAAAGGGAAGTTTCCTGAGGGCAGTTCCCTGAGTAAGCCTGAGGGCAGGGACCTGTCTAAGAGTAATATAATATTGTACAGCGCTGAGTACATGTACAGCGCTTTGGAAATAAACTATAATAATAATAATAATAATAATAATAATAATAATAATAATAATAATAATAATAATAAGAAGAAGAAGAAGAAGAAGAAGAAGAAGAAGAAGAAGAAGAAGAAGAAGAAGAAGAAGAAGAAGAAGAAGAAGAAGAAGAAGAAGAAGAAGAAGAAGAAGAAGTTCTTAGGCAAGAGTAAGTTTAAAAAGTTTGCAATCTTTATTCAGCTATGGAGCTGCGCTTTGGGTCTGGATGGCATGTTGTCACTTTCCCCACAACTGTGGATTTATTCCACACGTCTGGAGAGGGCCTTTGTTTATTTCAGCCACCTGTGCATGTGCCCTGGGAGATCACTGCAGGTTTCAAGCAAGGGGTCTCCTCTGTGCATAATTCCATCTGCCCAGAGAATGGTCCTTTCAGAGCCTCCTGGCTGAGTGAGTTCAACAATTTTAGTAGTGTTGGTGTGCGCATTTTCCACCAAAGATAATCCCTTCTGCCTCCACGTGCAAAGGGTTTTAGTCAGACATGGAACCTTTGACCACAATCCACTTCACATACATACACAAAGAGAAAGGGTGCACTCTCACTTCCTCGGTGTGTCTATTTTTTTACAAAAAGTCCTGCCCCAAATGTTCCAAAATTTTAGGCCATCGCAACAGTTAGATAATCACTTTCCTAAACAAATCTGACCTGCTTGTTTCTTTGACAGCAATACCCCAAACCTGTAATTCAGGATGCACCTGCTGATATATCTCCCCTCCCGTTTGCAATTTCATTTTGCTCAGGAGAATCACAGCAATGTTAGTCGTTCGATGCTGTGCAAAGGGACTGAATATGCAATTTACACAAACCTCCCTCAATTAGGACTAAGTGGTCCCTAATGAGGTTTCCCATCTGTCACATTTTTAATTACCATTCCCTTTTAGGTGATAAATGAGGACATTAATTAGGTGACGAGTGCAAGCTGCTTTAGGATGCAAAAAGGAACATGGTGTTTTATGTTTAATCACTGTACCATTTCCTCCCATTTCTCTGCAAAAACATGGAATTCGCTATACATTCCTGGAATTTTATTTTTAATTTCAGCCATGAAGTACCTTCCATCCCATATCTCAGTAATTTGCAGCATCCAGCTGCTTAGGCTAACTTCCCATCAGTATAGAAGACAATCTCCTGTATATAAAGGTAGGGCAAGAGTAAACATTTTAACAATGCTTGCTCTCAGAGTTCCATCACAGCTTGTGGAGACATAATTGGTCCACTTCCTTTAGACCACATTGTTTAGCACACAAAATGGCCAAATTCCAGGATCATCTCCTGTATCTGGAGAAACATTCACAACTGGAAGCATCATGTCTAGGGAACAAAAATTCCATAAGTGCAACGTTACCACAGAGGGAGCATGTCTTCACGGGATGCCTTATATCGTTTCCCCGAAACCGAAATAATTGAACCGGGTTGAAACTGTCTCCACGGCTTTCAACTTGATCCGATTCATCTGCATCCTGAGGGCATCCGGATGGCACCCTAATCTCGGATTCAATCCTCGGAGTCCCCACGGCAATCCTGTCCTCCCTGCCCATTGCCAGTCATGGTGCCCACCCCCTCTTTCTGATTGGTGTTCCCTCCCTCCCAGGATCAGCCCCTCTCACTTATTTGAAAGTAACAGAGATCAGACCTCTCCCCTGGCTGATGGGGATGGTTGAAAGGGGCGGGGAAGGAGGCGAAAAATGAACCAGATGTGTCGGAAGGGAAATGTAACAAATGATGGGGGGGGGAATGTAGCAAAAGTGTCTGATTTTATAGCTGTCATGAAAGCCTGCCTGCTCCCACCCTCATCCATGCCTTTTTTGCCTCTTTGTTCTGATCAGCTCTAGCGATCCTGCACTAAACTCTGTAAAATTCTGTCTGCTTCCTCCCGCCCTCATGGCTGTGCAGCTCTCCGCCTCCTTTCCTCTGCACCACCTTTCCTTCCAGCTTTGTGCTCTTCCCTCATCATCCCCATCGAAGAAGTCTGGATCCCCCTTTCCCACCCGTGCTTCCCTCACACCGAGAGGCTGGGCTGGAGGTGACCAAGGGGCTTTTTCATTGCTCAGGGCACACAGCAGCAGCAGCAAGTAATGCCCCATTCCTTTAAACATTAATACAGAATCTCAGCTGCTTCCCTTCCTTTCACTTTCTAAAGGTCTGAACTTCTGAAATTGTGCAAATTCACAACATTGTTAATTGGGAGTGAAATTGTTCCCTTGCTACACTGTAGCGCTGCTGTGTGAAGGCTGGTCCAAGAAGTTCAGGCTTGCAAGGTGGAAACTTGGGGTGCCGAGAGAAGCCTTGAGGCCATCCATCCCCTGTCCTTGCTTTGGTCTCCTGAGGGGTGGAAGGAGATCGGTGTGTGTGTGTGTGCGCGCGGAGAGGCAAAAGGGGAGAAGAGGTTTCTATTTAATCTTACCCACACTCTCTCTAAAGGGGCTTCTCTTTATTCTCAAAGGGACCCTCAATCACCCCCTTTTTTTAATTAAAAGGGGACCCTGTAAGGCATCGATCAGGGATGAGGGATCCCTCGGGAAGCTTTTCTCCACGTGTCTTGAATTTATTTTATTTTTTTAATAGCCATTGAATGCGCCAAAGGGAAAGAAAAGGCGCATGGAGGATCCGCCGGGCGAATGGAAAGGGGAGAAAAAGGAACGGAGGGGGCAGACGTAAGGCGGCTTCACCAGGCTGTTCTTGCCCCCACCACCGCTGCTGCCGCTGCCCCAGCTACTCGGAAAGGGCCCTGCTGGGGAGAGGAAGAAGAAGAAGAGGAGGAGGAGGAAAAAGCCGGGGCGCTGGAGGGTCATCATTTCCTCCATGCCTGGCTTAGTTTGCCCTGGTCTGGAAACCCTAAACACACCCACCAATGATGTGCCCAGAATACGGACAGCCATTGGATACAGTGCGATTGGGGGAGGGGCACCCTGAACATGGAATCTCATCCCTCAAAATGGTACTGTCCACACAGTAAAAAATTAAACATGTTTCAAGTGCAGGATCCGGGGTGAGACCTGTTGAAATCAGGATTGAGATTCAGAACGGTTTGGCGTGGTTTAACACGGAAATAGCGTGTTAAGCCAAACTGCCGTCTGGACTCGGAGGACTCAAAACGTTTTGAATTCGTGAAGACGCGGCCAGGGAGTGGCACCAGGCATACAAAGTGAACTACACCATAGCACTCTTCTCACCATCTGTCAACAGCAACCTTCATTGCCACGGGAATCCTTCTTTTGCACAATTCTGTGCTGACCAGTACAATAAACCACCTAGTGTGCTAGGAGTCTCCCATCCATGTTCTGGGGCAGTCTAAGGGAGGGTCCAGGTGGGGTCATCCACATCCACAAATGAGACTCCAAGCACACTTGAGCCCTTTCTGCACTAGGCCTTATTCTGGATTGCATCCCAGTACTGGGACCTACCATCCGCATGCTAGTGCAGACTATATCTGTCCACAGGCAGGGTCTTCCATAGTCTGCACCAGCACGTAGATGGAAGGTCCCTATTCTGGGATATAATCTGGAATAAGGCCTAGTGCAGAAAGAACATTGTTGGCCAGTGCAAAAGTACTTTTGGGGCCTTTTCACACTTTAAGATGCCAGATCTATCCCAAACCTCTCCAGAACAACCACACCTTCACCACACCTCCCCAGACTTCATTCAAACCTCTTCCACCCACAAAAAGTGCAAACAGAGCTGCACTAAGGTGGGACAGACCAGCAGTTAGGATAGATGTAGAGCAATTAAAACTACACTAAATGTATTTGTGAGAGAGGAACTCCTGCACATGTGGAGCCACTTCTGGTGAAGAAGCTCTGTGTAATGTGGATGTCTCATATTAAATAAGGAAACAATGGCAAATATCAGCAGAGAAAGGGCTTGAGAGGTACAGCAACAACATGTTGCAGCATCCATGAGGCCTGAAAAGGCTTTAAGCCACCCAGAAGCAAGCAGCGTAGGGCTTGTTTCTGAGAACTGCAGCTTACAGTCCTCATGCAACAGTCAAAATGTGTAAATATTACTCTTCAAAAAAAAAAAAAAGCTCTGTAAGTTACTGTATTTCAGAAATTCCCTCTTACTTTTGAAGAGTGATGTAACAATCTTGCTTTCGGGGGCAAGTAGGTGAAGACTGGAAAACATAATGCTGAGGGCACACACCAATCCTTCAAGGCAGACACGCCAGGCAACTTAAAGGACAAAAAAGTAAAAGTTTAATGAAACAACAAAAAAAGCAAAAAAAAAACCTTAGAAAATATATACAAAAGTCTTCACTGTACAGTGAGGAAGTTCTCACATTGGCAGTTACAAAGAAATAGTAATAACGTTAAAGAGTTGCACAGACAAAATATCCTAATCCAAGGAAAAATAAGCAGATTTCACAAGAATTTATGACAAACCAAAATCTTACGTTCAGTATTCAATCCGTGTTTCCGTGATCACCTGACTAGCTCACAATCAGGTATAGGCTTGATTATATTGCATTTTGGCTACTCCTGAGGTAATAAGGATTAATCAATAAGATTTAAACAAACCTAGAAGATTCAGCTGTAAATTACTCTGATATAAACTGAAAGCATCTCTGGTCTGTTTGAAGTTTGCCCTGGCCTGAAATACTACTTTAACCATTTGGTATCTCATAAATTCCTCAGGATTCTTTATTTGCTAGACTTTACTACTTTATACTACACTTTGCTAATCCTAATACTCTACAAGTGACTTGACTTTTTCAAAGGCGACTAGAGCACTTTTTGGCATGGAAAAGTCCAAAGTAAGGCAAAATGCTCCCTTTCTGGCAAACACATAAATCTGTTGGGTCTGAACACCTTCATCCATCCATAGCTGAAAAAACTCAAGAGTCTCTCATGAAGAATGAATTTAACAGTGTGCCAAATTTCTCTGGCTAATCGGGGGCCAGTTCACACTTGGAGTCTTAGTGCATAAGTAGTAAACATCTGGGAAAGTGCATTTGCACCTGCAGGAGGCACTTACAACCTGCAAGCATCCCCAGCTTTCCCAGATGTTCAGTAATTCTGCACTAGCGGTGAAACACAAAATTGTGCTCCATACATGTCCAAAAACAGCCACAGCCTTACCTGTCGCTTCCAGCCAGCGAGTATTTTGACCTCTGCCAGCTGGAAAGGTCATCTTGAGTTGCTGCACAAACGCTGTGGCAGCTCTTATGACCCCCCGACACAACTGCGACTGAGCAGAGTGTCAGCAAGGTCATGGTGATGGTGCTGATGCACACAAAGTCGCACAGAGTGCTGCATTCAAGATGGCAGCACCCAGAGGAGGATCGGCCTGGTGACTGAACAGAGGTGAGGGTTTGATCATGCAGGGGGTGGACTGTTAGTAAATAGTGCTTGTAAGTTCAAGCACTAGTCAACGTTAAGTGATTGCACACCTTTACCGTCCACAGCATGGGAACTGTGAAAACACCCCTGGACTGAATTGCTAGCTCTTATACCGGTGATGGCCAACCTATGACATGCGTGTCACAGGTGACACGCCAAGCCCTTTTGGGTGACACACATGGTCACCCTGGCACCTGGACGTGTAGTGCTTGCTTGTTCTTGAAGTGTATGAAATACCAACTTTCAACTGAAGATTTAGCAACAAAAGTCACTAATGTAAAGAATTATTTGGTTTTGCTTTTAATAAAATACATATATAAAAAATATAACTTTGTTACTAGAGCTACAAATATCACAAAATTATAGATATTTCTAGATGTGACACAGCACCCAAGTTAAGCTAGGTTTTCTTGCGAATTCTGACACACCGAGCTCAAAAGGTTCGCCTTCACTGTCTTATACTGGTAGACAGAGAAAAAATAAATGAGTTCTCCTGACTGTGTAAAGTTAACTGAGTTAACATAGCAAAAAAAGATTCTCTTTTAGTTTGTCAACACTTGCAAAGGTGTCACTCTATCGATGTGGTGTAACCAAATATTATTACTCAGCATAATGGAGGGATTTTTACCTTAAGTTAGTGAAGTCCACCATCTGCTGGTTGAATCTATTATTGCAGCAGGATAGTTACCTAATTTCCATTATGTTATTGTACATTAACTGACAGTGCAGCTGGGTAATGCTGGATTTCAGATCTAAGTTCTAAGTGGATCTCTTTTGATTGCCTGTGAAACACAATGTTGTGTGAAACAACTTCTGCACTGCTTGCATGTTCAATACAGAATTTACCAATTATATATTTTTTAAAAAGACTATAAATACAGAATTGCATTTTAATCCCACTTAAATCATACAGCAACCATGACCTCCGGCCATAAGCAACATTGGGAGAGAGAGAAATCGATGCAATAAACAGAATTCAAACAATTGTTTTTCTTTCCTAATGCTGTTTCCGTGTAAGGACCACATCAATACTTTAAAATTTGTGCAATTACTCATTTATACTTTCCTGTTCATTTGTTTGCTACAAGAAACACTGAGCTAATTCCGAATGACCGCGTATTTCTTCTTAGGCTAGTGCCAATATCTGAAGTTAAAGAAATGTACAAAAGATAAATATACATTACTATATGGTAAATTATCCAAACACGAAAATAAAATAAAATAAAAATTGTTGTGTCTTTAGTTTCTGTTCAGGCATTAGGACTATCAACTTACTCTTTGAGAAAAGATCCTTAATTGTGTCTCAAAGCATAAGAAATATTTTATTTTTGTTTATTAATGCACAGAATATTCCCTTCTGTCACTTTGTTCTTCCGCAGCTGTTACCTTGAGCCAGGCTCAGCAAGATGCTCTGCAGGGTGAATCTGACCCTGTTGTCAGGTTTTATTAACCATCTGGAGTTTCAAGCTGCTCTAAATGTCTACAAATTGAATATTTTTTTTATCTCAGTGGTGCACATAAATTAATATGCTCATACAAAGATAAACTTTACTAGCAGTCTTACAAATAACCCCTGAAAACTTTCTAGTGCATTGTTTTCTTTGGTACTTATTTGGTCTGGACTGTGCCTATTAAAGAATTAAAAGGACCCAGTTCAAAAACAAAAACCTTTCCTTGCTAGTTATCTGCAGACAATGTGATTCATTCTAATTGACCTAGTAGGGCTGCTCCAACTATTCACCTAAGAAGAAAAGATGCTCAGTTCAAAACGTCCCTCCCCTGCACAAAAGCAGCTAAAGAGAGTTGGATCCCTTCTCTGCATGGCCTTTTCCACATGGCCCCTCACTCATCCCTCCATAAGCACTCTTAAGACTCTTGCAAAAGTAGAATGGGAGAAAGGACTGTGGCAACAATTACTTCTATTCTTCCACTGCCGCAATGTGCAGATCTACCTTCAATGCTGTTTTTGCAAACACTGGAACTGACCCACTTCTTAGTCGCTTTCCTGTGCTTACTAAAACTGTCCCAGCTGGAACCATTACACTTTCATGCCTCGCCTGTGGTGTTATCACTTCTGGGAGTTTCAGCAAGTGCACACATCTCATGCTGATGCCTTACCAAGAGCACTAGTAGCGTAGCACTCTTCTCAGCCTACTTCCCGGCAGGATACACTGCTGCATAGTTCTGAGGCCTTTTGCACTACAGCCGTAACAGCTGTAATGCAATTAGGCTAGGACACTCTGGGACACTTACCCCATTCACATGGAGGCAGGTAAGGAATGCGCGGGGGGGGGCATGTCCTGCAGCTGTCGGAAAAGGAGGCGTGTGAACATTTCCTTCCCTGAATGGCCGGGGACAGGCCAGAATGCGCTGGGCCACGTGTAGAGCACAATTAAGTGCTCTACACCCGGAACGCGTGGAGGGCGCTCTGGAACAGGCTGGGGTGGTTCCGAACAGAATCTCTGGCCCAGAGGAGCGAATGCTCCATCCTGGCATGTTCTCTACGCGTTCCAAAAGACCTTGTGTGAAAAGGCCCCAGGATCTTGCTTCTGTTCAGTCAGGCCAATGTCAGTAATGAGAGCTTGTCAAGTGTTTCAGTTGGACAGTAGGGTAAACCTTACTTTGGTCTAAAGAGACTTTGTCTGTATCACCACATGGATATCAAATGCAAGCAGTTTCTTGTGTCCCAGCACCCATTCTACATTGTCACATGTCCCCTGAACAGAACACCTCCGTACTGTCTCAGATCAGGTTCCTTCAGGCTCTGCCCTCATTCCCTCCTCCTCTGGACCTATTTCTTGAAGTTACAACAAAGATCGATTGTCCAATTGCAAAGGCCAAGCCCACCCAAGCATCACTCAAGTAACTTTCCCCTCTTTTTCCCAACTGTGAGTTTCTGTTCCCTCTCCCCCAAACCAGGTATTCAAATAGTCCCATTCTTTCTAGTTTTTATTTCGTTCAGAAACCAGCTATTCATGTTCCAGATGGTCGTCTCCTGCACCACACATACTAGAGCCTGCAGAAAGAGGTGTCCAGCACCCCATGGTGCAGCTGATCCTTTTGTATCCTCATGCCATATGTGCAACTCCAGAGCTCACCATCTTGCTTTTACAGCAGGCTCACTTTAAGGAGCTCTGCAACACATGACAAAAGATATTTCCTGTGAAATAGTAAGAATGCCCCTTTCACTAAAGTAGATGTGACTGACTTTTCTTCCTACACACATTTTTTTATATTGAAATAGAAGCAATGTCGGCTAAGGTTGGACCAGTCAAACAGCTCCATAGCTGAAAGGAAGGTTTGCTGAATACGTTGTGTTTCCTACTAATACAATAATTACAGGCTGTGTTAATCCAATTAAATAATTAACACCCTCTTGCTGTAGTCCCTTCTTTCTTGTTCCTCTGTGGCACTGAAGAAAAGGTATAAAACCTGTCATAGTTTTTCAGTTCCTTAGGTGGCTGTCTTGTCATCTCACTGCTACTGAAATCATTTTTAGTCTTGCCATCTGGCAAAGATTGCCTCCTGCTACTTTACCACTGGAACTGATCTTTGTTTCCCACCTAGCAAAAATAACCACTTGCTAATGAATCTTGCCACCTGTCAAGAACTCCTTTTCTGTTGAAATCATCATTCTAAGGGCCCAGTGAGGAACTGGTACCAAAGAAACTTCAGTGTCAATTCCACACGCAGACTTAGAGCAAATTTCTGCTTGCCTGGATGGGCCACAATGGGGACACTCTCCCACGCTGCGTCCACATTACACGGAGCCTCTTCTGTACTATAAGGGGCTCCACATGTGCAGGAGTGTCCCCTGTCTGTATAGGAATGGAGCAGTCTAAAGTGCTTCATACCTGTATGAGCAGCAGGGCTAGAAAAACCCTGAAAGCTCCAACTACACCTTTTCTGAGTGAAAGAAGTCAAATGTAGCATGTGACGAGGCAGCAGGTGCATTGGCACCGTTGCCATGGCAATGCAATCACCTCCTTAATCAAGGAGATGCATACTTCGCTGGTGGCCTAGCTAAGCACCAGCTAAGTTTCAAATGGTTTGGATATCCTGAAGTACAGTACAGACATTGCTTCCTTGGGATGAAGTAGAAATGCAAAAAGGCCCACAGTCTGGTCTTGCTACTGGGATCTTCTTCCATCTCCCACCTGTTTCACAATTCCAGTTCCTGGATAAGGAGCAATAAAGGCTGGAGTAGGGAGCAATATGACAACAGCATAAAAAGAAGGGTGTCAAGATTTTGGTCTCAATCAAAATCTTCAATTGTATCTTTGCTAGCATATGACTCCCCACACATGACCATCAAGAGAACATTACTCTCAGTATGAAAAAGTGGCACCTCCCTCACTTAGGCTATGTTCCCACTTGACTATTTTAATCCAGATTCAGAACCGAGTGCTCATTCTGGCTGTTCCCATTTGCTTGATGATAATGCGGGCTCAATTCAAATACCACCGTTCCCATTCAAATCACTCAAATCCCCAGCACAGAGAAACATCTCCATGCCTTGTCCAAACCCTGTAAGCCTGCCCCTCTCAGAATTAGCTGAGTGAAAGAACAGACAGGGCAAAGTGATCACTCTCCCTTTCAGATCGGGTGCTCCCTTCATTCACTATGTTACCAGGAAGGCAGCAGCTTTGCGCATATTCAGCTGAGCAAAAGAACAGACAGGGCAAAGCCATCTCTCCTTTTCAAATCAGTGAGGGATGGGGGAAGAACAGACAATCGAGTTTCCTGCACAGGTTTGAAAAGAGAAGAGGGGATTCCCTCCCTTCCTCTTTGCTTTGAATGATTTCTCAGGATGGAGTGGGGCTTAGAAAAGATTTCTTCTGCCAACTACTTTAACAGAGTAATGGAACTCATAGTTACAGTGGCATTCACAAAAAGCAGAAATTTATGTTCAAAGATCCAACACTTTATTTTGCTCTCTGGGACTCTAGCATTGCAGGGATGGGAAGGACAGGGGGGCAGACCTTCCCAGATGTGAAATCCCACCCATCAGTGGCAGGTATTGGCCAGCAGGATATGGGGGGACAGCCCAAAAGGTCGATCTCCCCGAATAGTCCAGTGGCATTCCTATTGGGCAAAAAGCAGGCTAGCCACCAAAATGGGGCCAAGAACAGTTTTACTGAGGATCTTTTTTCTGCAGATTTTAGCCGTATAGTCCTCATAAAGTCCAGGAATAAAAATTTAAATGGGATAGGATGATCCCGAAAATGGACTGGATTCACAGTTAACCTTGTATGGGAACACACCATTACTTTCTGTACCTCAGTAGTGATTCATATCAGTAAGAGCTTAGAATAATTGGTATAGTAAAGCAAGGAGAGAAGAGGCAGAGTAAGTAATAAGATTATTGCAGGTCATGGATCTCCCAGTACACCTAAAATATTGGACTTCCAATAATGCATCCATTTAAAGAAAGGTAGTTAATAAGTGTAGCAGGAATAATAATTTTAAAATTTCAAAGTCTCCACCAAAACAGTGCTGCCATCTTTCAATGATTGAGCATCTATTTTGCATGCCAAGGTGCCAGAGAAAGTTTTTACTGACCTGTGTTGACTTTATTAAACTTGATTTTAACTAGTTAACATCCCCAGATGTTGCTCCAGTTGGGGCCAGTAATTACTCATAAGAGCAAAGGATGGTGGAGATTATAGTTCAGCCAGTTGGAAGGCTTCATGTGAACTAGCCTTTCCCTAGATGAATCGATGCTATTCCTATATATACTTAGGATTGTGGTTCTGATCATCATTTCATCCCTTGTTTCTTCATCATTTTCAAAGAGGTCAGGAAAGTAACCTGGGACTGAGCTATCATCCTTACCCCAAAGTGTTAAAAATGTGTTGAATAAGTGGGAAAACTGCATCTTTCTTCATGGCGTATGTATTTTCTGGAGTCCCAGGTAGCATCTCAAAAGCCTGTTGCGCTTGGACAACCCTGGAACAGTTATTTGCTATCCATTTTCACCAGCAGATGGTGTTGTTGTCTAGCTTTAAAAATAGTTTCCAAGAAAATCACATTGCTGTTTGGCTGTCTCTGGCCAGCGTTCTATGTATGAATAGTAAAGGAAGATGGAAAGTGTCCATTTCAAAAGTCCCTCACTAGGAAGAAGTTTTCCCCTAACAAAAAACAAATGATAGTCTCAAATACTCCCTCATGAGTATGCAAAACTTGCTATTATCAAAGCGTCATAAAATAGTGAGTGATTATTTTTTACTGCACTTGCGGCAACAATGGTTATGCACTGAATTGCTAAAAAGCAGTAAGTAACTAGGGATGTGCACAAATGAAAAATTCATGTTCAATTTGCAATCAAAACAAATGTTCAAAAATACATTCTTCACTGAATCATTTGTTCGAATGTTTGGACTTTTGCATTCACAGCTGAACATTTTTGTTGCATTTTTTCCATTTCACCAGTAGAATACTGCAAAAGTGCTAAAATTCAATTGAATTTTCATATTCACAATCTCGGGCATCATTTGATTCATTTGAATGTCCATACTTTCAATTTGATGTGAAACTTTGGGAATTTGAACTCAATTGAGTTTTCAAATGCAAATGTGTTTGTGCACATCCCTATAAATAATTACTTCACATATACCAAATTCTTAGGGACACAAACAATAACATCTGGGGAATCCAAGGGGAGCAAGCAACCTATAGATGCTGACTTGCCACTACCACGCACCACAATTTTTTTAAAATATAATTTTATTTCATGTGCCATTCTTGCTGCCCTAATGAAGGTGCTATCCAGTACATGTGTCCTAGTTTGCCGCCCAATTCAGCCCGGAAAGACAGCTGACATTGCAGGAGTCATGTAGAAACAGAAAAAGAACAAGGCTTTGGTTGGATGCTCCCCTTTGAACTTGACTAATCACATAGTACACCAAAACAGATCAAAATGCAATTTGTCTGAGGCTCCATGACACATTTCCATGCTGTCAATATCACTTCTAGGGATGTGCACAAATATTCATAACATTTGAAATTTGGCCACATCTGGCTGAATTTGGACATTTGAACTCAAATCGAATGTTACGATTTTCATATGCTAACATTTGAACAAATTCAAATGTTTCCAGATATTCATATGTGTGAAGGCCGCTAGGACCCCTCAACCCCAAAATTAGGTTATTTTGGTTTAAAATGCAAAGTGTGGGGAACACGGTAAGTCCAGATGTTTAAAAGTGTCACCAAAGTGTATTTTAACAAGGGTAAGTAACCTGAGGGAGGGGCTAGTTGAGCACTCCAAGGGGAGGGGTGAAATAGGATCCTGGAGGAGCTCAGCCAATCAGGGCAAAGCTAGCCAGCCAGGCCCATATTTAAGGGAGCCTGAGGGAATTGTTAAGGTTCTCTGCCTTTGGTCGTTAAACCTGGAGGGTGTTTAACTAGGGGAGAAACGGGCTCTAAGCTGTCCTGAGGGAAGCTGGGGAATAGAGTCCTGAGTTAATAGTGAATTACAGTGTTTAGAAAGTAAAAGAGTTGAAATGGTTATAAGTTATTTATGCTGTTGGCATTAATCTGAAAAGGATTGGAGTCTTTAGGCTAAGTGAGGAAGCTAAAGACCTAACTGTTTGATATTTAAAGTAACAAAGGGCAACTTTAAGAAGAAACTTGAATTGTAAACAATAAACTTGTTTTCTGGTTATTTTAAAGAAGCTTCGTGTTCTCTGTTTTCAAAGTGAGCCAAGACAGGCTGGAATTCTAACAGATACTGTAACCCACTGCTGGCTAAGCAGAGTCGGGGAAGGGCTGTCTGCTGCAGCACCAAGAAGGAGGCAACATTATTATCAAACTTATTAGCAGAGAAAGGGAAATGAAAGGTGTGTCTCTTGGAAGGGAATTAACAGAGTCTTAAAATAAAAAGTAAAATACACGCTACTACACTACCAAGTCTGGATATATACAAATCGCTGCCTGACTGAGAGTCGGCCTTTACAATATGAATAGTTTGGACATTCGTTAAGCTGGAGAAACCTATCAGATATGTATCTATTCATATCAGATATATATCTGTTCATATCAGATATGTATCTGTTCATATAGATATGTATCTATTTGTATCAGATACTTATCAAATGTTTGTACGAATACATACAAATAGATTAATATCAAATAGAATTTTACCACATTGGAATGTGATCTATTCTTACGAATATGGATTTTTGAACATTTGATTCGTTTTGAATTGAATGCCAAAAAAGCATTCGTGCACAACCCTAGTCACTTCTACAGGCTAATTTCTCTCTCCCCGTGACAACCTGGCCCTCAAGACACTGTCAGGATGGGAAATCACACTCTGATGTAAAGTCCTCCCTGGTGGTTCATGGCATGGCAACCAGCCATATCTGATATGGAACCACATACCCAACCCATCTCCTGGACGACTCCATGTTGGTCAAGATAACCCATCTGAATTTCTGCATTTACCTGTGCAGGTTTGGATCTATGACTCCAGATCAGGCAGGGGCTGATACCAGCCCCTCAAGCCAGGAATGTAAATTCCTAGGCTCAGAGCCCCTAGGAATGCATTTTAGTGGTGCAACAAGGTTTGCCACCAAAATGGACCCCTTATGGCCATAGTATGAGTGTAGATCTCTTTATCAAGGTCTGCCAATATTCTAGTTTTTAATCAGACTGGGAGGCCATTTTGGACCTGAACCTTTCTATGCAGATTGGACATAAAAAATAATAATGAAAATAAATCAGCAGTCAACATGGTGGTTTGCCAGTTAATAATTTAAATTAATATGGGTAGCAATAATACAAATGTGCTGTGACAACAAAATTCTGTCTAATCAATTTATTTGTATATTACCTTTCTGAAGAAAACTATGTGAAGCAGTTCACAAGAAAAGACTAACAAAAAATATGAGCAATAGAAATAATGTGTTATTAGATCAAACAGAAAAGAAAAAAATATGAAATGCAGAAAAGAAAAAACCTATCCGGGATATTTTTGCAGTTCTTACTCTAAGTACGGATAACCTGCAGAAAGAAAGAGCCAAGACAAGAAGTGGAGTGCACTGGGTTAGACAGCAAGTGAGGGACAATATTTCATTTATATAAGAAACTACCAACACGGTCCTAATTCTGTTCAGTCTCCAGAAGTTGCTCAAAAATCACATTGGCAAAAGTAGGTAGGCATCAAAACTCACCTCGTGCCATGCCCCGTCATGCCTCTCCACACTCTCCTCAGAGGAAGAGGTTGAGGTTGCATTGGTGAGACAGCCTGGGCAGCAACCAGGGCACAGCGCTTTAGATGCTGAGGGTCTGAGGCCACTTGTGGGGGAGCACACAGACAGCTCTGGGGATGAGAGCTCGGACAGTCAACCCCAAGAGTGCCCCTCCCCTATGCTTCTTCGACAACAGAAGCAGGTGGAACACTATTCCTAGTGTTTGCTTCAGCTGCACCGGCAAGGGCATGATGATGACTCCTCTACTTAGTCGAGCAGCACACGCTGAGCTAGTGTTGTGGACAACACTGATGCAACTCCCACCATTCCTGTATTCTGACTCTTGGAGCCCCTTGTGACTTTGCCGTACCTTTGGAACCCCGACCTTGGACTACCTGACTCTTGCTGTGACTTTGCCGTATCTCTGGAACTCTGACTCTGGACTGAATTGACGCTGACGACTTCTGAGCCCTCAGAAGACTGCAGTAAGCATGCGTGTGTGTTTGCCTCGCTGCCCTCGCCTGCCTGGAATGTGACACCTCAACAGACAGTGCAGACCGTCAACAGAAAAGGGGATTTAAAAGAATGCATAAAGACTAGAGCAAAATAGTGGAAAATCACAGCTGTAGGCATCCATATAGTCATATCTAGGCTGCATTCATTTTTAAGGACTTGAGAGGTGGCTTCCGGATGGTTTTGATGTGGGATTTGTTCACAAATCACTTTGTCCCTCCCCTCTCCTGAAAGGATGAATTAGAGGTTAAATGAAAACAGGCCATACACTACTATCTTCTAAAGCACCCTGAGGACATTTCTTCTCCTACATGTGCAAGCATCCCTTGAATGTTGTCAACATGCTTCCCCATGGCATAACACCTCTGAGCACAAAAACAGCTCACATGAACTTTAAAGATTTTAGTGGAAGGGTAGCTCCACCCACTACCCGCTCCGGGAATGTCCTGTTCAGTGAAGATCTGCCAGACTGTAATAAGTAAATGGGAGTTGAACACTTGGTATGGACACAATATGGCCATGATTCCACAAAACCCAGTGAAGGTGAATGGGGACAGATATCACAGCTCTGGCAATCACCATCTGACAAAACAACTTCTTGGCTCCACCTCTGCCAGGGAGATTTTGCAGAGGACACAGTTGCCTCCATGTGCAGGCACAGCAGATCTCTGTGTGAATGAAGTCTGTTTTACCAAGACAAGGGTCTGTATCAGTGTATGGAGAGTCATTCCTCGTACAGTATATTCTGGTGTATAAGACTACTTTTTAACCCAGGAAAATCTCAAAAGTTGGGTGTCATCTTATAGGCCATGTGCTGTCTTCTTATACGGCGAGTATATCCCAAACTCTATATTTTAACTGGAAAAGTTGGGGGTCGTCTTATACACCCAGTCATCTTATACACCAGAATATACGGGTATATTGAGTTTTTGGTATGTTTGATGGGCCCCCAAGACTCTGAAGACCCTCCAGGAAGCTGTAAAAAGTGACAGTCCACACACTTGCCAGGAGTGGTTGGATTGCTCCTTGACACTGTGTCTTCACCCTTTTCTAAGTATAGCATTCTGAATGGCTATGATTGCACAACTGAGCCTTCATAGTCACACACAGTGTCCAGATGCCCCAGATGTTGCTTTGGTGCCCCAGCCGGTCTCAACTTGGCCATTCATGCTATGATTGCAAGTGGCCAGGTATGGGGCTAGTTTAGCATTTGTCATATAAATGGCTGTTACTTCACTGAATCCTTATTAGCCTGGTATGGTATTGTCTTACCATAACAGGCCAGTAAGTGCAAACAGGTACTAGCTGGGCCCCAGAAGACAAATAACGACAATCCTATCACTGATTGTACTTAATATGCAATATTTAATGAAGAAAACAAAACCCATATGATAAAAGTTGGTTACCTCTTACCTTTTGGAAAACACAGTAAATATTGCTATGGAGAAATGCAGAGAGAAATTGTCAAAGGGTGCATCCAGATGGGATGAAAATAGCACCATTGTGGTGCTCCTGTGATGGGATCACCTCACATATTGTAGGCAACCCCACCATAGTCCCTCTTTATCCCTGAAAAACACTAAAAACTATCATGGGGAAAGCCACCACTCATAGCAGGTTTTCCTGCAAAAGTACTTTTTAACTATGGACTTACCTTTTTGGACAGAGCAGCGATCAGAGCTCCATCCATCATACATGCATGGAGGCTGAAACAGCCAACATATGGAGGTAATCACACATCTGGGAATTTGAGGCAGCCAGATTACCCAGATTGCACGTGACTCAAAATGTGGAAAGAGACCCCTGTCATGACCGAAAGCAACAGCAGAGAAGAAATACCCCCACATTATTGCTTTCTACCAGAATATTGGACTGCCCTTGGGAGGCCGCCGAAGACAATAATGCTGATAAAACCGACAATGTTATACAGCCAATCCTTTCTCCAGCTGGTTGTGCCGCCTGAGGAATGAGGTGGATGAAGACCCTGGGCCTTTTTGCACCATTGCTTCCCTGGGAAAACCTTTCCAGAAAGCAAAGACAGGAGACAGATCCGGTGTCTGTAACCTCACCAGCATTTCTCTAAAAGAGCTGCCGGAGAGCTAATGCTTGCTGGTGGCAGCAATTCACAGAACCACACCAACAGTACCAACATGTTTGCATCGCACTGTTGCAGTGGTGATGACGCTACACAGTGCTAACCGCACTTGTGCCGCATCTTCCTTGGCTCCCTTTGAACTTCACCAAGCAGGAAGAGAAGTGAAGGAGACTGCACCTGGTGGCATGACATGTATATGTAGAGCCATTAGAACTCACTCCACATCTACATGCTCCAGGAGTACTGCTCCACACATGCAACCACCCCTGGAGCAGGAATTGTTCCAGGAAATGTGGCTGAACAAATAGCCATCAAAATTAAACAGTTTTAAGCCACATTTACTTTCAGTGAGAAATATATAAATGTTTTTTACTAATACAATCAATAATCATTGACAGGTTGCCCCAAGTGAAGTCTGTTCTGTTCTCCATTCTTTAAGAAATTATTTGTCTGTCAAAGAAAATTCAGCAGCAAGTAAAAACAAACCTATCTTAATGAAAAACCATGGAAATAATGCATTTTCCTGCAAAAGTAGAATAGACTAGAATGCCTTTTTTTCAGATATATGTGTTTTTTACTAAACCACTGAGATACTTAGATTAGATCTCCAAGCATTGTTATTTCAAGCTCTGTGAAAAACATAGATAAGTTTCCCCCTACAAGCATTTTGTCCCATTGCATTTTTATACCCTATGAACAAGGACAAAGCATGGAATTAATATAATAAAATCAGAAATCATGATTGCCTGGAAAAATTGAACATGCAGCAAATATTTTTTAATGAACTTTCAAAGTATTTCCTACATTCAAATATATTTGGATTGCTGACTGAGATGAAATGGCAGATAGATTATTTTTGGTCTCTCATATATATATAGAATATTCTTATATATCTATATATATTCTTAGATATGCTCTTTCAAAAATGGATTAAATGACCAATCACTTCTAATGGTTCTTCAGTGATACAAAATTGTACAAGGCATATCTGCCAAAAGACATTGCAACATATTCAAAAGCTTGTTATTACTTTCCTGTTAGATCTTGAGGACAAACTAGTGTTCAGCTGGTTTCATCTAGTCCAGCTTTCTATTTATATTATATTATTATCTGAGATTTCAGATCTTTGTAGATTTTTGTGGTTGTTTTCTAAAATTGTGGAATGGGAATAATGGCATCTCCTTTGAGACTCGTTAGGAGCAACATTTCATGTTGACTCATGTTAAGTTAGAAAGGTTTCAAATAAATTCAAGTTTATATATTTGCCTGGTTGAATTGAGGCATGTATGTTGATAAGCAGTAGAGTTGACAGAAATTACACACAAGCAGGTACCAGTTCTGGGATATTTTCATACCCTCCAACTACAGTATATAGGGGATAGTTCTTTGGTCATCTCATTTCCAAGATGTTAGCTGATTCTGGTTGCCTACTAAAACTTGAAGCCTTTCTCATCTTAGAAGGGTTAGGCCCGATGAAGACTGAATGAACAAAAATCATTATAAAGTAGGTGACAAGTTGCTTCTTAGTTGAAATCAAGGTTCACTCTACTAGCAAAAAAAATGTGAGGATGAGTATCCAAAAATCATCATTCTAGGCTGGACAGCTAGTATTAAGTGTGACAACAGAAAAGGTCATTCTAATAGTAACTGGAGACATCTTCTTTGGCTGTATTTGTATTTGTTAAAATAGGTCCCCTTCAAATGTGGTAGGATTCATATTCAATACAAATTTTGAGTCCCATACGAATCCCATACAAAGTTTCACATGAAGCTTCATATGAATGTATCAAAACATTCTATTCAAATTTGAATGTCCAAATTTAGCCAAATTCACATGAATTTCAAATGTTACAAATATCCATGCACATCCCTAAAATGTACTTTATTAGATGCACAGCTACTAGATTTTCCTTTGCTTGCATAAGAAAGCTAAGCTCTTGCACCATGATGTTAAGGATAATAATATTAAAATGTAAACTGGGATGTAGCTAGATCACACCAGGTTGACACAGTTGGGTGTGTCCCTGTCAAGCTCTGTCACTCCATGTGTTCCTACCAGGGTCACCTACTTTATTGTCTTCTCCTCCAGGACACAATAGTTGAACTTTCTCTGTGTATATGTGTGCATGAGCACCCATTTCTCTAAGGGCTGAACTTCTGTCTCTGAAATCACTATTTTGGGATAGGGCCATGTCATGTCTCCATATACAAGCCCTTGTACTGTCTGTGGCTGCTGAAGTATGGTGTGTCGCAACTCTGAACCTACTACAGGGTACAATTAACTGGTTTGCACAATCATAACCTCCTGTTTAGCTTGCTTGAGGAGAGATTACTTCCAAGTTTCTGAGTCCTCTTCCTTGCAATTGCCTGTACTACTCATTGCTCACACCACTGAAGTGGTGTTCCAGAGTGTTGGAAAGTTCATCCGATTCAAAAGCTTTTACTGAATTGCATGATCTACCCAGCCAGCTGGAGTGAGTGTTGTGTGTTTGTATGTGCTATCCTACAAGACATTCCTGACCCGATAACACTGTTACTAGAACCCCATTGTCTTTGGATTATCCAGACTAACACAGGTATGTCTTGGAATCTTTATTCAGTGGAATTCTCTCACTCCAAAGGTGACAGGATTATGCTGATCTTGTGGCACAATCAGCAAGACAGTTTTACACTTTTCAAGAGAGGCCAGAAGCAATCATATAATCTGTAAAGAATCCAGGGGAAGGAAGTGCATGACCAACTCCAGTCATTTCCTGGGACCTTTCTGCACTCGGCCTTATTCTGGAATATATCCCAGAATAGGGACCTGCTATCTGCATGCTAGTGCAGACTATGGAAGGCCCCAGGTGAGGCCTAACATGGCCTGCATTAGTTTGTGGCCAGCAGACCGCTATACCGAGATATATTCCAGAATAAGGCCAAGTGCAGAAAGGGTCCCAAATTGCCTTCAGATATAGGACATATTGCAGAATCTTCTAGATACTATATTGGGTAGGCCAGATGTAGCCCCAAGCATTCCCACTATAGTGCTGATTACAATGCACAAAGGGAACGTTGCAATGCTGTCACAGGAAATCCAGCAATAATGCTCAGATTATCTTCACATCTAGTGAGCAGCTTTCACAGTTTGCCAGCTACCAGAAACCAGCCAAATATGTGAAAGACAACAAAAGGATATGAGCAGTCATTTGGCTAGCTTATGGTAGCCTCAACCGGGCTGATCACTAAAGCTAATCACAAGATATGAAGGTAAATAGGGAGTTGCTCTCTTAGAAACCTTCTTTAGGGTAATTAAATTGGGGGAAATTAGCTCAAACCCAACATGACTGTATAACCAAATAAGTTTTAAAATGGAGAGGCAAGAAAAGAGTAAAAACCCAAGCTGGAGTATGTTTTCTGTGTGTGTGATGGAAGAGGGAAAGCTAGCCTGAGCAACATGGATCTTACTCTTCTGCTGTAGTGTGGGAACTGTGCGAGAGCTTAACTGTGTTGCTTCATTGCTCAGGTGGAGCAGACTTAGAGAGTCTTTAAGCTAGCCATCTCAGGCAATAACAGCAGGTGGACCAAAATAAAGTTTAAAAAAAACACTCCCAGCTGAGAAGGCAGCAAAAAAGCAAAGGTGGGGGAAAAGTTTCAAAGGGTGCTTCCACACTGGCCCTTTAACACCCATTAAGCACACATCTGGCGCAGCTAATCCGCGCACGCGTAGCTGTTTCGGACGCATCCGGTGAGGTGTGTCCGCACAGCAACACGCATTAGTAACACTTTCCCAGCGGCGCGTCCGCATTTGCGGGTCCATTTAGCACACATCCGGTTAGGTGCATCCACACCTCTCTGTCACTAATGTGTGCTAAATGGGTGTTACTTGCACACCACATATTATGTGTGCTTAATGGGGCTTGCGTTGTGAAAACGCATCCATTTAGGATGCATCCGCACAACGCAAGCATGCCTATCGGGGGCCCTCCCCCGGCCCGGCATGCTTGGCTCCTCCGAGCCAAGCATGGCGAGCTGGGGGACTCCTACCTTTTGGCTTGCCCTCGCCCCAGAAGCGGCAGATTGCTGCTTCTGGAGCCAGGGTGAGCTTCCCTAAAGCCCACCCTAGCCCACCCAGGGGTGAGCCGACACAGTCCCCTCCTTACCTGTTCAGCGTCACCCCGATTCTGAGGGGAGGATCCCAGGATGCAGCGCGCCTGCATCCTGTGCACCTCCTGAGTGGCCGGGGCTGCTACTGGCAGCCCTTGCCCTCAGGAGGCATTCTGCGCAGGCGCGCCGTCTAGTCCGGATTTATTCCGCCCTCACGCCACGTGTGCTGATGGATGGGGGACGGGGTAGATCCGCATCTATTAGATGCGGATCTACCCCGTAAATCTGGATCTACCGGGGATCCAGATTTAGTAAAACCAGCTCCTCTGGAATCGGGTTTTACTAAATCCAGGCGCAGTACATCCGGATTTATTAGCCCCTGTGCGGAAGCACCTAAAGTCTCCTGTATGGTCTTCTCTTGCAGCTGTGGTTTAGTAGCAGGAACAACAGCAGATGAAGCAAAGGAACTGCATTGGGTGATGATGGAGAGAAAGGGCCCAGATATGCTATTTTTATTTTAATTACCTGTTCTGGGTAGGGGAAGTGGTCCAACCTCTGGGATGGCCCAGATACTTTCATTTCGAGAGTCATATCTACAAACATATAAATGGAGCCAAAGTGGAATCTATCATTTCATTGTTCGTAGCAGGCTCTGGAAGCAATAGCCCTCCCACTTATTAAATCAAAAATATGGATCTGCTACATTGGTGATATATTTGTTATACTGTATTTTTATAAATATCAGGTAAAATGCACACACAAGTTCACAAAAGAAGAAAATAACCATTCTTCAACATCCTCATGGTATTCATCCGAGAGTCCTTAAGGAACTCAAATGCGAAATTGCCGACCTTCTAGCAAAAATATATAATCTTTCCCTATCATCAGGCTCCGTACCTGAGGACTGGAGGGTAGCAAATGTAACACCAATCTTCAAAAAAGGATCCAGGGGTGATCCAGGCAATTACAGACCAGTTAGCTTAACGTCAGTTCCATGTAAGGTGATGGAAACCATCATTAAAGACAAAATTAGTGTGCACACGGAGGAGCAAGCATTGCTGAACAAAAGCCAGCATGGCTTCTGCAGAGATAAATCATGCCTCACAAACTTGTTGGAATTCTCTGAGAGTGTCAATAAACACGTGGATAAAGGCGAACCAGTAGACTTTGTCTGTTTGGACTTTCAAGGTAAACTCATCAGCCATGGAATAAAAGGACAAGTTCTGTACTGGATTTGTGACTGGCTCAAGGGCAGGAAGCAGAGAGTAGCAATAAACGGCAAATCCTCGGGGTGGAAAGAGGTAAAAAGTGGGGTCCCTCAAGGCTCAGGGTTGGGACCAATGCTTTTTAATTTATTCATCAATGATCTAGAAAAAGGGGTACATAGTAAAATAGCAAAGTTTGCTGATGATACTAAATTATTTAGGGAAGTAAAAACCAAAAGGGATTGCCAAGAGCTCCAGAGGGATCTCTTAGCATTGTGTGACTGAGCAACCAAGTGGCAAATGTGCAAAGTAATGCACATTGGGGCCAAGAATCCAAATTATGTCTATAAACTGATGGGGTCTGAGCTTTTGGCAACACACCAGGAAAGGGATCTCGGGGTTTTGGTGAACAGTTCAATGAAGGTGTCAACCCAGTGTACGGCAGCAGCGAAAAAAGCTAACAATGCTGGGAATAATTAGGAAGGGAATAGAAAATAAGTCAGCAAGTGTCATTTTGTCTCTTTATAAATCTATGGTGAGGCCACATCTGGAATATTGTGTATAATTCTGGACACCACACCTCAAAAAGAATATTGTGAAATTAGAGAAGGTGCAGAAAAGGGCAACCAGAATGATTAAGGGTCTGGATCACCTCCCATACGAAATCAGGCTTCAACATCTAGGCCTCTTCAGTCTGGGGAGACGGCGTTTGAGAGGGGACCTGATTGAAGTATATAAAATTATGCATGGTATAGAAAAGGTGGATATAGAACATTTCCTTTCTCTATCGCACAACACTAGAACCAGGAGGAATCTATGAAGCTGATGGGTAGGAGAGTCAGATCCGACAAGGGGAAGTATTTCTTCACCCAGAGGGTCATCAGTTTATGGAATGTGCTGCCGGAAGAGGTGGTGACAGCTACCAGTCTAGATGGCTTTAAGGCGAGGTTAGACAAATTTATGGATGACAGATGTATCAATGGCTACTAGAATGAATGCGGGGGGTGAAGCGGGGTGCTTCTAAGGCCATTTGCTAGGATTCGAGAGCAGGCAAAGGTTCATCCTTGTCTCTGCTTGAGATGCCCATGAGCATTTGGTGGGCCACTGTGTGCAAGAGGATGCTGGACTAGATGGGCTGTGGCCTGATCCAGCTGGGCTTCTCTTATGTTCTTATATTCTTATGTTCTCATCAACACATTAAGCTATGGAAAACTTTGTTCTATTTGTAAGACACTCACATGAACCAAGTCTTTGACAATAACAAAGAGCAACTCCACTGCCTATGAAAAGAGCTGAATAAAATCTCTACTCCAAAAAGTTAAAACACACTGCAATACCCAAGAAGTTCAGAACACAGAAATAAATGAATTATACAAAATCCATTTCAACATCTTAAAATATCTCTGGCACACAAAACAACAAAATCCCTTCAAAAAACATACTAAGCAAACCCAAAGACCCAGTACTCAAAGAAGAAAAAGTGGAGTGTCTACAAATGAGAGGATTGCATCTTCATTGGAATTTTTTCCCTGTGTAGATGACATACCTCAGTACCTCATAGACCCGGGATTCTCATGAAGTGGGGTAGGTAAATATCTGATTGTGTTCTGATGAGCTCTCTAAGGGGTCAGGAGTTGGGAAAGAAAGAGGGGATACAAGAATATCTAGACAGGAGGCTGAGAGAGTAGACTGAATAAGGGAATAGCTGCAATTATACAGAACGGTTCCTTATCAATAAGCCAATATATTGGTTCACTTCAAAGCTTTATTTGTCCTAGCCCAGTCTTGGTCCGGGTTCCACATGGTGGTCTTGACAACACCATTACATAAGACTAGCAGAAAGCATCCATGAACACTAAGTAGATGTAAAAAGACATGAAGAAAAATCTTCACACAGATGACAATATCCACAAGTTCAATTGCAAACCTGTAGAAATATTAAAATAGACTAAATCAAAGAAAGGAAGATAATCTCTGGAAGCCTGGCACTCTAATAAATTGGTTATCAATAGACATGGACTCTGTATATGGGCCATTCAAGAAGAAAAACTCAAAATACAGTGAACAAAGAGAACTGCACTGATTCCAACTGAGAGAATGCTAACATTATATCTCCTAAATCCTCAATATTATTGTCTACCTTCCCTCAAGAAAGGAGGAAGTCACTCAACACCCTAATGGACAAGATGGAATAACAGTTCAGATCAACAAAGATAGAGAAGACCTCTGAGAGAGAAAAGACTCATCAACTTATCAATAGACCATCATTAAATAAAAGTTAATACTGGGGCAAAAGCACTCCTAATGAAAAAAAGGAAAAATCACATATTCACCTATCCCATATGAGACACACAGGACTGTCAAACTATTTGTTTAGTCCAAGAAGTGATTGCTGAGCTATCTGTCTGTATGTCACCAAAATGTTCTCAATCTGTATCATGCCTGTAGAATGTTTCTGTATTTTTCCAGTCTTGACTAAGTTTCTGTTTTGCCATGAGAAAGATGAGATTAGTGCTGCCGGGTTCCTGTTGTGCTTAGTGGAAAATTCCAGACAGGAACATCCATTTTTGTAGAACCGGGTGGGGGGCCAGGCCATGGAGCGTATCCATTTTATATTGACTCTTTTTCATCAGTTCTGTAAGCTCTTTAACCTGTATGTATCTACTCTGAAGGTATAGAACTTAGGCTGTTAACAATGTTTATTTTCATACTTTCACCCACGTAACCTGCAACCATGAAGCAAATAAACGCCTTCCGTTTTGGAATGAATTTCTGTGTCAGAGAATGATGTCTTCATGTGATTTCTGCTGTGATTTTAGCAGTTTGCTGTCTTTGCATATTGATTTGCCAATCGATCAATAACCCAATTGATATTGGAAAATCGACTTCAACAAGGACTAACTTCTACTGTATATAAAACAACAACCAAGGAACAAAATGTTCTCACTAGCCTGGTAACAAAACAGGGAGGGGAAGTTCATCTTCGAAAATTCCTACAATGCAGCAGATTTCCCTCAATTAAAATTGACTGGGCAAAAGCTGAGAATTCATTATCTGTGTCCAAAATGAAGGTATATTATTGCAAGTGTACACCAGTTTAGGGTAAAAGGGGTTAATTTTCATGTATGTCAATATTGCAGGATGGGAACCGCTGACTGGCTAACTCTTCTGTAATAGCTTGTAATGTCACATGCTCTCAGCTCTCTCTCTTTTCAAGTAGAAAGATGGACTCTAGCACCTCTACACATGTATATCTGATGTAAGTAAGTTATAAGACTCACAAGTTAAGTTATGTTGAACAAAACAAGTTGTACACTTCAAGTCTGATCTTCAACGTGCTCTCTGCTATTAGTATAGTTTTCTGAGTGTAAAAGAAAACAACAAGGTCGATAAGGAAGGATGATGAGGCAAACCTTGCCTCTGCCTAAACCTATGTTCATACGAAGCTGTCTACAATCACAGCATACATAACATTTGTCATGTTGTATTCAAGCCAGTGTTTTTCCGTAGCTAGAAGATGTTTCTACATTTCTTTGCAGACCTTTGCAAAAAAAAAATCCATGTGCTAGTGACTCTAGAAATTTAATTTAATGGATAGACATGTTAAATGGCCTAAAGTAATAAGCCTTCAGTCAAGGACCACCCATTAAGACCATTACAATTTTTCACCATCATCACAGACACAAAATGGTCTACACCATGGTCCACTCTGCACTGGGTCTTATTCCAGATTATATCATTGAAAAGGGATCTACCACCCTTATGCTAGTGTAAACTATAGCAGTCCTTGGGAGGAACTTCCCATAGACTGCACTAGCATGCAGGCAACAGGTCCCTATTCCAGGATCTAATCCAGAATAAGGCCCAGTTCGGAAAAGATCTTTAGTTCTAAGTAGATTCTAGCCAATTCAGTGACGCATTGGCTAATGGCTGACTACATGACCACCCCTGTCATATTTCTGTCTATAATTTTCTGGTTAATAATAAGGTTGAGAGTAACATGACAAATGTTAGTTAAATCAACTAGTGTCCAGCCTTAAAAGCCATTTTTTAAAAAAACTGTGGAAGAACAGAATGCCCACGAGTGTACATTTGCACTTCAAAACTGTGAAGGAGAAATTTGGCAAAGCAATCTGATCTTTGCATAACAATGGACTTCAAAGCCTCCATGTTTCTGTTCATTTTGTGGCTGCAGATTTCCAGTTCAAGGTGATTACCTCTGATTATCTATGCCTATTGTAACAGCATTTCATCTACTTTTTTAAAAAGCTATTCATTGTCTTTTGTTGACCACAACCACTGTACCAAAGGGTTTGCAGGTGTAATTGAAAAGCAGATAAATTTACTGGATTTTTGTGATGCTGTGAACCATGAATAGCAAAATAAAATGTTTTCAATGGCCAGATATTTATTGGTACTTTGAAGCTGCCCCCTCAAGTCCCACCATCACTGAAACTGACCAGAAGCTAACACCCACTCTTTTAAATAATTATTGGATTAGGTTTTTCATTCAGTCTATTGTGAGCACCATCCCACTTGATGTTATAATTAGTTCTCTGGAAAAAGGTGCATGTGTTCTTTTGCCGCATGCGGAGCTAAGGCTTTGTAATATCAGCTCAATGAAAACTATCCCTAGCCAAGAGAAGACGACCATTGATCACAATGGAGAAAAAATTGCCATAGGGTTGGTCTGTCAGGCATTATACCTACATGAGCATGAGATACAGCAGTGAGTGATTCCCTTCCATTATCAGTGAGGTTTATATATATATATAAAAAATCTCCATTCCTTTTGGTAAGTCCTGGGCAAAAATATTTGAGGATTTAAAGCAGTAGTGTTGGTAGCACAGATTTTCTGTGACCTGTTATTCTCAATTTGCTCAGGTTTGATTTTTCAGTTTGATAAGGATTCTCTCCCAGTACCTCAAATTTTGGGCAATTAAGCAAGCAAATATCCTTAATTACTACCTTAATTGTCCTTTTGACAATAGCAAATTATGAGGCAAATACTCGGTTTCTCCTCACGTCTGATGCTGTCCACATTTTCTGTACATTAGTTGTCCACTCATTTCCACCCAAGCTAATTAGGTCACTTCAAATGGACTGTAATTAATAATGGCACTGTTGCAGGTTTGGATTTTCACACACAAAAACTGAAAGTGAATTAATGACCAGCAATTTTGACAATTACAGTCAATTGAATTTGTCAACATGACATTTGATGCAAATTGTCCATATGCAAAATTTAAATATTTTAACAGGAGAAGCTCCCTTCAGTTAACCAAGTGACCCTCATTTAGTCAGTAAAATATTTATATTTATTGTCATATGCTGTTAATGTAAACCCTAACACATATTTGAAAATAAGGCCACGATCAGACAGTCTTCTTATAGCGACAGGAATATGCATGCATGACCCAACGGTCCCACACATATGTATTCCTGTCAGATGTATATCATCATGGATACAAAGGAAGAATAGGCAGGCAAGAGTAATAGATTCTCCATTCTCAGAGTACCTTGTCAGCACTTCTTCCCTGATGTGTCAGATGGGGAATCATGTGACACCTGTCACCAGCACAACTGTCAGGCAACCAACCACAATAGCAAAGCACTCTGCATGCCGTACAGCTGTCTTTGTGGCTGTAAATCATACCATGCAGCTGCAAAATGGTACATGAAGCAATCTGGAGATGGTATCCATGGCGTGCCTGTATAACAGACCCAGGGAGGGGCCTGTCACTTTAGGAGCAGATCCCCACCCTCTCCATCAGCTGTGCAATCACAGCTTAAGTTGTATAGAGATCATAAGTATCAATGTGGCATTAAGGAGAAATCTCATAAAGCACAGTTGTGCCTTCAAGGAGTGTGCAACTCCATCTACAGCATGCAATCTTTCAACTTCCTAGATGTGGGAATTTTTCACATTAAGACCCTGGATCAGCTAATTGGTCATCATTTGGTCACTCCTGGGTGCTAATTCACCACCAGAATAGCCTCACTTTATTCAGCTGAATGGAAAAATAGGAGGCCACGTCGCCATGGTGACAATAGAAGATGCCTGGATTCAGCCATATCCATAGAAGTGCCCTCCTTCCCACATTGCCAAACGCTTCCTCCTTTTCTTGTCTGGAACAGGAGGACATCCACTGCATTCAACTTCCAAGTGTTATTTTACATCCTTGCCTCCTCCAGAGTCTCATGCAGGTGACACGCCCATAGTAAGCATCTTGCGCCACCAAATGTGCATACTCAGTACTTCTGACAGTCTGCTGAGGCATCTCAGAACATACATGGAGACATGACCTGAGCATTATCCAGATGCTAGTAACATTTTTCCTCAAATGGCAGGACAGGACAGCATGTGATGGTATCATACAGAATTTAACATTATAAGCATACAGCTAACTAAGATGGGGATATTTACTTCGTGGCCAAATATGTGAAAAAGTCTTGGAACAAAAAAGTCCTAACCTAACTTTGTAGACCTGGCAAGAAAGTACCTCAGCCTTTGAAGTTGCAGATCAGAGACATTTTTGTGGTGCTGGTCCTTGTTTTTGTGGTCCAGCCTGCCGGGAGCACCTAGGAGATGATTGGAAAGTTGTTTCCCTTTGCAAGCCCAAGGCCTGTGCAGCTAAAGTGCTCCCAAGTAGGAGTGTGCACAAATGCAATTTTCAGATTTAATTCAATTCTAATTGAATATTTGAATGTTCAAATTCAAATAAATAGAGAAAAAATGTATTCAAATTCAAACCGATTTGAATACATTCGTATCCATTCGTACTAATATGCAATTTGTATTTGAAGATACGAATGATAACAACATTCATGTGTGTCCGTACACACATGAACAACATAGCCCAATGTCCTTAAATTCAAAAGTTGAGTGCTCCCTCTTCAGGGTTCCTTGGAAGTTCATCCCTGGACCATTAACTCTGTGTTCTTGAAAAGTATAATTAAAGTGATCCTCTCCAACTTGCCATCCATTTGGCCTGTCAGTGGGGATTCTAAGTGATGGTAGACATCTAATTCATTAATAAAGAGTTGGCTTTGCTGCATATACAATGTATATTGTATATTGTATACAATATGCAGTATACAACTTCAATATACAATGATCAATATAGTATGATCATGTTGCCAAGGTTCTATTTTTATCCTGATATAATTCAAACACACACATCTAGAAGCTGTACCTCGTCTGTTCATCTTGGGAGCTTAAAGGACCAACATGGCTCACACGTGTATCCATTTTTAGATTTTAATGAGACCAACAGATGTAACTCCTGTACTCAAGGCAACATTTAAGGCTCTCATCAAGATTAGGGATGTGCTCTGCAATACAAGAAAAATATATTGTTAAAAATTTAAGTACATGTAGTTTAAACTTCAAGAGAGAAAAAATATACTGTTCTTACTTTTGTGCGGAGGAAGTGAATTTTGAATAGCAGCAACTAATGTAGTAAAACAAAATGAAAAGGCAAGGTAGCAACTGAAAACTCACTTTTGATATCATTGACCCCAAAGAACATCAACTAAATAAAAAAGGTGAGGGGGCAGAACACAGCAGAACACAAAATTAACTTGTTTGTTTGTAGCCAGTCTTTTAAAATTTATTTTATATATTTATTATTTATTTGCATTTTTATCCCTCTCTAAACCTAAAGGTCTCAGGGCAGGGTATAACATTAAAAACTAAATATAAAAATGAACATACTAAAACAATACAGTGCATGAAACTGGGGAGGAAAAGCTGTTCCCTTATTTAGCCAAAGGCCAGGGCAAAGATTTGTGTCTTCACTGTTTTCCTGAACATGTAAAGTGAAGGTACCTGATGCACCTCAGTGGGGAGGCTATTCTATAACCTGGGAGCCATCACTGAGAAGGCCCTATGGCAGGTGCCCACCTCTCTTGCTACTGAGGGTGGTAGTGCAACCAGGAAGGCCTTCCCTACAAATCTTAAGGCAAGGCAGGTTGATATGGAAGAAGACATTCCTTTAGATAGTCAGGGCCCTTTATATTAACACCTTGAATTGGGTCCAGTGGCAAGTCAGCAACCAGTGCAGCTCCTTTATGACCAGCTAGTCTGGTCAGCAGACTAGCAACCACATGCTGCACCAGCTGCAGCTTCTGAACTGTCTTCAGGTCAACCCCATGTAAAGCACATTAGAATAGTCCAGTCTAGAAGTTACTAAAGCATGGATAACCATGGAAAATCATCTTTGTCCAGAAGGGGCCTTAGCTGTCAAACTAGCCACAGTTGGAAACAAGGCACTTTTGGCCATGGCCTCCACCTGAACTTCAAGAATCAGCACAGAGTACAAGAGCACCTCCAGATTTTGCTTCTGTCCCTTCCAGGGAATTACAATCCCATCAAGGATAGGACATCTCCCAACATCACGAACTCAAGACCTTGTGACTCACAACACATCCATCTTGTCTGGATTCAGCTTCAATTTATTGGACCCCATCCAGTCCATTACCACCCATATGTTTCCTATCCCAAAGGCTAATATAAATGAGGCCCTCGTGGTGGGGAAACAGGAGCAGGAACACATTGGGAACACAAGCAACAAAATCAATGCAGGCATCTGGTTTAATTTTAACACAGCAAGGTTGAAATAAATAATACATCAGCTTCTTCATGCAAAGAAAGAAAAAGTTTAAAAAACAAAAAGGAGCTGATTTACTAGAGTGATGCAGAGGATGGAGTGGTAGGTGCAGAAGTTCATCCTTGCCTTAGGCAAAGAAACAGAAGTGACATAAGAGAGAAAAAAACTGGTTTCAGAAATCAACTTGATAAGACTACACATCAGAGTTTCAAACAAACAATCTGATACATTGAGTTGAAAGTTGACTCAAGGGAAGAAGAGAGAGGCACCCTCCCCCTTCTGGTCTCAAAGTCACAGCTAATCCTGATGCAGGGGAGAGGAAGTCTCCCTCACCCATCAGGTGGCATCAAGGGATCCCCTCACAGTCATTTTGACAGGCAGGGGGAGGTCTGCCCCACCATCAGGATCAAAGCAGAGGAATTCCTGCTTCAAATCTGATGGCAGGGGTGGTCCAAACACAGGAAATTCACTTTGTTTGAATACACATGGACCACCAAGGGGATCATGGCTTTCACTGTGAGTCTGAAACACTCTCAGAGCTATTAAAACAGCTCTGCAGTCCAAGGGCCATAACATACTGTACTCTTCTGACTTACTTGACACTTTAAAATTGCTTTGTAAGTCAACCCACTTGTAATATGTCTTCAAGAAGATCACACAGTGGGTAGTAATAACACATTCAGTGCAATTGTCTACCAGGAACACAGAAAGGGAAGTCATGCTGAACAAGGCAAGGGTGGTGTGAGGCAATTTCGGATTCCAAAGAAGATCCCACAATTTCTTCTTGCTGTCTGGCACAACACCCCAAGCACTATCACTACACTGTAGAAACTAGATGTGCATTATAATTTGTGTGAGGCCAGACCCTTAAGCTTCAGATAAAAGGAAAGCTAACGACCACACAGCCAGTTATAACAGTTGGGTTAAAGGGTGCCCTTCAATATCACATTCACGGTTCTGTGTAAGTCCAGTCTTTGTGAAAAACAACACAATTATGTTTCTTCCACCAGGTGGAGAATAACAAAGGATTCTCAAGGAAGACTAGAATAAGTAAGCTTACATTGTCTTTGAAGAAAATTATCATCCCTCAGACACAGATTTCCATTCAAGTGATGGGAAGGGAGACGGGGGGAAGGATTCTCATCAATCGTTTGAATTCAAATTGGATTTTTGAATTTTTGAATATCCATGCACATCCCTAGTAGGTCCTCTAACAATTGCTTAAACTGAGCAGGAACCAGATTTTGGGCAGATCCCTAATCTCAGGACTTAGGAGTTTTCCCTCTTACTGGCTTAATGCTCTGCCCTAGAATTTTGCAACGTGGATCCTGTTCTGAATCAGAAGTGCAGAACATGAACTGATAACATGGAATTCAATGAAGAAAATAAAAAGGAGAAAGATTCTTTGTTTTTGTTATTTAGACAGAGAGTGACAATTGTGAGAATGTTACCTTCTCCCTTACCCACTTCCATTATGGTATCAGGAAGATTTCAAAACAATTTTGCAGTACCAAGAGGGATTGACATCATCACTGTCTTCATGATAGCTTACCAACAACAGAAGCAGCAGTAGTATGTTATAGTTATTAAAGCAGAAAACATTTAATGCCTTCTTAGGAAAACAACTATTTCATCTGAAGTTCTGAGCTCAAGAAATCTCTTAACAACTTCACACCATGGCAAGCCAGAGAAAAAAGTTTTAAGTCATTAATAATCCAGCCTTCTGCAACTGTAAATATTGGCAGAGAATTTTCTGTTTGGTTTATTACAATATTCACTACTAATGCCTTTAAGGGGGGGGGGGGCTTAGAAATTAAGGAATGTTTGAAATATGCTTTTACATCCTGAGTACTACTATGCAAAAACAGTAAAATGAGTGTGCCATAAAATTAACGATTAATACCAATTAAAGACCACCAAGCAAGATAGAATATTTCTTCAGGAATACAGGATTTCAACACAAAAGAAGTCTAATAATATGCAAATTATTTACTCAAAGGAAAATTATCAGTATGTAGAAACGTAATTTAGTTCTTACTATGTTTGTGGCTATTTCCCTGCCTGCAAAAGTTTCATTTATTCAATTATGCAGTTTATAGTATATTGTCTAGATAGAAATTGTTTCTTTGCATAGTAACTCAGCTTCAATAAAAAGGCTTAAAATAAAGATTTCAGTGCAGTTTCTAGTGCATACAATAACTTCCTGCCTGTATTAGAATAGAAAACACAAACAAAAGGATTTTGAATAAACATCCAACTCCCTATTCCTGATGTTTCATTTGTATACAGACCAGACCATGAATGACATGCAACAGCCATACAGATAAACATAGACATGCAACATCTTTTCATATTTTACATATTATGCACAGTTTTAGCATGAAAAATGCCAGTGCCTAAAACATTTTTATAAACAACTTTTTATCGAAAACAAATATCTACTGAAAACATATGCCTTTGTTTTAATACTATCTTTTCCAAGACAGCTGAACATTAACCAATTTTTCAAGCAGATAAATATTTTGCATTGTCTTTGAAGAAAATTATTATCCCTCAGACACAGATTTCCATTCAAGTGATGGGAAGGGAGGGGGGGAGGATTCTCATCAATAGTTTAGCATATAACTCACCTACATCCCAAATCTTTGACACATATTATTCTTGGGATCACTCCTAGAGGACTGCTATTGTACAAATGCTCTGGCTGTGTATTTATGCAGTCACAAATAGGTAGAAATATACTATTAAAGAAGGTCAGGTTAACAAAGGCTATCAACTGTGGGTGATGGTTAGAAGAACCTGGTGGATGAATATTCCACAAAGCATACGTTATTAAATGAGAACAGCCTTGAATTCTGACTTCTTCTAAGTAAAACTGAAGGCTTGTCAAAAAGTTGAAATGATACTTTCACAAATTGACCAAATTAATACATGTATATGGTATTATTAAGGACTTATGCATAATAGAAAGCTATTGAGACATGCTCCTGTTTTATTCCTTTAATTAAAGAGATTCCTCAGTGTATTCATGGGACTTCACGCAGCCTGTTTCCAGAATGGGTTGTTTAAATACAACGTAACCATTGAAATGCAATTGTTAACATACGTGCATTCATTAGTGTGGTGTTCTTGTGCAAACCCAAAAGAAACCTAAATGCTGCCATGGATAATTATTAGTGTCCTAGCTGTCACTTAGTCAAATCATCTAAAAGACCAATTATTCTGATGATGCACAGGTTGAAGGGCTGGCTAAAACAGGGTTTGTTGTTGACATTAGGTCATGTTTAGTGAATTGGGGTTCAGCAAGAATGCCTTTCTTCCTAACAATTATTATAATGAGGCTAGCTTACATTTGGAGTCAGAATAACTTTTTAACATCTGGTGCATTTTCAATCCCATTATTCCACTGAATCTATTCCAAAACCAACAAAACCAAAATCAGAGCCCTGAGGCTGGCAGGAGGCAATTTGTACCAATATCTAGTTTTCTTCTTCTACCGTAAGCCAGTGTGGTCTAGTGGTTAGGGAGCTGGACTCTTATCTGGGAATACTGGGTTCAACTCCGCTCTCCTCCACAAAGCCAGCTGGGTAACCTTGGAATAGTCACAGCTCTCTTTTGAGCTGTCACAGCCCCACGTACCTCACAGGGTGTCTGTTGTGAGAAGAATAGAAAGCTTTGAGCGCTTTGAGTCCCCTTAAATGAGTGGGGAGAGCGGGTTAGAAAAGCCAACTCCTTCTTCTTCTTCTTCTTCTTCTTCTTCTTCTTCTTCTTCTTCTTCTTCTTCTTCTTCTTCTTCTTCTTCTTTTAATTCAGTTTTGTCTGTTATGTTTCTATAGACCAGCTTTCAAATCCCTTTAACAAAGGCTGCATTGTAGTCTGGATGATGCCACACAACTTTGAAACTGCCATGATGGTAGAAAAGCTGCAGGGCAGACCTCCATGCTTCCCTGGTTACCTTATGTGAGCAAATATCTGCTCTCATGGATGAAATTCCTACACCAGATCTTATACCAGATTCTTCAGTTTTGGGGTATTTGCTAAGCTGTATTTCTTTGGGATGTGCACGAATATTCATGACATTTGTTATTTCTATGAATTCATACAAATTCAGACATTGAAAGTTGCAACATTAATATATTGACATTTGTACAAATACAAATGTTTTGGAAGATTTGTACGAGGCTTCAGAACATTCATGAAACTGGGACGTGGGAAAGCGGCTGCTCCAGTCACATCTGCAGTGAATTCAACATGGTTTGAGAGCAGATTCAAAGTGGATTCAGGGCAGATTAGATGCTTTCAGAGCAGATATGTTACAGGATACTTATTGGATATATATACATTCGTACTGGATATTTGTATGAATCTGTACAAATAAATTCGTATCCAACAGAATCCTATCATATTTGAAGGGGATCTATTCGAATACAGATTTTCTTACATTTGACTCATTATAAATCAAATGCAAAAAAAATATCCATTTGTGCACATTTCCAGTATTTGTAAAAGGTGCAATCTATAAAATGTGGCTATTTCTCAGAATAGCTTCTTACACCAAATGTGCTTCCACATGAATTGATCTAGCTTTCTACAAAATCTGTTTTGAAATCAAGCTTCGGTTATATAATACATATAATAATACAGATTGGAAGCACTACTTTTAAATCTATAATACTGAGTAAATACATTTGAATGTTAACTGTATATCTGGAGTGGAAGAAATAGAATCCTTATTACAGACAACTGAAGTCTGCTATAATTCCTAAAAACCCACAACCTATATAAATGTCTATCTTGTGATTCCCTTATTGAACCTGTTAAGGAAACTCTAAGATAAGAATGACTTGCCTATAGCAGCGAACATTACAAACATATGCATTTTCACTCAGAATTATGTTCAATTAAGTTTAATAAGTAATTGGGTAGGATGGCATTAATGTATGCACTCCTGAAAACATCTTCCACATGCAGATTTTAGAAATCAGAACGAGTAATCAGGAGAACTGCATTCCTGATATCTTTTTTCCCTAAAATGGTGGCCTCCAGGTAGATTACAATTTCCATTGAAAGTCTTTGTTTCTAAGCCTCAGAATAAGAGAAAGTAGGAATTATCAGTGTTTGCATTGCCTCATAGAATTCTTTATACTATATAAAAAGTTCCTCCAAGACCAGAAACAATTCATGAATAATCTATACTTCCCAACTGTTCCTCTTCAAGCAGCATTTTTAACAAGATGATTTTTACAATACAGTACTTAAGTTTTATTTTTCAGGTTCTATCAAAAACTACAGAATTTCAGATACTATTCAGCAAAATTGACTCCTTTTGCAACCCATTAGCACGATACTGAACTTCATAAAGGCATTTTGACTCAACTCCAGTTTCACACATATAAATTTAAGATATCAAATTCAAGATGTGGTAATTGGGATAAAAGCATAGGGATCGAGCCTGTTGTACTGTTCTCAAATTAAAGCACATGGCATCTCTTGATATCTAACATGGCATTTCTTTGAAGACAAATGAAATTATGCCAGTCATTGCTCATTAATACTGGCTTTTCTGTATAAATTGTTCCTTCCCACCCATTACTTTTAATTGTTACCATTGTTTGCTTTGATAAATATATTAATGAATTTATGGTAGTGGTTGGTCCAATTTTGCTTTGCTTTGTTTTGTTTGCTTTGTTTGCTTCAGGATCTTTACTGTATACAGGAGGACAGAAATATTTAAAATAAATAAATAATGGTTTTTTCCCTACTTATTTTCATTAACACAGATACCTCAAAGACGATGGAAGTTCTCACAGTGGCATCCATCATTACCTGGTCCATTAAAAAAAATTACAATGCTTTACTGTACATTCCATAACAAACAAAAATGCAACAAAATCTCTCATCTGTTACTCACTGTTTTCTCAATATTAACATCCATTTATATCATTCAAAAAAGTTTTACATCAATCTTATCAGTTTTGCCATCTCTGCAATCTGGACCTTTCTTTACCATATTTTCAGTTCCAGATAGCAATATTCCTGTACGCTCAGCCTCCAGGAGCTGATCCTTCTTCTTCTCCATCTCTTCTGTTTCTGATTAACCAACGGTTTGATCTTTTTCTCCAGTCAGTATTAATTAATATATATGACTTTAAAGCTGTGTTATGAATTATCACTTTGCTTATATAACTATACAGTATAAATAGCCTTTTACACTATACCCTTGTTATATGGGAGTATCATTGTAAAGATTAAAGAAAGAGTTGTTTTGGAATGTTTTATTATTTTTTACTCTGTATGTTGCTATGAGACCAACAGTATATAACAGGAAAAAATTGAAAGATTGATATTACCCTTTGTTGGGGTTACTGTTGTTGTTCCAAGAGTACAAATGAAAAAATGAAGAGAGAATCCTGCCTCCACTCAGCTTGGAGCAAGTCTTCTTTATCTTCAAAATGGACGTCTACAGGATAGCACTATTTGCATGTTGATAGAGATGTCAATTTTTTTATTTGTAATACGTATACTGAGGCTTGAAGAAAAACAGACTGTGGAGGTTATTTTCTTTTGTTTTATTTTTCAATCACAAGATGTGTCTCTATCAATCTATCACAAAGCTATTCAGTACATTCTTTTAGTACGAAGTAACATCAAGGCAAAGCTAAGAATCAAATATAGAATGAAAAGTAATTAAATTAAATAACTCTGCCTTTTATTTAAAAGATGCTCCGCATGTAAAGGATGCATGTATAATTAAAAATGAAAGAATGGTGCTACAGTAAATATATCATTGCATCTCTGTTCATTTTCATTTGTAAGTAGCTTGCAATGTTTCTTATGGATAATGCTCTCCCCTTTCATAATTACAAACAAAAAAAGTATTGCTGTGTTCTCCATATTTTCTCACTGTAATTTTAGCTTCTTTGTCCTCACCAATTTTGTTCCCCCCAAAACAATCAAACTTTGCACTCAGTGTTATACATTTCCCAATCACTGTTCCCATAAATACAAAACTACCCCCCTACCTCTGTACAGTACTTACTTTATTTTTTCAGTTGCCCCATCAAATGATTTTCCCCAAACATGTTCAAAATAAACATGATAAATAAAATATCAAACCATCTTGCAAAAATAACATATTCAAAGATTATTTGTATTACATATTTTCTTCTGCAAGCAAAGTTAAGTCACGTATTCTTTGTGCTGCATAACCTGAACCCTAACAGAATCCTTACCTGGTTCTAAGTGATAAGAATAGTATAATATTTGCTGTGAAGTCTAATTGTATTCTGAAAAATAAGGAGGCTTAGGGTATCCGATTAGAAGTCTATTAAAGTTCTTTGTAGCTGCCATAATTTCTGTTCAAAATTTTGCTTACAAACACATCACACAAATACAACCTATAAAAATAAGTAAGGAATTAAAATCACAAACTATTCCATTATTTGCAACATTTTTCAGAGATTCTTTATGATAAGACAAAAAAAATAATTGATTGGGGGCATTTTTCTTCAGAATTCTGCACTGCAGATGTGGATACCATCTGTGCATCTATACAGTATAGATATTGGTCTTTCCATGATAATCTGGTTTCAGTATTTTTTTGACAACCACTAAGTGATATATTGATCTTCAGCATGCATGTGCTCGCTCGCTCTCTGGCCACTTTGGAAATAGCATGATATATAAAGATTTTAATATTTTAACAACGAAGTACAACATTAAAACATTCTATTTTCTGGATATGTAGGAATTCAATTCGCATGGGCTTTGTAGAGCTCTATCTCCACTCTCAACTGAAGATTCTCCTTAGAACACACTAACATTACCCCACAGCTGACAGAGCACATTGGTAAAGCAATAAATAAACATTCTTCCAATTGTTTCTCCCCTGTAGAACATCCGATGTTTCCAAAGACTTGGGTAAATCTTGGAAAACCACACAGTAACTCATATTTTAATAACTTGCTAGCTCATGTGCATAACAGAAACAACAATCATATGGATTTTTAGCTAGGAGTGTTTTCCTTCGAACTCCGTACGGTCGATTTCTGAGGTGGTGTGTTCAGAACTACAATGTTCAATGTGACTTTATCACAAAATACTGCAAAATAAAACCTTGCATAATATTACTCTCCGAAGTACTTCCTTATGTTATATTGACAAAGTTGGAATGGGACCACATGGTTTGCTTCAAAAAGTTTGCACTATTTTCTGGCATTTCCTTAAAAAACAACATTTATTCAATGCAAGAATTGGCCTTATAATAAAAAATATTTATTCAGCTTTTAATGTGTTTCCAACTTCTGTTTTTACTTTTTAGCCTTGTTGTTAGAAAGGTCTCAAATATGTATGTGTGTTTGTGCAAAAATTAACTATCAGCCAATTTATTTTTTTAAGTTGTTTGCAGTATAAGATGCATTTCCTTAAATTACAGACAGCCAAGCAACAACTCCTGAGGATTCATTTTTGCTGGGAAGAAAATTGTAGATTTTTAGTTTGTTTCTTCAAACTGTTTCATGCCAACTAATAGTAAGTGGAATTTGCATACTAGTAATTAATAGTAATGAACTGATTACTAGGCAATCACATCAAGGTCCAAAGAGGCAAAGAAGTTACACTGGGAATATTTTCCCTGTTATACTATATCTGTCACTGGAGCCAGTGGGAAGGAAAATATACCATATCACCACCAAACCACAGGCATTTCCCATACAATCTAGTGCAAATTCAAAGCTTTTGTGAGTCTCTTCAGTGAAAAAAAAAGTCAAAACTATTTTTAAATTCAGCAGAAGTCCATGACCTCATAAAGAGTAACTTCCCTTTCTTGACAGAGCGCACATCTCACTTTTGTAAGTGTCAACAATTTCTGGCTGGCTGGCTCAATATCCAAGCCTCCTCTGTTTTCTTCCTAAAAGGGCCATGTCATTCTTATACAACTTAATCAGTGGCTACGTACAGGAAAGCAACGCTGCAGTCTTTCTGATCATTTTAATGAGGTCCCCTGGCTATTCAGTCATTGAAATATAATTGACTTGCTCTTCTCTTATTTTCATAATAGACACTCCGACCTCGACCACATTTATTTTGCTATAAGAAATGTCAAGAAAGATTGGAAGTTTTCAGAGTGTCCCCATTAAAACTGAAAACATGCCACCCTGTCTTTTACATGAGCTGCAGTCATTTTATATTGGACTCATTATGCAGATAGAAGATGCAAATGCTACAGCTATTGCATATAGGACCAAACTGCAAGTGCCAAGAAAATAAGCACATGGAAAATAATGTTCTCATTATATGCCTGGGTTTGTGTAGGAGAGAGTGTGCGCATGAGATGCTCTTCTAAGTGGTCCATGAATGTGCGTGTATCTTTAAATGTACACAAATAAATCTCAAAACCATAGCATTAGTTTATATTATGTAGTCCATTATGGCATATTTAATCATTTCAAAGTAATAGCGGGGCACTTCATTTAAGATCTGGTATATTTTCTTGTAGCAATAGCAACACAGGAATGGCAAGGGCTGCCGCTTAAATATATCCTTGCATTACCATGCAATGTGGCTGTATGCTACATTAAAAGCTTTTATTGAGATCCTCACCATGGAGTTTCCAAAGTCGGCATTCCAGAATCATTTTTTTACCTTTCAAAACATATCAAAATAGGCTGCTATTTGTAACAAAAAGCACTTTTTTCCAAATAGACTGTGTTTTGGACTGCAATTCACAACCAATTTGCTACAAGTCTTTATTCTTCTCATGCAAGTCTATTCCAGAAACAAAAGCCTCCCTGGGTTCAGATGGACCTACCATAAGTCAGTTGTATATAAGACAGCAGAGTGAGCCTATAACCAGAATATATTCTATTTTAAAATAAATTACTTTTGTAAGTATATATTGTTCACATGGATATCACCAAATCAGGCCACTTCCAACTGACTACATGGACCCTTCCACACAGTTTTCAGATTTGCCATTACCTTCGTGGAAGATATGATCACACCTAGGCTCACTGTGAGTCCGTTTGGTCCTGTGGTTAAAGTGTCAGACTCTTATTTCTGGTTTCCTGGTTTGATTTCATACTCCTCCATGAAGCCAGCTGGGGGACCTTGGGCTAATCACAGCTCTTTTTTGGAGCTCCCACAGCCCTACCTACCTCACAGGTTGTCTGTTGTGAGGAGAAGAACAGAAGGTTTGTCAGATGCTTTGAGCCCCCTTAAATGGGTCAGAAAAGTGGGATATAACGGTGTTGCCGCATTTGCAGCCAAAAAAATAGATCAAAGAAGATCTGTTTTTCGGCGAGCCATCCTCTGAAAGGTCCGTCCCAAATAGGGATGGATCCGAAGGGCCCTCCCACGTCCACACACACACGAGAAAGACGGATTGGGCCGGCTGGATCCCCTGGGTGCTGTGCAGAGGCCACAGCACCCATTCCAAAGGGGATCCGGCCTCCCACATTGCCGATGCCGCCCCCAGAGCTGCGGGACTGGAGCACGCAGCTGCCAGTCACCATGCATTTCCGGCTGTGCGTGGCGTGCAGGGGAGGGGCTTCCAAGGCAGGCCATCGTGCTTCTGCCCCTCCCAACATGGCGGCTGCAGGGACATCCATCCCTTCGCCTGACCATGTGCGGAAGCATCCTGCTTCCACACGGATCCAGGCGAAGGGACAGATTGAAGATCTAATTTTTTAGCTCTTCAATTTAAACTGGTTTTCAGTGGGGTTTCATATCCTGTGCTCACCATTCCTGCCCTGTGCATTGGGGATTCCAACTGCTGAGATTTTTTGGGAGTAAATAGTGTTAAAGCTGAAATGATGAGGGGATCGAATGGACTTCGCTTCCCCACAAGCCTCTTTTATACAAGTATTCCACCACCTCTTCCCTGATCACCAAGGTGGGCATGATAATGGCTTCATTTTCTGCTTGCTGGGTGTTCTTGTGGTTCTCAGGAAGAACAGAGGTGCGCAAAACTGCTCAACCACTCAACTGCTGCCAAACCTCATAGCGGCTTTAGTTTTTTAAAAAAATTCTGTTCGATCCCACTAAGAGGGGGGAATGAGGCATTTGCAGTGGGCAGCACAGGGATGGGGTGACGTCAATCCAGCTTCCAATGAGGAGAGAGGGGGCAGAGAGGAGATGGCGCTGCTCCCTTGTCCAAGGGTTTGGGCGGTTTGCATGGGGATGGCTGTATCCACACCCAGCCCACTTTGCCAGGAATGGCATGGGGACAGGCAACATCTAATCCCAGTTCTTCACCCAGTCACATGCGTGCCCAATAAGAACCAAACAGCTTGCATGTGGACATGGCCTGAATGTACTTTATTAAATAAGGTGCCGATTGTTGACCAATGTTTTGTAAGCACACGGTCACACCAAACCTGTTAGCAAAGTTAATTATCAGCCTTCTCCTGTACTTTTAAAAAGTTGCTTCAGTGAAATAGAACCTAATGAGTATAATACTATAGAACTTATTTTTCATCTTGACCGTTTCCTCTAAATATTCTTATAAGAGACTAATAATTGCTTGTTCTTACCAAAGAAAGACATCATTAAAGTCATTTCAAGCTGGCGTTGGAACACAGGAAGCAAATTGTGTTTTGTGTCTGCTAAGGTCAAGATGATTGAAACTTAGATATTAAATCCCAAGCCTGAAATGTATCACACAGCATACTTGGTGAAGAACTGAAGACTTTTTGCAATAGCAAATATATAGTTCTATTCAATTAAGAGTGGTTGAGCAAATCAGAGACTAAGGGTGTTTCCGCACTGTTTAACCACCAGTTTAACCACCCACTTAACACCCATCTAAGACACTTACCTTGGAGGCTTCCGCACTGGAAATCTTTTGGAGACCCCTTCCAGGCAGCCACTTCCACATTTTGGTGAGCAAGATCAGTTTCTAAAATGGATCTTGTCACCAAAAACCAGATTAAATCAAAGACCTAAAAAATTAGATCTTCAGTCCATCCCTTCGGCTGGATCCATGTGGAAGCAGAATGCTTCTGTACATGGCCAGGGAAAGGAACGGATGTCCCAGTGGCCACCATGTTGGGGAGGGCAGAAGCAGGGCAGTTTGCCTCTTTCTGCCCTCCCCCATGCACCACGTGCTGCCGGAAACATGCAGTGACTGGCAGCTGCCTGCTGCAATCCCACAGCTCTGGGGGTGGGGCGGCACGGGAATCTGGCAGACTTTTCAAATGGGTGTTGTGGCATCTGCACAGCACCCAGATGATCCGTCCTGCCAGATCCGTATTCTCCACATGTGTGAGGACACATGGGCCCCCCTTCTTAGATCCGTTTTTCGGCGGCCAATGCGCAAAGACCCTAAAACCTGTGCATGTGAAATATTTGTTTGTTATTTATTGCTTCTATATATTGTTGTTCCTTTTAATGGTGCATTCAGGCACATGAGGCAAGAAGCCAGATGAAGCAATACATTTTCTTGGCAGAGGTACAGAAGAGTTTTGCCATTGCCTGCTTCCAGGGAGAGGCTGAGGAGTAACCAGCAACCCTCTTCTTTCCAGAGAGGTTGCTCTACCAGAGCTACAAAAAAACAACAACAAAAACCCTAATCTACAAACATAAACTTAGATTTTTAGATATATGCTCACCATTAACTAATATTGTACCAGATGCTAAAATACTCTAACTACTGATTAATATTGATATATGCTTTCTCTTAATTTATAAAAAAAATTAGTTTAAACCTTAACTAACTAACTTATAATATAGTAACAACATTGGCATATATCTTGACATCTTATATTTTTGGCTGCAGAAAGTTTAATTTGTATTATAAATTATAGTGTATTAACATTATTGTACATTCATTATTTTGTTTGTTACATAACAAAAGATACTATCACCGTGCAAAAGTACAAGACATTTAAAGCATACACAAAAGCCATAATACCTCAGTGGCTCAGCATGCCTAGAGCAGAGGATGCTTGCCTAGTATTCAGGCATTGTTATGGTTTATTATGTTTATTGTATATGTTCACTGGTTTTTAATGTTGTAACCTTCCCTGAGACCTTTGGGTATAGGGCAGGATAAAAATTCAAATAAATAAATATCCCAAATTACCTGGAGCTCCAAGTAAGTACCAGTGATGTCCTAGGAAGCTTTGAATTCTAGGGACAGCGGAGTTTGTTTAGAGAGAAAAGGGAGAAGTGACCCAAAAGAAATTAGAAGTTAGGTTGAGTTATTGGCTGATATACAGAATGTTAGGCTATGGCTGCGTTCCCATGGGGCTGCCAATGCCCCGTGATGAATTCAGGGGACCCTTAATGCGAATCTAATTCACACTAAGGAGTCCCCATGGCAATGGAGGATAGGGTGGGTTCAAGGTGAACCTGCCTGTCCCCATGAAAACCGCAGCAAATCCCTGCATCAGGATGCTGCGGTTTTATCCAACCTCCCTTACCTGGGTACTTAATCGCCCAGGTAAGGGCTTGATTTACCCCAAACAATCTTGCCTGACAGCTGCCCTGCATAGATGAGCAACTGTCATGCGCACAAGCAGAGCTCCGCAAATGATTAAAACAGACGTGGCTTATTTCAGAAGTCAAGAAATACTGAAGCAAATGTTTTTCCTTCCACCCTCCTAAACACCCCTTCCTCATAAACACTGAGCAATGCAGGAATAGAAGATTCATGTTGCAGGCTGGTCGGGAACCTGATCAATAGGGTCTCTGTTTGAGGATGGGCACAGATACCATTATCATTTAAAAAAAAAAACCCTGAGACCAAGGCTGTATTCACTCACAGTAAAAAAAAACAAAAAACATTCCAGGCTAGGAAAGATGATTTATTTAGTTCTTTAGTTCTTTATTTAAATTTTTATCCCGTCCTATACTCAAAGGTCTTAGGGCAGGTTACAACATTAAAAGCCAATAACTCTATAAAATGAATATATTAAAACCATAACAGTACCTAAATGTAGGGAGGAAAAGCTGTTTCCTTATTTAGCCAAAAGCCAGAGCAAAGAGGTATGTTTTCACAACTCTCCTGAACACATAAAGATGCTTGATACACCTCAGAAAGGAGACTATTCCACAAGCTGGGAGCCACCACTAAAAAGGCCCTGTCCTGGATAAAATTAGCCCAGGGTCACCCAGCTTGCTTCATGTAGGAGGGCGGAATCAAACCCGGTATTCCGATATAAGAGTCCACCTCCCTTACCACTAGACCAAACTGGCTAACATGAGGTTCATACGCTAATGTCTTGAAGTGGTCTCCGAGGCTCTTTTTTTGCTGTGAGTGCAAGGAAAATCATTTTTTCTTGGTCAAAAAGGCTACAGGATTGAAATTTTTCCTTCCCCACCTCAAGATGACTCAGACTAAAGTATGTACTGAATTACATATACTTGCTTGCAGAGAGAATACAATTTCTGTGCAAATACTTACAGCATGGCATTTCATAAGGAATAAACATGAACACTGAGAGGGGTGAAATAAGATTATCAGAGAAATATCCAGCTCAAATGTATGTACATAATTATTCCCATTGGATAATTTAAAATATTAGTTGTTATTCTGCTGAACTAGACTACTTTTAAGTTAAAATTACGAGAGAAGCCACAATATCAGTAAGGTGCAACAAGTGCTTATTGAACTGAGAGAAGAATCTAAAGAAGATATTTTTTACCTGGGGTATACAAACATCTTAGTCTTCAGGAGGGTGCAATATTTTTGAATTTATTTATGGATTTATTTCTAGGGAGGAGCTGTCATCAGATTCTTCAAGGGGTCCATAGTATAGAAAAAGATTAAGAACATCTTATCTAAAGTGAGGCTCAGAGTTATCCACCTACGAACAGTTTCTAGTAAGAAATCTGTTCACTTTAATTTCAGTTCCAGGGACAGCATCATACTTTAAACTAAATTCTCACCATGTGTTCTACTTGGGACTGATTTTGGTGTGTGGAAAGAGCATCTATTCCAGAAAGCAGTGACTAGGCTCTTAACTGGTGCTCGCTGGAGGGAACATCTTACATTTAACATATCACAGCACTGGTTGCTATTTTACTTCTGAGTCTAATTCAAAATGCTGGTGTTGACCTTTAATACCCTAATTGGTTTGGGTTTAGGGTTTTTCAGGAATGTTTCTCTATTCTCCTCATAATGAAAGGTCTTTGTCTGAAGCTCAGCTTTTTACCCCTCACATCTGTTTACAGATAACAGTACAATTTCACTAAATCTCTCCCACTGGAAAGGACAGAAAGTCAATTCTTGATCACCCTTGCAGTATTACCCAAGACTAGGGATGTGCACAATTTTTTTTGTCTTCGTATTTGTTCGAATAGAACCTCTTCAAATGTGGTAGGATTTGAATTTGATACGAATGTTTGGTACGGATCTGATTCAAATCCCTGCTACAACTTACCTATGTATCCACTCTGAACACATCAAATTTGGTCTGAATCCAGTCTGAATCTCCTTTGAATCCACTCTGGATCTGTTGCAGATGTGACTGGGCAGCTTCTTTTTAACCTCCTGAGGTTCATGAATGTAACAAAGTTTCATACGAATGTATAGAAACATTTGATTCATATTCAAATGTCAACCTTCAAATGTACCAATATTCTATTCAAATCTGAGTGTCTGAATTCAGACAAATTTGTATGAATGTTGAATGTGACAAATATTTGTGCACATCCCTACCCAAGACTTTTGTTCAAAACTATCTGTACTGACCAAAGATAATGAAAGGTTCAAATATTCAGTATCAAAAGTGCTCTATGAGTGTGATTTGTTCTGCTATGTGTTTTTATAACCAGACACATGTGACTTCTGTACAGGGAATCTAGAAGGGATAAGGGGTCATTAAAGCATGGGACATGTGCCTAAGTCAGAATCCATTTTGGCTTCCTGAGAACATGGTGAGAGAGCAGTCACACACATACGCACACACTTTGACCTGCTAACCGCATGAAGAACTCTTTGACACCGTCTACTTCCTGCCCAAAAAAATCCCTTTGTTTAGTTGCTTGTGCCACAAGATCAGCTTAGTGCCAGCAGCCTGCATCAAGAAGACATTACTTGAACTACCAATGTCCATTCCCCAAGAAAGAAAGCTGCAAGATTAAAATGCAAATGGAGGCACTTAAGCTAAATAGTTTCGGCTTGCATTGTTTCATCTTTGTTTACCTGTTCTGGGACGGCTGAATGTTTAAAATCTTGCCCTTGTTTCCTCCCAAAGATTTGGCCCCAACCTTGAGGGTACACTTTGGGGGATAAAAGTAGGCACCTCTTCCAAACAGGGTCCTTGGTTCATCCTTGGTCCAGTGTGTTTCCTTGTGGGTGCTCCCACCAGGTGTTTGTGAGTGTGCACTGCCAGACGATTGTCCTTGGTCTGTTGTTTCTGGAAGAGTCCATCAAGAGCTGGACTGGGGGGAGGGTGGTGGCATGCCCCCTGTCATCAGTGCTCCTTCCTCCAAGGATGAAGGGGTAGTCACAGTGCCCAGCCAAGCTCAGGCAGGCTACCCAGCCAGGCAAGAAGAATGCTTGCCACAAGCAGCTAGTGAGGACATTGAGCCCATACTTCCAAGTGATAGCAGCTCAGGCTCAGAGCTGCTGAGGTGACACCCTTTGCCAACCAGTCTGAGACATGAGCATGAACAGCGGCGTAAATCAACTAGAATCCACACCCATCAGCTGCAGTGAAGGAGACATGACTCTGACCTCCCTGTTTAAGGCAGAATATTCTGATAAGCTTTGTTGCAGACAAACGCTCATAAGCTGCAACTCTGACATTCCATGACCTTGCTTCTTGATTTACTGCTCTACACTCTGATCTTTGACCCTGGACTTCTCTTGATGATGCATTTAACTCTAAAGTCCCCAAGGTACTTTGATTTGGACTTTGCTATTGCTGACTGTAGCTGGTGCTGCTCTTTTGTGCATGCGCGTGTTTGCTCTCTGTACCTCATCGGCTGGAGACACGACAAGTGGATTTTTAGCAAGTGCCACAGACTTTGTGCCTGCTACCAGCCTAGATGGCTTTAAGAAAAGGTCACACAAAGTTATGGATGCCAGATGTATCCGTGGCTACTAGAATGGATGCCCAAGTACATCTTTCAGGCTGGGGGGACAAGCAGGATGCCTCTAAGGCCATTTGCTGGGATTTGAGAGCAGGTGAAGGTTTGTCCTTTTCTCTGCTTGAGATGCCCATAAGCAATTGGTGGGCCACTGTGTGAGACAGTATGCTGGACTAGATGGGCCGTGGCCTGGTCCAGCAGGGCTCCTCTTACGTTCTTAGGTGCATCCACCAAAAGTTGAAATTCAGGTGCTTGCCATATGAGTGGGTTCTTGCTTCTGAGAAGATCACTGTTGAAATCATGCTTGAATGAGAGAGATTTTACCCATCTCTTCTAACTGGTGCCTTTCAGCTGTGTTGCTACTGCTGTGGTCTAGAGTGGGCTGACCTTGAATCACTTGGTAATAGCCATGTCTGCTTGACTTGCTATGAGCATTTAATCAGGTATTCACGATGACTCACTTTGGAAAAAAATCCAAGGAAGCATATACAGCCGATTATTCCTAAAGTTTTTGAACCCTCTGCCTTTTTCTTTACTGTCATCCACCCTCTGCAAATGTTCTCTGGATTACCAATTACTTCCCTTTACTGAACTGGGAATCTCACGAGTGCCATCATTTGCATCCAGCTTCTGAGTGTCTGAGTGTAGCAGGTTTTGGCAATATAATCCATTCCTTGAGCTAAGAAGCCCATCCCTGATCAAGAGGAAAGTCTAATCCCTCCTTCCCCTCAGTTGTGAGAACACTGTTGGACACAGGTTTAGACTTTAAATCACTGTTTCAATCAATTCTTTCAAGCATGTATGGATCAAGAATCTATTCATATTACTAAAATGAGCTAAGGCTTTTGGAAAGAAAATAAGGTAGATTCCTTCTGCAAAATGTACTAGGGATGTGCACAAATATTCATAACATTCAATATTCATACAGATTTGTAAAAATTTTGACATTTGTATGCAAATCGAATGGTACAATGTGGGGGTGCAATTTGTCCATCTCAGCTAAAGCAACTCTTGCTAAGAAAGCAAGTAGGACAAAGGACACATTCCTGGGTCACTGTAACTTTCCTAATATCTCTCTGTAACAAGGTCTCAGAAAAGGCATAACACCTCTTATCATTTGTAAAACATCCACTGTGTATGTATAAATAATGTACAGCATTCAAGGATGGTAACATCTTATCCGGTGATGCCAAATATGGGCACACCGGGGGGAAATTTACATTGAGAAATGTATTCTGTAACTGGGCATAAAAAGCCCCTAAATCTTCAGTAAAAAACAGACTCTTTCACCTGGCAACCATTCTGCGTGTGAGCCTCAATTCATTACAACAAGTGACGCCCAACGTGAGAGCCTCTGCAGCCTACGGAAGATGACTGGCCTAAAAGAGAATGCATGAAGATTCGTCCCAAGCTGTTCGTCCGGCAAGGATCAAAGGTGCACCACATTTCGGCCTGAGGAATGCGTGAGTATAAACAGGCTTCAGGCAGCTATGGGAGCAAGTGCCTCAAGAGAGAAGAGACACTCAGAGACAATAGAAGTACTCTTAAAAAGAAATGGTTACTTTCCTTCTAAAGGGCAAGTCCCTAGGCTGGTCAGAGAGATATTTGAAAAATGCCCATGGTATCCAAAAAATGGCTCTCTGCGTCTACAAGACTGGGAGAGAATTGGCATTGATTTGCATGCAGAACCTAGATCTCAGATTCCTGTATTGCAAACCTGGCATCAAATTCGCTATACCATAGAAAAATGTACCGAGTCAATTAAGAAACTGCCTCCTCCCCCTCTGCAAACCTCATGTGCTGGATTAGTGAAACAAAAGTCTGATCAGCTTTTGCCAATCACTGAGACAGCTACTGAGTCTCTTCAGTTCCTTAAGACAATTCAAGCACCTTCCTTTCAAAGGAAAGACTGCAGATTGGGTTTCACTCCCACCATCGTTAGCTCAGAGCTGGCGGAGCAGGAGATAGTGTTGCATTCCAGGGAAGAACAACAAAAAATACTTTCCCTAGGAGAAACATTTCTCCAATCCAGGAGACAGCACGTAAATCAGACCTGTCTCTTCACTAGTAGCAAGCAAAATTCGGCAAAACCTGCAAACTCAATGGAAGGAGAATTCTGTCCAATCACAACGCTTCAAGCAGTTTTGGCTACTGCCTCCTTACAAACAGTGGGAGAATGCAAAATCTGTGACCTTCCTGAAGCCGAGAAAGAGCTGCCTTTCAAACTGTTGGTATCTTTGGGAACTGAACCGTTCCAACCCCCTTGAATGTGAAAGTTCAAATTGTCTCTTACCGTTTATCAGCAATTTAATCTGTTTGAAATTGGCACTTAATCTTTTTTGAGGTTTGTTTTCTTTCATCTATGTCATGAAGTTATTTAGAGTTTTCTTGTCCTTTCCTCGCTCTGTTTTGAGTGGTCTAACTGTCTTTAAGTTTCATTGCAAAGTTAGCAGCTGAGCAATGATTTTAACTTTCTCTTTTCTAGTAGTACTGAAAGGTGAAAGTTAAGGTTTTTGTCTACTCCTCTCTCTCTTTGTGTGTTCTGAGTTTACCTCTGTCCTTCGGCTTGGCGTGAAAATGCCTCTCTAGGGGTCCCGGTTTTGAAAACTCTATGATTGTCATTGTCTCTTGGTTTCTGAATGCTGCAATGTGATTCTTGCTGAAAGCTTTTGTTTATCATTCCTGAAATTGTTCTGTCTTAACCCTAATTGTTCTGAAAAATGTAAAAAGCTGTGTTGTAACTTTGAGAACTCTTCATATGCCTCAGAGCTAGCAGGCACACAATTGCCTGACTGGGTATAACTTGAAGGTTTTAACCATTTATGTTCTGGAAAGTTAAGGGCTAAAAGACTACATGTCAGAGCCTTAAAGCAAAACATTTTTCCTTCCCTCCTCATTTCTGTGGAAGTCTACTAAGTTGTCTTTCTCTCTCTTCTGCAACTGCACAGTTCAAAGCCTTACATTCCTTTCCCTCTCAACTAAGTTTTGCTTTACAGGTCTTGCTTGAAGAAAGCAAGGAAATTAATGTTTTTCCCTTCCACACCTTAGCCTTTTTCAGGGTAGTTCCTGGCCAGAGCTACGCTGAGAAAATGAATTTCAATTTGATTTGGGATTGGCTTTTGGCCACAGCCGGTCTTGGAAAGAATTGAGATTTACCTTGCTTTATATTTCACTGTCTTCAGAAATTGAAGTTCTTTGGTTATAATTTATGATCTTCCTTTCAGCAGTTTTGATGTTTAATAGTCTATTTCTTGTAAGAGAAAAAATCAAAAATCCTATAGGTCCAGAGAAAGTGCAATGTTTATTCTCCCTTGGGATTTCAAAGGGCCCAGAGGTTTCATTGGTGAATGAACTAACTGTATTTTCTTTGTCAACATAATTTTATTTTTCTTTCAGCAATTGCGATGTTTGTTTTAATAGTTTAAGTTAAAAAAAGTTGATCTGAGTCATTAAAAGGTCTTGCCTCTTGTTGTCACCTCCTGGAAATAAAAGGCAATAATGCCTAGCTTGATTTGGAAAATTATTAATGCTTTGTTTTATAGGTTGGTAATTTCAAAGTGACTGTGGTTTTTTAAGTATTGATTGGAATTTATAAATATTGCCTCTCTCTACAGGAAACAGCATTTCTAACATTTTCCTTTTTTAAGCAGCATCATAGCAAGTTCATTCATTTATTGTCAGTCATGAACTTAAAATCTTGGGATTTTCTCTTCAGCTCAGCAAACAGCAAAAACAACTGGGTTTAAATTTCAATTGCAGATTTCTTATTGTGACTTTAAGAATGCAAGATTCTTATTTCAGCATATAGACTTGTCATCTTAACTTTCATAATTTTTGGTTTGTAGAAGTTTTGCTTTTTCTTTTTTTTATTATAGGAAGACTTTAAATTAGGTCCCTACAGAATTCCAGAGAAAATGGAGTCCAGAAAAAGTCTAAGAAGAATTGGAATCATATATCAGTATTGATTTCATTTTGCAAATAACTCATTGTTTATGTCACAATCTTATGGTTTCCTATAATTATTGGTTCTATATTTTGGATTTAAGTTCATGGCTTTAATTCTAACCTTGGTATTAATTTCAGGTTTATTTTCAGAAATTTAGCTTTATTGTTTTGAAACATGCATTCTTGCAAGATTCTAAAAAATTGAGTCTTTTCCTTCTGAAGACAAATGCTTAAGATGTTTAAGCTGTAATAGCATATTTTTTGGTTAACAAAAAATTTAATTTCAGGTTTTTAGCACTTGGCTAAAAGTTTAAGATTCTTTTCCATTCTCAGCAACCCTGCACTTTCATGCAAAAGTTGCTTCCTATAGCCTTGGGAAAAACCTGTGAAGTTTAATTGCTCCCCTGAATTTAATGTGCATTAATTATGTTCATATTCCATTATCAACAAGATGGTCTTTAAAAATCTGAACCAGGTGCTTTTGGAGCAAACTCATTGCAAATTTATCAATGGAACATTCTTATTATATCCAAGCAGTGAGAAAGATATTGACTGACAGTTGCCAATCTGATATGCACCTCATGAAAAAACAAAAAACATTTCCTTAAGCAGCATTCTTAAATGGGGCTGCTTAGCCTTCCTGTGCAAAAGGAAAAATTAAATCAGCTTGCCTTGCAGTCAAAAGGCATTAATGAAATCTCGAAATTGGTCCTGTTCTGTAATTTTCTAAAGATATTGATAACTAATCTGTTTTAGTTGTATTTTGTCAGTTTTCCTTTTTCCTGAGAAAGTCACAGATGTGCCTGAAACACCTGGACGAGGTGCCATAGCCATCGTGGAAGAAAAGATCCAAGACCTAAGAATTGTACCTGGGTTTCCAGTCACAAAGGATTCACCTGTGCCTGTGTCAAGAATCTGCACCAGGCAACAGTCAATATGGAAGCAGTGTTGCCTCATCCTTTTGGAGATCAAAGGACTTTTGCACCTGTGTCAAAACTTTAACCTGCCTTCTTCCTGAAAAGAAGACCTGTGACAAGATTCCAGTGCCTGGCCATAGTCATCGTGAAGGCCAAGATTTAAGAACTGTACCTGTGACAAGATCCAGCTTCTGGTCACATGAACTTTTAAGCTTTGAGCCTGTGACTAAAAAATCCATCATTTGGTCACTGAAAAGACTTTGGAAAATTAATTCTTAGCAAGCATTGTTTGTGCCATCTTTATTAATGCTAATTGTGGTTTTACAATGGTTGTCTTATTCCTTTTCTGCATAATTGTGATATTGCTAATGTGGGTTCTTATTGTAATTGGGTTTTGGGTGTTATATTTGTCATTCAAATGATTGTATGCTACATATACTGGTCCCATCTTGATAAGTCATTGCAAACACCATAAGTCCTCAAAAATATGGGCTTTAGCAAATTCATGCCATTGAAGCACACACATTTATCCCATGTTTTATCTTAACACGTTAACTGTGGCATCACACATTCATTTAGGCTTACAAAACACAAGTTTGAACACCTGTCCTATATATACAACAGCATATCACACCTTATTAAGAAACTAAGGCCTGGATTGTTGAACATAATGCCATTTCTCCAGCATAAAGCTGATTGTTGTTCAATTTAGTTAAGAAAGATCCTCAATGGCTTTTGAACTTTGAAATCTTGCATAAGCAAAGACAATATCCATAAGTGTCTATGCTTGTCATAAAGGAGCCTAAGAGCTTATGCATATGTCTCACAACGTTACACACACTGAATTTGATTCTGCTTCATAATTTGGTCATTTCAAAAGCTTCCCAAAAGGGAACACACATACATACACATAGATGTTGTTGCAACAAGTTTTCACTCATGTCATTCATAAATTTGGTCTACCAAGGAAGCAAAGTAATTTTGGCCAGTAAAAGGGACAGACACTGGGTGTTATAAAGCTGGGGCTTGGTGCCTTCCATGAACATATGTAGGGGAATTGGAATTAAGAAAAAAGAACATCATACACCATAATTAGACCTCAAAAATTGATTAGAAGGGGTTAGTGACAAATTGGGGTTCACATATTTTAGGCTCACATTTTATTAAGGGAAAAGATGGGGAAAATAATGGGCACACAGACTGGCTCCTGACCAAACGGCGAGAAAACCCCACTGGAGGGCGCTTTTGTGTGTGGCCTTTGACCCTAGTTTTCCTTAAATGTAAACATGCATCACAGTTAGACACATAAATTTGGCTGCTTGTAAAATTGATTCATGGAGACTTTTTGCTCTAGACTGAATAGCATCAGTTCTCCCTCCTCCCTGGCCACAAGAGCTTCCTCAAATTGACCCCCCTTCATAAAGTAAGAAAAGAGAGAGGAAATGTGGGGGTGCAATTTGTCCATCTCAGCTAAAGCAACTCTTGCTAAGAAAGCAAGTAGGACAAAGGACACATTCCTGGGTCACTGTAACTTTCCTAATATCTCTCTGTAACAAGGTCTCAGAAAAGGCATAACACCTCTTATCATTTGTAAAACATCCACTGTGTATGTATAAATAATGTACAGCATTCAAGGATGGTAACATCTTATCCGGTGATGCCAAATATGGGCACACCGGGGGGAAATTTACATTGAGAAATGTATTCTGTAACTGGGCATAAAAAGCCCCTAAATCTTCAGTAAAAAACAGACTCTTTCACCTGGCAACCATTCTGCGTGTGAGCCTCAATTCATTACAACAGTACAATATTCATACATTGATATTCATATTCGTATGGATGTTTCAGGGTGTTCTGTTGTGGAGAGAAGAATAGAAAGCTTTGTCAGCTGCTTTGAGTCCCCTTAAATGGGTGAAAAAAGTGGAGTAGAAAAACCAACTCTTCTTCTTCTTCTTCTTCTTCTTCTTCTTCTTCTTCTTCTTCTTCTTCTTCTCCTCTTTCTGAGTGGAACCATTGGTTAGCTTCTTTGTTGTTTACTACTTTAGTAGTTACTCTCAAAGAGCCAGAGGCCTTACCTAAGATCCTGGGACTTCTGCATTTGCGACACCTACTCTCAAGTTTTCCAGAAAAATGTTTATTTTTTATTTATTTGTTTGTCTGTGTTTCTATCCCGCCCTATACCTGAAGGTCTCAGGGTGGGTTACAATATTATATTAATCTTAGATAGGTCCCTGCCCTCAGGCTTACAATCTGAAGAGACAAGAAACAAAAGGAAAATGGTGTGGGAGGGAACAGGGAACAGCAAAAAGCAAGCATTTGAGGTCTTCGGTTCTTATTGCTGGAATTTTCCTATTCTCTTTACTTTGGATTTTCTCTTCATTGATGTCAAACCAGATGATGGTAGAGATGGTCAGCCAGCATCTACTCAGCCCTGCCCTGCTTGGCCTCAGGACCAGACGACTTCTCATCTGGTGGATCTGCTGCCGTAGTCTCTTTGGCTGCATCCCCAAAAGACTTATTTACTTCTCCACTGTCACTCTACTGTCACTTTACTGAAGTGGACTTTAAAAGTGCCATGCAAATCAGGAATAAGCGTCCGCATGAGGCTCAGGAAAATGCATGTTTTTAACGCACCTTCTGTCCCCATAGGATCCCTGTTTTCTTTGCGCGCATCTTTTTCTCCCCGCCCCTGCTCTTGTTCATAGGGTGCCAGCGGGAATGGGGAGGGACTGCGCTCGGTGTGGCCACAACCAGGAAGACAATCCCTGACAAGGCTAAAGGAAAAATAGCCATCTGTTAGTCTCCCAGATCTACCCCCCTCCGAAATGGCTTCTCGTGCTGGAAAACATTCACTCTCACCACTTTCCCTGTTTTTGCTTTCAAAAATCCACCCTGTCCAGCGCACGATCGCTCATTCACTCATCACTTTCCCTGTTATCGCTTTAAAATCCACCCCTAGCAATAATCCACCCATTTCACACCTCACAGCGATTGCAACAATGTTGCAATTCTGCGTGATTCTGGCTCTTTAGTTCTGAGCTTTAGAAAGTGAAGCTCTGCTTGTGTTTCTGCTGTGTGTGTGCAGGCGGCAATCCCCGCCCCTTTTGCCACGGAGCGTCCTCAAGGTAAATGTAGCGAGGAAAACCTGTGACTTACAGAAAGAGCGCTGGAAGAGTTGTTTAAAGTGCATGTATTTTGTCGCGTGATTTCCACGTTTTGTAGCGCTGGAACCTCGTTAAAAACCCTGGCTTGCGGACGCTCAGAGGCAAAAGGAGAGTCTTGGCAGACTTTTTATTACTTGGGGACAGGCCCATCTTGTGAAGGAAGCAGTTGGAAGAGGAGGAGGGGCACTGCTGGGAGCAGTTCATTTCATGAGTAAATAGATGAAGCAGACAGTGTCTTCGCAGCAGAGTAAGTAAGAAAATGCAAATCATAAGCAACAACCTGAAGCAACACCACTGCAATACTACTTACCCCAGTGAGGTGAAGCTTCTTGCTCACTTTCTCTGGGAATATTTCCCCACTCCTTGCCCACTAGACTAAAGAGAATAACATCCAGATCTAGAGACCTTGGCCCTTTCTGCACTTGTCAGTAGTGCAGAATAAGAAGCTGTCTCTGGGCTTCCCTTCTGCATGCTGATGTGGTTTAAGGGAGGCCTTACCACTTCATAGCATGCCCTGTCCACACAGGACAGGGCATAGACCAGGCTAAGGAATGCAAAATGGTATCCTGGAATGGTCTACCTGTGTACCTCTTTTCTGAAATCTACCTCTGTACTAGGGAGTGATAGACTGGACTACAGAAGTGTGTGAATGGCACATCTCCATGTTCTGGTACATCATGGGGGACACATTTCAGTGAAACAACTTTTGTTACTAAGCTTTGAAGATGGTACAAGAGTTGGAACTAAACAAGTTATCCCAAGACTGGTAGCTTTGCTCTGTGCCAGGAACAATGAACCCCAGGTTGGGACAGATTGTTTATTCCAGTACAGGAAGACTACCCTATACCAGAATAGCAATAGTAAGTATGGAAACAGCTCTTGAAGCCAACTTAAGGTCCTCCTTCTTCTGAAGCTCTTCTATGCTCACAGATTTCTTACCACTGAGCTATGGTCCAGTCAGAATGGATCTGTTTCTTTTTGCATGGGTCGTTGTATGCTTTAGAGCCCTTGCTTTAGCCAATAACATCTTCAGCATCTATGTTTGTAGAACACCAGGATTTATTTACTGTATTGGCTTGTACTAACATAGCCTTCGGTGTTACATGTAAAAAAGAAGAGATATAAACTGAAGTTAGTAAACATTCAAATAAGCAGCAATTTAGGGGAAATGGAAGGTTGTTAACAGGGAGAGGCTCAGTAGAAATCAGGTGCATACAGTCAGTTGCCTGTGACTTCGTGATAATGGGTCCAGAGAAACAAAACAGCTTACAATGTCTGCAAAGTCCCATGCAAGATCTTAAAAAGTGACCTAGGACTGCTGAAGGAAAATGTCCTTGGGCAAAATGTTTCAAACTCATATGGCTAAATTTAGGTATCCTTTATGGGATATGTTCACCCCATATTAACTGAGACAGAAAAAAAAACATTAATTAGCATCATAAGGGTCTTACAGTGGGTTGCAGAGCAGCTCTTTGACAGATCTATTAATACAAACGAGCTGTTCTGACTCTGTGTCCTGTGCTTTACATGTACAACCAGCAAAAGGAGTAATCTATTAGTACAACAGTTCATAATAAGTTGATCTTTTTTACTTAGTGCCTTTGGCAACAAGGACAGAGAGTTGCATGCATAACAATGATTTTAAGCCCATATGATGTACAAACCATAGTATAGACCAGCTAAGCTCTGATTTGAGAAACTGAAAATGAGGGTCTGGCCAAATTGCCACCATGAAAGGAGACTAAAAATTCAATTTATATTTAAGGTTTACTAGTAACTTGTCACAGCTGATTTTGCAATAGCCCCATGTTGACATTTGCAGTGCCAGCTAATGCAGCTCCATCGGAGGAAAAATGGAGTATTATTTTCCCCTCATGGGGGCCAACATACATAAAGCAAAATGGTCAGCAGCACTGATAGGAGTACAGAAATAAAGGCATGTCCTTGGAATTGGGGGAGAGGGCACATTCTTGTGAAGAAAATCATATGTGACCACATGAGGGTGGGGTTTGTGCTCACTGGTGAAAGAGCAAAGAATACACTGCTAAAACACTACACTGCAATTGCTGGTATATTTTGCTGCTCCTTCTGTAAATTTAGACATTATATATATTATAACTTAAGACAATATGACCGTATCAATCATTTAAAAAATGAGTAAGATTGATGGCATAAATGAGGTGGACTGAATTAAATCAAGAGGTTCTTTGAAATACCATAACCTCTTCCCTTCTAAATCCTTGCAAAGTGCCTCCCCCAAATTCTTCTGTTTATCATTTTGTGGCACCCATCCACCCCATTTTTGCCACCTCAAAATTTTTAATCTAGCAAATGTGGCAGCATCCCCAAATTTGTGACAACCCCCCTATATATTGAGCTGGCTACAAGCCTGCACTGAGGCTACTTAAATGAATTTAATAGCCTGAATTTTGATTAACTCTTAGTTGAGTCACCCTAGCTGTGTTTGTTCAAACATAGCAAAGAGAGCCCCTCAAAAGTGCTTCAGAGAGACAGTGTGTTTCCCTCATCTTCCCACCCACATTTTCCAGCACACAATGTTTAGGGAAAGGGAAGATTGATGTGTGTGAATAATTCCACCACGAAGACTTCTCTGAGGCACCATTTCCCATGAGGATCCTTCTACCATGCAAGGGTTCTCACCTCTCACTTTTGATCCCTAAATGCTTATTAACTTTCATTCCCATCCACTTCCTACAATCCATTTCTTTAAAACTACTAAATAAGAGAACTCAAAATAAAAAGATGGAGGAAGACTTCCACAGCTCTCCAAAATACCTCCAAGAGTGCTTAGTGAAACTTCCTAAGATAAGAAAAGGTCAGATCAATTCAGATATGAAACAGAAGATGCAACTGAAGGTGAGTTACATTGGCCCTGTCCCCAAAAGACTTATTAGCCCCTCTCGGCTTCCTCTGCCGTCACTCTGTTATAGCTGACTTTAAAAGTCCCCTCCACTTCCGGAATAAGCGTCCCCATGGTAGCCGCGATCTAAATGGACTTTCCATCCCCATGGTAGCCGTCTTCTCTTTCGAGGCATCTTTTTCCCCCCGCCCCCTCTCTTGTTAAAAGGAAAAATAGCCAGATCTCCGTCTCCTGAAACGGCTTCCCGCCCCTAGCAAAGGCAGATGATCGCTCATTCATTCACTTTCAGCACTTACTTTCACTCAGTTCTCTGTTAGAAAAGGCTTTCTGCCCCAGCAAAGTCAGCGGCTGCAGGCATCGGCAGCGCGATCCTTCGCTCATTCTCTTTTAAGGCTTTCACAGATCACTTGATAACAATGTTGCAATTCTGAGCAATTCTGGCTCTTTTTACAAAGGAAAGGAAGCGAACCTGCTGCATTTCTCAGATGTGTGAATGCTTTTTGGCTGTGTGTGCAGGCAAGCAATCCCCGCCCCTTTTGCCACGGAGTGTCCTCAAGGCAGATATAGCGAGCAAAACCCGTGAATCACCAAAAGAGCGCTGGAACTCTTCTTTAAAGTGCACGTATTTTATCGCAGGTGTCTCACTTTCCTAAGCTCCCTAAGCACCTTGTAAAGTCTGGAATGGGGCCGCTCAGAGGCAAAAGAAGAGTTCCAGCAGACTTTCAATTGCATGGGGACAGGGTCTTTAATGAAGGCAAAAGGACCATTTAGCCCTAAATCTCAATGTGGTTTCATAGTTCATTTTGCACACAATGTGGGGTGCTGGTTTACCTGTACACTTCAACATTAAGACTTACTGGCATGCTAATCTTGCCCTGGAACAGTGGACCATGTGAGGAAGGCATATGGCCCCTCTCCTGGGATCCAGAGGGGCCATTTCAATGGTGCAAAAGGAACTGCTACTGAAACAGGTCTTCTGGAAATGCTTAAATCTAGAAACTTTGTTCCTGACCTTTGGAAGCTCCAGTGCTGGTCCTGAAGCTGGTGTAGCCTTTGGAGCCAGCGGCAGGAACTGAAATGGGATGGCCCATTGTGCCAGTGACAACCGATCCTAGCCTGGGATGGATTATATATCACATGACAGGGGGTCACGCCCTGTCCTTGTATACCTAAGAAGAGAATGGAACAAGTCTCTTCATCACCTCCGTAGCCTACATCCAAGGGCCATTCAGACATCACTTATTTAGAATTTCCGGAACAGAGAGTGACGTTTCAGTTGCCATATTTTCTTTTCATGTGACTTAACCCCCCAATAGCATCATGTGAAGTGCTTCCAGGTCATGTTGGACTCTCGCTATACTTCTCATGCAATAACTCAGACAGAGCTGCAATTACAGAATAACAAGATATTGTGTTGTGATAGCTAATTTTGTCAAAATAACAATAGCCTGGTAAATCAGGTGTATATTCCAGGACTGTATTGGGAGCAGCGGTGATTCACATCTGGAAAATCAGATGCAATTATGATGCAGCCCATCTGTGGATGTTATAACAGCCCCTCTAAATTCTGACCATCCCCTTTTCTCTGATGAACTGTAAGACTAAAAATATGAGGGGCATTTTACAAACCTCTCTTGAAAGATCTGAGAATTCCACAGGAATTCTTACATTAATATATTGCAGCAATGTGCTGTTATATCGTTGGGGCAATATAGCCTTGTTCTACTTATTACATCAGTAATCTAGAAATGTCACTCAGCATTAAGACACCCAAGAAAGCTAATGGAGAAAAGAGCAAAGTGATGTGCAATTAAAGACAAAGTGTTAATGCATATGTCAAGTTAAAGGAGCCCACTGCTAAAAGACTGTTAAGAAAATTGGCCTTTTTGAAAGCCACAATAGTCACGGAAGTGGACCGAACAGGCATGATTCAATGTTTTAAATACTAACACTGCATTGAAACTATCCTAGTTTCTCAAAAAATCTTCATGGGATAACTCAGTCAGGAGAGAAATAACATTTAGTACTGCCAGAAATATTTCAGTAACAATATGATTAGTTTCTACACTTCTGTAATGAAAGTGTCTGAAACTTCAATCATTTCTGCACTTTTCACCATATAGTTTATTTATTTTATTTATTTATTCAGAAAATTTGTTTCCCACCCTTCACTAAATGGTCCCAGGACAGGTTACAATGAGATTAAAACGTATCCCTCCCTCCCTCCCTAACAGCCCAGCACCCTGGATAAAAAGAGCTAAAGCCTGTGTAAAAAGATACAGTTTTCACCGGGCACCAAAAAGTATAAGATGTAGGCATCTGGCTAACCTCAACAGGGAGGTTGTTCCAGAGTTGAGGGGCCACAACAGAAGAGGCCCTCTTGCTGGTACTATGCCCCATACCTCTGAAAGAGAAGTAACTACAAGAAGGCCCTCTCAAGATCTCAGTGTCCAGGCATGTCTATATGGGAGAAGGCACTCCTGGAATAACCAGGCCCAGTGATCTAGATCATCCAGCTCACACGTCCCCCCACCTGTGAAGTTTGTGCAAGCTTTGTAGCTGTCTGCCCCCCCCCCTCAACATACATACACCTTGTAGTTCCATAGTCTTGTAGCATGGATGCATTTTTGTGTGTGTTAAGCTATGGCTTACCATTGAAAAACATCCCCTGGTAGTTTCAAAATATAGAAGTGTGATGCCTGCATGCCTCCTGTGTTTCAGAACAAGGCCCTTGGTCTCCTTGTGAACCCAATTAAACAGGTCCGCCAGAGATCTGGATTAAGGGCCTATTAATCTGGATCCGGACATACAGAGGCCCAGGATCAAGACTAGGAACCTCCTTAAAGTAGATTAAAGTGTAGAGGTCAAAGTCTCTGTCTTTGCATGGAAGTACAAAAGTGTAGATGGTACGAATGCTGGATGACTGACAACTTGAGTGGACCAATCTCTGCACTGAAAAGGGGAGTTCCCAACAGGTTGTGGCAGAGTTGTGGCTACTTTCCTTTTTAAATAATTTTTATTAAAACAAATGTTAAGAACAACAGCATAACAATGGAGTCCACTAGTCCAAAAACCAGGTCTGTTTGCGCTGTAATCAAGTAATTGAGAATAAGTTGTGGCTGCTTTCTGGGCGTTTGGCTAACTATTGCTGGTTGGTGTGTCCAGATCACAAGTACACTGAATGTGCTTTATCTTCTTGCCCTGTGTTCTGTCCAGATGTGGCACACAAATGGAATTGATTACAAAGCAAGAGGTGCACTCGTGTGTGGCAGAGTCTTATACAAGTTTCAGATGTTTTAGAATTAGCACTGATTCAAAAACAGCTAGTTAAAAACAACATAAAAGTCTTTCTAAATAGCTCATGCATTAACATTCTTATCTAACCACCTCCAACTATGCCTTCTTTCTTAACATTGTGCCTTGGATAAATAGAGGGAGGTTGTATCTTGCACTGCACATAGCCATGGTAATCAACAAGCATTCATCATAAGCATTGTGCACAGTATAATATACTTGAGTTTCTCAAGAGACAGGCAACATGCACTGTGAATAAGATCCTCTTCCAAATCAAGAAAACAAAATTACAGTGTCTGACAGCTGCTTGCTGATCCATCTAAAACAATTTACTGGTCTCAGCCTAGTTCTTAGGGAACAGGTGTTTTCATCAGACATGGACACACACACCTCAAGCACCCACAGGCACATGCACACACACACAAACATATTTGTCATAAGTTACCTTAATTATACCTCCAAGATGGTGCTGTAGAAGTAACTGAATGGCAGTGAAAGATAGCTGAAACACTTTCTTAATGAGCTGGAGATTGCAAAATAAATAGACAACTGTCCACCAAGTTATGTTAGCAATATAGAAATCTGGGCAGTAAAAACATACAAGTCTTGTAGACTTACTTCCATTCATGTAAAGGTACAAACACCCTTTGTACAGGGGTCATTCATCATAATGCAAATTGGGCTATTATGAAGTACCAAATATAGTACAAAGGAACAATGCAGACAGCACAGCAACAGAAAATGAGTGGGAGTAATCATTTAAGCATGAACCTGAAGGTCTTCCAGGCACCACTTTGTATGTTGATGCACCTTTGACTGCTTTACAGTACATTATTCAAATGCCTCTTGTTATGAGATTTTATTTATTTATTTATTTATTTATATTTATATCCCACCCTATACCCAAAGGTCTCAGGGCAGGTAACAGCTTTTAAAATCCAACATATCAAAAACAATAAACAAAACAAAACCACCCATACTAAAATTTAAAACCAACACATTAAAATCAGCACAGTACCAATTAAAACAGTAGTGTGTGCAGTGGAGGGCAAACATGGCCAGCATCTAGCCAAAGGCCTCAGCGAAGAGATGCATCTTCACTGCCTTCCTAAATCTAATCAGAGAAGGAGCTTGACGCACCTCAAGAGGGAGGTTGTTCCATAGCCTAGGGGCCAGTACTGAGAAGGCCCTTTCCCAGGTGCCCACCAGCCTCTCTTCTGAAGGTGATGGGACAACCAGGAGAGCCTCCCCTCCAGATCTTAGGGCACGGGCATGTTGATATGGCAGAAGGCATTCCTTTAGATATTTGGGGGCCAAGTCATTTATTTATTTGTTTATTTATATTTACATTTATATGCCACCCCATACCCGAGGGTCTCTGGGCGGCTCACAACATTTAAAAACAGACATTTAAAGATTATATCAACCATAAAATCAGAAACAAGTTTAATAATGCAACTTTAGAAAAATACAAAAATAGTTAAAAGCAACAATGATTTTCAATGGGGGAAGTGTGGGGGACATTTAACCAAAGGCCTGGATGAAGAGGAACATTTTCACCGCCTTCCTAAATAGGAACAAGGAAGGGGCCTGACGCACTCCGAGGGGAAGACCATTCCATAACCTGGGGGCCACTACCGAGAAGGCCCTCTCCCGTGTGCCCACCTGCCTAGCTACTGAAGGCGGAGGGATCACCAGAAGGGCCTCCCCTCCAGATCATAAAACACAGGCAGGTCAATATGGGAGAAGGCGCTCCTTTAGGGCCTTATAAGTCAAAATTAACACCTTGAATTGGACTTGGTAGTGAATTGGCAGCCAGTGAAACTCTTTTAGGACCGGCGTGATGTGCATCCTGCTAGCTGTCCCAGTCAGCACCCTGGCAGCTGCATTTTGCACTAGCTGCAACTTCTGAACCATTTTCAAGGGCAGCCCCATGTAGAGCACATTACAGTAGTCCAATCTAGAGGTTACCGGAGCATCGATAACTGTGGCTGAGTCATCTCTGTCCAGAAAAGGCTTCAGTTGATGTACCAGCCGTAGTTGGAAATAGGCACTCCTGGCCATGTCATCCACTTGAGCTTCAACATCAGCGTAGAGTCCAGGAGTACCCCCAGATTATGCACCTGTCCTTTCCAGGGCATTGCAATCCCTTCAAGGACAGGGTATCTCCCAACTACACGGACCTGAGACCCTGTGACACACAGCACCTCCGTCTTGTCTGGATTCAGCTTCAAGTTATTGGCCCCCATACAGCTCCAGACACCTGTCAAGCACTTCAACCACCTCTTCTGATTCAGATGGCACAGAGAGATAGAGCTGGGTATCATCTGCATATTGATGACACCTCACTCCAAATCTCCTGATGACCTCTCCCAGCAGCTCATGTAGATATTAAATAACATGGGAGATAAAATTGACCCCTGGGGAACCCCACAAGTGAGTTCCCGGGGTGTCAAATTCATACCTCTCACAACTACTGTTTGAGATCGGCTCTGGAGATAGAAGCAGAACCAATGCCAAGCATTGCCTCCTACTCCTAAACTCTGTAGCCTCTCCAAAAGGATACCGTGGTCAATGGTATCAAAAGCTGCTGAGAAATCCAGGAGAACCAACAGGGTTGCATTCCCCTTGTCTCTCTCCTGGAGAAGGTCATCAACCAGGGTGACCAAGGTGGTTTTTGTACCATAGCTGGGCCTGAAGCAGGACTGAAATGGGTCTAGATAATCAGCTTCTTCCAAGCATACCTGCAGCTGAACAGCGACAGCTCTCTCTAGCACCTTGCCTAGGAAAGGTCTGTTGGCCACCGGGCAATAGTTGTTTACATCTTCTGGATCCAGGGTGGTCTTATTCAGGAGAGGGCACACCACAGCCTGTTTAAGGGCCATTGGAACCACCCCATCCCTCAGAGAGGCATTCACCACTTCCTGGATCCACCCGGTCATAACTTGTCGGCTAGCTTTTATATGGGATGTGAGAAGTTTGAGGGCCATCAACATGACATAAATGGGATGTTTTCAGATCCTTCCTCAATTTGAGTTGCTTAGACAACCCACAGGCTTAGAAGGATCCCAAACAACTCAAAGATCTGGCAAAAGTAGCTCTTTTAAGGCATTCTGAAACCACATCTTCCAGAATAGGAGGGTTTGCAGTACCCATGAACTCCAAAAGGCTAGGAGGAAAGGATTCCCTCCTTCTCATCTTATTTTGCACTGGTTGCAGCTTTCAAACGGGATACTCTGCCATGTGCACATATACTCTGTCATGTGCGCATAAGAATTTAACAAAGTTCTAACTAGGAAATGTACTCTTGTGCCTTCTGTTTGCAAGACATGAAGCTAAGAAGTAGGAAAAGAAAGAACTCCTTACATTCATAGTGTACGAGGAACTGTGCTTTTGTTATAGCTTGGATTGTGGTTAGCTACCATTGAGTTGCCACAAATATGGCTTGCTGCTGTCATCTTCTGGGGAAATGCTGAGATCTGATCTTCAGCAATTTCCCCTTCCTTTTACATACACATTCAAATTACATTACAAGAAAAGTTTGCTTTCTCAGTGAATGCTAGACCTTGATGCTCTCTAGAGGTAAGAAGCCTTTATTAGGAACCTGGCCAATGAGATTACAATATCAGACTGCAATATGTACTAGTCTTTCCCCTCCCTAGCTACACCCATAAAACCTTGTCCTTTGCAATGCCTTTATCATGATATGTTTAGGGTATCTGGGATTTTTCCCCCCTTTTAATTTATAGAAAGAAATATTAAGACAGTTGGCAATTAAAAACTCTTAGCCTAGAAAAATAAACAGCAGCTTCGCAGCTAATATGAAAATACATTCACATAAAAGAGTATGTTAAGTTTGCTGCACATTATCAGAGAGCAGATTGCACTAAATCTGATAGGTTCATTCCTCCCTCAGCAATTATAAGAAGAGATTTCAGAATCATTTATCCCTGGTATGTCAGTGCATAATCAGCATCCTTTTGTTGAATATTAATTGCACCTACCACCACACAGCTGTGCATGTGATGTTTGGAGACTAGAATTCTCAGGACGAAAGGGGCCAAGTCCTTCTTTGCTTATGTCTTAATCCATATTCTGCAAAAGTTTTATAAAAGCAGAATATTGCTAAATGTGGCAATGCATCCTCTAGTGTAATTCTCCATCTCTGCTTATTCTGCCTTGCCACCAGAACAATGAATGTATCAATTTCAAGGTTCCACAAGTTGCATTTTTTTTTCAATGAGAACAAAAAAGGCTAGAGAAGAGAAAGAAACTGGCTGACCTACTGGTAAAGGACACATTACTGTGGTATTAATTTCCCTAGGAATTTGTAGTAAAATGTCTTTGTCAAGGGTTTTCTTACACCAGTTGCATATGACCTCTAGTTAAACAATCCCTGTTACAAGTTGTCCTTTTTAAATATGAATTTATGCACACTTCAATATAAAAGGCATAAGCAACCTTGTGTGAAGGTGGGCATACAAAGTATTGCAAAATATGGCATGTTGAAAGTATAGGTTGACTAGCAATTGCCTGGATTCCATTATTAAACAGAATTCATTTGGAATCGGTTTTGGAGAACAGACTCAATTTTTAAAAAAGCACAAGCTATTGTGGAATTTTCCTGTGCTTCAAACCCCTCCCTTCTGTTTATGAGAAAGCACATTTACATATAAATGTTTTAAAAAACACTTTCTCTAGAATAATGAGAACCTCTGCAGGCCACATCCCCATTATGAGCTTAATTCGGTTTCCCTAAACCGAAATAAAAGAACCGGATGCAAACGCGAATTTGCCTGTTCCCGTTACTTTAAACTTAATCACATTTGATCCGGATTCTGAGGATCGTATGTGGCGTACGTGACTCAAGGGGCTACTTTTTAAAAGCTGCTTTTCGGGTCTGCCCTGCCCTCTTCCTCCTGGCGTGAACACGCCACCCATAACGGACCCCTTCACCGAGCCTGGTTGGGTGGCTGCTGCTTGCCCGGATGGAGGAAAACTGGCAGTGGGCAGCCAGCGATTCTCCCCATTGTCCAGGGCACACAGCAGCAGCGGCAACTCAAGCAAGGGGGCTTTAAACATTCACACATCTACCAGAACCTGCCCTGCTTTCCTTTCTCCTTTAAAGGTCAGAACTCCAAAGAGCTAGAATTGTGCAAAATTGCAACATTGTTATCAGGTGTGAAGTACCTAGATTGCTACTGTGTAGCAGCTGCTGTGAAGGTTGGATTTTTACACTGAAATCACTGTCTTCAGAAGCAAGCTATTGGGAGAGGGAAACCCTTAAAACGGTAGGGTCCCCACAGTAAAAAATGTAACACGTATCAAGCGCAGGATCCGGAGTGAGATCTGTTGAAATGAGGGTTAACATTTACAACGTTCTGGGGTGATTTAACAGGTGGAAAGCGTGTTAAGCCAAACTGACGTGGGGTCTGCAAGGATTGAAAATAGTTTGAAACCGATATAAGCTTGGAATGGGGATGCGGCCCCAGAGTTGTTACAAAAGTGGTGCACTTTGACCAAAATACAATAAGTTTAAAGGTGTCATTTCTGTTATTTTAAAATATTGGCAAACTGCAAATACTTAACAGAATAGTAGGTAAACATCTTGCTTAGCTCTGTATGGAAGACGACTGTTGTATGTCACATTTTGTTGGACAAGGTTTCTATTGTTTGTCTCTGTATTATTTGAAATATTCAATAAAGAAACATATATTTTGAAAGAATTTTGAATACACTCAGGAAACCTTTTGTCTCTCATGCCTAGCCATTGTCTGTATGTTAATGGGTTACTTCCTGACATTCAGTAACCAACCAGACCTCAGCAGACTTCAGCTTCTTTTTGTTCCAGAGCAACACGGAAAGCCATGTGGCTGTTCCCCACTGTAGCTAGCCTTTTTCAGCTTGTCAGGCCCTGTCCCCATGCAATTGAAAGTCTGCTGGAACTCTTCTTTTGCCTCTGAGCGGCCCCATTCCAGGCTTTACAAGGCGCTTAGGGAGCTTAGGAAAGTGAGACACCCGCGATAAAATATGTGCACTTTAAAGAAGAGTTCCAGCGCTCTTTTGGCGATTCACGGGTTTTGCTCGCTATATCTGCCTTGAGGACACTCCATGGCAAAAGGGGCGGGGATTGCTTGCCTGCACACACAGCCAAAAAGCATTCACACATCTGAGAAATGCAGCAGGTTCGCTTCCTTTCCTTTGTAAAAAGAGCCAGAATTGCTCAGAATTGCAACATTGTTATCAAGTGGTCTGTGAAAGCCTTAAAAGAGAATGAGCGAAGGATCGCGCTGCCGATGCCTGCAGCCGCCGGCTTTGCTGGGGCAGAAAGCCTTTTCTAACAGAGAACTGAGTGAAAGTAAGTGCTGAAAGTGAATGAATAAGCGATCATCTGCCTTTGCTAGGGGCGGGAAGCCGTTTCAGGAGACGGAGATCTGGCTATTTTTCCTTTTAACAAGAGAGGGGGCGGGGGGGAAAAGATGCCCGGAAAGAGAAGACGGCTACCATGGGGATGGAAAGTCCGTTTAGATCGCGGCTACCATGGGGACGCTTATTCCGGAAGTGGAGGGGACTTTTAAAGTCAGCTATAACAGAGTGACGGCAGAGGAAGCCAAGAGGGGCTAATAAGTCTTTTGGGGACAGGGCCTCAGTAACCAATCCCAGATGTTTTTTCCTCTTGGTCCATCCTCAAAGAGAAAAGACTGTAAAAGCCTGGGACTTTGAAATTTCCCTCTTTTCCCTCTTGCTTCTGGATCTGGGGTGAGTGCTTCCCTCTCCCCCACCGTATGTTTCTCTATGCTTTAAAGGTGCTTGTTTCTTTTTCTTTTCTTTTTTTCTGCTGAAGTTATTGGATAACTTAGGTTCAAATTGGTTTATATTACACTGAACTGCTTTCCATTGAAAAAAGCCTATTACCTGCTGTTGGAACCTGTATCTTTGCTGCTTTTTAAAGTGATTTTTTTCTTTTTTTTTTCTCTCCACCCCTCCCCCAATGTAATAAAGATAGTAAAGTCTGTGTTATTCTTGCCTCAGAACACCTTCCTTAACACCCCCCATGCCTTCCTTGCTCTTTCAAACTACATTTCAGTTGAGGACTAGTTAAGATGTACATAATATTCTGTGAACTGAGGCCTATTCGCATGAGGGCCTCAAGAACGCGAGTAGGACACCCTGGGATGGAGCATTCACTCTGCTGGGCTGGCGGTTCCATTCGGAACCACGCCAGCCTGTCCCAGGGTGCCCACTTACATTCTGGTTGTACAGCATGAAATCACACTCTTCAGTCAGACCAGAGCATTCCTGGCCTTCCCAGGCCATCCTACAGCTGCACGGGAGGGAGGGCATTCACACTCTCCCTCCTGAACAGCTGCGAGCCCTGCCCCCAGCTGCCCTATTGGTAGACATGGCCCAAAGTGTCAGCGCTTTGAACTGGAGGTGGTGACAGCATGGGGAGGCACACCAAGGTCATGTGGCTGGGGGGTGGACTTACTTTGTTGCCTCTGGGTTTGAAGTGGCGGGTCAAGCCGGCGGCGTTGTGCATCTGCATGAGCTACCAGCTCTGATTAGCTAGATACATGTGCCTACGCAGAACAGCTAGTTCGATGCCAGGCATTCTGTGCAGGCATGGCTAACTGGCCAATCAGAGCCAGTGGCACACACAGATGCACAGAGCTGCCAGCCAGGCCCGGAACTTTGAACCCGGTGGAGATGAGGTAAGTCACGTGTGTGCACACGCGTCCCTGCTAGACCCCAACCCGGGGTGGGTCCCTGTAGGTCACCTAGAGCCCGCAGGAACCCGGGGAAGGGAAGGGACCAGCCTGCCCACTTCTGGATCAAATTTGACCCAATGGTGGTAGACCTAGGAGGAGCGTCCCACCCCCACGCTGGCCTTTTCAAGCTAGGCCACACAGGGACGGATTCCTCTTTCGCACCTAGGGAGGAAGGAATGTGTTCCTTGCCTACCTAGGTGTGAATGGGGAATGCGTCCCCACGTGGCCTAGCCTTCATTCACTACAGCCTTCATGATATCATTCACCTCATGTGCATCCCTCAGTTATACTATTATTAATATAAGTGCCAATCAATTCCTAGATACATTAATAACTCTATTGAAAATGGTGCACAAACAGCATAACCAATGTCAATGACAAATAAACAGAATGCTTTTCAAAACAACCAATCACAATACAACGGGTCCTGTCCTGTCATAGCAAACACACCATGACGGATGTCAGGATGGGGCAGGATTTATGACACAATTATTTTGAATGACAATCATAATAAGTGCATGTCTAGATACAAAAATCCAGAAAACCAAGTGAGAGTACATACATCGGGCAATTATCTCATTGCAAGTTTCTTCTGGAATAGTTCCATATTGCAGAATAAATCAAGCCTATGGACATTATTATTGTCCTTAAAAACATATAGTCCATCTTCAAATAACACTTCTTAAATCAAGCTCACAGTATAATACACTTGAAACAGCTAAACAGTAGTTCCAGAAATCACCTTCAAAATATCAAATAAAATAGTGAACCCTAGAAACTCAGAAAACAGCAGGATTAATCAATGAAAAACACTGAAAGCTTGGATGAAATATTATAATAATTTAATTTTAGCCCAATAGGGAAGCTCATAAAATGTGATTCAAAGCAAGCCACCCTTGATTAATCCAGTAAAAGGTCCTTTTTCCCACTTACTACCCATCCTTTTCCATTAGAGTTGCAAGAGAACCATTTGATCTGCCAATTTCCTTGAAACTTGTACAGGTTCACAATGGAAGAAGCAGTCAGTACTTAAGTACTGTGAGCTTTTGAATGTTTCTCTAGTTTCTCAGGCTGTGGTCACACTTATGATTTAATCCAGCTTCAGTCCACTTTCAAAGTCAGAGAATACATCAGCAAAGTGACAGGCTGTTTTCTTTCACTGTTAAATAACTCAGAAAATTTGCCTTTATGAAAGAAAATTACTGGTCACTTTGATCATGTGTTATCTTGCTCTGAAAGTGGACAAAAGCCAGATTAAACCTTAGGTGTGACCACAGCCTTAGTGAAAAGTTCACTTAATTCATGCTGGTAATGAAATCAAACACAACTAAAATGAACTTTAAGGTAAACAGGTCTGAGAAGAACACCAGTTAGTTCCATGAAGGAGTAAAAATGTTAACAAGAATCAGATATACCACTCAGGTCTTTTTAAAATGTCATAAATGACATTAGAAAAAAATAAAATTTCCACCTACTGATGGTGGGTTAAAGCTACATGGTGCTTTTCCTGTAAAGTTATGCTTCACTTTCTGTATGTGTATAGCAAGATTTGGACTGAGCTGAGCTCCATTTGAAGTCTGGTCATGGCTATTATTATTTGTAACATACATCTGTATTTATTTTTATTAAACACCTGTGAGCATGAGATACACCAGCATTAAACCTTTAGAGGAAAAGAAAGAAAAAGGAGGGGGAATTATATCAACCATGGGTACAAATTCTCTGTAGCAACCTGTGTCCTGTCTACAAACCTTAATTAGTTAGAGAGATCATGATATACAGGCTCTTGAAAAGGGAATAAGAATAGTTGTCCACTGTGGTGAAATAGAACAACCTATTGTACCTTGTAATTTAAGGAGCAGCAACAGGCTAATAGGCAGACAACGGAGGATGTAGCATGTGGTTTGGTTCTCAGCAGAACAGCAGGCTTCTAATAAGGGCTAGTAGTGGATAGCAGCTGGTAAACTCTGCACTCAAGTAGGAAGCTCAGAGGCCCTTTATGTACTAACAAAAGGCTGCAAATTGCTCAAAGGCCTGAGTAGGGAATGAGAACATGTTCATATGGTCAGCTGGAATATTTTTTTAAAGTGCACACTATACAACTCTATACTACTATAAAAAACTGTACAGGTTCTTGATTTTGTGCATTTTTTCCCAAGCGCAAGTTGTACATTATCTTACTATTAATTTTTGTAGTAAGAAACACTGTCACCTGCTCCTGTTTGCCAAACGCATGAAGCATATCTGAACGAAGAATTGGCTTTTAATTAGGAAGCAGTAGATCATGTCAGATAGGAACAGATTTCATAGGAACTAGTTAGCACTCTGTATCCAAACTAAGCGTAAAGGCCATGCATTTGGATGGTCCACTAAATGAATGAATATTGTATAAAAGAGCCATCCTAAATACTCATCATCATCCTCACTTAAGAGGTAATGTCTAATGGGAAAAGAGTGGAAGTGAGAGATTATATGTTAAGGCCCTTTCTGAACTTGGCCTTATTCCAGAGGCCAATTCGCACTTGACCTCGTAGTAAATGGTGGGGTTAGGAATGCACACAAATGAAATTTTTGCATTTGAATTTGATTCAAATCAAATATCCAAACACTTGATTCTATTCAAATGTTTAGAATCCAGATGCCACAAAATCCGATTCGAATCAAATACATTTGAATCTATTCATTCGAATGTTAGATTCAAATCTGAAGATACAAATGTCGACAACATTCATATTTGAAGATACGTATGTCAACGACATTCATATGTGTTATACATATCTTTACGCATTTTGTACACATCCCATTTTCATCTCATGACATCAGCGCAAATGCGTACAGATACATATGTACTACATACCTATCTTTAAATTTGAAAGTTACTAATCCTTAGAACGAATGTTTTGGAACATTGAAAATTTGTTTGAATGTTTAAGTTTGAATGTGTAGACATTCTATTCGAATTTGAATGTTCACATTCGATTGAATTTGATCGAGTTTCAAATGTTTAGAACGTTTGTGTACATCCCTAGGTGGGGTAGCCTCTGGTAAGAAGCATCTGCACTTGCAAGAGGCAGTTTCAATCCAGAAATGCCTCCTGCTTTCCCGGACACTACCTCAGTGGTTGCATCCCCATGCACTATAAAGTCTGAATCAAATGAGAATTCAGCAAGGAAAGTCCCCATGCAAAGCCTCCAAACTGAGCTACATGCAGACCAAATCACCCAAATCTGTGCTAAATTTAGTCCTCTAAAAAACTGAGGGGGGTAATCTGGCCCTTGTTTTCCCATAAGCCTCTTCCCACAACTCTTATTCCACCCCCACTCCCCGATCACCACTAACCAAAGACGCTACAGTGTTTAGAGGCAGTTTAGCAGAGAAGTGCTTCTCTGCTAAACTGCCTCTAAACATAGTAGTGGCTTTGGTTTACTTTTTAGCTGGCAAACTTCAGAAGCTGCTTGCCGGCAATCAGGGGGTGGGGGTGGAATAAGGGTTGTGGGAGGAGGTTCATGGGACAGCAAGGGCCAGATGACCCTCCTCATTGCTGCATCTTTACCTGTCAAACTGGGGCGATCAGTTCTTTTATGTTTGCCTGGCGATCAGATCGCAGAGAGAAGAGGCTCGTTTCTGTGTGATCGGTGTTTAAAATGGCCAGCAGTTGCGATCGGGGAAAGGGCATTGGGTGGCATTTCCCTACCCTCGCTACAGCGGGTGGCACAAGGATTGGTGACATCAACCTGGTTCCTATCAAGAGAGATGGAGCAGAGAGAAAATGATGCTGTTTCCCCGAGCAGGGGTTTAGCATAGTTTGCATAGGGTCAGGTATATTTGACTTGAGCCCACACTTTCATCAATCGCATGGGGACAGGTCAATTCGGGCTCAGCAGTGCATGGGGACGTGGTCAGCATCTACTAAGGTGGTGCATGAAATCGTGCACCACACACAACCTAATCCCTACCTTTCCCTGCCAGACAAGTGACCATTTACGCCTCTGTTGGAATCATGGTCATTTGAAGTGCTGCGTAAGCACACTGGCACCTCAGATGACCCAAAAGTTGACTGTGCATCTGATGAGTGTCATGGTCACTGTAGCAAGAGCACATGTGCCATTGTGCCAGGCTTTGCAAAGAAGATGGCAGTGCCCAAACACAAGCTGCCAGCCCCAGGACATGCACCTGGATACAGATAAGTCTCCAGGCACATGGGGCTTGGTTTGGCTTGCACTTGCATTCCCAAGTGCAAACGTTAGTACACACTAGTGGGAAATGCACTTTTCCCATCCCAGTGGATCAGAAGCTAAGTACAGAAACACCCCAGGTTGTATCCCAGAATTGCTACCTTCCATAGTCAGCTCTACCATATGGATGGCAAGCCCCTATTCTGGAATATCCTCTGAAATACAGCCCAGTACAGAAACAGACTAGGTTTAGGGGGAAAGGGAATAAAAACAGTGGCAGAAAAATACTTTAATCGGAGCTTTAAATGAGAGGGATATCAGATTTTCATTGCTCGAAGGGATTCCCTGCTTCAATATTGAATGCTGAGGTTTGAGGGCAGCTGCACAACCTGACTCTGATCTTAACAGGCACCAAGGGTATCACACAGGAAATGCCTTCATGGACCATTCCCTGTGTTTGATGAGGCTGCCAAGGAGATAAACAGAACGTTTCAAACCACATTATGGCTGCCATGGAAGGGTTGATGTTCAAGTGCCACAGGGAGCACTTATAGCAGCATAGCAGTTGGATGAATGCAGGTCCGCGTAGATGCTGCACTTGTCCAGCATACTGAATGTGTCATGCAGGAGGTATCATGATTACCTTTGTGCATTCACAGTGTCATAACTAAATAACTAAATAATTACTGGGTTAATTGGTACCACAATCATACTAACACCATCTGATCTGAACATGTGATGGGGCATCCACATGCAGTATGGAACAAGAAAGGGTCTTTCTGCATGGCACAAACTCTAGGCAACTGGTCCACAATGGTGCAGGTTACCAGTAGCCCACTATAGGGGCCTTTGCAGACAGCACAGGACAGCTTTAGGGGCTGAGATGTTTTTGGACAGGTGCCCAGAAGCACCACACATTCTAGTGCCCAGCAAAATGAGATTAGGGCTGTGTTAAAACAAAAGGGGCACCTCAGAGAGGCGGTGTGTCCCTTGTGTTCGCAAGCCTTCTTTAATCCACCTTTTCTAGCACAAAATGTTCTGGAGGGGCAGACAAGTATGTAACCAGTTCTGCTTTGAAGCCTTCTCTAAGCTATTTCAAGGCTCATCAGACAGCCCAATCACAGCCTAGGCTTGGTATACCAAACCATGGCCCAGTATACCAGCTAGAATGTTGTATGAACTGCTTGTAAGCAGTCCATGCTTGGAACAGGCAACAGTGGCATTTTTGTGCCATAACCCACTCCATTGCTCCATCCTGTGTATAGATCCCTGAACTTCTGCTCAGACAAAGCAGTCTAGGCAAAGAGGAATTGCACTTGGATTCTCAGGCTCAAAAACTCTGTCTTTATGACCACTGCCTTTAAAATAATATGCTTAAAAGACTTTTCATAGAAAGAAATCAGCACAATGGAGTAACTGAAAATCCTAGCAACATGGAAAAGGCAAACTGTAAGCAGACCAGAATTTAATTATGCTGCATAAAGTTTGTTATTGTCATCCAAGTCAATGAAGGCTGACAAAAGGATAATTATCTCCACCTTTTGGAAAATGCACGCAACGTTAACTTTGACCAATTTTAGTCCGTAGAACATTGCCTAAATAGATATTTACTATTTAGTATTCTTTTCCCACTGAAAGATAGTGATTAAATTCTGAGCTCTGTGGCTCCAGAACTTTACTAGGTCTTAACAATACTGATAGTTTAGGATCAGAAGAAAATTCTGTTCTTCTCTGGTCTATACTTTAAGAAAATGACAGCAAAATTTTGATACTGCATACTCTTCAAAGGCAAGATAGATTGTTCAGCAGCTTTAAACTAACTATGGCTGTGATTCACATGGCAAAACAAATCACCTCTGAGGCAAATTTGAGGTGAAATTGTTCACACATCAGTCTGCCCCTCCTTCTCTCCTAAATGTTCTGTGGTGGAAAGGGTGGAATTGAGAAGAGTTAGGAACACAAGGGCCATACACTGTGGTCTTTAAGGTGCTATTGAGCTGCTCTTTTTTTGCTACTTATCAATACAGTCTCTGTCAGATTTAATTTATCTGTTCAGTCCAGGGGGAAATGACATCCATTTGCATTAGCAACAAGTAGAACATTCTGGTAAACAAGAATTTAAAAACTCAGTTAATTGAAAGCTAAGCAATAATAAGTGCATGTAGAAAATGATTAAAGCTTGTGTTTATATCTATTCAAAAAAGGTATAGATGAACATGCAGACATTTACACAATTGGAAATCCACTGTGTATAGATCCCTGAACTTCTGCTCAAGCGATGGGTTCCTTCCCCATTTCTAATATACACAGAAAAACATGCCCAAAGCAGCTGAACAGATTAGCAAAGATTAGTGTTACCTGTCCTCCACATTAATTTTGAAGTAAACTTTGGTCATCTATTGATGACAAAGATCATTTTAAATCTCCATCTTCCTCTGTCCATGCCAGAAATTCACTTCACAAAATCCTTAAATCAACAGTATAATATTCTGGGTCTAATTAACAATGCACCATAGCTAACTACAAACCAGTTTCAGGTTGTCTGATGTCAATCTTAAACAGCTTTTTCTGCCTGTGTGGTTGGTATTGCCAACAGCAAGTCCTGAGGCCCTGGCAATATAAAAATATGTCACACTGAGGAGGAGCCACTCAGGCCTGCTGTGGCACTAGCATCTGCTTTGTGTGTGTCCCTGTGCAGAGAAGCTTAAGTAAGTGTGGGAAAATAGCAACTGCAAACCAAGATTGCCATAAGGCAGGACCTAACACATCACACTTTCTGGTTCATCACAAACAGATGGAATAGCATATAATAGCTTGGGCCACAGGTCCTCAGAGCTTTTCTCTTCCTTATGAATATACAACTAAATATTAGCAAAGTGGAAAAGGAAAGCCGTTTAGGAGGACAGTGCCTACTTCACTGCAGGGCTATTTACTGTGAATGGTCTGAATTAAAATAAGTTAAAAGTATAATGGGTGAAGAAAAGGGATATAGAACATAGACACAGGCTCACTTTTGAAGCACGCTCGTTTATTTTCACATAAATTGTAAGCCACTTTCATGTTAAAATATCAGAGATCAACGTTTTTGCCTTTTACTCAGATTTTATGTATACTTGAATCCTAATATTTTCCTGGCTTAGCTTACTATCATCAGTGATGTAATAACATCAGAACATTTCAGCATAAAATGTATTGCAAGTGAAAGGGAATTGGGATGTGCATGGATATTCACAGTATTCAAAATTCAGCCGAATTCGGCCGAATTTGGACATTCTAACTTGAATTGAATGTTATGATATTCATATGCGAACATTTGAATAAATATGAATGTTTCCAGACATTCATACAAATCGTTCAGACATTTGTTAAACTGGGGAAACATATCAGTTACATATTTATTCCTATCAGATATGTATGCATTCATATCCAATATGTATCTATACATATCTTTCTGTTGGGGATAAAGATATGCGTGTGTGGAATTTTTCTAGTTGCAGAGGTGTACCTCTGTGCAATCTGGTTACCAAGAATAGAGTCCACAAGTTTGGTTAGCTTCAAAACTTATACTTTACTAAGTCTAACAAACAATAACATTTCAGTTTGCCTATTCTGTCTGTTATACTACATGGCTTCTTTTTCTCCTGTTGAACAGCAATCAACTAACTACAGAAGCAAAACTGGAACAGATCTCAGTTCTTACAGAAAAGGGCGGCAACAAACAAGGTTACATTTACCCAGTTAACTCTTTTCTGCTGTTCTGTGACAAGCACTTGCAAAAAAGACAGAACACTTTCGTATCAGATATGTATTTGTCAGATAAGTATTCATTCATATCAGATACGTATCAAATGTTCATACAAATACATACAAATAGATTCGTATTGAATAGAATTTTACCACATTCAAATGCAATCTATTCGTACAAATACAAATTTTTGAACATTTGATTTGTTCTGAACCAAATGTCAAAAAAATAATTGTGCACATCCTTAAAGGGGAGACTGATTTTTTTTCTGAAAAACTTCTGAGGGTCAATCACAGTATTTTAAAGATTTGCAGACAATTCTGGGTTATATGCTAGAGGTTACCTTCAGTCTAGGGATGTGCATGAATGTTTTTTAATTTGATTCTTATTGAATGTAAGAAAATTCATATTCATTTGAATAAATTCCTTCAGATGTGGTAGGATTCAAATTCAATAAAAATGTTCCATACAAATTCAATATGAATGTTAGGTACAAATTCCATAGGAATCCCATAGGAATCCATAATGAAGCTTCGTACAAATGTATCAAAACATTCCATTCTAATTCAAATGTCAGTCTTCAAATATGCCAACATTCTATTCAAATTTGAATGTCTGAATTTGTCTGAATTCATATAAATTTTGAATGCTATGAATATTCATACACATCCCTACTACAGTCTGTAAAATAAAATCACCAGGCTTGTCAGGGCTCACTCGAATCCTGCCTCATCTAAGGTCTTGCTAAGGTGTTCACCATTGTGACTAAGATGGTAGCAGAAGCCACTCTTTTGAACAGGGGCATGAAAAGAACTGAGTCCTGCTCTTAGTGAGGGCATCCTGCAGGACATAAAACTCCATGAATGGAGTACAGGAGCTGTTGTAGCATTTGGTAGTGACCACTGTACATAACAGTCCCAGAATTAGGGGAATTAAAGTTAAAATGTTAATTGGCAGTACTTTAGAAGTCAAGTTCAGTCTTCCCATAGTGGAATTGGAGGGTCTGATTTCAGTGACCGGGGGGGAGATCTGAGGCGTTTTCGCACTAAGGCAAAGACGCCTCGGAACACTTCCCCCCGAATGGGTTGAGAACACTTTCCCGTTCACACAAGGGCAGTTAAGGAACGCTTTGAGAGCAGTTCCCTTACCTGCCAGTGCGAACAGGAAAGTGTTCTCAACCCGTTCGGGGGAAGACCCTCCCCCGGGCTGCTCCCATTGGCTCCTATGGAGCCAGTGTGGGCAGCCGGCTGCCTTCTGTCCCTGGGTTCCTGCTTGCTCCCAAACCCCAGATCAGGCTTCGGGGGTGGGCAGGAAGCCCAGCCAAAAGCCCCCTACCCATCCAAAGGGTCTTACCTTCTCTTGCAGGCTCAATTCTGTGTAGAAAGGCCGGGCCATTCTGAGCATGCTCAAGGGGGTGGCCCCTCATTGGCTGGGCACCTGCACATGCTCAGATGAGCAATAGAAGCCAGCCAATGAGGGGCTGCCCCCTCGAGTGTGCTCAGAATGGCCCGGCCTTCCTACACAGAATGGAGCCTGCAGGAGAAGGTAAGACCCTTGGGATGGGTTGGAGGCTTTTGGCTGGGGTTCCTGCCCACCCCCAGAGCTTGATATGGGGTTCGGGAGTGAGCAGGAACCCAGGGACAGAAGGCAGCCGGCTGCCCACACTGGCTCCATAGGAGCCAATGGGAGCAGCCCGGGGGAGGGGCTGAGCTGTCACAGAGAGAGAGCATGCAAATGCTTTCTCTCTGGGATGGGTCGGAACACGCAGAGACAGTTTCAGAGCACTTTTTAGTGCTCTGAAACTCGAACGCATGGAGGGCACGTCGGGACGCTTGCAGGCAGCCTGGAATGGATCCCGCCGCCTGCAAGAGCGAATGCTGCGTCCCAACGTGCCCTCCATGCGTTCGAAAAACCCCTGTGCAAAAAGGCTCCTGGACTAGGCACCCGCCAGAGTATCCCACTAAGGGTCAAATTAGCACACAATTCTCATTATTGGAACTCAAGAAGATGACTGACAATTGTGTTTCATGCCATTTGATCAGTGGGACACCAAAGCATATGGCCTTTCTGACCCTAATGGGGACCTGGATTTCTAGCAGTGCCTAGTCCGTGGTTACACCTCTCAGTGATGTAACAGGGGACCATAGAACCAGAAGTGACGAGTGGCCACAGCCTGTGAGCATGTAAATGGCTTAGAAGGAGGACAGAGGGAATTCAAAGCACTATGAGTAGGACCTACATGGCCACCATACTGAGGCAACTGTGTATCCTGGAGCAAATTAAACTGCAAATTTCACAAGGCACATGGTTACAGAGAAATGTGTGCACCATCAATGGATGCAGTCATAGTTATTGCATGTCACAGAAATTTCCTATGCAAACAACAGACTTCTTCACAAACTGTTTGCCCTCTGTTTATCCAGCCGGTGTGCAGGGAACTAGAGATGTGCATGAATATTCATCATGTTTGAAATTTGTATGAATTTGTCCAAATTCAGACATTTGATTTCAAATCGAATATTGGTATATTTGAAGATTGGTATCCAAATACGGATTGAATGTTTCTATATATTCATAAAGTTTCATTACATTTGTGAACTCAGAGACTTGGAAAGCAGCTGCCCAGTCATATCTGCAAATGGATCTAAAGTGGATTCAGGGAGGATTCAAATTGGATTGAAAGCAGCTTTGACATGTTCAGAGCAGATACGTGGTGATTCATAGCAGAGATTCTAATTAGATTCATATCAAACATTCATATTGAGTTATAATCCTATTGCATTCGAAGGGGATCTATTCAAATGAATATGATTTTTTTTGTATTTGATTCACTATGAATTTAAAGAAATTGTGCACATCTCTACAGGGAACACCTCTGGTTGTTCATCATTTGAGCAAAAATTGTGCAGTTCTGTGTGTTTCACCCACCGCCTTTCTGTGTCCAGGGCTGACTATTCCCGAGCTGTGTAAAAATTTCATATCACCATTTTGGTGATAAAGACAGTTTCCACTGTGGAACAAATGTGAGACTTCAAATGACACAATAAGGGAGTAGGTGTGACATCTGATGTACTCTGGGGATCAAAAAAATATATTTTAAAAACTATCAGTCAAAGCCTTCACTGATATAACCTTTATACCAGATTACATGTGGATTTAAAAACTGAAATTTTCATCACACATTTGAAGAAGAAAAATAATTTAGAATTCATGGTCCCTTAGCAAGCCTAGGTATTGCCTCCAGGTTGGGGATACAGGCGGGATCCCTTTAAAGGCCATGTGAAGGAGGTCAAGAGCAGGTGAAGATTTTGCCTTTGTCTTCTACTCAAGATGTGCAGAAGCAATTGGTGAGCCATTGTGTGAGACAGGATACTGGACTAGATGGGCCTGATCCAGCAGGATTCTTATCTTCTCATCTAAGTTATCATAAACCTTAGTAGGGAAAGTGATTTTGGTACCTAATCCAATTCTACCCCTTGCTACTGTAGCACCAAAAAATGTATAACTTTATTAAAATAGAAATAAGGAAAGAGTGTGTGTTTTGGTAGAATACTACCTCAATAAAACCTACAGTTGGTATTACTCTTTTAGAGTATTTTAAATATAATACAGCCCTTCAGGCAAATTCTGCCTCTATAACCAAGTAGGAATGTGCATGAATTATTATTTTATTTTTTATTTTATTTTTTGCATTTGAATTCAAGTGGAATTTGAATGTCAAAACATTCTATTCAATTTGAATGTTTAAAATCCGAATGTAAGAAAAACTGATTTGAACGTTAGATATGAATTTGAAGATATGAATGTTAACAACATTCATGGGGGTTATAGTGTCTGTACACCTGCGTGTGAATGCTGAAAGCATCCCAAACTGTCTTAGCCAAACTGCATTACAGCCGCAGGTTCTCAGCAGGCCCTGATGTGCCCTGCGCCAACATGTGGATGACCAGTTCCTATTCTGGAATATAATCTGGAATAAGACTCAGTGCAGAAAGGGCCTTTGCTAATGCCCCCTACCACAATTTTCTAAAGCACCACCCAGATGTGCAACATCATATCTATATGCAGTCAGCAGAGACAACTCTATAACAAAAAAAAGCATTGTATGGTTTGTAAGTTGTCTTTCTGTGCATGCTCAACTTCTGGTCAAGAAGTCGGTTGGCCTAACTCCAGAACCATTCGTCATTTGCTGTTGTCTTATTGCAATATTGAGCTGAAAACACAGCTGCACCTCGAGCTACTCTCATTTTAAAAGCAGCCCACCTATTATGGCAAATGCCTAACAAATTATTTGGTTTTTGTTGTTGTTGTTCAGAACATGAACATGTCAGGGGTTGCTTGTTAAACCAGATTCAAAGGAGCAAGAGTTCATAGAATTCACCAAGCGACCATAGGCCATTTTCTCCCTTCAACCTTTTTTCCTCTGGTAAGAAGGAGTATGTTACTCATTATTTTATCTCATTTTTAAAAATCTCAAAACAAGAAATATTAAAAACAAGAGTACAAACCACAACATGTGCAGAAAAAACATTGATTAAAAAGCACATTAAATATCAGACATTGGAGATTGGAAATTGGTCACATAAAGAGGAAAGAAAATCATGCACACTGGATATGGTAAAATTTTAATAATTTTTGAAAGAAAATTATTTATTCTGCACTGTTTTGTGGGGAGCTTTCTCTCCCTACAACCTGTTTTATGGAACTCTTGTTTCTTTTTTAAGATTAAATACAAAGAGGACTTTCAGCAGTTAGGCTTTTCCTATCACTGCCTGCAAATAGAAAACTTTTAAGACCTACAGGAAGACTTTTATGCTTTGAGCATGAAATAGACGGCAGTGGTAGCTGCTACAACTACTACAGCACACCTGGTACTTCCAATGAGACAACACTCAAGAAAGCTGAGGCCTCAAATGATCCGCTTCCACTTAACAAGCTATAATTTCTCTCCTTGTAGAGAGGGAAAAGAAAGGTCAGAAGAGAAAATTCTCCTTGGCAATCCATTTCCTCTGTCTCTGACGAAGAGTTTAAGATGATCTTCAGAATACCACGGGACAAAAGCATCATTACCTGTAATTACTGTCTACCAGTACCCACGGATTGATAACAAGCTGCCTCAGCCAGTCTTCTCCTGCTTTTATAAGAGATAATTAAATTAATTAACAAATTAGTTTTCCAAACCATGTCAGGTTATTAAGCTCCAGAACAATGATACAGAACTAGTTCAATGTAACTAGATGACAACCAACAACAATCACAAGACTAACAACAGGACACAAAGAATCAACACAATCTGTGATTTAATTTTCAAATGAATCATTTATCATTGTGGTCAGAATACAATAGGCAGTTTTGTGTTACACTGTGAAGTAAAAGGGAAGGAAACATGTTTGACAGTTTTTATATACTGTACAGATACAAAACCAAAATTGCATAAAAACGTAGGAATTCCTGTTCTAATCCAGTCAGCTAATCATCCAAAATAACTTTAGTGGATTTAGTGAGACTGTCCTTTCCTCTCAACCTTTTTTTCTGGTTTTCCACACTTCTTCCAACTGCGTGTGGACTTCAAAGATCTCATTATACCTTTTGCCGATGCTGAGGAATAGCAAAGCCTGTATGCAAATAAAATATTTCCTTCCATCGCTTCAGTGAACTGCTGCTATGACCAATTCAGTTATTAGGTAAGCCAGAGAACAGATATTGAGGGGGGAAAGAATGGCAAAAACAAAACAAAACCCTAAAAGGATCTTATTTACTATTTCTTCTTCTAGAATTTTGTTCCTTAGGGAAGATTTGCATCTGTCTCTCCTGCTGATGTCCTAACGAGAGCACTGCTGGAAACCACTGTGAAGTACAGAGCTACGCTTGCAGCTTTCTATATACTGTGGTGTGTGCTGTTTTGCACACCTGCCATTTGTTTCTCCTGTGGCAAATTGTTCTGCCTTGCTGGAATCCTTTCTTTCACTTTTCAGATGGACTTGCAGCCATTTTGGTATTATTAAACAAGGACATTAGGAAAGCATCCTTGTATGGTATCACTAAAAAGACTCATCAGACAGAGCTCATTGCATGATTGGGATTAAGAAGCTCATTTCATTTCTGTAGCTTCCCCTACTTCTGGCTTCATGAATTTCTCATTTGGACTTGCTTACTCCAGAAGTGCTTGAAGCCCAAACCAATGCTCTCATACCCCCTGTAATTTTTTTAATCTTCCAGAATGAGTTAGAGACAACTTTGTTGAAAGGTTTTTTTCTTAGAAAAATAAAATTTAAAAAATTGTTGTTCTCTCATCATGCATATTGTTTTATACATTCAGTCTATTCCTTTTTTAAAAAAAGAGATCAATCACTTCAGCCAGGATAATTGCAGCAGTAAGGCAATGGTTAAATACTATTCTTTAGAACATAGGTCAGAACTTTTTTGTTGCTTTGTGAAGGATGCATTATAGAATAAGGGGCTTCTAGCACACAAATGAGTCCTTTTCTTTCATATGACTGGGAAGTTCTTTCAAAGATGAGGATTCACACAAGAGAACCTTGAATGAAAATTAAAAGTTATTTTTAATTGCACAGTAGTCTGAAGAGATTTTCAAGCTGTTCACTTTATGGCTGCGTTGCACAAACTGACTTAATATGCAGGTATTGTTTTAATGTGATTTCAAGTGCCTCACTGTGTTCAGTCTTGTTAATTAAATGTGTTATTGAAAATGCTGCCCAAGTTCTTCAGAACTTCATCAACCCTTCCTTCCCCTTTGAAAAGATGCCCTTGGAACTATGCCAGGACATTAAATGGAAAACCACTTCTTATAAACCAGGTAGTCAGTCTTTTACCTGTATGCTTTAACTTGAAATACTGTTTCTTTTTCTTCATTCTCTTTTATTTCAGTAAAGAACGGATTATTTTGATAAAAATAAATGAAAGACATCAAGTGATTTCAACTCTTTCAAAATGTATAATACTGCAACCATTCATTCTGCTCCATTGTGGAAAGCTGCTCTGTCAATAAGATTGATGTGACCTGATGTGACTGATCCTGAACATGATCCTGAATGACTACTGCATGGACAGAAATTACAGATGGACTGTGGTGGTCATGATTGGATCCCACCTACCAAAATCTTTGATGGTGCTCACAAGAGACTGTGGGCTGAACCTACTAAAGCAAAATGGTCAGCTGAAAGATTTACTATCTACTCTCCAGTTTGGGGGGCCACCACACAAAACATCGTCATATTCTTCTGCCTTTTTATTTGTTTCTGAACCTCATGGTAGCCTTCTCATGATAACTCACAACATTTTTTCAAGTGGCTTGAATAATTGTGAAACTGTTATCCATGGTTATCTGGTTGCAAATAAATTTATATCTGTGATGGGGGGCACACAATAGTAGTGCCGCCACAAACCATTAGTGATGTCCATAGAAGCTACCTGATCTATGGCCTCTTGGAAATAGCAGTGCTGCTGGCTGCTGAAAGGAACTTAGAAAGGTGATTTCTAGGCTGCTACTGCAGCTTCTATTACAACTTCTGTTGCAGATTTTGTTGAACTTGCATAGTTGCTTTTGAACCCTACACTGTACATTTCTAAACAATGCAAAGAGCCTGTAATGTGGGCAAAGGTATGCTCTTTTATAGAAACCAGCACTGTAAAGGAATCTTTGAAACTTTCACAACCCCAGGAAGCTGGAGGGACTGTGTCTAGAGACACTATGGTGAGGGGGGGGGACCCAGGTTCACTCTCAAATCAAGGTGGACAGAAACCTCAAAAGAGGTTTATTTTCCCTGCCCCTACGAAAATGGTGAGTGGTCTGCTAACCATATCCTATGAAGACAGGGTTTAGAAATGCTTAGCCTGTAAAAGAGGAGGCACGATAGCTGTTTTTAAGTATCTGAAGGGCTTGGCCTATTTTATTTACGCAAGGAAGGAAGGACTAGAAACTACTTTCTGACAGCCCTGGTATTTAGTCAATGGAGTAGGTTGCCACAAAAAGTAGTGAGCTCTCCTTCAAGCAGAGGCTGGCCAGCCATCTGTCTGGGATGGTTTAGTGAATCTTGCATTTAGCAGGGGTTTGGACTCAATGACCCTTGAAGGCCCTTCCAACTCTATGATTCTATGAATTCCCACCTTGAGGCCTCAGATCCTACCCTGTGGTCCCTTGACACAGACAATGGGATTTCCAATTCAAAGAGTGACCTTTTCTGTCAAACTAACTGTGGGCAGTTATTTTGCTGGTTGTGCCAACCTGATACCACCTGGAAGAGCCAGAACATTGGCTGCACAACCACAAAAAGCCATGAGATGGACATAAAACACCACCAGGTTCCACCTCAAAACCAACCTACATGCCCACCTTGGAAGAGATGAAATGTATCACAGATGGAGGCAGCTTCCCCCCACTTTCACGTGGAGACAGCCTGAATATGTTCCATGGATTTCAGTAATAACTTTTGGCACTTCTATAGAATCCAGTATTTTGTACTTCAGGCTCTTTCTTCAGTGAGATTCACAATATATCAACATCAAAGTCTTCTATTATAAATGGTTCCCATTCTGAAGTGAACAGTACTTTGGAACACGTTAAGAGGAAACAGAGTGAGAAGTGCAGTGTCTTACAACTGAAGGGCTGTGTTCACTTAAGTTATTATTGTCATCACCATACTATCGGTGTGTGTGGCACATTATTAAGGACAGCAGAGCACCTCCTGGCCAAAAAGATCACACAATCTAAAATCAGATGCAAAAGACAGCAATAATGTTGTCATTATACAGATGTACTGAACTGGTTCTTGTCAAACTCAGTTCTCAGAGAGCAAGAGATATTTGAAGTGTTCATTTTAGTCCAAAAACTCCTGGTGTTCGGTCAAAGTGTGTGCATTCAAAGCAAATTTGTGTGCACATTCAACAATAGTTCAAAGTGTCTATACCTTTTAAAAAAAGTCTGCTCTGCTTCTTTTAAAAAGCAGCAAGCCGTCTTGCAATAAATGGCCTAGTTGCAGAAATGCAGCTACAAGTGTGGCATCGCAATTTGTAAGCTTATCTCTTCAGGTCATTGCTGTTGGTCTTATGCAGCTTGGGTAGGCTTAGCTTTCCTAATGACCAACTTTGGACCAGCAGGTAACGATCCCAGATAAGAGAGCTCCAAAATCATCCATAACACCCAACTAGAGCTTTAATAGGAGGCTGTCTCTGCACTGGGTGTTGGCTGGTTGGTTATGGTGAACTGGTTTGATGATTGTTTTGTTGTTGTCATCGTCCAATGGTCTTTTTCCTCCCAAGAAAATAATCTGTCTTGACAGGGCATCACTTAGAAAACAACACAAATTTGCCATACAGAAAATCCACAGTAGTGCATAAGGCTGATGGTAGTTTATTGTAAAAGCATCTTATACTTATTGGCTCCAACAACAAGGTTCACTAGCTTTAAAATAAAGCATATAATCAAGAAACTATAACATGCTAAAAGCATACAATGCCTTACATGTTTAGAAGAAAACAGAAGGGAGCTATAATTTGAATGTTTCCATGTTCTCTGTATTTTAGATGTTTAAAGTCATATTCATCTCAGATCATCAGAAGTGAGTCACCATTTTTAATAGATTTCTAATCACTTGATGAAAACAATAGCAACAACAAAAACAACAACAAGCTGTCAGGTATATGTTTGACCGGCACGCATCTTTGCTAGGACTGGATTTGAAATATCTGGAATATGTTCAGTTGGTTCACACAAAATATGTCTGGCAGCTTGAAGAAGGGCTGAGGAACATGTCATAAATGCAGCTGCCTCTGTCTTTCCAACCAGCCAGGAATAAGCTGATGAGAACAAAGCCATAAATGAAAACACGTTGACTTTTCATGCAAGGACAAAAGGTGGTCATTATGCATACAAGGAAGGTTCTTTTATAACTGGTAATTACATATAAATTGGAGAGTTACAATTTTTAAAAATCATGTTTCTCCCCCTCTTCATTTATATGAAATGCGGCCTCTGCAGTCATTATATAATTTCTGGTATTTTGCGCAACGTTATTAAGAACAAATGAGCTCACTGTTTTAGAAATGATTATAAAGATGCAAATACAGAAAGTTCTGCCATGGAGCAGGTCTTTCAGCTTGCATCAAATGAAATGAGAATCCTTTAGCTATATGGAGTTTTGTTGTTGTTGTTTTAAGGCCTCCAAGTGAGAAGACAGAATTAATTTCTACCTTTTCATTTGCTTTTTAAAAGCATATTAGCCCTATTGTCCTTGATGCGTTTTTCAGCCATTAGTTTTTCTAAAAATCTCATCTTTAGGCTCAGCTTTATAGCTTTATATATGGGCAAAAACATCTTAAAATGTTCAGGAAAACTCCTAAAATAGCAAGAACAGTTCCAAGTCATGACAGCTGTTCTTTACCAGAACACATCAATCCATGAACAAATGAAAAAGTGCCAGCAACAACTTTTACAAAAACTGACAATGAATTCAAATTCTCAAGACTAAGCAAGCCGCTTTGGCTAAATACCATGGCACTAATAGTCCAAAAATGGATGCTTTCAAGTCTCTGCAGATGACTAATATTCTTTTGGGGTATTTGGGGCCAGTTTGTGCTTAACCTCAGTGGGATGGTATCCCACTGAAGTTAACTTCAGGCACTGTGGCTGGCATTCATACTACAAGTACTGACACCACCCCCAACTTGGCTGTAGGCATTTGCAACGCAGACAGTCCATCCCAGACCATCCAAATCACCATAGGAATGGCTGCAGCAACTTCTAGCATGAGCCTGCCCATTGCCACGGCAATTTATATCTGGCACCTGAGGACACAGCAGCCACACCCCCATGCAGCATTTGAACCTGGAAGTGGTGGGAATGCTGTGTGCAGGAGTCACTAGGAACATACTAGATGCTCCCGGTCAAGAAGTGGAGGATTGAGACACTTGAGGACACTCTCAGACACTCCAGGACAGAAGCAGCAGCCTGGCTTATGGGCAAAGATCACCCCACCCATACACACACACAAAGAAGTCCTTGATTCTCATGTAATTACCATACTTAACTGACCTGCAAGTGCTCAACACTGAGGCCCCTGAATGCAATGAGTCCTCACCAAATTGGCTTTTGTGAAGGCTGAGGGCCCAACATCCAGTAGTGGGACCTGTTCTCACAGCCCAACACTATGCAGCTCAATTGGCATTCCCCAGAGATCACCAGAATTGGCAGGTCTGCCATCAGCACCCCATTCTCTTCACAGATGAGAGCAGGTTCACATGAAGCACATGTAACAAAAGAGAAAGGCCACGTCCCCATGCAAGCCGGTTGCTTCACATGTGATGCGTGTCATAAAAATCCGTGTTGTAACTCGCAATAAAGTGTCTCCATGTGGTTTGGGGCAACGTGGATTCAAATTGTATGTGGCTGTACCCAGGCAAGACACGGCGTGAACCTGCATCTTTTTCTCCCCACCCACCCTCTCCCCTGATAGGAAGCCAGGTTGACATCACCATAACCCATCCCTCTTGCTGCAGCGATGACAGGCAAACACCTCCACAAACACAAAGATCATTCCTTTCTTTGGCCACCACAGTTAAAAGCATCGCCAAAAGTTATATAGTTAAAAGCATAACAAAAAGCAGATCATTCCTTTCCTTAGCCTCCACAGGTTAGCGGAGGTGCGCACATCCACATGTCTATGGGCATGACAGTGGGCACCCCCACTCACAACTGGCTCAAAATTACTCACACATGGCTTGCTATCAGGGAAGGGGGTGTAATTAATAAATGTAGCTGGAAAGACACTTTATTTAAAGAAATCCCCAAGCGGCTGCTGGTTGTAGCACGCACAGCAGAAACAGGGAGCAGATGTAAAGCCCTGCCCGCTAATACTGCGGCCACCAAGCTCTGCCCCAAGTAATCTGGGAGGGAGCGTCCCCATGACCACAGGACAATATGTGCTAGCCCTCTATTTCAGAATGAGAACACTTGCTAAGGGGTTGTTTTTTTTTACACGTATCATCTCACATTTAGCCCGTATTAGGGCTTTGCATGGAGATGCCTCAGACTGTTTTCAGCATGGGGATGCACACAAAGAGTATGCTATGATGCGCATTATGCTGCCTGCAGCAGTATTCAAAACTACCAGTTTGGTGGTGTGTTAGTGATGGTCTGGGTAAGGAATATCCTTGGAAGGTTGCACAAACCATGTGATTACCAACAGTACCCTGGCTGCTGTTACGTACGAGGATGAGATCCTCAGAGCCATTGTCAGAACTTACACTGGTGCAGCAGGCCTTGGGTTCTTTCTGGTGCTTGACAATGCCTGGCTCATGTGGACAGAGTATGTAGGCAGTTCCTGGATGATGAAGACATTGATGCCATTGAATGGCCCTAACACTGCACAGACCTGAATCAAATTGAGACCCTCTGGGATATTATGTACCAGTGCATCTGATACCAAGTAGTGCCACAGACTGCCCAGGAGCTCACTGATGCCCTGATCCAGGTCTGGGAGGAGATCCCCCAGGGAGCCATCCACCAGCTCATCAGGAGCATGCCCAGGCATTGTCAGAAGTGCGTACAGGCATATGGGGGCCATACACTGAGTCACATTATCAGTTGCCATGATGAAATTCACACAAATTAGATCTGCCTATGATTTTAATTTTTTAATTTGATTTTCAATGTGATCTGGAATACAATATTCAGTTAATTGACTATTTTGGTTTCCATTGACCATTGATATGTCATTTTGTTCTCAACAAATTGCACGATTTATATCAGTAAAGATTTTCGACTTGAATCCCTCATTCATCAAAATCCTATGTGTGATTTAAGTGTTGCCTTAAAAAAAAATTGAACAGTGTAGAATAAACTTACTGACTTGGAATATTTTGTTCCACACTCTGAGTTTATGAAACAACAAAGCCTCTAGCCCAATTCAGTAGCTTTTAAAAGCAGACTGGAACCAAAAGAAAGGAAAGAGGGGGGCAGTGAACAAACAAGGAAATAAACATCTATAAGAAGGATGACAAGACCCCACTGCATTCATCTCTTCTAGGAGTTATATCCCATGAAGATGGACATCATAGCCATATCCAAAAGCTTAGGTTCAAAGCAAAACAATGGAACACAACATAGCAATCCCAAAAACTGTGACAAGTGTGAAGAAAACAAATAGCAATCTCAAATTTGCTATGGCCAAAAGAGCTGGAGGAAAATAGTGCCCTTATGTACAGATAAGCTTTCAGATGTAAAGAATCATTCAATAATAAAGAAAATATTATGAGGGAAAAGCGGAGGCAGATGGCAAAGCAGTTTGTATACAGCAGCTCTCAGGTGCTCGCAGATGACAGTTTCCCACACTCTCGATTAAGTGCTTGTCCAATAAACCAGAAATACAGAAAGTGGGACAAAGTAGAATGCCTGAAAGAGCAGGTTTCTTTTCTTATAAGTTCAAAGAATAACATTGTTAATACCGACTCTGCTCATCATTGCCTCTTACCATAAACGGACAGAAGATAAGCACAGGATTCAGCCATTCATTCATTTATAAACATTTGTATCCCAACCTCCATCCTACCAACTAATTTCATAATTACCAGTTTCTTTATTTACCAGAATTCCACAGCAAATGTGGATAATACATAGCTAAAATCACATTAAGTACCGAGAACAAGTTATCAGCAGGCTGAGGGAAACTTCAAAACCTGAAGAAATTCAAAAATCTTTAGTAGGCACAAAGCAGTGTAGGAAAAATCTGAACAGTGGGGATTGTGAAAGCACAGCAAGCACAAAAAGATGACAAACAGTCTTTCGATAGAAGGTTCTGGCAATACATTTCAATATCATTGTCTGCATCCACATCAGTGATATTAGGGTCTTTTAGGCTGCATCCATACATCAGTTACTTATTCCTCTATATTTGGATATTTCAGAATAAAGCTTGGGTGTTCCAGGATATCCAAAGACAGCGGAATAAGTAACGGATGTCTGGATGTAGTTTTACAGTGTAGCAGAGCTTGATGGGCAAATGTCCCTAAGGCACAAAATCCACACTTGGGCTATGGTTGCACTGCAGCCTTTTAAGTCTGCCACCACGTGCATGGACAAGGAAGCTAGCTGTAGCCGGCTCATTTTAAACATAACATGGCCTGCCTCCACTGTCCCCCACTAAGCCTTCACTCAAAAACGTAGGCTTTAGGGGTCAGGGGGGCTAGTGGCTGTTCTGTGCAATGGGGGGCATTGTGGGAGGGTGAGAGAAGGTGAGGGTGATGGGGTGGGGTGGGGCTGCTGGGGGCTCACAAAGAGAGGCATTATGGGAGGAGGATGAGCCAATGCGGGGTGGATTTGCATGCCAAGGAGGCAACACAATGGGGGGGGCAGTTGCAGGAGGGCAGAAGCTAAGGGTAACACATTTATTTATAAATTCTAGATAATATTATAATTTTGATAATGTTAAAAATCATGGGGGGGGGTGTCTTTTTTTCAAACAATTATAAAATGCTTTTTGGAAATGCCAGGGAAAAAAATTAGTCAAGGAAAAAGTTTTAATAGGAGGGAAAAAAATGCTTCTGTGGCTTATAAAACTGCATGAATCAAGTTCAGATCTGAGCATGACTCAGTGGCATCATTGTCCAAGACAAATTTAGAAATCTGAATGTGTTATCCTCAATAAAATACTTCTATTATCTCTGGATCAAACATAAAACCTCATTTGCAAGTGAATGACATTTCATCTTTGCCACATTACAAAGGGCAGTTTATTTGCATGTCTTTATTTCCCTGGCAGAGCCCTCAACCAGTCTTCTACAGCTGGTGTGAGTTATATTCAAGACCTGCTTGCTATTGGTCACAACCACTTGCAAACGTGATTACATGTATTGTATCCAGGGAAAGTACATGTCCAAAACCATGCATTGAATCAGCAATATTCATATAAAATGTTACCAAATATACCCTCAGAGACAAAGGATCATAGATACACAACTGTATTACAATGGGGAATTTCATGATCTAAAAATACATTATAAAAAGATCCTTATATTTTTATTTTTCTTAACTGAAAAACATTTTCATTAACCATAATACAGCTTGAACAATCATTTGCTTAAAATAAAAGGTACAGCTAAACCCAAAATAACATTGATGATCTAATTACAGTAGTAAAGGAAGACTGAAAACTAGGATCTAAGGCCGTATTCCCAAAGGCCCTAAAATGCAGGTTGAGTGCAAATTCGCCACTCACTGTCCCCATTACATCACCCAGTAATCCGAATCCAGCAAACCCCATTCCCATTCCACTTCTTTTTCCCTGGATTTTCCTGCGGAAATCCAAGGAAAATAAACCCCTGGTGAAACAGGGGTTTTCTTGCCGGATTCAGGTTACTGCCGCCACTCCTCTTTGCCCACACACCGGACGCCTTTGGGCACCATCCTGACACACGATCGGAGGTGGGCAGGGAAAGAAGGGAAGGAGGAAAGGGGCACCAGGCTCACTGCCATGAGCTGCAGCATGACTGGGTAGAGGGGGGAGGCGCCCAGGCAACATCAAGCCCAGGTGTCAGGCTTGATGTTTCCTGGGCACCCACCACTACTACTAGGCCATTCCGCAGTTCATAGCAGTGAGCCCAGTGCCCCTTTCCTCTTTCTCCTCTTCGCCCATCAGGACAGATTTCCTGACATGTGATCAGAGGTGGGCAGATGAAGAGGAGAAAGGAAGAAAGGGGCACCGGGCTTGCTTGGCCGAGTAGAGGGGGAACACCCAGGCAACATCAAGCCTAACACCAGGCTCCATGTTGCCTGGGCAACCCCCCCTCCTCTACTTGGTCAAGCCACAGCTCATGGCAGCAAGCCTGGAGCCCCTTTCCTCCTTCTCTTCACCCACCCACCTCTGATCACATGTCAGGATGGATTTTAGTGCCTTTGGGCACCATCTTGGTACTAAAATCCAGTGGGCGGGTGAACAGGAGTGGTGGCGGCGCAGCGGCAGCAGTGGCTCTTGCTCTCTCTCCTTTAAGAAAAGCCACCATGCTGTTCACTGATGCACTTACACACACTTGTGGGTCCAGTGTGGGAACAGCCCAGTGCGCTCTTGGTGCTGTTCCCCGCTGGAAACTCAAACCTGCACCAGAACCCGGATTATTCCGGATCAGAGTAATCCAGGTTCACTCCTGGTCCACAGTAGGTGGGAACACGGCCTAAGTGATGGATTCTAAATAAGGAAATATAACTTAATTAAAGAAGACTCAAATGAGGGCTTTGGTCTCAGCAAGACATTTGATTTAGCCACAGTAAGTAAAGGCATACACTTTTTCTGAAACCAGTCATAAGTAAGATAATCTATCTTAATTTTTTGGGAAGTTATGAGGTCACTTAGAACCATAGTCCATACCCTTGACAACCATTTATCTCTATTAAGATTTTTAGCAAAACTTCAATGGGGTAATTTTATTAGTTTAAAATACTTCCTAACTTGACATTCACCTTACTAATCACTTAGGAAATGCCATGGGAGTAGGTGTAGCTCAGTGGTAGAGCAAACAGGCTGGAAAGCAAATTGTTGCCAGTTTTCAACCCCCACGTCTCCCCAGAAGTAGGCAATGGCAAACCACTTTTATATCTCTGCCAAGAAAATGGTATAGAGATGTCATGAAGATACCTACAAAGTGAACGAAATCACATCACATCTGCACTTTAAACCTTCTTCAGTCCATCTTCTGATCTCAACATGTCTATCCTGGCCACATTGCCTGTTGGATGGAGTCCTGAGGGGATTTACTCAGGCAGTGGCTAAAATAACAAAAAGTCCATTACAAACAAGTAGGCTATAGGTCCCAAAACATAATAATAATTATGTTATTTTTGTAGTGCAGTGATGTCTAGATTACTTTTGTTTAGTTGAAAAGCAGAGAGATTGCTGTTGAGGAAGGCCTATATTGAGCTGAAATGTGTTTAGCAACAACTGACAACAATCTTTGTAGAATCTGGGTACAAACCTGAACCTTGGCTACTTGGCAGCAGCTGATAATGACCATACTAGCAATCAGCTAATTATTAGCAATTGAAATGAATGAAGCCTCTCAGTTCTAGCACTGGATAGAAGTTATCCAATGAAAACTAGTGGACTTCTGATTTTATAAGGCTTCTAATTTAACTCTGGATATTATTGGTAAAAAACGTTCTGTGTTTATATATGTTACATATTCAAGTTTTACATATTCATTGTAAAAATCTGTAGTGGACTTATTTATAGTGGACCTTTTTTTCTTTAGTTCTTATTCCTTGTCAATTCCACTTTGGGGTGATTTTTTGCCCAGGAGTTGCCCACCAACATTTCTCATATAAAATGTTTGTCTTATGTAGTAAGACTGGAAGAATAACCAGTTTTTAACTAGCAACTGTAAAGACAAAAATGGGCAAGATTTCTTCTTCTCATCTCTCCCTGCTCTAGTCTTCCTCTTGTGAGTAGTTTAAAATTATGGATTGGCAAACAGAGGCATAAAACCACAGTGCTAGAACTGAGAGGCTTCATTCGTTTCAAGAGACAGACTTCCAAAACTTTTCCAAGATTGGTCTTGAAACGTCATTTTCAAAAATAATAAATGGAGGGCTTTTTTTCATTTCATTTCCATTTTATTTGTATACCGGCTTTCCAGAGGAAAATTTGCCCAAGGTGGTTTACAGCAAACAGAAAATATACAATGCAAAGTAATAATTAAAATATAATTAAAATACATGAGAAAAATTGCATGTCATACAAAAATTGCAAAATAAGCCAAACCATACCCAAAAAAATTGAGGCAGCTGAGGCCAAGTAGAGTCCAGAGAAGCTGACCAAAGGCTCCAGTCCCACAAAGAATCACCTCCTCTAAGATGTCCATGCCCAACCAGGCTAGTGAATCATCCAAGGGCAGAGAGGTCTAGGCTCCCACCACTAGCCCACCCCCAGGAAGGATGGCATAAGCAGCTATCCTCTGTGGTCTCTGGTGTAGCTGAGACCAAGTGGAGTTCAGAGCAGCTGACAAGAGGGAGGGCCAGTCCTACAAGGAAGCAGCTCCAAATGATCAGTGCCCATCTAGGATGGAGAGTCATCCAGAGGGCAGAGTAGTCTAGGCTGCTACTATTAGACCACCACCCCTGGAGGGATGGCAATGTTCTTCTCCTCCTCAGTCAGGGCTTCCACTGCAGTGAAGTTCAGGGACAGCATTCGTACCATGACCATCAGCACCATCCTCAACTTACCTAGTGGCCCTTGCAGTGCAGATAGTCCTAAATCACCTTAGGAATGGCCACAGCAACATTTGGCGCATGCCAGGCAGTTGCAATGATGATCACAATACAGCAGACAGCCTCTTCACCCTATCTTCATTGCCTAAGCGCAAAAAGGTCCTGAGACTCTGCAAGAGACCAGTCCAGGGCTCTTTTCAAGCCTCTGTAAGGAAAATGGCATGATATTGTACAGTATATACCTCTCCATTCCTGGGTTGGATGACTAGGCTATCTAATGGAGAAGAAGCAAAATTACTACTGAAAACAGGAACCATGAACTTGAGGCCATTTCCACACAGCGCACACATTATTCAATGCTGTATTGGGTTAATCTTGGTTCAGATCAAATGATCTGGCCAAGGATCATCTGGGTGACCAAAAGCTGTTTTAGTCAGGATGCCCAGAACTGGATCAGACACGTGTGTGCCATCCACACATGAGCCATTAGTACAGTATACTTCCCCCAAAAGCTGCATGGGCTGCTTACAGGCAGTCCTCTATCAGTGTATGCTACACCACCATTTTCACCCCGTAGCTCAATTGGACACTTCATTCCATGGGTATGCAGCACTTCATCAGGAGGAGAAATCTCCTGGTATACTGGTCCATAATGTAGATTAGACATTGCCATCTGCCAGCCCAGTGCAGACAGAGTCTAAGACTCCAGGAACAAGAAATTTGTGGGTAAAAGATGGCAACAGAATAATAGAATTTCCACTGTTTTATACCTGGATGTTTTGCTCTCCCTGTCTGCTTGTCTAATGGGGAACAAGACATCCAAGTAGAAAAGGAGGCAGGGATCTTGCACCACTAATAACCGCCATGACAAGATTGTTGTAAGAACAGCTTTAGATGTGGTCTAGCAAGCAGCATTCCTGTCAGCAGAAACTCTGATGTCCTAGAGTTTAGCAATTCATGCCATGATCAACCAATCTTCAGGGAGGGAGAAATGAGGGGCTTGATTTTTAAAAAATCTCATTTATTTTAATTCCTGCAGGCAGAGGGTCTCCCCCCCACCCACCCAGGGGAACCTAATATTATCAATCTGTAGTACATGATCAACTTTTTCAGCATTTTTTGTACACTTTCACTTGTCTAGGATACAAAGTTACCCTACTCATACTGTTAAGGGTTAATTATTTCCTCCATACCCTATACTTCCACCCCTATTGCAGAAAGTTAACATTGGTACATCTTGCCATTGACACATGCACACACCAGCAATAACAGCAACAATGCTACCTCAGGGTGCATAGTGATTAAACTACATGCTGGGAGCACTGAGTCCCAGTGAACAACCATGAAAGACATTGGATCACTTTGGGGGCAGTTAAGTAAAACTTTCTTCACTCAGTTTGCATAAACATAAAACCAAGAAGAAAGAACTGTTAGCCCTACCACAGAGGAAAAATAGGATATAAATGCAATATTAAGGTTGTGCATCATGGCACATATTCCTCTCTGCTGCTTTTGTTGAACAAAATTAATATTGTCCTCCTCTGTGGCACCACTCTTCCCATGTACCAGATGAGCAAAGAGCTCCATTCCTTTTGAAATCAAGGACTTGGCATCAGATAGTGCTTTGCTCTAGAAGGAAATCAAAACGGGAAGGGTAATAACTAGCAATAAAAATACACAAGGAAGAGTAGAAGGAAAATCAGAGCAAATGAAAAACTGAAAGCCAATTGACAGCAAGACCTTGAGAAAAACAACAAGAATCTTGCACCGCCTTTAAGGGCTAAAATGCCAACAGCCTCTGCAAACATAGGTGACAATAAAACAATGCTCAGAAGCTGCAATGTAAATGTTGATTAAATATTCAATGTCCTACTGAGATAAAGATTCAGACACTGAGCCCCCTTAAATCTCCTTGCAAATTGTTTTTTTAACCTTGCATTCACCCAGTAATTATGTTCTTTTCTCATAACAAAGCCCTTCTTTGTTAACCTCACACAATAAAGAGCTTGGAAAGCAAATGCAACTCTCTTGAGAGGCACTGAACTCTGGAGAACTAACCTGACTTCAGTACAGGTATCAAGCACTAACTGATCTAACCGAAACATTCCACTTTCAAGGTAACCATTCTTCATTCAGGTTACTTGCTGGAAAAATGGACAAGGCTTAAAACTTACCTTAAAACTTTTTCTTGTTTTCTTTTAGCAAAGCCTCTGTACAGGTCAAACACACCTGCCTAACTCCCCCTTTCAGCACAACTATTAACAGTGCAACAGTCCTGACTTCTTTTCCCCTGTGGATAGATTACTCTCCATTAGAAATACCCGAAGGTCAATTTGCCATAGTTCTCTTTCAAAGAAAATCACAGCTGACACAAGAGCAGTTATTTACAAAGGCCTAAGTTTATCCATAACGTGGCCAATTTGTTGCCTAGTTTATTTATTTGGTTTGATGGTCCTACAGTTTCAAAACTGTTAGTTCCCAAGCACTGGCATATTGAAGCAAGTTGAAATAGCTACCATTCCTTGGTGACTACATGCCTTGATGGCCTGTTCTAGGATAGTTTTCTGGCTGTGGTAAATAAGGAGGCAGCACCCTTGATGGCATTGCCAATTCATTCAGTGACACAATGCTATCCTACATTGCATTTTAGGGCATGAATGGGGTTTTTGGCATTCGATTTGTAACAAATAGAATGTTACAAAATTCATATTGGTTCAAATAGATCCCCTTCAAATGTGATAGGATTCTGTTCTATACAAATGTATTTGTACAGATTCATATGAATAACCAATATGAACAAATATGTATACAATACATATCCAACAGAAATGCATACACGCCTCAGATATGTATCCAACATGAAAAAATATGTATTGGATATGTATCCGATACAAACACATATGTATTCAGTATGTATCCAATACATATCCAATATGTATCCCCAATTTAACAAATGTCTGAACTAATGTCTGAGAGAATATTATTGGTTAGGAAATAATAATAGTTGTTTATGATACAAAATAGATTTAGTAAGAAGATAAGTAAAGAAACAAGATGAATAGTCTTGGTAAGTGGCTTTGGGGTAAATGGGAGATTATAAGAAAATATAAAAGATGTAGAAGTGATATATATATTAGAAATATATTAAGAAAAGAAATGATAAATATCAGAAATAATAATTTGTTAAGAAGGGGGAAGAAAGTATTAATATTGAAATATGATAAGCAAGAGTGTCAACAAAGAAGATAAAGAACAACGTAAGAGGATAGATGTTTTATAGATTGTTATAGTAAAATAAGAACCTGTATTAAAATATAGTATGTGTGGAAGTGTTATGAGTTTATCAGTTCATTAATAGAAGTAAATATAAAGAAAATTATTGGTTAACAAACATTATAGATTAGCAAATGTTAATATTATAGCAAGTCAAGTTGGAGGGGAAATTCTCCTTTTCTTTCGTTGTTGTAAAAGTTAAGGATGGATAAGAGTTTATAAGAGTAACAGTCCTTTAAAAACTTATTGTATAATTATGATTAGTTCTGTGGTAAATGGAGGGTCAGCTGGTAAACAATGAGAAACAGACAAGGAGCAGGGGAAGAACAAAATGGAGGGAAGATCTTGGACAACAGAGGAAATCACCAATAGAACAAGAAGATGAAGAAGTATATTGTGTAATGTTAATGTATATGTTGTTAGGTTGTTAAAAGAAAAAATAATAAATATATTTTTTTAAAAAATGTCTGAACGGATAATAATACAAATAATAATGTTACAAACATTCATGTACATCCCTACTTTAATGAAGTCAGGACAAGGCCATGTAAGGGAGAAGCATTAGGCAGAATGTCTGGGGAAAAAAACACTGCAATCTTGTCATGTGCCACATCCAAAATCCCTTGCCATATTCCCAGAATTTCCAGTAGCAGCCTCTGCTTGCTTCTTAAGAGATAAGGGGGAATCACTGCTGAAGTCACTATTAGACTAAAGGATGAAATCTAGGCTGCTGTCTCCTCCATTCTAACTGCTGTGTGAGGGGTTTGGGGGAGGGTTTTAGCAACCTGATCATACTTTTTATACCATGAAACCCATCCCTGATCAAGGGAAGACCCTCAAAACAGTTATAACATTTCTCTCTTTGTTTCCTAAGACTGTTTTTCTCTTCTCTAGTTCCCACCTTCATGTCTACATTAAAACTCTCCCGGTAATATGCCTCCCTTTGCCTAACAGCAGGTTCTGAAGATCCCCCTATCTTTCTGCCCTCACTGGCATCTCTCCTCTGCTAGTAGAACTGGTGACTTTGTTCTAAGCCTCTCTTGTATTCCTCTATGTTGTGGCTATAGTTTGTTTGCTACAAATTACTGCATAGCTATATGATGCATCTTGCACTTCAAGTTGTTGCTTTACCGATTGACTAATTCACCCAGCTTTGAAACAAATAGAATAAAGTTTTTTTCTGTGTGCCTTTTATCTTTTAAGAAAGGAAGTTTACATAGAAATCAGCTGAGTATTTCTCCCTCCCTAGGAATCAGCTACAATTTGTTATTAACTAAACCAAACCAGTACTTAAAAGTTCTGCATGTATGTGGGAATGCTGCTAAATGAGAGCAGTTCCTGTAACAATGGGTTGTTGCATTCCTAGGCCCCCACTACACATACTTAAAGTAAGTACAAGATTTTCCACATGTCCTAGAAAAGCTCTCATTTTCTCTGCTTTGTCATTTCAAGCTAGTGTTTATCTACTACCTGCCAGCACAGCACCACCTTGATCAGCTGTATTTGGGCTATAAAGAGTGGAATCCATCCTAAGAGAACACAGTGCATTTCATGTACAGGAGAAATGACACCTTTTTGAAAACAGCATTTCCTCTTCACGTGAGCCATTTTGGTCTAGTGGTTAGGGAACCAGACTCTTATCTGGGAATACCAGGTTTGATTCTGCACTCCTCCATGAAGCCAGTTGGGTGACCTTGGGCTAGTCACAGCTCTCTTTTAAGCTCTCACAGCTCCATCTACTTCACAGGGTGTCTGTTGTGGGGAGAAGAATAGAAAACACTGTCAGCTGCTCTGAGTCCCCTTAAATGGGTGAGAAAAGCCAGATAGAAAAGCCAATTTTTCTTCTTCATATGTGTTTTATTCTACTGCTACTTCTTTATTCTTTCATTGCATCTTGCTCACCCTGCTACCTATGTAACATACTCAGATGGAGATCATGGTAAACCACATCTGCATATACTAAGAAATCTGATTTGATCTATTCCTGTACTTAGTGGGAATCAGCCCTGTTCATCTGCCACATTGAAACAGAAGCAACACCTAGGGTGATTCATAGGATTCAGCTCCATTCTCGTGTTACAGATTTAGTTTTTATCTTATTTTTATTTGTTCCTCAAGCTGCCAGATCCCTCACTTGAGCTACCTGACATCTTCAGTTTTGTCAATCCCGTTACATGATCTGACCATAGGTGTCTATGTTCTAGAATGATCTTTTATTGTTGTGGCACCAAGACAATTGTAGAATGCCCAAGAAAGACATGTTACATTTTCCCAAGCCATTCAGGAGAAACATGCATCATTAGATTTGCAGTTCCTTTACCTCTAGAGACAGACATTTCAGATCAAATCAGTTCACTGGCAGAAGAGTTTCACGATGCCCAGGATGCCGGTGCTTTCATTGTGCATAGCTGTGAATAAAACCGCCTCATTTAGCAAGAATAATCTTCTGCTACTTCTCACATAATTTATGGAAAAATAGATGTTCGGATCAGAAAAAAAGATCTCTCTGTTTGCTTTCCAACCATCCCATTTTATACAAGTTTCTACATATAATTAACAACCTTTCTATTCTCAGGAACAAGACATCAGCGCTGATGAAATAGACAAGGGGAGAGAGAGAAATAACTGAACACTGCAAGTGAAACAGAATAGGTGACTTTCTGAAGACTGCTGTGTTACAGAATATTTACATGGCATATGCCTTGTTTCCCATCATACATCCTTCTGCACAGAGAAAAATCAAACTGACACATAATCACAATGGAGCACCATCTGTTGCAGGAAACTGGGAGGCATTTTAAAGATAGAGGATAATTTCATTCCTTTGTAATATGCCTCAGCATTTGCATACATAGGGGCTTATTTTCCTTACTAAAAATTGTTTTGGTTTTCAGAAGATCACAGTTTCACTATTTCTCTATACTCTGTTAGCACAGAGTATAAAATTACTCCGATTAACAGCACAGTTACTATTTGCCTGAGAACAAATTAGAAAGTCCATAGGCCAGAGTAGCAGCCTTCCACTTATGATTTCCAATAATTGTACAGTAGATCCTATAGGCCTTTGAAATGAACATGCAACTTATCAATACAGGGTGTTACAGAATATTTACATGGCATAGAAATTTGAAGAGTATTGGAGGAATATATGCAGGAGTTGTTTATAATCCTTTATGAGTCAGTTTCAGTACAATGGACAGGGTAATCCTGTGCATATTTATTTATATTTTTATGATGCCCAGCGCTCTGACATCTCAGGGAGAGTAACAGCAATTAACTTGTGTAAGAAGAGAAGTTACAAAACTCCTGCTACAAATCTATCTCTCCAGCCAAAGACACAATTTAAAGGAAGGTCATTCCACAGCCTAGGCAATACCAGAGGACTCTCACACAAGCCCTGTCTGGATGCTTTTGCCCCTGAGGGTCGTGGCATTGCCAAAAGAGCCTCTCTAGCTGATCTCAAGGCATGAGCTAGGCTCTATGGGAAGAGACACTTCTTTAGATATGTGGAGCCCACATCATTTAGGCTTCATAAATCCATGTTAAAGGTGTGAACTGGACTCAGTAGCAGGTAGGGAATTTATGCATCTCTTGGGAGATGCATGCACCAGTTCTGTCCAGTTTGATTTGTGAGGCCAACCAAATCTTTACATTGCCAGAAATTATCTGGGATCGTCAAGCCCACCTTCTCTTCTTACATCTGCTGCTCCTTTCCTTCTCCTGTCATGCCCACCCTTCACCAACCTACCACCCTTCACCTACCTACCTTCTCCAAAATGCTGGCTGGTACACTTCACCTTGATGTGAGCCTTCCAGAGTGGAGAATCATGGGTCCTTACAACAGGCCAAGTGTATGTGTACCTCCACCTCCTGGAAGGCATCATGCATGACCAATTACTGTTAAGGCCTTCCAGAACATGGAAGTGTCAATGTCCTCTACTTCCTCTACTCTACGTTAGAAGACCTAAGACAAGGCAAAGCATATGAGTATGTTTGGAGAACTTATTTATTTATTTTATTTATTTGTTCAATTTCTATGCCGCTCATGGTGGCAGTCTCCTGGTCCATGCCAGGAGGTAGATAATAGGCATGAGGAAAGGAGGAGGGGAGATCACAAGTACATGGAGAGAATGGGATAGGCCACAGGCATGAGGGGGAAAGGGGAAATTAAAGCAAACCACACACCTCAGTATTGACCCAAACTCCAAAATTTAAGCAGGGCTCAGTCTGATACTGAGCCTTCCAGACTTGGGATGTTAACAGTGAACCAATTCATTCACACACAGTTTGGCATGTCCCTAGAACCTTCTATTTTTAAAAAAGATGAAATTTTAGATGCAGAAAGCTATTTAACTTGGTTGAAACCAGTATCTATGTGAGCTAGTTTGGTCTTGCAGTTAGAGTGCCAGGCTCATATCTTGCAGTCACCAGGTTTGATTCCACACTCCTTCATGAAACCAGTTGGGTGATGTTGGGCTAGTCACATCTCTTTCTGAGCTTTGACAGAGAGATTTCACCTACCTCACAGGGTGCTTCTTTGTTCTAGCTCTCCAAGGAGATACCTATGGTATAAGAAAACCTGTAGTTGCAGGTTAGGAACTGCTAGTTTTGCTTAGGCCTTTCCTTTACTTTATGTGATATATGTTCCTATTCACCTTAAAAAAGCTTGCCATACCATTAGACACTACACATTAGATGTGATTGCTCTACCATTGGATGTTTTGACTCACAGGGGCATTTACTGGTGTAAAATTTTTAGAAAAGGATTATCTCAGGAAAATAGTGAACCAAGTTTACTATCAAGAGAGTCTCGCAACCCAAGTATTAAACAAGTCTGATCTTGCTTAGCTTTTGAAGGGGCAGCCTCAATACTGAAGGAGTTCTAACAGTAGGTAAAGTGAACTCAAGACTTTGGACAGGGGGTACCGTTAATAGGAAATTATTCTAGTTTGTCCTAAAAGGGAAGGACAAAATCTATTTTGTGCTTGAGGCTGGAGTTATTTCTATGCAAGCATAATCAGTCTTTCCTCAACAGGCAACCAAAAAAGTTTTGTGTTAATTATAGCAAAGCAAAGCATAATTATAATTTGCATCTGGTACGCAATTATATTGGAGCAGTATAAATGTGATGCCTCTTTGTATTATAGATCATTGTATATGGTGGAGAAGTCTCATCAGATATTGAGTGAGAGCAGGAAAGGATTGATGGATTATGTGGAAACATGCAGCACCTTTACAGGTGAAGGATCATATCCGGAGGATAAACAGAATGTACCAGTATCAGGAGGAAACGGGGGTGGGAAGATCTAAATTTTAAATCTAATTCTTAGTGGGGTATTATTTGAAAACAGTTTATTGGATTATTCTGTACATTTACAAAACAAACAATAAAAAGTATAATTTGCATCCTTTAGAAAGAGGGAGAGGCCCATTATTTCAAACTACAGTAATGTATTTCAACCTACCCAGTTATATACTCCTGTAAATCTACTAATGCCTTTCTTATGCCACTGCAAAGAAATTTCTCTCTGAAATGCCTTAAAAACCAAATATAAGTATATAAAATCTGACATTCTATGGAGAACCATATCTTACTGGATTGACTTTGAATGTACCTGAAAGCATTTTGTTGCTCCTAGAATTTATCTGATATGGTCTAGTGAACTCTCAAACGCCGTTGAACCTGACCTTGACATGCTCTTGCTTCCCTTAGGTAATAACACATAAACTGCTCCGACTCAGCTTTAACAACATTCTTAATGCTATTTTCTTTTTTTCAGAAACAGAAGTATTAACAAACGTTCCTGGTCATCCCTATTTCCTCTCCTAAAACTGAGTGATGCTGATTTCCCATCTACATCTGCTGTCACACAAGACATTTGACCCGAAGATTTCTAGCAACTTCTGCATTTTTATTTGTTTGTACTACAGTGCTTAAAATAAATACCAACTGACTTCAGTTTGCTCCTGACTGTGGCTGCATCCACACATTTTAAAAAGCAGATAAAAAATATAGAGATGGTAGAGATGGCACCAAGTGAATATTGGTGCTCCCATTTCACCTCTAATCTACATTAAAGGCCTTTTGTTACCTTAAATGGGGATTTGGGGCACTAGCCAAATGCTACCACCTTTAATGGTGCCTCCAGACACGCACAATGCTGTGATGCCCCTTCACAGATAGTTCCAGTGCTCCAGATGAGAGGATTGGAAGCTGTGACAGGATGGCATAGTGGCCTATGGCCTGCCAGATGGGAGGATCGGAAGCTGTGCCTCCCCTTCACAGCAGATTCCTGTCTGCCAGGCAGAATGTTCTGTCACCCACAGTAGCAGCAGAGCAGTCTAAGATGAGTCCAAAATAAAACGCTGCTATTAAATCAGCATCTTTTTACTTTGCCAAATGCTTCACCTCTGCTTTAAGCTTTATTGCATGCTGGCAGCTCTGCTGTCCTCCTTACGCAACTGCAACTGCACAGAGTGTCAGCATCATCATGGCAATGGTGCTAACACACACACACAGTCACAGAGGGCACCACACTCAAGATGGTGGTGACCTGAAGAGGACCGGCCCTGGATCAGTCATGGGAAAGGAAATCGCCCCTTATACTTTGCATTTACTAGAAACTTAAAATACTGGGCCTTTTCACACTTATCCCATGGAGCAATTCAGATTATTTGCTAGATTGCTCTGTCAGCACCTGGGAGCTGCTGCAACTCACCCAAAATTGCTTCAGTCTTCTCAGGAGTGATCCAGCTGTGGACAAATGAAAAGCATCTCACAGGCTGGATCACTCCTGGGATAGCAGATCTGCACCCTTTTCCAGGTGCTGCATACCGATAGGATGTGGGCTATGTGTCTGTAGCTGCACATTCAGAGCTGCCACATCACTATGCCAACATCTCACAGCACAGCAGATGCTAGTTCAAACTTTGCCATGGTGATCCGGCTGGCTATCTGCACTGCACACGCTGCTGGCTACTTGCAGTGCTATTCCAGCACACACAGTGCAAATGGCTGCCAATGTGCTTCAGCCTTACCTGTCAGGTAAGTGAGAAAATGCCCAATTTCTGCAATAATTTGGTTTCTACGCAGAAACCTGTCCCACTTGCAGGAGCATAAACCTAACTGGTACCTACCTTTTGCCAGACAGCATTTTATGCACTTGGAGAAGTTTCATGAAATTGCAATCCATATTATTGTATCTGTGGCAGCCCCAACAGAACCCTGAAACAAAGAGATGAAATTGTGCTTTATCCAATTCTGACAAAACCCAACTCTCAACCTGGGTTTTCCTAGAATAACACAAAAACCTACCTGTCTAGAAGTGCGGCAGTATAATTCTTACAGAAGAAAATGCCCCCCCCCCCCCGTCCATGTGCATGGCCAGACCTGAAGTGAAAATAGCTACTGTGCATGTGCAAGGATCTGGCACACATGCACTTCTAGTTATTCTGTACCATTGATATACCCGGACAAATGTGTCACAGTAGCATAGAAGCTGGTGCTTGATCCACACTGTTTCCCTATTCCTAGCTGTCTGGGCAACAAGTGATTATTCCAGAGGAGCTTTACTCTGGAGTATCACTACAAAGCATGATTTACTGGGGACATCTGGAGGCAGCCTTTCTTTGGCTGCAAAGTATATAATTGATCTGATTTTGATATTGAACACCTGGTCATGTCCATGTGTAGAGTCACCTTTTGAGCTGTTGGAGAAGCATATTTGCTATGACCAGTGAAATATTTGAAAAAGTTCTATTAGCCTCTGCTCCATCATTTTGTACTCCAAGGTCAAACTTGCCTGTTATTCTGGTTATCTTTTGATTCCCTTCCTTAGCATCCCAGTCCCTTATGATCAAAGTGACACTTTTTTAAAAATTGTAAGTTCTAAAAGTGTTGTAGGTCTTCACAGAACTGGCCAGCTTCAGCCACTTTCAGTATGAGTGGTTGGTCCATAAACTTCTTTCACTGTGAGTATTGAATGGTTTGCCTTTGATCTGAACAGAAATCATTCTCTGATTTCTGAGATTGCACACCAATACTGCTTCTCTCATCCTTTCATTGACTGTAAGGGCTACTCAATTTTTCCTAATGGATTCTTCCTAACAGTAGTAGTTATATGAATTAAATTCGCCCATCCCAGTCCATTTTAGTTCACTGATTGCCAGAATGACAATGTTTAATCTAGACAACTCAAATTTGACACATCCAGCTTACCTCAGTTCATAGATCTTACAGAATAAAATGGCCTTATTCAGTATTGTTTTTTTCAACATTGGGCTTTGCTTTCATCACTAGGCACATCCACAACTGAGCAACCTTTTGTCTTTGAACTGGACACTTCACTCTTCTGCAGCTACTTGTACTTGCCCTGCACTAAACGCCAGTAATACATTGGATGCCTTCTGACCCGAGAGACTCATTTCCATGGGATTTTCTTGTCAAGGATGCTGGAGTGACTGATTTTCCATTTCCTCCTCCAGTGGATCACTCCACTTTGACCCCCGATTTCGGATGACCCCCCCTCCAAGGGACAGAAGATTTTAACTTTACATTTAAGAACAGACTATCTAGGTCCAATTGCTTATTCAAACCTTTGTTTTGAATAACATTTCCTATCAGTGCCAGCCAGCTCAACTATGATGTCCTCCTCAGCAGGCTTACCCAAAACCTCTGAAGAGCACAATTTGATAAAAGCCAATCTGTTTACTAACTAGCAGCAGCTCCTTAAGGTTCCATGCAGAATAGATGCTCTACCTAAAAATATCCAGTACCACAGGGCACCAAAGGGTTATGGTCCATCCCTTCTCCTGTCCATGTTGTATTAAAATGGATTAATTCTCCAGCTGCTGCTTGAATATAATCCCTCTTCGTAAACAGAGTGTGTACCATTTACTAGAACAAAAGGTCAGCCTAGGTGATATTCATGTGTCTTTGCATTAAATATACAGAATGTGAAGTGCAAACAACATGGCGGGTATGTGTGATGACAATGATCTAGACAGGAGGAAGTAGTGAAAGGCAAATGCAATGGTCTCCTTTTTGCTTCCATGCTATTTAAAACCCCTTCTCTAATTTGGAGGGTAAGGGGACTTAGGGATAGTTGACCAATTGTCTTCTCTGTCCTAGTCTTCTGCTCTGATAAGGAACAAGATACGCTTCCCTTTGGCTGCTCTTCAGCAGGCTCACTGTAAAGGTGCTTCAGTCAGCCCCCTGCCTTCCCCACCCCATGACAAATCACATCTCACAGGAAGTCATCCTTACAGCCCCTGCTGCTGGCTGCCAGCCGGCTGCCTTGATTAGTATGCTTGCTTTTTGCCTCGCTTTGCAAAGCTGACGTCTGAGGATCAGCATTTCAGGCCAAATAGTTTTGTACAGGAACTGCACAGCCGCAGGACAGACGCACATAAAAGACACATTGGGATCATCCCCAGTTCTCTCACATAACGGAAGCTGACATCATATGAGGCAGAAACACGGCAGAAACTCTGGGTTCAGATGGAGAAGAGATTGAGACCAACCCAGATGACTGAGGGGCTTAACGTATGACCAGTTTTCCCTTCCCCATGTTCCGCTTATTCCTTCCAGTGGCTGCTGCTCTTGCTTAAATGTTCCTCCCTACCGACCTGTGCAGTGGGAGAGACCTGCTATGGGATGAAAGCCGATGTAGGCCTTTCTGAGCTTGGACAGTTTGGGTTTTTGTTGTAGTTGTTAAGCCAGAAACACGTGGCTTCCGAAAGCCTGTTAAAGGCATCAGGATTTGGGCCATGAAGCACAGTCACTAGGAAAGACAGCCTACTGGGCGAAATAAGGGTTCCTTCTGTGTATGTGTGCTCAGCGTCACTGGCTTACATCATGATTCAGTACAAAATCCATCTTGGTTCAATGTCTGCATGCAAAAGATGTTAACCTAAGCCTTTTAAGGTCAACCAATTTTAAACAAACAAACAAAAAACCCTATCATCAATACCACAAAATGGTATTTCTAGATTATTATTATATCTAGAGGAAGAAGAAGAAGAATACTTGGATTTTATAGCCCATTTAAGGGTACTCAAAGGGTGTCAAACCTTCTGTTCTTCTCCCCAAAACAGACACCCTATGAGGTAGGTGGGACTCTGTGAACACAGAAAGAGCAGGATAGAAATACAAATAATAAATAATAAATATTCATGTTTAAAGATGTGTTTCAGCTCAGCTTATCTGCCATATATGTGATGTTCACCAATACCCTTCACTAGACAAGTGACCAGAGATTATACATGTATGCCTTTTACCATATAGATTTTAATATCTATACTATGTGACAAAAACGGAAGAACAAATAATCCTATGTCAAATTTTAAAACTGAGTCTGCAACGGCAGTTCTGCAATCACCCATACTGAAATAACCAACTCAAAGGCACTCTTTTTTAATAATTATGTGGTATTGTATTGATTTGACCCTATACAAGAACTGCCCTTTAGTATAGCATGTACAACTAACACTAGGAAATCAAACTGGATTTGTTGGTCGCATGTTGGAAAACCATGTCTCACATGAGCTTAAAGAACTGTTCAGAACTGTACAAGCAGCATGGAGAATTACAGTTTGAGTCAAGGTTTTCACATCTGTCTTTCGCTAATTGTTCTTCTCAGGTGGCTTTGACATCAAGTAATTTGAACACATACAAATCTCCCAACCTTTAGACTCTCAGAAAAGTAAAATTGCCATCTTCTTTGTGTTAATATGCTGCTGCTTCAGGATCTTTGATAAAATCTGCAGTTACCATAAGCTGACGGTTTTTATGGCCTCAGGGATTACCCCAGATAACATTTCCAAACAGGTTGCTTTTTGAAACTTACAGAATTACTAGGGAAATAGCAGCATGAGGAAGGACCCAGATTCTATCTACCAACCATCTCTGGAAGAAAGAGATTGCAAAACTGCTTCTAAATTATCAGCAAGAAAACTACCTAGATGCACCCACGAGGTCATGAGAACATAAGAAATCTTTTTCTTTTTATATAGTTCTGTACATACTTTTATTTTGAGCTAAGAGTACTTTGAATATTCTAGAATACGAAAACAAATCTAAACCTAAGGCGGTTTTAACCACAAGCTCCCATCAACTTTAAGAAATTCTGCTTGAAGCTGCTAAGAATGAGTGGGGACTAAGCAATTTTGCTCACTTCAGGAAACAATAAAGAACATAACAAAAACAATCTGGACAATAGGAAAAGGTGTGTCCACCACCAGAAGAAAGAATGTGAAATTTTCCACTTGTTTTCAGACTGGGATCTAGGCTCAAAAAATGTTCAAAATTGTACTCTGATAGAATCTGGGGACACACACAACACATAGTATCTGTTGTAACACTGTTGTAAAAACTGGATCAGAAATTGAGAAGGTGAGAAGCAACAGAAGGCAGATATTCTGGCCAATAAGGCCACCACATGGAAAGGAGGAAGAGAGGAGCTTGAGTCCCACCCAGCAACTTGAAAACATCCAGCTGCTGTACTATGGTGGTGGAGGGCAGTATTGGAGCTTCATCCTCACACTGATTCCACTAGCATGAAGCCACCTAGTTCTTGTCCCCCTCCCAATTAAGTCCCCATATCCCTGGTTCTGTGCAGGCTGGTCCTTGCTTCCTACCAGCAATGAAGTGGCTAGCACGGCAGGACATCACAGAAGGTGACTCAGGACCAGGAGTTCATGGAACGATACCACTGATTCTGACTATGGTACAAAGGGATTCCCAGTCTGAACCCATACACATGTATGCCCAGTTCATTTTTACTCAGACAACAATCCACTCAACTGATCCTGGATTTAGTGGGAAGATTATGAACAGGGAAATGTATATATCACTGCTACCTTAGAAGCAAGCAAATGAAATGCCTATATGCCCCAAAGAGATCTACATTGGTACTTCTGCTTTGGCCAATAGGTCTTTAGGTGGCATGGACTATTTAGAAGGATGTTGAATCTTCCTCTAAACCTAAAGTTCTGTATCTGATTTAGTGATACCCAAGGCCCATAGGGGCTGATGGAGCCAAAGATAGTACAGGTAACACGTATGGTACCAGGGGTGCTCATAAACAAACTTAGTGGTAGGTGAACATGGCATGGCTGCAGTCCTAGGCAAACACACACTAAAGTCTTCCCCCACAGAACACTGTGGGTTGTCCCAGTTTAGCTATCCCTGGGTAGGAGCATGTATGAAAGAGAAAGGCAGAATGCATACAGGCTCTAAGCACTGGATATGATGCAGCACTGCCCACTTTGCCCTTATTGTTCAGCCACCTCTACTTTCACCTGACCTTCCTATTCACATTTAACTGGAATAGCTTCCACCTAAGTGCCTGGTCTAGCAAGCTAAATTAATCTGATAGTACAATAAGGTACAAGCAAAGGCATGAAATGATCAGTGACTGACTTAATCCTACTAGCTTAGTTCTAAAGCCTTTGACAAGCTACATGATTTCAAAGAACAAATGAAGAATCTTCCTAGAAATCAAGGAAACCATCTTCTCTTTCCCTCAAGACAATGGATAAGAGCAAACAGCCTGTGTAACACAGTGATTTCAAGTCCCCAAAAAGTGAAAACTAAGATCCCACTTCGCCTGAGATCGTGTCCCTCAACCTCAGGCAGCTTGGACACTGATGATAGAAGCTGGACCACAAAGGATCATACAAGTTCCCCACCTTGTATGTCCTTCCCCTAGTATCTCAGTCCTTCCCCTAGTATCTCAGACTGGACAGTTGAAGCCTGATGGTACTTTTTCATTGTACTCTTAGCCTCTGGAAATTAAGAAGCTGGAAGCAGAAGTTTTCCAAGGCCAAAGCAGAGATGGAGAACATTATTGATAAAAAGCGAAGGAGTCAGTTGAAAGTAAGCTCAACTGAGCATATTTAAATATAAGCATTAGGTTTGGAGGTGGGATTCCCGTCTTCGTAAATGAAGCTAAAGTCACTATACTGTTGTATAACAATGATTCCCCTTAAATATGCACACACAAAGATTGTCTTGAAATTAATGTTCTCATGAAGACCTAACAAGAACACTACTTTTCACATTTTGTTTAATTGATTTTCTGACTCATGCATATGTTTAGAAGAGTAAGGATTTAAAATAAGGCAATTACTTTTGCTTGAGACCCTAAAACTATATGTCTGCCTTATTTTATTCATTGAAATCACTATGGGCCAGAGAGTCACAGGTCTAGATGGATGCAGGATTTTCCCATGATTTTGCCTTCAGCCTAAAAACTATTTCAACCTAATTCTATTACAGTAAACTACAAGCACCATCAAAATTTCATGGTCCTGTTGACATTCAAATATCATCCGCATCTACATATAAATACAGTTCTCCCTTGTCTTTCCCTTCCTGCCCCCCCCCCCAAGCCTATTACTGTTCATTTTAGTAGTAGGCTATATTACTCTGCAACCAAAACAACCTATATGTGTTTTTCTCAAAAATATAATCAGTTTGGTGTAGTAGAGTTGATTTCTTCAAATATAGGCAATTGAATTTCTTCTGTCTTTAATATGGTTTCCAGATTCAGAAGAAAGTGCATGAAATATACTTTATGCAAAGGTTCTAGAATCATTTACTATAACTATATATATATCCCTGAAATCAGTGGATCTTCTGCAGAATAGAGGAACGAGAGTCAGTGAATATTAGTGGGATTTTAGATTCTGCAAAGAAAAAAATGCCTTGTGCTAGTTTAGCCATGCAAAACATAATAGGGCTAAAAACAATGAAATGTTCACAAATGCCTATGGTAAGCACATGATGAAACCTACTTTAGTTGATACAATTTAGGATAAGCGGAAACTCATTCAGCAACCAGATTTCATTTTTATGCTAATTGAGAGATATTCCAAAGGTTAAGAAAGAAAAACAAAATAAGACAAACAATAGTTTGTCAGTAACTTTATTCTTTTTTAAAAAAAATCTCATGACAAACTGGAACCAAGACCAAAATATTTTATCCACTGTACATCATTTGTTATAAAACATACACCAAATATGTAGCCTACGAAACCCAAGAAAAGTATCTTCTTGAAAATAATTTACAACGTGCTTTTATGATTCATGCTTTTGATATTTTACAAACGTAACTCAAATATTTTTCTGCTATAAATAAGTCAAAAGTAGGGCACCTAGCAACCCCTTGGGATCCTACACCCTTCAGTGCTGTGCCAGAGTAAACATACAATATTTATTCTGAAGTCAAGACCCGCAAATTGCTGCAGGATTTATTCCAGTCCCTGTACCTGAACTTCAGATCCGTTGTCTCTTTCACCTGAGGCCTGCTATCCTAGCTGTCTTTCATACAAGGCAGACATGGGTAGACTCAACGGGGGCTTAACTTCTCAGCCAAATCCTATACACATTTACTCTCAGTAGGAAGACCCACAGAAGATAAACGGTCTTGTTTCCAAGTCAGTATAGGATTGTAACCCAAGTAGAGTGGCTGTAAATGCATTTTTCAGATGTGGTCTTCACAATGAAGGAAGCAATGCTTTTGATATACAATGTATTCGATCCAAGCACACAAGAAATGCAGATATTCTACTGATATATGGATATGGATGCAAAAAGGATCTGTGAAGCTGGCTGAAATGGGCAAGACAAACTACTTTTTTTTCAAAAACAGACTTTTTTTCATTTTCATTTTTCCCCACCCCTCCCATGGGAAAAAAGGCACAATTTCCTCTGCAGACAAGCCTACAATAACAAAATGAAATTGGGTGCTAGAGTTGCACATGCTTTGGGAGTGTGTTTCCACACACCTTGCTGGAAATTGAATCAAGAACATGATTTCTTCAAAGCCAATGATATTTTACAGCCAAAGAAAAAGTATTTGAAGAATAGGGTCACCAACTTCACCATCTTATCATAAATCCCACTATTTCAGGAGTGGCTAAATTATTGTAGTTTGATGTTGTTGAACTCCACTACCTGCAATCCTCAGTCTTCAACATCTGGATAGTCATAGTTTGGCCACTTATTAGAAAACAAGGCCACGGTCTTAAACCAGAAGCTAACTCCTCATGTTTAAATGAGGACTGGCAATTATGTAGCCTCCAAAATCTTGTTGGGTTCCAGTTCTCCTGGGCCGTAGCTAGGAGAAACAAGTATTAGGGCTAATGAAAAACTGGAGCTCAGCAACATCTGGACGGGCACAGATCGGCTTACCCTGACTGAAACCAAGGCTGCAATCACACCTCAATTTTAATTCAACTTAAATCCACCTTCAGAATGGAAGGACACATCAGTAAAGTGACTGGTCATTTTTCCCCCACATTATCTGACTCAGATAAAGCCACATGCAAACAGCTTGTCACTCTGCCAAGGGGCCATCTCACTCGGAAAGTGGTCTGAAGTTGGATTAAAATTGAGGTGTGTATGCAGCCACAAGGACTATTTGCATGTGTTTATGACTGATCTGACACCCCAAGATCAGCAGGTGTATTACTACCTAGACTTGTTTTGCTCTGACTAGAATATAGGCTAGGCCACCCCAATTCCTTCCCCATCTCTTTGCATCAGAAGAGTTGTGACGCCCTCATAATCTTCACCGGAGAGAGACCGCTAAACTCATGTAGGTACTTATCTAGAAGCATCTCTCACTGAACCCAAAGATGACTTTCTGAGACAGGATCGCGCTGAACTGCAGCTGGGATGCCGACTTATCAAGACAAGCCTTTCGGTATGGAGACAGGCTCCTCACCTGTCCCTAAGTTTGCCCAGATCGTCTACACGAGAAGATTGTCGAGTGCCCTAAAGGGTATTTGCTCTGCGGGAATAAGCAGCCCTGCGTCTGTGCCTTCTCAGGAGAATGAGAAGTTGCACATTAACGATCCACACGCTTATTGGAGAATAAGCCCACGGAAAAGAGTCAGGCCGAGCTCCAAGATGCGTGCATGGGATTACGCTGCCGTGCGTACAGACGGCAGGGCGTATTTGTTTGCTTCTGAGATAAGAGGGAAAGAAAACAGTTCGATAAATAAGGGCTGTGTTCACACCTAAGTTTTAATCCAGCTTCGGTCCACTTTCGGAGCGAGAGAACACATCAGCAAAGCGAAAATTCAGAAAATTCACCTTCGGGATAGATAATGGCGGGGGGGGGGGGATTACTGGAACTTTGCTGAGATGCTCTCTCGCTCTGAAGGCGGACTGAAGCCGGAATAAAACTTAGGCGCGAACGGGTGTAAGGAAATGCCTTAACAGGAACCCGGGCACAGACAGCGCAGCGTCGCGTGATCGAGCGGGCTTCTCTCTTTTCCCTGCCGAAGATTGACTGGAAGGAGCTTCGCGTCTAGCAGCGGCTTCCGCTCATTGCTGCTCCTTCGCCCTGCCGCCGCCGCCGCCGCCGCCGCTGCTGCCCGTGTCCTGGTCGCTCTGATCGTCCGTGAAACAGACATCGACGTCGCTTTCGTTGTCGGTCTTTGGCTCCGGGAGCTCTTGGCGCCCGTAGGCAGCGGCGGCGTCGGCCTGGCCGCCCCTGTCCTCGCCGCCGGCGCCGCCGCCCTTAGGCAGGCTCTGACCGGGGTGCCTCGACTTGACGTGCCTCTCGAGGTCCCTGCGCCGGACGAGCACCTTGCCGCAGAACTCGCAGCGGTAGGGCGTGTTGCCCTCGGCGTGGAGCCGGATGTGCTTGTTGAGGTTGCTGGGGTCGCCGAAGGGCCGCAGGCAGACCTTGCACTTGAGCGGCTTGTAGCCGGTGTGAGTCCGCATGTGGATCTTCAGGCCGTACTTGCGCGAGTACAGCTTGCCGCAGTACAGGCACAGGTGGCCCGTTTTGGGCTTGCCGCCGGCCGGCCCCGACGGCGCGGGCTGCAAGCCGTCCAAGCGCCCGCGGCTTTTCTCCGCCGCCGCGATCTCCGACAGCTGCTGCGTGTGCATGGCGATCTCGCGGTCGATGCCGGCCAGCGAGCCCAGATCCGTCGAGTTAAGGCCCGCAGCCGCTGCTGCCGCCGCAGCAGCCGCAGCAGCAGCAGCCGCCCCGTTGAAGTACGAGACGGACTCCGGGTACTTGAGCAAGTTGCCGAAGTGGAGCTTGAGGGGGTAGTAGGGGGCGCTGTAAAGCAGCTCGCCGTTGTAGACGGTGAAAGGCATGAAAGGCGGGAGGTTGCACTCCCCCGAGGAGGAGTAGGGCTTGATCCCGTCGAAGACCGGCAGGGTGGCGGCGGCGGCGGCGAAGCGCTCCAGATGCAGCCCGCCGGCGGCGCCGCTGGGGATAGGGGGGTATCGGCTGGCCGGCGGGGAAAGGCCCGCGTGGAGTCCCCGCTCCACGTGCTTGAAGGCGGACGTCTCCTCGAAGTGGGAAAGGAGCGGGAAGCCCCGGACGCTGCCCGAGTAAGCCAGCCCGGCCGTGGCTGCGGCTGCGGCGGCCGCCGAGGAAGCCGTCGGGGGAGCGGGAGCCGCGTGGCATTTGGCGTGGGGAGGGTGGGGCGGGGGGCCGTGGTGCGGGGGCTGTTGGTGGGGGGGGCCGTGGGGGCCGCTGCCCGCGCCCGCGGGGCTTTCGCCGACGGAGCGGCCGGGCTTGAGGCTCCCCAGGAGTTTGCTGAAGCCGCCGCTTTTTCCCTCCTCCCGGAAGGCGGCGGAGTCTACCGGGTTCGCTTTGGCCAGGCCGGCGGGCTTGAAGGCCGACCTCACCCCGGGGTAGAAGGACAGGCCGTTGCTTCCGCCGGAGGCGCTGCCCAGCAAGCCCAGAAACTGCCCCGGGCTCCGGCCCGAACCGACGCTCATGTCCAAGGCGCGCTCCTGCTCCTCCTTGGCGGCCCTGGTCCGCCCGCCGCCGGCCGCTTTGGTCAGGGGCGGCGAGCCTGAGGATTCCCGCTTGATGCTCTCCCGGGCCCCGCCGGGGCAGTGGGCTCTCGAGGGCGCTGGGGGAGCGGCGGGCTTCAAGGCGAGGCTGAACAGGTCCGCGGGCCTGCCGTGATCGGGCGGCCCCAGGAAGCTGCGCCCGTTGTTGAGGACGCAGTGGAAGTGGACGTGGGCCTTCAGGCTGTTGGGGTACTTAAAGGTCCTCCAGCAGTACCAGCAGATGTAACGCTCCTCACCTAGCAAAGAAACACAAACCAGGGATCCTTTTTAGATAGGTACGGTAGAGATGGCGTTCAGGTTTGGGGGTTAGGCATTCATACGAAGGCACATGGCACGTTTGCTGTTCCCTCCTGTGGAAGTCTGTGCGGCCTTCCCTTGCATGAGGTGATGTTTTTTATGGGTTTGGAAATTGTGACTTCACACAATTCATGCAATCCTGAACATTGTCAGTAATGTGGTTGGGCTCTTCAAGTGCGGTTGACATTCGCTGATGGACTGGGCTATCCTTCCATAGCACCAGTGGCCATGATGGGGTCTTCCCCTTGTAGTGCCACTCAGTTACCCTCCATCCTGCCATTGATATAGACTGGTCAAGGAGTACCTCAGGGGTATCATTGACATATAATCTGTTCCTTCTGTATGTTCACTGGTTTTTAATGTTGTAACCCGCCTGGAGACCTTTGGGTATAGGGCAGGGGGAAAATTCAAATAAATAAATAAAATGTATTGCTAAACTGTGGTAGCAGTTCCAATTGTGGTGGCAACTGCTTGCGTAACTCCATTTTGCACTACATGGTGGCTTGTGGGAACCAAACTACGACGCTGCACAGGGAGTGACTGTACCACACTGAGTTATATGAGTAACCACAATAAATTTGGCTTTTGCCAGGAAGTCAGCAGAGGTAAGTAGCTCCATTTTCCAGAAGGCACAAAATGATAGCCTTGCCTTTGATGTAAAGTCACCTGGGCTAACTCTATCAACTGCCAATAAGGAGAATTGTTCTCTTTATTTATAAGCATGAGTACAGCAGAAAAAGTCCAATAAAACTACAGGTCTGCTTAGATTTTCCCTCTTTTCCACACAGTAGAACCACCGATTTCTACAGCAGGGACAGAGTACTGAGTCCATTCATGCCCTTTACATGCATGCCAATGCATTCACAGAATTTCCCACTTTCTGCTCAGACAAAGCTATATTAAAGCATGCAGTAAGGAAACCGCCATCAGTCATTCTATTTAGTCTGCTCCCTGTAGTACTTCAGCCAGCCAGACTCAAATATCTTTGTTTTGTTTTGTTTTTTGTTCTCAGCCATGAAATAGAATACACTGCAGTTTGCTGACATTTCATTTTTCCAGGCTGATTTTGCTGAACTAACAGCTAGTACAAAAGAACAGAGTTCAGGGTAGTTGTGATTCATTTTGGGGTGGTGAACCCAGAAGTAGCCATCCCACAACATAAGTGGCCTGAAAACCATTTAATTAATTGGCAAAATCAAGTCAAAGATAAAATTACAAAAAGCCTTGACTCATCATAGAAGGAAAGATCTATGATACTTCCCATTAAGATGCTTACCAAATGCAGGCTTACAGCTTTCACAGCAGCCAATGTTGTTGTTGTTTACAGCCTTGTATTTTAAAAAAAAAATCTAGGTGGATGAAGACCTCTGAACCACCTGAATCCTACATTTTGTGGTATTTTGGATAGTCAAAAAAAACACTGTAATAATATGGAGAACTATCCTACTTTTTGTACTGAAGCACAGAAAGTGTGTTCGCTTTCTAGTGAGAAGTTTCCATGGTGAACGATCCAAGGATTGCATTTGCATTCACTTCCTGCAAATGTCAGCCTACTTGGATTTACGCCACTTCTGCAGCAGGGTGGCTGAACTGAATCCACTTTGTTGTGCTAGATGCATTTCTGGGCCTTTTTCAAAACGCTGGTTATAACCTTCTAAGCCCCAAACAGTTTGGCATCCAGGGAGTAGAGACCTGGGCTAGAGGGTAGGGTTGCTAAGCCAGTGAGATAATTGCAAGTCCTTTATTTTGCTCCTGATAAAGGGTAGGTTGTGACCCAAGCTTAATCCAGAATAAGTAAGTGCTGTCTGCATGATCTGGATAATCCAGAGGCACATTCAGACATAGTCCAGATTATCCACACTTTACTCCATATTATCCAATAAATCCAGAACAAATAACTGATGTCTGGATGAAGCTTGAGTTTGAGTATACAACAAAGTGAGGCCTTCGGTCTTGCCATTGCTTCAGACCATGCTCTAAGTCTGCATGTTGTCACAGCAATTTAGGACACCGTTACCTAAAAGATCCTGCCAGCTTGTCCATGCTTGTGATTCAGGTTAAGGACCTCCTACAGTTGTCAAACAGAATCACAGGCCTACTTTCTGGTGACCTCACAGTTCTGAGATCACGCATGGGCTGTTACTTAGGTCCTTAAGGGGTGTTTTTCCACTGTCACTAAAAGTACCCATTAATGGGTACATAATGGCATTTTTGTACCCATTAATGGGTACTTAATGGGTACTTCTAGTGTCAGTGGAAAAACACCCTAAGTAGATCTTTTTTAATTTGTACCTGTTAATCATTAATATAAATTGGTGCTAATAATGCTTAACTCTGCTTCACTTTTAGGATGTGTAGTTCATCATCAACAATAAACAACAACGTACAGAATTTCCAGTCCTGGGCAGTTCTTTTTATCTTGTGTGAAGATTTTAAAATAGTTTGTACTACCTAGTGGAAGATGCTCCCCAAACATATTACAAATCTCTTAGGTACATAAATGCATTCAATTTCTTTATTTAAAAAATGATTATTTTCTGCGGTTTTAATCCTCTTATGGTGGCAGAACACAAAACTTTCACTCCTACGACATCTCCCCAAATGATTTTAAAATGTGGATTCATATACAGGTGTGGATTCGGAAAAATGGGACAAAGACCAGATGTGTCAAGCTGACACGGCAACATGGCTAGAAGAACAGGGTACCTTGGCTTCTTTCCCTGCTTCCTGTCATGGAACCCTCCATATGACTAGATCCATCACCACTATAACAGCTGCCAAAGTCTCTGAGCAAACATCAATACGGCCACCTGCAGATTCCTGCAGCCCTTTAATCTACTTCCTCGCCAGCCCTATAAAACAACCACCAAGGCCTATCTCTGGAAAACTCTAGATGCGAAGCCATGATTCTGGCACCTGCCCTTAATACAGACAATGGTTTTTAAAAGTTTTAAATTACTTACTTGCATGGTGGGCTGCCTTGATTTTTGATAATGATCTAGCGGTCTGTATTATGGAAAAGCTGGGAACAACTACTTTAGCCTGCATCCAGCTACCTGAAATCCCAGGACTTCTAAGTGGACATGTGTAAGACTAAGTTGTCCATCTCCACATCTTATTTTCTTCTTTTGTTTTCTTATGGCATTGCATGTGGGAGTTGAATGTGACTGCTAAGATGTTTCTTGGTTGGAAATTACAGTCCCTGACTTTCACTGGTCACAGAGCAGTGACTATATGGGACAGAATGTTTAACATAATGCTCTTAGCATAACTAGGGGTTTTATTTATTTATTTATTTATTTATTTATTTATTTATTTAAATTTTATACTGCTCTATACCCAAAAATCTCAGGGTGGGTCACAATAAAATCATTATAAAAAGATATTAAAAGCATGACAAAAAAAGTGACAATGTCTGGATGGGGAGGGAATGTTGTTCCTTCAGCCAAAGGCCAGGGCAAAGTGTTGTGTGTTCACCAGACATCTGAATGGTTATAATGAGGTTGCCTGATGCTTCTCAGGGGGAAAACTGTTCCATAACCTGGTGGCTACAACTGAGAATGCCCTCCCACATGTACCCATCCCCTTATCTACTGAGAGTGGTGGGACCTCTAAAAAGGCAGATCTTAAGGCACAGGTAGATCTATGTCTTGAGTTATAAAAATAACCTAATTAATCATTTGGTCTTTTCTAAATTTGCTGCAATCCTGATTCCACTTTCCTGGAATTAATTACTACTAAACAGAATGAAGAGTTTGCAATATCTGATGGAATACACAAACACTTGATTTCCAATCAGGAGCCCTGAGAAATCAATTTGGTTTTTGTGGACGAAGGAACAAACCAGAAGGGGAGAAGATATCAGATTATGGTTGCCTCCAGACGTTGGTTACTTGTTCCATTATATCTGGATATTCCAGAATAAAGCTTAGATATTTGGGAAATTTCTGTGCTTTATTCCAAAATATCCATATATAGTGGAATAAGTAACTGATGTCTGGATTCAGTTTAAGTTTCCTTTTTCCACATTTGCCTGTTGATATGTATTCAAATCTGTCTTTGTTCTTCCCACCACTGTACAAGATTCTTCTCTAGAGACAAGCAAGAGTTTGCCCTACTTAGTATGGAATGAGTTTTGTCCTGTGGTCTTGGACTGACTTTGGAAAGATGGGCCCTTATGTCAGAATATGTAAGTGATTACTTTTTAATTAAACAGACTTAACTTTGAAGATCCCATGTTAAGTTTGAAACCTTTTTCTCCCATTTGTCAATAAACCTTTTTATTTTTAGCCCTGAGGAAAATGTGTATATATGTTTGGAGCCACTCTGTGTTTGCGCGCATGTGTTTTATCGTGTGAGTGTGTGTCTGATTCCATTATGTTTTCTGGCGCAAGTTCACCGCAACTGAAGAGAGGGAGGCCAACAATTATCAGAACACAAAGGAATTTACTTCATTTAGACCTTCGTGGTTCCTCCTTGTTAAACATGCCTAGAATGGCAGTTGTTTAGAGCAGATTTTCTGTGTGTTGCAGAATGGCTTGATTACCACTGAACTCTGTCCATTTTGAGGCATTAAGGATCAGTTCATTCTCCACACACACGTGGGGGTGGCTGAAGTGCTTGTGAGTATTGGATGGCGAACAGAGAGGAGCTGAAATTGGTTAAACGCTGTTCTTGTGATGTCTTTGGAGCCTAAACCACAGTGTGCTGCTCTGCTTTGTACTTTTCCTTTGCTATTTGGGAATAAAAGCAGATGAACTGCAGTCGACTGCGGGCTGAAGAAAGAGGCAAACGGGAGCAGCTGTCGCCTTAGCGCCCGGTCCTGCGGCCCATCTGTTGGCGTTTGCAGAATAGGTAGCGTATGTCAGGGCATAACTAAACAAAGGCCAATCTAATGATCATGAGTCCCTCATTACCAAGAGAAACAATATCCTATATGTATAGGGCCATGCGTATTTGGCTGTTTCAAAAGGACAGTGTCCTTTAAATCTTTAAATGTTTTAGCATTCCCTAAGGCAAGACAAACCACCGCAATTGCTCCAGGCTTGCTATTTCAGCTACAGGCTACACTCTTCCTTCTTTTTATATGCATTGGGTTGACCTTGGTCAAAAGCAAACAAACGATGAGATATTCCAGAAAAGCACAAGGAGGCTGCATCAAAAAACAGTCCGTGAAGCAGGAATCTTCTCAGTCTTTAGCAACTACTGTAAGATTAGGTAGAGATACAGGCAGAGAGAGAGTGGATTCAACAAAAATCAGGTAGGAAGAAATGGCAAGTTACTGTTAGATGAATCCACTTATTATCTTACTGGAACAGATGATAATAACTGTGTGCAGGATATTAAGTTTGAAACCTCCGTTGCAGAACTAGTTCCTAATATGGAATCATTAGATGCCCAAGAGAATAACTGGACATATTTTCAACTCATCACATGTTTCCCCCTGTGCACTTTTCAGCTGGTGTTTGACCTGCATCTTGCTTACTGTCCATATAGGTTAAGGCTATTGGAATCCCAGGTTAACCTGGGAGATCACTGTTCTGTGTTTCTGCAAAAAAAAAAAAAAAAAAAGGAGATAAACACAGCCACAGAAGCATATCTTCTGGAATCAAGGGCTGCTTCCGCACTTGGCCTTATTCTGGGATATATCTCAGGATAGGGGTCTCTTGTCCATATGCTAATACAGGCTGTGGCAAGTCTCACTAGGACCTGCTGTAGTCTGCAATAATATGCAGATAAGAGACGCTGATCCTGAGATATATTCCAGAATAAGGCCAAGTGCGGAAAGGGCCAAGCTTTCCATTCTATATATTAAAGAATTACGTAGAAAAAGGAATGTCAGTCTCTGTTGCCTGCATTTAAAGTGACACCTGATGGAATATTATATACATCTTCCTGCTGAAAACAAATATGGAATCAATTCATTGAAGCGACTTCATGAAAACGTGACTTTGAACCAGTATTTGAGGACGCCATTGGTGAAGTTAAAGCTGCATCCAGCTCATGGCTTCCTAATTCCACAATGTTTGGATATTCCAGAATACCTGGATGGATACAACCTAATAAGTCTTGAATGGATCAATGGTAGTTCATACATGCAATCAGCCTAAGAAGAGCTTTATATCTTTAGATCTCTGTACTTGCTAATCATCTCCGCAGGATCCATCTGGATAGCTCTTCTAGGAAACTTAATAAAAAGAGTCAGGGGATTTCGATCCTGTGTGGCGATTTTAGGGAAAACCCTCCTTGAGATAAGATGGAATCGCCCCTTCGGATGAAGCCGATGTGGAGGGAGTCTCTACGCCTTTCCTGTCGGCAACAGCGCAGCAAATAGCCTCTGAAAGGGCGTCAGGCTGAAGAATCAAGTGACTTCATTTATTTAATCGAAAGAAAACGAAAGGGTCTCTCGAGCCCACCCACCCTCTTCTTGCAGTTGGAGCAGGACTCCAGCGTGAAGTGAATGCTGACAGCTCAGAGTAACAGAGCAGTTTCCCTAGCCCTGCTCCTCCTTGTAAGCATTATAGGGCTTCCACCTTCTCCATGCATTGCCCCTGTTTGGCTTCCGAGCCTGCCCTGGAGCCGGTGGCCTTTAGAGAGGCGGCAGACAGTGATCTGAATTAGCGGGGTTGGGGGGAGATTCCGGAGGGAAGGCGTGTGAACAGAAGGAGCGTGCCTTTCTGATTGCTCGCGCCCTGCCCGCCTCTAGGCAGCTAAGTAATCCTATTAGTTTGCACGGAGAGGGGGCAGGTAAACCGACTGTGCCCGCTGGGAAACCTTCACGGGCTAACATGCCTAAAAAGTGCCTGGTTGGGAGGCGTTTCGGCGACGCTATTTCTTCCTTCTTGTTTGCAAACAGTAATGATCCCGAAACCCAGACGGCTGAGCTGGCTGTTCCCCTCCCTCCCACTCTCCCTCCCACTCCCAGTTTAAGTCCCGTCGTTAAAAGCCTAGCTTACTCAATCTATGCACCAAATGGAGCGAGTCAAATACGTTTGCTAGACAAACATTGCCTGGTAATGGTGTGGGGGGAGGAGGAGGGGGGGGTCCGTCCCCAAGCCCAGTAAATTTAACTCATGTTCTTCTGAGGATTTTTACTTCAGCCTCCCAATAATGTACAAGAGTAATGTAATTTTCATTAGGAAGTCTCTCAGGCCTGAAAGGTGTATTTTTAAAAATAAATGTAACTAGACTGCCACTGTAAAAATAAAATATGACCTAATGGAGATATACTGTAAAACACCTTTTAAGATTTTTTTAAAAAACAGTTATCAGTACTATTGGCAACAGCTGACTTGCTTCCAAATAAAAGCCCAGCATTGTAGTTTTACAACACAGTGTTAAGCATGTTTACTCAAAAGCAAGTCCTGTTAAGTTCAGTGAACTGTTTACCAAAGAGGCCCAGTTTTAGAATTACTGTTTTAGAGGGTTTTCCCCTTGTTTTCTCTCTTTTAATTAATGTTCTAGTTGTTATATCAATGCTGTTTATCAAAGTAACCTTAAGACTGGAGCTACTCAGTGGAAACACTGCTTGAACACCAATGAATATCTATATTTTAAGCAAGGAATTGCTATATTTTGAGCAAAAAGATACTGAATTACAGTGAACTGTTGTTTTCTTAAAGGAAAAAATAATTGCTGTATCTGTAACAGCTGCAAGATAACAGAAATTCAGCAGGTGCCATTAAATGGGGTGCAAATGTTGAAGCAAATTTAACCTGATGAATATTTGCATGTCTTTTATTTGTTATAGTGGTCCCATCAAACAAATTGGTGGTAAGGTTACAGCAGAAAACCATGGGTGTTTTTCCACTGTCACTAAAAATACCCATTTGTACCCATTAATGGTTACCCATGTGATTTTACTGAAATTTCACTTTGGTCTCCCATGTATTTTTACATATTGCTGGAGGCACATTTGCTGAAAATAAAAATGGTGCTTTACTTTTTATGAAATGTCTTGCATTTGAAATAACATTTGTCAGAATGTACTACTGCATTGGAAGATATTTGGGCTAATGGAAAATTGTTTGCACCTAATGGACTTATTCTGTGCAATCTGTAACTGTCACATAAGTTATCCATGATTATAGCCTGATTATTGCACTAAAAAGGCTAAGGGAAGGCTGTATTAGAGTGATATCTGGCAGACCAGGGCCCTTTCTGCACTTGGCCTTATTCTGGAATAGGGACCTGCTATCTGCATGCTAGTGCAGACTATGGAAGGCCCCAAGTGAGGCCTGCCATTGTCTGCATTAGCTTGTCACCAGCAGACTGCTATCCTGAGATATATTCCAGAATAAGTCCAAGTGCAGAAAGGCCCCAGGATTCAAACCCTTGATCAATCATATACTTCACTGGACAAGCTTAGGCCAATTATTGGCTTCTAACCTACTTTACAGGGTTATTATAAGGTTAAAATTGTGATAGAAAGGCACCTGCATAATTTACCTTTAGTTCTTTAGGAAAAGGGCAAATAAATGCAATAGATAAACATGTATATCCTAAGAGTGGTGGCACTTTGAAATGCTTAAGTCTACTTAATGTCCTTTGCTTTTCAGTTGATGCTGAACTACAGTCAACATCAACTGTAAGTATCACCAGTGCTAGCTGAGGGTGGTGGAAATTGTAACCCAGTAATAATGGAAATACCTGTTGGAAAGTATGCAAGACCTGACAGGATTCACCACCAATTGTTTCCAGATCGAAGCCTATGGAAATAATTTAGATGAAGAAAGGGAGATATGAAAGCCCTAGGATCCTACAGAAACACAAGCGTGCCTATAAGCACCATGCCTTCCTTTCTGTTCTAAAGTTACTTTTGGCTTGTTTGCAGAGACAAGTATTTGTCTTTCCCAAGCAAGAAAAGAAGAACCATTACTCTTAGTTCACTTACCTGATTTTGCCTCTACATGCAAGACTGAAAAATTAAATTGACAAAAAATATTTCACTTCTAATTTTCAGAATCGTTTATAAAATAATCTTTCTTGTATTTTTTGACACATATTTCACTCCTAGGAAGCTAGGGCTGAAGTGAGTCATGAAAGGGATGAAGGAGCAAGAACTATGGTCACGTAAACACAGAATTCTCAAACCCACTTCTAAAGAATGAGAAATCAGCAAGAATCAGATGGGATTCCTTGAAAAGAATTAGTTAGGATTCATCTAGGGGACTTGGTCAAATCAGAAAGGGTTTAATTTCAAATTCATAAGAAGGTCCATATTGTTTAGAACTTGGCTTGGCAAATGGATTCTTTTTGCTGGGCCCTAAATACCAAGGCTCTACAAGTCACATGATGAATTGTAAACATTTCCGTAAACTGGATGAAAGCTGCAAGAAGTGTTACTGATTAAGCCCGAGAGGACTGAAGCTTCAGCTACCAAGTGAACTCTGGTAAATATCAGATGTTTAAGAACCAGGATGCTGTGGATGTGTCTAATCTTGAAGCTAATGTGCTGTGAGAGAAACAACAGGCAAAAGAAATAAAACTGGATTTAAAATTGCACAAGAAATCATGTTAAATGCAATACGAATAAGAAAGAGTGCACTCGTTTGTTGACCCAGAGAAGGCGAAATCTTCATGAACCCCCAAGAGAGTTGTTACATAGTGATCCAAATAGTTTTTAAAAGACCATTCATAGCAGCTTGCTTGTTGCAGTTTTCAAGTTCCACTTTGAACCTAAGCTTCTAGATATGGCTATGATATCTATCTTCAGAGGATATTGACTGCTAGAAGAGTCGGTTGTGACTCCATTCTTTCAAATAAAGGCAACCTTTGCAGGTTGAGGAGTAATTGGAGGCCTAAAGCTAAGTCCTAGTATTGTGCCAATAAAACTAAAATAAATTGCAGCTTGCCATTTGACAGAAGACACATAGGCTGGTGCAACCAAAGACCACATACCTGGGCTGTGATCAGACACACACACAAAGGGCACTTCTGAGGCAGCTTAGAGAAGACTCTGAGGTGGGATTGCTCACACATCAGCCTGCCCCTCTCCTCTCTCCTGAACATTCTGAGCTAGAAAAGGTGAAATAGAAAAGGGTTGGGAAGATAAGAGCTACGCACTGACTTTGAGGTGCCCCTTTTGTTATGTCTGAACTCAGCTCTGGCTTGTGAGGGGGGAAAGTGTTCAGATTATATCTCTAGTGTCATAGTGAACAAGAATAGCTCAGATGTTGCAGCAAGGCTGAGCTAAAAGCAGAAGTAATTTATGGCCTTGAAGGAGATTCACAAACTCCCAATGAGACAGATGCCTTAAATGCAGGGTAAACTCTCAGAGTTAAGCGTGAAAACAAGGAGGGAAGCTCCACTTGATAGATTTGTCCACACAGCCCAGACTTCAGAATCCTTAATCCTAATCGTGAACTGAGTTGCAGAGACTTTGCCCACAGAGGATGAAAAGCTGAGGAGGAAATGATGTTCTTGAAAGAAAATGGAACCTGAAGTTGCTACTCGCCCTCAAGGATTTGGGCTGCAAGGCCATTTCTGCACTCATTTTAGATCTGGATTAAGGAACATCTTAACTGGGCTCATGGGCCTCCCATCCACACATTGATATGGATCAAGAAGCCTTGCCCCCAGGAGCAGTTAGTCCTGCTCCATCTGCACAAGATGGAGCTATATCCAGATTAAAAGGCCCTTAATCCAGATCTCTTGAGGACCTGTTTATTGGGTCCACAAGAACACCAGGGCCCTTGATTTGGATCACTGGAGGTGGGCAGATGGCTTGCCTCTAACCTGGAATTAGAGCCATAGCGTGTGCTGGTTGCTGAAAAAATCCTCCCAAGGCCAAGGATAGGAATATTTGTTCCAAGGGTGTGTGTGCAAAGCTCACATGAACTTTGCAGGCATAGGAAGACTTAGACAGGATCAGCACCAGCAGTACAGATGGCACTGATCTGGCCCACACTACCACATGTTCTGGATCAGTAGGACCAGTCATTCTAGATCCACTGATGCAGATCAAACCAAGGTAAGTGCAGAAAAGTCCTAAAGTTTTAAAAAAAACTGCTTAAAGATAAATTGAGAAATGTAAGGGTAGATGTGGTAAAGAATATAATGAAGCTTTTGTGACTCTTGTCAAACACCCAATCATATCTTGCTTATCAATGGCTGCTGCTAGAAATGCACAACTGCAGCATTACAGTCCCATCTACACCTTAGTTTTAATCCAGTTTCTGTCCACCTTCAGAGAAAGAGAACAAGTTAGCAAAGTAAGTAGTTATTTTTCTTTCCACAGTATCTAACCCAAATGTGATTTTTTTTTAGTTAGGCAATGCTGAAAGAAAACAACTTGTCACTTTGATTATGTGTTTCCTCACACTGACAGTGGACAGAAACTGTATCAAAACAAGGGTTGACGGGCCCTACAATGTGAAAATTGCTTTGCCATACAGGGAAAACAAGGAACAATTCTTTATAGTAAAGCCATCAGGTTTCCAAACAGTGGCAGACTTAGGGTCCAAGGTAAGTAATAATCTTTATGTTCTAAAGAGTGCTGTTCAAGATTGCAAGGTAAGTAAAATCCCTTACAGAATCTGGCTACTCAAAAAGCCAAAGTGATAAAAGGACAATATACAGTGTTTTCTGTAGTTGTCAACAGCAGCTGTTCATAACTGCAAAAGGAGCAGCACCTCACCACATCCAGAATAGCTGTATTGGAAAACTGTTCAATGTTTCACCAGTTAGGCTTGATGTAGCAACCAAATTTAGCATTATCAGCAGAGGTTGTGACAGCAATTCAGCCTGGATTGGTTTATGAAATGATTACATGGAGGACAGGTGTATCAATGGTTGGAGAATTAGGCAGGATGCCCCTGAAGGTCCATTTGCAGGGGTTCAAAAGCAAGTGAACATTTTGCCTTTGTCTTCTGCTTGAGAAAGCCCTGAAGCAATGGATGGACCAGCCTGTGGGACAGGATGCTGGACCAGATGGGCTATGGCCTGATCCAGCAGGGCTCCTCTTATGTTCTTATGAAAGTTTGCAGCACCCTCACAGTATGGCTTGAGTGCAGTGAAGAGGGCCTTGAGCTGCCTAAAAGGGACGGTAAAGTGACAGCTGAAATTTCAAGCCATATCTGAATCCAGTTTAATGGGGCTGTGGGACACTGATGAGCCAGTGACACCTCTGATCAAAAATTTAACTTCAGACGCCACTTGCAACAGAGCTCTCCCAGAACCATTTCCATTCATTCCCATGCTTCCACCTTCCTTAAGACTCTCTACAACTAGAATACTATAGGAAAGTTTTTACTCTCACCAGCATGCTCATTTTAAGGACTAGTGTTGATTTACTTTGAAACTGTTTTCATTTCTCAGTAAGTTTTTTCATTCTTTTCTCTCTTAAGAATAGTGTCTGTGTTATGTGTGTCCTTTAGTCATTTATAATAAGGCCCCTTGTTTGGGAGGGGGGATCTTACCTCACAGTTTACCTCTATACACACCACTAATTAGGCCAATATTCCTCACCCCATTCCAGCAATTTAAAGACATTCCTGCCGTTGCCAGAAGACAAGATGGCAGCTCCAGGTACAACAGGTCTCAGCTTCAGGTTTTGAGTTTCTCCTCTTCACTTTCTATAAATTGGTGCTATCCAGACCCTGATGGTTCTCCTGGATCTGGGGATGAGACCGGGGCTGAATTCGCACTTCAGCCTGTAGTTTGCAGTTAGACAGCATCTGCACTGTCAGGAGGTATTTATAGACTAGAGATGCCCCCTGCCTACTCAGAGGTTGATTAATTTTGACTTTTAAAAATGTAAAAAAATAAATAATTCCATGCTAGCTGTGGAGCATGAAATCATGCTCCACAAGCATGCTAACCTTCCCCCAAACACTTACCCAAGGCATCCAGCCGGCGAGCATTTACACCTCTGCCAGCTGGGAAGGTCATCGGAGCTGCTGCACAAGGGAGCTGGCAGTCCAACGACCCTCTCATGTGACTGAAACTGCATGAAATGTCAGTGTCATCATAGCACTGCTGACACACTTGCAGTCACAGAGAGCGATGTACTCAAGATGGTGATGCCCAGAAGAGGATCAGCCGTGCAATCAAACAAAGGTGAGTGTTTAATCACGTGGAGGGAGTAGGTCAACGTTAATCAGCGATCACAAGTGTGAATGCTTGTCAACCTTAGTTTATTGCACACCTTTCCTATCCACAGGATGGGCAGGAAAGTGTGAAAACACCCTTGGAGCCCAGCGGCAGCTGGTCCCCGTATCTCACATGAAGAATCTCACATAGTAGGACTGAGAGAAATCTTTCCAAGAAGCCATTCTCCAATTAACTCCACAAAGTCAAACAAGAGCTGCCTTGTACTGACTTAAGACTACATTAACTCAGGGCCTGTTCACACTTAACTAGCCTGGAATGATATCATTCCAGAGCTGTTAAGTTCAGGGATGGGAGCCAGCATAAGCACCACGAGCACTGGTACCATCTCCAACTTAACTACAGGTGCTCACAGTGTAGACAATCTGTCCTGGGCTGTCTGAATCACCATAGCAACAGTGTGGCAACATCTACCATGTTCCTGTCCATTCTCATGGCAATTGCAACATGATACCAATATGTGCAGCTGCCCCACCTTTTTGCAGCTTCACACTCTGAAGTGGGTGTGAATGCTGCTAACCATGAGCATACTAGATACTCTCGATCAAGCTATGAAGAAGTCTTTACTTCTCCATGGCTTCAGAGGATCAGGATGGTCCGAGACACTCATGGATGGAGGCAGTGGCACAGGAAGTATCTCAGAGCATTCCCACTTAGGGAGGTGCACAAATATCCATAGCATTTGATATCAGTTTGAATTTGTTTGAATTCAGAGGTTCATATACAAGTCACATTAGCTAATAGTACGGAATGGTGGGAGTTCTAGTTCAGCAAGATCCGAAAGACCCTACAGATGGGATAACTAGCTTTTTAAAAATTCCCTAATGAAGTGGTCTTGCATCTTCAGTGGAAGAAGTTACCTTTTTTCCTTCATTAGGGAAATAGACATTCATACATCGTTGACATTCGTATTTGTATGAAGATTTGGTACATTCATGAAACAAAGGTGGGAAAGCAACTGTGTCAGTCACATCTGCAATGGACCCAGAGTGCATTCAACATGGATTGAGAGAGGATTCAGAGTGGATTTAATGCTTTCAGAACAGATATGTTAAGGGATACATATCAGATACATATGTGTTTGTATCAGATATTCGTGTGAATACATTCATATCAAATAGAATCCTACCACACTTGAAGGGTATCTATTTCAAAACAAATGCACATTTTCTTACATTCAATTCAATACAAATCGAATGCAAAAGGACCCATTTGTGTGCATCCCTATTCCCACATGGTAAGTGCAAATAGGACCTCAGTATAAGCTAACTCCACAGTGATACAAGAGCTAAGTTACATGCATATGAAATTTGCCACCTGCAAGCATCCAATTGATTTCAGACGAAGTAGCATCACAAAGCAGAACAAAAAAACTCCTCTACCAATTTTTTTAAAAAATTCATAAAAATGGTAACCTGCTAGGAAACCAAAAGTAGAATCACAGCTTGAATCATACTGTACGTAATCTGAAGAACAACCTCAATATCTAATTCAGTAAATAGGGCAGCCAGATGAAAAGGAGGAGACATCATCTTCTTTCTACCTCCCTGATATCTGAATAGAAGAGGCAGTTTCAGAAGTTATACAACATACAAAGCATGTGCCTGAAACAAGATACATGAAAAAGGTAACTTCTTCCACTGAAGATGCAAGACCACTTCATTAGGGAAATTTTAAAAAGCTAGTTATCCCATCTGTAGGGTCCTTCAGATCTTGCTGAACTAGGCTTCCCACCATTCCTTACTATTAGCTAATGTGACTGAAGATCAGCGAGATGTTCAGCAAGATTTGGACAACTATAGTTTGGCCACCCCTGGATTATTTGTACACCTCCCATAATGTGGATCAAGGTCTTTTAAGCAGTTGTGTTCTTCTGAATGGCTGTACCAACAACATTTGATTCTGCTGCTAATCAGGGTCATTATTTTAAAATGCTAAGTGTGTGACCAATCTATTTATATACAGGCTGTATTAGAAGTGTGCTGGATAACATCTGATTATACATTGGTAGTTGATACACAACAGAATAAATTGCTGCCTTATAATTAAAGCATGTAGTAATATAAAAATATGTAATGATGACATGCCAAAAACTATACCTATTCATGTAGGAATTGTACTATGTTCCATGCAATTGTTTCCTAATGAAAGATTGATTCATGCAAGGATTGTAGCTGGACCCCAAAAGCTTACTATCACCCTATGTATGCAAGAAATTAATCCTTTAAAATCCCACCCCAATATTTATTTAGTGACTATTTATGGGGAAGAATCAAGCATAATCTGCAGCTGACAATAAGAAGAATTCTGATCTTTCTTCTAGAGACAACTCTTATTGCTCCTTTATATACTGGAACAAGTTAAAGGACAATTTCTGTCTCTGCCAGCGCTTAACCATAGCAGAATCTCATGAGCACAAAGCACTTCTAAATAAAGTGGCCAGAGCTTTCCTAATAAATAGGTGTCATTAATAATACAGGGGGAAATGGAAATAAGGAACAAAGAAAAGGAAAAACTGACAATTAATAATAACAAAATTGAAAGGCATAAAGGAAAAGTGAAAACCAACCATTTATATTACTATGGGACAGATCTTCCAAAAGACTTTAAAGAAACTTTGTCTCAATCAACCATCCCACTATGTCACAGTTATTTTGGAATATTTTCTAGCTATTTCATAAATGGTGGACAATATTGTGTAAATTTGATGAGAACCTTCTAAGTATTGGAACTCCTGCTTGGAGATGTAACTAGCACTCAATCTTTTGCCTTTTCAGTTCTGGTTAAAGACCTGAACTGGTTATTTCCCACATTGGGCTGAAAATAATTTTAATATTCAGTTTGCCTTGATGCATATTCAGTAGATGATATCTAAGTTCAGGGCAGAAAAAAGAAAATCTGTTTTACCTGTGGCCGTATTGACATATGGCTGGTTAGCCATGGTTCTTCACAGCCCTTATCAGCAGTGGTCCACTGATTGGGATTTCTAGCTGGAGAGACATAGCAATGCCAGAACTGCAGACTTTGTTGTCCTGTCCCAAAAACAGGATCCAGTACTTTCACCCATTGACTAGCTGGCCCATCTGGTGGTCCTGATCTAATGACTATTATTAGTGCTTTAAGGAGGTCTAAAACTCCCATCCTAGTGTGTGCCCAGGGCTGCCATCTCAACCCAGTGTAATGGCACTTCACCTCAAATTTATCTCTTCTAACATCCAGTTGAAAAACATCAGATGATGAGAAGCACCTCAACATGAATCACTGATCCAACATAGTATATAGAACAGCTTCAGCTGTAACCACTGACATTTCTCTGAAAGGAAGTTCTTCTGTTACTGATAGCTTTTAAGTATCCTTTTATGTGAATTTTCTTTTATAGAAATCCCCAAAATTGCACGCATGTATTTCCACCTATGTGCATGCGCACGCACACGCACACACGCACACACATACTGGCATTTCCAAAAAAACAAGTAGTGGCATATATTGTCATCCATGTTTGAGATTACCATATCTAGTAGAATACACAAGTGATTGGTTTCAAATCAGGAAGTCCAGGGAAACAACTCAGTTGGAGATAAGAAAGCCCAGTTCTTGCAATGTATGCTTATTTCTGTACATTGACTCTGTTTCACCTTTGCAGAGGTCTTTTTTTTTTTCCTAGGAAAGGGGAGACTTCCATCTTGGCTAATAACCCATTGGCCAGCAGTAAAAGCATTTTTACTTTTGTTATTTTAAAAAAAAACGTTAAAAGTTGATGCTTAAATCTTACAACTATTTTTCTTTTGCTTCTCTAGAAACCTCTTGTACTTTTTGCCTAGAAAGCAGCCCGTGTACACTCTGTAAATACTCCTCTTTTTTATTTTGGTATGATCTTTTCTAAAGGATCCTCCTACAGTTTGGGACACTCCTTATTAAAGGTGAGGCAGAGAGCCATAAGTGCAAATTAAGTAGAACACCACCACCCCTAGAAGCCTAGAATCTTTCTCCCTTTCTTTTCTCCCCATGGTAATTCAGGAGAGGCCAACAATAGCCTCTGTCCTGCAAAGGTGTGTTGATGATCCATATGGATCTTCCAAAACCACAATTGATGTACTGTGGCACAGTTGACGTACCGTGAATCTCAGCCTCACTCTTCCCCTGCCTCCCTCATGGAAGAAGGGAAAGGAGAAGACAAGAAGGAGGAGGAGTTGGCTTTTATACCTCACTTTTCTCACCCATTTAAGGGGATTCAAAATGGCTGTCAAGCTTTCTGTTCTTCTCCCTGCGACAGACATCTTCTGAAATCGGTGGGTCTGTGGGAGTTCAGAAAGAGAGTTGTGACTAGCCCAAAGATACCCAGTTGGCTTTGTGAAGGAGTGCGGAATCAAACCAGGAGATTAGAAGATTAGAGTCCAACACTCTAACCACAAGTCCAACCCAGGTTTGATCTTGCATTCTAGAGGCCACAACTACTGTAGACTGCAGGCTTGTAGCACTCCACCACCTATATCTACCCTGTGCCCGCCCTCAGAGCATCAGTCCCCACTAGGGAAGTGCAAGAATATTTGAGATATTCATTATTTGATTGAATTTGGACATTCAAACTTGAATCAAATGCCCAGCTATATGTTTTTAGTATTCAAATGAATATGAATGTTTTGAACTATTGATATGAATAATTCAGACATTCGTATGTGTACAGATACGTATGCATTGCATACCTATCCATATTCATCTTATTAGTATCTGTACACACCCATATGTTTTTGTACGGGATGAAAATCGGGATGTGTACAGATGCGTACAAATATATACAAGATTTGTATCATCAAATATGCATCCAATATTCATACAAATAGATACGAATGTATTCTAATCAGTTTGAATTTCAATACATTATAGGTAGTTTTTTCTCTATTCGTACGAATTCAGATATCTAAATATTTGATTCAAATAGAATCAAATGCCAAAAAAAAATTCATGCGCATCCCTAGTCCCACCATCCAGTGAAATGACCAACAAGCCTGGGTACCACCAAAAATCTGAAGGTTCCCTTAATGATCCATTTCCTCTGTTTGATCATTGCAGATCATCATTTGCTCCACATGCTCCCTTCGTTTCATTTCTGAACATGGTTCCAGTCAAATACTTGGACTTAAAATAATTGACACTCTTTCCCTAAACAAAGACAGACTAGACTGTATCAGCTTTCCAAATGGCTGATATATCAGGAGCAGATGCTTTGACTCCAAAAGTGAATTTATGTTAGATGTTTGTCCACAGATAACTTTTGCAATTATATTACACCACTTAAAAATATTTGTAATTATAAGCTGACTTCCACCTCCCTGCACCACCAAATCTTATGCACGTTTACAAAGAAGTAAATGTGTTGACTTCACTGTGTCATCTTTCCCAAATTCTTTCACCTAAATGATCTGCAGAATTGCAAAGACTGCAGTATTTTTAACACATAGGAACTACTGCTGAGTAAACCTTCCCTGGGACCGAATGTACTTTTTTAAATAATCCATTTCAACTGAGCAAACCTAGCCACAGTCCAGAGAACCGGAAAACATGATCTGGCGTTCTCCTAAAATGATTTGATTTGGCCTCAGTGATATGATCTTGGACAAAAATGAACTTGTTACAAAATCTAGGTCAATGACACAAGCATGGAAACAAGTTCCATGAGAATGAATGCAAACTAGTAGCAAATCAAAGCCTTGGCGCTTCAGCAATGAATACTGCAGCATCATTAATTTGGAGCAAGATTTGAGAAAGGCCTACTATGTTCAGTGGGACTGAATCCAAGACAAAAGTCTGAGTGTAGACTCTGCAACCATGTTCTCACAATTACTGATTTCACTTCTGGGAGATGCTAGGGATCAAACCTGCGACCTTCTGCTTTCTAGGCAGTCCCTCTACCACCGAGCTATCTCTCCCACACTGAAAGATTGATTTGCAATCTAGTAATAGCCTCACAGGCATGCAGATTTCAATGTGATTCACGTGAGCATCATTTCATCAGTCACGCTGCTCTACGGATGATCACTTGGATATGTGGATCCAGAAAGCTCTGAATCAAAGGGAATTCCAAGCCTCACATAATTCATTATAGATCCTGTGACTCTTAAAGCCAAGACTTACAGGCTACAAAATAAGAAAGAGTAAACTAGAAAGAACTTGGACAGGAAAGTGTTTCATTCTACAGGAAATTGGGAACTAACCAATGTTTTCCTTTAAAATTTCAGGCATGAGACATAGGAGCCTCACCAGGAAGGACTAGATCAATTTATATCACAGTTTCACCAGCACTTCCGAGACCCCACAAATGAACTTTGCATTTTCAAAATGATTGTGTCACTCTGTCTTAGGATCTATGCACAGTCATCTGAAATGAGAACAGGATCCAGCTGTTGTGAAGAAAATTTACACAAACACACACCTGGAAGATGAAGGTGGGGAGGCATTGGAGGACTTTGGGAATAATCCTAGAAGAGGGATTTTGCTGAAATTGATGGCTTTGGAAATGCAGAACCTTGGGATGGAAAATCAACTTGTATTCTACTGACACCTAATTCCGCCTTAACGTGTTTTCCTATGGTTGCTCCCTCTTACCCTTAATCTGTCTCCTTATTGCAATCCAATCGCCTTCACCCAGATTTAAGTCCAGTCATTCTGTTAACCGTCCAAGTCTGGACCCATCCTCTTTTGCACTCAAAGCCATTTTTCACTGCTTGTCTCCAGCCCTCTCGAATATTGGCTTTTACATCAGCTTGCCTATATGCAAGGAACTGAGGATGGTATATAGCAGCAAATATATCTTTATCTGTTTCAACAGTTCCTACCCACAAGCAAGCACATAATTTATCTTGTAAGAAAATCCTGCTGAAACCAAATAAAGAAACTGGTTTCCGCAGGATTTTCTTACAAGATAAACGTGTAAGATCAGATGTTCAGAAGAAGAGTCCGCTTCTCTACCCCGCTTCTCTCACCCATTTAAGGGGACTCAAAGCGGTTGACACTTTCTGTTCTCCTCCCCACAGCGGAACACCCTGTGAAGTCGGTGGGGCTGTGAGAGCTCAGAAGAGAACTGTGACTAGCCTAAGGTCACTCCTCATGGAGGAGAGCGGAATTAAACCCGGTATTCCCAGATAAGAGTCCGGCTCCTTAACCACTAGACCAAATTCCTGCTGCATCTCACACATAGGTTTGGTCACCGCATATATAAGTATTAACTTTCACAATCAGTTTATCTGAAGTGCAAATCCTCCTTTAATTTGGTGAGTAACCCTGCTGTTGTCTTTTGTCCCGTTTTAAGCCTGGTGTTGGAGCCACAAACCAGCATGCCAATGAGTTTAGTTTAGTGGATTTCATAGGAATGACTTCTGAACCCAGGCGGCGTCGAGGAGCGCCCGGGACTCCCAAGGATTTTAAGGGCGCGGGGCTTGCCGCGTTTGACTGGGGAAGAAGCGCGTCGCTGGCCAAGGTGCTGTTCGTACCTTTTTCGTCGTGTGTTGGCGTCGCCGTGGTGGGGATGTCAAACCATTGCGCCAAAGCGTTGGAGTACCACACGGTCAGCTCCTCTCCCGGCTGGACATCTCGGAGCGCCCGGTAGAAGATCTAAAAAGAGGGAAAGTGTCAGATCCCGCTAATGGCCAAGACCGCAAAGCGAGACCCACCGCTGACGCCGAAGGCCATAGGGCCATAGCTCCAGTTGAGCGGAGAGGTACCTGTCCACCGGGAAGGTCTGCGATAGCTTCCAAAGTCTGTTCTTGGGAGTGTCTGGCGGCCCGGATTAACCCTATCCATTCCACAGCGGAACCTCCAGTTTCGTCCACGAGTTCTCCTCTCACCACTCGCACCTGGAACACAGGAAAGCAACGCTGTTTTCTACTGCCAGTGGTTGTAATGCCGCCTTGGGCTGGAAGAACAACCCTTTCTACTGGGCAACTAAACAGTGCCGGCTTAAACATTCACACCTTCGTCATTTCTCCCAAAGCGCAGGGACTGTCTCTGCTAGAGGCCCGTTTCCATGAATAAACTGGACATTGGTGAATTCACACGTTGCGCCGCTGAAGTTTCAACACTGATCACTGAACCAGCACACGGGCAACATTCGCAAGGTGATTTAAACAGCTTCACCAACCTAAACTGGAAAGACTTCTCCCTTGCCAGAGTGGCTGAGGACGGATTTCGTTTAGAGAGCCAAAATGTATTTTCTAGGATTTATTTTCTAGTAAAATCCTGGCTGCGTTCAAGGGATCTTTTACACACAATAAAACCTACATTTGTTTCGCGGGAAAACCCTTCCAAATGAGAACACTTTATTTGTTTGTTGAATTCAAAATGCAGCAGATTTCATCAAGACTCTTTGCGTTTCGCAGTGGTTTAGGCTCACGGGTTTATTAACTGAGCGCAGCCTGGTTTTCTTATCTGCGGGTAGATGAGAGGTATCGGAAATTTGATGTGGGTAATAGTCACATCTTTACATCTCTGAAGCCGGAATGAAAATCTGCTGGGATCACTTCTGCATATCATCTTTCGGATTAAGGTTGCAATCACTTTAAATAAAAATCAGTTTTGCGTCACTTAGCCTGAGCTGTGAATCATTTTGCCCGCCTGATTTGGATCCAAATTTCCCACCTTCCTTGCTTTAGGAACTGGATCCACTGATAAAACAGCAGCCCTATTCTGTGCATCTTTACTCCAAAGTAAGCCCCACTGAACGTGGAAGGTTTTGGGAACTTTCTGTTAAATATGGCAGGAGATTAATGCTTCAGGCTGGGCTGCCACTACCAAAAACGTATTGGAGTGGATGAGCTCTTGGGCCAAAATAATTCCCAGGGGCCCCCCTCCTTTAAAAAAAAAAGACTATGTAGGAAAGCCGTCCTTTCAAAATCTCGTTCTCTTGCACTACGCTGCATCCACCATTGCAGGCTGAAACACTGCTCTGAGCATCTTTTAAAAACTTTAAATGTTCTGTTTGAGCTTGCCAATGATACACCTACATTTCATGGCTTCCAGCCTCTGCAGGGCAATTAATTAAGGGAGAGCATAATTGGCCTGGTTTCCAATGGAGGGAAGAGGAGGAGGAGGAGGAGAGAGAAAGAGGAAGGGCAAGACCAGTTCCGTTATCTGCCAAGTCTGTCCCATCTTTCATCAGCTGCTTGGTCTGACCCTGGAAGGGTAAATGGGCTCCTTCTCTGAATGACCAGGCAATAAAAGTCACCCTAACAAAGGCAGCCTAAAAGGAGCAACCAACTGAGCCAGATGAGAAATAAATTTGAATGGGCTGGCAGAGCGTTTAAAAACAATTAAGACGCATTGAGAAGCCTCCGCACTTGGGAGAAAGGAGGCAGCGGTGTCTTACAGTCCGCTCCTCTGCGCCACACAAAACCAAGGCAGAAGCAGCCAGGGACTTAGGGGCACCAGAGTTTCACTTGGCAAACATTTTCTCTGGATTGAAATCCTCTTTTCAAAATGAGGCTGCGGCGGGGAAGAGCAGCGTTTCCAAAACTGGGCTGAGAGGGTCCGGTCGGTCACTGGCTTCCTAGCTTTGGTACCTTGACGGTCAGAAAACTCACCATCGTCCTTGGCACTTCAAAAGACCCGGGGCTTCAACATTCAAACGCAGGCTCCCAAAAACGCAGGCTTGTGCAGTCTGGGTTTGGGCTAGTGCCTGCCTTCTTAATGTCACCCCGCGCGTCTCATGAAATAGAAAGGCTGATCTTGTAAGAGTTGGTATGACCCACGGGTCAAGTGGTTTTCCTCCAAGATCACTTCCCTTCTGAAAACCTCGGGTTATTACATTTTAAAAGGTTTTTGTTTTTTGTTTTGACCTGTGTCAGAAACCCTCTGGAAATTCAAGAACAAAACCTCGTGGGCTTAAGAACCTGTGCTCCGGGTTCCAGTTTCTTCTAAGAGAATGTTTGCCCCTCGCATCCGCCTTACAAACAAAACAGGTCTTCAAATGAATCAGTCTTGACAGGCAACATGGCTCGTTCGTTCGTTCGTTTAATTTAAGATATGGATTTCAGCCCAGCAACATGCTTCGGTGTCCTGCCCGTTCCTTATGGGGGACCGTCGGGCAACGGCGGTTTGCTTTGAAACCCGGATCTTGAAGCGTAAAATCGGGGGTGAGGAGAGAAAGCAAGCAACCAGTGTGTCTTTGAGACGCAGCTCATCCATTCCCTCATTCCCACCCCCAATCAACCTAGAGGGCACCCTTAGGTCCCATAAACCGAAGGGGCCCCTCCCAAATTCCGTGCTGAAAGGAGCCATTTCGAATCAGCGTTTTTATCTCGAAGCTTTGGAAATCCCACCAAAATGAGGACCAGTTGGCCGCTCTCGCATTCACGAGGATGACCGGGCCGAGGCGTTCCGCCTGGGCAACCAAACCCTCGACGGGCAAGAAGAAAGAGGAAGAAATTCCTTCGCAAAGGATCGAGGATCGAGGGGGGGGCGCATTCCACCGGTTCTCTCCCCCCCCTCCATGCGGCCTTGGGCCACCAGGCTTCCTCCGCTATGCCCACCCCCTGCCACTCTTTTTCCCTGAAACGGGGCAGTAGTACCTTTTTCTTGGGTCCCGGCTCCCTGCGATCGGACAGGTACTTGCCCAGTTTGAAGGTGCCCGGCACGGGACCCAGGCGCAGGCCGGCTGGGATGCAGCTCTCCGCGGTGATGCCGAGCGCCGGCGGAGCCCGTCCGCTCTGCATCGCTGTCGCCGCTGGGCAAGGGCGCGGCGAGCGGGAAGGCGCTCCGGCAGGGGCTCTCCGGCAGGGGCACGAGGGAGCGAAAGCGGAGCGAGCGAGCAGAGGGCAGAGAGCGAGCGGCAGAGGCAGGCGGCGAGGAGGGCTATCTCCGCCCGCAGAGTGACGCGTCCCGGGCTGCGCGCCGCCTTTTCAATCGCCACTCGACGGCTCTCCCCTCGGCACGCTGGTGCTCCGGGGCGCCTCGTTGGAGTGGTGAGAGCGTGGAGCCCTAGGAGCAGCTGCCGAGTCCCATCCGAGGAGGTCACATGGAGCTTTTCCCGAGCCCCCTCCTCCTCCTCCTCCCACCCCCGCTCCCCCCCACCCCACCACGAATAATCGAGGGCTTTTTTGAATGGGGCAACCAACAATGGCGGAGGCGACCTTCCCATTCCTAAAAATCCAATTTGTCAAGGGCAAAGAAAAGGCACTGGTGAATCAAAGGTCTGGAGGGACCATTAATCCTCAGCATGGGGGATTGTCCCAGGGACAGTTACGATATTTTAAGTGACAAATCCACTGTATAATTTCTCCATAAATTTTACTTCCTTCGATTGTTCCTCGACAAACCAGTTTTGGAAACGAAGGGAGTGTTTTAAGTCTACTTGACTGAGCCTTTTGTCCGGCAGGGGACTTCAAAGTTCTTTAATTCTGCTCCCTTTGGCTGGATTGTAAAGGCGATTAAACAAAGAGATGAGGGGGAGATGTTTGGAGCACTTGTTAACTTCTATTGATTCCTGGCGTGTGCCATACAGAATTTGGGCAGGTACTTGATGGGAAAACACCAGAAAATACCTTCACTTTGAAAAAGGAAGAAAGCACCACCTCCGTATCCTCAGTTCATTTCAGGGTTCGTTTCAGCCCAGAAATCCGTTTCAGGTCGGCTTTGTGCTTCGGGTCTCGTTTTCTTCTGCATTCAGCGGCACGAAATAAGAATCCCTCGACGGTGCCTTGAGAACAGCGTGTCTGGCATCTGAAAGCGTGATAAAAGATGTTTTATCCGACTTACTAGGGGAAACGCCTCGCACAAGGTGAAAGGCAAAGCACCCTGGCAAGCAAATATCCTATAGTTGGCTTGAGGGTGGGAAGTCACGGAAGTTCTCATTTGGGGGGGGGCAAAATTGGGTACCCCCAGCTCTACCAAAATGTGTGTGTGTGTGTGCGTGTTTCCCTCCAATCTGCAGATACGCACAAAAGGTAGACTCCAATCAAGCAACATTCAACCCATCTCCTCTTAACGGCCTCCCAAGATAATCAAGAATACGTGTATTAAAATACCCTTCATTCATTCATTCTGGAGAGGGCAGTTTAGGCACTTCTTGAGAGGAAAGCACTTAGGGCGTCCGAGAATGGCTGGAAAACCTCATGGAGGCGTAGAAGGAAAGATTGAGCGGACTTCTGAAAGTACTTTCCTTTCTACCTCCCCAATCCTGGATCCAGAAATCTAAGAGCAAATGGCACCGGAAAGAACCGGCTTTACCTCTGAGCAGGACTGCACCACACACCTGTAATTCAGCCGAACAGCGCCGCTCATACTGACGTGATCCGTGTTTGCTGTTTTTGGAAACAAGTCGTGTTCTGTGCATTTTGATGAACGGATAGTGTGCTAGTAAAAACCGCCATTGGATGCATAGAAACACACCAGGTTCTATATCTGCCATCTATAATTGTCCTTCTGAAAATCCGGCAGGAATTAGAAATCTAGCCTTTTAAGCACAGGAAGGAAAATAAGGATTTTTTTTTTTACTCTGACTATTTTACTTATATTTAAAGAGGATCATTTGACAATTAGGAGACAGGACACAGGGTGACAAAATGAAATGCAACTAAGAAACATGTTTACTTTCCAAAAAAAAAGTCTTAGCCCATTAGTCTCAAAGCATCAGACTTGGAAAATGATCCTTAAAATTAACAGCCACACAGCTATTACTGGGGGCAAGTGCTGGATCATCACAGCTGGGAGATCAAATTCCCAACCAGCCATGAAGCCTAAACTACCTTATATTTATTTAGTTATATTCCAGCCTTCACCCGTGCAAAACATATATTAAACTGTAATCCCCCTCCCTCCCTTCCTTGCGAAAACATCACTTAAAGGAAGGGCAAACATATATGCCACGTGATTTACCACAAAAGAAGTCCTGTGCCAAAGTCTGGGGGCCACCATAGAAAAGGCCCTCTCATGTGTTACCAACCCTTGCACATCTGAAAGTAGGCCTTCATTTTATGATCTTCATACTCAGGCAGGTCTATATGGGAGAAGGTCGGTATGAGGATCCAGTGAGGAGCTGAATTCACTCCTTTGGAAAACTACAAGAGAAGGACGGATGCAGAAGCTAAAATTGAATAAATACAGGAAAAAATTCCTTCCTATTAAGACTGCTCTGAAATTTTCTGATAACTAAGTTGACTTGGAAACACACTTCACTATTTGCTTAGGTGGTTGAAATCTTACCTGCAGTCTTCTGCACACAAAAGCCCTTGGCATCCATTCACTAGCAGGCCAAGCTACGATCTTACAAAGATCGCATTAGCCCTGGCCAATGGCAAAAAACTATGGGGATTCTAGTTGTACCTGGATGCAGAGGTGCATTGTGTACATATCCAAGAGCCTGCATAGCAAATGGCACCCAAATCCATCATCAGGCAGTAAGAAACTGCTTCAGTAAATCTTATTATCTTTCTAGAAGTTAGACTTAGGGTGTTTTCCCACTGTCACTAGAAGTACCCATTAAGTACCCATTAATAGGGTACTTAATGGGTGCTTCTAGTGACAGTGGAAAAACACCCTTACTAAGCACTTTGTAGCCTTATAGACTGAGGGTCCAGCTGCACCTAAGCTTTAATCCACATTTGATCCAGCTTCAGAGTGACAAATAAAGTGACATTTTCTCTCCACATTACGTAACCCAAAGGTGATCTGGGTTGGATAATGTAGAAGGAAAACTGCTTGTCACTTTGCTGATGTGTTCTCTCACCCTGAATGTGGATCAAATACGGATTAAAACTTAGGTGTAGCTGGGTCCTGAAGCTAAACACACGTACTAGGAAGAAGATTCTCTTGCAATGAGCAGGACTTATTCAGTTCCTTTGCATTTCTAGGCCACCGCATCACATTTTTTAAAAACCTGAAATTCTGGTTCCTTTCCCTCCTAGCCATCCACTGCCACACAAAAGTCAGCTAGGATCTAAAAACCAAAAAAGAAAAAAGCCCTTCCTCTGCATCACATTCCTCTCCTAGTACTTAAGATCACAGGATCAAGTAAATAATAGAGTCCCTGCATGCGTTTGACGGTAAGATTGGATAAGTAGGTTTGGATTGTTCCTGAAGATTCCTTTGAGAATAAAGACAATGAATTCGGGGCGCTTGGATTTCAAACAGGCATGGATAAGGTCGTTTGAAAAGAAATCTGGTTCCCTCTTCCTAAAAATGGACCTGGACAAAACGGGCGACGCACTCCTAGCCAGAGGCTTTCTGGGCGGAATTTCGCCCTCCACTCCCTGAGTTCTGCTCCTTTATAAGCCTTTCGGGATTGTTCCCGGAGTCGATCTCAAACTCTCCGCAGTTAATGAAAACGTTAACGTGACCACGCTTGATTTGTATTCAACTCAGTTGCTTTCATTCAGCTCGGCGGCTTCATGGCTCTCAGAAGGCGACTTTCATGCAAATCTCTCGGTTTTGTCTTCGAAATTTATTTCACACTTAACATCTTAACCGTTTACATGGTCGGAATTCCTTCGCCCGAGGTAGACTCAAGGAGGCTTTCCTTAGCGGAAGGCACAAAGGCTTCAAGAAGCTTTGACCTCCGTGAGAAGAAGTCCTCCCGAAACCCGGTGGCGTGGGAGCCCCCTTCCAAACACCGCCAGGAGTTAGTGTTTTGGGGGTCCTGTTACCTCGAAGCCTCGAGGGGAGGGACGGGGCATCGGGACCACAGCACACCCGGCGTGGCGCAACCAGATCCCTTCCCACCCAAGGACCACGGAATCTGAGCGGCTTCCTCGCCGAGGAAATAATCTGATTTCACGCCCGTGCGTACTTGGATGCCGAGAAGCTCGGGCGAACGATCAGAAAATGGAACCAGCTTGTTAACTGGTTTCAGTGATTATTGGGAATGACCCACTGCTTGGTGCCTGCCTTGCCTCTGCCCCTCGCCTTTATCTCTTCCCTTTCCTCGGGTCACTTCCAGGAAAACGACCGGAGCCTTGACCTAAGCAAAAGGGAGCACCCTGACGCTTCTGGCCTGGGACCAGAGACCCTATTCAGTGGCTGCACAAGCACACATGGAAAGTGCTTTGAAAGCGGCTTAAAGATGGTACCATGTGGACACTAATGTCCCCATCCCATCTCTAAAAGTGTGTTTTCTAGCCTTTAATGTGGGTTAGAGGCACTAGTGTGTGGATGGTACCATGTCTAAGAAGAAGAGTTTGCTTTTCTCACCCATTTAAGGGGATTCAAAGTGGCTGACAAAGCTTTCTACTTTTCTCCCCACAACAGACACCCTTGAGGTGGGTGGGGCTGTGAGAGCTCAGAAGAGAGCTGTGACTAGCCCAAGGTCACCCAGCTGGATTCGTGGAGGAGGACAGAATCGAACCCGGTATTCCCAGATAAGAGTCCACCACCCTAACTACTAGACCAAACTGGCAGCCCTTGTTTCCATTAGGAGAAGTGACAATTCTTTCCTTTTTCTCTTTCTTTTGAATTCAAAAGTGCTTGGTATGTATTTTGTGGTGCCAGTTTTTAAAAAAACACATGATGTGATATATCGTACTGTAATTGTGCCATCCACATTCTTATTGTACATTGCATTTATTATTAACCACCTGGGGCTCCTGGGCTGAGCTCAGAGGTAGAGCAACTGCCTTCAGGTTCGTTCCCTTTGGTGTCCCCAGAAGTGGGTTGTGGCAACCGCCTCTGTTATCTACCCATAAAACTGCACGGAGGTGTCCGTATGGTCACCAGGAACAGCCCTGATCCAGGGCAACCGGGCCACAAGCGGGCCACCTTGAGCCCCCTTTGGTTGGAAAGGCAGTAGATAAATAAACTAGCAGGAGAGTTGTGAGGTAGCTACACTCTACAAACCACCCACTTCTAGAAAATAAGTGCCATTAAGGATCAATCCTTAGTGCCAAAGGGAAAGAATTTGAGAAGGCTTGTCGTGCTGGCAGCTAAAGACGAGTTGATCGTGACCTTCCTTTTCCAAACTGATCTCTGCTGTATTTTAAGATTCTGTTGGGTATTGTGGAGTTGTGGCTGACTCCTGGCGGACGGCATAGGGACCTCCAAGCAGTTTTCCCAGCAAAGACGCAGAAGTGGTTTGCCATTGCCTATTCCAAGGAGAATCTGGGGACTGAACCGGAAACCCTCATCACTGGATTGCGTGAGCCTGAGTGCGGAGATATCTAAGGCATCACCCTCCAGCTGTGGCTGGACTACAGTTCCCATTAGTCTTCAACTGGACGAGCCAATGGCAAGGGATGCTGTGGCCTGAGCTCTTTTTAGGAAATGAAGGCTAGAAGGCCTCCAGGACTCATAGTTCCCCCAGCAATACCCGGTTGCTCTTAAGGAATGAGATGCTTTTCTGTGCAAAGGGATATACTGTGCAATAAACCCGACACACTGGGTAAGTGCCCTTCAGAAGGTTCAGGTTACCTTCCATGCCTGGTGCGCGGGAACTAAATACTGAGAGGAATTACCGGAAGCTGAGGGGTGAATTTAACTTCTAACGCAGCCAGGCTGCGTCTTAGTAAAAAAAAAAAAAGGGGGGGGACAAGGAAGCAGTTGATTTAGGATAAATGAAGATGAAACAGGTAAAAGCAGATCTAGCGAACAAATAATATAATAAGCCCTTGCACTAACCCAGTTCAAGAGCACATCTTAGGAATGGAAATGGAAAAAAGAGGCCTGCGATCCTGAAACAGCCGGTCTGGTGATTAGAAGAAAGGCAGATCTCTCCTGGGTTAGGGGGAGTAACGTCGAGTAATGATTGTCATATGGCTTACTACAGGGACTGGAGCTCGTTGGCCCCAGGATGCCTTAAGGCGTCCACAGAAGTTAAAAGAGGGAAACGCCGTAAATCTAAGACAGACTTTGCACCTGTAACGCCTCCTTGCAACTACGTGAAGGGGACCGTCGGGGCTCCCCCTGCCTCAGGATAGAGCCCACGTCGGATCGAACAGAAGTGCTCAGGGCTTTTCGAATAGGCCCTCCATGCCGTGCAAGCTTTTGCCAGGGAGAAGCGCCATTAAAGTGCGCGGTCGTCGTTTTCTCCCAGAGAAACGTCCGGAACTGCGGCCTCCTCGTCTCTCCCTGCCCTTGACCACCGGGCTCCGGCCCTACTGGGTTCCGAGACCTGCAGCCCCCAGGCCCGCGAGCCGCTCAGTTGCTGCTCCGGCCCGCCGAGGTTGTACGTGCGCCCTCGACACCTGAAGGCACCGCGAGTGGCTTCAGATCGACCGCGCCGCCAGTGGGATCCTCAGCCAGCGAGCCTGGACTCAAGACTCAACGTCCGGATTTTGCTGGAAATGGAAAGGGCTCGGGGCTGGCGACCGGGAGAGCAGGGAGAACGAACGAGGAGCCCCGCTGGATCAGGCCACAGCCCGTCTGGTCGAGCATCCCGTCGCGCACACGGAGGCCCACCAGTTGTCCGTGGGCATCTCGAGCAGAGACAAGGGCGGCCCTTAGAACAACGGGCGCGACACGGGATTCCAGCTTTCCTGCGTCTCCGGCCAAGAAAGCCCTCTTGACCGTCCGGAGCGCGGCCCGAGAGAGAGAGAGAGAGGCGTCGTCGGAAAGCGACAATCGGTGGATGAGGGACTGCAAATGACCCCTCTGATCCGCGTCCCAAATTGGGAGGCCAAGGGCCGGGAGAAAGGCGGAGGAGTAATAAATTCAAGGCAAGAACGAGCCCGTCTAACCTCTGCCCCGTCGGCTTGGGGCTGACGCCCTGTCTGGGTGAAATATGCCCTCCCGATCCGCCTACCAGCCGCAAGGAAGCCGGGGAAAGGGGAAAGGAGAGCAAAGAGGAGCCCTCCGGCGCTCCATTGCCCGGGCCGGGGGGGGGGGGCTTGGGGCGTGTTCGCCCACGCCGGCTCCACTCGACGAGCGTGAAAGGAGCCACGCGAGTCGCCTGAGCCAAAGGGCCTCAAGAGGGGGCCACGCTCGCCAAGCGTGCGGCTCTCTCGGCTGCTGCTGCTCAGCGGTTCCCCGTTGATTTCTTTCTGTCCCGGGGAACGATCTCCCGCGCCAGACGGGCGACGGAGGGAACGAGCAGAAAGCCACGTTCGCCTTCGTTTCTTTCTCCTTTCGCCCCTCCCCCTCCCCCACGCCCCTCCCCCTCCCCAAAAAAGGCCAGGCTGAAATCGATCCAACGCGCCCACTGGAGCAATTCACGCCGTGACAAGCTGGGTGTGCATTGAGGGCAAGATGGAAGGGGAGCCTCGGGGAGCCAATGGGATGGAAAATTAAATGAAATTAAATGGCTCGAACGGCCTCATTGTCCCTTATTAAAAAGGACACATTAATTACATGCTCCCAGCTTTATTTCGAGACAATGTCGGGACTCAAAACACTCCGCGAGTCCCTCTTGAGACGCTCCGTCGGGGCCGCTGGAAAGACCAGCTGAAAAAGGAGGGAATGGCTCCTGCCCAGCGACAGAAAGAGACCGGTTTCCCCCTAAGTAGAGCCGTCCATTCTCCCCCCCACACACACACACTCTCTCTCCCGCGCCCCAGAAGGAAGGGTTTGGCTCCGGCCTCGCTCCCTTTTGGCTCGCACAGGTTTCCCCATAATGAGGCATGAATGTTAAGGAACGCCAGGCGTCCAAAGAGGCACCGTTGCGCCTCGCAATGTCCCACCAGGGAGCTCCATTCAAAGCGTCGAGCCGCCCCGGCTCTGAGAAGGTTCAACATTACATTCAAAGCAGCGTGAAGGCCTGTCGATGGGGGCAGCTCCATTGTGCCGCCGGGAAAGAAGGCGCGGATGCGCGCACGAAACAAACCACACACACCAAGGAAGGAAGGAGGGAGGGAGGGAGAGGGCTTCGCTCAGTCGCCCAGACTCCCTTAGGGAAACGGAGCCGATCTGCCGTCGACAAAAGAACCTCTTCGGCGTCGCAAGGAAGGCGCGTTGCTGCCACGATCTGCTCCGCGAATGCTACGGGCCAAAGGCGCTTCGAAGTTGTTCTTCTCACGCCGTTTGCCCTCCGGCCGGTCTTTCTCTTCTCCAACCCACGGCGAGGTCTTGTTCTCGGAGTGTAGATCGCTCAGCGAGATCCGACGCCTCGCACTCGATCTCTGCGCCACGCGAACGTCGAATCTGAACTTCGACGCCCCGTTCCAGTAGCCGTAACCAGCCTTTTCCGTTCCGTTCCGTTCCTAGTCACGCGTATTTCCCTACCTTTGGGTACCAAATCTCCTTCCCGAGTCAGTTTGGTGTTTTGTTTCGTATTGTTTTAAAAATGAATCCGTGTCTATTCCACGGGGATTGAGGAGGGAATCGAGACAGGACGCGCACTCTTGGCGAAGGATGCGCTGGAGAGAGGGAGAGCATTTACCTCGCACTCCGCCCCGCTTTTTAAACCGGTTCTCGCCCTGTTCTCTACGACAAAGCCTCCCCAGTCAACGGCAGGCAGCCTGAGGGTTTCTGCTGTGAATTTTCTCCCGACCAGACCCGGAGTAAGGGCGGGAGGGGAGTGGATTCGCCCCAAAGACGGCTTCGTGGAGGAGCGTTCAAAGCGACAAGGCCTGTTGCTGCTCTTCCTCTTTCTTACTTAAATTTCGGCTAAGGGTTTTTTTTAGGCAGAGACAGGCTGGGCTGGGCAGATTGGTGGCATATCGTAGCCCAGAGAAAAAGGACGTAGGTCGGCCCCTTTAGTCACCGGGGCAGTGGTCGCACTTAAGGTTTAATCCAGCTTCAGTCCAGTTTCAGGGTGAAAGAATGCCTCAGCAAAGTGACGAGCTGTTTTCTTTCATTGTTAAATAACTCAGAAAATTCACCTTTGGGATAGGTGATGTGGAAAGAAAATTACCGGTCACTTTGCTGAGGTGTTCTCTCGCTCCGAAGGTGGACCAAAGGCGGATTAAACCTTAGGTGTGACCACAGCCCAGGAGTCTCACGCCAGGGTGACCTGGCCTTGGCCTGCGTGCTTTTGAACCCCGACTGCAAGCGCATATAGCCTTCCCTTTCATCTCACCTAACACGAAGCGTGGCGGAACTACTGGTAAGAGAAAAGCACTCTGCACGTGCTCGAGGGAGCTGCCGCTCTACTGACTTACCTACCCAAAGCACATATCCCAAGACTGAGCACTAGTCATGGTTTATTTTAAGAGGAGTTGGATAGAGAGGGTAATCTTCCACCCTGAAAGCATTTTTTCCCCTTTCTGAAGGTCTGGGGAAGAAAGGGATTTCAGTTCAGGCCCTGCTAACCGTGAATGCTTGGAAAGGTCGCGGCTGCTATCTTTTAAAGATGAGGCCTGGCCTGGTTCACAAACTGAGATCGAAAACCTGAGAAATATTGAGGATCCAAGAAACACAAAAGACAGAGATTAACCAGTATTAAGAGACATACACTTTTCACATGCACAGGAACACTGTTAATGTGTCTCAAGACAGAAATGGCAGAACGCAAAGGACTCTTTAAACCGCAGATAAGGAGTTCAAATTTTTGAAGAGCCCTCTAGAATGAAAAAATCAAACGAAACAAATTCCTTCCTTTGTAGACAAAAAATATGTAGATAAAAAAAAGGACAGGGTTATTGCGGAAGGGCCTTTAGCTGGGAAACTCCAGGTCCCTCCCCTAACTTAAAGTGATGCAGGCAAAGTGGCAAAGACGGCAAGAAATGTTCCAGTGAGACCATCGGTACAGAGTTTTCTGTATCCACACCTAGTGGGGATTTTTAAGCGGTTCAAAAGTGTTTTGGCGGTGGTAGATGCCACATGCTAGTGTCCCCATAAGGGCTGGAGAATACACTTCCGAGGTGCATTTTCGGGGCTGGAATGGGAATTAGAGGCGGGATGGGAACACGGGCCGCCAGGTGCTCCCACCTCTGGACAGGTACTCAGACCTTCCTAGCAGAGGTTAACTGTACTTTCAAATCAGCCACCTTAATAGGCATTACAGAGAGAGAAAAAGAAGCAACGGGAGGCTCTCGGGTGACCGGGTCACGCCACTGCCCTGTTACACCGCTCACAAAATTGGGGAGCTCTGGCCAGGCGATGTTTTTTCACTCCAGCAGGCGCAGGGAAAGAAGGAGGGTGTGAATCCAGTTTCAACCTGTTTTCAGGCTGAAACTGGAGCACGTCGGCAAAGTGATGTGCTGTTTCCTTTCTACATTACCTAATTCACCTTTGAGTTAGAGAAGATGGGGGGGGAGGAAATGCCTGGTCACTTTGCTGACGCGCCCCCCTCGCTCCGAAAGCGGACTGATCCCGGATTAAAATGTACATGGGAACGCAGTGGCGAGCTTGGAGAGCGAACTTCTGGCTCTCGCGAAAGCCCGTCCGACCGCGCGTCTCTATGAATTGGTGGCCTATTGAGAAGCGGAGGGCGGGTGGGGAAGAGAAGCGGGAAGGTGACGGGGCTTAAAGCGGAGCGGCCTCCTCCCGAAAAGCCCAGGCGGCCGGGCGCGCTTGGTGGCCGGGCGAGAGCGACGGGGCTCCGAGGCCCCCGACCAGCTGCGCGGGGCGCACAAGACGCGGGTGGGACATCGGAGCCGCTTCTGAATCGTAATTCGGCTCCTGTGGGAACCCCGGCAGATGACACGACGAGCCGGGGCCGCCCCTTGGCCGCTTCGGCCTTCCCCCGTGGCGTTCTCGGCGAGCTTCGACGGAGGTCCGCGGGAAACTCCGCCGTCGATCCCTAGTGTGGACGCGCCCGGGCCGGGCACCCCCGGGGGAAGGCCGAAGGGGAGCGGCCGGCGAGCGCGATCGCAGGCCCGCACAATCGGCGGCTTTCAAAAGGGAAGCGGGTTCATCGCGTATTCAAAGGCTGTCGAAGGCACGCCGGCCGCCCTCCCTCCCTCCGTCCGCCTTTCTCCTTGGCCCACTTTTCTCCGCCGGCTCTTTCGGTTGACAGGGTGCAAAGAAAAGTCACCCGACTTGTGAATGGCAATGTTTCGGTGTACCTTATACATTCATACCTTTTCTCCCGCCCTCGCCTTCCGAGGAGCCCCAGTCTCAATTCGATTTTCCTTGCTGCTGGGCACATTTAGCGGCGCCTCTATTGGGGAAGTTCATTTCTAGGCAAATGTATTCAAGAGCGGAGGGGAATGAATAGGACCGTGTGTCAGCCGCCCCTAATTGGGATTAAAGCACTTCGGACCATATGCGAAGAGTGACAGAAATTCTCAGGTTCATTGTATTCAGGCTCCCACCCGCCCGGACACTCCTCCTCGGGAGAAGGTGGACAAAGCTGGCGCAGAAGCTGAGCGCCTAAAAGAGACATGGCCTGCCTAGAGGAGGGGGGGCATTTTCTCTGTTCCTCTCCCCACCGCCACCAACAAATGCTTCTGACAGCTTCTGGATGGGGCCAGAGAAGGGGAGGAAGAGTAGTCCTAGTAATAGTAGTAGTAGTATAGATAGAACCATGGCCAAAGCAATTCCACCCAAATCATTCCTGAAAACTATCTTTTTAATCACCTTTTGGATTGAATCTATGCTTTTGTCCCTGAGAGTGGAAACCACAACATATCGGAAAACCCCAATTTAAGATCACCTTTCTGACCCCAGTGAAGGGCAGGCCAATGTCTCTCTCTGCTGAAGATCCAGATCCACAGATTGTCACACGGACTTATGGTAAGATAAAAAAGGAATCTGTCACTCAGGTGTTACTAGGGCACAGTTTGCACCATCCTGACCCACTAGGCACACTGGCTGTGTACCAAAGGTCTTGGAGCCCTTCTGAAGAGTTCTGCCTTAAGGTTTAATGCACTAGCAGCAGCACAATACTACACAAAAAAGGGGGGGTTGCACTAGGCCTTGGTCCAGATTATATCCCAGAATAGGTCCCTGTGACAGGCCCCACATGTGGATGGCAGATACCTGTTCTGGAATATAATCCAGAATAAGACACAGAGACTTTCCAATGACCCCAAACCACCTAGGAGGATAGAAAACTAGGATATTTAAAACTGGGAAATAAAGTTAGTAGGGAGAAAAGAAGGGGGGGACTCTGATGGAATAAAAAAGAATGATCGCTTCAAGAACCTTTGGCAGGGTTGCAAAAAATGAGTGTGGGAATCTCTTGGGGACCCTAAATTCCAGGTTCTTTGCCTGCAGTTCTGCAGGGAGGGGAAGGACAGAAGGTGTAACTAAACGCTTGAATAAACGTTAAAGGCCCAGGGCACAAATTTGCAAATAATTTATCCAGGTTGCTCCTTTAAAGCACAGAGCTGTAAAAGCTGTAATTTTAGATCATATTAACAGTATTCCAGGAAGGACAAATCTAATGTGCATATAATAGGGCAATAAACACACACACACACACACATATAAGTCAATAGGCCCCTTGTAGGCTTGCTGGTGCAGTGTGAAATTGTCCTCATAGGAAAAAACTTAAATGTTTTTCAGCTCTGTTATATTATGTTGTTGACATTCCTTTTTCATACACATATTCGGTTTTAGGAAGAGCACATCCTGTCAATTCACACTTTATTCTAGCGTTTTAGTCCTACTCTGGTCAAACTAGAATCCACTAAGCCTTTCGGTTCTCTCTCTTTGGATATTAGAGGTGCCATAATAATCTAGCAGTATGGGGGATTTTTTTGCAATGTTGAATCTTTCTCATCAAATATCCTTCTTACAAGGGGTAACCTGAAGTGAGATATGTAAGAGAAAGAGTTGCAGAACCGTATGTTGATGGAATTTTAATGCTACATATGATGCAGTGAATATTACAGCGCCACAGATAAGTGAAAAACCAAGGATTTAGAAAGGATCCAGATTACAAAGTATTTCATTTTTACTCAGAAATGGAGACTTTATTTAACAAAACCAACAGGTGATCAGAAGGAACAGCAGTGCAAACTGATGAAAGAAAATTTAAACAAGTGTTGAAAAACAAATAACATTCTGTTCACTCGTGTTTTTAAATCCAATATAGTTATTCTTCAGCCAACAAAGCAGCATATCGGGCCTGTTCACACTTGGCTTTATTCTGGAACATATCCTGGAATAAGGGCCTGCTGTCCACATGCTAGTGCAGGTTACAGCAGGTTCCAAGTGAGGCCTGCTAGAGTCAGCATTAGCATGTGGACAACAGACCCCTTATCCTGAGATATATTCCAAAATATGGCCAAGTGAAAGTAGGCCCAGAGATATTTGCTGAAGAAATGCCAGGTGACTGTTGCAAATATTTGTAATATTACAAATAAAAACATTTTGTCCACATTTTATAAAATAGTTTCTCCATTTGTTATTAAATGCTCTAGAAACAGTTCTAATTTTTTCCCCTCTCTCACTTAGACCCTTCTTGCCCATTGTTGGTATCTTCAATATGAAGCGAGACAGTTGTCATCTTTGTCTTTGGTCATGGAGGTTGTGGGTTTATTTTATTTATCCTCCCCCCTATTTCTGTTCAAGCTTCAAAGACCTTGCAGTCTCCCTGTAGGGGTAACCCTCAAGCCCTGATATTTCGTTTTCTGCATGCTTGTGGGTGGAATGACTGTCAGGAAAGAGGTCAAAGTTTGGTGGCAGCCAGTTTCCAATGGCATGCCAGTGAATTCTGTGTCAAAATGCTTCCTTAGTGAACTCTGCTTGCTGGAGCGTTCGCTTCCAGTCTTTGGGTTTTATCCATCTTGGAAAAGGATCTAGTACAGCTGTGGGTGGAGAGATAATAGCTGCATGACCACTCAACCAGAGATGCTGCCAGAAGGGGCTTAGGCCGATGCACACATGAGTCTTGGGCCAGAAGCTGATAAGACATGTTCCTACCATACGGGAATGTGAATAATATACATTTTAAAAGCTCCAACTCAAGGTTTCCTACTTGCAGATGACCCTGTTGTGTCTCTTTGCCATTTGTGTTTGTGGGTTGTATACCTAGGGTTTGGTTTTTTTAACAGTGTATATAACAATGGTAAAGCAAGATAGCAGTGTGAAAACAAAGCACATGCAAAAATGAATGTATGCTGTTACAGAAATGTATTATTGACAGAAAATCCAGTGAACAACCCAGATTTATTTCTTGGCATTTCTTTATCCCTTTCAAGAGTCAGAAAATAACTCCCAGAATGGCTTCTAGATCTCTTAAAAGCACAACTGTGTGCACTTTCAAAGTTTCAGTACACTAGTAGGAAGCACATATGTCTTTTCTGCACTGGATCTTATTCCAGATTATACCCTGGAATAGGGACTTTTATCCACATCCTGTTGTAAACTATGACAGGCCACAAGGATGGCAGGTCCCTATTCCAGAATATAGTCCATATGAAAGCCCAGTGCAGAAAGGGCCAAAGAGATAATGAATTACAGGGTGGAAAAAATACACTCAGGTAGTTACAGCTTATTATTGTTTATAATATAAAATGTCCTTGGGTTAGAGTCATACCAGATGCTTTCAGTCCTCTAGATGCCTTTCTTCCCTAGGAATTTGAAGATGTGTTCTGCTTCTATGCAAGAATTCACAAGTATTTTCTTTATTCTCCCTTCCAGAAGCATAGTTAGCTTTATTAATAGGAAAATACAGAGAGATTGACCAACAAGTGTCTATAGTGATCAGAATTACATTCTGTTGGTGGCTGAGCAGGAGTAACTATCGAGCAAGATATTTGCACATGGGTATCAAATACAAGCACAGAGGCTCTTTAAGAGAAAGTACCATGGTTCATTTATTTGCTCAATAGTTATTGAGCAAATTGCCATCAGTTTCTAGGTCTAACCTTTTAAAAATGTATTGCTTTTAAAATGCTGTAGACCATTTTTAGATTTCTCAAAGAAGTGGTATAGGAATGTTTTAAATAAGTAAATAAAAATAGTGAGGGCATAGTCCAGAAGAGTTGGGATACCAGACATGTACAAGCCAAATATTTTTGGAATAGATTTTAATTTATGTCAGCTTGACAGACAATAAAGGTGGCCCTCAGATTTTAGCAAGAGAAAAAAGAGATCAGCAATCCAAATGACCAAACTTGGCAGGTTGCCCACATACATATGTTTACTATTCTACAATAACTTCCTTCCTCTTTGTATCTCACAATCTTCACTGGTCCTTATTCTGGACTATATCCTAGAATCTATGGTGACACAACCAGCCTGGTAAACTTTAAGAAAAGATGAGACAAAATTGTGGAGGTCAAGTGAACCAATGTCCACAAGAATAGATGCCTAGGTACTGACTCCAGGTTGGAGGGACAAGCAGGATGCCTCTCTAGGCCATCTGCAGGGATCTGAGAACAGGTGATGGTTTTGCCTCTGTCTTCTGATTGAGAAGCTCAGAAGGCCACTGTGTGAGACAGGATGCTGGATGACAGGAGTTGTGGCCTGATCAAGCAGGACTTCTTTTATGTTCTTATGCAGCAATTCTCATGGCTTTATCCAAAATCTATGGATTTTGAGCCACACTTCAAACATTCTTTATCATTCAGCAAGACCCTTTCTGGATAGGTTTCTGTCCCATTTATTATACTGTGATGATTCAGAAGTTGGGGAGTAAACCTTGTTATTTGGTAGCCTATCAAAAATATGTAAATGGCAATGCTGGTAACCAATTAAAAGCATGCAGACGGGGACAGAAGTATGTGAGATGCAGAATGTTTAAGGATCTGTTTCAGTCGGGTAGGGTCTGTGAAGGAAAAGAAGACAGGAAGAGAGAGGGGGGGGGGAAACCAGATGTTATGGGGACTTTCATGATAATAGACACATGTCCCCAAACCAAGAAGAACTTTAAACTAAGGTCTGGTTTAACAGACATTTCACTGATGAACTGCAAACAAGGAATAGTAGAATGGGGGAGACAGGCAGTCATTTGTATAAAAAAAGCAATAGTTATTGAAGACAAATAACCAAAAATCATCATCAGCACAATATTGAAGGGAGGGGGCTTTAAATGTTGGTGCTCCCTCCCTCATTTATTTCCTGGGGTGGGTTGTGGCTCCAGTTTTTTTTTTAAGTATCTCTGAGGTGGCTTAGAGATGGTTTACATGCCTCTCTCGTCTCATGAATATTCCAGAAAAGGTGGATTAGAGATCAGATGGGAACACAAGAGCCACATGCTACTTTTTCGAAGGCATTTTTGAGCCACTTTTTGCTACTTGTGAACACAGACTAACACAATCCATGAAGTCACAGTGTCAGTCAACCATGGCCAAAATTAATTGGTTTCTCAACCCTACATCCACTGTTAGACCATGTGAGTCTAACAATTACCTCAACCAAATACACATTAATTTGGCCAGAGCAAAAGCCCTCTTGTCCCTTTCTTGTGTGGGAAAATTAAGAAAATTAACTAACTTTTCTGACCTAGGAAGCAAAACTTCCTAGGGAACAGGAGTACATTTGATCCAGATGGTTGTTGCTCGTTCCATACGTTGAAAAAGGCATTGGCCTGAGTCTTGAGGAATAAGAAGAGGTCAGCATGCTGAAAATGCACTCTTGTTTTAACTCAAAGAATTCTGGGTTTGAAAATGGAAGCTGTCAAGGTGTGTAAGTGGAATGAGAGACTGAGACAGCACACAGGTAAAATCCACTTATCAGTGTCTCTGTTGCAGCCAAGAAATCCAACAGCGTTCTCACTCCATAAGATGCAAAGCAGGTAGCTTTAATAGCAAGAATAACATGAACACTACAAGAACACTACAATAGACAGGAACATGTTTACAGGTTATATGTGCGGGGTGTCAGCATTGGTATACACCCCCACTTAAGCTTACATCATTCCAGACAGCTGCACTACATTCTTACAACAACAGAACATATCTTGATTCCTAGCCTGGGAAGCAGCAAAGCCATAAATACCTCTTACCTTGGAAGTCTAGCTCAGTGTAATCTTCTGTTTCTGACCACATTAACCATTTAACTACTTGACAGAAACCTGTTATTCCTGCACTTATCTGGTAATCCAGAATAAGAAGCACCATAGTCCACATGGTTTGGTTGAGACTAGTGGTAATCTGGATAAGAACTATACAGTACTAAGGATGCAGTAGTCTGGATTAGTGGTGGACCAGATTAATCAGTACATCCACCACTGTAGCACCATCTGATCCAGTAGAAGTGATAGGCCACCCAAACATAGAGTGGATTGAGAAAAAATGTGGGTGTCCCATCAAGTAACGTCCTCTGTGACGGCAAGACTGCAAAGGTGCCTTCACAGTCCCTTTGGAACTACAGACGCTTAATGCAAATATCTCCAGTGGTGGTTGATCCAGGTCTAACTAATCTAAGCTCACTAATACTAATGCGGCACAAGATTAACTTAATCCCATCAACCTGCACCATGAAGACACAACTTGAACTATTAGCGGCCCCTGCCCTGGGCATAAGAGCTGCCAGATAATGTTAATGTGGGTAACCCAAATGAATCATTACAACTTGTTTACCTATTCCGGGAAGCCTGAATGTTTGCCAATCTTTTGTTTGCCACTGTTTCTGTCCAAAATTCTGTCCCCATACCCTGATGGGTTTAAAAGTAGGTGTCCCCTTCCATTCAGAATGCAGTCTCACCAAGAGCCATTCAGCCCCAACCTGGTCAACAAACAAACCAAACCTCTAGCCTTTTAAAAATTCTGCACATGGAAATGCTGCTCAACATGTGTTCAGAGTTGTTCCCATAACAGGGAATTAAAACCCAAGGACTCCCAAATTTGTAACGTGCCACTCTAGCTACTACAATAAGGAAACTTTCTTGGCCATGATACCGGATAACATACACATTTCCATCTTCGCTGCATTGAACTGCAAACCATCCAGACACATCTCTGAAAGTCTTCTTTATTTCTCTTCCATTAAAGTTAAGCCCCCTTTTCTTGCCTACAAGACTGTTCCCAGAATGGCTTGCTTCTGTGTCAACTTCTATTTACTTTCACACTCTCTTGCCCTATTAGCTCCACATAAGATGCTGGTCTAATTGCCTGCTTTGTGACTTCTGTGAGACTGCCATTATCTAGAAACCCTTGCCTGACCTTATTCCATGCCTCAAGCTCTCTCCTTTCAGTTCTTCAGCCTACACTTACTCTGTTAGTCACCACTGTCACACACAACACCATGCCCTGTTCAGTAATGGCTGACATGAAGTGGTAGAAAGGCAAGGGCGTGCAGGGTGCATCAGGGTTTTCCAAAATGGAGTGCCAGGCAACGTTCTACACCTTTATCATCTAGTGTAAACCCAACCTAATGTTTCAGAATAAATTATGAACATATTTACAGTGGCCCATCATAGAAGCAGAGGGTACCATCCATCCAAAATGAAGGATTTTGCACTTCATTGACATCAGCAAGAAAGGTCATGGCATGGCATTAATTCTCCACTGGTCATCACAGCACTTGGAGTGCTGTTACATTGTGGTAAGATCCACATCCTGCCTTTATGGTGTTGTGATTGCCCTACGGGTGTGTAAATTCTACATGACCTGCATGCTCAGGGACACATTTGGTACACAGGAGGAGCGTGACATTATCTGCACCTTGAATGGACTCATATTCACACAGCCTCTCTGGTGCCATAAGTGCTTGCTGGAACATCTGAACAGCAAAGTGATAAGAAGGGCTCTGGCGGCTCTTCCTACCATACTCTGGTCTCCTTGGTAGTCTTACCACCACCATCACCCCTTCACTGCCACTTGATGAGACCTGACTATTTCCTTGGTGGACCGTCCATAATCACAGAACACAAGCAAGTGTTATTCATTAATAGTAGGCAACACTATTCTTAATGCACAAGGAGAAACTCACCATACTTACAGCATTCTGCTTCCTGCCACCTGGATCCTGCCCCTTCTGTTTATTTTTAATTTATGTGGATTGTAATGACACCATGGCTGTGTTAACACCTAAGTTTTAATCCAGTTTCAGACCACTTTCTGAGTGAGAGAATACATCAGCAAAGTGACGAGTCATTTTCTTTCCGCTTTATCTAAGCCAAAGGTGGCTTTTCTGAGTTAGATAATGCTGAATAAAATCAGCTCGATACTTTGCTGATGTGTTTTCTCACTGTGAAAGTGGACTGAAGCTAGATTAAAACTTAGGTGTGTACACAGCTTATGTCATCAAAGCCCAGTGATTTTTTTCCAGAGTAAATTTGACAAGGATTTCCCTAACTGAAATTATTTCAAATGTTCTTAAAATACACAAACAATCTTCTTCTCTCTTCCAAGCATATCCAAGGACAGACTTCTGGACCTTTGAAGAAGTTCCCCACCCCCACCCCCTCCCCTTCAATTCTGAATGAGAGACTCTGCCTTTTAGGGGAACACATTTGCATGAAAAGCCTGAGGAATTTCTAACTGCAAGAAAATCATGATCTGACCTCCTCATTCCCTATGAATTTGCCTGGATTTATAAGAGAGCCGCTTCGTATAGGGGAGCGGGAGGGGGAGCTGGATGACAGGAGAAAGACATTGGTAGCTGCTAGAATGCAGATGTAGAAAGTACCAGAGAAAGGAAAGGCCCACTGGCTGGCCGGTAATCATCTCAACAGAGGACGAGGTCGGCTTTGCCAGGCAGGAGAAAGAAAGGGCTGCAAAAGAGCTGCATTTTTTAATGAGGGCACATAATGCTGTAAACTGAGTTACGTCTTCCTCTGCCTGGCTAGATATCAGCTTAGAAGGCATCCAAGTTTTACACACTCTCACACAGAAGCCAGCCAGTCAGAAACTGTTTTTTACACTCAGCTAAACATTCCCTCTTGGTGAAACAGTTTAGGGAGGGAAGGAGAGCAGAACTGTGTGGATTGGAGGAAAGGGGAGAGAAGGAAAAACTATCCCCCCACCCTGTAAGCCACTGTAATGATGAAGGGTGACATACAGAAACTTCTCTTCCTATTCCTGATTTTGAAAGAGCTACGTACAACTGAGGCAAACGTGAAAGAGAGCAAGAGCTGGGAAGATAAATCCAAATAGCTCACATATACTGGTCCCACAAGATAATTGTAAGTGGTAGACTTTGGCAGTCCAAATTATGCCCTGTGGTGGTAGTTCCCAATTAAGTCTGCAATCCTGTGCCCATTTCTCTCTATACAAACTTGGGGGCAATTTTCAGATATAACTAATGGGGCACCTCAGAGGCACAGTGTGTGACATTCATGTTCCCAAGCTTTCCCTAATCCACCTTTTCTAGTGTAGAAGGGCCCTGGTCACACCCTAACCAGAAAGTCTTGACCTGGAATGGACTGATCACACCTACAGTGCTGCCACCTACATGCTGTACCAAACTTTCAAGGATCCTCTTTCATTCATTCATTTGTTTGGTTTATTTGTATACCAGCAAGCATGAAAAAATACAATAAAAAGTTAAGCCCCCTGCTACAAGGTAAAAGGTCAGCTTCAGCATGGTGGCAGAGGGGCAAGGGGGAGGCCCCCTGCTCTTTTTGGAAGAACACTATTTTTGGCTACAGATTTTAGAACAGGGAGGCCGTCACAAGAATAAATCAACGTGCTATAAAACTCCTGGAGCAGGCAATACAGGGTGGGAAAAATGCCACCTAGTTTCAAGCCAGAGTCAGAAGAATCAGCCTATATTTGGTGGGAACTTCCCTTGTCTGAGCTCAGCCTCTCATGGTTGCTAAGGATCTCATTCCCATTCCAGCTGCTGTGAGCGTGTGTGTGAGAGAGAAATAAGGCATTTCTGCACTTACCTTCTCTGGACCACTCAGGCCCCTGGCCAGCTCTGTATATATGGGGAGCTGTCACAAATTTGGGGTGGCTCCTCACAAATTTGGGGGAAACTGTCACATTCGTTGGATTAAAAATTAAAAATTATGAGGGGGCAAAAAAATTGGAGGGGATACCCCACCTCTGCCCGCCCCCAGCTGTGGGGCTGGGGCCACTCCAGCAAGTCTGAGTCAACTGTACTAGACCAGCAGCTGAAGTTGATCAGCTGTAATGGAACAAGGCTTTCCAAATTTTGACAGCTATTCTGGTACAGACTGCACAAAATCAGCCCTCACATTCTCCTACACCCAGGAACTCATTTCAGTATCACAATATGGTATGCTACCAAAATCCCCCCCCCTCCCCGCTAAACGAACATAGATACAAGCACTGCCTTCACATGCATTTACATTTTGGGTTAACAACCAGTGGACCTTTTAAAAACGGTCCACCAGTATACTGGGCTAAGTGGCCAGTTTTCAGCCACCTAGTCCAGTCTATCCTCCATTCATTGCCTAGCTTTCTATTCAGCTTGAACAATTTTTAAACTGCAGTGTCACATGCTTCTTTGTGAACCCCTACACATTACAGGTAAAGATTTTTTAAAGAAACGAGTTTGATTCCTGGTGATTACATCGATATACCATTGCACATAAACAAAAAACACTTCAAACAAGGTTGGGCTTCCAAACTCGAGCAGATTTGTCAATTCCTTTCTGGCTAAACTGACAATTGAATTCTGCCAGTATCGAAAGGAGGAAATTCTAAACATGAAATGCAGGCTTCAAATATTTCCATTCCAGAAGGCTGTTGCAAGCTTAAAATTTGTTTTGCCTATATCAGTTTTGGAGTGAGAAACAAGAGGGCCCCTAAAACCCATTAATTCCAGGGGATTAACAGTGTTTTCAAGGGTGTGTTCCTATTCAAGATTTAAAGAGCTTTGAAATCATTTTGAGTGCTCGCCATTCCCAAAGTTTTAAAAGAATCTGCAGTTTCTGAGGACTAGAGGTTCCAAAATGCAGATTATCTATATTCAAATAAAAAGAGGTCTCACTGCTGGATTTAGAAACAATCCTCTCTAGCAATGGAAATGCAAGCCGTTTTGGGGGGGGGGAGGAACCATACTTTAGGGGCATTCTCCTCAATTTCCCCTGATCCAATGATAAGCCGTAATTTCATCCCTTTCCCTGGGCTCTCACCACTACATGCTAAGGGGTATGGGCTTGGCTCAAAGTGGGCGGAGGAGGTGAAGTATGGGAGAGATCAGACCACAATAATCAAGAGATCAATTAAAACACACCCAACAAGAGATCAGAACACAATGTAACAAAGAGATCAGACAAAAGTGTCTGATTTTACAAAGAGGGCTAGCTCTTCTGTAAAAGCCTACTTCCTCCCGTCTTCCTTCCCTCCTCCCTGCTATTTCACACTGCTTTGATCCACTGATCTTGCACAAAACATCAGAAGGGAAAGTGATCTTTAATCTTCTACTGCCTTGTTAACATGAGAAGCTCTGCTACCTTGGGGGGAGATATGGTGAACAAAAGCTGCTCCTCCATGATCTGAATTGGGAACAGGCTTATATAGGGGGTGGGGTTTGAATTGCCCACCCCAATGAAATCAGGGTATGATGATGCCCAATTGCTGACTGCATGGGGGGTGGGGGTCCTGCTGAGGGGACGAGGGAGGGGAGAGGGTTTCTCCCCTGCAAGTCTGCATTATAAACTAACAGGGGGAATGCAAAAAAAAAAAAAACAGACTTTGCTGCTGATTAAAAATAACACTAGTTTAAATCCGGATTAAATTGCCCAGTGGGAACCTGGCTTCACTGTACAGAATGTGCACCAATGGCTGCTTTCTGGTTTTAAATGTGGCTGCAATCGAAATATCTGGACTCACTATTGGGAAACCCAGTTACTCCTTCACTGTTTCTGCCTTTTATTTTTATTTTTTATCATTTTATTTATTTTCAGTTTTTCTTTATTTAATACAGTACAGCTTCTAATAACAATTTTAATGTGTACTAATATAGGTATCTCTTAATATAAATAATGTACAGATATTCAAATATAATTATATCATTATGTACATATTCTGTACAATTTAGCATTATACAGTTGTGCTGCTTGATTACCCTCCCAACCCTCCACCCTCCTCATTGGATATGGACATAATTTCTTAAAATCAAGTTTTAATTTACATTTATCAAGAAATGAGCTTCATCAGGGATGTTTTGTAATTTTGCAAAGCCTTAATAAAGGAAATTCAAAATCTTTCCCAGTGTGTACCTTCAGGCTGTGTCCCCATGCAAGCCGTTTGGGTCAGATTGGGCTCGTATTGGACTGGGTGCAGGACTGAGATCGAATGTTGCCTGTCCCCATGCCATTCCCGGTAATGCGGGCTGAGTGTGGGCTGGGTGCCATCTCCTCTCCGCCCCCTCTCTCCTCATTGGAAGCCAGATTGACGTCACGCCACCCTTAGCGGCACAGAGAAGCCAGGACCGAACGGAAAATTAAAAAAAACAAAAAACAAAGCTGCTCCGAGGTTTGGCAGCAATTGAGCAGTTTTACACACCTCCGCTCCACCCAGGAACCACGAGAACACCTGGCAAGCTTAAAATGGAGAAAACTCAAGCCATTATCATGCCCGTCTTGGCGATCGGGAAATGGGGGTGAAGTATTTTCCATGAACAGTAAAAAGGAGAAGAATCAAGCCATTATCCTGCCTGTCTTGACAATCAGGAAAGGGGGGTGGAATATATGTATACAAGAGTCTCATGGGGCAACAAAGGCCATTTGACCCCCTCATCGTTTCGGTTTTAACACCACTTACTCCCCAAAAACCTCAGCGGTTGCGATCTCCAATGCACAGGGCAGAAACGGCAAGTACAGGACTTGAAATCCCACCTTCCACTGATGTGAGCACCAATCTCCTCCCCAAATAGCCCGGGACCATCCCCATGCACAGGCTCAGCTCACAATGCGTGCCGAACCCCAAAACTGTGCCCCAACCAGTTTTTTCCAGTACCAACTTTGGTCCTGGTTTGGGCAATTTGGTCCGCAGAAATTGAACCAAAACTAAAATGCATGGGGACCCCCCCTTGCTGAACCTGATTTCGATTCAGACCACAACATGCATGGGGATGTGCCCTCACTGTTTCTTACTGAAGGCAGCCTTAACTTGGTTTAAAAATTTCAGTAGTTTTCACTGAAGTCCAACCAGAAGTTACTCGGACAAGACTTTTATTTGAATTCAGTGTCATAAATTTGCCATGCCTTTTTTCTTACTAAAACTACGCCAGTTGATTTTGGCAGTTTTTCTGTGTTAGGGTTGTACACACATAGAACAAGAATGGAAGCAAATTAATGTAGTATGGTGTTTTTTTTCACCACCAAAGGTGCACCTGTTCTTACAGGTTTTGTTTTGTTTATCTGTTCCTATAGTGCAGATGTCAGGAGGCTGGATGCAGGGTGTTCTGTGGAGGGTCAGAGGACAACCCCACTTTTTGTCAGAGCAACCAATCATTTATGGCAGTGAGGGGTTTTGGATTCGAGGTCGTTATGGGAAGGAAGAAGGGTAGTGGTTGTTTTTTAAGTTTGCAGTTTGGCACAAGACCGCTGCTTTAGATCTCCTTTCCAAACTCCAGAAAGTCCTGTTGTCAAAATTTATTTCAGTATAGCAACCCCAATTGTAGCTGTGTGGACAAGAGCAGGGAAACTTGCAGCTGAGTGGGAGTAAAAATAGAAACAAATTTGCACAGAAGCGGAACTGCACAGGAGCAAAGAACAGGAAAATGAAGTGTTACTGATTTATTTATATTTCTGCCCCACCCTATACTAGAAGGTTTTTGGGCAGGTAACAATAAAATCAGATAAAAACTATGACAGGGTCTGCATTGGGTGGTGATGCTGCTTTCCCAGCCAAAGGCCTCTAAATGAATGCAGGTGCCGAGAACAGAAAACAGGGGAGGGACTGGAGATTGACAGACTGTGTGGACCATTCATTTACTGCAGGGAGGAATTTTAGAAGGCATGCGGTAGGGAGATTAGCACCGCATTGCACATTGGACATGGTACTTACCAATGGTGTATCGGAAAACAAACACTCTAGACATACATTTGGTCTCTTCTCCCATGTTGTCAAATTCAAGTAGATTTCCTTTTAAAGTCTGGTATAAGGATTGTATATAGCTTGGCCCAGTCCCTTCTCCCATCAATATCCAGTCAAAATTGCTACCAGAGGGTATTTGAGACAATTATGCTTAAAATGATCCCTTCTCTATGCCACTTTCTTGAATGGTCGTATGTACTGTAGGCTTTCACGGCCAGATTCCGTCTCATTTATAGCAGTTCTGGAGATGGATATCACAGTTATATCTGAAAGCTTAGGTTCTCAGAAGAAACCTGGAACACGGCATAACAGCCTCAAAACTGCTACAAATGAGACACTTTCTTGAGTGTTTCCTGGCTTTAATATAGTTCTGATGGAACAGTTGTATATACATTTTAAAACCCTGGGAATCTCCAAAAGGTAGAAGGGGAAGGGGATGTAAAGTCCAGCACGCAAGGGTAATGTGAGAGAACACATCAGCAAAGTGACAAACAACTTTCTTTTGGCATCATCTAACTTAGAAAATTCACCTTTGTGATAGATAATGTGGTAAGAAAATTACTGGTCACTTTGCTGATGTATTATCTCGCTCTGTGGATGGACTAAAGCTGGATTAAACCTTAGGTGTGACCAGATCCTTAGAGTAAAATTGACTCTACACACCTACTATTGGGTGTGCATGAATTGATATTTGTTAAAATGTGTGTGCATGCAGGCACCTATATATGCCCAAACATGTGAGAAGTGAAGAAAGTAGTGGGTAGAGAACCCACCATTTACATATCCCCCCAAAAAAACAATATAGTTTAAATTATTCAACGCTGTTCTCATTCATAATTTACCTGCTTGATTTTAATCCCTTTTAATTCAGTGAGATTTGCTTCTGAATAAATGCACATAGCATCAGTTTGCATATTCTCAGTATCTCTCATGCTCACAGATTGGATTTCCTCTGCTTAATCATGGTGATGAATTGGATTGCAGGACCCTGTTCCAATGAAAGAGGCCAGATTTTCTTTCCTTGTTCAAAAGCCAATGGGTTGATTATGCATATTCTGGAAATAATGAGTCCAATCTGTCTCCCAAGATGATTTGCCAGCGGAAGAATTCTTGCATTTTCATCACAGAACACCTGAAGCTGTCATTATTGACTGTATTGTGCCGGGGGTGGGGTGGAATGTAAGTTGTGAGCTGTGCTAGCCCTCATTTCTCATAAATATCAAAATTGCTGGCATTCTCAAGAGCCCAAACATGCAACTAAGTCAAGCAAGAATTGATTCTCTCCATCTTTGGCGCATTAGGCTTTGGAGCCAAAGAAGCGGGTGAGTGGCAGTCCCTAAGTCCATGTGTAAATATTTGGATGCCTCAAAAATATTTAGACACATATATGCCCATATTCATTTGGATTTAGTATTTGGTTGTGCATAACATATTGAAATATAAGCTATAAAGCTTTAAACTAAATAAATCATTTCATCATGAAATCAAACAACCAGAAAACATCAGCAGACCTAAGACAATATGGTAGGATCTGCACAGGACCTGAAGGTCCCCATGGGATCACTCCACATAGACACCTGACCACACATCTGTGTGGCCAAAGATTGCAACCCAGAAAGTGGAGACTGGAGGTTCCATTCAGATGAATGGAGAATGGAGGGGTTATGTGAGTGGCAGGAAAGAAACAAAGGATGTACATGACTAGGGGGGAACATTGATGACTTCAAGATTAAACTGGCCTAACTACAGACAATAACTCAATCAGGTACAATAGTGGATGTGACTGGAGCTATTCTATTCAGCATTCTCGGAAGGAGATCTCCCAGGCAAAAGTCACAGGTCCAGTAAATTCTTATCCTCTCTCACAAACAATTTCATCTGCCAAAAGGATGAGGAAGATGCAAAGAGATCTACTATCGTGGATCTATTTTTTACCAACAGGGAAGAAATGTTGAGTAAGTAAGAGCAACTGGGGCCCTGGGAGGCAGCGACCATGCTATCATTGAATTTTGGATAACAAAGGGAGGGGAAACTAGGATGTCTCAGAAATCAAGGCTGGACTTCAGAAGGGCAGATTTTGCTAGGAGGATGCAAGGGTTAAATTGGGTGGATGTCCTAAAGGGCAAAAATGTCCAAGAAGGATGGGGAATTTTGCAAAAGGAGATTTTGGAGGCACAATCCTTAACAATTTCCAAAAGATGGAAGAACAGGAAACAATTGATGAGATCAGAATCCAGAACTCATAAACCTGCTGAAAAGAAAGGAAAATGGAAGAGGGACATATCTAAAGAAGAATATAATGTGATCTGCCGAAACCTCAGGATAAATATCAGAAAGGCTAAAGCTCAAAATAAATTGAGGATTGCAAGAGAGGCCAAAAGCAATAAAAAAGGGCAAAAGAAAAGTCAAAGAAACTATAGGACCTTTACAGGATAAAAATGGTGAATTGGTCAAAACTGATATAGGGAAGGCAGAACTTCTAAACTATTTTGTATCTGTTTTCTCTCAGAAAGGAAATTAAACACTGGCTTTCATTGTGCTGTTGAAGGAGCAAGAGAATCAAGGCTCTGTGTGGACAAAGAAAAGGTGAGGGGACACTTAGCTAACATAAATGAATTCAGATCTCCAGGCCTAAATGAATTACATCCTAGGGTACAGGATATAACTACTGAACAGCTTTCTGTGATCTTTTAAAATTCCTGGAGAACAAGATAAGTTCCAGAAGACAACTGTTAGGTGGATTTGTAACTGGCTTAGTGGCTTCGAGTGGTAATGTAATATCCAACCAGAGGAATGTTTCAAGTGGAATACCCTAGGGGTCTGTCCTGGGTCCAGTGCTATTCAATATTTTTTATAAATGATCTGGATGAGGGAGTCAAAGGGACGCTGATCAAATTTGCGAACAGCATACAGCTAGGAGAGGTTGTTAACACTAGGAAGGAGAAGGAGAGGATTCAAAAAGATCTAGATAAGCTTGAATAGTGGGTTGAAACTAAAAGGATGATATTTAATAGGGACAAATGCAAAGTCCTACATCTTCATAAGAAAAATGATAAAAATGAATGCAGAATGGGAAGGATCTGGCTGAGTAGTAGCATAAGTGAAAAGGAGGGATGCTCCATGGGATGGATGGCAAGGGGCTGCCCTACTGAGAATGAAACCCCACCCATTTAATGACCCACCCACAACAGGGACAGACATTGGACAGAAGGCTATCCCTGTAATGGGGGACAACCTTAAAGACATGATCTCCATCCAAAGCAAAAAAGATAAAGCATGTTAGTAGCAAAAACGGGAGTGAGAGCTGTTTTTTCTAAGGTTTTTAAAATGCGTATTTGGGCTATTTACTCATCGGAAAGTGTGGGAAGCCAATCTGTAATGGGGCCAAAGAATTTTCCAATCGTTTTCAAAGCTCAATAAACCCGCAGTGGGAATGGGACCTAAGACAAGTATAGCATCTAGATCATGAGAAGTAATTATTCTTCTTTACTTCCCCTTGGTCAGACCTCATCTAGAGTATTGTGTCCAGTTCTGGACACCCCAATTCAAAAAAGACATTGACAAACTACAACAAGTCCAAAGGAGGGCTACCAAACCGGTAAGTGGTCTGGAAGCCATGTCCTACAAGGAACAGTTGAAGGATCTAGGAATGTTTGGCCTACAGTCTAGATGGCTTTAAGGTAGGGTTAGACAAATTTATGGATGACAGATGTATCAATGGCTACTAGAATGAATGCCTAGGTGCATCTTTCAGGCTGGGGGTGGGGAGAGCGGGGCACTTCTAAGGCCATCTGCTGGGATATGAGAGCAGGCAAAGGTTCGTCTCTGCTTGAGATGCCCATGAGCATTTGGTGGACCACTGTGTTCAACAGGATGCTGGACTGGATGGGCTGTGGCCTGATTCAGCAGGACTACTCTTATGTTCTTATGTAAGACATGACCATGGTCTTCAAGTATCTGAAGGGCTGTCACAGTGCAGAGGGATCGTCCCTATTCTCACTTGCACAAGATGGGAGGACTAGAAACAACTGTATGAAACTTCAAGGGAGTCAATACAGATCAGATATTAGGAAAACTTCCTGACAGTGAGGGTGATCAGTCAATGGAACAGGTTGCCACAGAGGTAGTGAGTTCTCCTTCACTGGAAATCTTCAAGCAGAGACTAGATCTACATCTGTTTGAGATGGTTTAGGAAATCCTGCACTGAGCAGGGTGATGGACTTGATGACCCTAGAGGTCCCTTCCAACTCTATTATTACCTTGACTTTTATACCCTTATCATCACAGCCTGTTGCATGGGGGAGGGAGGGTCCCTCCCAATGTATAGCAAATTATTCATCCTGAGACAAGACAAAACTCTACTGTTGAAGAAAAACAATATAGTTGAAATAAGGTAAACATTAAAAAATCAAAGTGACTTAGGCTGCAATCACAACTAAATTTTAATCCAGCTTCAACTCACTTTCAGAGTGAGAGAAAACATCAGCAAAGAGAGAAGTTGTTTTCCTTTATCTAACTAATGATCTAATATTCACTGTTGGGATAGAAAATTTGGAAAGAAAATGACGGCTCAATTTGCTATGAGTTTTCTCACTCTGAAGGTGGACTGAAGCTGGATTAAAACTTAGGTGTGAATGCAGTCTTACTTCCAAATAAGTTTTTCCCCTCTGGAAGAGCTATAAGGCTACAGCTTCTGTGCGCCACTGCTATCATTGAACTGCCCAAGGGGCAAAGCTTGGAATCTAGGAAGGAACAGTGCAGTGTGGTTAATGTAGTTGAAAGTCCTTCTAGATACAAGTTCTAAGATAGGCAGCTTAGAGGTGGTTCACAGGAAGGACTGTTTCCATGCCATTTTGTCCCTCCCCTCCTCTCATGAACACTCTGAGGGGAGAAAAGATGGATGAGAGATGGGAAGGGAATAGGCATCTATCTCTGAGGTGCTCCTATGGCAACAAATGAATCACACTGCAAGCTTTGTGTAAAAGCAAAGCTTTTTATGCCAGCAAAAAGAAAAAAGCATACATTCTTCTTGAGCAAAGTCTCCAGTGAAGCTGCAGAAACCTCTTTCTAGGAAGTGGAAGTCACTATCTGGAGAACCATGTTATAACCAGAGCCGCCCACCCAAAATGATGCCATGGAAGAAGGCAAATGTTCATTGATCCTCCATCAATCAATTTTGTTCCCACCACCACCACTTTCTGCTCTTGTTTTCTAGTCACTACCTTTCCAGGACTGCATCTTCTTCATGTTCCCACCTGCCTCTTTCTTCCCCAAGAGTTTTAGAAGCCATCCGGTCTGTTCAACTTTCACCAGTGTGACCTGGGCGGAAGTGGTATGACATCTACAGCTGTGCGCATATGGCAGGACGCCTGCCAAATGCCTTGCGCAGTTGGTAATCACTAACCGGAGCAGAGGTTTCTTTTCAAAAAAAATGGGGCAGCTGCTGAGGTGGAAAAGATGGGCTTAGAAGTGCCTTTAATTTTCTAATCACATAAAACAGGTTTGGAAAGCAGAAGCCGCTTGCTTTGACCGAAGGCGCTGAGACTGAACAGATCTCGTCACATTCCATCCCAAGCACATGAGCATCTTTAATGTGATTATTTCTTGCTCCTGCTCTCTCACTTTGCTTTTCTCCACAGCCTCATCAGTACCAGTCAGCATCTGTAATCCTTCTTTCCTCTCCACCCCGTTTGTCTTGGGAGATTTAGGCTTCATATGGCCCAAACTGTCCTAAGGAAAGAGAACAGCGGAGAACATCTAGTGTTTATTTAAAGATCGAATCATGCTGTTGAAAAGGGCAAGCGAACGAACAAGGCTGGTGTGGTGGTTTGCAATTAGGATTCAGTGGAACAGAGCCTGCTCTGGTTGCTGGCTGGCTGTAATAAAGGCAAAGAGCTTTTGACACCCACTGGCAATTTTCTGATTTCCATCCATGTTTCTTCAAAGGGCCATCACATTCATCAACTATTCTTTTGAAAAGGACTTCTCTTCCTTTTTCACCCAAAGTAGTGCAGGAATGGGTGGGGTGTTCAGACCAAGTAAAAGAAGGCAGGCCAAAGTATTGCCCTCCAAACGTTGCCAATAGAAAGGAACTGTGGGGTCAACATCTGACAAGCTATAGTGTTGCCAGTCCTTCAGGTATATGCAATGAAAAAAAAATGTTTACCCAGCCCCCCTTGATCACCCTCCCTCTAAATTAAATGCATTTCTGCACTGGGCCTTATTCCAGATTATATATCCCAGAAAAGTGACATGTTGGTGCAGACTAAGGTAGAGTTTGGGTGGGGCCTGCATATGGACGTCAGGTCCCTATTCCGGGACTTAGGGTGTTTTTCCACTGTCACTAGAAGTACCCATTAAGTACCCATTAATGGGTACTTAATTAAATGCCCATTAATGGGTACTTAATGGGTACTTCTAGTGACAGTGGAAAAACACCCATAATCCAGGATAAGGCCCATTGCACAAAGAGCTCATGTAGAAGAAAACAAAGGGACTGGATCTGTTCAGGGGAACAATAAACTAAATGCTGGAACTGGAAACCAATCCCCGAACTGGACCATGTTCTTAAAAGTCATCTTTTCTCTTCTGGATTATATTAAAGAACAAAACAGATGCCAGGGCAATAAATTTTAATTAGATGGTCTGTCTAGCCTACAAATAATAAACCCACTGGTTGATCCTGTGCAAATAATTATTTATCAGTCTAGCCTACCTCACAGGGTTCTTCATGAGATGAACCGAAGAGGGGCATATTGAACCTCATTGAAGAGGGACTGGATTTTGAAAAGATAGCAGTTATATTCACCTCTGAGGCAGAATGGAGATGGTTCACAGGTGGAATCTGCCCATGCCCCCTCAACGTTCTAGGCTAGAATGGGTATATTAGACATGAGATGAGAATGTGAGGTACTTTTGAGCTGGCTTTTTTGATGATGGTGCTGGCTGCTGCTGCTGCTATAAGTGAATGCAGCCAGAATCCTGTCAAGGATGTTGTGCTGTTTAGCTGTCTTTCATCATTATCCTTTGATCTCAATAAACCATGCCAAACCAGGCTGTGCTCTGATGTAGAAATAAGCATGGTTTACAGAAACCAAAACTAACAGTAAATTGCCATTTAGCTCTTCCTCCCTCCCCCATGCATGAACAGGTACTGAATATGAGGTTGTGGTCTCATTTGGAACCAACTACTGAGGCAGTGCCCTTACTCAGAATCTACTACGGGGGCTCCACCCTCACTTAGAACCCCATGAGTGAAATTACTTCTATCGACTGTTTTTCTTTTAAGAACTTTTGCCATTTTTTCCCTGAATAAAACTTTACTTTTCTGTAGAAAACAACATGTGTGTGACTACAGTTCCCATTTTTATCACTTAGCTAGGAATTTCCAGCAGTACTTCAGACTTACCTCACAATTAGCAAATGGAATTCAGCCAAAAGAATTCCATATTTTATTGTTATTTGAGAAATGATTAACATCAGCAGGCTCGTTAACCTCTTCTACAGGCTTTTTAAAAAGAAAAAACCTTCAATATGTTCAGTACTTCAATTATTCAAATCATAATGAAATCACTGTCTTGGGTTCCCTCCTTTAAAAAAAAGTTTATTTCCAAGCTTCCAGGTCAGGTAACAACTGAAGACAATCTAGTTACCTCATATGGTAGAGGTAACTTTATACTCCCTGGTAAGTGAAAGTATATTTTTGTCTGCAGTTTGAAAAATATGATGTGTAGAACTACCCCCATGGGAGGGGGGGGGAAATCCCCACTGAAATCAGGCCAATCTCATATGTGGTTTGGCCACAGGAATTAAAAATATAATTGGGATGTAGAACAACCTCATGTAGTCCTAAAATGGAAATAGAATGGTTGCTCCAAAGTTTGCCATTTCCCCATCCTGTGGCAAACATTATTCCTGGAGCAGAATTTCTCCTACTCAAGCAAAGGTAACCCAGCTTAATCTATATGCCAGGAAAAGATGCTGTTAACGGTTATCCATTGGCTGAAGCACAAAACAGTAAATTGTTCCAGATAATTTGCCTGCTTCTTTGCCTGAAAATTTGGGGCCATCTGTTTGTGGTTATTTTTGGTACCAAGGACAAAAATACCTGAAACTGAGGAGCTTACTGCTAATCTATAACAGTAAATCTTTTCATCACCTCTACTGTGGGGATGGCTATATACTCCCATTTGAGGACAAACCAACAAACATAAAAGAAACAAAAAAAGTTCCAATCACTATCCCCCATCTCTAGGTGTTTAGGCTGTGTTTACCATTTCAAATCCCAGCAAACAATGTTGAATGTAACTGTGTGTCAAGCTGCATCCAGATGTTGCTTACTTATTCCACTATAAATTTGCATATTATGGAATAAAGCATAGATATCCCACTATTCATTCTTTATTTCAGAATATTCAAGTATAGCAGAAGGAGTAAATGAGCTCTGTCTACGTGTGCATTTGTTCAAAATGTATGGTGTTAATTCCCTGCCATCACCAGGGGAGATGGGCAGTGACCCATCACACCCTACTCAGGAAATATGAATCCACTTCCTTTCTCCTTCATGCATGTTTCAGCCCAGGGTTCATAGATACTCATAGATAGGTGTATGTTCCACTAGTAGGTTGATCTGAATTAAGGGTCCATGCAGATAGGGCCTTGGAAACAAATGATGATGAATTCTATCAGGTATTCTATATTTTTCAACAAGTATGACATTGTCAGCAACATCCTTTGCTGCTGCTGTCTTATAAGCAACCCAAAATTTTATTATTACATGTATCCTGATGTACGTAAGGCTACTTTATTTTTCAGGCTTACTATTGGTTTGAGGGTCAACAAGAGTCGCTGTTCCAATCCTATGCACCTTCCTCCATTTGTCCTTCTCTTTCTGCCTCACCATAAAATATAGCCTAAAAGGCCACCATTTGTAGAAACATCTGAGATGTCTGTCACATTACCTAACTTACTGAAATCATAACAAAGGACTCCATGAGAAGTGACAGAACAGAAGCTGGAAGGGCTTTTCAAACCCAGTTACACTTCTCCTACAGTCCTCGATTTCTTTCTTGAAATGTCTCACATTGTCTGCATGTTTGGATGAAAATCAAAGGAATCTAGCTTTGTTCTCCCCATCAGTCTCCAGGGGGTAGGAATAGCCGAAGGATTAGACAGGATATTGCAAAAATGAATGTTAATTGTCATAGCTAAGGGATGAAAACATGTAATGGTGTGGGAAGGGGGAGATGAGAGGCTAGATTACCTACATATAGAGCGGCTCTGTAAAAATCCTAAAGTATTGGGAAAAGGTTTAGCTTAATTATCATTGGAGGGTGTAGATAAATGGAAGCAATCTGATCATTTTAACCCAGTAAACAGTTCAGCCATTTATCCTCCATGTAATCTTGCGTTAAAAGACACTACTCTCTTAATTTGACAGTTTTGCCACGGTCCTGTCTTTTTTTTTTCTTCCAAAATGGGTCTGAAATTTTCCAGCTTGTTCTTCTCTGTATGATTTGATTAGCCTACATATCTATGAATGTTTGTGTCTTTCAAGAAATACACTGGTGAATATACTAAGCATACTTGTCATGAAGACAACAGGGCTGCTCTTTGGATAAGCAAAATGTGACAGCTAATTTCATATTACATATCTGACGAAGTCTAATTTTACCTGCAGGTCCTTGGATGCAATTCCTTCATCCTCCGTCTCAGCATCCCTCAGAGCAGCAACCAGGTTTTGCTTGGAATGGAAGGCAGCCGCACATGCGGCAATTCTGGAGTTTGGTTTCATCTTAGTTTGCCTGCCTTGTCTTGACAGAGGCATGTAAGGCTTGCCAGTGTGCAGACATGTTTGCGCCTGCACCCTCGTGCACAGAAACAAGATCGGCAAACATGATTTCTGTGGCAGTTACTGTGGTTGACAGTTTCACTGGGAGAAGACCTGGAAGACACTGGGTTGACATTTTGACAGTCAACATCAATATCCTGGCCAGGCAGGCATCTCAACTCCCACCTCTTTACTTCCATCCTAGAGCCAGCAAAGAGATAGAAGCATCAGATGCTACTCTTTCATTGAATGAGCAAACATACTGTAGTGTCTGACACACTTCTGGTGAATGATCTCCTTGATCTTAGCCCATTTCAAATAAGGCATCCAGCCTGGCATTCAGCATGGCACTGTCCAACAATTACATTAAATAACATCAAATTTGACATCTTATTTAGTTTTACTTGAATGCATGCCTTGTGTGGCGATTCTAGAGAGATCAATGGTGCTTGTGTCCATAAAAGGAATAGATGGCAAACTCAGGCCCGCAGTGTAATTATATTTGGCCTGTGAGAAAATGCCAAATGTCTACTAGAGCTGGCCCACCAGTAGACAGTGCATGCACCACTAATACTACAAATCCCAGAATGCTCTACTGGTACATTGGCATGTCAGTGAGGACCCACAAGTGCCCCCTCCTCTATTGACATTCATTAGCGCTCATGCTACCAGTCACATTGGACCACCAGTCCCAAAAATGGCCAAATTAAAGGTGGAAAACAGAAGTTTTCTAGAAAAGTGAATGCCACAGATCTGTCTTTTATCTGACATTTGATTTCATATATGTTTATAGCAGTGGTTCTCAACCTTCCTAATGCCACAACCCCTTAATGGAGTTCCTCATGTTGTGGAGACCCCCAACCACGGGGGCGGAGCAGCTGGAAGGTGGGAGGGAAGGGCGGCGGGAGACTCGTCGCGACCCCTCTGAAAGGGTAGTTCGACCCCCAAAGGGGTCCTGACCCCCAGGTTGAGAACCACTGGTTTATAGTATTAAGCTTTGCTTATTTCAGATTCAATGTTTAAGCAAACTTAAGTTTGTTTTCATATGAAAAGTTTCATTATCTCTAATGAGAAGGAAAAACTTCCTCTATTGTAGACATTTTTCAATAAATATCAACCTCAACTTTGTCCAAGTTTTTAATTTTGGACCATTGTGTATTTGGGTTTGACACTCGTAACATAAGGCATGTGGACATTCCTCTGTCTGCACTCTAGAGTTTAAAATCTTTAAACAAACATCTTTAAAACATTTATATATACTGTTATATAGACTGTTTACCTTCAGGTTTAAGCACATTTTCACCATTTAAAAAAAATAAACAATGCAGTTTAACTGAAATAGTACCTTACCACCAAATCAAAATGTACAGTAGCAGTGTCAGCAGGCTAGATGGAAGCATCCCGGTTTCAAGCCATTAATCTCGGAAGCTGCACTGGATTAGTTCCATTTTAGGATTTAGAAGGCAACAGAAAGGCATTTGATATAGTATCATTTAGAACAGTAGGGAAATTGCTACACAGTGAAAGGGAATTGGCATGCTAATGGCCATCACCTGCTGAAATAGCTGCAGTCAAGTCCTATGGATTTTACTTTAACTTAAAGAAAAGTAAGCATGGCCTGTGATCTCCACGAAATGCATAGGTAATGCCCTTAAAGATTAATAGTTATTCCTGTAATGAAGCTCCTCAGGATTAGGATTCCCACAATATAGAAATTGCAGGGCTGATGCTAGTTCCAATTGACTGCATGCACAAATGTAATAATGAAATTATGGAATATCTAGACTCTCATTCACTTTGCTTTGCTGCCTCCCAGGCAGGGTATTATCATTTATGTATATTATTATTATTATTTATACCATTATCCCACCCTACATGCAAATGTCTCAAGTTAAAACTGATAAAAACTGACAAAAAATATCTAAGGCTAAAGAGTTTGGGTGACGTGCAAAAGAAATTGATCTCCTATGAGACAGCAGGAGGTTGCAGATAGGTGCAGTTTAGGCAAACATGCTAGGCAAGGAGAGATGTTAAGGTAAAAATGCAATAACAATGGCAACAATTTAACAGAACAACATCCACTGATTTCTTTGTGGGTTTTAGTAGTCTAGGGGAATCAAAGCACATCTTAGGATGGTGAGAATGGTTAGTATTTGCATAACCTTCCCTGTCTGGGTTATGCATCATGGGTGCCCTTCAAACCCATCTGTCTTACGCAGATCACAAATGCAACAGACCTTCTCTCTTGGAAAGTTTTAGAAGCATGGTGCTAATGCACATGAAGTAGGCTGAGACCATTTCTTGTAAGGCAGAGGGACATGTTAGCTGGCACTGAGAATTCTGGTTACTCTAAGTCACTAGCAGGAATGATCCACATGGTCCAGAACAAGGCCATCCATGTAGGAACTGCTGTTCCAGGATAGCATCCACACCAGCTCCAAAGGTAAAGATGGGCAGCGGCACGTCTTGTTGCACCACAAAATTGGGTCCACCAGACCATGGAGCCTTCTGCATTACTCTGTGGTTCAGTAGACCAATCACTAGTATGTCAGTAGACTTTTTTTAAACAGGTCTAGTAGTAGATTGGAACAGGGAGCCATTCTTGGGCTCCCTAGCCCAGTCTATGGTCCATGCCATGTAGGGAGAGTATACAAGCAGGGGCTTCCCTTCAACAGAAGGGAGCCTCCCAGTACACTTACTGATATTGGTATACTAGCAAGTGAAGAAATGGCTTAAGGCCATTTTTCACACATGGGAAATGCCCACTATCAATTTTATTTCATTGCATTTTTTGCTCTGCAATTAATTGGGTCACTACTAATTACCCAAACAACAATGCTCGGCCATCATGCATGTTGAATAGCTGACCTCGGGGCAGTCACTACAGATCAGCCTACCTCACAGGACAATTGTGAGGATCAAATCAGAAGAAGAAAATTGTTTGTGTGATAAGAACTGGTGGAGAGGCGATCTTAGCAGCACCATCACATTCAGAAGCTAAAACCCTATAGATTCATGAAAGGGCTTCTCTGGTTGCCCCAAGTTATGGAATCGCCTACTTTCTGAGGTGCTTCAAGAACCATCCCTCTATACATTCAAGCAGTTGATGAAGAGATATCTTTTTACCAACACCTTTGGCAGAAGCGGCAGCTTTTCTCTTTCTGGCTATGTTTTCTAATTGCTTTTAATTTTTTATAACACATTTTAACTGTTGTCACCCACCCTGAGAGCTCAGAATATAGGCTGGGATAAAAATGTAACAGAAATTACATAAACACACGGAAATTATGTCAAAACAGCAGGCTTCTGAAAAATATAGGCTGTTCAGATGTTTCTCATATGGTTTTGAATTTAAATTAAGATTATTAATCTTACTCCTGTACAACACTGTTATCAAACACTATTCTTTAGGGAAATAATATTCAGAAGTTACTAGGTTTCTTATTAGAGGCCCCCAACTAAAACAGCTTTTCTCTTGATTTTTTTACTAGATTTTTCTATGACAGTTCAGGTGTTACTTGCTTGCCAGTATATCTGTTTTTGTAACTAATAAGGAATTATTCCTTTCAGATTAAGAGTAGCCTTATTTTTTATCATGATCTTTCTTATAAACACTATTACCATAAGAACATAAGAGAAGCCCTACTATGGTTTTATACATTTTGCTTACAGTGTTTCTGAATGTACTTCAAGGATCATACTGATGAGACAACAACCATTTTAATGTGATAAGAGACACCTTCATTATTAAATAAACCCCTATAAATTGAAATCCTGTCTTCTGTTGCAGGGCTGCTATTGCTCTGTAGAGAAGGGAAAATAATCTCTTTCTTAATCTCTCAGGTTCTGTCAAGAGAACCTGATGTATCCTCTGATAAAATGAGATTGGATGGAAAGGCAGCATGAAAAAATAACAATAAAATGTTTAGGCAAAGTAAAGAAGGAAGAATACTGGAAAAGATAAAGAAGTGGGAGGCATGCATCTGTATATAGTTTATAGATGGAAATAGGTAACTGATTCATCGAAGAACTATGTCTATAACCTTTGGAACATTAAAGTACTTGGGGGAATGAAATGAGTTTTTTCTCCTTGTTTTACTATTTTGTAAGCCATATCAACAGACATTCATGAATATGCCATATATGACTGATTCAGGAAGTACATATTGACACACACCTTTCCATCCTTCACACACTTAGGATATGTTTGTCCCCACAGAATTCAGAGTCTGTTTTCTCAAATATTTACTGGAAATATGTCTTGAAATCTGGTAGTACCATAACTCCTAGTACCATAAAGTAACATTAAACTGGAAACTTCATTATCCTTGCATTTGCTTTTCCTACAGGGTTGGAATTTTGGGACAAGGAAAAAAATGTTTTCAGTACCTCTCCTTCTACCTACAAAGGCTGCTTTGGTCTGCTGTTACATAATTTTCTGCAGACACCAAGGGCGTTTTTCCACTTAACACTAGAGTCCTTAATGGGTACTCTAGTGCTAGTGGGAAAACACCCCAATAATTAGTTTACTATAGAATCGGCATGACTCTAGTATTCGAATAACAAGAAGTGCTACCAACTACTAGGAGGGAGGAAAGCAAATGCTTATGAAGGCTACAATCCTCTGAGCTAAATTGGGCTTACTTCTGTGCAGATGCCGATATCTGCTAAAACTGCAGCTGCATCCTGAAAACTATAGAAACCACCTCGCCCGTCATGAGATCGCAGAAGCAGAGTGCGCTGCTCTTTCCTCCCCAAGAATGAATTTCGGAGATCATCTGAGCACAGTACTATAGCTAGCCCTTTGAAAACCAAGCAGCCCTCAATGAGATGGGCATGAAGGACCGTGAACGTCTCTATTTTTTTAAAAAAAGAAACCTTGACGAACCAAGGCACTACCGAAATCGCTGCTTCCCGCTTCCCAGGGAGGCTGCGAGGATGCCCAGAACAATTGACCTTCGTTGCAGTTGCAGCTGTTCCCAAGCGCTGCATGCGAGGCAGGGGCATAACATTAAGGGAGGCTCCCAGAGTTGGGACCCAGCAGCTAAATCAGAGGGTATCGGTCAGAAGCGTGATCGACTTTTCCATGCAAGGATAGCATGCCTTGATGTTAAAGAAAAGGATGCAATTTATCCCATTGCTGAATCTCTGTTTCTATACGCCTTTAAGTCTGCGTTGACTTCCCGGTGACAGTTTTTGCATGAAGTGTTTCAAGCCGGCATCCTTCCACGCAACGAAAGGCGGCGTCCCTTTAATGGTGCAAGCTCAAAGCTTGCATCAGACGCTTCCCCGCCCCAGCTGCGTGATAGCTGTCGGTCACGGCCAGCGCTCCGCCCCGTGCAAGCCCTCAGCCCCGCCCCTCCCCAGTCCTTACGGGTCAGGGGAAAGCCGCCGGGTGGCTGAGTCGGTCCTCCTGCCCGCCTGCTCTCCCACTAAGCCGTTGCAAATTTCCTGCTGCTAGTGCGGAGCGGTTGACTCGCCCAGTGCCGCCGGCAGGGAGGAGGTGGGCTGCGCACCCGCATCCCCGGCGCGGTGGAGTCTCCTCCTCCTTGCTCTGGGGAGCGGGACAGGCGGAAAGCCCGTGCTTCGAAAGTGCGACCCCTGCTGGTCCTTTCGTGGAAGTGCAGCAAACATCTAAAACCGGGGAGAAGAATTGGCTGCGGAGCCGGATCGATGCCCGGGAAGGCTGCTGTTCTTTGCTCCCACAAAGAAATCAGTGGACGTTGTTCTGTTAAATTGTTGCCATTGTTATTGCATTTTTACCTTAAGCATGAACAAAATAAATTACTAAATAAGAATTTTGGAAAGAAAAGAGCCATCAGATTTTCAGGGCGGGGGGAAATGCATGCTGCAAGGAAAGGATCGATGGATTTAAAAAAGGGGAACAAGAAGGAAAGAGATGGCATGTGCTAGGTCAGGTGCTGGAACCTCGACAACATGCCCAGCGGCCTTTCACTAGACTCTGATTCTTTGCTTTCTGAAATTCTTGCCTGTCACATCTCAGCAGCCCAAAGCAGAAACTCTTCGTTTCTCCACCACAGACTCCAAATAAAGACATAAATCCATGCATAGGTGGAGGTGTAGGGCAGCAAACCTGTGGAAAATGACAGTGGTGGCTTCTACTGGGAAGTGGCACCAAGGGTCAGAATAAATAGATCCAATGACAGGTGAGACATTGCAATGATTCATTTCTATGTAAATCGACATGAAAATTGATCCCAGAGAACATAGTGGATTAGGCAAGTGTGAGAGCAAGTGCTGCACTATTAGGTGTAGTATGGTACTGCCCAATTTGCCCTTGTAGGCCAGTTGGGTAGGTTCTTCAGCAATCTCTCTTAATCTGTACCAAGGAAACACGGCAGTAAACAGGGAAAGTCCCATTGGTTTGAATGGCTTGGAATGAAAACTAAAACACCATCAAGGGCAGTTGGCAGACCTGAGATTATTACCCCAGATTAGTGCTTATTTTTCATTTTTGGCTGGCATATAAGATGGCCTCCTCATACTCTCATCATTGGAAGCCTGTGCTTCTCAGGCAATGTCCTCCTGAATGCCAGACCATACTTCTTGCTTTATTATTGATTTCAGACTCAAAAGGCCTAGTGGTCTTTACAAAACTAGGGTCTGAAGATGTATTCATTTACAAAACTAGGGTCTGAACATGTATTTAAGAAAGAATGGACACAGGTATGTTTTCATTACAGTCTGAGTAGACTACAACCCAATCTAGGATTTTATAGCTACTGATGAAAACATTTAAATTTCAAAAAATTTCCAGAGAAGCCTGAAATTAAAACACACACACACACAAGTCATTTAGGCATACACATATTTACCACTGAAAAATTGAGTGTTATACTGTTCCACCTAACCATAGGAGGTCAATAACTTGGTTTCAATAATGATTTCATCACAAATGACTCTGTCATACTGATTGTGCTTGTGGCTGAACATTTATTTCTTCTCAGGCTATCGATCTGCAAATAAAGCAAATAGTATAAGGGTATCATGGTGCAGTTATTCGGCATTGTGCTCATTTTTCACTTGTCCATGCCCCCCCCCCATCATGCTCCCATCCATTTGCCTACTGCTAGTTTATATTTCACAGGTGGTGCCTCCATAATATCTCATAATCTTCATGTTGCAAGGTCATGCTTTTCTTCTTGACATGTTTGGGCAAGTAAATGGTAATGGCTCAGCTGTGGATATAGTCTAATTCTGTTGCTTGTGCCAAAGAAAATGTATCCTTGAAAAAGACTCCTTTTAAATTCTAAGCCTATTGGAGGAGCTGTATATTCTGTGGCCAGATTGCTAAAGAGATAGAATGGAACTGAATAACAGACCACAAGAAGGAAGAGGCACAGATTAAAAAGTGTACAACTAAAGGATGGTTGAGGTTGTTTCATCTGAGGAAGCTGGTGTTTTGTGAAACTGAATTAATGAGAAATATGTCTACTACAAGGCAGCCATAGAATCCTTTTCAAGTCATGCTAACACTACAAGCAAATGGCATAGAGCTGTTAGGTGTATGAACATGGTGGTATAGCCATTCCCTATCTCAAAATCACTTTATTAATTCCTGTAATGGATCATTGTAACATTTGACTTAAAAACAAAATGTGTATTCAAATGGTTGGATTGACCTTGACGTGCTATTTAAAGACTTTAACAACTTTGTAAATACTTTATATGTGTAATGAAACGGTAAATTTGGGCTAACTTTTAAAACACAAGCTACGTTATTTTAAACGTAGAAGTGGGGAATTGAACTAAAGATGTAGAATGACTGTAAGATTAAAATATGATAAAGAAGAAAAGGCTTTTACATCCCCAATAACTGTACTGAAGATTACTTATAGGAAGGTATTTCCTGCATTATAAGCTACTTTTGTTTAATTCTCCTCCATATGCCTATTAAATATACAGGACACACTTCTTTTCTATGCAGCATAGAATGTGGTCTCCTAGGACGCTTTAGGACCTGCATCTTAAAACACTGAGGCATATGGGTTGGAAGGAGCGATATTCACTTCTTGAGGTCTGAAACCTGTTAATTCTGTATCTAGAACAAACTAGTGCAGAATATCCCCTTTTTACAATGGCCGTGAACTTCATATTGAAATAACTTTTTCTCTTTTGTATTACATTTACGCGCCTAGCTATTGGTAACTTGAATACGTGTATTTTCCACACGGTTCTGATTCAGCGTTGTTGAAATTTCTTTTTTGTGGTTTATCTTAATTGTTGTTACATCACTTCAGTTTAAACAGAATTTTATACACACACACACATATATACACACACACACACACACACACACACACACAGACATATATAAACACTCAGGCAGACACCAGAGATTAACAATACAAAGTGGCGACCAAAAAGATCGTCTTTTCCACGACGTCCCCTGCAGCAAGACAACAGATGACTTGCTAACCCGAAGGGGCGAGTGAGGAAGGACCTATTTCGGGTTTGATGCAGGCGGAACTTGTGTGCTCGGGAACCGATGCGCGGGGCGGCTGTTTGCTGCCGGCTGGCGGAGAAAGAGCACCCGGGACCAGCGTTGGGGTTGCGGCTTGTATGAGTGCGGCTGCTTTTGCACCCGTTCCTGCGAAGCTGTTCCTGTTCCTGGAAAGAGCGGGCAGGAAAAGACGAGCGTGTGCAGTGGTCAGAGGGGGCTCTTACTCTCCGCCTGGGCAAGGGAAAAAGAAAGCGCCTCCTCCTCTGACCCTTCTACATGGCAGGGAATTTCTGGCAGAGTTCTCATTAGTGAGTGCTGCTCTCTCTCTCTCGCTCTCTCTCTGGCAGGTCTGGTCGCCTGTGGGACTCGAGAACCAGGCTGTGTTGCTGCTGTCTGGTTTGCACAGCATGGAAGGATGTGGGGCGGGGGGACAGGCTCGCACACTCGAGGTCCTTCGTTTGCCTAGTGAAACTGGAGATCAGAGTGTGGGGTGTTGTTTCTTGCATGCAAAGGAGATGTGACTCCAGACTGGGACTTGGAGAAGTAGAATGTGAGCCTATAGTGCAGTGTGATGTGCTTATTGTGACCCTTTGCCTCCATGGGTCATAGCTCTCTTATTAGTTCTGACAAAAAAAATAACTTGATAGGGTGAACTGTGTTCATGGGGAAAATGTTGCTCTCTCTAAGTCGTAAATGGATAATGGGTGTTTTTCCACTGTCACTAGAAGTACCCATTAAGTACCTATTAATGGGTACTTAATGGGTACTTCTAGTGACAGTGGAAAAACACAAAATGTTTAGCATTCAAAGATTTTGATGCCAATAAGTTGGTGTCTCACATGGGGCTGAGTGCCTTGAAATGGCACAAATGTGCTGTGTGTTGATATCAACAAAATAATTTTATGAATGTAAAAGCACAGGTGTGTCCAGCTTCAAGGAAGCACTGCTACTTGATGCCATTTAGGAGAAGAAGAAGAGTTGGCTTTTCTATCCCACTTTTCTCACCCATTTAAGGGGACTCAAAGTGGCTGACAAAGCTTTTCTATTCTTCTCCCCACAACAGAACACCCTGTGAGGTGGGTGGGGCTGGGAGAGCTCAGAAGAGAACTGTGACTAGCCCAAGGTCACCCAGTTGGCTTCATGGGGGAGGGTGGAATCGAACCCCGTATTCCCAGATAAGAGTTGGCTCCCTGACCACTAGACCAAACTGGCTTTTGTCCAAAACTAATGTCAGTTGTTATACAGAATATATAAAATGGGTAAGGATTATATGTGGAGCTATATTTACTCGGCCTTTCTTAAAGACTTTGATGAATGTATATTATATATTTGTGTAACTGAATGTTGTTATGCTCTCCCAAAATGACTTGCCAGCACTCTAGAAAATCCAAAGTGGATGAAGGTGCAATTTTACCTTCTAGGGCATTAGCACTGTGTTTTTTTGTGTGGGCAGTAAGGATCGTGCATTATGCATTGACAGCATGAATGCCTTTTATTTGTGGCATTTATATCCTGCATCCCCCCCCACCCCGGAACCTAAGGTGACTCACATTATCTTCTTCTCTCTCTAATTGCTGGTGACACTGTATCAAATGGCCCATTGGGCTTTAATTGATTCTGACAAGTTTTGCTATTGGGAATGACCCTAGGAATGGGAGCATATCAGGGTCATCAAGGAACATGTCAACAAAGGCTAGAGATCCGCCCAGTCCAAACCAAGTCTGGGTTGTCTGGCAAATGAACACCACCAAAATAGCTATGATACCTACGTATCTCTCTTTCTTTCATGGTGGCAAGATGATTGCTTCTTTAGAGAGCACAACTCTTTGTGTGCTAGGAGATTGTTTTTGCTGGTAGAATCTGAATAAGCAGTATTATAAAGTTTGAGACTCTTGAGTAAATAACCAATAGATTGTAAAAACTGTTATCTATAAAATGTTTCATAATAATGTGGATTATTTATCACAAACAAATATGTTTGCATTTGCTTGTCAATATTGCTGATACAGTCAGCCTAGATTACATTCATCTGTATTAAAATTTCTATTTTTAAAAAAGGAAAATGCTTTCATAAACATAGCTCAGATATGTAATCCTTACATTGATTTATTACCATAATTATTTCAATACTTGTTTTTCAAGGAAAGAACAGTTGATGTTAGAGTGTGTCAGATATTACGTAACTAATCCTGGATTCATGACGCTGCAGTAGTGCTACTTATACAGAAGTTGTAGTTAGATAAAATTAACTGAACATTGGCAGGGCTGGCTAAACTGTGGCCATCCCAACGTTGTTGGATTCCTCTGAAGCCCTGCAAGTCTGACTAGTAACAAAGACAGATGTGCACTATAGTTATGTAATATATAGATGGCATATTTAGGCCATCCGGACTGCCAGTTGGTCATCAATAGTGTGTGATATCGTGCTAAACAAAGTTCTTGATGGAGTTACTTAAAATACAATAAAACAAATAAGAATTATTATGACAGAACAAATGTTTCTCCTTATTTTTGAGTTTTCAAACTGTTACTCTATATCTCTTGGGCACATAAGGTCTTATGGGAGATAATTTTGTCCTGGAAATGACTGCAAAAACACCACACATGTCAGGGCATCCGCACTGGACCTCTGTTGCTGGTCATCACAGTTTTGGCTTTCATGACAGTTGCAGAAAGTTTCAGGAAAGCAATTTAATACACCTTTGAATAAATATCTAGGGAAATCTGTAACTTTGACATTGGACTATAGTACCAGTCTAGATTGAATGTAAATAGTTCTAAAAATTATTCTGCCTCCTTCCCATGTTCTTTGTAGCTTACAATGGATTTTGGACAAGCAAGATCTTTTGAAGGAACGTCAAAAAGATTTAAAATTTTTAACAGAAGAAGAATATTGGAAGCTCCAGATATTTTTCACAAATGGTAAGATAGTTACAATTTTTAATGTAACCATTAACGCATATTGTGTGTTCTTTTTAATGACTTTGTGCAAGTTTATGAAATCAATTTGTAGAAGAAACTATCATTCATTACCTAGTAAACATGCACTGAATAACGTTAAACTTATTTATGGTCTTGTTCAAGATCGTTAGTAGTAGACTTTTCCCCTTAAAATTGAACTCCCAGAAGTGTATGTTTATTTCATGCCCCTGCTAGTATTGGTTTATGATTAATAATATACTGCAGTCATTCTGGTTTTGTGCAAATTGATTTTACTCTTACATGGCTGGTAAAATACAATTATTTTGTGTGACATGTTTTTTAACGGCATGGTTTTGTTCCTAAATGACCAGTAATGTGTAATTTTGCTCATACGGTACAGTCTCAATGTGGTTTGGTTTCTGTGGTTTGACTTAGACTGATTGCCTAGACCTTCCTTCCAAAATATCATTGGGCAGCACTTAACCCTCGGTTTTCCATAGGTAACAATTACTAGCATAGAATGATTTTGCAGTACATGGAACAACATAAGAATGAAACCTGCACACTCTGGCCTTTTCTGCTCTTTTGTTGTTGTTGTTGTTGTTAACCCAGATCAGTGGGTCCCACTGATTACATGGAGGGCGACTGATCTGGATAACTTGGAAGTGTGGCTAGATCAGAACAGTGTGCACTGAGATACTGATCTGACCCGTGACTCCCCTGTAGCTGTAAAGCTTGCATGAGCTTCACAGCCATACACACCCCACATAGCCTCAAAACCTTGGGGGATATTTCTAGCGTGTTATGGTATGCCACTGAAAAGCACCTCCTGGTAGTTTTCGATCTCAGAGGCATGCTGTTTGTGCACCTTCTGTGAGTCAGAGTAAGTCCCTTGGCCCGGATGTAGACCTGATTAAACAGTTCTTCAACAGATCCGGATTAAGAGCCTCCTTAATGCATATCTGACTCCATCCAGTGCAGACAGAGTTGTACTACCTAGGGTGGGGCCTCGATCTGCATTAAAGTGTAGATCATGAGGCCCGTGATCCAGATTAAGGGACTCCTTAATCGGGATCTCCAAGGAGTGATGAGAAGGGCCTTGTTCTGAAAAGGTAGGGAGACTTGGGGGAGATGTGTCATGGCTCCAGACCTTAGGGCCCGTCCTTCAGTTCATTGTTGTTTTCAGTTCTTCTTAGGTCATATTTAAGTCCTGGAGACTTTTTAAGAAGCTAATTAAAGGTTATTGCATGTATTCCTTTTCTATAAAAAAGTATTGATGCTAATCAGAAAATTACTCAAGTTCTTTGGGGGATGCAATTCTGTTGTTTTTCATTGATTCCATTTTTGATTACCTGTGATTATCTTACAGCCACATGCAGACAGAATTGTAACACAAATACTACTAAAACAAGATGTTCTAGGCTAGGATCTTTGTACCAGTGCTAACACAATAAATTATTAATCAGGCAAATTTCTAGAAATTTTTAATACAGGTATGTATCAGTTATCCTTATAGGAGTTCAAGTTGAATTATCTTTTTATTGTAGATGGCAAGATGATGGAAGATAGGATGAAAAGGAAAGAATTTGACTTGCTTAAGTTTGACAGATTAAGTTGTATTTAACATTTGCACTGGGAGCACCTAGAATGGATACTTATTTATTTATTTATTTATATTTATTTAAACACTTAAAAACCAACAAGCAAACAAACATGAAAATTCCAGCATATTTTAAAAAGTATTCTAAATATTAAAATACTAATATCTACAGTGGGTGTGGGGGGGAAGTCTCATGAGCCAAAGGCCAGGGCAAAGAGGTGCGTCTTCACCATCAGAATATATACAGAGAAGGGGCATGACACACCTTGAGGGAGAGACTATTCCATAGCCTGGGGGCCATTACCGAAAAGGCCCTTTCCCGGGTGCCCACCTGCCTCACTATTGAGGGTGGAGGTACAACCAGATGGCCTCGCCTCCAGATCTCAAGGCATGGGCAGGTCGGTATGAGAGAAGGCATTCCTTTAGATATTTGGGGCCCAAGTCATTTAGGGCCTTGTAAGTCAGAGTTAACACCTTGAATTGGGCTTGGTAGTGAATTGGCAGCCAGTGCAACTCTTTTAAGACCAGCATGATGTGCATCAGGCTAGTTGTTCCAGTCAGCACTCTGGCGGCTGCATTTTGCACCCTGAAGCTTTCAAACCGTCTTCAAGGGCAGCCCCATGTAGAGTGCATTACAGTAGTCCAGCCTAGAGGTTACCAGAGCATGGGTAACTGTGGCCGAGTCATCTCTGTCCAAAAAAGACTTCAGTTGACTCACCAGCTGTAGTTGGAAGTAGGCACTCCTGGACACAGCCTCCACCTGAGCTTCAAGCGTTAGTGCAGAGTCCAGGAGTACTCCCAAGTTTCGCACTTGTCCCTTCCAGGGCATTGCAACCCCATCTGCATATTGATGACACCTCACTCCAAATCTCCTGATGACCTCTTCCAGCATCTTCATGTAGATGTTAAATAGTGTGGGAGATAAGATAGACCCTTGGGGAACCCCACAAGTGAGTTCCCAGGGTGTTGAATCAATATCTTTCACGGCCACTATCTGAGATTGGCTCTGGAGATAAGAACAGAACCAATGCCAAGCACTGCCTCCAACTCCTAAACTCCGTAGCCTCCCCAAAAGGATACCGTGGTCAGTGTTATCAAAAGCTGCTGAGAGGTCCAGAAGATCCAACAGGGTAGCATTCCCCCTGTCTTTTTCCCAGAAGAGGTCGTCAACCAGGGCGACCAAGGCGGTTTCTGTGCCATGACTGGGTCTGAAGCCAGACTGAAATGGGTCTAGATAATCAGCTTCTTCCAAGCATGCCTACAGTTGAACAGCGACGGCCCTCTCCAAAACCTTGCCTAGAAAAGATATGTTAGCCACCGGGTGATAGCTGCTTAAGTCTTCTGGATCCAGGGAGGCCCTCTTCAGGAGGGGGTGCACCACAGCCTCTTTCAGGCGCAATGGAACCACCCCCTCCCTCAGAGAGGCGTTCACTACTTCCTGGATCCACCCGGTCATACCTTGTCAACTAGCCTTTATCAGTCAAGAGGGGCAAGGATCTAGAGAACACATTGTTGGCTGCACCCCCACAAGCAGTTTGTCCACATCCTCAGGCCGCAATAATTGAAACTGATTGAAGCAAACTGGACCAGACAGTTCTCTGGACACCTCAATTGGACCATGTCCAGTTGTGACATCTAATCCCCTACAAAACTGAGCGACTTTATCCTCAAAGTGCTTTGCAAATTTGTCACAGCAGATATTACTTGGCCCTGGCTCATGGTTCCTGGAGCTTGATTTTATCAGGCCATTTACTACTCTAAAGAGCTCTGCTGGACAGCTACTTGAGGATGCAATGGTGGCAGAGAAAAAACCCTTTTTGCCGCTGTCAACGCCACATGGTAGGCATGATAATGTGTTCTAACCTGTGACCGGTCAGACTCACAGCTGGATTTACGCCACCTTTGCTCTAGCCATCGACCTTCCTGTTTCATAGCCCATAGCTCCATGGAATACCAAGGAGCTTTTCGGGCTCTACAAGCATGCTGAGGGCACTTGAGAGCGATCATGTCAATAGCCCTGCTCCTCTCCCGATTCCAGAGAGAAACCAGGGCCTTGACAGGAGTGCCAGTCATGCCAACTGGAAAATTCCCCAGAGCATTCAGGAATCGCTTGGATTCCATAAGTCTCTGGGGTCGGACCATCTCAATAGGTCCTACTTCCCCACAGAGGGGAGTTGCCATAGTAATTCCAAACCTCACCAGCAAATGATCCATCCATAACAACGGGCTGAGAGCCAGCCCTCCTATCAATGGATCCTCACCAGTCTGCTCTGAGGCAAAAACCAAATCAAGGGTGTGGCCTGCTGTATGAGTCAGGCCAGATACAAACTGAGACAGCCCCATGGTTGTCATGGAGGCCATGAAAATCTGAGCTGGTCCACTGAGCATAGCCTCAGCAGGGATGTTGAAATCCCCCCATATCACCATGGCAGGGGCTTCCAACACCACGTTCGAGACCAGCTCTGGCCCAATAACAAGAACAGGCCTTCAACCCCCATTACTGAGCAGATTGGCTGTCTGGTGAGCGAGATGGAAGTCTGATGGATCACAGCAACATCCCCTCCCCTTCCCCCTGGTCTCAAACAGTGCTGCACTGAGTATCCTGGAGGACAAAGCTGGGTTAGTCTAGGCCACCCAGTTTGTCCATCCAGGTCTTAGTAATACACGCCAGATCAGCTCTTTCCTCCAGAAGTAAGTCATGGATAGCTGCTGTTTTATTTTGGACTGATCTGGTGTTCAGAAGCAGTACCGTTAGAGAAGGGAGCTTGTTGGCAAACCTCCCCAAACTCTGCAGGCTGAGAGGCGGAACAGAAGGGATGATAGCTTCAAAACATCTGTTACCCCTTCTCCTCACCTGTCTCTTCTGCCTCCCAATGCCGTATCTCCCCCTGCCCGTCATGGCTTTAATAATGGCCCCTTCCGCTCCTACCTGGCCTCGACACATGATCCCACTCACTGAGTCACTCACCCACCCACCCACTCACTCAAGTTATAAAACAATAAGAAACAATTCACTCATCAACACACGCACATATAGCACAACATACAACACACACAAAAACTGCACAGACACTCATACACAACCCTCTCCTATCCTCCCACTGTCAACTCCTGCAAGCAAAGGCAGAAGAGTCCAAAACACTCAGGTGGACTTTAAGCGTTTCTCCTTCTCCCCCAGTTAACTCTTGCAAGCAGAGGCAGGAGAATGCAAGATGCTCAGGTGGAATTTAAGCGTTCCTCCTTCCCCCCACAGTTAACTCTTGCAAACGGAGGCAGAAAAGTCCAAAACGCTCAGGTGGAATTTAAGTGTTCCTCCTCCTTCTCCCCACAGTTAGCTCTTGCAAGCAGAGATAGGTTGGAGGTATAGGCAGGATGCCTTTTATGGCCATCTGCAGGCATCCCAGAGCAGGTGAAGGTTTATCCTTTGTTTCCTGCTTGAGAATGCCCAGACGTTGTTGGTAACCCACTGTGTGAGGCAGGATGTTGTGGTAGATGGGTTGTGAGCCGATCCAGTAGGGATCCTCTTAGCTCATATTTGAGTCAGTGTAGCAGCTCAGTCTAAAGTTAAGCTAGGAAAAAGGTACTTCTAGCAGCACTGTTGGAATTCTAAAAAACCCCACAAATCAGTGCAGCATTGGGAAGGAGTTTTGCCTCTCCCAACCCTTGCCAGTTGCCTTCCATATCTTGAACATACAGCATACTTCACTATTTTGGATATAATTTGCAGGAATATTATTTCAATAAACCTGTAAGCATTGTTTGTGTATTTTTTACTTGTGAGTTTTTCATATACAACATCGTTAAAAAGATATCTTGTGATACCACCCTAAGAGAGGTGAATAAAAACGTACACAAAAACTTACATGTTTGTTATCTGGGATCCTGAAGTGACCTCTTTCTAGTTTTCTTAAGGTGGGGAATTGCAGTATGGTGACTTCTGTGGCTGTACCTATAACATTTTTGTAGAACAGAACCTTTGTGAATGTAGAGGGATGACTGTACTAGAATGTGGTGCCAGGTTTATCATAACTTAATGTTGTTTGTTAGTTGGCCATCCTCTGTACAAATGCCTTGGCATATATGTGCATGGATCTGTGAAAACAAAAAGGTATAACTCTCAGCACTGCTTGAAAAATATCAGCAAAATGATACACAGTGCTGCCATGTTTGGATTATGAACAGATGAGGGGATTCAGGAAATCTACCAAGTACTCACCTTATGTTTTATTCCTTCATTCTGTTCCTCCACCTCTGCTCAGCATCACAGACACATGATTCAAACATGCTTGGCACAGCTCCTTTGCCTGGAAGGCCAAATAACAGCTACCTGCACAGCTGACACCAGGGTTGTTTCTTGGCCAACTGGCAGGCAAAGCTTGTGATGGAGCAGCTGAGTACTTTCTCTGGTCTCTTTTTTCCCCCATAGCCTACTCTTTCCCTAGACTAAATATGTTGCCCTTCAAGCACCTGCTGCCTTTGCCAAATCAGCAACTCTGTTGATAATGACAGTATAATTCACTGAACACACAGCATCCCGTTTGGTTAAACTAGGGAACATTCAGTATTTTTATTAATCAAGAGCTTGAGTCTCCAGAAGGCCTATTTAGTGTTAAATCCGAGGTAGGCATTTTCAGAACTGCCAGTGTGAGCTTCTAACAAAACCCACAAAATTTACTGCCTGGGATCAAAAGAATCGTGCTCATAGTGTGCCTTCAGAATTTGCAAGTGTTCTCACAGAACCCAGAGATAATTTTTGTCTCAACTTATATATAGGAGAGATAACTGTTGGCTTCACATTTTAGAAGTGCTGTGACGCTTTTCTGTACTTCCTTGGGATATGTGTTCATGAAGTTTCTTTAAAGAACTGCAGATAGGTGACATCTGATTGAATCTGGAGTACAGTGGTACCTTGACATACGAGTTTAATTCGTTCCGTAACCTTGCTCTTATGTCAAATCGCTCGTATCTCAAAGCAATTTTCCCATTAATCCATTCCAGCTCCCAAAACACCACCTCAGTTGTTTTTGTTATGTACTGTACTGTATTTACATACTCGTATCTCAAATCTTGCTCTCATCTCAAAGCAAAATATTACTCGCTCGGCGGCTTGTATCTCAAAACACTTGTATGTCAGGGCACTTGTATGTTGAGGTACCACTGTAGTTTGATTTAGTGGGTAATGAAGTTTCACTAGTGCCTAATATCAGGAAAGTCTGGCTCAATCCTGACATGTATTTCTTGGCTTACTGAATCATGGTTTACCATGAAGAACCATCAGTAGACAACCTTTCTTTGCTGCCCTAGTTCTGTTTAGCTAAACCCCACATCCTTAATTGTGTCCCAGGACAGAAATTAGTTTAAGGTCCGTTTACTGTGATTTTTGTACTTATGTGATTCAAGCTATTGGAACATGGTCATAGTTTCCTATCCCTAAAATAAATGTGTTTTGTGCAGTACTGCAGGGGGCAAATACATCACAATGACAAAATTTTATTGCAAATAATAATGACTTTCAATAAACCCACATATGATCATAGTGTAATATTGCTCCAGAAATGATGTTAAAATAATCATTTTACCATACCCAAGGCACGCTTTCAAATAGTTCCTATAAGAACCAAAACTGCATTTTGAAATTTTACTTGTTTCTATTTTTTGAAGTTATCCAGGCCTTAGGTGAACACTTGAAATTAAGACAACAAGTCATTGCCACTGCTACCGTCTATTTCAAGAGGTTCTATGCCAGGTAGGATTGCAACCTTTGCTAGTAGCATTTTTTTTTAAAGTTTGTATAGAAGTTGGAAATTTTAAAACAATGGTGATAATGGTATCTGTGCTCCTGACAGTTGCCACTTTTACTGTGTATTAATATCTTTTCAGATATTCCCTGAAAAGTATAGACCCAGTGCTAATGGCTCCCACATGTGTGTTTTTGGCATCCAAAGTAGAGGTGAGTAGAGGTGTTTTTCTTCATTTTACATATATTTGTGTGAAAGAATAGATTTTTACCTCTAAGCAGAGAAGTTAATTTGGGGGCTTAAATTAACTTTGTTTTTAGTTCAGTCCTTCTGGGAGAAAAACGAGTCTAGCCTGTAACGTTGATACCCTATCAGGTTATCGGAGTGTGCTTCCTTGTACCCTTTTGGTTCTTCATAGTCATGGGATTTTTGCTCAGCATGCATATAAGCCAGTTAGTTTTTAATCATACAGGTCTCCCATGTTTGTCTTATGAGGCACTTTCTTGCCTGCGGTTGCAGAGACTTGAAGTAATAAGGTCTGCTTGCTATCTATCTGTAGATAGTCATATGGTGTAGGAAGAACTGTCCTGATCAGAGGGCTGCTGCAGCTTGCAACAATATAGCAACTCAGAGACATTGTTCAAACAGAAGGGTTTTTTTGTTGTTAGCTGTATTCTTGCAACTATACTGGGAACAGAGCTGGAGAGTCCTTACTATAGGCTTCTGTAGTTCTAGGATCTGGCCTGTCTTAACAATTTTGCCACTGAAGCTTAGTATCTGTCTCATAGCAAGCTTAGTATCTGTCTCATAGGTACTGTATTGTCATCTTATGGACCTTTCCTCTATCATGATGATGATTTACTGCTTCCTTGTCCAAAAGTGCTTTTAGGTCGTGTACTTTGCCATATGACTAAGTTCTTTTCTTACTCTAGGAATTTGGTGTGGTGTCAAATACAAGGTTAATATCTGCTGCTACTTCTGTATGTAAGTATTTGTTTATTTATTTATGGCATCTCTATCCCTCCTGTTCTCCAAGTAGTCCAAAGTGGTACACCCCATTCTTCCTCTCTCCATTTTATTCCCACAAAACCTCTGTGAAACAGGCTGGGAGATGGTGACTGGTCCAAAGTCACCCAGGAAGCCGTCATGGCAGAGTGGGGATTTGATTCCAGGAACTCCTGGGTTCTAATCTGATGCTCTAGCCACTGTGCTACATTTTCCTTGGTAAAGTTTACTATCAAAAATATCTGTCCTTTTTCACATAACGGCATATGGCTTGTTATATGATGCTCATTAGTAAAAAAAAAAAAAAAAAGCAGAGAGGCAGCTTTTCTCATAACTGTAAATCAGTAGTTAGGCTCTTCAAGAAGTGAAAAGAAATCCGTTATTTAGAATCCTGATCATGTATGTAGAGTGGAGAAAGCTTTCTTTTTAAGAATTAGAGCAATAACTTTCAGATATTTCATAAAGGTTTTCTTTTTAAAAAAAGTCAATGTACTAGGGATGTGCACAAATGCATTTTTTGCATTCGAATTTGATTCAATTTGATTCAATATCCTATTCGAATTTGATTCAATATTCTATTCGATTTGAAATTCAAAAATCCAAATTTTTGAAAATCCAGTTCGAATCTAGCTTATCTGAATCTGTATTTTCTAAAATCCAATTTGAATCAAATGTTACAAATGTCGGCAACATTCATATCCGATTTTTGAATTTGCGCGGAAACCGTTTTCATCCCATTGTCATCCCATGTTATATGTGCAAGTAGACCCGATATTCAGATGCAATATAAATGGATCTATTCAGTTGAATTATTCAAAAATCTGTATTGGATTTCCGGAAATTCAAAATTCATTTGAATTTGGAAATTCAGATTTTCAAAAATCCGTTTCGAATTCAAGTGTCAGTATTTGTCAGATTTGAATTGGATTTTTGAATATTTCGAATATGTTTGCCAATTAGTCTCAATAATCTGTAGTTCAATAGGCATATTTTTCAGGTGCTCTCTTGTGTTCAAATGTATGTAACTGCACTGAATATCCAGACTTAAAGATGGAATTAGAAATTTCTAAGACAAATATGTTGATTTGGTTTTTACTACTTATTTATTTTAGTTATTTTATTGATTGCAGTGAAAACTAGGTTTTCGTATGCCTTTCCGAAGGAATTTCCTTATAGGATGAACCATGTAAGTGCTGTTTTAAAAAGTGAAAAGGTTAGGGGGAGGAATGTTGGATCATTTGTAATTAAGTAAGATACTTCCTGACATAATATGGCACATCTTAGTCTAGCAATTTTGTTTTAATTGACACAGACACTGTAAATAAATTGTATTTTGAAGAAATATCAACTCTTGTGTATGTACCTTTTGAGCAATGGGCTTTAAGATAATATCTGAAGTTATTGTGCAAAAGTATTGTTAATGGAACTTAACAGTGTTTGTTCATTTGTTTTGTTCTTTCCATACAGACTGGGTAGGATCCAAGCAAAATCATTCATATTTGGGCCTTATTGATAGCACTATATAAAATTTGATAGTAACAAGTATTACTGATTTAATTGGGAGCCAAATAGCTGTTTCTCTGCCATGTGATACAGAGGCTGGTCTTTGCCCAGATTGCTGAATTTGGGCCAAGACTGGAGTGGTGGGTGGTGGTACATGTTAGGGGCTATTTACTCTTCCACAGACCTATCCTAGATTGAACCCCCTACCTCTGAAGTTCAGTGTTAGAATTTTTGTTGCAGCGTGCCACGAATGGGCCATTTCCAGAAGCCTTGCAAAATTGCATCAGACTTCAAATACTACTGTGGTGGGGGCATCACTGGGAACCCTTGGGAGACCACTTTAAAGCAGTCTCCCAGTGGCCTGCTGCTCAATGCCGCTTTTGTGCTGAGGAGCTGGCCAGCCCCCAGCACTGTGCTGACAAGAATGGTCCCCAGGAGGCATGCTTCTTGGGGCCCACTTTTGCATGCAGAAGCCATTGTCTTCAGAAACAGCTAGTGTGGTTCCTGGGACCATGCAGAAGCTGCAAATGTGCCTAATTTAGCCCATATCAACCCAGTATGTTAAGCAGTCCTTCAAATCTTTTAGTTCCATGTTTCAGTCCTATTCTAATGGGCTGCTGTTTTCACTTTTCCCTTGCTTCTGAGCAAACTGTAGCAAAATAATCTTTTGTGAAGTGAGTAGTGTTGGTCTCTATCCCAAAAAGGTATGAAGAGTTGAGTTGAAACCATGTGGGATTTATTATAACTGAAGGAAAAAAAACAGTTTTGGTTTGGATTTCAAGCCACTCATATTTTGTATCTAGCAATTTCACTGTTTTGTCTCTGAAGGGTGAGATATGGTTACTAGCTGTAGCTTCATGAAAATTACGTGCACATTTTCTTGGTTACAGCAAAAATATGCAGACTAACAGCATTCCATCAAATTATTCTTTCCTGTTTTGGACACACTCTCTTCCGATGATAAAAACTGCTAAAGAAGGTTTTCTAGGAATGCAGACCTGGTGTGAACTAGGGATAGATTGCACCAAGATTACTTGTCATTCCAGTCGGGAAATAATTCACATATAATTTTATTTTTTCCGTTCCATTCCTTTGTATAATGATTAGCTCATTATATATCTTTACAGATACTAGAATGTGAATTCTATCTCTTAGAATTAATGGTAAGTAAATAAATAAATATTTGCACAGGCTGGAGGGGAGGACATGGAAGCAGATGACTTTTTTTCAGCCGAAAAGCGGGGATGAGGGCCATTTGCTTGGCTAATGCGTCTTGTCCCCAAAGCTGGCCATATTCAACACTTTGTGTCATACTCCCTGGCAGCAAGAGTGGAGGTAGATTGCTTCAGTACCTACTTGCTGTTGTTTCATGAACCACCTTCTGCTCCATGGACAATTGAGCAAATGAAACCATAAGTACCCAAGAGCTGTCTTCCAAGTCTCTGGTTCTTGGATCTTCAATTTGTAGATTTATTTTGGTGCCAGAGGAGAAAAGGATGGTGGTAGAGAAGAGATAATAACTATAGAATTCTGCACAATCCCTTTATTTTTCGTTCTGGATGGACTCACCCCTGACTGCCACAAAGCCCCTGCTGGGTTTTTCCCCAAGATAATGTGGCTCTGATGAGGGTGGGAGAGAAGCTTTCCTACTCTTGTTCTAAAGGAGTGCCTTAGAGGGGGAGAGAGTATTTTAGTATAGTTGCAACATTTTCCATCCTGGTTCATTCGAAACTCAATGGCAGAACTACTACCTTGGAGTTCTCTGGTATAATCTAGCATTTGTCTGTGAAGAAGGCAAGAGAATATTTATCTCAGTTTCAACTGAATGTCTGTCTATGAGGTTCTAGTTCATGGTGGTGTGCGGGGGGTAATAACAGGCTCTCTTTTGGCAGTGTTTATTCCCTGGGAAGTAATGGGAGTAAATAAGGTTTCTTCATGCCTCAGATGTGTCACTTTGTGTCTCCAAGAAAGATAGAAACTGACAAACTGCCAGTTACTTTTCAGAGTGGTAGTTTGAGGAGGATGCTGGACTCGTTTTGTTAAAAAAGCAAGTGATAACAGTGACTTTTGGAAGAAAACTTGAGCAAAAGTTGTGTGTTCCAAATGCCTAGTGACTTGGTGCTGTCCCTATTTTAACTTGCCTTTTAACTCCAATGTTTCTAGGACTGCTGTTTGATAGTGTATCACCCCTACAGACCTCTACTCCAGTATGTACAGGACATGGGCCAAGAAGACATGCTGCTTCCTCTTGCCTGGTAATGAAGATTTAATACAAAATATTTAAACTGTACTTTCATTTGAATAAGCGTGGATATTAGAAAAATCAGGTGTGTTGAATTTCAGACTAACATCACAGATATGCTCTTGACCATGTCTACACTTCATTGGATACTGACATCAGAAGTCAAGGTGACAGGATTGTCCACAGATGCTGCAGTAATTGTTGTGGGTGATCCTAATACTAGGCACCTTATCATGAAGCCTTCTTTAAGTGGTTTCATGCCATCCTGGCTACCAAATTCCAGCCGCATAATGGCAGCTGGAAGTAATCGTGTTTACGCAGAAGCCCTAACAGATCTTACAGAAGAGCAGAGAAGAGGAAGCAGAGATCCTTCCTCCGTATGCCACTGTTAGCAGTGAAAATTTCCTCAATTTGCCAAAACTCAGTATGAGCAGATAGGAAGGCATTTGCCAAATAAGAAATCATCCTCCAAGTTTTGTTTCATTGTATCTCTGCCAAATGACATCAGACTCATTGCTCACACGGTTAGGGAGCTCCCTTCTACACTACTGCTTTTGGTCTGATGCAAGTCTTTCTCTTGCACTTTGATGGTTGCCTATTTGTTTTGTTGTTCCATTTAATACTCTATTTTTAATATGCTTTTGAAGTTCTACTAAAAGGTTTGAATGTGCTTGAGATTTCTACTAAAGACAGTATACAAGTTTAATAAGCACTTGCTTCCATCTGCCTTAAATGTGAAATAACTAGAAGATGTAAATTGACTTGCCTTTATGGGGCTCAACATGTGTCAGTAACATATCATTATGGAACTCAAGGTATTCGATAAGGCTGTGTTCAGATATAACGAGGGCAGCACCTCAGAGAGGCAGTGTGTGCCCCTCATGTTCCCGACCCTTCGCTAATCCACCTTTTCTAGCACACAGTGTTCCGAAGAGGGGAGATGGACAGACTGGTGTGTGAACAGTTCCACCTCAAAGCCTTGTCTAAGTGCCTCAGAGATGCTTTTTTGCTGTGTCTGATCACAGCCTAAGAGTTTGCAAGTAGTGTTCTGTGCAGGCGTTAGCCAGACTCAGGCCCTCCCATTTCCTGTTCAGATAGCTGCTGCTTCTGCCTTGATGCTGTTCCTAATCGTCCTGTACTGTGTAGAAAACGTCTTCATGCAATGCCTCTTAATATAGCTCATTGCCATTGAAAGCATTATTTAGAAAGTAACGAAGGCAAAACAATATATTGCAGTACACCTGGCTAGTGATGTGCTTCACATAGTAGGCAAGCATGTTAAACTGATGTTTTTGTGTAGTGTTTCTTGACTCCTTCAGTTTTGGTGCTTTTGTACACTATTACCATGATTCCTTGGCATGAAGTAATTGATGATTGTACACTAATAGGTTTCTTTGTTTGTGTGTTTTTAGGAGGATAGTGAATGATACTTATAGAACTGATCTTTGTCTGCTGTATCCTCCTTTTATGATAGCTCTAGGTAGGTAGTCTATGAAAAGTACTTTTTTACTATTGAAATTATTTGATATGGGAATCCTATTTTTGACAGCTCGGTTTTAACAGTGATGAAAAGCACTGAACAGTAAATACAAAAGGAGCTTCTCTAAAGTGTGAAGTACTGTATCTAAAAATATCTAGGATGGCATAATGGAAAAATTCACTGGGGACAGAGGCTGTAGTACAGTCAACATATTCTGGAAATGTCCTTTGCTGTTCTTATTGCATTGCTCCTCTGCAATTAATGTTTCTAAACATGATGTGCTTACTCTGCAGCTTGCCTCCATGTGGCTTGTGTTGTCCAGCAAAAGGATGCTCGACAGTGGTTTGCTGAGCTCTCTGTTGATATGGAGAAGGTAGTTCTGTTTCATAGCTACATGTGCAGTAAATCACGGGGGAATGTGTATAGTAGCTACAAAGCACTTATGAGATGGTGTAATGTTTTCCTCTAGGACTGTGAGGCTGCTAAGATAGGGCACTGACGTGTCTTCTTGCTAGAGATTAGACAACTGGAAGTCCATTTGAGGACACAGTTCAAAGGGCTGGATTCCTTCCAAGCATCAGACTGGACTAATGTAAAAACAAGAACCCTGGGACTGAAACAGTCTCTCCCTTTTTCCTTTTTCCATCTAGTCCAACATCCTGTCGCACACAGCGGCCCTCCAATTACTTCTGAACATTCTCAGGCAGAAGACAAAGGCTCTTGACTCCCTGCAAACAGCCTTGAGAGACATCCTGCCTGTCCCTCCAACCTGGAGGTGGTATCTAGCCATCCACTCTAGTAATCATTGATGCTCTAGGAATTTGTCTAACCCTTTCTTAAAGCTGTCCAGGCTAGGTGCTATCATTACCTTTTCTAGTAGTAAATTCCATAGACAGATAACTCTGGGTGGAGAAATATTTCCCCTTGTTGGTCCTGACCATCAATTTTATAGCGTGTCCCCCAGTTCTAGTATTATGTGGAAGATGTTGCAGCCTGATTTTGTAAGGGAGTTGTTCCAGACCCTTGGATCATTCTGGTTGCCTTTTTCTGTACTTCTCCAAGCTCCAGATCTCCTTCCTGAGGTGTGATGAGAAGAACTGTACACAATATTCCACGTGTGGCCTCACCATAGATTTATAGAGAAGCAAAACTCTTGCACAACACTTGCCCGCTTATTTTCTTTTTCCTTCTTAATGACATCAGCACTGGATTTTCTTTTTCTTTTCTTTTTTTTCATTGCTGCTGTGTGCTAAGTCAACACCTTCATTCAACTGTCCACAAGAACCACAGCATTTTCTTTTAGTCTCACAGAAAGCTCATCCCCCATCAGTTTATACTTGAAGTTGGGATTCTTTGCCCCAGTGTGCATCACTTACCAAGGTTTTTGACACCATTTTCCTATCCAGCTAGAGATAACTGTGAGGAAACTTGCCTTTTTATGGGTGTGGGCTCTTGCTGTTTGAGGTACAGATATACTGTAATTGGTGTTGGTTTGTATATGTGGTGGGATTGCCACAGATGTTTAGTGTATCTTTTTTCATATGGGGAGAGGTGCAGTCATTCAATCATTATTCATAATAATATTACCATTATTCATAATAATAGTTAAGTACTCCACAAAGGCAGGAGATCTTGGCCTACATAACCTGAGAATAGGAGGCCCAGGAGCTCATTGGTGCTGTTTCCCTTTAGTGATAGCTCTGATAAGTTCTTCACATAGGCATTCCGTCTGGGCCTGGGCCTATTTGGAGCAGCCAACAAATGTGATATACAACCAGTGTCCATAAGAAATGATTTGTCAGACAAATGTTACCCTGTTTCTATTATGGTGTTTGAAGATAAATTCAGAGTTTCCTCCCTACATATTAGATAGGAGCAGGGGTGTGCACAGAGCCATTTTCCACATTCTATTCGAGGTGAATAGAATGTGGAAAATTTTGGCTCCGGCCGAATACCACCCGGTATTGTATAGAACGAATCCCCTCCACCCGTCCTTTCCCACCCCCTCCCACACCCAACCTCTCCCACCGCCTCCCCACTTACCTGACCTCCGCAGCGCCTTCTCTATGCTGCTGCCGCTGCTCCAGGCCCTGCTGGAACCTCCAAGGAAGCCTGCTCGTGGTTCCAGCGGACCCTAGAAGAGGCCCGGGGTGCTGCTGGAGCGGGTAAGTGGGCCCCAGTGGGGAGGTTTGGCGTAGGCCGGCCCGGGGGGAGGCCCCAGGGTAATCCATTATCCTTAGAAGCTTCTATCGAAGCTTCTACAGATACTCGATTATCCGATTTGCGGATGGATAGGGCCCCCTTCAAATAGGGCCTTATTTGATCTGTCCGTGAATCTCGGAATCTGGAAGTATTCATCTGGATTCCGAATGCACGGATAATTCATACACATCCCTAGATAGGAGACAGTCATATTCTTAGGCATAAAGCTGGGGACATACATTGTAACACACTTGCAGATTTTTGACATCTAGATGTGTTTTTGTTTAGATTTTAGAAATAATCAGGGTAATCTTGAAGCTATATGAGCAGTGGAAGAACTTTGATGAGCGGAAAGAAATGGCTACTATTCTAAGTAAAATGCCTAAACCAAAACCACCTCCAAACAGGTATGTATCTTCAGACTATTTTTCCCCTGTTATGAAACTGGAAATGCATTTTGTGGGTGTTTCAAATGTTAAAGACAACATTTTAGGAGTATTCTGTGATTGTTTCTTAAATTATTGCATGTGAATAAGTTAACCTTCTAGAATTGCACAGGCACAGTGCAAATCCAGACTGTATGCATTACCTAACGTATTCTCATGATGCCAAAGCACAGTTTGAGCCTCTGTTGGCTTCCAGTGTGGCTAGGAGGAGATTGGGTTTTTTAAAAATTAACAGTACTATCTTTTTATGACTTTTTTTCTTGCACCACTGTTTATGAATTGCACTGGAGATTTTTCTATGAAATAAATTTTATATCCAAATTAGTTTTTTTAATAGATGGACCTATCAGTTTTAATTGCTAAAATAATAGATCTGTTTATTTTGAGTATTCATATTCCACCCAAGAGTCCCAGGATTGGTCACAACAATAAAAAGATGAAAACCATAAAACAGTGAAAACGTTCATTAAAATATAACCAATCCTCCCTCCCTCTCAAACAGGACAATATTCAGAGGAAGCCAGGCATCAAAGGCATGAGTGAAGAGGTATGTTTTAAACAGGTGCCAAAAGATATAGAAAGTTGGCACCTGGTGTACCTCTAGAGGGAGGCTGTTCCAAAGTCTGGGGGCCACCATAGATAAGGCCTTCATGTGGTGCTGCCCTCACATTTCTGAGGCAGGACTACAAAAAGGCCCTCACCTTATGATCTTATTATTTGAGCAGGTTTGTATGGGAGAAGCCACCCCTTCAGGGCACAAGTCATTTAATTTGACGTGAAACAACTACTGTACACAGCAGTGTAAGTGTACCAGCAGAGTTGTGAAAATACAAAGATGAATTTTTATGAATATTCAGATCATAGGTGAACAGAATGTATTCATCAAGAAGGAATTGTAAAGAATTTGAGGAAGATTTCCCTGAGGGCACTTGCCGCTCAAAAATTTGGTGCAGAACTATAACACCTTTTCTATGATTTTGGAAGCTTCTGTCTGGCTTGTCCCAGTTGGAGATTCTTTCCTTGTTTGTACTCATGCAAATAGCAACTGTATAATGTTCTTATCTACTTTATTCCAAACAGTGAAAGTGACCAGGGTCCGAATGGGAGTCAAAATTCTAGCTACAGCCAATCGTAGTACATTCCAAAGAAAATCAGCGAGGACCACTTTGGATTAAAACGTGATGGGATTTTTTTTTCCGATGTGGAAGATGGACAGAAAGTTTCAATTATGTCTTTTCAGAAAGAACTTGAATGTTTCTGTCAAGCATATTGAAAGCTTTCCTTTAAATACAACATATTTGAATTGTGGCACAAGAACATTGAACACCACCTCATCTCCAAGTAAGAGAAAGCTAATGGAAAAAATTCAAAACTTCAGTATGGACAGCATTCAATAATATTGGTGTGTGTTTTTTTAAAAATAGTGAGTTAAAGAAATGGCATTAACATAAAGCTAAGCACCTGGATTTTTCTCGGTCCAAGGCTAGTTTTATAACAGGTGGTGGCCTGGAATGTTGGATCTGAAATCCTAGTATACCAGTTACATACTCTGAATGTCAGTGAGATATTGTACAAGAGAGAAAATGCACTTCTTTAGAAAATGCCTAAAAAAACTTCATGATTTTCTTGCATTCCTCATCTGACCTTAAAGGAGAAGCTTTTAATCAGTACCTTTAATTTGCTAATGGAACTTGAAATCCAGCGTACTCAAAACGTGCAATATGTATAATGCAAATTGTGACTCTTGTAAGGAGGAACAGTTTACCTTTTACACCTGCTAAATGATTAAGTTCTTGTAAAAGCCGAAAGTCAAATTTTACAACCCAATCAAGTCAATAAGTAAAGAATCAAACCTGTTTAAGGTTGTAATGGTGGATGTGTTATCTGCTATAAGTTAGTCTGCCTTCATTGTTACCAATCATTTGTAGTAACAGGGGCCTTTTGAAAAAGCAGCAAGTGTTCTAATAAGGCTACATCTCGGTCCATAGTAAAATATGTATAATAAATTACTGGATAAATTTAATTAGAGAGGCATAACTGATTTTTTTTTTAATTAAACCAGAGGACCATATCCTGTTCTCTTTACTCAGGCGTACCTCTACTGAAAATAGGATTTGATCCAAAGCCCTTAAATTTACATTAATAGTGTGCATTTCATAATGAAATTCAGTAAGTGTTTGTTTCCTATCCTAGAACTAAATCAAATTAAAAATTACTGGATTTCAGTCTAAGGTCCTTGTTCTTCCTGAAGATCAGCATTATACTGGTACAAAAAGAAAAAAAGCTGGTGTTGAAGGATCTTACCACTCGGTGCTTGTCCTTAAACTTGATTTTTAAAAAGCAGCAGTGCCTGCATCTACTTGATTTGTCTTTCAATTAAGTGTAACCAAAGTGTTTTTGTATGCAAATACTTGGGCTTTTTGCACTTAACTGTAAGTTATTTTTATAAAGTATGTTTAGATACCGACTTACAAAAATCCTTCTGTGAGAAGTGATGTGTTTTTGGCCTTTTCATATTCCCCTTACTTGTTCCACTTATTTTGTCGTCTTGTTCCACATCTTGCTGTTTGAAGATACCTTGTCCCTAACCTTTTGGAAATTAATTTTGTGCCCTCAAGGGTTTGAAGTTTATTTGTAAAATGGATTAGGTGGGTAGGAATAAAAACAGATGCAAATTGATAATTTTGACTAGTTTTTTTTTTTTAATTCCAGGACTAAACGTAAAACAATCCATACAGGGTGATATTATAAGGGCATAAAAACTAGGAATGGATTTGTTAATATAAGACCATACAAATAGCCCTGTTGGATCAGAGCACAGCCCATCTAGTCCAGCATCCTGTCTCACACAGTGGCCCACCAATTGTTTATGGGCATCTCAAGCAGAAGACTGGCAAAACCTTCACATGCTCTTTAATCCCAGCAACAGGCCCTAAAACTACTCTGTCTCCCCAGCCTGGAAGACGTACCTAGGCATGTATTTTAGCAGCCACTGATACATCTGCCATTGGAATAGACAGATTTGACTGTGGCTTTCTTGGAATAACAACTCCAACTGAAATTATTTAATGCAGATTGAATGTTTTTATATTTTGATTTTCCTCTAATTAGTTTTGCTGTCATCAACAAGCCTCTGCAGATCCCAATACTTATTTGTTTATAAGCTTATACCATTTCTTCTATCCTCGTAAAACATCTGGACTCCATTTCACATAGGGAAAAAAACAATTTTAATACTGGGGGGAGTTTGGTGCTTGGTGATGACTTAAAATGCATCCTGGTTTGAAATTCCAGTATTACTGAAGAAGTCCACGTAATGTTTTTAGAGTCACGAGTTAATTCCACAGTTGAACTGTTCCTTAAATTACCATAGCATTTCACTGCCAATATCTGAGGTAAAAGCAAAACTGTCAGAGGAAATTGTGAAACACGTGAGTTGATCCAACAGCTTTTTTTCCCCATAATGGTGAAATGACAAATAGAAACAGGCTTCAGGTCTTTTCTGCTGTCCAGTACAAGTTGCTGCACAACAATTCCTAAATATATATAGAATGTGCATATAGTGTGAAGCCTTAATTTTGTGCAGTTTCAGAATATTGCACATTCCAAAATTCAGTCTTTGTGTGAAGATTCGTGCACAGCCCATTCTTGGAAGCCACCAGCAAAGTGTTGAGCTCTGAAAGCACATAAGTTAATTTCTTTAATATTTCTCAGTGTGTACTGTATAATAAGGTTATTTCTCAGTGATAGTCCCTGAGCTATAGAACAACCTTCCTTCAGAGATGCATTAGGCACCATCACTTTACATTTCCTGACAAATATCCTGGCCTTCCTATTCAGGTACTTTCTTTGGGTAATGTGCTTTTAAAATTTATTTGTTTGAACGGTTGTAACCCACCCTAAGATCTTAGGCAGATGGTGAGATAGAAATGCAAGTAATAATGAAGTACTCTTTTTCACAACATAGAGGTGACAATACAAAGGAGATTCATTAATTTGCACAGACCATTTATAAGTGTATGTAAAGAAATATTAATCTTCCATTTCCAAAATATTGTAGCAATTACCATTTTAATGAGATGGGGAATCAACTGGCCAGACATAACCCAATAAAAGTAAATACCATTCATCTAGAACAATTATAGCACTAGTGATTCAAGACAAAATCATACTATTGGCACTAAGGCATTAATAGCACCCAAATGAAGTAAGGTGAAAGGTTTTGCATGGGTTATAGAGAATGTGACAGTATTTCCTTAGCTTTTATTTAGCCGTGACTAGGTTTGTTTCAAAATAGAGAACTATGGTACAAACAGCAATTTTATATTACTCCACACTGACTTCTGATCCAAATGACTTCAAATCACCCTAAGTCCAAGCTGTTCAGATGGCTTGAAAACATGCTGGAATATTGATGTGATCTCTCCCAATACTGCATCAAACCACTGTTTTCCCTGGCTTGATGGTTCTGCTGTTCAGAATCTGTCAAACATGTTTGGGTTGGACTGAACTATTGATTTGTTATGAAGTTGGGAGAGATTTCACCAGTTTTCCAAACTTTGAATGGCTAAACTGTTGCACACAAGGGTGCTCTATACGGTTAGGTTCGAAAGCACTGTATATACAGATTACATTAATTACTTCAAGCCTAAAGGAAGAATGTGTACTTGTTTAAATACTATAAAGTGCAGTTATAGAAGCAAAAACCATCAGTGGGTGTTTTTCTACTGAGCTCCTTTGATCTGGATCTAAGAAGATCCGGATCTAAGGAATGGGTACTTCCCTTAATCCGGATCTAGTAGATCGGGATTAAGGGAAGTACCCAGTGTGTTTCCATGGGTAGTCTAGCACCCAATAGCAATGGGTGTTAGCCTGACTGCTGTGGAAACACCAGAGCACCCATTTGCAAATCTGGATCTACCCACAAGGGGTCTGCCTGTCATCCCAGGCGTTTTGGGGGACAGGGGGTGCCGGCTCCGAAATCCCTCCAAAGTTGCCTTCGGAGATTAGCGCAGGCTCTGCAGAAAAAACCCTTGTGAGAGCAATGCCACTCTTAAGCGCTCCGGAAGATCTTTGAAGTTAGCGGCAGACGGCAGAAAGGGCCTACATTCTCCAAAGGAGTGACGGTTATGCTTCATGGGATCTACATTAATTGTGCTGTTAGTGCTGATACAAATTTTCCACGTAATGAAGACTATGTTGTCCCCAATGGATATGGTTAGTTTCTTTCTGTACCTATTCTTACACACAGCTCTCACTAAAGGTGAATAGAACTGCAGTATTAAGAACTACACTAGCTCAAATGTGACTTTCAGATGCTTCAGTACCTGGCAGGATACACATTAATGGATTTCTACTGTACTGTTTTCTTAAAAGCAGCAAGCCACAGGTTATTAGGATGTGCTGATCTTCTAACACTTGATCCTTTTGTGATCAGTAGCAATCTCTGAAACACAAGCAATCAGTCGTAATTGGTGGGTGTGATCTGTCCTAAACACACACACACAAGCAGGATGTGGTGGTGTACCAAGCCAAGTCTTGCAGATGCCGAAGTAACTTGACATTTCCTCAATGAAGCACGCAAATGTAATTTTCCACTACTAGACACTGCTGACTCCAACTGCCATGTACAAGGTTTGCCAAACAGTTGAAGAAAGCTCTGAATTACTATGCAGTGCCCACCTGCACTTTGGTAATCTGTGAGGATAGATGCAGAACCCAAGCCCTGTCTGTCCACACCCCTAATTATAATATAAAATGGAATATAATCATTACTTTTGCCTGAAGTCTATATAGTAAAATAGTGTGCTTCTATGCAAAAAACTAGCTATTTTCATTGAACTTTCCTATACACAATTCCAGAATGTGTATATACTTACTTCCTGAAACCCAGAGACTTTGCAACAGCTAGAGCTTGGGTGCTTCTCACTCCTGCCATACAGGAAAAGACTACGTGGTTTGATTTAGAAGGCATATCTTGATTATATGTTTCCTTAAAATGCACTGGGTCCATTTGTAATGCTTCCACTATTTCACCCACTGCAAAATAAAGATATACTTTTAAGCCTTTTATAACATTTTTGTACAGCATGCCTTTGCTCAATAAAATGTGACTTTATTATGATCCTGGAAACCTGGAATCATGAAACCTGTCTTTTTATTGCTCCATTGACTTAAAGCAAGCAGACTGCATTTTGCTTCGACGGGGGCCGTAGACTTAAAACTGGTAGACTGAGCCTCCATGCCCCAGTTTTCCATAAGCATCAATTACAGTGGTACCTCGACATACAAGTGCCCTGACATACAAGTGTTTTGAGATACAAGCCGCCGAGCGAGTGATATTTTGCTTTGAGATGAGAGCAAGATTTGAGATACGAGTATGTAAATACAGTACAGTACATAACAAAAACAACTGAGGTGGTGTTTTGGGAGCTGGAATGGATTAATGGGAAAATTGCTTTGAGATACGAGCGATTTGACATAAGAGCAAGGTTACGGAACGAATTAAACTCGTATGTCAAGGTACCACTGTACTTGCATAATGTGTGTTTTTTCCCCTACACAGTGATTTGCAGAGATCAGAGCACAGTGTTACAAGCATGACTTGTACTATCACTGTACACAATGTAACAAATGAAATTATGTGGATGAATCATTTGAATCACCTTGCTACATGTAGCTTTGTTGTAGCCATTAGAACTAGCAAATCACAAAACTTACAAGGAATGCTGACAGATCCAGGAATTTTTCCATACTGCTCTATTTCCCATTTTTCTCTCACATCAATAAGAAAAACAGCTTTGGATTTGAGAAGTTTCTTAAGCTCCTGATAGGAGACACTGTGATCCCCAGCAGTGCAAAAGTAGCAAACATTAGGTTTCAGATCTGTAAAGAGAGAAAAAAAAGTTTCACAATAAGCAATATAGTTACTTTTTTATACCAGTAACTTATGCGGTGGCATTATATAGCCATCCGCAATAGTTCAGCTAGGGTTTAGATGTTGCAGTCTCTGCAATTATTTATGAAGTGCTTACACTGATTTAGCTTCTTCAGACAAACTAATGCTAAATTCCTGTTTTATAAGAATTAAAAGACGGCATTGCAACTTTAACTCTCCCACCACTGCTTCTTCAGGACTTGATCACTTTATTTATTTCATAAAGTCTCCATGTGGTTTACAAGTAAAACAAACTCAGGATAAAAACAGAATAAAACAATTGTAATTAATCATGGTCACCCAATTATTGGTAACCAAAGGCATATGTAAAATATTACTTTTGTCTTATTCCTTTCATTCTAAACATGTTCTCATTTTAAGCATATTACTAACAGTGTGTGCTCAGTGAGGTCTTACATGAGATCTTGTGAAATGTTCTAGAAGCAACAGCAAAGCAGCCACATACCATCCATACTAATATAATCTGTAAGGGTTGGGTGCCTAATGTAACCCATACATTACATTAGACGGCATTTAAGAGGGGACCTGATTGAAGTATATAAAATTATGCATTGTATAGAAAAAAGGTGGATAGAGAATATTTCTTTTCTCTATCGCACAACACTAAAACCAGGGGGCCCTCTATGGAGCTGATGGGTAGGAGAGTCATCCAACAAGGGGAAGTATTTCTTCACCCAGAGGGTCATCGGCTTATAGAATGTGCTGCAGGAAGAAGTGGTGACAGCTACCAGCCTAGATGGCTTTAAGGTAGGGTTAGACAGATTTATGGATGACAGATGTATCAATGGGTACAAGAATGAATGCCTAGGTGTATCTTTCACGCTGTGGGAGGGGGCGGAAGTGGGGCGCTTCTAAGGCCATTTGCTGGGATTCGAGAGCAGGAATAGGTTCGTCCTTGTCTCTGCTTGAGATGCCCATGAGCATTTGGTGGGCCACTGTGTGCAACAGGATGCTGGACTAGATGGGCTGTGGCCTGATCCAGCAGGGCTTCTCTTATGTTCTTATACATAATCCAGTGTTGAAACTCATAAACGCAGACAGCCTAGATAATGTATTATGTTCAAGCTGCACGTATGTGAACAAGCCCTATTCCAGTTATAGTCATGGGAATTTTGAAAAATAAAAGACATCCTTGAGTTGGGATTCACTTCTGGCAGGGCAAACTGGAGACTTCTGGTAAGTACATGAATACAGCCCTGGAAGTGGTTTGCCACAGCCTTTCTAGGATTTTTTTTTTATGTCTCAGGCTGTGATCAGACACAGGGGGAAAAAACCCTGAAGTGACTCTAAAGTGATTTAAGCTGTGGTCACACCTAAGGTTTAATCCAGCTTCATTCCACTTTCAAAGCCAGATAACACATGGTCAAAGCGACCAGTAATTTTCTTTCCAAATTATCTAACTCAAAGGTGAATTTTCTGAATTATTTAACACTGAAAGCAGCTTGTCACTTTGCTGACGTATTCTCTCACTCTGAAAGTGGGCTGAAGCTGGATTAAACCTTAAGCGTGACCACAGCCCCCCCCCCCAACGAAAGTACAGAAATGTACTAGAAAGGGCGGATTAGAGAAAAGTGGGAAACACAAGACCCACACACTCTTTCTCTGAAGCACCGCAGGCTCGTTTTACAGCTCGGGGGTTTCCTGGTGGGCCATGCAAAACGTGGCTCCTCGATGAATCCCTTGCAGGAAAAACGTCTCCTGATGAAACAAGACAGAGGTAGCTGCATATATTTTAAAAATGTAAATGGCACATTTTTCCCCCTGTACAAAACGGCGATGCTGCAGATCTTGCAAAACGATAACCAAGAGCAATAAAAAGGGAATGAGAGGAAGAGCAACACAGACAACCCCTCCCCCACTTTCCCCTTATCCACTGGGGGGGGGGGGGAGACTTACAACCTAGGCTCGAGACCGAGACCGCTCCGTCGCCCCCCGTGTGCAACGCCGGCGGCACTTGAAGGCGTCGTCGCCCCTGGCGCCGCGTCAGCTGGCTCGCTCGGCGACCGCTGTTAGCATTAATGCCCGCTGCCCGCCGCAAGGTCGTCGCTCCCAGCAGCCTCCGACAAGCCCACATGTTTCCCACCAGAGAGCGCCGCGTCTGCCCAGTTAACGTTGCGAGTCTCCTCCTCCTCCTCCTATCCCGTTCTTGTTGGGCTTCCTTCTCCACACACTGCAGGCCTCGTTGCGCACGCCCGAGCGGCTCCTCCCTTCTCCCTGCTGCTCAGTCGCCCGGGCCGACTGACCTGACTTCTCGTTTTCATTCCATTTTGCGGTTTCCTTCTCTGCGGGAACAAATTAGAGCTGAAGGAATCGACCCAGAAGAAGAGGTGGCTTTTCTATCCCGCTTGTCTCATCCATTTAAGGTGACTCAAAGCGGCTGACAAAGCTTTCTGTTCACAACAGAACATCCGGTGAGGCAGAAGAGAGCTGTGACTAGCCCAAAGTCACCCAGCTGGCTTTGTGGAGGAGTGCAGAATCAAACCCAGTATTCCCAGATAAGAGTCTTGCTCCCTGACCACTAGGCCAAACTGGCTCACTAGAACAACTCTGGCTGTTTTCTCGTGCAATCGAACCTGATCCGTCTCCTCTTTACGTGCAATGGTACTCTCTCTCTCTTGCCTCTTTTGTCTTCTCCTTTCCACACCATGGATTCTTCTCATATCACCTGTATCTGCAGGACTAGTTTTTCAATGTTCCTTCTCCTTTCTCTGTTAGTGGCCTCCATGTTCCAAACTGAGTTTAAAATGCCTATTAAGAGCATAAGAACGTAAGAGAAGCCCTGCTGGATCAGGCCACAGCCCATCTAGTCCAGCATCCTGTCGCACACTGGCCCACCAAATGCTCATGGACATTTCAAGCAGAGACAAAGACAAACCTTTGCCTTAAAGTGCAATAAAATACTGTGTTCCTCAACCCACAATACTTGTGGTGTACCTGCTTGCTTGCATTTTCTCTTCACTCTTATCTGTGTCCCCCACCAGCAAGGGAAGCAGCAATCAGACTGGAGCCTCCGTATGTGCTGGTTACTATGTCTGGTATTCCAGCCAGTCTAGAATCTTCCTTCAGCCCCATCCGGGGGCAAAGGATATAGCTCCATCATCAGGTCTACCTCCCCTGCCCCCCGCCCTGAAAATGCACTCAACTCTTTTGCTGCCCGTTAGTTACCAATCTCAGGTTAAGGTGCTAACATTAACTTATAAGGCCCTAAATGACTTGGGCCCCAAATATCTAAAGAAATGCCACCTCCCATATAGGCCAGCCCACGTTCTGAGATGTGCCCTTTTGGTGGTCCTATCGCCTAGTTACGGACGTGAGAACATATGGGAGGACATTCTTGGTTGTAGCTCCTAGGTTATGGAATAACCTCCCCTCCAAGATGTGTCATGCATCCTCATGTTCAGAAGACAGATGAAGATGCATCTTTTTACCCTGACCTTCCCATACAGCCAGCTCCATATATATATGGGGGAATCACACGTTTTGAGGTGAATGAGTAATATGTCACATCTGATCTTGCCCATAAGGTACTGGAGTTAATTATATTGGTGAATTAAACATTTTTGAGGGGGGGGGGCAAATTTTGGGGGGCCTGCCCCCCCTCCCGGTTACAGGCCTGCATACAAATAGGCGTTGTCATTGTTTTTGTGATTTTAAATCTGTTGTATTGTAACCCCCCTCAGGTTACAAGGTGGGATAGAAAATACATACATACATACATACATACATACATACATACATACATACATACATACATACATACATACATACATACATACATACATACATACATACATACATACATACATACATACATACATACATACATACATACCCATGTTTTACTCCAGAATATGTATAGCAAAATAAGTGATGTTTGGATACAGCCTAAGTTCAGTGATACCCATGCATAAGGCCTCCATTCTCCCATCTATTCACAATAGAGATCTCAAATGTAGGCAAACTGAATTCTGTTAACTGTGGTCTCAGTTTTGACATGGTTAAGGAGATGTGATGTTTTCATAAAGATATAAATGTATTTAGAATCAACCCACAGACTTTCTATTTCAGAAGACTGAGTTCTTGGAGACAGAGACGTCTGTACCTCAGCTATTATATGCTTAACATTTCAAAATGAATCATATTTGTTAGCTGACAATGTAAAATCTTGTACTGTGCATGCATTATTGTCTTCTAAGGCACAAGGCCTCAATCTAGTAATGTGACATAACGTGGTGTTATGTAATTACGTAATGTGTAATGTGGTGTTAAGTGTTGATTTATTTCCTTTGCATATCTATGACAAAATCTGATGCTGCCAGCAACCCTCTGACCAAGAAAGCTGATACAGATTGTGGTAAGAAATGCTCTAAAAAGCATAGGTCTCTTCTTAGGTGTTGTGCTGTGAACATGACAGCCAGGGAATTTTTGTTCCCTGTTCCCTAGCTGCAATATTCCAGGTTGGGTATGTTTCTTTGAACACAGAAGGAGCCAGCTATATTGCTTTGCATAAGAACATAAGAGGGTCCCTGCTGGATCAGGCTACAGCTCATCTAGTCCAGCATCCTGTCTTGCACAGTGGCCCACCAATTGCTTCTGGGCATTCTCAAGCAGAAGACAAAGGCAAAACCTTCACCTGCTCTTGACTTCAGAGGCACCCTGCCTGGCTCTCCAACTTGGAGGCAGTATCTAGGCAAAGTGAACCCAGTAAGTTTGCAAGATTGGTGCCAGCCTTATCAGGTCTGGCACTGGCAGAAGAGCAAGACTGAGGACTTTTCCACACTTGACCCACTAGTCGACCTGGGGTGAGTTTCTAGACAGAGCATCTGCACTTGAAGGAGCCATTTCCTAACCAGGAATGGTTTCTGCTGTGCAGGAGCTCACCCCATGTTGTGTTACATGTTGACCCTGTACCATGTGTGCACCTACCTGCGTCATAGCAGGTAAAGCTCGAGGCAGGCCCATTCACATCTCTTCTGGTGCTGAAAGGGCACATGACAACACCACACAAGCATGCTGACACATCACGGTTGTCTTGGAGATGGCGAAGCACATGCACTAGCATCAAAACTAGTGGACAAGATGACAGCGCTCAGACACCCATTCACTCTACAGGGAGGGGTCCGGACACATACGGGGAGAGGGCACATGTACTAAGCATTCTCCAGTGTGAATGCTTAGTCCACGCACGGGCAAGTTTGCCCTTTGCTTTCCATGGATAGGAAGCAAAGTGCAAATTTCCCCCGAGTGTTCTTAGATTGCTTACTTTTGCTGTGCAATTATAGTGCTCTAAAGAACATCTAGGGTTGGATGATAGCTGGCTGAGACTGTGTTCAGACAGAACAAAATGGGAGCCTCAGAAGTGCCTCAGGGAGGCAATGTGTGGCCCTCATGTTCCCAAGCCTTCTGTCATCCACCTTTTCTAGCATAGAATGTTCAGGAGAAGCAGACTGGTGTGTGAACAATCCCACCTTGAAGACTTCTCTAAACAGCCTCAATTGTGCTCTTTTTTTGCTGTGTCTGATCACAGCCTGAGTGCAGGTCCATGAGGACAGTCCACTCAGCCTACTGCTCTCATGGCTCACCTATGCCACGTGAATGCTGCCTAAATCTAAGAAAATGTTAGATTATAACCAATTTGAAAGCCATGCAGATCAGATGCTAATTGATCCAAATAAATTTCAAAGGTACACTAATTGCAACTTTTGCAATTACTCTGACATGAACAGTTTTAGTATAACAATTTTTCTTCCCTTCATTTGTTTGCAAAGGATTCAAGTGTTACTATGTTTTTTTTAAATTTAAAAAATATGCTAACGAATGAAGATTCTGTATTCACCCTTTGGCTAACCTTTGAGAAGCAAATATGATTCCTGTACTTGGGTCTTCCACATGGCAAACCTTGTGCTACCAGCTGAGAACACAGGCTGGTAATTCACCCATTAGCAGGAGGGCAAAGATCTTTGCTAAAAATTATATTGCTTTCATGTAAATAAATAAATGTTTTTACCACCAGCTGATATGCATGTGAAATCTTGCTAACCATGGGGTGGCTTGTTTGGTGTGTGTTTTTGCCAAGCCATATGAGTGCTAGGTAAAATGTCTTCCTTCCTTAAGTGCAGTGGGTATTATTTTAAATAAATGTTTCACAATATTCTGAGAACTGTTTAGCAGCCAGCCTAGTGGCATATGGTAGTTGTGCATTTCCACATGCAAGACCTATCACTGGTACAAACCAGTCATGTCATATGATAGCTTGTTGCAGTATGGTACTTCATAAACTGTAATCTGAGTTCCTATTGAAGAAACAGAAGGTAAAATGTTTAGATATTAAAATAAAGAACAAACTCTAAGAGCCTGATTCTCCAGAGAGTCATCACAGAAAGAAATGGTGCTACTAAACAATCCATGTCCATCACTAAACTAAGGATTTATAATTAAAATTACAAACTGTGGCTGCAGTACTAATCTGAGTGTCCTGGGAGTAGAGCACCACTTAACATAAAGGAAATTGTTTCTCAGTAGACACAGTTCTATGATCTTTTGACATTAGGGGTGCTTGAATTTTAAACAATGGAGTTGGGGCGTCCAGGGACACCTAGTTTGTACAAGGATTCATGACAGGTGCCAGATTGACTCCTTGTTTATCTGATTTTTTGGGGGTTAGCAGAACAGAGAGGACTGTTTCCAGGCATTTATTTCTTTGGAACGGTGCCCATGGACCAGAGCCAAAGGCTCTAAAATTTGGGCTGGGGAAAGACCAGCTTCTGGATCAAATGTATTATAAATAGAACCAACGATCTTTTTTCACTTTCAGACAGACATAAGAAACTGCCTCACCCATCTAGCTGGCTGTCAAGCAGCATTAAAAGGGTACTGGAATTGACCGATCATTTCAATGCAGAGCATATCATGCTGCAGTGCACCAAGGACATACTGGGCCCCAGCAAAGATGGGCTCCTTATACCTTGAAGCTGAGACCTAAACATGCACAGAGACAGGGATGAACAAACATGAAGCCCAGCAGTCAGCCACTTCAGGAGCTTCCCTTTGCTTTCTGGCCCCTGGCAAAAAGCCAGGCTTAGTCAGTGGTAAATACACCCTTGGCACGTAAAGACGCTTTTTGTAACACTACTGGCTTTTGCCTTGATTTCTAATTACAGGAAAGATGAAGCATTTCTCTAAATGGAAACAGTGACAAATCTAAGCTGGCATACAAACTGGTTCAGTAGTTACTGGCTGCCAGCTTGCCCATATGGCATCTTTTTTCTAGCTAGTTTTCAGATAGTATTTTTAATACTAGTACAGTTCTCAACAGGCTTTTGATACAGTGTAACTCTTTATAGGCAATGTTCACATTCCTGAAAAAGGCCTTAAACAGGTACTCTAGCAAAGTTATCCATTCATGTGGCTGACTGGTGAAGATGGCAACATAAGGCTGAGTCAATACACAGGGTTGTGTCTGACAAAGATGGTGGCGGTGGCGGTGGCTTTAGAGAGTTGCAGAATTGTGCACTCAGGGTATTTATTTTTTATTTATTTAAATATTTATATCCTGCCCTTCACTCAAAGATCCCAGGGTGGGTTGCAATAATAAAAATATAAAATCATAGAACAATACAAACTTTACATTAAAATATCACCCGCCCTCCCTTTCAGGACAGCATTTTGGCTGTGATCACACCTAATCCAGCTCCGTTCCACCTTCAGAGTGAGAGAACACCACAGCAAAGTGATGTCTCTCTCCCAAAGGTGAATTTTCTGAGTTATTTAACACCAAAAGAAAACAGCTTGTCATTTTTCTGATGTATTCTCTCATTCTGAAAGCTGGATTAAACCTTAAGTGTGACCACAGCCTTAGAGGAAGCTAAGCATCAAAGGCCTCGGTGAAGAGGTCTGTTTTAGCTAGGTTATAAAGATGCACAAAGTTCGTAGCAGACACGCCTCCAGAGCGAGGCTATTCCAGACTCAAGGGCCACCACGGAAAAGGTAGGGCTTTATCCATCCGTCCGTCCGTCCTTCCGTCCATAATTCATTTGAAACCATTCTATCGTCTAAAAGAACTGACGTGGTTTACAATATAAATCTATAAAGAAGGTTAGAAAAGAAACAAAAAGTGTCAAGTATTAAAACTGGCAGGGACAAGAAGCTCCACATGGTGAGGATGTTCTGGGTGGTAGCTTCACCCGGCTGTGCCATTGGATCAAGTGCGTAAAGGCTAGGAGTCTGGGCTTTCCAGATGCATTTCTATTGTAGGAGCACTAGAAATAAATAACACAGTGCTAATTTAAATGGTCTCCCTCTTAAAATTTGTATTTAAAATTTAAAACTGAAGCGAGGCTCTTTATTCCTGTTGTGCAACTTAAATTCTAAGCCTAACATTTTACACGAGCAATTCACACTTTCCTTGCCTCCCTTTCACATTGTCTCTCTCGTACGACCTTCAAAGGGACAATGTCCGACATTCTTAATCCTGGGTAGGCAAAGTATGTCCGGATATTGCTGAACTACAACTCCCATCGTTCCTCGCACCGGCCAGACTCGCCGGAGCCTGATGGAAATTGTAGTTCAGCGATATTTAATTGTACACCGCAGAGCCAGTAGTTTGGCCGCTCGTGATCGACCAGGATACTTTAATTTCGTGGGTGCGGGAAAGAGATGCAAAATAACTCCAAACGCGCCAGCATAAGCCGGGGGTCACGGTCAAAGGTGACGGCGTGTAAACAAAATTCTCGCGCGGGTTTAGAGTAAACACGCGTGTTTCGCGGTGCGAGAAGCTAGGGATACGCCGGATCTCCGTCTCCAAGCGCGCGCGATCCTACGGCGACACCGACTCGTGGGTGCCAAGAAGTGTCCTCTGCGAGCTGTTGCTCCGGAATTGCTGCCCCGGAGAGACCGACCTTCAGCCGGGAAGGGCCGCTGCTCTTCTCGTGAGAAGGGAAGGCAGGCAGGGCAGCTTCCTTGCTTCCTTCCTGCTCCTGCTTTTTCCGTTGTCGTCGCTTCACTTCCAGCCTTCTTCTCTAGAGTGGGAGTGAAGCAGCCCGGGTGCGGTGAGTCGGTGGGGGAAGGGGCACGGCAGATGGGTCGGCTGCTTGGACCAGAGGCCGGGCAGGCGCAAGGCTTCTATGGTCTGCTTGCTCAAACGGGGCCACCACTGTGTGCGCGTCTGCTCTGGCTCTTGGGAGAAACCCAGGCCTTTGCCTGGCATGGCCAGACGAGGCGAATCATTGCTCCCAGGACCGTTTTAGGCTGTGATCGGTCACGGGGGGGGAAAAACAGAAGCATCACCTATGGGACGACTTAGGGCTTTAGGTGGGATTGTCCATCTACCAGTATACCCCTTCCCCCCTTTCCTCTTTCCTGGCTAGGAAAAGTGGATTAGAGAAACTGAGAACAAGAGGGCCACCACACTGTCTCTTTTGCTATGTCTGAACACAGCTAGTCAAGGTCCCTCTTGCCACAGAAGACCTCATTGTTCCTGCCCTTTTCTCCTTGAAGGCCAGGTGGATGTGGCCATCAGGTTATGGAGTAGTCTTCCCCTTGAGGTGCGCCTATCACCTTCATTGGTCATGTTTAGGAAGGTAGTGAAGACCATCTCTTTGCCCTGGCCTTAGGTTAAATGGAGATACACTCTCCCTTTCCACTTGATGCCACTGTTTTAATACATATTGTTATTGTTTTAACGGTGTTTGATTTTAGATGTTGTTACCTACCTGGAAACCTTTGGGTGTAGGGATGGATAAAAATGTAAACAAACAAATAATCAGGTTGCCCTTTCTGAAATATGATCTAGACAAGTAGGTTGAGGAGTGGAATGCCTTGCCTGTGCCAGTTTTGAATTTAGGCTGCCTTTCTGAGCCATGCCAAGGGGATTCTGGATAGTGGCGGAACTGACAGGTCGGGGATTTCTTTTTCTAATGGTGTCTCAGGATTTTGTGCTGCTGTGTGGAAAGTTGATTGTAATTATTACCAACAACTAAATCAGTTTTCAAGGCTATGTCCACTCAACTACTAAGAAAACCTCTTCAGATCATTCTGCTTGGCCTTGTTTTTCTGATCCCTAAGAAGACCTAACTGGATGGGCTTTACTGAAGTTGTCCTAGTTAAATTCCCCATTATTTCTGCTCATTTGTCATGATTGGGTGGGTAAAATGAGTGTTGGAAAGCCATAGCAAGCAGCAGATGTCTGTGGTATTCATATCACTGGAGGTATGCCAGATTTTTAAGGTTTTGTTTCTGGACAAATATTTTTATTTCAGTTTTAGGTAGGTAAAAATAAGTGAGTCAAATTAAATATTGAGTACTAAATAAAAGTATAGGCATGATGGAAATCATAAAGTAGTGAGGAAATGACTAAAATTTGGATAATATTACTTAAGATAATTATTTGGTTGTTGAGCTGTTGTAGAGAGCTGCATCATGTTGACATGTTAGATGCCAAGCAGCACAGAGTTCTAATAGATAGTAGAGATTAAATGTGTAAAACCAGTTTGAAACCAACATTGCGTAATGCAAAAAGCAGCATTTTTCAAGTAAAGATCCTAAATTGTGATTCCCACATTTATATAGTTTGTACAATTCCATTCACAGGTCATGGTTTCAGGATTTATAACGAAAACTTGCTTGTAGATTGCAAGAATTCCAGAAACCAAATACTCTTTTCCAGGTTCCAGTGTTGTAGACAAATTTCAATTTCTGCTTCGGTTTAACTGTTTGAGCCTTTGATTGCACAGAATGGTTGGAAGAGGAGGTTATTGTGCAAGTGAAGCAGAGAATCAATTTTTCCATGTTTTCACTGACAGGCTGCAATTCTTGGAGAAGGGCAGCTTCCCATTTGTTGCTAGGTAGGGATTGATGTGTGGTGAGAACTGCTGGACCCAAGTTCTCTTCATGCCACAGTATGTCCTTAGGTTTTAATGACAACCGCGTCAACCGCATATATAGTTATATGTATGTTTGTTGGAACCTCCTCTGGATTAACTGTAGTTAGAGTACGGCTTACCCTTGGCCCTTGCTGCATTGGACTTTATTTCAAATTATATTCCACAGGCTAGTGTGGACTAGCATGCTAGTGCATATTACACTTTGTCCAGGGGCCTGCCGTAGTCATATCAACATGCCAATGTCAGACTCCTGTTCTGGAATATAATCAGAGTAAAATCCAGTGCAGAAAGAGTCCTTGATTATTGAGAAGACCCCTGCGATCAAGCAGGACAAAGACATTAGACTTATTCCCTATAACATTCATGCTTACCATGTCCCGGAAATCTTATGGTCAGAGTTAGCGAGGAACTGAGTAGTCATTCCTTTATATACTTCTGGGAGTAAATGCCATTTTTCATTTGTGAGGGGCTTCTATTGGCAGCTTCAGGAGAAATGTCATTGTAATGAACATTTGAGTAGCTTTTCCTGTACTCTCAGATAGATAGTATCTAGAATATTTGCTTTCTAGGAATGGACAGAGTTTCACAATGGAATGAAGTTCTGTTTCTGGCTGATGTCAGCCAGATGTTACATCAAAGCACACCATGTGATAGCTATTGTTTTGTTTCTACCACTTAGTATCCAAACACTGAGATAACAGGTACTTTCCTGGGTAATAGCTGAGCTTTATTTAATCAGATATTTCAGATTTTGTCTGAGATTTTCAAAACTCATTCATTTTGACTTACATGTAGTATAGGACATCTGGTTCCTTTGAAATATACATACGTAAATAAACTTAATTTTGCAGAAATCTGTATTGACCTGAATATTTGAAAACATTGGTACTAGTTATGATATTTTAATCCTTCAAGAGCTCCTTTCTTCAAAAGAGACAGCATAGCAACACACAAGAAGCCTTGTTGTTTTCAGAAGTTTCCTTACGTCCTTGACTTACAAAGATTTTGTCAGATTTCTTCAGGAAATATTGCAAAGCTGGTATTCAGTAGAGTCATTTCCCCTTAAGTTGTGCAGCAGTGCACCATCTGTCTCTTTGGTTTTGCTGGTAGTGTCCAAAGTAGAGCAACATGTCCGCAGTTGAGATTGACATGTGTCATGAGAAACAAACTGGGGCAGCCTACAATATAACAGAAAAGTGATAGAATGTTACCTCTTGGCACTTAATCACTGGCTTTCTGGAAGAGAGTGGTGGTAATCATTCCTTCTGCTTGACATTCTGCTGCCTGCGTTTCCCCCTAAGGTGGTACTAGAGCCACACATCTAAACCTATTATCTCCAGTCTTTGTGGGTTCTCCAGTCCTGGTAGCAGCATCTAAACTGGTATGTAAATCAACTGAGCAGTTAGGGAGCCAGGTTTTTGCTCCCTTCATGATATTTTGACTTTTTTTTTGTAAAAATCAAAATGTATTGCACAGAACGGAATGTGACCTTAGGCTGTCAAGTCACTCATTAGTTGTTGAATCAAATGAAGCACTTTTTCAGTAGAAAAAAAGGGTTCAGAAAAGCTATTCAAATTGTAGCTTGTTGTTCTTATGTTCTCATCTGATCCCTAATCCATTCTCCTTGCCTAGAATATTCATGGGATGGGGGAGGCTGTGAATGAAGCTGCGTGTGAATGAAGCTGTATTTATTTACTATATTTCACACCTTATAAGATGCAGCTGTCCTTTGGCAAGGAATATTTAGGAAAAATGAATTTTAAAAATAGGACACAAGGCAAACGAAGTATTTTTAATTTATATTCCTGTCTCATCCTTTACTCAGAAGTCTCAGAGTGGGTTACAAGAAAAACAATATAAAGTTTATAAAAGAATGTAATACTATTAGCAAACACACATTAAAATAATTAATAAAGGCACCTGAAAGAAAAGAGAAAGCTGCTTCTTCCGGCAAAGGCTAAAGCAAAGAGGTGAACATGTTGAGCGTGTGGGCTAGATTGGCTACCTGGCTAACGTGCCCTTAACTATTTACTGTTCTATTGCCTAACAAGAATCATGGCTGAATTTGTGGAAATTCTTATGGATGTGGTAAAACTGACTTCTGTTAGTATGCTGAACTTACTCTGAGATGTTCAGGTGCTTATAACTACCATATTGATTGTGGAGCTACAGTACGTGAATACTGTTTGACATGGAGCATTATACAGACCAATCCTGATATAGCTCATTCCAAGAATCTCAGAGATAACTCTGTCTTTAAGAATCTGATTTTGGCTTTGGCTGTGATCAGACACAGCAAAACAAAATGCCTTAGGGAAGGTTTTGAGGTGGGATTGTTCACATAGTAGTCGTGAACATTCTGTGCTAGAAAAGATGGATTGGAGAGGGGTTGGAAACATGAGTGCCACACACACTCTCTGAGGCAACCATTTTGTCACATGTAGATTGCTTATCTACTGAAGTTTAGTATTTTTAGTTGGAAAGGTGGACTTAACAGTTAATAATACATGGACATAAGTGGCCTGAGTGTGTATGGAGGAAGATTAGAGATCTGGTTGATTTCAGATGGAGAACCAGTTGAAAACTGAGTTGTCTTCACTACCTCAGTGAAGATATTTCACTTCCTTGGTCATCATGTTTACTGAGACTTGTTCAGCTGTGCATTTCTGGGGCCTATTCGCACTTGGCTTTATTCTGGAATATATCCTGGAATAGGGGCCCTTTGTCCACATGCTAGTGCAGGCTACAGCAGCTCCCAGGTGAGGTTTGACAGAGCCTGCATTAGGATACTGATCACAGGCCGCTTTCCTGAGATATACTCCAGAAAAAGGCCAAGTGTGAATAGGCCCCTGACTAGTTCGTGACCTGCTGAAACACGATGCTCCATTTAATGATTACCCTTAGATTGCTCACTGTGGCAAAGATTTGTTTCATTCTTCATAAACAGTCAGTTGGATGTATATTCAAACTATGCAACTGTAAGACTGAGCCATAAGTAATCCTCTTTTGGAATACCTTTCAACCGCGCAAGACAACCAGTACTTATAGTCAAGGCGTAGCCCTGCTTATAGTCTAAATACTAAGCTTGTAATACAGTGTAAGGTATCTGGAAATGTGTTACTTTTGTTCCAGGCACTGTTTATAGTTTGTTCAAGTTTTACCTTTTAAACATTTTTGTGATTGTTTCATGAAATAAAATGAAATAAATAAGTGTGCAGTTTTGGCAATGGCTGTACCGTTGTTGAAAGTTTTAGAAGCTAATGTTAGGAGGTGACTGCTTATTCTTCACATTGTTTAGCTCTTTGAAAGCCTAAGTTAAATCTCTGTAGATGGCCATCTATGAATCTGGTATTTGAGGAGAGACAAAATTGGTAGGATCTTGCAGTTTTAAAACACAAATGTACCAAAAGAACAGATTCAAACAAAACAAACAACCCCCCCCCCCAGCAACAACCAAGTAAACACAGAGAATCCAGAGATGGAAACGGACAATGCATGTATTAAAAATTCCAACAACCCAGTAACAGTCAACATTGTATCAAAATGTGATAAAGATAATACATATTGTACAACCATTGTACAAAGTATTGATCCATAACATCTATTTAATCCTCAAATCTATATAGAGAAACACTAAAGGCTTACTACTATAGCAAAGAGTATTATAGACTAACACTGATTTGTTCAATAGACACAATTATCTTAAAGTATAGAGTTGGAGACATCAGATACAGTAAAAAGGACACCTCTGGGTTGAATTTGAGACTTAAGGGGCAGACAAAATATATTTTAAAAACTTACCACGTCCCCAAATCTCTGATTCTGTGCCTTTTCCCAGATGGAAATTAGCCACTTGTGGGGCAGCTCACTCAGTTGAATTGGGCGTGAAGCTATGGAGGCTCCTATAGAGAATCCCAGCCTGGTAATGGCTATCTGTCTAACTGGGGCCATGGAAACAAGCCAGCGGAAGCCAATGAATGGTTAACATGGAAGGCAAAGATGAGGAAGAGCAATAAGGTGGAGGGTTTTTAGGTGCTTATTTTTTAAACTGTGTGGTACATTTTTTTCTGCATCTACAGATGAGGCGATCCTTTGAAATGGGCACCCCCAAAATACTATAAATCCATACATTTATCTAGGTTAATTGGAAAGTAAAATGGACCAGATGCATTTCAGCCAAAAAGTATAACGTCTTCTTCAGTGGAAGCAAGTATACTTCCCTTTCAATTGTCTTTGCTAGAGTACAGTAGCATATCTATAGTGGCTCTTAATATAGATTTGGAGATTTAATTTATATTATGGATCAGTACTTGTTTACATTTGATAAATTGCTTGTACAACATGTATTATTTTTAATCATTTTTAATATAGACTTAGATATATAGTAATTTATTTTGTTTTTAATGTTGTACCCCACCCTGAGACCTTTGGGTATAGGGCAGGAGAAAAATGCAAAATAAAATTATTACAGCATTATTGGATTTTTAATATATATATAAATTGTTTAATTAGTTCATTCGATCATCTGTGTTTGCTAGGGTCCTGCAATATCCCGCAGAATAGTTTCCTGCTGCTAAGGTTTCATGTATGGTGCTACTGACGTGGGCTTGGTATAGGATATCATAAGTACGACACTTCAAGAATTCCAAATGACATTTGTGGATGAGAGAAATGTTACTGCCGCTACCAGCCTGTAGTTCTGGTTCTTTTGCTGCTCTAGGAGACATTAAGTGTTTTCATGCTTCAAAGGAGTTCATAGCTGTCACTTTGCTCAGACATTGGATCTGCTGACTGATGACATGGTCCAGTTGGTCGTCATGATGAATGTGAACTTGCCTATAATTGGGTGACAGGGGTCTAACTCTGGGCATCTGAAACATTGCAAGGCATTATGAAGGGCATCATAACACTTGATAAAAATGGGACAAAGCCACTTCCACAATCATTAATGGGTGTTGTTTTTTTGGTCACAATAAGTAAAAATGTGTTGTCTCCTAGGATATTAATAAATGAGGAAAAATATTTGTCATATTGTTGGCAAGCTTGGATGGCGAGTCAAATACTGTGTATTACTGAATTTTCTTTTCAAGCAGTAGCAAGAGCAAGTAAAATATTGTGAGACTTTGGCCAGAAAGTCTAGCAGAGTCAGTGGTATTAAACCAATTTTCAATACTTTCAGCAGAAAGGATATTTGCTTGTTTTTGAATCCATGTGCAAAGTTTAGCCAATGAAATTTGACTATGGCTTTCATTCATCCTCTTCAATGTCTAGTTAGAATAAATGGATAGAGAGTCTTTGGAATAAAGATTATGTAAAATGTTTGATATGCAAGAATAGATACATTTGATATGAAATAATAGATTAATAGTACTTTCTGACACATAAATATGAACTTGGTTAGTTCCTCCTCCTCCTCCTCCTTTTTTTTTTTTTTTTTTTGCCACCTAGCATTCTTTCTGGAGGTGCCAAACCGGCCTTTGCTTTTGGAAGGATTTTAGTTAAAACAGCCAGGGCCAACATTGAGAGGGACAAATTATTTCTTAAAATGTATTTTCTATTTTTTTTGTAGGACTCAAATTATATTTTGCAAAATGCTGGAATCTTAGGCCCTTTCTGTACTAGGCATTCTAAGAAGGGATCTAAATGGCTGTCTTCATCATATTATTTTTATTTTTTCATTTATTTCTATTTCTCTTCTTCCCTATATTTAAAAGTCTCAGGATGGGTTACAATAAAATCAGTATAAAAACAAGTATATTAACTAAAACAATGACATTGCCTGCATTGTGGGGGAGGGGTGTCATGGTGTACTTTCAGCATGTAGAAAAGCACAGCCATCTGGATTGGATGGGGCATAGAGCGATACAGAGAGCCCAAAATGGCACCTGTTGTGGAAGCCTACAGGCATTCTAGTAGGTCCATGGGAGACCTGTTTTCGTAGTGGCTCAGGAAATGGTTCAGGAGGTCGATGCACTGTCAAAATGGGCCCTCCTAGCAGTAGCAAAGACTGGGAACCCCATACTCCATGCTGGCTCCAAGGGTGGGAGCCTGGGACAGAAGGAGCTATCTGTGTGCATCCTGCCCTTGTCTGGGACATAGTGGGAGTGTGGGGATGGTTTTAGTTTAACCCAAGTATGCTTAAAAATGACTTTCCTCAGAATAATTTGCTCTTCAACTGAAGTATGACTTAAAACTGATTGTTCTTCATAGTCATTGCTGGCAAAGCACCAGAAGTGATTACTACTTCAAAATTCTCTGAACCCTTTATTTGCACTGACATTAGGACCACCTGTATCATTTGTAAATCGGAATAGTACAGCACGTTGAATTCCAGTCAATTATAATCACCTCATTATTTTTTAGGAAAAAACAGATGCGGGTGAAAGATCCATCAAGGGTTATCCCTTTAAAAAGCAAGGCACAAAAAAGGTCAAATCAGCAGCAAGATGAAGACTCTTCAGATGACATTGCAGGTAAAAACTATGTAAATTGCAAAAATGATTTTAAAATTTTATTGATTAACACTTTGAACATGATCTTGTTCACTCAGTTGTATGTATACATGCATAAACAGTCAAACTATAGTAACAACTACAGTAGTGGTGCAAGAACTAGTCTTCTGTAGCAGTCTTCCTTACAAATGCCCATTAGATTCTGCTTATTAGTCTTTAAGGGGCAAGGCTAGATGATTTTCAAACCATTTTTATGGATAAATTGTGGTTGAGGTGTAAATCCCTGAATTGATTCATACTGTAATATGAGATGGCTTCTTTTGTTTGCTGCAACTTTCAATTTTTGGTTCTGATAGGCAAGCTGTGTAAGCAAGCATCTCTCTATGCCTCAAAATGTCTTTTCCCACCTGTATATAACCTTTCCACCAGGCAGTGCAACAAAACTTTTTTCTGGATTTCAAATAGCAGACAAATACTAGAAAATTTAGTGGTTCTATCCTTGGTCCTGAATAAGGTGAGTGCTAGTGGGAACTCATCATATTTGGTTGGCAGGCTTCAGTAGTAGAAATACTTGTGGTCAATCATCTGTGATCTATGATATGAACTCTAAAAATAAAATCTCTTATTAGGCTGAAGAGAAGAAATAACAGTACAAACAATTGTTTTGTCTTCTACAACAGTTTAAAACTCAAGGTATAATTGTTAGAAGCACTAGGCTAGAATTTAGGAGCTCCTGGGTTCAGATCTCCACTCTGGCCCTTTGTGCAGTTACCTGTAGATCTGGATCAAAGGGCCCCTGGTCTAAATCCTGGTCCTCCCCATTCACCCATTAATGCAGATCATGGAGACCCTGCTCCCTTTTAGCTTGACTCTGTCTGCACAAGATACAGTCAGATCCAGATTAAGAGGACCTTAAACCAGGTCTATAACTGGACTAAAGGCCTTGTTCCAGATCATAGAGGCAGGCAAATAGCATGCCTCCATGATCCAGAAGCACAGCATAGCACACTGTTGAAAAGCACTTCCCCGAGCCCCAGTGGTTAGGAATGAATATTCCTAGCCATTGGGGGTATGGAAGTCTGCTATTCAGCAGCATGCCATAGCACACCACTGAAAACCACCACCACCTAGGCTCCAAGGCTAGGAAATGTTGCTCCTTAGGAATGGGCACAAAAGTGCTTCTTGTTCAAAAGGCTAAGGTGGTTAAAGATCCAGAGAATGCTTTTGACCTCCTCACATTCCCAGCTATTTTCAACTGTACCTAGTCGCCACACCACCCTGCCCCAAGCTGATGGAGTGGGAAAAGGGAGGATGGAGGACAAGAGCCTTGCCAGAGCGATGGAATGGTGAAGGGGCATGGCAAAGGGGCCTGTCTGCTTGCTCTTCCCCCTGTGCCCCTCTGCTATGCCCCTCCACCACTCTCACTCTGACAAGGCTCTCGCCCTCCATCTCCCTACTCTGTAGGCTTCTCTTTTGTGGTTCGCTGCTGTTCTGAAGGTTAGTTGTCCATCCCCCTGTCCTTCCTCCAGTATATGTGGCAAGCTCACCACAGTTCATCAGCTTCTCTTCCCATGCTGTACTGCTTCCTCAAAACTCTTGTCTTCCTCCCTCCCACTGCTCTGCTTTTCCCCACCCCGCCCCACCCCTGGACAGGGTTTGGGTTTCCTTGTGCACTCACTCTCCTCAGCTAAGGTAACGGAGGGTGGACGTGGGGTGTGGGGGCAGGGTGATGAGGTGACTAGGTATAGTTAAAAATAGCTGGGAATGTGAGGTCAGAAGCAGTTTGGACTTCTAACGACCTTAAACTTTTGAATGAAAGTACTTTTGTGCACATCCCTATTGTTTCTAGCTTTCAGAGTTGTGTGTGTGTTGCGGCTGCAAAGTTCACAAGAGTTTCACAACTACAGGGAGGCATGTACCAGATCAGTGCCATCAGTACTGATCCAGCCCATGCCTCTCCATGACCCAGATCAGTAGGTCTGGTTAATCAGAATCCACTGATCTGGATCAAAACCTGGTTAAGTGCAGAAAGAAGCTCTGTCATGAAAGCTTCCTGGGTGACCCTGGGCCAGTGAAAAGCTCTGAACCTAATTTATCTCACAGGCTTGTTGTGGAAATGAAATGGAGAGATGGAAAATGGCGCACGTGCTCTTTGGCTCTTTGGAGGAAAGGCAGGATGAAAATGCCATAAGTAAATATAAATATAAAGCGACATGTGTTAAAATCAGTAGGAAGTTATTAATAATAGTATCATATCCTTTGTTGTTTCTCCTTTTCATTCTCAAGTCAGAAAATTTGTTTCTTGCAAAAGAAGCGAAAAATCCAAACAATCCCCCCTGTATCTTATTCTTCTGTAGGTCTTACGTGTCGGCATGTAAGCCAAGCAGTAGATGTGCATTATGTGAAAAGAGCAGTAACCCAGAATGTTTGGTCAGTGTGTTCACAGTGCTTAAAGGAAAGAAGAATATGTAATGGAGAGCCAGTAATGCCTTCTGACATATGGCTTTGCCTCAAATGTGGCACCCAGGTAAATAAATGTAACTTTTTAATTCATTTATAAGCCTGTTCAGGATACTCTCCACAGTCCTAAAGAGTCCTCCCCCATAGCTTTTAAAATAGTACAGTAAAGAAAAATTGTGCTGTTGATTTGCATCCTCTGCACCATTATCCTGATCTGCAAACTGCAGTTGCTGTGATGTGATGGCATGGAAATGGTTAAGATATTGGCTGAATATTCTGCTAGCAAGCAATAATCCAGAGAACTGCTGTCTTTGTGTGTTTTAGTGATGGGCATATCCAGGTTTTCAGTCAGTGGGACATACCCAGAAATGCACATCACCACCACTGTGCATGTGTGGCCATCTGTTTCGGATCCCACACATGCATGGTAGTCAGAAAGGATGATGGCTCGCCCCCACAAAGGTAAGTAAAAGTTTTGTTGCTGGAAAACTAGCAACCAGTGCTGGGTTTTCCAGCAATAGGCTGTCATCCATTTTGGGGTTGCCACAGATACAAGTATCAACCCCACCATAGCACAGCAATAATGGTGCTATATTTCCCTCGTCTGGATGCAGCCAAAGTTGGTTTTTATGAGGTTCTTGGAGGACAAGTGTATCAATGGCTACTAGAGTGGATGTCTAAGTACTTCCTCCAGGTTGGAGGGACAAACAGGATGCCTCTAAAGGCCCTTTGCAGGAAATCAAGAACAGGTGAGGTTTTAGCCCTTGTCTTCTGCTTGAGATTGCCCAAAGGGAAATGGTAAACCACTGTGGAAGTTGGGATGCTGGACTAGATGGGCTGTGACCTGATCCAGGAGGGCTTCTCTGACGTTCTTAAGTTAGGTAAGATGGAAGAATGTACAGTAGGAGCAAAACCTTTCCATTTCAAAAGAAACAAAATAGTTCTTGGTTTGGTTTTGTAGGTTAAAATGTGTTTGCTGCTTCTGCTGAAGAAGTTCAGTTTTAATAACTATTTTAACATTATGTCAATGAATATTAGGGCTGCAGTCAAAACTCTGAAGGTCAACATTCTCTAAAGCATTTTCATACTGCACAGGAAGAACCGCACTGCATTGTCATCAACCTCAGCACATGGATTGTATGGTAAGTGGCTTTGTGGTCTGCATAGTTCAAGCATTGTACATTAGCACATAAAAACATACACTTGTAGATTTAATAGAATTTGAGTTTGCCTCCGTATAATGTGTGACAATTGATGCAAGCTTCCTTGCAAATATAGATGTGAAAGATATCGAACAGTGCTATTCTTAAAAAAAAAAAAAGATTTTTGCCGGAACCTGTATTTTAAAAAAAAATCTAAATGAAACAATGTGTTACTATTTTTGTTATTATTATTACCATTGTTATTATTATTATTAATGCTCTCATCAAATATTGTTGTTTCAGGTTAGTGTGAGTTTTTTATAAAGTCAATGCAGCTTTCTTTTTTTTTAATGTAGACTGCTTTCAGCTTTCCATTCTGCTATTATGTCTGGCAGCCCAATCAGGAAATTCTAATGAAATATAGTGTATGGAATTCCTGTTCTAGGTGTTATGAATGTAATGAAGAACTTTCAACGCACTGTAACAAGAAGGCTCTTGCACAGATTGTTGATTTCCTCCAAAGATATGCAACTAGAAATGAATCAAGTGAGTTATTTTGTGGGAGGAGAATGATGTGGGTCTGAATATATGCAAATGTTTATTTTGAGGGTATTAAACATAACTTCTCAGTAGGTGCCCCAGTCTTGTGTGATCTCAAATATGAGATATCTCTATGGTGATTGTAAACTAGCATTCAGTAAATGTAGCTTAGCTTTTCCTTCCTTTATCTTGCAACAAGTAGCAAAAGCTGGAGTAACTAATTTTAATCATTGGAGCTGGGGCAGTTAAGTAGAACTTTTAACAACAAAGCAATTACTATTGGATGAGAGAAGACCTGGGGATAACAAATGCTGTAGGCTGGCCAAGGACCTTAAAAAATATCCTAGAAAGTGGCAATAGTGAATGACTAAATTGCTTCATTCAGTTAGGATCAGTGGTGTTGTATTCAAGGTCACTGTTACCATTATCTGACATTAAGAAAAATGTTACAAGGACTCCTTTCAGACAGTTCCTGAAGTTGAGCACATCCTGAAAACTTTTATTTCATTTAATGGTCACTTTGCTGGCAAACTGAACCCTGAAAGAGTTTTGAAAGAAAAGATGGCGCATATCTGTGTGTGTGTGTATGGGGACACAGAGAGGTAGATGTAGCTTGTTCTTGTTGTCACCTAAGATTGCTGGAGTTACTGTCAAATATATACAACCAAATTCCAAAAATCTCAAATTAGTGGTAAAACACTCAAGAACTTTGAGTTGACAAAAGCTAACAACAGTTGAACTTCCATCCCCGTCCTTGTTCTCCATCTGAAAAGATTTCATCAGGTTCTTATAAGAGACTTAATTGAGCTATAATCAGGATTGTATTAATTTTTCCAAAGATCTACTATAAAAGTTGCCGAGGTGATGCTTTTTCTTTTTCAGAAAGGGAGAAGGTCTTCTATTTTTTACATAGTCTGCCTATTACACATCTGCTTGCAGCCATTATTTTCTTGAGCTGCTGCTTGGGGGCTTAAATGGGATGGGCAACAGGGGACTGCACTGCTGAATAAGTGTAACCAGAAGACCAGAGGCCAATTTGCTCTACGGCCTCTGGTATGCAATCAGGACAGCTCTGGTGAAGAGCATATGCATGCTCACTAGGCTTCTATAGCCTAGAAGCATGCCCGCACTCACCAGAGCTGTCCTAATTGCAGACGAAATGTGGAGCACAAAATAGTGCTCCACACCTATCCCAAGCTTTACCCCGGGAGCATCCAGCTGCGACAGCATTTTCTCTTCATCCAGGACTCACTGCGGGAGTCCTGCCCCATGGTTGGCACCATTGGATGCCACCACCCTCATTATGCATTCTGTCATGAGCTGGCTGGCAGGCAGACAATGCAGGGCGGGGGGAGACCGGTTTGACCCGCTGACGTGCCTCTTCCCCCCTGCATCCCCCCCCCGCCAACGTGCCCAGACACGGCATCACCCAGGGGGTGTGCCTGAATGGCCCCCTGCCAGCTTTTGTCCTCTTTCTGATCGCGGGGCTTTTCCAAGTGAGGAGGATAAAGCTTTGAAACAAAACTTCTTCCTTCTCATTTGAAAGAGCCCTGCAGTCCCCGAGAGGAGGGAGAGAGGTTGGCAGAGAGCCATTGAGGCACACCCTCGGTGTGATGGCATGCATTGGGCAGGCATGCCACCGGGTCAGATTGATCTCCCCCCTTCCGGCATCGCCCCCTTGCCAGCCAGGATGTGATGGAAAGCGTGATGCGGGTGGTGGCAGTCAATCGCACCAGCCGGGGGTGGGGCTCCTGGTGTACAAGGTGGTGGTGTGGGCCAGTACACTCTGGGTATAGGATGACCGTTTGCATTTCTGGCTGTTCAGGAGTATCCTCAGTGGCCAGAAATGCATATACTCCTCCTGTACCCAGAGTGTACTGGGCTTAATGCACGGCAGGCTAATTGCTGTGGTGCGAAAAGGCCTCAGGATGGTACTGCAGATGATCTTTAGAACTTTTATTTTTAAACACTATACATTCCTGCATTGCAATGGACTTCATCTTAGGACACTTATTTCTTCTTTGTATCTGAGAGGAATGATAACTGGTGTCTCCTCTGAGATAACATCTGCTGTTTTTGTAAAAGATATTAATTTTTTTGCACTAAAAATACCAAATAGTTTTTAATAAACACTGAAGGATGACACTTCTAAATTGATTGGAGGCTCATTTGTAAAATATCATAAGAGTTTTAATTAGATTTAGCTGAATGTTTAAATGCTGCATCTCTCTACCGGAGAAACTTCTTTTTGGTCAGGGACATACGCACATTGTCCTTTGCAGTTGTGCTGTTTCCCACCCAAGTGCATATACTGTATGTATTTTTTAAAATCTTGTTTAAATATTGGGTGTTGGGGCCTAAATACAATATATTCAGGGAGTCTGTACCAGTGTGCCCTATGCCCTTCGATGAGAAATTTAATTTGCATCTCATGAGCCTTTTGTTATCTCCATTGTTATATAGTGGATGAGATGTAATAATGTATATAATAAAGCCAATTTTAAAAAAGTTATCTCAGTCATTATTCCCAGAGGCTGCAGTTTGTGAATATCAATTTTTAGCCATGGAAAAGAAAATGTTGTCTTTGAAGCTTATTAGACATTGGCAGATTTTTGCAAATGTCTGCTAAACTTTCTTTAAAAAGCAAGTCTTTTAAGAAATTTCATGCTACGAACAAGAGAGTGAGATAAAGGGCATTAGCCACACATTTTTCCAGAGCATAGTGGAATAGAAACAAATCTGAAAAAACTGAGCACAAATTCCATTATGAATGCATATGGGGAAATAAACAAAAAATGTTGCCCATTTGTATTAATGCAAAAGACTAGCTGGACAGCAGGATCCCTGCTTTTTCAGTCAGCGGTTCACAAAGATTTTGCTTTAGCTGTAAAATTGTGCAAATTACATTACTTCCACATGGCTGACCGAGGGAATTGCATGAAGTGCTAGAGATGAGCCCAAGTGTGGGGTTCCCAAAAGAATGCATGCAGCTGCGTGGATTTCACATCTGATCTTGTACATCCCCATACCCAGCAGTGTGTTTTTGTCTCTCTCATTCTTACCCCCTTTCTCCAGTCCTTTTCTTTTCCTTTTTAAATGTAGTCCTTTTGGTTAAGAGGTGGCGTTTGGCGCAAAATACAAGGATAAAGCAAGTGCTTTATAAAACTAACTAGCCAGAAGGAACTTGTTTTGGGGAAAGTTTCGCAGGCCATTGTGTTGCATTTGCCAGGAAAGCAGGTGCATTATTGTGATTTTCACATGAATCCAATATGCATGTAGAACACAGGAACCATGCTGAGCTGCCATAATGTAAGCGTGTGTCTGTTTTTTAAGAAGAAGGAAGGCAGGGAAGGTTTAATTACTGGAAACAAAGCAAACCAGGATTATTTTCTCTGCATCTTTTTTCCCACTGTTAACAGTGGCGGAAAACAATTTCGGGTCTGCTAATCACAGCTTTTCTTCATCGCTTGGGGAAAACTTTTCTGTATGATCCGCAGTGCATTTCGGGTGTTTGGGTTGTTTAATGTTGGCACTAGACATACTGTAAGTCATGATTCAAAGAGAAGTTCATTTGATTAGGAATATCTGAATATTCCTGTGATATCCTTCTAAGCCGTGTATATATCAGCTGTGCAGATTTATGTAAATTGCTGTTCTATCGGTAGATTTGTATAAGCATTTCCATTTTTTTTAACAGTGGCAGTTAACATTCTGACAACCGGTGTAGAATGTGCTAATTAAATCACCCGACTGTTTTTTTTTTAGTTCAGGGTGTGAGCAAAGATTATATAGCCCTTCCCATTTGTTACTTTTCTCCATTCTCTGGCTGTTAACAATTCAGTAAAATGATGTGGAAAAGCATGTAGGAGTCAAAGTATGCCTTGTCATGCAAATTCGCTTATGGGCATTGTTATCAGAATATGTGGTGCTAACTCAGATGGCTTTGAAAAGTTAATTTGCCAGTCTTTATTTCTTGCATTAATATCCTAGCTTTCTTCCAAAGAATTAAAATTCTCAGTTTTAAGTTCATGGTCACTTTAATTTTTCTTCTGTAAAGCAAATAAACCAGTCTAGGTAGGGAAGTGTATTGCATACTGGAGTATGAAAAATACATTTTTGTTGTTGCTGTTGTTGCAGGAGAGAGTCATTGTAGCTAAGGATATTTTTAAAAACTGTGCCATAAGCTTAGATGTTTAATAAACATATAAAACAATATCAGTGCATATCATTCCTTCTCATCTAGGAAAGAGTAAATGATGACAGAAGGAGAAAAATATATTTGTCTCAGAAGGAATTCAACCATTTCCCACTACTCATCAGTATGGCTAATACATTACTGGGTACTCCAGCAAAGTATGCATAGATAGATACCACAGTTTTACAATAACACTCCAAGGAAAAGTGTGGAAATCGAATTAATACCATATACAGGTTGGCTGAAGGTATTAAAAACAAGGGGAAATACTATTGTTCACAAATAGCATCAAGTTGCACATTGTCCCTTGTTAAGAGAAACAATAGCTATTTTGATTAGGAGATAAAATCCAAGTAGTGTACTCTCAGTCACTAGTTTTTTGTATCTATCCAAATTAAAAATCTTAGTAAAATTCCTTGTTTCTTGCTTATATGGTAGTAATCCTCATTTAATGGAACCGGCTGCAAGAAAGTGTTTCTATGGCTGCAGCTTCGGTTTTGAATTGCATCTTAAGAGCCGGCAATAAGCATTTTTATTTTTCTGCCTCTTGAAAACTGCTATGTTAGTGTACCATTTACATGTCTGATTTGGGATTCATGCTTTTTGTAATTAAACGGGCACTAACAACACAGCTATCCTGTTCCCCGCTTTGGTTTTTCTGTTGTATATGGTGGGGTTGTATTTTATTCCCCCTCCCTGATGAGTCACATTTGAGATTCAGTAAACAGAACCTTGTTACTTGTGTGAAGCTGTCATTTAACCATGAAGTGAAATGCTTTTATTGAGTTTGCCCTGCAGACATGGTCCGCTGTGGCAGTGCTGTCCATATTTGGTGGCTTTGCAAGGAGAGCCAGGTGGTGCTACAAAGCACAGCACAGTGAAGCGTGGACAGATATAGGTTTGACATTTGTCATCCTGCACTGCTGAAGGGGAGAGAAAAATCTGCTTTTCCATATGCTTCTGCTCTAATTTTTGCCTGCAGTTTCGTCCAGATGGCCTTGTGAGCATTGTTTACTTTAAGATGTTGCCCCAGATGTTGTCAAATGCCGATGGATAAATGCAACAACTGTGGTACACCAATATGCAAATTAAGTGTACAATTTGGGGGGGGGAGGGTTTGAAAAAAGTAATCAATAGATTTATATCTAAGCGAAGATTTCCTCTCAATTTGAAAATGAGAGTCAATAATGGTGGGATAATAAATTATAGGTTTAGATGTGAACTCGGATCAAACCTCTGCACAACAATAAATCCCATTTGAGTAAGCATTTTAACATTGTCTCACAGAACTATTACAAAAATAAAACAGAGTCTACCTAACTCTAGTAGACTACAGTAGCATGTAGATGGCAAACCCTGTTCCAAATATATCCTGGAATAGGGCTCAGTGCAGAAAGGGCCTAAGGCTGTGTGAACAACTCCAGCCTCAAAGCCTCTGCTGAGGTGCCTCAGATGCTTTCCCCCCTTTCTTTCTGTGTCTGTTCACAGCCTAAATCTTACGTCCTGGAGATGTTTCTTGAGGGTTCCCTCTCTTTTTTAAACAAATTACCTTTCATTGTGAAGATAATTTTCAGTTTATGAAGAGTGCAGTGCGCTGTTTCTGCTCTTTTAAAATCTTGTTAAAAAGAATAGGAGTTAAGCATTAGTAGTATTTCTAAGGATATTTATGTGGTAGGATTTTGCTTAGGAGAAAATAATGTTTGATGTATTATTATATGGGAAGTATTTGCTCAGGATGTGGAAAATATATTTGTACTCTTGGCACTAGTGAGAGGTCTGTTTGACTGGCGATGTCAAAAATAGAATAGTATCTTTTGCAGATGCAGGAAAAAAAATATGTCTTCACTGAAATTTAGGCAAATTATGCCAACCATCTTTTGCCAGTGGTATTGTTTTGTTTTTGTCTTAACTCATCTTTTAATTATAACCTCCTCCCATCTCTTTTTATGCCACAGAAGATGCAAATACCAAAGAATAATGCATAGATAGAGAAACCTTTTGGTATGAGAATTCCATTAATGTAAATAGGCCTCTTTAGTTACTTCTCAAGAGCAGTTAATGAGTTCTCAGTATGTAACTCATTAGAACAAATATATGAATTCATATGTCAAAATGTAAATTACAGTACTGTAGCTCTTGGCATCCATTAAGTCCATAACTTGCTCACATTGACATGCATTGTTAATCAATACTTGAAATGCTGTAGATGTCAGTAATGCTCATATTTAATACTGCAGCCATGACAATATGAAAGTTGCTAGTAGAAATCTAGGCTAAATAGTGTGTCTCAAGTCTTTTCATTACCTCTAGGCTACAAGTTAATGGCTGTCTAACTTCGCTGCCCTGTATCTATTTAAGCAGTAAGGCAAATAGGAAAATAGAAGGAGACTGTTTTGGCAATACTTTTATTTCTTTATCTATCCCTCCCTGTTTGTATCTCTCTGTGTGTGTGTGTGTGTGCGCATGTGTGTATTAAGCATTAAAGCAGATTGTGTGTATTTAGTTCTAGATTAACAGACTGCTGCCAAATGGCATACTGGATGAGCTAGGCTGGACTGAGGAAAGGGCAAGTATGTATGTCATAGAAGCAACATACACAGCAGTTGAAGATGTGACAGAAACTGATTTCTTCTACTCCCATTCTAGACAGGAAGCTAAAGCTGTCTCTTCAGCACTGAGATTGATTTGTGTATCAAATTCTGCATGATTTCCACAGCACTGCCGTTCAACAACGTATTTATAAATATTTATAACAAAAGGGGCAGCTCAGAGGCGCCTCAGAAAGCAAGCATGTGGCCCCTGTGTTTCTCTAATTCACCTCTTCTGTCACAGAGAGTGTTCAGACTTAGGAAAGCTGCGCATTGGAATGCGCATTAGAGGCACGGGCGTCACACCTGACGCCTGATCCTGCATAGCGGAAGCGCATTATGCCACCACTACTTCAGATTTACCCACTGCGGAATGATCAACACTCGCGCCGCAGTATAAGGTAAATTCGAATGTCCCCACCAGTCCAGACGGCAAGAACAGTGAACTTCCCATGTGACCCTTGCCTCACTGCACATGCCATGGAAGTCTTGCAGCTGCCGAGGAGGACGCTGTGGACCTCCGTTTGGAGAGGGGACGAGGAGTTGTCGCTTTGCAGGAGGTAAGCTGCATATTTTTATATAACTGTGGATTTAATCCGCTAATCGGGAAGCAGCTAGAGAGGGGGAGGGGCAAGCTGGTGTATGAACAATCCCACCTCAGGACCCCCTCTAACTAAGGCTATGATCAGGCACAGAAAAAGAAAGTACTGACTCTCTGAGGTGCCTTCAAGACACCCCTTTCGTTATGTCTGAATATATACCAAGCTGCCTCAGAGATGCTTTTTTTCCTGTGTCTGATCACAGCCTAATTTGCCCCACTGATAGATTATTCATCACACAGCAATGGTAGATTATTCGGCACATAGTAAATAATCCAAGACCTTAGTCATACCTTAGATTTTAAGAGTGCAGAAGCTGTCTTTGGTCCTTGCAGGTTCAATGCTGAGTAGTGCTCCCTGTTTTTCCAAGGACTTGCCTGGAAGGGGGTTATCTTAAATTCAGATAAATCCAGATCTATAGATTGATATTCTGGGTTTTAGCATTTCTGGATCAGCAGAGTGACATTATAGCTATGAGATTTTATTTAATTAACCCAACAGTATCATGTGAAGTATTTCCGGGTAATGACAGCTCACACCAAACTCTTGCTGTATTCCTCCTGCAGTAATCCAGATGGAGCTGCAATTACAGACTAATAGGATATTGTGCTAAGAGAGATCATTTTATAATCTGATAGATTGGGTCTATATTCTGGGACTGCATTGAGAACACTACAATCACATCTGGCAAATCTGGTACAATTATGAAATAATTACATCTTTTTTTGCCCTGTCTGGATGCAACCAGAGAGAGTCAATGCTACTCTTTAACATCAGCTGGGTCCCTCATTTTCCTAATGGAATATCTATGGATAGTCTCCCCTATTTTGCTTTCTTGTGATAGGTGACTCTGCTGTTGTTTTTTTGTCCACTCAGGTTCATCTTCAAAAATTATATGGCTGCACAAAGAAAACAGTGAAGCAACTGACATATTGAAAGGGAACAGTATTGGTACCAGCTGGGCCTCCGTTTCAGTTAAAGGCATTAATAACTTAGGGAACACATGCTTCTTCAATGCTGTCATGCAGGTAAGGGCAAAAGTGCATCTCTTCCCCTGAAATATACTTACAACGAAGCAAGGAAATAAGATGTTGCTGCACTTGCTGTTCCTTTTGTTTTAGAAAAATGCAAATGGTTTTTCAGAACCGTGGTTTCTTGTGCAGAACTGGCAACCCAAAATAGCAGTATCATGATTCAACAACATATTGAGAACCTATTCTTCTCTTTAATGTCTGGGGTTTAGTGGAAGTTACAGGAGTGGGGCAGTGCTTTTGCTGATTTTCTCTCTCCGCTTCCTTATTGCGCATCTCATTTTGCTTGAGGATTTCCTAGTCCTCTGAGAAAATTTTGAGAAGTGGTAAGAAGTAGGGGTGTTGCATGCAAAAGCCTCTTTCTTCATCTTCCACTGTTGAAAACAACTTGTAATTAGAACCTTGCTTTTAAGACTTTCTGCCAGCGAAAGGTTTCAATCGAAGCTGCTGACAATGAGTTTTAAGTGTAAGGAGTAAATAGGAACCAGGTTGTGATTGCATTAGTAAGATCCCTTCCAGACTAGTGGAAATAAATCGGCAGTTATATAAAAATTTGCAGCTTACCTGGCTGCGAATTGATGACTCCTTGTCCCAACCTGAAGCTGCGAGAATTCCGTGGCGCGCTCAATGAGGCACGCATCACATGGGATGGGTCAGCCAATGGGAGCTGAGCTGCAGGCTCGGCTGTCATTCGTTGTTCTCACCGTCCTGTCTGGACTGGCGGGAAACTTCAAATTTACCTGATACTGCAGAGTGAGCGCTCATCATTCCACAGTAGGCAAATTTGAAGTAGTGGCGGCATAGTGTGCCACCGCTACGAAGTATCAGCCATCAGGTGTGATGCCCACACCCTAACCCCACATCGGAATGTGCAGTATTCCTAAGTCTGTACGCACCCTAAGTAATTGAGGGCTTCCATAAAAAGCCACCATTTTTTTTAGTTTTTTATTTTTTAAAAATGCAGTAAAATAATATGCAACATAAGCATCGAGTCTAAAACTTTTGAAGTGGTCCTTCTCTTTTGTTTCATTTTTAAAAACTAAAAGAAACAAGAACTAAAAAGAATAAAAAGATAGGTATTGGGGAGGGGTGATGAGGAGGTGAAAGTTTCTCCTCTACCATGAAGTCCTGCCATATTTTTCTACCCTCTTGGCATGGGCTGTGTTAAGAATGATGGGAAGTCTTAATGTGATGTACCATCAAGTTGTGTGAAGCCTGGGTTAGTGATTTGACTTATGTGGATATCCAGTGAATTCTTATGCTCAATGCTATTTATCCCTTTTTACCTCACACAGAATTGTAAGCACAGTCCATAACTATACTTACTTAATCTATATTATTTGGATAATCCAAAATAAAGCATGGATAATCTGGACTAAAATGTGGATTAAGTAACTGCTGTCTGGATGAAGCTTAAGAGTCAGAAAGGGGGACTTGATCAACTGCATATGCTTGTTGAAAACATTTACTAGGTGATCTAAATAAAGTGAATTTAATAATTCTAAAGTGAATGTGTAGTTTAATGCAGCTCTATTCTCAGTCTGCAGAAAGCCACAACTTAGTTTCTGAAGTTCTTGAAACATAAGGGAGTTTCAGAAGTTTGCATTGTGACATAAGGGATCTATATATTAAAGAAATATGTTCTGTTAGGCAAACACAAGTGTTTGGGCACAAATAAAAGATGCTCTGGATATGATTTTGCTTCTGTTTCTTTAAGTAATAACAGTATTACTCCATTTAGCAGGTAGATATCTTCTATTACTTTTTTCCCCTTTACTTCCAATAGAACTTGGCACAGACACACATGCTAAGTGAACTAATGTATGAAATTAAAGAAAAGGGGACAAAGATAACGATTGATGAGAATCTAGAATCTCAGTTGGTAAGTGTTTGTTGAACCTCATGACTTTGACATGAAACTTTCAAAGAACACATCTTTGAAAATAATAGTGTTGGTTGGATGCAATGGATTGTGATGATCACAGTGAGAGTATTTGTTTCTTAATGTTCATAAGAAGTTCACTGAATCTATCTACTAAGTTTATGATACTGGTACTCCAAAATGAATATAATTTCAGTCTACTTATGCCTTTTATATATCACAAAGTTTGTAAATTCTCCAAAGTCTGAAAAGAAGACATACTTTTAAAGAAACTAGCTTGTAAAATTACAATAGAGAACTCAATAGAATATTCTGTGTCAAAATGAATTATGACTACACAGCTGTTTTTTGTAAAATGAAAAGTACAAGTAAAAATTATACTTAACATAAAAGTAAAAATAAAAATGTAAATGTAATATTTACCATGCAGGTCACTCTACATTGTGATGTTACATTGCAAGGCATAAAAAAATCTTCCTTTGTTCTTGCTGTTACCAAGTGTAGTGGGTTTAAGCGAATTGTTGTCTTTTTCAAATAGGACTCCAAAAATTACCTTTCTTTCCATGTGAAATTGGCCATGAGTGGTGCCAGTTCCTGCCCCAGTTTGGGTGAAATGTTTCATTTACTGTTCAGTTTAAAAGCTTCATCTAGACAACACGTACTTATCCTACTTTAATTGGATATATCCGGAATATACACTTTCCGGTTTATCCATGCTTTACTCTGAATTATCCGTACAGTTCAGAATAAGTAAGTGATGTCTGGATGAAGCTTCAGTATCAAGTATCAAAGGCTGATCTCTCTCTCTCACTCACTCTCTCTCCATATATGCACGTATATATTTGGCTTCAAAGGATCCATTGGTACTGAACCTCTCAAGTCCTGGGCCACTGACTTCTGCTATGTTCCTGTTCCTTCACAGCATGAAAGAAACTGGAAAAGGACCACTTTCTCCTAAAGTTCTTTTCAACCAGCTTTGTCAAAAGTAAGAGTAACTTCACAGCAATAAAATGTGCACACTAATGTAGTAGAATCTGTTTGATTTCCTTATGTAGTATGCTTAAAACAAAATGGCAAGAACTAAGAATCTTTGATAGTTAGGTTATTAAGTAAAAATAAATAAATTGATTATTCTTTCCCTAGCAACTGTTCTGCGTCTGGTACTAATTCATCCACTGTTAATTTTGTTAGTGTTGCAGCTGTCAGACGTTTTGCTAAGACAGATTGTGTGCATAGCTACAGGGCCCTTCTGTTTGTTTTCCACTATTCTGAATATTAGGGATGCAGACTTTTGACTTATCTAGAGACTTAGTAGCTCACACAACATTTATGTATTAAGAGGACATAAATAATTCTTGTATTTGTAATGGCTGAGTAAATATCAGTGGAAGAAATTGTGAAACCAGGTATTATGATGCTGTTCCTTACTGTCGAGGAGATTTTCCGTTAATTTGAAAAGTGGAGCTTTTTTTCAGCTAAGTGTGCTCCCAAAAAAGCAATTTTTTTAAAAAAATATCCTCATACTTTAATATTGCAGTGCTAGATTTTCTTTAGGAAGCATTAATGCAATAATAATTATACCGTATGGCATTTTGAATTTAAAGCTTAGAAAAAGCAATAGTTTTAAGGAGAAAATAGTGGATAAAGTAAGAAATGCTTCCACTTTCGTTCCTTGTGTCTTATTCTCTTGAAGGAAGAAACTAACACACTTAATGCTTAATTACTGTTGTTCTTCCATAGGTATTAAGGTATGAACTGTGAAAGCTTTGTACATAGTGCCAGTAAATAAAAACCACCAAGTCAAATGACATTTACTCCATAATTCAAATGATTGGACCTATAATTTTAAGCTTTGCAATTTAGCTGAAATCCTGTACTTTTTGTAATTAAACTCATTGACTTACTGAATACAATTGAATTACACTGTCAGGTGCCTCTTAGGATCATTTCTCTCTTCTTAATTTCCAAATGCTCCTTATTTAACTAAAAATCAGCAAGGAACATAGATGCATATTATCTTCTTCATAATCATTTTTATATATTGCCCCCTATGATTAAGGCTGTCAGTGTACAATTGCTTTTAGTTTTCCGATTAATTTCCAAAAAAAGATTTTTTTTCTGTGTGTAATGCACATACGCATATACATAATATTGTTTGCATTTGTATCTCACCCTATACGTGTTCCTTTTAATACAAGAAAAGTGTCTGATAGTGGGAAGAAAAAGCTATATCCTCATTTAGCCAAAGGCTGGGGCAAAGAGGTGTTTGTGTGTAATCCAAGTACACATTTTCTTGAATTACAAGGTCAAAGGGGATTTAGACATTGATTACTTATTCCAGTATATTTGGATACAACTATACTCCTTATTGCTGAATGCAAATATTCTTGATTGCTGTAGCCTAATAATTTGAAAACTCTAAAACTTAGATTATGTTTGGGGATCTCTGATAGGGACTACCCACATGGAATCCAGTTCAAAGGGAAAAAAATCAACCTATATTGATAGTTACCTATTTGGCTAGCTGACCTGACAAAACAAAGGAGAAAAATTTGCTCAGTCTTTTAGCTGAGACATTTCTGAATAATTTACTTGATTCCCTGCCCTATCTTTGTTTTTCAGATGCAGAGCAGAAAGCTGAAGTAGATTTCTTAACCAAATTTTAAGAGTTTTAAAATACTACTACTGTTCTGGTAGATACTACCTGCTTACTTGGAGAACCAACATGACTGCAGTCTAACACAAATAACTGCATACCTCTGGGTATAATAAATAACTGATGCAGAAATCTAAGTTATTACCAGATCTGAGGCCTTTTCGCACACACGGTTTTCGAACGCATGGGAGACAGCCCGGGACGCGGCATTCGCATTGACGCGGCCGGGTTTGCGTCCCGGCTCGTCCTGGGCTGTCTTCCACGCGTTCGAGATGCAGAGCACTTTAAAGTGCTCTGCATCTGCATCCGTTCCCGCACGGGCAAACCATCCCAGGCCGTTTGGGGAGAGAAGCATTTGTGCACGCTTCTCTCCCTGACAGCCGTGGGCACACCCCCAGGGCCAGCATTGGCCGAAAATCGGCCTGACAGCTGGCTTCTGGTGGGCTGATCATCAGCCTCGCCGGGCTGGCGATCGCGCCGGCGCGGCGAGGCTGGTAGACAGAACCCACCGAATCGGGGGTCCCCTGTCCCATCTGCCAGGGTCACTGGGTCACAGTGGCCCACCAGTTGCTTCAGGGCTTCTCAAACAGAAGACAAATGCAAAACCTTTACCTGCTCTTGAATCCTTGCAAAAGGCCTTTAGAGGCATCCTCCCTGTCTCCCCAGCCTGTTTCCTCAGACATCACTTACTTTGCCAGAAATTTATAAAGTACAACCAGCTTTATCAGATGTCTAGACTTCAGATACTCTGTGTTTTAGCATTTGTTGTAGCATGGAGTGATGTTACAGCTGCAAGATTTTTTCCCATGTGACTTAATGTTCTCATAACACCATACCAATATTATCATGTGAAGTATTTCCTGGTAGTGACAGATTACACTGAATTATTGCTATACTTCTTATGTAGTAATCCAGACAGAACCACAATAATAGAATAATAGGATATTTTACTACAATAGTTAATTTTATTGGAATAGCAATAACTTGGAAAATCTGGTTTGTATTTTGGGATTGTATTGAGAACACTATGATCACATCTGGTAAATCAGGCACAATTATGAAATAATTACAGGGGTTTGACCCTGTTTGTATGTAACAATTGTCTCATGAAGCTTATTCAACGCTTAGAGTTAGTGATTAGATTCTTAGGGGTGTTTTCACACTTCACTTCTGCTGGATGGGAAGGGAGCATGATTAACCAACGTTGACTAGTGCTCGCACTTGGAGCGCTATTCAACTTTAGCCACCACCACCCCCACACACAATCAAGTACTTACCTGATTTGATAGCGGGGCCAGTCATCTTCTGGGTGCCACCATTTTGGTTTCAGTGCTCTCCGTGACTGTGCATGTGTCAGCACTGTCGCCATGACGATGCTGACGCTCTGTGCACGTGCAGTCGCATCTGTGGTTGTCTGAGGTGCCAGTGTCCTTGTGGAGCACCTCAGACAACCTTGAAGCACTGGGAACGGTGAGAATGGGCACTGCCCGGGTCAGCGTTGGTTAAGTGCTCCACACCTAATCAACAGTGAACTTCTGGGGAAGCAGGGCACGCTAGCATGCTGTAGCAGCCTCCTTGAAGTGCAGATGTTCTTTACTAGAAGTTCACTAATCTTGCAGTACCAGCTGTAGTGCAAATAGGCCTTTGGGTAAAAAAAAAATAAATGGAAATTTGCCATTGTTTGTTTTCAGAAGAGTGTGCTGTGGTCTGCCTTTAAGTTATCTTGAATTCTTGATTAATTTTCTAGTGAAACTATTATGCTGAGATGAAAATGGAAGAATATATACTTTTTTGCGTGGACATTTCCATGATCAGGCCTTTGGCAGATGGCTTAGTTTCTCTCCAGACCACTTTTGATTCAGTCAGATTCTTCTTAGGGTGTTCCTACACTTCTTCACATAGTTCTGCCTCACTGGAACGCGCCTTTCCACTGTGGATATATCTTCTGCATGAGGAATGGGAAATGTGAGTGTGTGTGTTGAAGTGTATTCTATAAGGGTAAGAATCACAGCTGTTGATCTGCCTATTTTTTGCCCCAGCCCCTTCCACCACTTGGATGTAAATCCTGGAAGACCCTCCATGAGCAATGTGTTTGTTGGCTTAAAAAGTTTCCTAACCTTACCCCTTCTTTAGAGTATGCTTTTAATCAATTATGCAGTAGGACATTGAATAGGGCAGTGATTTAAGTTGGTAAATTATATGTAATGTAAGCAGGTGAGTATATCCAAATGCATAATTTACATGGAAAACACTGAACACTTCTTGAGAGTACAGGTGATCTGTGGACAAAAGGCTGCCATGATGTATCACATGCTGGATCAGGAGTTAACTAAAATAAGCTGCCTATAGCTAGTGAGAGGAAAAACATCTGAAACAAACTCTTCTTAAATTTACCATACCTTGAATGTCTTATTTTCTTCCTCTCTGGCTTCTTAGTCTCAAGAAAGACGTTCCTGGACTAGCCAGACCTCCTGACTCATCTTACAGAGTGACTATATAATCCCAATGATTCTTAAAATGATTGGATATGTCCTGAAAATTTAGAATGGAGTCCTTCCTTTCCACTGAAGAAGTCTTTCCACTCTACAGCATTCTGGGTGTAGAGAATGAAATTGGCCTAGGGCGTTCCCGGGCATCCCGTCCATCCCGTCCTACAGCTGTTCGCGAGGGAGAGTGTTCGCATGCTCCCTCCCTGACAGCTGCAGGCCCCGCCCCAGGCCTGTCACCATTAAGTCAGGTAAGACCCAGAGGCAAGTAGGCCTATCCGGTCCCTTCCCCAGATTCCTGCAAACTCCAGGGGGCTGGATCGTGTCCCCTAGAGTCCGCAGTAATCCCCCCCCCCCCAGGGATGGCTTACTTGGACACGCACGTGCGAGAGAGGCACTTAACTTGTAGTCACAGGGTTCCGAAGTGGCTGGCACGGCCGGTGGTGTAGGTGCCCGAGGGGTTACTGCAGGCTATAGGGGACACGATCCGGTCCCTGGAGCGTGCAGGAACCTGGGGAAGGGAGCAGACAAGCCTGCCCACCCCAATGGCGACAGGCCTGGGAGGGGCATCCTGCCCCCATGCTGGCCTTTTCAGGCTAGGACACACAGGGACGGGTTCCCCTTTCGCACGTAGGCAGGTAGGAACACATGTCCACGTGTTCCTTACCTGCCTAGGTGTGAATGGGGAATCCGTCCCCACGTGTCCTAGCCTTACTGCACTCTAGTCTCTACTTGATCAGAATTCGCAACAGTCTAACATTGTCTTTGATTATACATAGATCAATCAACTCAACTTTCTACAATAGGCCTTGTTCAGGATTATATCTTAGAATAGGGACCTACTGTCTACATGCTGGTGCAGGCTGCATCAGGCCCTATCCAGGACAAAACCAAGGTCTGCATCAGCATGTGGATGGCAGGTCCTTAATCTGGGATATAATCTAGCATAAGGTCCAGTGTAGAAAGGGCCCAGTCTAGATCTTACTGGGCTTGTGGATAACAAGGGTTGAGCTGATTTCCTAGTAATACCACAATCCTCTGCAAAGAATAGTTGTTTCTCTGACAGTAAAATATTCATTCTCTGTTGGAATACATAGAGGTACCCAAGAACTGTAAGTGAAGATGCTGCCTTATATGCATCCTGTCTTACATTTCAGATAGCTAATTGCCAATAAGTTTTAAACTTTGGACTACATCTGTCAGACTTACCCATGAGTGAGCTGCATCAACTGATATGTTTATTCGGGGTGGGGAGTTTTGGAGGACAGGCATTGTTTCTCAACCAGCAAGGTCATTTTTTTAATACCTTCCTTTAACTGTGATCAAGCTTCTTTCTCTTTTTCAAGATGTTGTTTCTTTTAGTATAAGTGGGTAAAATATAAGGCATTTCCCTCTGAAAAAAAAGTATATTTGTCTCACATTTGTAATGCCTCAAAGGCACTTTTTATGGATACTTCATTGAAATAGCACTATATTTAAAAGCTATTCTTGAAAATGCCTACTTAGGTCCATATGGTGGAAAAAGTAAAATTATATATTAGTTTTACTTGTAGTTGATACTTACAACATAATATTTTTAAGATATAAGGATGACTGGGTGAAAATATTTTCTACTATACTTAATATGAGTAGCCTTTAAAAAAAATCTATTATATGTTTAGGTGGTATTCAGATTGTAATATTGCCATATTTTGTCCCATGTTCAATGTTAAGATACATAGATGTGAGTAACTGTGACACTCCCAGTGTAGTTGTCCTTCAGTACTTATGTCCATTAATTGAAATTTCAACCTGTTCTGTCATTTATACTGCTGACACTGTACAACAGGTTGTAGCGCATTGGCACTGGCTTCCATATGTCAACACATCTGTGAGCGGTCAGTTCAACCAACCATCTTAGAGTCCTCCACTTTTGCCAAGGATCTTGCTTGGAGCATATTTTCAAGGAGACAAGAATGCACATCTTTTAGTTGTCAAAACTGAACATATCAATGTTGATTAGAGTGTCTATCCCTTTCCCTCTTGCGCTGGTTTTGCTCGTTTTCTGTGTCTAGCTTTTTGATAAACATGGTCCTCTGTACTGTAATTAATTTTTTCAAATTATAATCTATAAATCTGAAGGTTTTAAGCAAATGTTAGTAGTAATGTTGTAACCTGCCCTGAGACGTTTCGGTATAGGATGGGATAAAGATAGATAGATAGATAGATAGATAGATAGATAGATAGATAGATAGATAGATAGATAGATAGATAGATAGATAGATAGATAGATAGATAGATAGATAGATAGATAGATAGATAGATAGATTTTGTTGAACTTCTGAGATTATTAAAGCTAGAAAGAATTAAGATAGTTATTTCACACATTCACAATGTACTGCTTCAGAATATGTGCTGTGGACTGATTTTATTAATATGTGCACTATCTGAGTACACATATGAAAAATAAGGTTGGATTAAAAAACAAAACAACCCCCTTCCAAGTTCACAGCATGAGTGGCAGTATTTATCATTATGTTTGCATTATTGGAAATATATCACTATTGCCTTTTGTTAAAAAAGATGAATCAGTCACAACATTACATAAAATACAACTGTTCGCTTTTATAAATTCGAAGTTTGTATGGTTTGGAAAATATTTACAAACTGACTCTATAGCAGATTGTTTCATTTTCTTTTTTGAAAAGCAGGGAGCATCATGATCTTGCACATATGGAAGAGCCATTATGTTCAGTGGAGCTTAAACAATTGTCGCCTTAGTATCTCTTCTCACCCTTATTGTAATTAGGTCATATTCAGAGATTTGGTCATTCTGGTACCTGTTGCTGTAAATATGAAGTACTAGTTAGGGACAGATCCTTGCTTCTTTTTTCTTGGTTCATCCTGGGCTCTCAGGCCATTTCTGTGCTTGCAGACAATAAGCCACACTAAGGCAGAACATCTCAGTGTGGAATAGGCAACCCATCCTAAGGTGAGCTGGGGCATCACTGGCCAGTTTCAGGGCTGAATGCATTCTAGACAGCTTGTCCTGGATCAGTCCTGGTCACTAGTTGTGGAAATTTGGCCTAGCTTCTAAAGGCTAGGAATGAAAGTTTCTGTCCCTTAAATTTTCAGCTGGGGTCTTTTTAGTGGGTTGTCCACTTCTGGAGCTGCTTCCCAATGTGTTACCAAAAATGGTATGGGCCTACTATATTTAGACCATGGGCACAAGCTTTGTGATTTTTTAAAAGGCTTTTGTAGTAGGCCAGGATGCAGGGCCATTTTGGCATCCTAATCCAATCCACAGCCTAATCCAATGTAAAAAGGCCACAATATCAAGAAAGGAGAAGGGCTTCTGCTCATCTAAATTGGATGTCCTGCAAATCTTTGATTCAATCCTAATGTGAAATGCTGTCCATTTTAGAAAGAAACCAACATTCTTCTTTTAATCATTCAACTTGGGTGCCTCCAGATATAAATAAAAAATGCAAACCTACCTTTTCTCTGAAATAAAAAAAATTGCAGGAAGAATGTCATCCCCATGTTTTCCCAGTCCTCCAAAGCAGCAGATACATGGTCATTCCCTCCCTTTCTGAGAAGCTTGCTTTTTCCTGGTGGTGTGCAGCATCAGGCTTTGCTTTGCAAGGACTGCAAATCATTTTAAAAACTGCCTGGCATTGTGACAGCTTTTCTGCAGCCCTTGTGAAGTATACTTCCTATCTGGACGCAGCCGTTGACAAATACATTTATAGAACTTACTGTCCATGTGGATATTCTAAACTTCAGGCCTTTTCGTACTTACCTGCTGGAGCTATCCAAATCACTCTCTAGACAGCACTTCCACACTGGGATGCAGCCACAGCAGTCCCAGAGTTGACCAAGCTCTCCCTCAAGTGATCAAGCTGTCTCTGCACTACTTCTGAATGCTAGAAGGTGAGACAAGGCGGCTTGGGCTGCATGACTGTGGGTGTGCAGCCATTAACAGCTTCCAGATCCACCTGCAAAGTTTGAACCTGCACTGGATGCCAGTTCAGGCTTTGCAGTGCTGATAGGGATGGGCCATTTGCATTAGATGAGCTGCTGAAACAGACCAGAGGCCCCTGTCAGCCATGAGCTTGACCGGCATGAACTTGTCTTCTAGGACAGGTCCTGTCCAGTAGGTGCAAACCTGGTCATCATTGTAGATATGAAAAGCAAGGAGATAAAGTAACTTGTATGTTTTGGACCTTTTCTTCACTGGGCATTATTTTAGATTATATCCCAGATTAGGGGCCTCCCATGGTCTGCACCAGCATGTGAATATGGCAGGCCCCTATTTCAGGATCTAATCTGGAGTACAGCCCATTTCAGAAAAGGTCTTTGGACCAATATATTTATCTGAAGGTGTCCTACAAGGGTAGAAAGCTCCAAACTACACTCTGTCTATTGTTGAGTCAACAGGATAGATTGGGGATTCTATTGGTAGATCACCTGCTCTGCTGCACACCAGTCTCTTTGCATGAACTGAAAGGGATTGCTGCAGACTGATTCATTGAGAGCCTCTATGTTAAATAATGAGACTATTTTGCATTAGTGGTGTTAGTATAACAAGTCAGTGTCCCTTAAATTGCATTAGGCTACACAATTATCTCATTGTGTGGTCTGATTGGTCCTTCCAGGCTCAGCAAAAACCTGGGAGGGGCAGGCAGGAACAAAGTGAGCAGAGGTAAGTGTTCACCTTCCTCTAGGTGCTGATTCATTGGCCCTCACACAAAAAAAGGCTTGGCAATTTTAAATTCTTTGTAAAGCATTCAGAATGGGTCTTTGCCCACCCCTAAATGGAAGCCATTCATTTATATTTGATATTAATGTACTTTTTGATTTAATATACATTTTGGAGACAGTTTGGTTTTGCTACCTTTCCACTGCATAGTATATTGCATTTTTTCCAAAATTAAACTAGTCTTTTGGCTCAAGACTACTTGTCACTTATGGTTTGTCATAATCTTATCAGGAAGCATGCACTAGTATGTAAGTTATTTAGAAAGCACATGATTTATTATTAGCCATGAAAACTACATTTTTCTTCTTCCAGGGCCCCTCAATTTAAGGGATTTCAGCAACAGGACAGTCAAGAAGTTCTCCACTATTTGCTAGATGCAATGAGAATAGAAGAAACAAAGGTGATATATGAGTATGTTTTTGTATGTATCAGCCAAGAGATCATTTGATTTGGCTTCATTAAAAAAATGAGTGTTTATGTTCTATTGCATCATTTGTTTTTATTTAAGAATTTATGTCCCGCCCTTCACCCAAAGGTGCTAAGGTGGGTCAAACTGAAATTGAGATCACCTGTGCGATCACCTGAGCAGTCTATCCAACGTCCCTGTTGCGAAAATTCTAGGCAGAAAATGCAGATTAGAACTGTAATGAAAACATGAGTGTTACACACTACTGTTTTTTGAGTTGCTTTTTATTTTTTCTACGTGTGAATGCAGCCTGGGCATTCTGAATGTGGATTCTGTTTTGGTCAGTGGTCTATTCAGCAAGTGAACCCAAGTTCATTTTCTTGCGCTTAGATTTGCTACTGCAACATTGTGTGAACTGTTTCTGAAAATTAGAGATTTTAATAACATGCTTGTTTGTGTTCAGTGGTTCTCTTAAAACTAATCTTGACTGTTAACTTGCTGTCTTTTTAATAGTGGGTAATTCTTTTGGCAGCTCTGCTTACAAAGAACTTCCAGCTGTTCTCCTTACAAGAATAAGCATAGCTCTAAATATACTAAAACGAGAATCTACTTGGTATATTACCTGTCAGAGATGTTTTTCTTATATGGATACCTGACCTGAAATATGCATAAAGGAGAAAGAGAAACTGGACTCACTCTGTACTTCTAAGCATGATTGGATGCTACCTACTTTTCCCCTGTAGGCTAACCCCCATTAAGACATTTACTGAAAATGCAGCATAAATCAGTATAATAGTATTATTAGAACACTATCAATACTGTAGGGTTGTCTTAAAAAATAATCAAGTGCAAATACAGATTATTTTTGGGAATTTTGCCCTTTTTTTTCCCCTAAATACCTGAATGGTGCTCAGGGACCACAGTTTGAAAACTCCATGTCCATGTCCAATGTTTTTTGAAGGACTGCAAGGAGATCAAATCAGTTGATACTAAAAGAAATCAACCCTGATTGTTGATTAGAAGGACAAAAACTGAAGCTGAAGCTCAAATACTTTGTTCAGATAATGAGAAAATAGGACACACTGGAAAATATCCTGATGCTGGGAAAGACTGAAGACAAAAGGAGAAGGGTAGGTAGGTAGGTAGGTAGGTGATGGAAGCAATGAACATGAGCTTGGGCAAACTTTGGGAGACAGAGGACCGATGGACCTTGCATCCATGGGCTCAGGAAGAGTCAAACATGACCCCATGGATGCCAGGTCTATCGGTCCTCTGACACATCACAACAGTTAAAATGCTAGATGTAGCCTTAGAATCTTGTGAAAATTAAGAAGCCCATATTTTGAACAAAATGGAGATTCAGATGTATGAATTTCAGAAAAATCTGTTTGAAATCATTTGAAGCCAGAACTCTATCCCAGTCTCATCAGACATTAAAGTGTTTGCTGCCTGAGATGACTAATCTACTCCCTTGAGCAGAAAGCGTTACATTGTATATGTGTCACTTTTAGAACTACATGAAAACGGAATTTTTCCACTTAGGAAAGATCTTTTCTACTATATTGGTGGTAATTTTCATAATATCGATTGAAACTGTCAATCATTGCTTGTGGAATTTTGTATGAGTTGCATGCTTATAAGATAGAGTTAATATTACGCTATAATGAATAAATAAATTGCATATCCAGTTCTTCTTTGATGGTGGTCTATTTTATTTTACTTTCATTATGAACTAATGCCTCTGCATTTGGTTCCAATTTCAAACAGAAAACAAAAATTGCTGACTCTTGACAGGTCCTGCCCGTTCTAGTGGGGAGTAGAACCTGACGCCAAAGTAGACAACAGTTAAAGGGAGGCTTTGCTGTAATGGTACAGTACCACCTCAGGCTTCACAGCGAAGGACATTACTAGTAAAAGCTGTTTATCCCTTCTTCTTCCCCCTCTTCAGCTCTGTAGATGGTGTGACAAACTGAAAATGTCAGATTTGTAGATTTGGTCAGCCTTGTGAGCTGCGACAGTTGTGGACAGACTGAAACAAGCATGAGCGTCATTGTTTTTCATGGGAACACCACAGCTGTTAATCATCCTATTGTTTGGGAGTGTCATTACTTGTGTGGGTTTTTAGTATTATTATTATTCAGGGAAGATGCCTACAGCAATCTGTCTGCCACCAGAATCTCTGGGAAATGATTACAAACTTTTTATTTTTATTTTAGGACTTAAATATGCATTTATTTGGATGCAAAGTTTAGGCTCATCTTGCTAGAAATATTTCTCATTCCTTCTGAACAATCCAGTTTTCTGTGTAAGGTGAATTGATCCCAGAATTTTTAACTTTTTGAAATATTTTTTTCCCTGTCAGTGACATCTTGTCTTACCTGTGAAGTATTTTTATGCAAAATTATATTTGTTGCTTCTTAAGCACGCACTTCTTAAGCATATATGTGTGTGCTCATATTGATATTCCAGGTAACAGCTTAAATGCCTGTTTCTTCAAGCAGGGTACTTTTTCTGTTTATACTAGTGCATGTAAATGAACTGAGGGAAACAGTCAATACAACAGTGTCTACATTTTCTAGCATCATGTGCTAGAGATGCTTCGCACCAGGGCTTGAAGTATTTGAACCCTGCTGCTAATTGATTAATGTCTGATGCCATTGTTAGTTGCACCCAAACCCTGCAAAGACTATGTCTTTCTTTGACCTAAATAAATGGTTCAATGCACCCATTCTAACAAAAAGAGAGTAGCTTATGGCTTTAAACCCTTTTATGGTATCCAACTTGCTGAGTTATTTATTGATCAGTTCTCTTTAGTATATTGTTGGATTTAAGATGAGCAAAGAGGGGCTTCAGGCAGTAGAAATCAATATACTAGCCAGGTCAGATAATCATGAAGGAGAAACAATCACTTAATGTGCTAGTTGTGGAGTAGTGAATGCTTTATAATATATTTCTGTATTATTCATGTATAAGAGAGGGTAAACTTGTACATAGTTAAGATATCAACAGCACATATGAGGAATGACTTTAGAAAGGTCACCTCATGCCTTTAAATACTTCTATATAGTAGAACATTGCTACTAAAAGTTTTAACTGAATTACTTTTGTTAATCCTTTCGCTACACAAGAGCTATTTAACTGTGTTTGTCTTGAATCCGATAATCATTGAAATTAAGTACAGTTCCAGTCACAGATTTCACCACGCTTGCCCGTGCTACTGGGGTTAGCATTTAGAACTGCAAACTTAAGTCACAAAGTACCATACAGAATTGAGATCCAGTATGGTCCAGTGATTACTGTATTAAATAAAGTTCTAGAAGACCAGAGTTGAAAGGAAGTTCACCAAGTTATCTTGGTCAATCCTTGCTTATTGGCCTAATCCATCCCAACAAGATGTGTTGTTTCATGTCTGACATGCTGAATTGTAGTCTGCTTATTAATATAAAATGCTTTAAAAAGCAGTCTTTAGTTGTTATACATTTTACATACACCTTTATTAATAAAACCCCCATGAAATAACAATTGAATAATATTAATTCACGGCAGTTAACAGTAAGGCTGTGTTCACATGTAGCTAAGAAAGAAAAAGAAAGGGCAGTTCAAGATACTGTAGCATGTAGCACTCATGTTTTCTAATCCACCTTTTTCTAGCCTAGAATGTACCTGAGGACTGGTGTGTGAATGGTCCCACCTGCAAACGATCTCTAGCTGCCTCTAAGGCCCTGCAGTGAACTTTTAGACCAGCCAATATAGCCTGAAATGGATGTTCTGCAGGCTGGGTTGGTTTAATGGAGGCCACCTCATTAGTAGACTGGCCCATTCACTAGCAACCAGGTCATGGAGTGGGATACAGTGCCAAAATAGTGCCATGTGCTGCTCCTCTAGTAGACCTTTATGAAGTACTCCATAAGCAGACTTCTTTTTGATAATAGCAAACAGAGAGCATGTGGACAGGAAACATCCATGATAATATGTGATTCCCAGACTCTTTTCTGTTGAGCACCTGGGAAGTGGTGTCAGAAATGCACTTCTCCTGGGTATCTGGCTGGCAACTTTGAAATCTGGAATCTCTTTTTCCCAGCCTTTGAAACTAGGTTGGGATGGACTGTCCACAGTGCACACAGCCCTTTGAGCATGTGAATGGTGCCTAAATTACAATAATTTGTAAATGAGGACCTATCTAACATACATTTCAATCCACCTTCAAAGTGACATAATAGATCAGCAAAGAGACTAGACGTTACCAAAGAGCGAGAGAGGTTTGCTTCTGTTTTAAATTAAGGTTGCATTTCTTCTCTTACCTTCAGATACAAGGCAGAGTAGAAATATAAATAATAGATAGATACTTATTCAGCATGTCTGCATTTTTGTAACTAATTAACTGCTTACCAAGAAGTTTGAAACTGGAGAAGCAAAAAAACCTTTCGTATTATTTAATAGTACAAATTACATTTTATATACTATCAGTATACAGTACTCACAAGAAGTTCCAGGTTTTTTGTTGTTTTTTAGCATTTGCCTTTGCTGTCATTCTGTTAGATTCTGAGCCCTTAATATATAGGTTTAGTTTGTTCCATGAAAATTGCTGTTGTGAAGTGAAAGCTCAAATATCAAATTCCTGTATCCATAGTGCAGTCTCCTATGAATGAAGATATTGTTTGTTTACTGAAAAGGAAGTCAACATTGTGTATTGTTACAAATGAAAACCCCTGTAGTGGTTACTTATATTAAGAGGGCTTTTTGCTGTGTCTGTTTTTTTTTTAAAACTACTTGTAACTTCAAGTAAACTTCTGTAAGGTAATATGTATGCTAAATGTTTCTTACAGCGCATTCAGGCAGCCATTTTAAAGGCCTTCAATAATCCGACTACTAAAACTGCAGATGAAGAAACGAAAAGGAAAGTCAAAGGTATGCTGTCCTTTAGCAAAGCCTAATTGCACGTTATGAATAGTGCTGTATTCCTGTTTTCTGAACAACTTTGGCTGAATCTATACATATTGAAAAAGCAGCTCAAAAGTGGCTTAGAAGTGGGATGGGAGAACAGAGGGATTTCCGCACTGCAACGCGTTCCAAACGGAACGCGTTCAGGCGGGAAGCTTAAGACAGCTCCGGGCGCTTTCACCGTTCACACACAGACGCGACGGAACGCGTTCCGGCGCGTCTGTGTGCGAAAGGTGAAAGCGCCGGGAGCTGTCTTGGCCGGCAAAGGCCGGCCAGGGGCGCGGAGACAGCTGCGGAGGCAGATCGGCAATCAGCTGATTGTCAAACAGCTGATTGCCAAACCTGCGCCGGCGGGGGAGGCGGGTCCGCGGCTGTTCGGGAGCGAGAAGCAAGCGCGAATCCTTCTCCTCCCAAACGCCTGCGGGCAGTTCGTCCGCGCCCGAACGCATGTAGAGCACTTCAAAGTGCTCTACATTTGGAACGCGAGAGAGACAGCTCCGGATACATCGGATCGCAAGCCCCGCGGCGGCAATGCGTATGCCGCGTTCCGGGCTGTCTCCCACGCGTTCCGAACAGCCCCGTGCGAAAACGTCTCTAGCTTGTTGCAGCGACCACTTCTAACTCTCTTTTGAGCCACTTGTTTTTTATGTTACAACTGAGTTCTTAAATTTGAAGTATCCAGTGTAATCAGTTTAAGTGCTAACCTGTTGCCATCTAGTGCATGTGCAGCACTCTCCATTGATCAGATTATAGCATCCTGTTCCCATGTCCTAGGGATGGGTTTCTGGTGATTTTTAGGTTGAAAGATGTGCTGAAAGTTACAAGATCAAAAATGGGGAAGGCAAGATGAGTTAGCAAGGCAAAAGTCTGGTGATTTTTGACAGCTAAAAAAAAAAAACATAAAGAGATTTTGGGAATCTTGAGACTGTGGTCACACCTTAGGTATAAGGAGGACTGGGGTTATCTTAAATCCTTGGAAACCAGATGCCAAAGTAAGGACTGTTTTTTCCAGGGACTTCTCTGGCCAGGCAAAGACCTACCACAGCCAATGTCACATTGATTCCTTTCCTTTGTAGTTTCAGCAGGGAGGGCTCCCCCCACAGTCACTGCCTCCCCAGTACTCTTGCGCTCCTGCAGTGCCCCCATCACATAATACCCACTGCCACCCCTGCCATTTTGTCCTCACCAGCCCTATCCTCCTCCTCCATCACCTTCCCATTGTACCCCCTTTGCCATGCAGAGACATCCCCTACTGCCCTCTCACACTCCTGCAATGCTCCCCATTGTGTTGCCGCCCCTCCCCCCAGTGCATAGTGCCTGAAAACTGAAGCTTACCATGATGTCTTGGTGGGAGCAGTGATGGCAGCAAATAGGTGTGTCGAGGCTGTTCCAGGTCAAAAATGGCCTGGCTGTGGCTGGCTTCACTGTCTGTCCCTAAGATGGACTATGAGACTAGGTTGACAAGAAAAAAATTGACTTTAGTACAGCAGTAATTGCACCTTCCCTTTCTTTGCATGTCCTGTTCCTTAAACCTGCTTTGAATTCCATTCCATTCCATTCCATTTTTTATTTGTATACCGCCTTTCCAAAAAACAAATTTTGCCCAAGGCGGTTTACAACAAACAGAAAAAAAAATACAAAGAATTCAACAAATCAATACAACAAGTAAAAAATCAATCTCAATAAATAATCATCACATCAAAGAATACAACAAATCAATACAAGTAAAAAAAAAAGTCAGGAAACAAAGGATCAAAAAACATATCATGAACAATGTCCCCCCACCTGTCTTCCCTCTCTAGCTCCCAGGAGGAAGGCATGGCCCACTTGGATGGAAAGGTGGCTTAAGTGTCCATTTTTCTTCATACCCACTTCTAGGAAGTGAGTACATGTGAGGAGAAGGCTGAGTTGGGAATGAGTGTCTCTTCCTACTTTTTATCCCTTCAGAGGGGATGTAGCACAGCTGGAACAAGTGCAGGGCAGGAGGACGCCGAGTTGGGAGCCACCGTCTTCCCACTTTTATCTCCCCGGAGGAGGTGTAGCACAGCTGGAACAAGTGCAGGGCAGGAGGACGCCGATACCTAAGAATTGATACCTAAGTGTGCCTCTAGGTTGGAGAGATAGGGCAGATGCCTCTTGCAGGCAGTAGGGAGAAGTTGAAGGGTTTTTCTTTATCTTCAACTTGAAAATGCCCAGAAGCAATTTATGGGCCACTGTATAAGACAGGATGTTGGATTAGATGGGCTTTGGCTTGGTCTCCTCTCATGTTCTTATGTGCAGTTGTCCCTCACATAACAAGGTTTTTCTACTTCTGGAACACCCACAAATTATGAAAATAGCTTTAGCAGAAGGGATTGCAGTAATCATTTGTTTTCTTTTTAAAAGCTGTTTTCATTGCTGGGAGCTATTTGTGTTAACCGTGCTATGCCAGGCCCACATTATGTGAAGGATGACTATTGTTTAAGACAAATCTGCATCCTGCTGTGCAGAACTAAAATGCTAGAACCTTAAATACGTTTGCTTGGAAGGAGACTCAAATAAAACCAGTCTTATTGCCAGCATCAACTTAAAAACAAAGTATTTACCTGAACATATTTTTGTGTATGATTTTATTTTATGATTATGATGTATTTATACTGTATTATGCTTTATAATGTAAGCTAAAGCATCTGCTCTTAATATTATTTTAGGAATTATTTAAATGTTTGAGGTTTGGATTCTAAAGCAATAACTTTTTTTTAATCAGAAAAAAATTACAATTGAATTATAAAAATATGGGAGATCATTCTAAAATGCTGCTTGTTTTCATGAAATGCTTTGTGTATAAAAATAAAAATAGAGTGATATATTCATATTGCATATTCTTTGTTTTTGGAGATATTCTTTAAGTAGCAGAAACAGAAATCAAAATTGTATATATCTGTGAATACTCACCAAGAATGTTATTAAACATTAGCAGTGATTGAAAATTGAAACATTATTTATCTAAATGTTTCCAGGGGTTACAAAACAGAAAGAATTTGTGTTATGTTTAGAATGGATATATATCTTTCCACATTTAAAAAGGGTAATGTTTTTTCAGCATATGGAAGAGAGGGTGTGAAGATGAACTTCATAGATAGGATCTTTGTTGGTGAATTGACTAGCACTATCATGTGTGAGGAATGTGAAAATGTAGGTATTCCAGAATTTGATTTGTTATGTAAAACATCATTTCATAATTTGAAAATACTGCTTTGGTTTTTTTTAATTAAGATCTTTTTTCATTCATGTCATGCATTGGAAGACCAGAAAATGTATGCATATTTCTTTAAATTCTATTTGCATATAAAAAGGAGTTACATAACAGAGACAGAAACTTCACCTAGAAAATCATAGGCTGAGATCTGAATTCTAAGAGAGTAATATGTGTAAAAATGTTATGTGATTTTTAGAAAACATTGTATTCACTGTTAGATACTCTGGAAGCTTCATCTTTTCTTGAAGAAAATTTGATTATGAAACCTTATTTTGACTATAGGTGAGTCCAGACAGCTTAAAGCTGGTGGGACAAGGGAAGCTGCGCAGGGAGAGCGGAGCTCTTGCAGGTCCCGTTGTTCCATTGTCCAGATAGGATCCTCCCTCCAACGAGGGAAAAGTGTGAAGTTAAAAGCTGCTGATTAAACAGCAGCTCTTAACAGCACACTTTTGTTGCTACCGCTGCTGCACCACCACTGCTGACTGATGGTCACATGACCAGCCACATGATTGCCTGATTAGCAGTGGCTGTGAAGTTTTTCCGCTATCAGGATGTACCTTTATATTGCATTATCTTCAGAACGGGTATTTTTGTGTTCACTGTAAACTTCTTGGCAAATCATTTAGGTGCAAAATGCATCAGAAAACATTATGCGTGGTAAGCTGTAATGACAGAAATATTATGTGGTGAGGAAGCACTTTTTTTCTTTGAAGAATTTACATAATTGCAAATTTGTATGGTAGGCTAATTTGCTTGCACCATCATGGAATACATATACCATCAGCCACCCTGATGCTTCTGTTATTTTTATTTTTGCTTGTTTGAGAATGTTAGGTAAACAACCAGAGCAAATCAACAGGCTGAAAAGAAGAAACAACTGCAATGGGGCCAGGAGTTTCTAAGGAGTTTTTAAGGATTGGCAGTGAGGTCCCTATTGAATTTTGCACCTTGACCAAAGTCCAAGTGCTTCTTGTTGATGGGAGAGGGCTAGTGGCCTTCCTTTAACTCTGCATAGTTTCTCTCGTTTAATATTTTAGCTAAATACATTCCAGATAGAAACACTCAATCTATCATTTGATTTGGCTTTTTGCTTATTTTATGAGGAAGATTTTTTTTAAATGGAGACCTTCCCCTTGGATAACAGATTTCTTTCTTTCTTTTTGGCTATCCTATTTCCACCAGCATTTTTGAGGATCATAAATTAGCAAGTAGGTCCCTAAGTAGGTCACAGTGGAGACAATGGCCATATCCACATGGATTGGTATACTGACCCAGGGGACTGGCTAGACTGCTCTACTGCACTACACAGCAGTCTATTGAGAGGACATGACTCCTGCTAAACTGCTTTGATTGCACAGCGCAGAGCTTTGTAGTGGGCTATGGTGCAAAAATGCTCCATAGCCTGCTCCAAGTGTGGATAGCCTGTAAGCAGCCAATAAGACATTCAAGCTGGTATGCCAGACCATGGTCCACATGTGGACAGTATGTGGGCCATGGGCTGGTATACTACATTTGATGCCATTTCACAAGGCACATAGAAATAGTGCCAGAAGTGTGCCACTTCCAGACACTCAGTCAATGGAGTTCTTGGGGATAACTTTGGAAGGTGGAAACTTATATTCCAGCCTCCAAAGATGGGCTGCCATGGGCCATCTGTAATGTGCATGGCCCTGAGAATGTGTGTCAGTGGTAGCCTACTCTCTTGTTGACTCGGTTTCCTGAAACAGACTGGTGTGATACAAGATAAATTCCTGCAATTATCTTTCTGTAGGTTTTGGCCTTATCCTACAAGCTTGTTCATTCTACCTACAGTATGTTCTGGCGTATAAGACTACTTTTTAACCCAGGAAAATCTTCTCAGAAGTCGGGGTCATCTTATACGCCGGGTGTAGTCTTTTACGGCGAGTATATCCCAAACTCTATATTTTAACTGGAAAAGTTGGGGGTTGTCTTATATGCCCAGTCGTCTTATACGCCAGAATATACAGGGTAGTTCCTTTGTACTATAATAAGAGACAATTGTCATCTTTCTTTTTCCTATTCCACCTCCTAGGATAGTCCTGTACTGTACCATTGGGAAGTATAAGAATTGTTTGTTGAATAATCATTATACATTGTCATTTTGAAGTGGCAGTTTCAGCTGTTTTCTCATGAATGTCTGTTGGCATAGTGTAAATGGGAGCCCTGTATGTCAATGGACGAACAAAGATTATTAGACAAACAAAGGACTGTAACCATGTCATCAAACAACAGTCCTTGTTGTGTTAAATGTCACTGGAAACTGAAATTTCTCTTAAATTTACTATCTAGAGGTATTTACCTTCCTGCAACAATGATTGACTAATTTGCTGCATTATTTGTTGCCAGGAAATTTATTAGCTAAAACATTAGCAAAAAATATATCCCAAGATTCATTGCACCAGGACATTTTTTTTAACTGTGATGTGTGTTGAGAAAAATAGTACTGAACATGTCATTCAGCCAAAGCAATGCATATGGCTAGGACTGGGATGCCAGAAATATTAACAGTTTGTTTTGTATCATTGTGGCCTCATCCTTGCAGTTCTGTTAGTGCTGGTGTTAGGCATTTTTAGCTACAACCCTGATAAACAGGTTTCCAGTGCAAATTCCCTTGCCAGCATTGGCAGGGACTAGTTACTGGAAGCCGGTGCCTTGAATTGCAAAATTTGGCTTGCATTTTGGACACACAACGTCCCTGTCCATAGGAAATAATGCGAAGATCCCGCTGGCAGGCACCACAATTGCACAGTTGTTGCTAGACTTCTGGTTTTGATTTTCATCCCACTCCCTGTATCTAACATGACTGTTCAGAAGCAACAACAACAAAAAAAAAACAAACAAAAAATCAAGGCTTCTCTATAAGGGAGAGAGTTAATTCTGCATTTTGCCCTTTTTAGCATAATCCATAGCCAGGTTTTTTGGGCTTTGTAATGTCTAAAGCAGCATTGGGAAAGGGCAGTATGGAACCATACTGTACATAAATGGATACTTAAGTAAAGCAACTTATTTTATACAGTCACAAAATAAATTCTACATATCTGGGGGTGGGAGGAAGGGGGTTATATTTTTAATTATCTTTTAGCATTTGAAATGTTTTAATCTCAGTGTAAACCTCCCTGGGACCATTTGGTAAAGGGCGGGATATAAGTTTTCTAAATAAATAAATAATACATTACTTTTCAATGATATATTCCTTTTTTTATTCCTTACAAGATCTCTACAGTAAAGGAACCTTTCATTGATCTTTCTCTGCCTATAATAGAAGAGAGGGTAAGAAACAGCTTGCTTCATGAATAACTACAATTATTGTTTTCTAATATCACTTTAGATTGTATTTTGAGCATCAGTGAACTAATGCCATCAACTGTGAGATTGTCAGTGGGCCCTAGATTCAGTCTTATATCATGCAGAAAATAAAGCACCAGCACTGGCAAAATAACCTGCACTTGACCCAGTTTACTAATCTAATAGTGATCAGCCTTGAATATTTGAATACATACTCTGACTCAGATTTGAAACTACAGAATCTCTTAATCCCTGTACACCAATTTTCTGAATTGGACTGACTAAGGCTTCATCCAGATGAGGGGAATACATCGTCATTATGGCACTGCTATGGTGGGGTTGCTTCATGTACCTGAGGCAACCCTATCTTAGCTCCACTTCCTTCCCCATCTCTCCAAACACGCTAAATACTACTGCTGGAAAACCCCACACAGCTTGTGGGTTTTCCATCAACAGTATTTTTTTTTTAAGTTGCTCACTTACCTTCTGGACGGAGTGGCCATGATTGCTCCATCCAGTGTCCACACACATACCGTGGATGCTGAAGAAAGTGTCCACACACGCATAGAGGTGAAAGCAAGCACATCCGGGCATTCCAGATGCCCAAATGCATGTGTAAGTTAAAATGCTTGAAGACAGTGTTGCAACCAGCACTGTCTAGCTGGTAAGGGATAATGGCAAGGGATCAGTATTCCATGTTATCCCTTTCTGGTGGGTTATTTGGCCTCCATCTGGAGACAGCATAATTCTTCTAAATAGAAAATCACATATATTGCTACATACCAGGTTTAGCTGTGCTATGTATGTGCTTTTGTGAACTTGTGGCACTAGATGAGTATCAGGAGAAACAAACTGATCTTTTATGATACAAAAAGTTGTCAGCATTAGCAATAACTTGAACTGCAGTCTTGTTTGACAAATCGTTGTCACTGTTGCTTTACAAAAAGCCAGTTATCCATAGTAATTAAATGGAGTATAGTTGAAATGTATCACTGAATGAGGTACCACTTTCAGGACTGAAATTTGAGCGTAACATTGGGTGTTTTTCCACTGTCACTAGAAGTACCCATTAATGGGTACATTAATGCCATTAAGTACCCATTAATGGGTACTTAATGAGTGCTTCTAGTGACAGTGGGAAAACACCCATTGTTTAGTTTCGGAGTGCTGTTAAATCCAAAAGAAATGGGTTGAAGTTACTGACATATACTTGTACTGGAACCGATATTGGTGACTGATAATAATGGGAATTGATACTGTGATTGGAGTTGGTGGTATCTGCTGTAAATTCAGGAACTCAGTTGACTTTTTAGGCTTCTTGATTATGGTATTATAAGAACATATATAGTAAATCTTTATATCTTGTGCAAGTTCAGCTATGTTAGATGCTTGGGTATCCAAGAATGTTCCATGTACAAGTAGCTACTAGGGATGTTTGAACTGTGTAACACCCTACATGTTTACATAAGTCTATTTATTATGTTTTACAGTAAATGGAACTACTCTGTGGTAGGGATGTGCACAAATATTCATAGCATTCGTTATTTGTACGAATTCGGACATTTGTACATGAATGTTACAAAATTCATACATTAACATTTGTACAAATACAAATGTTTCGGAACATTCGTATCTATAGTTCATGCATTTGTTAAACTGGGGATATGTGTTGGATATGTATCAATATGTATGCATTGGTATAAGATAAGTATCTGATATGTATGTGTTTGTATAGGATCCGTATGCAGGATCTGTATGCATTCGTATCGTATATTCGTACAAATACATTTGTATCAAATAGAATCCTACCACATTCAAAGGGGATCTGTTTGAACAAATATGAATTTTCTAACATTCAATTTGTTATGAATCAAATGCCAAAAAAACCATTCATGCACATCCCTACTTTGTGGCTATATGTTTATAGAACTTTTCACAATCCTTTCACTGGCTAATAATCCAAGAAAGGAAGAGAAATATTGTTTGCTTAGATAGGCACCGAAATTTGAATTCTATGATTTTGGCAAGTAAAGTGGATTAACAAGCACCAATGGTTGGTAAAACAAACCTTTTAGTCAGACCCCCTTTTATTAAAATAATTTCATAGCTTTCTGTATTAACACTTCGTGTTAAACTGATCGGCTGCTGTTCAGTTAAATACAGAATGAACATGCATGTACTATCAATCAAATGTCTGCATCCTGTGCTACTCCATAGAGTTCTATTCTTTAATGAAAGAATGATGGCGATTTAAAGCATTGCTTTGTAGGAAAGTGGTGTGAGCCTTCCATATATTGCATTGAATGGGAAGCTCTGTTCCCCAAAATGTTTTTGAATTGCAGCTTTCATCCTCCCTTACCACCCGTCAATGGCTCGTACTGGTGGGAACTGCCATATCTCTGGTCAGCCATTTCCTGTCCATGATGTTGTGTTGGTGTTCCAGATTAAATGTTGCTGGATCCGGAGAGTTGAGTTTAAGCCTCTGCACTAGACAGTCTTTGCATTCATTGTTATAACATTTCATGCTTTTGCACTTCGAGATCAAACTATTGCCTGCTTGAGTAAGTTAACAGGAAGTTACTCTAGCCTACTCCATCTGACAAGCAACATTGCTCATACATGACCACTAAGTTTTGAGCATTTGTCTGAAGTTATCTCCTTCTACTGACTGTTGGCCATTACACTTCAAGATAATAATGCTTGGAGTCCAGCAGTACATAGAGACTCTGAGGTTGGGGAAGCTGACTTGAAACAGTGCATTGTATTTCAGAGTGTAGCCACCTTATGACCTACCATTCTGCTTTCTAATGTTGAAAGACACTGACATTTTCGGTGGGGGGGTTCCACTAGCCCTAAGCAACCATTAAGTACCCATTGGGGACCCATTAAGTACCCATTAGGCTCAGTGTAGGAAGACCCCATTTCCACTGCAAACCCCATTAGAGCCACATTTGTTTCCACCTGTTCTAGGGAAACCTGGATTCAGTGGGTCCTTCAGGACCTATAATCTGGATTTTCTGTAGACGCCATTAAAGGGGTCTACAGTGGGGTCTTCAGGCATCAAATCTGGATTATATGGAGCACATTTCCACTGCAATCGGGAAAAGGGGTCTGGGGGGCCCCTCCGGGGGGCCCCATGGGGGGGGGCAAAACCCAAAGCTCTGAAACCTGTGTTTAATTGCTGAAGACAGCTCTGAAGAGAACTCCGGAGAATGGCACAGGTTTTGAAGATGACCTGTCAGAGCAATGCCATTTCTATGAAGCTTTGTCCAAAGCTCTGGAGAAGCTCCAGAGCAATTTGCCGCAGTCTTTGAAGATTCTCCAGAGCTGCTCCGGAGGATCTTCAAAGAATCTCCAGAATTTCTACGGAGTTTGCACACACACCCATGATGCCCCCCATGATGCCCCCCACCAAATGGGGTGACAGGTGTGCCCCACGTGGGTAGATTCAGATTTGCCACATGAGTGCTCCGGCATTTCCACTATGAGCCTGCCTAGCACCCATTGCTCTTGGGTGCTACACTGCCTGTGGAGAAGCATCGGGTATCACCTTAGATCTGGATCTACTAAATCTGGATTAGTTGAAGGACCCATTCCTTAGATCCAGATCATCTTAGATCTGGATTAAGGGAGGTAAGTGGAAAAACCCCTAGCAGGTAGTGACCTTTCTTGCATATGTCCCCATTGTACGTGGCTCTCATACCAAAAGAATATTTTCACATCTGGCAGGAAGTGAACAATATTCAATCAATTCAATTAATCTTAATTGAATTTTATTTATCAGGAGTTCAGTTCATCCTCTAATTAGTTTGTTGATTTTCTACATAAATTGTACATAGAGACTGTATGTTTTACCTTGAATTCCATTTGTTTTCAGATTTCAAAACCTGTTCCGTTTGGAAAAACAGGTAGAGGTAAACATGGGCAAGAAGCAAATGCTGATCAGTACAGCTGTTCTGTTGCTGCATTAACTAATTCACAGTCAAAACTGCCTAGGAAGCATAACTTCTCTAAAGACAAGGTACAGTGATGGGTGTGTTAATTCAGATATTCTCAAGACACATTTTATGATTTAGTAAAATCTATACTAGCTGAGTTTGGACAGTATAATGCCAATAATCCATGAATGTGCACAGACCTGGTTCTTCAGTGGCTAATTTAAAAATTGTAAGATTTAGAAATAAGGCATTTATTGGAATAAGTGTGTGTGTGTGTGTGTGCGCGTGTGTGCGTGTGTGTGTGTGTATAGAGAGAGAGAGTCAGGAGACATTTTAAAATTAATGGTGGCCTCAGTTCTGATTTTAAATCATGTTCCTCTCTCAATGTGCTTCTTCCTTTTCTCCTGTTGTTCAAATTTGCTCCTGGCTGCAATTGCAGGCAGTGTGGAGCTGGCCAAGAGAGCAGACAAGTCAGCATTAGTGCCATTTGGTGGATCAGTTGGCAGGGTGCGCTACAGGAGAAGTACAGCCAACATGGTCTCCCAAGAGACTTGGAACATGCCTTCCGTGATGTGCTTGGTATCCAGTGGCCTGAGGGTCTGAGAACTTGAGTTCAGCTTCTTAACTTGCTTCTTTCTGATGGTGGCACAGCATGCTGCAGATATTCTAGGCTTAACCACTCTTGAGATGCTGATATTCCTGCTACAGATATTGCAGTATTTTACAAGACAATATTTTTGTGCTTCAGTCATTATCAGAAAATCCTATCTTCAAGATATTTTGGGGGAACCTTTAGCCTATATCCTTCAGCAACAAGCAGATGAAAGAATTTCTTGTTAAGCAGCTGAGGAATGAACATATTGTTCCTAGGGCAATCTGGCAGCATTTTCTATCTTCTGTGTACAAATACATATATTGACTACAAAAATACTCCAGTTTGCACTCTAGGAAGCATGCATTTGTAACTGCGTGGCTTTAACTGTAAGGACTCCAATGAATTTTCACTCACCACCTTTTTTTTCATTTTTGTTTGCTTTTAAAATTCTGCCTCCTTCCCTCCTTGCTACTTCATGGAAATAGGTGTGTGTGTGTGCATGTGTGTGCTTCAGAGGGCTCAGCTATACCAAACCCAGAAAATCCCCCTTTGGTTAGTAATACAGAATAAAGGATTAGTCCCTTTATTGATGTTTTCTTTCACTCTGAAAATGGAACAAAGGTAGGTTAAAACTCAGATTTAGCTGGACCCTCGGACTTTGATGCAGCTGGTCTTATCACAAACTCCCCTACGTCACAAGTATTTGTTTATTCATTTATTCACTCCCATCTTAAATTCAATTGTCTCAAGAAAGGTTACACAAAAGGCAATATTAAAACCATTTAAAAACATATAAACTAAAACAATAAATGTGTCCGAAAGGCAGGAGAGATCTGTTTCTTTACCCAAAATCTAGGATAAAGAGGTGTGTTTTCTCCAGATGTCTGAATGTATACAATGAAAGTGCCTGATGTACCTTGGGGGGAGGCTGTACCATAGTCTTGTGGCTATGATTGAAAAGGCCCTCTCACTCACACACATCCCTTTAACTATTGAGGATGGTGGTAAAACCAAGAGAGACTCACTGGCAGACCTAAAGGCATGAGAAGGTCTACATGGGAAGAAGGATTCCTTTAGATATTTGGGGTTCAAATCGTTTAGGGCCTTATAGGTCAATGTTAAACAGCTGGTATTGGGCTTGGTAGCAAAGTGGACAATACAGTTTTTTTTGACCGTGCAGTTCCTTATTGTAGGCAAGTAATAAGGAAGTGAGTTTGTTTATGATCAGGAATTCCTTTCAGTTATATCCAGTATTGTAATGCTCATTCAAGTTGGTGAGCTTGGAGCAGATCCTGTTTGGTGGACTCTGTTCTGTCTGTAAGATTTAGATATTTGGTTTGCTTGCAAAGCTTTTCAGAAGATTTTCAAATGGAAATTGTAATAGGAAAAGCAGCTGTAAAATATGTGTCTTTCATGCTGCTATTCTAGAGTAACTTTTACCTGAACATTCAATGTGAGATTGTAGTTTTAAAGCTGCAATAAAGAAGGAAAGAAAGAAAAAAGAAAGAGGGGATATAAACAAACAAAAAATCATAGGAGTTTAATAGAAATTAGTGGTGAAAAGTACTGTACTTACAGATTTCTGTCTTCTAGGGTCTTTGCACAGAAAAACTCATTGGCAAGAATCTTTTTTCTCTGAAGGATTACCTTTTTCTTCTTTAATTCAGCAAATAGTAACACAGCTGGGAATAACAGCAACACATTGAAAACTGGACGTGGTTATTAAGGACTGATTTTAAAATACAAAATTAGATTTTAGAGGCCAAAATTTAAACACTAGGACTGAACTATGTTTTCTGGTAAGGTATGGATAGTTGTATAGGCCAACCAGACCTAATGACCTAAGGAAATTTTACATTAATCACTTCTCATTAGGACAGTCATTTGCTACTTTCTTTTCTCCTGTCATTGTGAAAAGCTTCCTTGGTCCTATCTATCACAAACTTGAACAAGTGTTTTATTGATCTGAATGAACTTTGATCACATGTGATATAGTTATGGATTCTCCTAAGGGAAGTCGACCATTTTTATCTTTCATAGAGAAGGTCTGTTTGAAAGAAACTGCCAGTTCCAAACACTATGTGTTGGAAACTTGTGTCCTTTGCCAAGGATAACAGAAAGCCTAGCTACATCAAAATATCCAAAGGCACTTGGAAGACATCCACACTGAGCTGGAAAGAAGGCTTTTAAAATTTTGTTGCCAGAACTAATGCTTTTGTTAATCAAAGCTAACCTTCATGAATTTAAATAAATGAATAGTACTGTCTGTAGAGTTACAGAAATTTATTACACTTTTATAGTTATATAGTACATAGTAATATTCATTGTGGTTTCAAATCCCACATACTGCCCATTTCTTAAATTCAGCCACAAGGGTTCTTCAGAGTAATCCATCCATGAAAGATTGGGAAATTGGAATCATGAGAAGAAGCAGCTGTCACTTTCTCCCCCCCCCCTACATTTTATTTTAGTGGTACAAGTTATACAAATTCTCATAAGTGGCTGTTGAAAATATTGATTAGGGGATGAAAAGGTTGAAAAAATATGTGAGTGCACAGATGTGCATGTAGGCGGCCATGGACAGAAGAGAAATTCTCAAGAGCCTAAGATAAATCTCCTTTAAAATATGCTTTTTAAATGTTTGCATTTGTTCTAACCACAACAGTTTATATATATTAGATGATGCAGTGCAGAAAGGAGTTAGTTGCAGACTGAAACTTAACCCATGTAAAATGGAGTGATTTTTGTCCCAGAATCTCAAGTTGAGGAACATCCTGTTCTAGACAAGGTTATTCAGAAGTGAGAAACTGAGTGTTCTCCTGGATTTATTTGTGTTCCTTGAGGCTCAAGTGGCAGCAATAATAGGATGTGCCTACAGCCAGCTTCACATTGTTAGACAACAGAAAACCTTCCTTGATTGAGATCATGTGGTCATTCTGACCTGCACTCTTGTGATCTCCACATTAGATTATTACAAAGCATTCTGTTGGGCTGCCCTTGAAGATGGTTCAGCTATTGCAAAATGTGGCACCTAGAATTGTAACAAGTGTTTCTGGCTGTAATCATATTACTTCTTTCCTGAAAGAGATATGGTGGCTCCCCATTGGTTTCTTCGCCCAATTCAGGGTTTTAATATTGATTCATAAAAACCTATACAATTTGGCCCCAAGTATCTGAAGGATTGCTGTCACCTGCATAGACCTGCCATCTAAAATCTTCAGCTATGATCTCACTTGTGGAGTTTTTTAGGAGAACAGCTAGGAATTACTCTCTGTAATGGCTTTCCTGTTATGGAACAGCCTCCCCAGCAAGACTGTCCAATCCATGGCTTACTCATTTATGATCTGGTGATTCCAATACTCTTTTCTTTGTATCCAGATTTTTTCATTCTATTCTTCATTTTTATTTTCACTTATTTTTATTTTACTGTTTCCTATAATTGATTTTATAATCACCTTGAGACTACTGTAAGAGGATGGCATAAAAATCCAATAAATAAATATTTGAGAGAGTGAATGTGCATTAATTAAGGAAAAGGGGAAACAGACTGTATAACAATTTCCACAGATTCTAGATAGATTTTCATATCTTTTTTCTCTTTTTGTTTGCTGATCATGTGGTGATTGACAGAACCAAGTAAACCATGAAAAAAGATTTCCCAAGAAATCCTCTGCAGAAGAAGAAACAAACCCGTTTATCATTCAGGAAAAAAGCAGTCACCAAAGAAGGGAAGATCACTCCAGCATTCAGTATGGAAGAGACAGCACTGCTTTAATGGAGATGGCAGGAAATGGAAGTCAGACTGATGGCAGTGAAAAAGAAGTCAGCCACTCTGAAAGTAGTGTTGATGCTGACAGTGAGGCCTCAGAAAGTGAAACTACATCTAAGCGCCTGGCTTCCCACAGAACTTGTGACTCACCTAATTTGTGCACAGCTGGGCACCAGTGCTTATTTGCGAACACTAAATTGCAGTACAACAAATCTAGCAGTGGCAATACAGAGACACTTAATAGTGCTTTATCGAAACTCCACGTTGATAGCACAGTCAGTGAGAAACAAGGACTCCTCCAAAAGAATCAGCTGTCAAGTATGTCAAACAATGTAGCCTTTTCCGCAGAGAACAGCCTGTTGTTACAAAATCCACAGAATGCTTTCCAGACCCTTTCTCAGAGTTATGTCACTAGTTCTAAAGAATGTTCCGTTCAGTCATGCCTCTACCAGTTTACCTCTGTGGAGCTCTTAATGGGAAACAACAAACTTCTCTGTGAAAACTGTACAGAATGGAAGGAGAAACATCAGAAGAAATCTAATTCTGCAGGTAGTATTGTGCTGATTGAACGTGGTATTAATTTCACTTATCAATCATTCTTAGTGATGTATTCCCCTCAAAAGTTGTGCCTTCTGCACTGCACATTTCTGCCTTTGTTGTGCCTTGTCCCCTTCCAGAAGATCAGTTGTGCTAGAGGCTATCCAGTGTCTTACCACCATAGATATAAAATAGCTAATTACCGTCATACTAGCTTTTTCATTGGGCTAAAGAAGGGAAACTATTTTTGGTCAAATATTTTTGGTTAGATACTTGAAAATGGCTTCCTAAATTGTTCAGATTCAAAATAATAAATCTTGGTCATTGTTTCAACAGCTGTAGACATAAGGGACTTTTCAGTGTCCTTCATCCTTAGAGATACATTATGTCAGCTATCTTTGGGTGTTTTTCCCACTAGCACTAAGTACACATTAGAAACCCATTAAGGACCCATTAGGCTCAGAGCAGGAAGACCTCATTTCCACTGCAGACTCCATTAGAGCCACATTTGTTTCCACCAGTTCTAGGTAAATCCAGATAGAATGAGTCCTTCAGGACCTATAATCCAGATTTCCTGTAGACCCCAATAAAGGGGTTTACAATGGGGTCTTCAGGCATCAAATCTGGATTATATGGGGGGCTCCAGGGGGGTGCACCCATGGGGGCTTGCCCCGAAACCCAAAGCTCCAAAGCCAGTGCACAATCTCTGAAGCTGGCTCCAAAGAATAGCACAGGCTCTGAAGAGGACCCCACGCAAGAGCAATGCCAGTCCTACGGACCTTTGTCAAAGGCTCTGGAGAATCTTTGAAGTTCGTGGTAGATCACTCTGGAGAATCTCTGGAGTTTATGACAATCTCCAGAGAATCTTAGAGGAATCTCCAGAGTGTCTATGGATATTGCATCCCCTGTCACCCAAAAAACCTGGGGTGATGAGTGGGCTGGCGTTTTCACTGTGGGCAGGCTAGCACCCATTGCTGTTGGGTACTGCACTGCCTGTGGGGATGCATTGGGTACCTCCCTTAATCCAGACCTACTAGATCCAGATTAGTTGAAGGACCCATTCCTTAGATCGAGATCATCTTAGATCTGGATTAAGGGAGGTCAGTGGAATAAAACCCTTTTTGCCCTTACTTTGTCCATCTCTTGGAAAGACTGTGGCATGTGTGGAGTCTGTCTCTGCAGTACCAAGTTTCTTTGAAAATGAGGCACCCTGATTATGATTATTATCCTCGAAAATTATTTATTATTTATATTTATATCCTGCCCTATACCTACCTGTAGGTCTCAGGGTTTTAAAACAACAGATTAAAACAATGATATCCATAAAAAGACTTTAAAAATCCAGAACATATTTAAGAATGGAAGAAGAGTTGGTTTTTATACCCCAATTTTCTCCCTGTTTAAGAGGACTAAAAATGGCCAACAAAGCTTTCTCTTCTTCTCTCTGCGACACCCTGTGAGGTAGCTGGGGCACAGGGTCAGCCAGCTGACTTTGCGTAGGAATGCAGAATTGAACCGGAAGACAACCAGATAAGAATCCAACATTCTTAACCATTAGACCAAACTGGCAAAAGTGCTTCCCTTTTTAAAAGGGAATCACAACTTACTCCTGGATACTTTTTCAGTTTGCTTCTCATTCTCATTCTCAATTCACTCTTTACTTTTTCCCACAATATGTGTAGATCTTCCAACTTAAGATTCTCTGTTCTTTCTCTAATAGCTGGAACATAAAGGTGAGGCTACTGCATGCAAGTGAGTTCAAAACCTTGAGAAGCCTTGTTGGCTGAGTATGCACAGATATGCATGTCAAAATATTAGTCCATAGCATCATTAGTTTTTGCTAGTTTTTTTCTGGGAAAGGCAGGAAGCAAAGTTCTCAAGTAGTTTATTCATAACATTAGTCTGAAGTGAGATTCTCTCCACTACTGTTCTATGGACTCTTGTGTTGACTTTTTTCAGTGTATAAATGAGATACTTTTACACAGTTTTATACTGTTTTTGATTTTTTGTCTAAGATGTGAGATGGTTCATGGTACATGGGCTCAAAAAGAGTGTTGCAATCTTTAAACAAGACATGTACAGAACTGGTGGCCTCCTTAAAATTTATGCTGCATGTAACTTCACTACATGGGAGGAGAAATAGGCCGCTGTATAGGACTAGGAAAACAATGCAATAAGGTGTTGGACCCTGTTGTAATATAGACCTGTGTGTGGATGAGGTTACTCCTGGAAGAAATTATGGAAGCTTCCAGCAGGACCATGTATGAATAAAGAGGACTTTCTGAGACGCAGTGTTGTCACTGGAAGTCCTGATAGGTTTTTGGTCCAGATGTTTCACTGTGGGCTTGCTTTAGGGAATTCAGCATTTATTTAGCCTGGGGCTGCCATCTGGAGAATGGTGCTAATATTAATAATTAATCTCTCTAGATTTCTGTGGGGATTGAACACTCACTGAAAGTATCTTTTTAATAGATATATTTTTCACTCTACAGAAAAGAAAATAGAAGGAGTTTATACAAATGCCAGGAAGCAACTGTTGATTTCTTCCGTTCCTGCTGTTCTTGTTCTCCATCTGAAAAGATTTCATCAGGTAAAATCCTGAAATAAGGTTCTCTCTCGAGAGACTTAATTAAATGAGTCATAGTCAGGACTATATTAATTTTTTGAAAGATTTACTATAAAAATCACCAGAGGAGGGGCTGCCCATTACACATCTGCTTGCAGCCATGAGCTGCTGCTTGGATGCTGTTCTCTCTTCCGCCACCATATACACTTTAATTTTTTAAAAAAAGGTTTATGAGTATGTTAACTTTGTTAGAAGAATGGATAACTGATGACAGAGGATGGCAAAATGGCTAGAACTGGCATAACATAAATATCATAGAAACACGAAGGGTCAAACTGGAAATGTAATTGAACCTATATGATTAAGATGGCTCACAAGGAGTTCTTTAATTTAATTAAGAAATTATACCTGTCTAGAGGATTATTAGTCTAGTGGACTGGGACAATAGGGGTGTCCACGAATGCATTTTTTACATTCGAATTCAAGTCAATTTGAATATTCGATTCAAAAATCCGGATTTTCAAAAATCTGATTCAAATCCATATTATCCGACTCTGGATTTTCACAAATTCAATTCAAACTTAAAAATACGAATGTCGGGAACATTCGTATCCAATTTTCGAATTTGTGCACATTCCTTCTTTTGTGTGTTTGCATCCCGTTCACATCCTGTATTATAAGCACAAATAAACACAATATTAGGATGTGATATGCGACGTTCTATTCAGTTGAATTATTCCAAAATCCGTACTAGATTTTTGAAATTCCAAAATCTATTCAAATTCGAAAATTCAGATTTTCGAAAATCCGATTCAAATTTGAATGTTGCTGTTTGTCGAATTTGAAGCGACAATATATGTTTTACCCTTTTCCTAATCTTTAACTGGCAGTCAGAAATTGCTTTTGCTACAGAGGGACAAAAAAAGTCTTAAGAGACAGATTAGCTTAGCACAAGGAAGGTTATTATCAGAATTTAATGCCCTTTTGCTCATTGTTTCCATTTAATGATAAGAAATATTATACAGCCTGAGCACAACACAGCATTGTTTATTAGTTGCGTGATGATAGCTGTAACAAAAATTGAGGCAAAGAGTACACTATTTGGTCTCAAGCATAATATAACCTCAGGAGAGGCTCAAGGACTCCCCCTTTTCTCTATTAATCATTAACAGTAGTTTTGTCAGGTGGTGCTGTTTAATAGTGATCAGTTGGGAGAAATAGTTAAACACTACTTCCCAGAACAGCATTTCCAAATTTCTACTGCTAATGTGTTAAAATGTATAAATGTATTGTAGATTTTTAAAGCCTCAAAAGTTTCCTACAGTTTATTGCGTCTGAAGAAAGGAAAAGAAAAGCCATACCATACTTCCAATAATTTTATAAAACTTTTTTTTCTTTTCACAGTGCTGTGATTTATACTAGAATGTAATTTTTTTGTACAACGTTTGTAATAATGTTTCTGTACACACAAATAGATAACATGCTTTTCCTTTTGTAATTATAGCTTTAAATTACTGAACCTGCCTTTTGACTTCAGAGCACGGAGTGGGTTAGAATAAAATATTTTTAGATAAACACAGTTTCTAGTTTTCCTATCACAATAGTAAATCTTGAATTTTCACACTGAAAATCCTTGGTGCTATGCTTCTGCAATTCACTTAAATTAAAATTGTCACCATTACTAGAAATAATAATAAAATATTTCTCTTTAAGGCTGGTGTGAGTCTAAGGAAGGTTAACCGACATGTTGATTTCCCTCTAATTTTGGATTTGGCTCCATTTTGTTCTGCATCATGCAAGGTAAGGTGCATTAAAATCACATTTGCAGTTCAGCTTCAGAGTTAATACATCTAAGCTGCTGTTTTGTAGTCACTGTGTACAAATGACGACCAACATTCGCTACTAAAAGTTATATTTTGCTCATGAGCCAAAATATTATACCATATAAAGCCTTTTTTCTTTCCTTTTTGTTCTTGATTTGTAAATAAGAATGTGATGGATGGTGGGAAAGTTCTCTATTCTCTTTATGGAATAGTGGAGCACAGCGGATCAATGCGAGGAGGTCATTATGCTGCCTATGTGAAAGTCAGAACACCAGCCAAAAAGCCTTTGGAGTATATTTCAAACAATAAAAATGTTCAAGGTGTGTATCTTCCAAAAACCATCTATTATGCAAGCAAATATGGCTTTCTTTCTTTCTTTAATATCAGTAGAATCTTCAATAAATCTGAAGACTTCCAAGCAAAATTCACATGAATTGTATTCAAGAGCATACTTTTCTAAATTCTGACAGTTGTCTGCTGTGATGTATTGTAGTCTTTTATACTGTTTGATTGTTACTAATAATTTTATTTGATTTGCATTACAGGTTTAAAAGAACTCACAGGAGCAACTGTTGGACAGTGGGCATATGTTAGCGATACCCATGTGCAAGCAGTTCCAGAATCAAGAGTGTTAAATTCACAAGCTTACTTACTTTTTTATGAAAGAATACTGTAGCTATTGCCAATATGAAAATAAGAACTCTTTAATTTTTATTTAAATGCAGCTGAAGATTCCAGTACATATCAGTGTTGTGCCTTTATCTGTCTTCAATATAGAATATACCATAATCAGGTATGATGGCCACCTCCATTTTCTGGTAGCCACCAGCCTTACTACAGAGTGTTGCTCTTGGCCCTATTTTTTGTGGCTTTTGTGATGAGTGTTTACAACTGACAATAGTCGGAAGGAACTAAAATATATATCTCTATTACCATGAATCACCATGTGTGAGTGGAAACAATTTTACATTTTGCTAAATGCATCAGCACATGTTTGTTTATTAAATCTCTCAAGTTAAGTCAGAGTATTACATTCTGAAGTTGGAAGGTGGTACTTTATGGTTGATCAGCTTTATCGACTTGATTTTAATAAAATTATACATTAATTAGAGATTAATTTCACTCATTGTAAGCTGAGAATATGAGCAGCCCCCACTCCCAGCCATAATGCAAGCACAGTTATATTTAACAAGTGGTAGAACAGAAGGGAGTTTATGCAAGAAATCTCCTTACCCTTTCTTACCTTGCTACATCTATATTCATATTTGAATGAATGCTGGCCTAGTTCAGACAAAAGCAAAAGACCAAACAAGGGTACTATATCAAAAATATAATAATTACTAAAAGGGTAAGGTAACCCCCACTAATAGAAAAATATATAAATGGTAAAATACAACAGCAGACAAATCACCGTTTGCAGTCCATCTCTAGTCATAGAAGAGCATTGCTGGAGTTGATCTGGGAACTATAGGTGGCCGCCTGGGGGAGAAAACAATGAAAAGAAAGTGTCAGCTGCACCTTATAAACATTGGCTTGTACAATTTATACAGTGCATGCATAACGATGGTTATGTGATAGTCCCTTTTTCAGCAGAGGAAATTAGCCAGTTCTTTTGGAGCTTGGCTTGTTTCACAATGCATGTTTTTCAGTTGAACTTGCCTCCAAAATAAAAATTGCTGTTTAGAAGTTTAGTACATCAACATGCTAAATAATTTAATACACATGGGGGAGAGACTGCTTCTCTGTCTGCTTCCTTTCTCTACTCAGGGGATTTTTGGCAAGTAGTCGTATATAGGTGGCTTGCCTTTTCCGGAAATACTGCGGATCCGCTGCCTTCTCTTGGGAAGGGATCCCAACAGTACCCAGAAGTCTTGGGCAGACTTTGAAAAAGAAAGGGTTGGCAGCCATTTCTTGCTAGCATAGGTAACACATTCAATATGGTGTTCCTTTTAGTGCCAGCAAGAAAGCCTTACTGGCATTTTGTTTTTCAAAGGATTCACGTTATTTCTAGTTTTGTTAGGTGCCCTTCCCAATTAATACCAGCTGATTACAGTATTTGGGGGGGGGGGGTGAGCTGAATGTCCTGCATGTACATTCAAAATAATTCATGTAAACATGTGCTAAATTATATATAGCATATTTTTCTAGAATATGAACGTTTATCCAAAGATGGTACACTTTCTCGTATTTTATGTGATATTTGAATTTGCCCTGCTGTTACAAATAGAAAATATACCGTTTTCATTACTGTTCGGTGGCTAGTAGACAACATGTGTAAATTCATAATTTTTCTGCCTGTCGCTTATACAATATACATTATTTACTGCACCTAACTATTTTTTGTATTACAAAAAGAAGTAGAAGAATAAGCAAGGAAAGTGAATACATATCTGCACATAAATAATCTTGCTGAATTGTAGCAAGATATTGTCACAAATCTTTCTAAAATTAATCATGATTTCTTCAAATAGTAAAACAAGCCAACACAAGCCAATTAAAGTAAAATTCATAAGATTTAAAGGGGAGTTCATTGCATCCTGTTGATTAGACATCAATATGGGACTTAAATGTTCCTTATTTTAACAGGATCATGGCCTGCAGTATTAGAAAAGCATTAATGTCCTGTTTCCCCAGGCATGTAGCAGCTGAGTTTTTCATTCTTCCCACATACCTAGTGTGCAATTCTCTTTTCCACCTTAATATTTAGCCTCAATGTTTAAAATTCTGTTGACCAGCCTTTCCCTCCTCGCAAGCTGCATCCCCACTCATGCCAAGAAACGATTTCAAATCGATGTGAACTTCCTTTTTATTCCAATTACCAATTCGATTCAGGTGTTTTTTGAAGAATATATTGCTAAAAACCACAATAAAAAAGCTGTTTTTTCAGGTGTTCCCCCCTGTTTTTGCAGTTAAACACTCTATCTTTATTCCTTTGGGAACGCTACAGTAGTATCGGGCAGATTCGTCATGAAATGGGTGGGATTTCTCCCTGCAGGACAGCCCCTTGCCAGATTTTTAAAGTGCCAGGAAGCACTTCACACAACAGTTTAGTTTTTAGCCACTAAGTAGCAATTCACCCACTCCACTTCACACTTTCATTTCCCACCCACTCACACTGATAACAAAGTTACCGCATGGCTGGTCAGGTGAGCAGGCAGGCAGCACTCTCTCACTCTCTCTGCCTCTACTACTTTTTTGCTTCTCCACAAAGCAAAAAGTGCTTCAAGCTAAGGTGGTGACAGCAACCACCGGCTCGCTTGTTCACTGTAGATGCAGAACTTGCCTGATTAGTATTCAACTCTCTCTTCTATTCCCTTGCTCGCTCACTCCTCGTGCCTCGAACAGTCGTCCTTCTCCTTTAAGCCGCTGCCACCAGTGTGTAGCTGGGGAAACCTCGGTCTACTGTCATTGCATGTCTCTCTCTTTCTCCTGGTGTGTGGATGTGGCGAGTGTCTAATTACAGGGGAGTGTGAAATGCAGTTTATCTGTGCATGTGTTTGTGTGTGTCTGTGAGGCTGGGGGTGGGTGGCTGTCGTTGGGTTGTTTGGATTGTGTTTGTTGACAGGCAGGGCTCCTCTTATGTTCTTATGATTTTGTGCAATATGTAAAATGGCATTTAGTCTGGGGAATCAAACAGCGGCAGCAAAAGCAGGAGGGAGGGGGTGCTGGGATTTCCCACCCTTGCCCATGCCGTGGGATCAAACCCAATCGAGAGGGGTGGGCAAAGGGTGGGGAGGAAAAAGAATCATTCCCCAATCTGTTTTTTGGAAGTGTTTGAAGTGTTTTCTGTGTAGTGACACAATCCAGGGTTGACTGCGATTGCCAAATGCGTGTTTGCAACCAGTTTTGTTTTTTCGCTTTTACAACCTTTTTTTAGCATGAGTGGGAATGCAGAATCAGAAAGTGATAATCTTGCCTGAATCTGTCATCCTTGTTTTCTCAGGAAAATATGTTTTCAAATATACCTACCCATGATTATGTGGCTCCATCTTCAGGTATTCCTTCCATAGGACCCTCAGGAATAAAAGAGCAATGGTAGCTTAATAGTAGCACAAGTAGCACCATCTTCTGGTGTGGTTCTGAAACTGCATGCCTTCAAAATGTATTAATTAATTTCTTGTATTTATTAATCCCCCCACCAAAAAACCTAAGAATATTAATAGCAATTATGTCTAAGAGTTTCCTTTATATAGGTACTCTGTAAACTTGATTTACCAGTGATTGGGTAGAACAAAGAGATTAAAAACCTAGCTGCAGTCTCCATTCTGAAATGATTTTTTTTTTTTGCTCTTGAATTGAAAGACAAACATTGGAACTTTGAGGCAATGAGCTTTTGAATGCACTTAAACAGATGTTTAAAATTTTATTTCAGTACCAAGCAAAGCTGAATTATATTACTGGAAGGCATACAGACAATAAAAGATATGAAGGATTGCAAATAAAAAATCACGTAATGATTAATAGAAATGCAAGTATAGTTTATGTGCAATAAATAAATATTTGTACATGTTGTAAGAATAGAATGTATAATTTTTGGTAGGAATATATATTCATGAGTCCAGTTACAAAACATGTAGTCAGATTGCATGTTTAGGAAAATATTCAGTTTACTATTTTGAAAACTGGGTAACAAATATAAATGAAATCTCTTGTTAACTATCATTTTGAAAATGTTCTTTTTGAGACTAACTTCATAATGTACTCTGAAGGTTTCTTTGTTTAGACAAGATAGTGCTCACAAGCTTAAGAACGAACTACTTATATCTCCTCTGTTTAATTTGACGTCACATACTGTGTGTTCTATGCAGTATTTAATACGTTGCAAGAAAATGAGAAATTGCAGAAAAATGAGCTTGTGTATTTGGTTTTAAGAAGGGGAAGAATCTTTCCCTTGTTTGATTTGTCCCAGTCTCTTGCTACAGAGGTGGACAACATCAGCTAAGCATAAACTGCACACAAATGTAAATTTAGTCCTGGCCACCAATACTGCTAGGTAGAAAAGATGAAAGCAGGCGGTGAGTCCAGCACACCTAGAAGCCTGAATATCCAACAACTTCCAAATGTAAGGTAGGAGTAACAAAAGGGCAAAGAAACCATTAACATCGGCCATTATAGGATTAGCCATTCCTGAGCTAGAAGGAGTGGCTGAGTTCAGTTTGAGAAGGAACTTGGAGGAGGAAGGAGCTCTCTTCTAAGACTAAACAGAAAATAACTGGGATTTTGATAAAATAATCTGGAAAAACTGCTGCTGTACTGTGGTAAGTTTGGGAGGTAAGTCCTCTGGTTTTTGGACAGAGTTTGGAGGATCACACGCCAAATAAATATACTATATCATAACATAAAATATTAATTTGGTAAAGTTTATCTTAAAGAAAAATTAATACTTTTTAAGTTAATTTTTCAAAAATAACACAAAATGAAGGTAGAATGCCAGCAGGGGAAGGGGAGCTTCCCAGTGTTTTGCACTGAGTGTTACATGTATGACTACCTGCCCATTGGGCAGAAGTCCTGGGTCTGTGCTCGGTGCAGTGAGCTCTGGGCTCTCAGGGAACGTCTCTCTTCCTTGAAGCCAAGGTAGCAGACCTGGAGAAGGAGATAGAGAGTAACAGGGCTAAGGGTGAGGCCTTCAGGGATGCAGTAGGAGAATCCCACTCCATGACAAGCAGCCCTCCAGCTGCCTCAGAGAGTGGAAGCCTCAGGCAGGGAGGACATCAAGCCAAGGAAGAGGGATGGGCTCTCTTAGTTGGGACCCCTTCCTTAGTGGATGTGCCTGTATCCTCTTGCACTGATGATACTCCTCCACGGGTAGCAGGAGAGGGGCTTCTTGTAGTGGGTGATTCAATTATCAGGAATATAGAGAGCTGGGTTTGTGATGGGTGTGTTGACGGCATGGCGACTTGCCTGCTGGGTGCAAAGGTTGTAGACATCACATGGCATTTAGACAGGTTGGTAGACAGCGCCAGGGAGGAGCCAGTGGTCCTAGTACATGTTGGTACCAATGTTGTTGGGAAGGTGAGAGGTTGTTAGGTAGAAGACTAAAGTCCAGGACATCCAGGGTTACATTATCAGAAATGCTACCTCTTCCACATGCAGGACCAGCCATACAGGCAGAGCTCAGGAGCCTCAATGCATGGAGGGGTTTAGATTTGTTAAGAACTAGGGAATATTTTGGGACAAGCCAAACCTGTACAAGAGGGATGGGTTACACTTGAACCAAGATGGAACCAGATTGGTGGCAATTAACACTAAAAAGGTTGCAGAGCAGCTTTTAAACTGATCCCTGGGGGAAAGCCAACAGGAGCTGGGCAGCATCCAGTTCGGGAGAGTGCACCCTCAAGTGGGGAGGGCTGGAAATATTCACATAATGGTGAGGGAAGTGGGGGATTATTCAATAGTATGCCAGACAAATGATGCAAGGGGCAGTATAAGGATTCACATGTTCCTCGACAGCAGAATTTGGACCAGAGGAGTGAATACAAATGCATATATGCAAACACCAGAAGCCTTTGAGCTAAAATAGGGGAGCTAGAAAGCTTAGTGATGGAGAATAGGATTGATATTATTGGTATAACTGAAACCTGGTAGACCAGTGAAAACCAATGGGATACAGTCACCCCAGGTTACAAACTGTACAGGAAAGACGGGGAAGCATGGCATAGAGGTGGTGTAGCCTTCTGTATTAAGGAAGAGATAGAATCTTGGCATAGAGGTGGTGTAGCCTTCTGTATTAAGGAAGAGATAGAATCTTATGAATTGGAATGTCTAGGTGAGTCTCACTCTTCCACAGAAGCAATATGGGTAAAAATACAAAGCCAAAAAGGAAGCCTAACAATAGGGACATGCTACCGTCCTCCCAACCAAATGCCCAAAGGAGATCAACAATTGGAAAACGAGGTAAAGGAGGTATCCCAAAAAGATAGGGGAGTTATAATGGGGGACTTCAGTTATCCTCACGTAGACTGGGTGAACTCCTGTTCAACTCAGGAAAGAGAGAGAAAATACCTAGTCCTGCTAAATGACTGCTCCATGAAACAAATGGTTAAGGAACTAGGAATGTTTAGTCTAACAAAAAGAAGACTGAGAGGAGACATGATAGCTGTCTACAAATACCTCAAGGGTTGTCACAAGGCAGAGGGATCAGCCCTGTTCTCACTCTCTCAAGGAAGGACTAGAAACAATGGGGTGAAACTGCAGGGGAAAAGATTTAGTTTAGATGTTAGGAAAAAATTTCTAACAGTAAGAGTGATCAACCAGTGGAACAGGCTGCCACGGGAGGTGGTTGGTTCCCCTTCGATGGAGGTCTTCAAGCAGGAACCAACCAGGGGAAAGGCAGTCCTGGATTTGATCCTAAGTAATGCTCAGGACCGGGTAAAGGATGTCACTGTAGCTGATCCAATTGGAAACAGTGACCACAGTGCAATAACCTTCAACTTAAATACAGGGAGTAAGTTCTTAATCAAGTCTAACACAGGGACCTTAAACTTTCATAAGGGAAACTTATGAAATGAGGAAATTAGTAAAAAGGAAATTGAAAGGGAAAGTTAAAAGAGTTCAATCACTTCAAAATGCATGGAGACTACTTAAAAACACAATTATGGAAGTGCAACTAGAATGCATACCTAAAAAAAGAAAGGAGACTTTTAGGTCCAAAAAGAAACCAGTGTGACTCACAAGTACAGTAGATGAAATTAAAAACAAGAAGAGTTCATTTAGAAAATAGAAGGCTTGTCCGAATGAGGAGAACAGGAGGGAGCGTAGACGCTGGCAACACAAATGCAAGATGACTATTAGGCAAGCTAAGAAAAATTTTGAGGAGCATATTGCTAAGAACACCAAAAAAAAATAACAAGAACTTCTATAAGTATATTAGAAGTAGGAATCCAACCAGGAAAGCAATTGGACCATTTGATGGTAAAGGACAGAAAGGGATAATTGAAGAAGACACCAAGATTGCGGAGAGACTAAACAAATTCTTTGCCGCCGTATTTATGGAGGAAGACAGAGCATATATGCCAGTAGCTGAGCCTGTATTTTCTGAAGAATTAAACTGGACAGAGATAACCAAGGAAGAGGTCCTTGTATGTCTTAATAAAAAAATTACCGGGACCAGATGGTATTCATCCAAGAGTCCTTAAGGAACTCAATGCAAAATTGCCGACTTCTAGCAAAAATATATAATCTTTCCCTAACATCGGGATCTGTACCTGAGGACTGGAGGGTAGCAAATGTAACACCAATATTCAAAAAAGGATCCAGGGGTGATCCAGGCAATTACAGACCAGTTAGCTTAACATTGGTTCCATGTAAGGTGATGGAAACCATCATGAAAGACAAAATTAGTGTGCACATGGAGGAGCAAGCACTACTGAACAAAGCCAACATGGCTTCTGCAAAGGTAATTCATGCCTCACAAACTTGTTGGAATTCTTTGAGAGTGTCAATAAACATGTGGATAAAGGCGAACCAGTAGACATTGTCTATCTGGACTTTCTGAAGGCTTTTGACAAAGTCCCACATCAAAGGCTACTGAGTAGGCTCATCAGGCATGGAATAAAAGCACAGGTTCTGTCCTGGATTTGTGACTGGCTTAAGGGGAGGAAGCAGAGAGTAGTAATAAATGGCCAATTCTCAGGGTGGAAAGAGGTAAAAAGTGGGGTCCCCTCAAGGCTCAGTGTTGGGACCGATGATTTTTAATTTATTCATCAATGATCTAGAAGAAGGGGTACATAGTAAAATAGCAATGTTTGCTGATGATATTAAGTTATTCAGGGCAGTCAAAACTGAAAAAGATTGCCAAGAGCTCCAGAGGGATCTCTTAGCATTGGGTGAGTGGGCAAATGTGCTTTAATCTTAACAAATGCAAAGTAATACACATTGGGGCCAAAAATCTAAATTATGTCTATAAACTGATGGGGTTTGAGCTTTCTGCAACACACCAGGAAAGGGATCTCAGGGTTTTGGTGGACAGTTCAACGAAGGTGTCAACCCAGTGTGCAGCAGCAGCAGCAGCAAAAAAAAGCTAATTCAGTGCCGGGAATAATCGGGAAGGGAGTCAGCAAGTGTCATTTTGCCTCTTTATAAATCTATGGTGAGGCCACATTTGGAATCTTGTGTACAATTCTGGTCACCATTTCTCAAAAAGGATATTGTGGAACTAGAAAAGGTGCTTCTAAGGCCATTTGCTGTGATTTTAAGGTTTTCCCTTGCATGATTAGCAAGCCAAGGATTTATGTCCATTCTCAGACTAAAAAACAGGAAATGAAGTGGATCAGGGACAGGTGGGTGATGATCTGCTGCCACTTTGCTATTCTTGACAATGCTATTTTTATGCAAAATTTGGGCTAGATTTGAAGGTATCTGCTAATGAATTAAGCTGTGTTTGCACATCTATTCTTGAAAGGTATCTCAAACAAAGGTAAGAGACAAACAAGAGTTTTTTATTTGTAAACAGTACTGTCATTCAACTAGCCTTATATACCTATTATTATCAAAGAACTCAGAGTGGTCATTCATTCCCACATGGCTGCCAATTCAGGCATCTAGACCCGATTTACTTCTGCAAGATGGAAACTTTTTGGTTTTCAAATGAAACTCTATTGGGGGTTCATAGTGTGGCCACGGATATAAATTGTATTTTGATAGCTGTTTTGGAATTACACAGTTTTAAAATTCATTACAAATTAAAGAGCATTTATTTTGATTCTGTTGTTTCTGAATTTTATACAGATTCCATAGCACACAGAACGATGAGAATGGAAGGGAGCAAGAAAGCGGTCTGTATATTTTAAAGTGTCTATGGAAAGATACGGTGCTGATTTCTACTAAAAAACTTTCAAAAACGTCCTACATGAAATGAGTAGGAAGAATCTTGCATGTGTGATAGTAGACAATTTCATGCGAATAACAGTGGTTGGGCTGAAGCAAAAGAGTCCATGGAAAGAAAATACTAAATAGGAGGGAAAAAAGGAAGGAAGCACATAGGATGTACAGCACATGGTAACTAGACTCTTAAGTGCTAAATAAAAATTTCTGTAAATTTATTGCACTGGATTTTATTTCTAACTAAACGCTGAGGAAGCAGTTGAGAAATAAAACTTATATAAGTCTTTTTATCCTCCTATCAAAACTGGTGCAGAATGACACATCCCTGCCATCCTTTGCACATACAGTACACACATGGGGAAAAGCTCTTTTAACACTGGATTAGGACTAAAGGCTTTTAGACAGAGGTCTATGCTCACTCTTAACTGGAGCAAAGAGGCAACAATTTACATAGAGTGTTCTACATTTAAACCTCCATGTCCATATTCCAGAACTTCAAACAGTAGACACTTATTGCAAAGTATAAAGTTGACTTCAATTTCTGCTGATTCTATAAACAAATCTATTCCGTTTTCTTGGCAACAGTGCAAAAAGGGTTTGCTAGTGCCTTCCTCTGCTTCCAGCTTGACACTCTAGTTTGCCCATTATGGTTTTGACCACTGCTATTCTGCACACATTAGCAATCTCTAGTTTATAATAGGGGTGAAGTGGAGAAGGGGAAATAAGGACTGCGGCTGCATCCACGCACAAAAGAAGGGCTCAAAAGTAGCTTAGAGCCAGTGGTGTCTCCACACTAAAGACCAGAAAGTGCACTTTCAAAGAGCATCTTCTGCTCTCTTTAACGTGGATTGGAGGTGGTATAGTAATCCCAGCATCTCCAAGCTACCACCCCGCTGGTTTAATGTGTGGGGATGCACCCAAGACTCAGGGAGTTGTGTAGAAACTGCAGGTCCACCAATCGGGTGTAAAGAGCAGGACAATGGCTCAAGAATGCCCTCCCCCCTTATGAGTCATGCCGTTGCTTCGTGGTAGCGAGCTTCGCTTTGCCCTTCCTAAACATGGCGTCCGTAGATTCACTTCTCAACCTGCCCAGAGCAAAGATGGCGCCACCTACGTGCAAATGTCAGGGTCGACGAGCCGAAGGAGACCAAACGATAATCTTCAAGTGCTCCGGCCACTTTATAGCAAATAGTCCAGTGGGGCCGATGGATTTTCTCAGAACGGATCTAGCGGCCGGCGACAAATGCGTTCCCATAGTCCCCGAGCTGCTTTTGTAGCCACTCGGCAGGCCAGCTTGCCCTTACCAAAGATGGCAAACGGCGGCCCCGGGGGCATCTTCAACTTCCTCTTCCGGGTCTTCAATGACGTGTGTTGCTGCTCCGGGTGAGGACCGACGGGCGCCATTTTGTGTGGTTCGCGAAAAAGCCAACCCGGGGAGACGGACGCAGCCGAAGAGCTGCCAGTGCCACCGGTCGGCGGCGAGGAAGGAGCGGGAGGGGGTGAGTAACGGGCCTAGGCAGCATCCACCGTTGCCGACCGCGGCCCGGAATCCCTCCGCCTCGACTGAGGCGACGCTTCGCCTTGGCGCTGCTTTCATGGGAGCAGCAGCAGGGCGCGCATCGCGGCGGGGAAGGGGGAGGGGCCGCCGCGGCGCCAGGCCTGACTAAAAAATAATAATAAAAAGTAGAAGAAGCGACGCCCGCCCCCCTCTCCCTCTCGCGGTTTATGTCACGTAACTGTGGGGGCGAGGCGCCCCCCCCGTTCCCCCGAATTATTTTTTATCCTCTTGTGCGCATGCGCTTTTGCCATTGCTAGCGAACCGAAGGGGCGGGTTTAGATTGGGCCCTTTTCGAACCCAAGTGCGCATGCGCCGCTGACCTCAGGCTGGCTGCTCGGCCGTCCGGCCATCGAGGTGGGTTCTGTTATCCGCCGCCGAGGAGGTGGGAGGGGCGCCCTTTGCTCCGTGCAGCTTCAGGTCCGGGTTGCTTTATGCAGGCTCCTTTATTCCTCCTTCCACAATATTACCTTTGCATTTCCTCTCCCGTCCCGTGCTGTTTGCGAGTTTAAAAAGAGAAATGTATTTTGCATCAGAGCGCTCAGTGCGATGGACAGAACTGTTCGTAATGTTTGTATCTGTTGAGGAAGCTTTTTCTGCAAATAGTATAAAATTACTCTCCAGTGACGGTGATTTATTAGGTCAACGATGAGGTTCCTGCAGTAATTTGTATGATGGCAACCTGATTTCTGCATGTTTAATTGAAAGTTTAGCTGAGTGTATCTAGCAGAAAAGTAGTTGGAGTTGTCTTTTTGAAGATATATAGGCAAAACTGTCAAAAATGGCCTTTTAATGGGTTCTCCCTAAGCATTTTGTCTTATAGAGGCATTCATTTTTACTGAGGATTTGTATGTAGCGATGATGTTCACGTGCACTCATTTGTTGCTATTAACCATATTTTTTATTTAATATTTACATAAGAACATAAGAGAAGCCCTGCTGGATCAGACCATAGGCCATCTAGTCTAGCATCCCCTCTTCACAGTACCCACAAGTTGCTTCATTCTTAAGCAGAAGCTGAAGCGGAAACCTTCACTTGCTCTTGACTCTTTGTGAGTGCTCCTTGAAGGCATCTTGCATATCTTTCCAACCCAGCGAAAGTATCTAGGCATCCGTTGTGGTACCCATTGATGCACCTGAGTTCCATGATTTTTTTAACCCTTCCTTAAAGCCGTTCAAATTAACAGCCATCACCAGTTTCTTAAGTGGTAAACTGTCGATCAGTGGCCTGTTGCATGAAGAAATGCTCCCCTTTTCAGTTCTATCTTTCCTATCTTGCAACTTCCTAAAAGTGACACCTTATTCTGGTGATATCCACCTTTTCTATGCCTTAATTTCTAAACATCAATCATTCTCTCTTAAATATGATATTTTAAGGCTGAATAAAATTAGATATTAGAGGCTGATCTCATAGGTAAGTTCTAATCCCTGATCATTTTGCTTGCTCCTTTTTTTGCCCTTTTTTTAGTTCCACAGTATATTTTTTGATGTGTGGTGGCCAGAATTGTCTAAAATAGTCCAAATGTGTTACCACAGATTTATAAAGAGACAAATAATGTTTGCAGATTTATGTTATATTTCCTTCCTAAATGTCCTAGTGTTTCCTTCCTAAGTGTCCTAGCTGCACACCAGGGGTGTTTTTCCACTGTCACTAGAAGTACTATTAATGGGTACTTAATGGGTACTTCTAGTGACAGTGGAATAACACCCCAGGTCAACACCTTCAAAGAGCTGTGCAGCAGAACTCCAAGAAGTTATCATTTAAATTATTATTATTTTTGCCCCAGGATGCATCACTCTACACTTACTGACATGGAAGCTCGTTTGCCTCTTGGTTGCTCATGCACCCAATGTGAGGAGTCCTTCTGAAACTCTTAATAGTCTCAGTTTTCATTATCCTGAATAATTTGGTGTCTGAGCAAACTTTGTTTTCACACTGCTTATTCCTATATCTGGATCATTTACAAGTAAATTAAAAAGCACAGTTCCCAGCACTGAACCTTGGGGGAAACCCACTTTTTCCTTCACTTCAGTTGGAGAATTGCCCATTTTTTCTCCTGTAGCCAATTATCAATCCAGGGCAGGGCTTGCCCTCTTATCCCATAACTGATCAGTTTATTAAAGAGATTTGGTGAGGGTCTTTGTCAGGAGCCTTCTGAAAGTTCAGATAGACAATGTCAACTGGATTATCTTTATCCAAGTTCTTATTTATACTTCCAACAAATTCTAACAAGTTAGTAAGGCATGGTATTCTCTTGCAGAAGCCACACTGATTTTCCTTCAGCATTATATGTTCCCCTATCTGGTGGTTTCCATCAGCTGATTGGTCTGTAATTGCCTGGATCACTCCAGATCCTTTTTTGAAGATTGGTGTAACATTTGCTGCCTTCCAGCAGGGCCTGATTTTTGCTAGAGGTTCAGCAATGTCACATTTATGAACTCTTGAATATCATTTTGTTCTGCTGAATTGTTGGCATTCCATTTATCCAGACATGTAAGAACTCCTTCCCTGGTTACTTCTATCCAGTTTAATCCTTCTGACTTCCTCCTCTGTGAAAACAAACAAACAAAGAATTAATTTGGTCTCTCTGTAGTTTCCATATCATCTTCAGTTTTCCCTTTCTGTTCATTTCTGGCTGGATTCCTTCTTCTGATGTACTTAAAGAAGCTTTAATTATTCCTTTTGATGGTTTTAGCAATACACTCCTCAGAATCCTTAGTATTTCTGATTGCTACTTTGTTGTGCCAGAATTTGTGTCCCTTCCTGTCATCTACATTTAGGCAAGTCTTCCAATGAACTTTTCTTGCTTTTAATGATTTCTCATACTGCACCTGTAAGCCACACTGGTGGTCTTTTGGCCTTGGTGGTGTGTTATTTTCTTTTAGGTAATATTGTGGAATTAAAGAATCACCATTTCCCTTTCAGTCTTCTTTTTTATTAGTTTCCTCATTTTTGGGAAGTTTCCTTTATGCAAGTTTAAGGTGTCTGTATTAACTTTTTACTATATTTTGTATTCTTATACGTCATATAGAGGGGGATTTTTTGTTTTAATGCTATATATTTATATACATTTTGCAGCCTCTGGTCCTGGGCCAATCAGATTTTGCAGTCCCCATGTATAAAAACTTGTTTTTCTTTGATTTCCAAATGATCTGTCGCTTTGCAGAGCATTTGTGTGTTCTACTTTGGCTTCTAAAGTGTCGGTACAGCTTCAGTTTCTTTTAGGATATTTTGGTGATTTAGGTTGAATTTACTATTCTTTGTTATGTAATCACTTATCTGGAATCCTATTCTTTTTGTGTTTTGCACCACTATACAGATATCTCTTAGAGGTTTGTGAGGGCAGGTGGATTCAGTAGTAGTTTGTGGACAAGTACAATTATGATGTCAAAAGTCCATTTACTATTTTATGATACAGTATAGTTATTTAAGGAAATATTCAAAGTACTATTGTATAACATAAATATGGAACACAAGAATGATAGGTATATAGCACAGAGTTACACGACGTAGACTAACACAGCTGTAAACTTTGTTTCGGAGATGATTCAGTTGCTGTTGGGTTCCTTAGTAAGCATTTCAGTAGTCATATATTGTGGTGCTCAACTTAGATGTTTAATCTAGGGTGTTTTTCCACTGTCACTAGAAGTACCCATTAAGTACCCAGTAATGGGTACTTAATGGGTACTTCTAGTGACAGTGGAAAAACATCCCTACTCAACAGTAAGGCGAAAGAGAGTTTTCCTTTAACTAAACTCCCACTGGACAGGAGGAGCTGCCACAAGGAAACAGTCTGTTTAGCTATGCCAGCTATTTGCTTGGTGTGTCCACTACCATAGCCTTTGCTGGGCTGAAAAGGGTTTGAGTGGCCTGTACGTTCAGTTCTTGACACCTTCTTATGCCAGGAGTATCTATGCAGTACTTAAGTAGAGACATTTCTTATATTGGTTGCACTTGGGCTGCTGAGAAATATAGCTTTTAAAAGGGTGGAAGGAGCAGGTAGCTGATACTGCCAGGGAACGCAAGATTTGCTTCAGTCAAACTGTCAGTTGTTTTAAATCAGTATTAGCTTACAAAACTGTTTTCCATGTTTAGATTTAAAGTACTAGATACGTTTTACTTTAATTGTTGTATGTGTGTGTTGAAAAAAGGTAAAAACAGCCTATATAGTGTGCTGTACATTAGATTGGTACATTAGATATTATAGCAAAGAACTCAAGAAATACTCTGATGACATAAAGATAGATAAAATAATCCCACAGAGGCAAAAGGTAGTGCTACTTAGACGGTCCAAAGCTCTAGTAATTATGTCTGGTGGACTCTTCCACAAATGTATAATATTTATAGCATTATTTATAGATTTTATGTTTCAGCTTCCATTACCCTGAAGGATCCCCTCCTTGGAATAGTTTGCTATTTCCTCCTGGTCTCTTCCATAGCAAGCTTGTAAAGCTGTAGTGTCTCTAATTCTATTAGAACTAAATATTATTATTATCAGTGGTATTTACTAAAAGTGTGCATAATACATGTTTTGAATTTTGTTTCCAACTGGAATAAACCTTGAGTCATTCAGAACAGAATCCTCCAGCCTTAGGAATTAAAGGTGGAAAATATTTCAATATCCCCTTTTCCTTACCACTGACAGTGATGGTGATTTGGACTTTTGGATGATGTTTGATGATTGATTAAAGTTTCAGAAGATTCATTATTCAGCATAATGAAGAGATTTGTTAATTTCAGAAAACCATTCAAAATTAGCTGAGTGTAGCTGGAAGGTTGAAGGCAATCCTTTACCACCTATTCTGCTTTTGAAACTATAGCTTAAAAAGTAAAAGTGCCAAAGTAAACACAAGGCACAACAAAAACCTGCCTGCTTACATTTTACTGCCCTTAACAAGCTCAGTAAACCTCCTGGGAAAAGAAAATCCCATAGACACATTTAAAAACTGGCAAGGAAGTCCCTCATGATGCTATCTTTTATCATAGTGCTGCTAGATAAAACCAACTGAAGCAAGTACGTTTTTGAGCCAAGTGTGGAAAGATGCTGTTGTTACAAGAATAGCACACACAAAGCAAAAGTTTGCTCAGTGATGTCAATGATCCCTGGCCTATGCAATATCTTGCATTGAGAAACATAGGCAGATGACTTCAGACTAGTTCTGGCCCTTTTGATTGGCCCCAGCGGATACTGGCCAAGATCACTGGGCGCATACCATTTCATAATAGACCAGTCTTTGTAGATGCCAGGTATAGGTAATATTCTGTTTGTGCACTGATGGGATCGTGGTAACAGCATTAATGAGTAGGCTGTGGCACACAGATGAGACTTGTGATATTTGTGTGTCTGGTCTGCTAAATGATCCCAACCCGAGGCAGGGACTGCTAGTGCCTAGATTATGTATGTGTTCTCCAATTAGTAACATCAGGGGTGAGAAGTCATGCATCTTTAAAATATTTCTGGGTTTGAGGAGATTTTGGTTTTGAAGGGGGAGGAGAACAGTGTTCTGCTGTGTGTGAGCCATTTATCTTTGCAGGGGTGCTGTGGATGGCTCAGGAGCAGGTTATCTAAAATAGAATCAACTCCATGTCCTTGTTTTCTACTGGCTTTTCTAAGTACTGCAAGGCACACTGTTCAGCAGTAAGGTGCCATTTGAATGCTCATTTCCCTAGCAAGGTACCAGGTAAGCCCTCTCCAAGCGACCAGGTAGAACTTGGGTGTGTGTGTGCACTAAGTAATCATTTGCTTGCCAGGGAAATCTAAGAACAGTTTTGCATCCTTTTGCTTACGACCAAGATAATGAAGTTAGGGTTTTAGCCTGGAGACCTAAGATCGGCATGTTTGGAACTTCAGTGGAGAATTAGGACATAATAAGATTTGCAAGACTGAAATTGAACGAATGGGGCAGATAACACGTGCATCAGGAGTACATAATTTCAAGAGATACCTGATGCTTAGTTTTCTTAAAGAAAAATTTCTCCTTTCGATGAAACTTACCCCTCCCCCCCAAGTATCAGTTGGGTTAATTATGACTTCTCTTTATTCTGAGGTATGAAATACAAAAGGTTGACATCCTATCAAACCTGTCAAAGTTTTATCTGTTAGATCACAAAGAAGCATTTGTGAAAATTCTGTAGAGTAAATGGTACCAGTTTTCAGTAAACATTGTTTAGTATATGTTATTGGAGTCTTAAGATTTACTGTCCGAGACATAATATTAGCATTACAGTGATACTCATTTTTTGTTTCGCTTTTTCATTTGGGAATATTTCTACTATTACAAGTCATAACCTATAAAGAAATTTCTTCAGAGTTAGGCACATAGTGATCCTTTGCAAGGCACCCCAGGTGTGTGTTACACATATTTAAAGGAATACTGTCTGGAAATGCTGGATATGCCAGCTTAAATTCTCTGATGGAGTACTTCAAAAATAAATGGTGAGTGCACATGTGGCAAGGTAGAGTGATTTTCAGGGCTTTTCTTAAAAACATCTAGGAGATGAGTGCCTTAGATTAGTGTTTTTTGTTGTGATAGCTCTAGCAAGTACTAGAGTGATATTTTTCTTCAAGTGCAACCAAGAAATGCTAGTGCAAGGCTTATTTGGATAGGTTATTCTGTCTGGCTGTTGTTATTTTACTAGCCTGACACAAAACCTTTGATCCAAGGCATAGATTTTCCTGACTTATTGTAAGTGAACCACTGAACCAATAACAAGTTCAAGGGCTTGTTCGCACTTGGCCATATTCTGGACTGTGTTTCAGGATAGGGCCTGTTGTCCACATGCTCACTTGGGGCCTGGTATAGCCTATACTGGCATGTGGACAGCAGTCCCCTATTGCAAGATATGTTCCAGAACAAAAAGTGTTCATAAGTTGAATCTACATAGGGATTTTAGTTCCTGCTGTAAGTTTCAAGATTGCACCCACATAACTCTTTCTGCTCTTGGTAACATAGTCTTGTTGGGGAAAGAAGAAAAGGGGATGGGACGGGATTTATTTTGTTGCTGAGAAGGCACGGGCAACTCCACCAACATTTGTTTCCTGTGGGGCCTTCTAGAATGAAGTTGCCTGAGGTTTTCTACCCCAAACCCATGGACCTGGTGACCTGTTTCCTGTGGGGCCTTCTAGAATGAAGTTGCCTGAGGTTTTCTACCCCAAACCCATGGACCTGGTGACCTGTTTCCTGTGGGGCCTTCTAGAATGAAGTTGCCTGAGGTTTTCTACCCCAAACCCATGGACCTGGTGACCTTAAGGCAGATATCAAAATGTTTATATGGGGATATTATATGGGGATATTCTATGAAAATATGTTCAAAGCACCTTGTGAAGATGAGAGCTAGGATCATCAGTTAACAAGAAGTGCATGCCTCTCTATGTGCAAAGATGGAAGGCCATTGAACACAGAATTTGGGGTGGGAGTGGGGATATGGATATCAGGATACAGGAAAACAATAGGAAATGAAAGAGCCAAAGTGGAAAGAACATATTTACACTGTCATGAGGAAAGTTCTGTTACATGCACCCTACCATTATAGAAGGGGAACACATTTTATAACTTGGTTGAAGTTTTTATATATTATATAAGTTTCTATATATTACTGTACTGCATTCTCTATTGTTTAGATCAAACATCATAAAAGGACAATAATTTGATTGTTTTTCCTCCACCACACATATATATACACACTTAGAAAACTTTAAAACCTTTCAAAAGTCGTAGGCTTGCTTTACCATTTTTATTATTTGGTGGAGGAAAAACAATCAAATTGTCCTTTTATGATGTTTGATCTAAACAATAGAGAATGCAATACAGTAATTATGCCTAGTGTCTTCTTTCTGTTGAAGATTGTTAATTAACAGTTATGCACTTATAGTACAAATGGCAATTATAGCCTTTCTCACATATGATCTAAATTGTGATTTAAATCATTCTTCAGTGGAGTGATTTAAATCAAATATCTCTTTGCTTCTGGAGGAAAGCTACCATGTCGAGTGAGAAAGGGGAAGACATATAGGGCATAGTCCAGAACTACTTTGAACATGGACAGCCGAAAATCCTTGCATTGGCTGGTTTTTGTTCAGGGTTCCCATGCCTTCTGAAGCCCTGAGTTTCTAACTTGGACTGAAGTGCTTTGGTGGTTTATGTCCAGTGTAGGGAACTTCTTCTTTGTGAAGTGCACAAGCATTCAGTCCCCAGTTTAAGTTGAGCTTTCTGTGGTTTTTGTGTAATTGTTTTATGTCCCAGATTCTGTAACCTAAATTTAGTGGCTAGACAACAGGAATAGCTATGATGTGTTTTGGTTTTCTCTTTTTAAGATTTCAGTCATGATTATCAGCCATTGCACAATATTGGTCTGTATTCCAGACTTCAAAATTATTTTATGTGGTTTATTATTATTATTTAAACGCTGGGTGTAATTTCTCATCCTCAATAAACAGCAGGGCTTTTCAGATGTCAATCACTTTTCATAAGAATTAACTTTTACTTTTGAGGCTGCCCATTTGACTCTTTTCCCTTTAATGTTTTCGTACTGTAGAGTAGTGCCTCTTCAAAGTGTCTTCTGTCTGTAAACAGTGAGTGTTAGTGTTTCCTGGTAGAAGATTCCATTTCTCTTAAGTCATTAGAATGTGAGCATCTCTCAGAAATATAGTAATATAAGACCTTTTATATAAATATATAAAAAAATCTGTAGGTTGAATTTGGAGAGTACTTTCACTTTGGTTCCACAGATACATGCCCACCTCGGTTGATCTAAAGAAATTGAACCAGGTTAAACATATTCAAGACATGAAGCTAGTGCATGGATGAGAGACACCATTGAGTTCTAAGGAAGGTGAAATCCAAAAAGGTTTGAAAATCCCTTACAGGACTGCGGTCAATCTGGGAAAAGTAGTAGGGCAGGAGGTCTTCTACCAGCCATATACCTCATGAAACAAGTAACCAGTCAGGCAGTTTAAAAGGCATTTAAAAGGTTTTTCTTAAAGCTCCAAAGGAAACGATAGGGTTTAGAGAAAAACTTTAGGATTTTTTTTTTGAAATCTCAACAGTATATCCCTGCCCTAGTGCTTTCAGATACCCTACAGAAGCATGAGATACATTTAATAGAGTGGCCTCAGTGCAGTCTTTCACTGACTATTTAAAAGTTTGTTGTGAAGATGAAACCAAGTATCAGAGACATTTGGGGTATCTTGAGTAACATACACATTAACAGCAGCAGGAACAAAGTGGCTACACCAGTACACAAATCATTCTTATCTCACACTTTTTACTGTTCAAAAGATCAGAGTTAGTCCCGTCACCGAAACTGAATCCAAACAGAACCAGTCTCCGATTCTACCTGCTGCATACACTGTCCATCAAGTGACATAGCCAGCAGACCAGAAGCCAAAAGCTGCAGCAGACTCTTTCTCCAGGTGCAGCATGGAGGAATCTTCTGACTCCCAATAGCAGCACACATTATCCATCAAGTGATACAAGCCCAGTCCTTTGTTCCCATCCTGTTCTTCCTTTTCAGGGAACACTGTGAGGATAAAAGATGGAGGGGCAGAGAGTGGGCAAGACTGTTAACATGGAATCGGAAGAAAGATAAGGCACCTGCCTTACTGGTTCTTCTCATATTTCTTCTATTCTCATTGACTTCTTAGAGAAGCCAGCAGTCATACTGCATGGCTCTGTACTTTGAAGCTCCTCTCCTTTGGTCATCAGTAGAACTGGAACATTCAAAACATATTGATGAAACAAGACCCAATTTTTTTTTTAAGTTTGAAACAGGTCCAGTTGAAGAAAATGTTTTCTTCTGGGCTTGAAATGTATGAAATGTTATGCACATCTTTGCTCTCTAAAGAAATAAGAGATTGTTTTATGCATAGGTTGTTCCTATGTCATCAGCTAGGGCTGCAATCAACCAAACGTTACTTATTCTGCTGTATTTGGATAATATGGAATAAATCATGGATATTCCAGAATATCCAAATATAACCAAATAAGTAAGTGGCATCTGGAAGCAACATAGAATATTTCGATATGATGCTCTGATCAGAAATCCATAATATGAAAAATGATATATCTGCAACATATTTCTGTTGTGTATTCTTTATAGTGCCCGTTGTCAATGGCCAGTTGGTAGCATTTGCACTTCCCTAGCACTCATAGTTCATAACTGCATTTGAGCAGCTGTATCCAGTGACTAATAACAGATATCATTGTTCCCTATTTTGTATGCTTTCTCTGGGCCTATTTGCACTTCACCTTCCATCAGAAAATGTCCCAGGGAGACAAAGTTGTGGAATGTTTTGGGCTTCTGCACTTTGGGCCGCCCAAACTGTTCTGAACCTAGCCAGAGCTTAACTACATGCCAGCTAAGTGTGAATCACCACAATTATGGAGGTGATCATGATGTTGCAACAACGGTGCCAACTCACATGCTCGATGCTGTTGCTGCAGTATCCGGGAGGCACAGCACGCAACTGCACCTGCACTGTCTGGTCACATGCTCCATTCAAACCTCTTTTCACCTGGAAGAGCTGTGAATGGAATGTGAGTGTGCCAGGCTGGCCGCTAGGATAGTTGTGGAGCAGAAAAATATGTTTCACAGCTATCCTGGCCATGGGGAACTCCAGCATGTGCGGAGCCACTTCTGGTATAGAAGCTGCTCTGCTTGGTGCAGGTACATTGTGTGGGAGTATCCCCAGAGTTCTCCAGGAAAGTGCAAATTTGCTCTTAACCTCTTAAGTAGGCTGATACATTTTCTTTGCACCAGAATAAAGATCAATTTACACATGCTAATGATGTCTAATTAGTTATGAGCTTTACTGTTACCTTCTTTTTTGCTTCCTGTTAAATGATTGATCGCCTTCTGTTGTTTTTTGGCAAGGCCAGTGTTTCTGAAGAGAATGTTTTCTGTGGGGCTGCCTTTCATGTTAAATTCTTTTAGCTATCATGTAGTAGTGGTATGGATGCATATTCTTGTACGGGATTTTATGTTTTATTTGTCTTTCTTTTTTTGAGATTGAGATAAGATATGGCTATTGAGTCCATTACAGTCTTTCATAATTAACTGAGATGCTAGAGTTAGTATGCTCTCTGTATACTTTTTAACTTATTTAGGAATTTATGTCCTGCCCTTCACCAAAAGGTTCTAGGGCAGTGATGGTGAACCTTTTGAGCTCAGTGTGTCAAAATTCGCAAGAAAACCTAGCTTAACTAGGGTGCTGTGTCACATCTAGAAATATCCATAATTTTGTGATATTTGTAGCTCTAGTAAAAACGTTATATTTTTGATATATGTACTTTATTAAAAGCAAAAACAAATAATTCTTTACATTTGCTAAATTTCAATTGAAAGTTGGCATTTCATACACTTTAAGAACAAGCAAGCACTACACACCCTGGTGCCAGGGTGACCAGGTGTGTCACCCAAAAGGGCTTGGCGTGTCACCTGTGACACGCGTGTCATAGGTTGGCCATCACCGTTCTAGGGCAAATCACAAAAGAGATTTTAAAATATAAAAAGGATTAAAACATTTAAAATATGTATGTCATGGGGGGATATTGCTGTAAATTGAAATTGTTTCTGGCATGTTAATGTTTTTGAGGACTCTATTAAAATACAAGCTATTAAATTGCTTGGATAGGATTTGAAAGGATTGAGTGTTGCTGTGAACAGTTGAACAACTAAGAACATACAAAGCAACTCAAATGTGAATGTTATTTCTGATCAAATATAGAGTAAAGATGTGGGATCAAGGTGGGCAGCCTTGGCAACAGTGGCCTTTGAATCAACAGCAATGGATGCAGTCATTTCAGCATCAGCAAGATCCAAGTAAGTAAATAGTTGTGATGGTGCTTTCAAAATGGAAATTAGTTGAGTGACCTGAGTTAATATAAGCCATGAATGAAATTAAGGGGTTGGATTTGACAGCACCAAAGGAAAGGGCCTGTTAAAGTGGCATCTCTGGGAGCCATGCAGTGATGTTGCTTGCCTACCCTTCCAGCTGCAGTACAAACTGGGAAAGAGACAGTCTGAAAAAACACCTTTCACTTATTTCTACCTTCTTTCATTCTCTTCATACGTACAGAGCTATAGGGTTCAATTCAAACACTCCCTCATCCTCTTTGTGTAGTTAGCGTCTCACAAACTTCATTTCAGCACATCTTTAGTATGAACGCATGCCACTTTAGCAGTGCTTTCTCATTGAATCATAAGGGGTAAGAACCAAAAGGAGTAATAATGTTCAGACATCTTCATTACATCCCCAACTATAGTATATTGTACTATATACTGAAGTGCACGATAACTGTTGAAGAAGTATCCGCTCTAGTGATGTAGTCTTCAACACTTGAATGTGCTTTTAATCCCAATCTGCTAGTTGGATAAGTTGTGGTGCGTGTTGTTTTTTCTTCTGTTTTACTTTTCATTTTTGAGGAAGAGGAATGATCATGGCTAGCACGGTTTTACTTTTAAACAAAGCAAGCTATACAAACTATTGATAAGTGCTTTCTTGAACTTTTCATTTATAATGGATCCTACTACTGTTATATCAAAATGTATGAACAATTTTTGAACAGTAGTTTTAGGTTGCCTGACTTCTTTGAAAACTATTTAATTCAAAAATAAAATATGATAGAATGAAGTAAAAAGGCTTAAAAACTTATGATGTTCTCCAAGCCTGTTTAAATTACATTGGGGGAGGGGGTCCCTTATTCAATTTTAGTGGAAGATTTTACATTTTTGCATTACTGTCCTTCACTTGATCACTTTAAATTTGTGAATAGTGAACATAACATAAAAGTCCAGCATCCCATCTTGCCCAAGATGAAGATAAAACATTCACATGCTCTCAATTCCTTCCAAATAGCCTTTAGAGGCATCTGCTTATCTTTCCAGCCAAGAGCTAATATTGAGGCATCCATTCTGGCAGCCATTGGTACACCTGTCCTCTGTGAGTTTGTCCAGTCCTTTCTTAAAGCCATCCAGGGTACAGCCATTGCCATCTCGTTAGGTAATAGATTCCACAAGCTAATGACCTACTAGGTGAAGAATATTTCCCCTCATCATCCCTAACTTTCCTGCCTAGCAGAGTGACCACTAGTTCTAGTATTGGGCAACAGAGAAAACATTTTTTCTCTATCCACCTTTTTAATACCATGCATGATTTTATAAACTTACAGCCTGATCTCATAGAGCAGTGGTTGGCAAACTCAAATCAGCAGAGCCAAATATCAACAGTACAACGATTGAAATTTCTTTTGAGAGCAAAATTTTTAAAACTTAAACTATATAGGTAGGTACATTGTTATTAACTTAATTAGGGTACTCCTAACCTGGAAGAGCCACACTCAAGGGGCCAAAGAGCCACATGTTTCTCCCGAGCCGGGGTTTGCCCACCACTGTCATAGAGGATAATTTTAGTTGCCATTTTTTGCACCTTTTCCAATTCCATAATATCCTTCCTGAGGTGTGATAATCAGAATAGTATTCCAAATGTATCCTCACTGTGAATCTATAAAGAAACACAATGATGCTTGCAGATTTATTTTCTATTCCCTTCCCAATTATTCGTAGCAAGTACTTTTTGTTTTTGCTTTTCATTGCTGCTGTGCACTGGGTTGATACCTTCATTGAGTTGTCAGCCAGAGCTCCAGGGCCCCTTTCTTGGTCCATCACAGAATGCTCAGATCCCATCAAATTATGTGTAATTGTTTTTTTCCCCGTGTTCATCACCTTGCACTTTCCAATATGGAAATTCATTTGCCACTTGGTTGCTTAGAGGTCATTGCGGAACTCTTCACAATAACTTTCAGTTTTTACTACCTCATATAATTTGTTGTCATCAGCAAAGTTTATCTCACTGCTTATCCCACCTCTAGATCCCTTAGGAGTAAATTTGAAAGCAGAAGTACCAATAGCAAACTAAAAATAACTTTAGATTATTCTTGAATCGAGGCCTAGCTTGTCAGCCTTGGGTGATTCTTAGGTAACACAGGTGTCAGAGCATTGTAGGAGAATTTTAAGCATAACTATAAGTAAGTATGTGGTATTCAGTAGTGCTCAACTGTTATGAAAGATTCTGTAGGATTGCAACTTAAGTCATTTGATTATTTGTATGTAATGCTGACTATGACGCTGTCCTTAAATACTGACATTTATATAGGGGAACAGTATGAGATACAGTAATGGTGCAAGGAACACCATAATTTGTTTATAAGGTAATTGTGTCTAAATAGGTGGTCTTTTCATGGGTTTGTTGTCTGTCGTGGAAATATATATATTGAGGATAATGTTTTATTTTTAGGTCAGATTGACTGGGCTGCATTAGCTCAAGCATGGATTGCTCAGCGAGAAGCATCGGGGCAGCAGGGTGTGGTGGAACAACAATCAGTGATGCCAAACGGCCAAGAGATGACTGGAATGGAGCCTGGCCCAAACAACCATGGTAACTTTCAGGGTGATCCAAACTTCAACAGAATGTGGCAGCCAGGTTTGTTTCTTGGTACTTTCCTCGCTGCTTTTGGATTCCTACACCTCCATGTTCACGTCTTTCTGATCCCAGTAGCACCTCTGAAAGGTGTGCTGAGTGCAAAGATGAAATTGCAATAAGTTTTGAATGATTCTCATAATTGTTAATATGGTTCTCAAATTCTGCTTTTGGGAATACTGGGACAGAGAAAGGCCTGTGGAGGTCTGGAGTTTGAGCTGAAGTTTTGAAAATTTGAGTCACTGAATAGTTACTACTTCTATTTGAAACTAAGAACATCTTATGGTGCAAAGTACAAGCCTGGAGTTACAATTTATGTACAATATTTGTATTGTCATCTGATAATTGAAGTTCTTTGGGTGACTTACAATAAACAAAGCAATTAAAACATAAATATAACGTACAGTGAAACTATACAAAACAAATCCATAAAATATTGCTATCCAATAGGAAAATGTAAAACTTTAAAAGACCCATGATTACAACTATTGTATTTGCTGGACTATCAGACTCAGTGGTGTATAAGATGCACCTCCTTTTTAGAGCATATTTAAAAAAATCTTCCTTTTGCTGCAAGTGTTTTTCACAGGGTTCAAGCAGCCACCACCTGCCCTTCAGCCTCAGGTGTTTTTTTTGTGTGGTCGCGCCACCACCCATCAGAAAGCATTCCCCCCAACCCCATTTCTATTGCTTTGGTGGGCAGTGGTGGTACGAGCTGTGCGCAAAACAACTCTGCCGCCAAAGGAAGGAGAGAGATAGGAATGATTTCTTTCTTCCCCTTTCATCGGCCTCAATTGATTTCTGCCTTCCCTTAGCCACAGTTGTTTTGCATGCGGCAAAAGCCAACTGTGGCCAAAGGAAGAGAAGGGAAGATAGAAATCCCTATCGTATGGTGCTTTCTGGCACATTCTATCTGGTGATAACTGGCATATAAAACACATCCCATATTTTAAGGTTATTTTGATGGAATAAAGCATGTCTTATACACTGGCAAAATGCCTTGGAAAATGGAAATACAGGTATCTTAAGCTGGTGCCTAAAAATGAACTGTTAGGTGACCTTTGTACGGAAAGATAGACCTTACTTGGTCAAGAACACTGCTGAATCTTAGTAAAGAGGAAGTCTTTGTTATAGATGGTATGAACGTGATGTGACTGTATACACGCTGTTGGTTCTCAGTCTCCATTACAAAGAAAACTAATTTTTTTGTGATAATTCTCTCCTCTCTTTCAGCTGCTCCTCTTTTCCCTACATGGTTGTATTTTTCATTGTTTATATTTTAATAATATTGACATGCTAGATGAACAGATGATATAATCTTGCTTATATTGGAATTTTGTTGCCAAAGGCACCTTGCAGTAAAATTCAGTGTAAATGCTTGATTAAAAATGTTTGTTCATTGCTTAAATTTACTGTTCTTGGTGGGATTTCCTTAGTCTCTCTCTCTTCACCTCTCTCTTTTTCTCTTCCCAAGTTTTCTTGTTTAAATAATGTCAAGACCATGTTTCTTTTTTGTTCAGATTTTGCCACAGTATCTCTTAGAAATAGTTTTTCCTTAATATATTATGTTTACTGTAAATATCAGTCAAAATTCTGGTTCCACTCTATCTATTTGTAGGTATTCTTGTAACACTTTTTTGAATTCTGTTTCTAAATTGTTCTGGCCAAATGAAGGGTCTGAATCTCTGTTTTCTTGAACTTTTGTCACAATTAATTGTATCTCCTGCCTTAACTCTTATTTCTGTTTCTTCTTAAAACTACTCAAATTATGTTCTGTTTTTATACCGTTTCTTTACATCTTTATGAAATTCTTCTGCTTGTATTTAAGTTGATCTGTTTTTTATTGATTTCCCCCATAGTATTATCTAAAATCTCCAGAAAGACTCTTCTTCATCCTTCTTGTTCTTATCTCTACGTTTAGTGTTCCTAATTTTTCTTGTTTATACAATAGGCAAAATGTATCCATGTACCTTCAGCATATATATGTATATATTATACATTTCTTTTTAGTCAAAGCAGTAAATTAGCAAAAAAAAAATCTAATAGTCTCACAATAAAGATTGTAAACTGTCCGCTTTAAAGCATAAAAATTTGAAACCTCCACTTGATGCATAAAACATCTAGATCTGCCTCTTCCAAGCTATTTTAAGCTTTGATACTCACAGCCTTGCTGACTACCTTAGAGGGGGAGGAGAAGGCTCAAAACATTACTAGCCTTTAGTTGTACTCAAAGATTTTTTTTAAAAAGCAAATAGTAAGCAGAAATTGATAGAAAAAATAAAAAGATAATGAGCAGCAGCCCTTACCAAATCACGCTGATATTTTCCCTCTCTCAGGGGAAAGCATCTGGTTGGCATCCTTGATCCTTCTTTAAAAATACAGGAATTTTGCCATTTGCAACTTGGTAATTTCCCAGCTGCCATATCGCTGGAAGTCCTTCAGAAGTGAAAAAGTTCTTGATTAGGCAAGAGTCAGAATGATACGGTTTCAGAGGATGAAATAGGAAGTAGTGAATAGATTTAGTATGCATCAAATTCAATGGCATTAAATTGAGGCTTCCAGTAAAAAACTTCCACACTACTCTGCAGACCCTCTAAGACTATCACTGTTCTTGGAGGTAAAGTATTATCCAGCTGTTGTGTGTGGGGATCCTGCCCTATTTCTTAGGTGAACTGCTGACTGATGTAATCTGATGTGAGAGTAGATAGTGCCAAGTTTTCAGTTTATTCCCCAGCGTAATATCAGCTGGGTGGGAGTTGGAGTTAGAAATGGGTGAGTGTTGGGTGCCAAACCAAAGCTACAAGTCTGCATGAAGCAAGTGTATTGTTTTGTGCCATTCTGGTAGTCTCTAATTGCTGTTTAATCTCTTCCAGTAAACCAAGGGGTGAAAAAAAATTACGCACCATACGTAAAGAGAGAGACATTGAAAAAGATTTTGGATTTTCATTTCTTAAATGACTGTGTGGCAGTGTTGCTTTAGGCATGCACCTTCGTTAGGAAATGAGGTTCCACATAGGCTCTGGTTTTGCCAAGAACCTATGTTAGTAGTGTTTTGGTAATCTTGAGTACTGTTATGTCCTTGGATCATTTATTGCTCAAGATCCTTTATTCTTATTTTAACCTGCTTGTATTTTTTGCTTACTGCTTATTTTATATTAGAGTTTCATTGTCGCTGAAGAATCTGAACAGTTTTTAACCATTCGTTGTTGTTTTGTCAAAGTTGATTTTTTACTGGACATGCTTGACACAGAAGGAAAATTGTATCTGGTTTTTAATAATGTGAAAAATTTAAATCCAGATATAGTTTTAGTTTAATCAGTTATCATTACTTGGATTCAGGCCATAATCAGATAATTTGAAAACTTATTAAAAGTGGTTTTGAGCCTTTTAGTTCAAAATTTAGTTCATATTGTAAGCTATTCTACAGTTTTTAATTCATGTTAAATGTGCTTTAAATAGAGGCTCCTTTGTTTGCCAGAGTTATATATAATTTTGACCTCTGCCCTCCTCCTCCCCTCACCCAGAAATGTCACAAAAAGTATTCAGAGTTTGTGTTCTTAATATCTCTTAACTAATTAGCAATGTCATCAGCTGGAGTACTGTGGGAAAAGAAGAATGAATACTAAATGGACTTTAACTAGTGCCTGTATTCTAAACTATTATTATCTCACTTCTCTCTTTAAGAGAAATCATAATACAATATAATTGTTAACTCTTTTTAGGCCTTTTTTTTTTCAGACCAGAGATAGTTGCTGTAAATGATCATGCTTTCTTTGATGATGGTCCATTAGCCTTCTTCACAAGAGGTTTGAGTACTCAGCTTGATTCTACTGCTGGTTTACCCTTATTTTTAAGGAAATACAAAGCTAATATTTACTCAAAGACTTTTTTTAAGTGTGACATTTGACTGTGTGTGTTTGCTGTTACCCAATACAATCTTACGAAATCATGGTTTTTGTTTGTTTTCCTATTATTTTAAACAAATTAGATTTGCTTGGATACAGTCTTAAGGAAACTTAGTAGCACTATGATATGAGAGGTAGTAGAAAATTGAGGCTTTGGAAGAAAATGTCTCACACCCTCGCGTCCACCCACCCACACCAAGAACGTTATGGTTCCTCACTTTGTTTTGTTTCATTATCATTTTCCAAGTTCTTAGCAAGTTCCTAGCATGTTTGAGTCGGTTCCTTGTAGCAGCTCCCTTAGTTGAATAGATTTTGGGGCCTTTATAAAATTGTCAAATATCAGTTTCCTTATCTTATTTTATGGGGAAAGATCCCTTTGGGCAAGGTTGAAAGTTGAAATTGTTTTTATACCCAAACAGAATGGAGCATACCCCATCAACCCCCTCATCCACCTCCAGAACAGCCATGGATTCCACCAGCTCCAGGGCCAATGGATATCGTTCCTCCATCAGAAGACAGCAACAGCCAGGACAGTGGGGAATTTACCCCTGACAACAGGCATTTATTTAACCAAAATAATCACAACTTTGGGGGACCACCACCTGATAATTTTGCAATGGGCCCAGTGAACCAGTTTGACTATCAGGTGAAATATTTGTCTTAAATATTGTAAATGTGCAGAGCACGTTCCACTGAAGAATTCCAGTATTGTTCCTTTTCAGCAAAGGTTGCAATTGTGCTTACTGTTTGTTCAGATAAATGTTGATATTCAACTATATACCTGCGTCATTAACATGCCTTTATAATTTTGTTAAAATGGCTCACTTGTTTTCCAGTGAATTGATTTATGTGTAAATTAATGATAATAACTAAGACAAAATCCTCAAAAGCAGGAGCCAGTTGTATTGTAAGAATTATTTTCAGGAGGAAGGTAACTCAGATGTCTTAGTAGACGCTTTCTCATACTGATTTTTCTGAATAAAGGTGCCTTTATACTACTTCATTTAAAAAAAAGATTACATATTTTGTGTTTAAATTTATTTAACTCTAGATATTTATATTCTACATTTCACCCAAAGGTCTTTGGGTAGGCCACAATATTCACTGGAAATGATGAGAGAAGAACCTGAATAAAATAAACAAAATGATTAAAATACAGTCTTCATACCTAAGCAAGTCAATTTCATATTTGACTGGAAATATGACATTGCATTCAGTGCCTAGCACACAGATTATACTGTATTAAATAATATAATTGATTGTGAAAGTTTCAGCAACTTCTCCAGGGCCAGCGCTATGTCTTCTGAAGCATTCAAATGGACCGCAGGGTAAATGTAGGCATGTTAAGCACAGTCCATACTCAGCAAGCATCCATAAATATATTTGAAATTGGTATAATTTAGAAGTGTGGAACTGTACATAATTGAGCCAATGACTTAAATTCATCTGCTAGCTACTAAAAAAAAAATCTTCAGGTCTCGTGTGCTTCATCCCCTCTCTGAAAATACTGGCATTTAGAGTCTCTTTGCATCATTAAAAGTGAAACTGAAGACAAAGAATGGAAAAACACAAGCTGTGGCAAGCACTAGATGGCACTAAAAGTATACTGATTTCCTACCTGAATCTGTTCAGGTCACTGAGTTAGTTCAGACCTTAGCTACCGTGATATATATTTTAGTAGTATCTAACATTGGCAGAAAACACCAGCATTTATTTTCTTTGAGCAGTCCTGACAGATTGACATTATTTTCTAAATGACGAACTGTCACATACTCATAGTACATATCTCAGTCAGTAGACTGAGCAAAACTAGTGAGAAGTACTTCTGTTTAAAGGTTCAGTTGCTTGCTTTTAAGTGCCTAGGATTTGGGAAAGTTCTCTGCATATTCTCATGGCATTTAGTCATAGATACTGTTGCAAAATGTGACCATTTGAACTTAAGTTACGAATGAAGAGCCCTTTCAGCACTGTATTCTGTCCTTTTGACATCCATTTATATTTTTGATCATTGTTACATAAACTGAAAATTATTTTTTTCAGGCCTAGTTTTTTTTCTAATGCTGATATTTAATGCCACTAAAACTAGTTAGTATAGATTAGTCAAATGCAAATACAATATTAAGTTGTTGAGTGAGATTAAAAGAAATAATACACTGCAAGCTCCATTCATTGTTATTTATCTCAACATCATTTGATATACAGTATTTAACCATTCTAATCAACAGGAAGTACACAGAAGAAAAACTTCCTTACTTTACTGACAGTATAAAACAATTTGTCTTGCCATGTAGACTCTGTCTCTTTCTTAAATGGCTTATTTTGGACCCATACTAGAAGGTGTAGTGACTTTGAATTTGCCCCTTTTTTCCTATTTAAATTGTATTAAGAAATATATATTTTAGATATTCTAATAAAATTGATGGAAATGCTAGTTTGGTTGTTAGCAGTAGCATCCTCTCACAGAAATTGCCACAGCATCCAAACATGATTCCAGTTGGTCCCACTGCAATTTCCGAAAACAAAAACCTTTGTTAACCTGTGTTACCAGCTAATTTGCAAGATCAGGTTTTGGAGAACAGCAAATCAAATACAGACTGATCACAGTTTGAGTGGGGTGGGAATTCCAAACCCTCTTGAATGTGTCCTTTGTTCACACATTATTGCCTTCACTAATAATGACAGAACTGCTAAATGGGACTTCACTGTTGATAACAATGGAAAAGCTTGGTAACTCTCGACTGTCTCACCATTATTATTTTTTTACACCTGTTCATACTGCGAAGACGTAGGTGAAAAGATAAACCTTTCAAGAGTTGGTTAAAAAATACGATTACAGGCACCTTGTGAACATCTGAGGGCAGAGCATTCTGGAGTATAACTGCCACCACAGAGAACACAGTTGCAAATCACTGAAAAGTGGCCCTCAGTGATTGGTAGTACCTGCAGCTTAATCTCCCAAGTTATTGCAGTGAGCTTACTGGCCTATGTCAGAGAAGATGACCTAGCACGTACCCTGGTCCCAAGTTGTTTAGGGTCAATCTGTTTGACCATGTAATTTAAATAAAATACGATACAATAAAATTTTGTTTCAGAATTACTTTTCTGTGAGCATTCCTGTGTGGGACTGCTTCATGGCAGAAAAGTGAAGAACAGTCTGTTACAGGAAGACTAAATAGTTGGGTAGCATGGGTTTCTGGCCATCCTGTGTATTTTCCTTTCCCTGTCCCACAAGGTTCTCTGGATTTCAGAAGACTTTGGGAAATGGGAAATGATTTAGATATTACTTCATATTCCTTACATCCCACTATTTTGTAGCTTGATAACTTGGAGTACTTCAGAGATACTTTTGTGATCCAAGGAAGCACAGAGGTATTTCTTGCTTCCAAAGATCCTATGGGCTTCTGGTTCTTAAGTGGCTTATTTTGTGCTGCTTTTGTTAATGAACAAATTTTCAAAAACTAGTTTTATAATATAGTATGGTGTTCACAAAAATAAATAAATATAGGAATCCTATTGAATGTAACGTATGTAAGCTATTGGATATGCATAAAACCATTGTTTGAAGTTCATTCACTCCTTTTAAAGTTAAATACAGAGTTTTGTATTCCAGACTAGAAAAAGCAAAACATTAATTGGGAGTTATTTTTTAACATTTGGGATCTTTTGCTCTCTACTATGATATCTGCAGAAAAAAAATTAATGTTAGGAGAACACGTGGTGTTAATTTGAAGAAAAATGTACCTCATTACTCTTTCAGCATGGGTCTACTTTTGGTCCACCTCAAGGTGGATTTCACCCACCTTACTGGCAGCCTGGACCACCGGGTCCTCCAGGGCCTCCAGCTCCTTCTGCACCTCCTCAGAACAGACGAGAAAGACCAGCATTCAGAGATCGCCAGCGTTCACCTATCACATTGCCTGTGAAACAGGAATCCCCTCAGATTGGTATGTATTCAATGTATTTATTTTAATGTCTTTGCTGGGGCTGAACTGACTCCTATATTCAGTTTCTATGCAACTTGGGAAAACTAAGAACATATGTTTCTTGTATCTGAAACCAACCAAATGGGGGGAAATAGGAGAATACTAGACCTTTCTGCTTCCTTCTCTTTCGGCCTTGCTTAATGTCAAACAGATTATTTTTACCTCATCAAGTCTAATTTGGTCTATAATCAAATTCCTTCCTTCCTTCCTTCCTTCCTTCCTTCCTTCCTTCCTTCCTTCCTTCCTTCCTTCCTTCCTTCCTTCCTTCCTTCCTTCCTTCCTACCTACCTACCTACCTACCTACCTACTAAATCAGCATCTTTTCCTAATGCTTTAGATGCTGTTAAGCGCCGCACATTGCCTGCTTGGATCCGTGAGGGCCTAGAGAAGATGGAACGAGAAAAGCAAAAAAAGCTAGAGAAGGAAAGAATGGAGCAGCAGCGCTCTCAGTTGTCTAAGAAAGAAAAAAAGGACAGTGCTCAGCCAGAAGATGATGGACCTCGGTTGCCTCAGAAAAGTAAATTCGTAAGTGGAATGTTTTTTCTTTCCTTTCTCACTTTTTCTTTAAATTTGTTATCAAATATAGACGTGCTTCAGTTGGTGGTAAATGGTTTATTGCATCTTACATGACAGGCTATAAGTCTTTTCCAATATAAGACTGTACAACTATGAATGAATGAATGAATGGACTTGAATGGACTGTAAATCAGTGTCCCCAACCTTTTTTCACTTGCATGCTTCTTGGCAGCCTATTTCCATAAATTGTATCCTTCATAATCATTATACTGTTAATTCAAATTTCTATGCTGTAACTATGTGCCTTTTCTGCCATTATTTGGGTGGTGGTGTATATCTCTAAATGCTTTGGTTTGTGTGCCCAAGTTGGGAATCACTGCTAGGGTTAAAGTTATAAATGTTGAAAATTGTAGATAAACATATTTTCTTTTATCTGCTTTTGTTGTTAATATAAATTGATGACATTTAAAATATTTATGCTTTTCTTTTTTTACAGGATAGTGATGATGAAGATGAAGATCTTGAAAATGCAGAGGCTGCTAGTAGTGGCAAAATCAGCAGAAGTCCCTCTCCAGCTCCTCAAGAGGAGCAGAGTGAACCAGAGATGACAGAGGAAGAAAAGGAGTATCAGATGGTATGGAAGAATTTGAGTACTTTTGCCGATCATGCCTGTATTTGATGATAGTAAAGCTAGCATGCAGAGCAACTAATATGTGATCTTAGTGGCAAATTTAATTTTGTGGCAAACGCTATGTATTCCTACCCTCTTTGCCTAGTGTTGGCTGAGAAAACTAATCTTCTGACATTAGCCATTGCAGATACTATTGTTGTCCCTGACAAGACTTGCAGTCCAGACAGCATTTGGATGTCTCAAATGTCCACATCTTCCCAGTCTCTCCATGCTTCCTAATTTCTCCCTTTAGTGAGACAAGTGACAAGATGAAGTGCTTCTTTGCAGATTGTGTCTGTAATCTGTAGCTTCTCAGAAGATGGACCCAAGGAAATAATGCCTACAGTGGCTATATTTCCTGGCTACTTCTCAGGGAAGCAACAGATAATTCTAAGCTTATAAAAATCCTCACGTATGCCAACCCACCCAGTTCTTCTGTTGCTTATCTTGCGCTTGTGGAACTTGTATGGAAAGATATTCTTCCCAGAGGAACTACTCTCCATGCTTTGTGGCTGAAGCTTGTGGCACATGGATGCTCCAAAGCTGCCATCTCACCCTTCCTGGGTAAGATGCTATTTTAGGAAGAAACACTCAAGGACTTCTTGCTCGAAACAAGAGAAAAAAAAGGCCGTAGTAGTCTTGCAGACTGCCTCAGCAAAAGACAAGGAGAAGAAGTTAACCTCATCTAGGAAGAGCAACTTCAGTTATTTTCTGAAGTTTGAGTAAGATCCAGTGTTGATGTTTGAGATCTTTATAGTGTTACCGTCAGTTACAAATTAGAGTTGAGGAAGTTGAAAATTTGTGTAGTCGGCGAGGAATGAGCTCAGCTGGAGCAAAGATGCTTAGGAAAGCAGTGAAACTTTCGTTGGATATTGGGGTCATAAAACCCATTCTTGGTAATAATAGGGAAAAGGGAGTCTTAAAAATATAAAGACTAATGGTCCATTTTTGATGTGCAGTTTATGAACAAGAACCTCAAGTGAATGAAGTTTAAGATGGAAACTCTGGCATCCATCCAAGCAGTGGTGGATCAAGAGGATTTTTAATGTCTCTGGACCTTGCACAAGTCTCTGTGCATGTTCTGATCCTTTTCTTTCCATCTATTCTTGGATACAGGCATTCTCACCATTTCAGTCTCTCAATCATTCCTTTGGTGGGTACATCCAGATAATCTAACAGTCAGGCATTCAGGATTGTTCACAAGAGATGGATGGAACAGGACCGTGGCCAGTCAGTAAATTGACTGGAGTTGAAGGCTGTATAGTTATCTTTTTAGCCTTTGGCAATCACTTCAGAAATAAGCATATGTTAATGCAGATAAATAATATTACTATCAAAGCACATGTAGGCAGTCAAGAGTGTGTCTATTTAATCTATCCAGTGAGCTCTTTTGAGTAGATTGACAACAGCCTCTTGTCCATTTGCCTTTCACCTCCAAGGGGTTCTGAACCTGGAGGCAGATGCACTCAGCTGCCATTTGCTTGCAGTGGCAGATTGGCCCCTGAAACTAAATGTGTTCTAGCTTCTTGTGCAGAAGTAAGACCTTCCAGGGATTATTAGTATGCCTCCACAGTAAACAAACAAGTTCTCCACTTCTTATGCTACAAACATCCTACGGTGGAGGAGGTAGACAATGTTTCTCATTGATGGCTGTTGGGATTGCTGTATACCTTCCTGCTCCTACTAGCGAGGGTTAATAGACTGAGGGCCAGAGTACTACTAGTAGCATTCTTTTGGTCTCACAAACTTTGGTTCAGCCAATTTTAGGCCCTAGCCTAGAAATACCACCTGCTTCTACCAGTTTGCCCTAATTACCTTTTACAGAAAGGAGTAGCTCACCCAGACCCAACTGCATGGCTGCTCAGTGGAAAGAGTTAAGGAAGGCAAGTTATTCTGAACCAGTCCTCCACACTGTCCTAGCTGACAAGTGATACTCAACACTGCAGATATATAAGACTACTTGGCACACACTTTGCAGATGGGCAAGGGCTTAAGAGGTGGACCCGTTCCTGCTTTTGGTTAAGAATGCCCTGGCCTTTTCCCAAAATAAGTTAAAATGGGCCTCAAGTATAGCACCATCAATGGAAGAAAACTGTTAATTACTTGTCACACATAAGAAGGTTCCTGAAGCAATTTGTCATTTTTCTCTTGATGTGTATGCAACTGTCTTTTGAATCCTTAGCAGACATGCCCCATCTGTCATAAATGGCATCTTTTAATGACTTTTTGCCTGCATCCAGAACATGTATAAGTCCCATGGTAAAGTTTCACCCCAGCAAATCTGTGTGCCTTCCACACTTTTAGTGGCTGTGTTTGCAGCACTTTCTAATAGGGTGCCAATAGAAGAGGCCTGCAGGGCAGATATCAACTGTCATCTCTTAACACCACAAGATGGACATCTTCCATTTTGCGCAGGCTCCATTTGATAGTCCACCATATCCTGGAGCCAAACACTTCCTAGTCTCCCACACAGGTAGGTGGTGCTTGAGTACATCCTATTTTAGGTATTTTTTCCTTGTTCTTTCTTCTGAAAAAACACTGGCATTGACCATGAGTAGGCATTCTGGAAGACTGAAAGGGAAAAAATGCCAGACCTTCCCTTTAACTAAATGGGCACTCAGGTTTCTCATAATTGGATTGTTGTATCTTCAGCAGTTCAAGAAAATTGTGGGGGGACAACTATTATGCATCTTCACCTAAAAAGTAAATGGAATGGTATGATGTACACAGGATCTAAGCAAATAGTGTTAAATTTAATTATGTTTTCAGATGTTGTTGACAAAAATGCTGCTGACAGAAATTCTCCTAGATGTCACAAATGAGGAAATATATTATGTGGCTAAAGATGTCCACCGCAAAGCAATAAAAGGTATGCTTATATTTTCTAAGTATTGTAGTTTTATTAAATATATATTTTTGCATGTTCTAGAACATTTTAAATCCCTGGCATTTACAATATTTTAAAAAAATTAAAAAATCAGTTCCAGTAATTATATACTGTTGTCCTGTGCAGTGTATTGTTCTGTGCAGTTAATTGTGAATTTTACCTTCAGTTATTCCATTTCTTTCTTTAGAATGTTGCTTGTTTTTAAATTATTCTAACATTGTTATGTGTGTTAAATTTTTAGATAAAATTTTCTAGCTTGAATTTAGTTGAGGAAAAGCTAAGGTAAATTTAATATATGACTTCATGTTCATGTGTAGCCAAGTTTGTTTATTACAAAAACAGGAAAAAATTATTCCATATAGCTATGTAGAAGTAATGTAATTTTGTACTGACTGCAAATGAAATTTATTGGAGCTGTTTAACTATAAGAAAATTGACTTCTTTTATTCTATTCATGATTCACAGTTTAAATTTCTAAACTTTCATGGCCAGAAAGTTGCTGGGTTTTCAATGGATGATACGTTTTTAATGTTTTTTCTCTCCTCCACAAAACAGCAATAGTAGTAGATTTAACAATACCATAGACTCTCATGACTATGAAATCGTGGCTATTTGTGTTAACATGTTGTTCCTGTTGTTGATGTGATACAAAGCTCCTGCAAAACAGCTGGCACAGTCCAGTGCATTGGCTTCCCTCACTGGACTTGGTAAGTATGTTCCTGATTTTTGATAGGGTCTTAATGGGGACATAGCTCTGATTTGTATTTCTAGATATTTATTGAAACTGCCAAATGTGTAGGCAAGCATTTAATAAATATGCCTGTGTCTTAGAAAGGACTTGCTTTCCCAGTACACTCACTAAAATCTGAAATGATACTATTGTATTTTTTCTGTTGGAAACATAATGTAAACAAAACATTTTTTTTTGCAATAGAGTTATTACAGTGGGTTTGAATTTTTTCTCCATTTTAATTTGCACTACTACTTTGATGATACTGTTTTATTCTTGCCAGAAATCTGAACCAGAATGTCTGTTTTGAATTCTCATAGCCAGCCCTTTCATGATACTTGATTATGCTGGGTCTGAAATACAGAATTACATTCTGAGAAGTAATATAGAGTATTCAGGTTTTTTTTTTTAAGTTTGCATTTTGGTGTAGTATAGTGTTAGTAAACTATATGACGTTAAATACTCTGATGACTTGTAATGAATTCTTTCAAGTTAAGTTAATTGTGTATTGTAAACTAATTTTAAGATTTTAGAATATCTGGAAAAGAAAGTAAAAATGCTTCTATAAGATGTTCAAAATTACTTTCTACTAGCCTGTTAGCTTTTCCAGATCTTTTGGGGGAAGAGAAGTCCATTCCTATTCCATATCTGTACCTTTTTAATGTACAGTCATTTTCTGAATAGTATAAATTTGGCATTTGGGACTTTTTAAAGCCCTGGACATTGGAAGCTGGCTGAAATAATTTCTTCAGGGATATGTTTTAGGCACTACCCTCCTGTGTATACACTCTTGCTGATGTTCACTACGCATTTGATACTGGCTCTATAAAGAGCATTTTTTTTACCCATATATTTAGCAGAAAAGTATGTAACCATAGTGATTGCTTGCTGGAAAATAAGCAGGCAATTCCGGAAGAAGTAAAACCAACAGGTCAAATGTATGGTCCTTGAACACACTCCCAACAACCAGCATTGGCACTTCCTCCAGAATAAGTGACTTCTTCAGTGAAGAAGTGAAAAATGGGCAATATGCTTTCCTCTTTGCCTGCAGAAATATTAAGAACCAGGATTAATCTTTCCTCGTGATAGACTAGGCTTTATGCACGCAGGTGGACTGGGTGGTTATGGATCAGGAGACAGTGACGATGAGAAGAGCGACAGAGGCTCTGAGTCATCCGATACTGATGAGGAGGAACTGCGACATAGAATCAGGCAAAAACAAGAAGCCTTTTGGAGGAAAGAGAGAGAACAGCAGCTATTACTAGAAAAACAGCTGGAAGGTAGGACACTGCTTGCCTCAGGACTGACGACAGTTGTGATTATTAGCCTGTGCAAACCTGTGTATCATGATCTTCCAACATGAGTACTATTTTCTGCAAAAAAGAAAAAAAGAGTGCTTCCAAAAGCCTTTCCAGTAGGATACCGTGGTCAGTGGTATTAAAAGCCACCGAGAGATCAAAGAGAACAAGCAGAGTATCATTGCCCCTGTCTATCCTAGTGAAGATCATCAGCCAGTGCAACCAAGGCAGTTTCAGTGCTTTGATCAGGCCTGAAGCGGTACTGGAATGAGTTCAGATAATCCGCTTCCTCCAAGCGTGCCTGCAAGTTGGGCCAGTAGAGGGCTTCTTTCTAAGAAGCTGTCTTGAGGGCTGCTGCTGGTGGTGGAGGTCTTTTCAGTAACAACATTGTATTTGACAGGTACTGCTCTGGAAATTGTTGGACTGAAGCATCCAGTCCTTGTTGCTTATGTGATATCCAAGCAAATACAGTTTTTAACAATATGATAAATTGTCCTATGAGATCCAGAGAATTCATAATAGAGAATACTTTGTGGGTTTTTTTGTCAGGAAGCTGTGAATTTTTTAAAAAAGTAATTCTTATTTTTAGTAGGAGCATTGACTGGTAAACTTGATCTTTTAAAATGATAAAAGTGACATAGCCTATATGGCCTCAATCCTTCCCATTCTCTGCTCCGTGACTGTACCTGTCAGATTTGACCTCCAAGAATGGAAATACTCTTTCTATTCAAAGAAGCAGCTAGTCTATGATGGCAGGGGGACATTTTTCACCATGATTTCTTTATTGTATATTATGATTCATGTTTTTCCAGGGAATCGTTTGTTCTTCACTGCTGAGTCTTAAAGAAGTGCATGAGGAATATGGGGGAAATAACATTTGCAGAACTACATTCATACAGCCTGTTTTAAAATTCAAGGAAGACAGAGGTTTTGTAGCTGTATTAATGTATAGCTTCATGTGTGGAACAGTTTTTGACTGTGATGCTTTTGGTTGCCAGTTTTTAGCAGCACTGAATTTGGTTTCACTCCAGGAGCTACTGCACTTACTGGCATTCAGATAGGATCCAGATAATACTATCCACATTTGTTTGTCTGCTTGTATGAGACACAGACTCACAAAAAGTGAATTTTAATATAAACTAAAATAATAAGAAACCTGTAATATGATTGAACAGATGTGATGATAAACAAATGGAGTGGAATAGGTGTCGTCTGTCTTATGAGTGTCAGTGGATCTGATTTAGGAAATATTTTTGCTTTCTTCATGGAGGTCAAACCTTCAACTAGTGTTTGAGTTCTAATTGCACAGTAGCTTCAGCTTCAGGTAAAATAGAATTTGTTCTGGGATTAGTATGTTGCACATTCACTTGCAACAGATCCTTCTGTCTTTTATTGACACATGAAGAGTATAAAGGTTTGACTTGATTTAAACCCCATTCTTCACCTATAGGTCCCTGGGCAGGTAATAAATAAGTTTAATCAAGTAAAAACAACAACAACCTGGATGATGAAATTACTATTTACAGTGTTAAAAGGTTGAAAATATTAAGATCTTAAAACTATTAAAATATTAAAAATCATATTGAAATTCTAAAACATTAGTACAAATGGAAATGCACAGGATAACAGCATGCAAAAGGTAGCTTAGTCACCAAAGGCTTGTCAAATCATCAGCCATTGGTGGTGAAGATATTTTGAGAGCTTTTTTCTTCCCTGTATTTCCATGAAACTTGGTGTGATTTTTTTAAAAAATGTGTTCCTCTTTATGCCCATTTCAGAAGAAAAGCTCCAAAATGAAAAAATTGCTAAAGAGATGAGTGAACTCGCCAGTAAAGAGCAAAACAACAGTTCACCACCAGAGGACACAAAAGAAGTGGTGGAGGAGGATGCATTTAGTGAAAAGAAAAAATCTCCAAAGGAAACGACACCCGATACGGAGCCCAAAAAAGAGGTTAAAGCAAAAGAGAGACCAGGAAAGAGTAGGTCAAAAAGCTCCAGCAGTGGTAGCTCGAGTGCCAACAGCAGAAGCAGCAGTAGCAGTAGCAGCAGCTCAGCCTCTAGTTCATCCTATAGTAGTAGCTCTGGTAGTAGTCGTAGTTCCTCACATTCTTCCTCTCCCAAAAGGAAAAAGAGACGTAGTCGAAGCAGGTCTCCTTCTCATAAAGTGAGGCGTAGTAGAAGCAGGAGCTTTTCACACAGAAACCGGAGGGAAAGGAGCAGGAGTAGGGGCAAGGTAAGAGAAAGGTGGAGGTCCAGTAGACACAGGAGTGTAGAAAGAGGGGAGCGGAGGCGAAACCGGAGTCCTTCCCATGACCGGAACTGGGAGAGGCGTAGAAGTGACAGTCACTCGAGAGATAGACCTGCTAGCCATTCTACTCGCAGTGGGAGTAGAGATAGACGTAAAAGTGAGGACCAGGGTAGAAGCATAAGTGGGAACCGATCCAAACACAGTCATGAGAGGAAAGTTCAAGAGAGGAAAAAGGAACGCAGCAAGAGCGTAGAAAAGGATAAGAAAAAGAATAGAGAAAGGGAGAGAGACCAGGAGAAGCGCAAAGAGAAACCGAGAAAAGAAGAAAAAGACAGTAGAGGAAACAATCATGATGAGAGATTAAAGAGAAAAAGAGATAGTGAAAGGACTCTCTCACACAGTGATTCTGTTTCGTCAAAAACATTAAGGCACGATTCTAGGCAGGAGAGCAAGAGAAGTTCTACCAAAGAGAGCAAAAAACATTCAGGTTCGGAATCTAGTACAAGAAGCAGTTCAGAGTCACCGGGCAGCAGCAAAGAAAAGAAACCCAAGAAGTCAAAGCATAGTCGGTCACGGTCTATGGAGAAATCTCAAAGGTCTGGTAAGAAGGCAAGCCGCAAACACAAGTCTAAATCACGATCAAGGTAGTATTCTTTTAAGTATCTTGTTTGATTTTTGTATTTATTTCTATTTCTGTTCATCACCATGCCTGCAACGTATATATTTTTACCAATTAAGTTAACTTGTTAAATTACTTTCTTCATGGGGTGGGAATAATAATATTGATACCATTTTTTTAAAAAATGCAGTTTTTAAAAAACTACAGTATGTGTGGGTTTGACTGTGTGTTTCCTTTAATTTTCCTCCATTTCTCTTTATTTTTCAGATCAGTGACACCTCTTCGTCGGAAGCACTGAGGAAAATCATGGCACTAGTCATGCAATTTTAAAATTCCATGAGTTTTTAAGGGCTTGTCTCATTATAGAGGCTCATAATAGAAGCTACACTTGTGGCTGTGTAGGTGAAAGCTGAATTCCTTTTTTTTTAAAAAAAAATAATAATCTGTAAATAGCTGTATTTTTTGGAAATGCTGCTCAAAGTTAAGTACTTACTAGGATTTCTTTGTATTTGCATTTTTTTCAAAACAGTAGTGCTGATTGAAAGTATAAAATGCCATTCTCTTTCAGCTGTAATGTTCTTAAAATTGCTATTGAATGTACTGTGATGTCAATAAAATTTTTAGTTCATTTTTTGTTTAAATTCTTGTATTTTAATTTATTTTAAACTACAGGGTACTTTAAGGTTAAAAAGACAGTTTTTGTATTTTCTGCACTGGGCCTTATTCTGGATTATATTCCAGAATTGGATCCAGCTGTCTGCATGTAAATACAGACAGTGGAAGGCTTCGGGCAGTAGTCTGCACCAGCATGTGAATGCCAAATTCCTATCCCAGAATTTAATCCAGAATAAAGCTTACTGCAAAAATGGCCTACATTTTGTAAAATAACTAACAGTTTGTTAGATTCTTTTGTTAGGTTTGTTGCTTAGGTGAATCATGGAAAGTTCCTGGTTGTAGAAATCGGTGGAAATAATAGTAAGGGGTCATTTTTTTTAAAAAAAAATATTTCTAAAAACAGTTTGATCATTTATCATACTGTCTGTGATTAAAATGTGGATAGTGCTTATTGTACCAAGGGTAGAAAAGCACCCTTAGCAGTGAAGTGCAAGTAACCAAACATGTATGATGTGAATTTGTACCTTTGGAACTCTATTGCTTAATATCTATTTTTGTGAGAAAGCACACTAAATGGTTCATACGATAAGAGAAGCTAGAGTTTGAGTTAATTTGGTTTTGCTCTATAAATACTTTAGGCAGTTTTCGTACATAAAGTTTATAAACATAACTAGGTTTGGTATCGTATATTACTAAACTCCAGTTTTAAAATCTCTTTTATAAAGATAAAGTGATTTGGTTGGTAGAACTTGAGTTCCTCCTAAAACAGTACTAAAGCTTCCTGTTTCCATATAGAACTATCAACCAGCACTGTGATTTCCTGCATACTTCAGAATACCAACTAAGATATTATGGAAGCACGTTCTTAGTATTTGGTCTGTGCAATCTGATTTTGGAATCTTCTCTCCCCCCCCCCCCCACCCACCCACACCTTTGGCTAAAAATTACTAGCAAATGGTCTGTGTGTATACTTGTCAGTAAAGCCCATTGAATTCAGTGGAAAATATAAATACTACGCAATATAATTATGTAGCCCACACTTTCCCCTTTAAATTCAGTTCTTTATTTTTTCATTCTTTAAGGAACATGTACTCATTGTTTAATCAGTATTTAGATAAATAAGACATTTAGAAAGCTTGGCTTCAGAAATGAAAACAGCAGGTTAATTTTTTTCAACATTTATCCTAGTTGCTTTACAATTAATTACTGAGGAATACAGCTTTCCATAATCTACTGCATTTGTTTCTAATCTTAGATTTCAGTTAACTGTTGAATAAGATTGTGCATGAATATTTTTCTATATTCCACAAGTTGGATTTGTCACTTCCTGTACTATGAAAATTGCATTCACTTTCACACAAGTTCACTGCTCTGGGTAATTACTGTATGCCAATAAAGAGAGCATACTCTTCTGTATTTAACAAATTCATAGCTCTTGCTTAATGATATATATAAATATATACATATATGGCACTTGAATCACAGACAAAACATTGGGATTGCATTCACTGAAGTTTCATTTTATAAGCTAGCTACTTTTAGTGCACTTTGAATGGAAAGGGTAAACGTCTAACATGTTTAGCCTTTATCTTTATGGAATTAAAGTTTTGGTTTTTTACTTGAAGGGCTAACAATAGTTTACTTCTTTTAAAAAAATCATATCTATAGTTTGGTTTACTGGAGCAGTGGTTTATTCTGTGGAAATCATACTTGCATTTGTTTGAATTCAGAGAAATGAGGGCAAAACTTCTGTGAAATCTTGAACCCCTTTCCATTTCTTTCCAGTATGTATATTTGAACATACAGAATATGGATTGTAGTCCTAAAAGTTGATTTTATCTTTTTCAGAATAGAGCATTGTGTATGTAGAATAGCTTTCTTATTCACATACAACACTGGGTGTATTTCCACTGTCACTAGAAGTACCCATTAAGTACCCATTAATGGGTACAAAAATGCCATCACGTACCCATTAATGGGTACTTTTAGTGACAGTGGAAAAACACCCACTATTTGAAGCCATGGTGCACATATGAAACCATGCTCATGAAATACTTAATTTTTCTATACTGCCCAAATCATTTTATTAATCAGTGAAGATGTAGTTCTTCATATCACTTCACAGAAATGGCCCATCTAATGTCTCGAAGAGCTATAACAGACTAATATAAAACTTCTGACTTTCATCTTAAACATTATCTTCATCATTGCCTTTTGCACAGCATGTACATCAGTTTGATTCCACATGTGTTATGTGTTGACCTGAGGAGCTCTCTGCAGAAGATGGAACATAATATGGCCTTCAGGCATTTTCCTATGTTCCCTCAGGCAAAATCTGTAGTTTCACTGTTATAAATAAGTGATACAAAACTGGTGGAAAGAAAGGAAAGTGTTATCACCAGCATACAGAAGCCCAAGTTGTAAGCAGCTTAGAACACCTAGCTACTTAGGTTTATTATTGCTGTTATATATAGTTTTTAACCACAGAGGTTCTAGAGTGTTTAACAGGATATTAACATTTAAATTAATGGGTGTTTGTAAAAAGTTGGATCTAATTGGGCATGCTGCTATCTGTACCTTCTGAGACATCAATAGGCAAGGTGGAGCTTACATTAAGGACTTCTTCCCAGTCCCTACATGGTGACATGGCAAACTCCAGTTGCCAATGGAACCAGAAAAAAAAAACCATGTGGCTCACAAGTGCAGTACAGGAAGTCATTAAAAACAAGAAAAGTTCATTTACAAAATGGAAAGCTTGTCCTAATCATGAGAAAAGGAGGGAACATAGACACTGGCAACACAAACGCAAGGTGATGATCAGGGAAGCTAAGAAAGATTCTGAGGAGCACATTGCTAAAAACATCCAAAAAAATTACAAGAACTATTTAATGATATATCAGAAGTAGGAATCAAACCAAGAAAGCAGTTGGACCATTAGATGATAAGGTACAGAAAGAGATAATTAAAGACATGGAGATTGCAGAGGGACTAAATGAATTCTTTGCTTCTGCATTCACGGCAGAAGACAAAAGCACATGCCAGTAGCTGAGCCTGTATTTTCAGAAGAGTTAAACTGGATAGAGATAACCAAGGAAGAGTTCCTTGTATGTCTTAATAAACTAAATGTTAAATCACTGGGACCAGATGGTGTTCATCTTAAGGAACTCTGATGTGCAATTGCTGATCTCGCAAAATATATAATCTCCCTAACATTGGGCTCTGTACCTGAAGACTGGAGGGTAGCAAACGTAACACCAATCTTCAAAAAAGGATCCAGGGGTGATCCAGGAAATTACAGAACAGTTAGATTAAAATTGATTCCATGTAAGGTGATGGGAAATATCATTAAAGATAAATTAGTGTGCACATGGAGGAGCAAGCATTGTTGAACAAAAATCAGCTTGGCTTCTGCAAAGGTAAATCATGCATTATAAACTTGTTGGAATTCTTTGAGAGTGTCAATAAACGTGGATAAAGGCAAACCAGTTGACATTGTCTATCTGGGCTTTCAAAAGGCTTTTGACAAAATCCCACATCAAAGGCTATTGAATAAACTCATCAACCAAGGAATAAAAGTGGAGCCTCTCAAGGTTCAATATTGGGAGCAGTGCTTTTTAATGTATTCATCAGTGATCTAGAAGAAAGGGATACATAGTAAAATAGCAAAGTTTGCTGATGATTCTAAATTCTTCAGGATAGTAAAAACTGAGCCCCAGAGAGGTCTTTTGGCATTGGGTGAGTGGGCAACAATGTGGCAAATGTGCTTTAATCTTAATAAGTGAAAAGTAATGCACATTGGGGCTAAGAATCCTAATTATTTCTATAAGCTGATGGGGGCTGAGCTTTCAGCAAAACACCAAGAAAGGGATCCTGGGGTTCTGGTGGACAGGTTAATGAAGGTGTCAGCCCAGTTCACAGCAGTGGCCAAAAAAGCTAATTCAGTGCTACGAATAATTAGAAAGGGAATAGAAAACAAGTCAGCAAGTGTCATTTTGCCAATTTATAAATCTGTGGTGAGGTCACATTTGGAATATTGTGTACAATTCTGGTCGCCACACCTTAAAAGGATATAGTGGAACAGCAATTAAGGGGCTAGAACACCTCCCTTATGAAATCAGACTGCAATGTCTGCCTCTTCAGCCTTGAAAGATGGCATTTAAGAGGAGACCTGATTGAAGTATATAAAATCATGCACAGTATAGAAAAGGTGGATAGGCCCAACTCCCCAAATAAATACATAAAAAAGGAGGAACTCGTGCTGCAGAAAAAATTGACTCTGACTCTAGTCTAGAATAAAAGCAGCACAAGACTGAAAAATCTTCACATGCTCTACAAACTCAGACAGAAGGGTGATAGAAAGCAAAACAAGCAAAAGGAAAGCCTCCGTTCCAGATAAAGCAGACCACCAAGCCACTCTCCCTAAAACAGTATCCCTTTTGAAGAGGCTTAAGGATATAGGATATAGTTCCAGTCCTGTTCCAAACCAGCATCCCAAACATGCTTCGGGTGGGACTTTTTGGTCATCTCCCTCAAAGTGCATTTGTGGGGTTCCCCAGGGATTGTTTTTTTCTCCCACTTCAGCCATCAAGAGATTCAGGGTTTGATGTCACCAGTATGCAGGTGACACCTAGCTCTGCATCTAAAATTCATCCACATCAGATGAGGCAGTGCAAGTACTGGAGCCGTGTTTGGAGTCAGTGAAGGCTGCATGCAGCCCAAGTAGCGATGGGCAAAAAATGTTTTGTCATTTTTGCAATTCGTATGAACTGCGAAGCTTCTAACATTCACGCTAAAATAGAATATTGGATATATTCGAAAGCGGAAATTTGCATGTGAAGCAAAAGCTTTTGTGTGTTCGTTGAAAGCTTTGATAAATTCGCGAAGGTGAATTTGTGGATTCTTAGCAGATTTCGGAGCAGATTCAGATGAACACAAATTTCCATCCCATTTGCTTTGATGTGAAGCAAATGGAGGGGGGCGGGGCGCATGCACTTCCTTAGGCCCAGGAGACTGATATTCAGCCCAGATAAGATTGCCTCAGCTCTTGAATCCGAGAAGGTTAGAGATATCCTGTTCTACACAGAGTGACACTCCCCCGAATTGATGATTTTCTGGAGTAAAAAGCTTTAGACTTTTTTTTGTCTCGAATCTCAGCTGCAGCACATTCTACTATTTTTGGCCCGCCCTTTATCAAGTTTCAAAGGTTCAATCACTGGAGGAAATTAGAAGTTTATCATCTCTGGTTTTTAAAATTATTTAAAGCAGCAGCGTTACTGCTACTGGAATAAAAGTCAATTTACTTCTGCAGGGTGTTTTTTTTTCTTTTGATGAGGGGAGGGAATATGCACAATTTTGCTATAAAAAGAGTGGTACATGTGTAATGGGGTACACACTTCAATTATATATATTTTTTAAAGCTGTGCAAATGCCCAGATGGTGACCTCAAGGGCTTCTTGTTGCTCCTCCAATTATCTTATGTTTGGCTGCATCCAGATGTCAGTTACTTCTTCTGCTATATTTGGATAATCTGAAATAAAGCATGGAAATACTGGAATATCCAAATGTACTGAAATTAAGCAAGTGATGTCTAGATGCAGCCTAAGTTTAGATATGTACTGCTCAGGGTATGAATCCCACACCTCTGAGCAGGACTACTTTAGGGCATAGTGACCCAGGATCCTTGTCCTTTCAGCTGGTGTCTCCTGAATTACCAGTTACACCTGCTGAAATCTTTTCTACACAACAGTCTGACAAAGTGACAGCTGGACCCATTTGGGCACCACCAATTAGGCTGGTCAAAAACAAAGGGAAATAGGGTTCTCTCACACCTGTCATTTAGGAACCATACAACTAAGTTTTAATCCAGCTTCAGCCCATTGTCAGAATGAAAGAACTGCAAAGTGACTAGCTGTTTTCTTTTTACATTAACTAAAGACATCCAGATGGGGAGAAAGTAGTACCAATATGGCACTGCTATAGTCCCACTCCCCCCTTCCGCAAAAAAGCACTGGAAATTAATGCTGGAAAACCTGGTGCTGGACTTGCTTCTTTCTTGCTTTCTGAATGGAACTGCAATCATAGCTCTATTCACTGTGGGTGCATGGAGGTTGAAACAAAAATCTACATATGGGCAGTCACCAACACACACATCCACTAGGCATTTGGCTAGCAACAGAAAATGGTGGGGGACCAACACCTATGTTGTCCCTTGCTAGTGGGTTATTTGGCTACCATATAGAGGTGGCCTGAAAAAATCCACCTTGGGAGGTGGGAGTGAAACTAGCTTAAAATTTAGGGCTGCGTCACGCAGAGCAAAAAGACAAGCACCTTTGAGGTATCTCTGAGTGGGATTGATACACCAGTCTGCCCCTCCCTCCTCTCTAGAGAAGGTGGAGGAGAAAAGGATTCCAAACGGGGCCGCACACACTTTCTAGAGGTGCCCCTTTGATAAGGTCCGAGCACAGCCTAGGTGTAGATGGGCTGTAACAGTAGGGTACAATGGCACTTCAGCAGGCAGGGGTAGCTTGTAACGTATTATAAATAAGCCTAATTTGCCCAGATCTTTTCTTCAAAAGTTACTCAAAGCGCAGAGCCCTTGTATCTTTTGCACTCGGCCATCCTATTTGGGAAGAAGCGCGTAGAAAAGAGCAAGCACGAAAAAGGCTGTTCTGGCATTTGCCCCAAAGAGCTGAAAAAGCTATTTTGGACTACTGCCTGCATTACCTAAGGCTGATATCACGACTTCTCAAGCTCAGCCCCGTGCAGCATCGCAACTTGACCCAAGTGAGAAGAAAGGAGGGCCGAAGAAATAACAACTCAAAAGGCCGTGGTCACACTTAAGGTTTAATCCAGCATCAGTCCACTTTCAGAGCGAGAGAATGCATCAGCAAAGTGACAAGCTGTTTTCTTTCAGTGTTAAATAACCCAGAAAATCCGCCTTTGGGAGAGAGAATGTGGAAAGAAAATGACTGGTCACTCTGCTGATGCGTTCTCTCGCTCTGAAGGTGGAATGAAGCTGGATTAAACCTTAGGTACGTCGAGCGGTAGTTCCTTCTGTCTGAACAGAGCGGCAGCGCTATTCTCCCGCCGACCTTTTGGAGGAGCGCGGAGCTGCTTCTAAAACACGAAAGCGGAGTCCACACGCGCAGGCATCTGCCGCTCCTCCTCCTCCTCCTCCTCCTGGCCGGAAGCAGCGAGCAGGCGGCGCGGTGACGAAGGTGGAAGTCGCGCATGGGAACTGGCTGCTTGTGTGGATTCTCCTGCCCGGAGCGGTAATCGAGTCCGTCGTGGGCTCGGGTGTGGATTCAGCGTTTCTGGCATAGAAGTGGGTGGTGCGGACGGTCAGCGTGTGCGGCGCGATGGGAGCAGGAGGCTGGTTGCTCTGCCGGCGCGCCCTAAGGCTGCGACGAATGTACGGTAAGGAACCCATAGCGCGCTCGACGCGTAACAAGCTAAAACTGGACCGCCCGGTGTGGCTGAGTTTGGGTCCCTCCTCTTTAGTTCCGTCTCATTTGTCTTGCTGTTTACAAACGGAGTGATCGACGTACACAGGGATTCCCTCTCCCTCTCTCCTTGCAATTTCACATTTACAGAGTTAAATGTTCGGGATCCCATAGGGAAAAGGTCTCTTACCTTTAACAGCAGCGTAGAAGAGGGAATCGCAGAAGCTGCGTTAGAAGCTCCGCATGCAGAACCAAATGCCATCGTCTACCCGTTTATGCAAAATTTGGGAACCCTGACCTGGATTTTGTGCAGCAACCTCTGATTAAACAGCGCAGATGTAGTGTCACTATTAATTACAGATGGAGGTGGAGTAAGCCTTTTTTGTTACCTCAACCATCACAGTCTCCTAATAATGTTTCCCAAATTTCAGTTTCTCTTGAAAATTCCTTGGTTGGAGCAAAGCACCGTTTAAGGCCGATTAGTGATGTAGGAGGCTAAAATGTTACTCAACTAGTATGGGGTATTTGCCATTTCTAGTACATTTACGTCAATTTGTAGTTGTTTTTCTGTAGTAACTTTAGGCACGTGTACACCACAAAATTTAGCACATCTCTAATGCTGGCGCTCAGTTCGAGCAAGTTTTTGCTTTGGAAGAAATTGCGGGAGAGGAGCACTAGATTTAAGTGGAAATCAGGCAGTTAGGATGAGGAAGGCAACATCTTCAATTGAATTACAGTGTAGTAGTCTGGTTCTGTTCCAGATTACATTGACTTTAAGGGAGAAGGGTGCTTAAAGAAAGTTAGTGGAGGAAAGGAATCTGCATTCAAGAGAGTTCAGGGGGCAATGGAAGAGCAGACAGCAGCTGTGTCTGAATTCCATACTGTGTAGATGTCAGTCCAAATTCAACCACCACACAGATTCCAGCCCTCCTCAAATAGGGGTGAATACAGTGGGGTGGCTTAAGAGAAGCCTTGCTGGATCAGGCCACAGCCCATCTAGTCCAGCATCCTGTCGCACACAGTGGCCCACCAGTTGCCAATGGGCATCTCAAGCAGAGACAAGGACAAACCTTCTCCTGCTCTCGAGTCCCAGCAAATGGCCTTAGAAGCGCCCCAGTTCCTCCCCCCCCCCAGCCTGAAAGATGCACCTAGGCATTCGTTCTAGTAGCCATTGAAAAATTGGAACTGAAGATCTCAAGCGCTGGCTTTTTGCTGTTCCCTGTTCCCTCCCACACCATTTTCCTTTTGTTTCTTGTCTCTTTAGATTGTAAGCCTGAGGGCAGGGACCTGTCTAAGATTAATATAATATTGTAACCCGCCCTGAGACCTTCGGGTATAGGGCGGGATAGAAATACAAACAAACAAACAAACAAATAAATAATAATTGATACATCTGTCATCCATAAATTTGGCTTGAGAACTTTTGGACACCAAGAAATAATTTCCCATGAAGCTTTGAGGAAAGCTCTTGGTCGCAGCCTCGCTGCCAGTGTTCTTTGGAGACATCTTTTCCAGCACCCAAATAGCCTGTGCACCAAAATTCTGTTTTGGACCAAAAATTCTTCAGGAAGCAAAAATAGTGCATAGGTTTTTTTCCACAGGAAAAAAAGCCACAAAAAAAGCACTCCAAACTCAGCTCACTCAGGAATCCAGTCACCAGTCATAGTATAGATACACTTCAGCACATAAGCAAAAGTACTCAGAATTGCATACAATCATTCAACCCCACCCAAACAGCCACACCCACCAATGACCCACTACACCCCTGACATTCCACACAGAAAAACAATGACAAGCATTGAAGATTCACTAAAGCCCCAGTCAGAAGTCACCAGAAGACCCAAATGTACAATTAGATGTTAGTTATCAGTAAATTTGATTATTACAACATTTTCAGTGTGAAACTGCTGCTTCCTTCCTTTTTTTAGGCTATCTCTGTTGCCAGCTCTCTCAATTAGCCAGAGGAGCCTTCCTTAATAACTCTAAAAGCCATCAACAGCGTAGTATATCTGTAGGTTTGACTGAAGCAAGAGAAAAAATGTAAGTATAATTTTATAATTGAAAAATCCCACTATGATCAACATCCTATCAATAACTCAACGTACCTGAGGTTCTATTATGGATTTTATATATGTCATAGGAAGTTGGAAATTAAACTAATGTCAGCTTCATGCTTTCAATAGCATGGGAGCCTCTAACACTGATTCTGAGCAGTTATGCTGATACATTTTTTTTGTATGTGTGTGACACTCCATTTAGTGCAACTGCTGCTGCCACCAGGTTGTACCCTTATTTGTTTATTGTATTTCTCTCCTATCCTGTGCCCAGAAGTCTCAGGGTGACTTACAGTGAAATCAGTATAAAAACACAGTTAATGAATACACTTCACCAGATGTGTCAGTGTATAAAGTGAGGGCATCTGGTGCATCTCAGAGGGACTATATGCATCTCTATAATCGAGGGACTAGTTTTAGCAAGTGATAATCTTGAATGCTACTTTGTTCTCCTAGGCCCTTTTTGCCCTGGGCCTTATTCTAAACTACGTTCCGGAATAGGAGCCTACTGTCTGCATGCTGGTGTAGACTTTGGCAGGCCCTGTCCAAGCCAAGTGCAAAAAGGCCCTAAGAAACTATTCACGTTTTGGTTAAGCGTAATTGGTGTATGATATGACAACAGGATTATGATAATACTCCTCTAGGCATATCCTTATGAAATATTTACACGCGTGTGCATTGGTGTAGGTCTGATGTAATAAGGCTTTCCATGCATAGGTCTCTTGCCAACCAACCATACAGTACTTCACATACAACAGTGGATCCAAAGGAGATGAAGAAATTCCAACTTCTGGCTCACAAGTGGTGGGATGAACAAGGAGAGTATGCAGCACTTCATTCTATGAATGACATTCGAGTACCATTTATTAGGTAAAGGCATTAGAATGTTTCTCTTTCCGCACATCTGCCAGGAATCTAAAAAGAGTAAGGAGTTCCCACTTCCTAAAAGAAGTACAGCTACTGTCTGAAATAACAGACCTATTATTCTGCTTTTATTTTTGATAAGTATAAAATTCTTCTCATTGAGGCTATAAACTTTAAGTGATAGGCAAAATAAACAGTGCCATACATCTCCACTGAAAGGAAAGCAGATGTCATTATGCAGCAATGCAATCCTAAGCAGGGGTGCATCCTGACATGTTAATACTGCACCCTGGAATGTGCAGTAGCGTGCGGGTGATGGACACCACAATCAGTCATAGCGGCGACACATCCGATCGCTGCTGCCCACTTACCTTAATGCTGGTAAGAGAACACTCGCTGTGCAGCGTGAGGAAAATTCTGATCTTCCCACCAGTCCAGGCAGGACAGTGAGGAGATGAGAGCAGGAAGGACAACTCAAATCCAGTTGGCTGCCTCATCCTCCGACTCAACTGTTTCAGCTTCCGATGAAGGAGCTATGGAGGCTGTTTTTAGTTGGGACAGCAGGTCATATCTTTATAGCAGGTAAGCTGCAATTTTTCCTTTAACTGCAGATTTATTCCACAAGTCTGGAGGGGAGCCAGGGGTGTTTTTCCACTGTCACTAAAAGTACCCATTAATGGGTACGTAGTGGCATTTTTGTACCCATTAATGGGTACTTAATGGGTACTTCTAGTGACAGTGGAAAAACACCCCAGGTCTGCATAAATAGACCTGGTCTGAGTGGTTCATGCTCTCAGATTAGGATTGTATACTTATTTGAAGAATAAGAATTAGAGATGTGATAGTCTGAACAAACTCATTGGTTGTCCTGTAGACTAAATTTCTTTTCCATTCTTTTTTCTGGCTCCGGCTTTCCAAAAACTTAGTAGCAATCATTTTAATATGGTGGTTGCCTCTTACCCCATTTTCCACACACAGTCAAAGATCCGGATCTTCAAGATCCAGATCTTTGAGATGGGGTCCACCTGGAGATCTCCATCTTGAAGAGCCCTGAAGACCCCATTGTGGACACCTTTAATCGGGTCCACGTGAAATCCAGATTTAAGGGCCTGAAGGACCCAACAGTTTGAAACTAACAGTATTGGTGTTTATAAAGTGAATGGAGGTGAACAAGTAAATTTCTTTGTTACCCTTCCAAGCAATAAAAATAACATTAACTTTTAAAATTGGCCTCATCTTAGCAATGAAATACTAGCAAAAGCATCTCTCAATCCATGACATCTTCTAATCAACAAAATGAGAACATTGTTTCTTGAATGTGAAAGAGTAAAATGTTGTTTTAGTAGTAAGAAGGCCACCCACTAGCATCCTTAGCTTTTGTTCATTAAGCTAAGCTATCTCATTTCCTTATTTGAAATAAAAAGCTTTGTAATACGTAGATACAACTGATTTACTCAAAGTTCTTTACTGAAGGAAAGTCTTAATTCCCACTTGTTTTGTGTAAGAGATACAGTTTTAAACATGAGAAATGACCATCAGCTAGGAAGCCCTCTCTCTGGCATGACAATCTTAGATGTTGGATGCGGCGGTGGTTTGCTAACTGAGGTAAGACTACATTTTTTATTTCTTTTATCCCCAACTTTAATAGCCAGTGATTATTTCTTCCAAATACCTGCTGCATTCTGCATATTGTTGTATGTTGTTGGATTCAGATACAGTGGTACCTTGACATACGAGTTTAATTCGTTCCGTAACCTTGCTCTTATGTCAAATCGCTCGTATCTCAAAGCAATTTTCCCATTAATCCATTCCAGCTCCCAAAACACCACCTCAGTTGTTTTTGTTATGTACTGTACTGTATTTACATACTCGTATCTCAAATCTTGCTCTCATCTCAAAGCAAAATATTACTCGCTCGGCGGCTTGTATCTCAAAACACTTGTATGTCAGGGCACTTGTATGTCGAGGTACCACTGTAGTCATAAATCACTTGGTTGGGCAGGTATTATGTAGGTACAGTAAACTTTCACATCTGTGAAGGTTACATTTGCCCCAAATCTTTGCCAGTAACAGAACCACCACAGTGGGCCCAACCACAAATGGCAATAAATGTATGCAGCGTAAACAAGCACCCCATCCCTTAACCTCATGAATGCACAAGATCTTGTCTTGCAAGTAATGAGATTTCCCCCCTTGTGCATAACTGAAGAGTTTGCTGTGTTTATTATGTACAGGCAGGAATTTTTGTCAAGTCACCGGAAGGGTAGAGTTTATTGTGCAAAGCTAAAATGTGAGGATGTGCATGAACTAATTTTTAGTAGTTCAGATTGAACTTAACCACACCTGGAGATGGATGTGATGAATGAATATTCATTCTGTAATGAATATAGAACCACTGGCTGGTTCAACAGACAGGTTTGGTGGTTTGCAAACCAGTTCATCATACCCGTGATCAAGTTCCTGATGTCCCCTCATCCCATTCTGGATTTCCCTGTACTGCATGACTGGTCTTCCCCAGTTACATGGCAGCTTCCTTATACTGTTTTACCATGCACCCTGCTTCACACAGGGCTGGGCTGTTGCCAACAATTATCCAACATGCTGGTCTGCCTGCCTTGACAGATTGGAAAGAATAAACTGGTCTGAATGCCTGTCACTTCAGTTTGGTAGCAAAAAGAGCACCTCCCTTCACGAAGTTTGCTGTGGTACCAAGTGCCACGAACCACCTCAGTTTGTACAGCCTGCATTCATAAAAAACTGTTCATGCATGCACATTTATATTCAAATTTTGGTTGGGGCAATCCATGGGTAGATTTTCCACTATTTTACTCTTTTATTTTGCAGAAAGCCCTCCTCCAAGTTAACTGCTGAAAGAAATTGAGTCATAGTCTCATTGCACTTTAAAAAAAACTATATTTTTGGTCGCATGAAACAATTTTTAATGTAATTGGCACTTCTCTATTCAGGATTCTTAATTATTCCTTCAAATAAATAATCATAGACATTTATGCTCAGAAAGTCTTATCTCCTTAATAAGTCTAAAGTTATTTAAGCAAGATATTTAAGTCAGCGTGTTGTCCCAGGTGTAATTATTTTTAATTATTAGTGGGACATGAGGAACCTGCAACATTACTGTTTAACATAATCTCTTCAATAACTTCAAGTAATTTTCTGATTTATTAGAAAACACTTTTCTGTTTTCTTTTCTTTTTTTTAACACAGCAGTTAATAACCTGTTTATGGTGTTAGCCCCTAGGTAGACTAGGAGCTTCAGTTACTGGAATTGATCCTCTGGAGGACAACATTAAAACAGCGGAACTGCATAAGTCATTTGATCCAGTTCTTGCTAAGAGAATTCAGTACAAATCCTGTACACTTGAGGATATTGTGGAAGACTCATCAGAAACATATGACATTATTGTTGCCTCTGAAGTGGTGGAACATGTGGTTGATTTGGAAACATTCCTCAGGTGTTGTGGCAAAGTGTTAAAAGTGAGTTCAAGAAAACATATTTAAAGAAAATCAAGCTCCTTTATTATAAGAGTCCTTTTGTATATAACTTTGACTTGGATCAGATACAGAAAAAAAAGCATCCCTGAAGCTTAGAGAAGGTTCAAGGTGGGATTGTTCACACACAGCCCCTCCCCTGAACATTCTGTGTCAGAAAAGGTGGAATAGAGAAGGCCTTGGAACACAAGGACCACACACACTCTGTTGCTATGCCTGAACACAGCCTAAGATTCTAATTCTTATTTTATGGTGTTTTATCCTGCTGCTCCTTCATGAATCAACAGTTTTCCTCCTGTTTTATTGTTACAACATTCTTGTGAAGTGGATAAGATTTAAAGGCACTAATTGGCCCACCAGTGAGTTTCCATGACCAAATGTGAGTCCAAACTCAAGCTTTAGCCTGGCATTCTAGTAGCTCTACTATGTTGGCAGTGTAACAAAATCTTTTAGATCTTTGTAGTTTGCCTTTGCCCAGGTCACTGTTTTCTTATGAAATAATGCATAAGAATAGATATATAAGAATAGATATTTTTAAATACTGTAGTTTGTGGGTGTTAAATAAAATACAGAATGCCTTGTTTTTTATTTCTCCGAAAGGGTCAAGGCGGACACCAGTAGGCTATTTGTTTACATTTGTTTATGGACCACTTTTGGGGATCGAGGGGGATTTGTGACCTTTAACCTGTACTTATGATCACACCACTGAAGGACCACTACTACCTTGCTTTTCTGTAGTGTTATGCTTGATTGTGCTATTAAAATAGGTTGATTTTGATAGCCAAAAGCAGCTGACTATAAATATGCTCCCATTGATCGGGAAACACCGTTTCATTACAATAAGCGAATAGAGACAAAGGCCATGGAATGTTGCTTCTTAGAAGTGTGCTGAAATCGTATTTATATGCAGTTTATTTACTTATCATAGAATCATAGATTCTATGGTACCTTTAGGGTCATCGAGTCCAACCCCCTGCTCAATGCAGGATTTCAAAATCTGGCAACAGTCCTTAATGTTAATGCTGTCTGTTGTACATGAGGGCAGCATTTGATAGTGCTGTCTGTAAATGACCGGTGTGCAAAAAAGGTTGTTTTTTTTTTCTAATTAGCCTGAAGGGTCCTTGTTTATTACTACAATCAACAAAACACAGCTGTCCTATATCTTTGGCATTGTGGTTGCTGAGAGAGTCCTGAGTATTGTTCCAGCAGGCACCCACGAGTGGGAGAAGTTTGTTTCCCCTGAGGAGCTGGAGCGACTCCTAGAATCAAGTGAGTATTTAAGCGCTAAGGAAGGTGCATAGCAACTAGCTTAGTTTTCTAAAATATAATTGTTTCATGGAGACAACACATCTCACAGACCAATCCTGCCTGGCTGTGGCTGGCATTTGCATCTGCATTTCGGAATATTTATTTGCATTTTTATTACACCCTATACTCAAAGGTCTTAGGGCAGGGTACAGCAATAGAGACAAAATATAAAATGCACATAGTAGAAGTAATAACTGAATGTGGAGAGAGGAAGATGTTCTTCAGTCGAAGGCCAAGGTAAATAAGCAGGGCCCCTCTTATGTCCTTTTATTTGTTCTTTGTTTGGTCAAAAAACAAAAAGTAAGCATAAAACAAATGTAAAACTCCTCATCCATACAGTTGGACAGTAAAAGGTCTCCATTGTTTAAAATTATTTCTGGTAGGAAGGCACTAAAAAGTATTTTCCTGGAGTTTATTGTAACTGTTGGATCTGTTTAGTTGATAAGTCACTCTTCTTTTCTTTGTTTTTCCCCTCTCGATCCCTTACAGATGGTTTTATAGTTAAGACAGTGAAAGGAATGTTGTACAACCCACTCTTTGGGTCTTGGAGCTGGACTGAAAGTACAAGTATTAACTATGCACTCCATGCTGTGAAATCAAGTATGCAAAGTCAACCGGACGCAGAAGAAGCCTCCCAGGAGAACAAAGCCTAAATTTGGCACTGCTGCTTAAACCTTAATGACTACATGTAGAATGGAAATGCAAGAGGCTCGTATTAACTGTAGTAGAAAACCAGGATGGAAGAAGCTGGATGTCAGAAGGTGCCTTGTCTTTCTGGGGAAAGGATCGCTCATCTTCCACATTATCAGATTTACAAAACTGAAGAATGAGCCGTCCTGAATAAGGGGGTTAGGAATATACCTTCATGTTGGGTGTTCTTTGTAAGTGACTGGGAATCGTGTTTCGCTGTGAAACACTTCTTAAAATGCATGAGACTTGAGTATTTACTTTCAAAGACTATAAAGTTACTGGATTAAAATGGGACATTTTGGAAAAAGGGCCGAGTTGTTTTTATTATCCATATGTGGCACTGTTTGTGTATGAAGAGGTTTCTTTAAGAATGGAGCTCTACTTATTTTTTATTTGGGAGTAATCTCAATTCACTTGGGCGTTCACACACCACTAACAATTCCAGCAATAAGAAATGAACAGAAGAATTGGAACTGAAGACCTCAAGTACTTGCTTTTTGCTGTTCCCTCCCACACCATTTTCCTTTTGTTTCTTGTCTCTTTAGATTGTAAGCCTGAGGGCAGGGACGTGCCTAAGAGTAATATAATATTGTAACCTGCCCTGAGACCTTCGGGTATAGGGCAGGATAGAAATACAAATAAACAAACCTCAGATGGACGAAAGGACTTTTTCTTGGGCTGTTAATAAGAGGCTGCTATTTAAGATATAGGGAAAGAAGAGTTTCTTACCCTGCTGACAAGTAGGGTGAGGAAATGACTGTGCCTTAAAGTGAGTAACATGTTGTGAATTTATGGCAAAATTCAGCTGTTAATTCTTGGCTTTATTTGTATTTCTGTCCCGCCGAATACCCGAAGGTCTCGGGAAGGGTCAAAATAAAAACAGATTTTTAAAATGACTACAGAATGTGACAGTGCTTGCACGGGGCAGCATGATGCAGCTGCTGTTGTGTGCTTTGTCACCTGGTCACTGTGACAATGGTCAATGCACATGGCTATTGGCGTAGGGAAGCAATTGCCGCTAGTACAGTAGTGATCATTCACACTTACCCAGTTCCAGGTAAATTTGGGATGGATCGGGTGTTCTGAAGGGGCAACAAGATCCTAAATGTGGTATTATGTTATTGAAACTTTGGAATGGAAAATAGGTTCCAGAGGAATATTCCAGAAATTGTGGTAAGATTAAAAACTATAATAAAGCCACTCCAGTGTTATCAGTACATATTTTAAGATGTCTGGTAGGGATGCTCCTCTTTAGCCTGTTTTTGTGTATGGAAGCACTCTCGTCTTCTGCACTGCAGTCTTGTTCAGCTATTTTAAGTCTTTGTTCCATATGTTTTAACGAGACCTCTAGCCAGACTTGAGAACTTAGGATATAGGGTGGTAAAAATGCAAAACAATAATAGAAACCACTTCTAGCAGGATGTTTACTACAAAGCCACAAATGCTTTTTACTAAAATAGCTGTTGCCTCTCTATGGAGACAACAAAATCTCATTTGAAATTAGTATCAATATTTTATGTAAGGATGCAATAGCACCATTTGTGCCTAATCATGGGGGCGGAAGATTGTCCGTGCAAGCGCATCAAGAAGATGGCAATCGCCTTTGTGATAGATGTCTGCTTGGCAGATTGTGTTCTAGGTTTGTGACATGAAATGGGTTTAATGATTGAATTAAGTTTCCAAATGGAATGCTTTAGTTGAAATAAATTTCTGTCTCCATTTTTTCCTTTGCAGTCTATAAATGATAACAGTGGTGCTTGTAATGATAGAGGATTTTACCATTCAGTTTCTATATTTCCAGTAACAATTCTGCATTCTTTTAACCAGACTCTAGTCAAATAGCTTTTCTTAATGGTAAGAGGGAGTGTGGTCAATTATATTTTGCTATAGCATTAGAACTATTAGACACAGACCACTGTACCAGATCAGAAATTGTACTAAGCTTTCTTCCCAAATTGTAGTGGGAAAGGGCCTCTGGGTGGGGTCTAGTTTAGACCACAGCCGTGTGCAGAAGGGACACTCCTAGTATGCTTGCTGATCCAGTATACTAGCCATTGCATAACTGTAGCTGAAGGTCCAGTTATTTAAGAGAGAACAGCAGTTGCCAGCAAAATGATGATGGTAGTCTTGCTGGCCCAGGAAAGATCTTAGTTATGTCCAGGAATTCTTTGAAGGGCTTCCTGTTAGATGTCAGTTTGCATCACAATTTCATACACCACAGTAGTTTCTCTGTGGTACGCTAAGGAGGGGGCTGTACATAGGAAATCTGGATAGCTTGAAATACAATCTTTTTAAAAGTCTGTTGGCTTTTCCCCATAGCATCACAAAAGAGGATGGCAGATTTCTGTCGTCTGCTGACAGTGAATTGATTATCTGCACTTTTTCTCTTTGTGCCTCCAGCAGGTACCTGGATGGTCAATTCGGAGCTATGCCAGTGCAGGCCACAACAGACACAGCATGGCAAAAATACTTCAGTGCTTTTAAGAAAGTGGCCCCATAATTTCTTAACTCCATACGGATAGGAGAAACCATAGAGTTACTGGCCCTGTAACTTCTTAATTCCATATGCTTAGGAGAAACCATAGATATACCTCTCTTGAGATGTAGTAACCTTACAGTTCCCATACAATCACTGCTTCGTGTTTTCAGTTGTGGGTATGAATTTCATTCTGCTGAGATTCTTAAATACACAGGATTGAAGCTACCCTTAAAAAGAAGTTAATTGGAAAGCTAGATGTACACCATTAAAAAAGGGAACATTTGAACCAATGCTCCTGGGAAAAGAATGAGCACAAGCGAAGGGGCTATAGCCCAATGGTTGAAGTCTACTTGCAGGAGTCTCTAGTTTAATGCTGGTATTTTTTAGGACTGGGACTGTTGTCTAGTCTTGCGCACCTGCTGCCAGTCCATGTAGGCAATATTATACTGATCCAGCTGCTGGAAATGTGTAATGATCACAGATGTTAGTTCCCTGTGCTTCGGCCTATGGCCATAAAAGAACCGGCAAAGGATAACAATGGGATTCTTCAGTCTAATGAGCCCTTCCTCCCTTGTATGCAGGCGCAGGATTGGATCCTGGTTCCTCTGATATGTTCATAAATGGGCAAATAATGTCTTTCTGAGGGTAGTCCTCTGCTGGAAAGGGAGAACTGCTTCCATAATGGCTAATTCCAGACTGAACCTCTCATTTTAGGAGCTATTCAGTTTTCGCTGTATCTGTTGAGAGGTCATGCTAAAAGAGTATTCTGACTTTTATTTCAGATAGGGTGTTTTTCCACTAGCACTAGAAGTACCCATTAAGTACCTATTAAGGGTACTTAATGGGTATTTCATGGGTCCTTAATGGGTATTCTAGTGCTAGTGGAAAAACACCCATAGTTGCCTATGGGACAAGTGAATGGCCTTTAGACTTTGCAATAAGCACATGTTCATTTTTATAGATTATCTAGCACAAGTAGTACACTGAGGGGACTTTCACTCTGTGTAACCCAAGTATTTTGGGTGGCCCTTAGAAGGCTAATGTAATAAGAACAGTGGTGGAGTGGGTAGCTGTGTCCTCTACCTTTCTAAGGTAGCCAGGATGCATGGCCTCAGCAGGGATTTTAGGCCCATCGCATCATCCCCAGTCTCAATGTCCTTTTAGCAAAACTGAGGGGGGGGGGAGTTCCCTTAGTGGGTCCTCTTGTGCTAAGTGGAAAAACACCCCTAGTCGGGAATTATTGGGCCCAGGCTGGTAGGAACGTCCTACCCATGATCCTAAATTGCATGGTCTTTGCACTCATTACATGCTCTTTGAATGCTGGTTTCTCTAGGAAAGAAAGGTGCCTTAAAGTTAGTAGGGGAATCCTTTAAAAAACAAAGCACCCGCTTGTTTATCAATCCGGGTTTTGCCACAGGATGCTGCTGCTCCCCACCTGAAGCCAAGTCACGTGACGAGGTCCAGGTTCACGTCCTTAAAGCTGCAGAGCGCAACTCGCGTGTCGAGCAGGCGCTGAGCGCATCGAGGGTCGGTCCGCTCCGTGCAGGCAGGGCAAGCCGGCTCAACATTCCTAATAAACTCATCCGTGGCCACCAATCTGCATCAGTCGCCCCTCTCGGCTTGTCCAATGGCTTGAGGTCCACCCCGTCTTGTACTGCCCAGCCCTGCCCAGCCGCGGCGAGCGACCTTCTCCATCCTCGCCGCAGCCGTCGCCCTTGTACAAGGAGGGGCGAAAGAGAGGGGATCGGGGCGGAGGCTCTGGGGCGCCAGGGACCGGCGGGAGGGAGGGAAGGACAAGAGGACAGCAGCGGGAGAGCCATGCCGGCAGCCCACTCTGTTCCATACGAAGGCACAAAGGCGGGATGCAGATGCAGCGAGAAAGTGTGCCCGCCGTTGTTGCTGGGGGTGATGGCGCAGGGATCGCCAAGGAGACCCGTGGGCACGGCTGATGCTTCCTCCCTCTTCCTCTTCCTCTGCCGCTGAGCTCCCAGCTGGCTGCCGCGGCCGCCTCCCTCCTCCGCCTCCAGCTCTCCTCCCCGATCGGCGGCAGCGGCGGCAGCAGCAGTGCCAGCCAGCCAGCCAAAGCAGCCCCACCACCTCGACGACGCCTGGCCGCCTGTCCCTCATGCGGACGGCCCTGGCGCCTCTCGGTGGGCCACCGGCAGCCCGCGCCGCGCAGCATGCCCTGGGGGGTTGGCTTCGCCTCCTCGTCCAGGTCGTGCGTGGCGGATCTCAGCCGGAATCAGACGCTCTGGTGCGCGGGATCCGACGACCGCTTCTCCTTTTATGGGGAGATCATCGCTTTCCCTCTGCAGGACTACGGCGGGATCATGGCGGGGCTGAGCTCGGACTCGTGGTGGAAGAAGACGCTGTATTTGACTGGGGGCGCCTTGCTGGCGGCCGCCGCCTATCTGCTCCACGAACTGTTGGCCATCAGGTGAGCGAGAGGCCGAGGGTCTTCGGGGCGCGAATAGCGAGGAGAGGGAGGCTGGCTGCTCGTGGTCGCATTTGGCGCTTTACCGGGGGTGGGAAGCGTAGGGCTCGGGGATTGTGTACACCTGCAAGGCCTGGATACCTGAGAGGCCGGCCCTCCGTGTGGGGCGACGCTCGGCTCCGTCGCACCCTGTTTATATGAAATAGGGCACATGCGGCTAAAGAGCCTCTGAGCATATGTAGAGTTCGTTTCCAGCACTAGGTAAAGGCAAGGGTGAGAGAAACTCCATCTATGACTGTTATTCAGGTGGACTCCCAGCATTCCTTGCATTTGCAAGGGCTGCCTGGCAAATTGTATGGAGGAAAATATCCCTGATTTGGGGGTGGGTGGAACGTGTTACTTACACTGCTTTTATTTTTTTAATCTGTCAGACTAGGAGAGAAATAATACAAACAATATATCAAGAAGAACTGTGGATATGGCCCACTAAACAGGGTTTTTGTGAAAATGGGGTGAAAATAGTTGCTGATAATATTAAAACTGATTAGGCAAGGGATGGATGGGGTACATGACCACTGCATGAAAGGGAGGTGAACCAAAGCTACTTCCATACTAGATGCTTCCTCTTAGTTTTGCCATTGATTTACGCATCCCTGTATCTTAACAATGGGTGTGGCCGTAGCTTAGTGGTAGAACATCCACTTTGTATGTGAAAGGTCCGAGGTTCATAGGACACAAGGCCAAGAGAACTGAAGGAGATGTTAATTTAGTTATGAAGAACTGAACTTGCCTATCAGGTGTTTCTACCTTTCTGTGCCTTAATATAGCTCATGCTAGGGAAAGCATTTTAGAACTACGCACTTCCATTAATGTTAAAGTGCAGTAAAATAAGAGTTGGGGGGAAAACATTTTAACAATTCCTTTTAAGTACAGTATGTAATTACAGAAATATTACATGGCGGTCCCTTTTCTTCAGTGATCATAGTCTATCATTAATGCAAAATGGTGATTATGTCCATTAGGCAAGACTTTTTCTTGTCCAACACCTTGTTTTCTGTCATTCTCTCAGGTGGGTTCATGTTGCATTGAAAGTATTGTCCCTCATGTTGATTTTCACAAACTCAGCTTGTTATCTTATGGTTTTGCCTCCTAGTGAATTAGAATATCAGCGTGAAACTTTTAAAATCAATTCTTTCACCAGCTCTTCGTTTTCAGTACTTTATGAATTAATTTGTTTTGGATTTTCCAGAATAAAAGCTGAAAACATAAGTCATGCTGGGTTTTTATCATGATACAGTTTCAATACAAGTCCAGTGATTGTTTTCGTTTTTGCTCTTGGGCATTACTCAGTGGTAATTATTGGTTTAACCTACTTTATGCTATCTTTGTAAAAACTTTCTGAGATACTTGAGGACCAAGGGGCAGTGATCAGGGCCTTGTCTTCACTTATCTCTAGCGGTGTCTTGTGGAGGGTGTTAAACCACCGCATCTCTGCTTTCAGTGGTTCAAGGCACCTTGAGCAGTCCGGTCCAATAAAGATGTAAAGGCTGTTCTTCAAATGAAGGGCACAGTTTTGTACTCTCTGGAATGCCTCAGTCATCATTGGGTGCTTTTGTACTCCAAAATGTTGGCATAGAGGCACCTGTTGATGTGGTGAATGAGGTACTTTAAGCGAGGTGCCCCCCTCCAATTTTCCCATGCTTGACAAGGCGACTGCCTAAGTCAAAATCCCCCAGTGCCCTTTTGTGGTCTGAGGCCTGTGTTTTGTACCAGTGGCTGTTATGTGTGTTTGGCTCATTCTTCTGTTAGTTCTGACAACCATCACCATGAGCTTCAGTTCCTGTTAAGTGGACCTCCTCCACAATCCCTCTAGTCCTCACTTGGAGCTAAAAAAACAAATTCTTCCTATTCCTCTTATGACCAGTTGTTGAACTGCAGCATTGACTATCTGATCCAAAACAGCAAACTTGGTTAGTGTGAGTTTTCAAGATACAGTTCTGGTCAGTTGAGTGAATACAGACCTGTTCCTTTTAAATAGCCAGATGGTGATACTTTAAGACCATGGTCACACCTTCACTTTAAGCCTTCTTCAGTCCATCTTCTGATCATCACGCTTGCACCTTTTCATTTCTAACTGTTTTATTTGTAAACTTTCCACCATCCGTTAAGACTTTCCAGGGTTTGAAACTGCTTTCTGTCACCACTAAGCTGCTAAGCTATGGTTATTGCTTGTTTTGGATAGCCAACTAAAGCTTTGGCCTAGCTCAGATATCAATGAGGAGTTAGGAGGCACAGTAGATTGTGCTTGGAAAAATTATTCCCATCCAAAAAGAGGAAGTAATGTCCCTCCACCTAGCTTGCATATATTATTCATCAATAGTTTGGATGACTGGTATGACAGCTATAATTCACCAGTGTAGATAATAGCACGTAGTGTAATCTGTGAAACAAGTCCTGGCTACAGCCTTAAAACGGTGCTGATGAAGCAGCAAAAACTATGCTACTAAAGTAATGTCAAGACCTTTCAGTCCTTTGGAACCTGCCAGTTATGATCCTGAGTCCTGAACTGGTCTGACTGGGGACAGATTGGATTGATTCACTTATTGTTACACTGACATCTTTCTTTTCGTTCAAGAAGTTCAGTGCAGAGGACATAGCTACTTCCTGTTTCTATTCTTGCTCCTTGAAAGTTGAAGTTCTGTGTGTGATAGCAAACACAGCATGGCTGTGTCCACACAGAGGCCTAAGATGATTAATTCACCTGAAATCTGTCAATAAAAAGAATGCCTCCCAGGTAAGTTTGGGACAGTGCTAGCGCTCACTGGCTGCTAACCCTGAACTTAATATCCATGGGACACTTTCTCCTGGAGGTTAAGAGTGAAAAAGCCCAAAGTCCCAGCTGAACTTGAGACCTACTGGTTGCTTCTTAACTTGAATTACAAGCATCTTTCCAAGCACCCAAAGTACTGTAAATACAGATTGAAGTACAGCATCAACTAGCTTCAAAATGTTAATTTTGTTTTCATGGAAAGTAATTTTGTTTTCTTAACTCAAACTTAAAAACTTACAGTTAAAACTGACTCGTGGACTTATTAATAGTGTCGTAAAATTGCTTCTTCAAGGCTGTGTCCAGACATGTTTATACTGCGCAGCGGAATGAGCAGTCCTGATCGATGCGTCACACCCGACGATTGATGGATCGTTGTGGCGTCGCATTGTCTGATTGGGACTGCGCTCTTATATTAATGCTGGATCAAGGACACTTGCTGTGCAGTATAAACAAAATCCCAAGTTTTGCAGGCAGAACAGTGAGACAAGCAAGATGAGAGCAGGAAAGGCAGCTGAAATTTGATTGGCTGCCTCAACCTGCATGACAGCATGCACCGACTCAGTTCTCGCAGCTCTGATGGGGAAGCTACAGAGCTGCCTCTCCAGTCGGGATGCCTGGTCATTGCTGTGCAGTAAGTATACTGCATGTTTACCTTTAACTGTGGATTTATTTTGCTAGTCTGGAGATAGCCCAAGTCTTTAAGCAACTATCCTGCCTTCTATTTCAATCTTATTTTTATTGTGTAAAGTTCTTTTGGCTGAGGGCTGTGTAGATGGTTCATAATGTTCATGGCCAACCACATCTTCACAGGCCTCATGTTGGTGGTGGGTGTAGTTAGTGTACATTTGCATGTACACACACTCAGAATATATGTAGTACATAGGACTGTTAACCTTTGTCATCATTGTCTGTTATTTGTATACCACAGCAATCTACAGTATTAAACACAGAAAATACAGTTGTTCTCCCTTGCAGAATATTTAGGAATTTTCAAGCCCAAGGCTGGTTCTTGGCCTGCAGCTAAGTGGAGCCTGAACCCACAAAGATGCTCAGGCCATGGTCACACTTTCACCTTCAGTCCGTACTGCGATCACACTGCTCACACCTTTTCATTTTCATTCATTTTATTTGTGGATTTTTCAACTTGAAAAGTCCAAGTGTTCCACAAATAAAATGGATAGAAATGAAAAAGTGTGAGCATTGCAGTCCGAAGATGGGCTGAAGAAGGTTTCAAGTGAAGGTATAACCATGGCCTCAGGAAACATTCCCAAGTGGCAACCACTGAGTGATTCTCTTCTTTGTATGCACATGCCATCTCTTGTGAACACAAGACTATAGAGTGTAACCTTCCCTTTTTCTTTTTATCACTCTGAAACACTGAGGTGGCATTGAAGAAGCAGAAAGAGGTCCTGTTTTGTACCTAAGAGGAGGTTTGATCAGACCACAATCTATTTGGTCCAAAATCTTGTTTCACATAATAAACCCTCATTTGCTTCTGAGCATTCCCAAGCATTCTCTGTGTACAGAACAGAGTGTAGCCCGGTTGAAATCTTAGACGTTTTCGCACGGGGCTGAACGGAACGCGGAAAAGACAGCTGAGGACACGTCATACGCATTGGCCGCGCGCGGCTTGCGTTCCGACGTGTCCGCAGCTGTCTTTTCCGCGTTCGAAATGTAGAGCACTTCGAAATGCTCTACACGCGTTCCAACGCGGACGAGCCGCCCGCAGCCGTTCGGGAGAAGAAGCGTTCGCGCCGCTTCTGTCTCCCGAACGGCTGCCGGCGCGCCTCCGACGCCGCGCGGCTTTGACAGTCAGCTGTTTCTCAAACAGCTGATTGTCGATCTGCCTCCGCGGCTGCCGGCGCGCCCCTTGCCGGCATTTGCCGGCTAAGGCAGCTTCGGGCGCTTTGAGCATTCGCACCCAGACGCTCCGGAACGCGTTTACACGCGTTCTGGCGCGTCTGTGTGTGAACGGGGAAAGCGCCCGAAGCTGGCTTAAGCTTTCCGCCTGAACGCGTTCCGTCTGGAACGCGATTCAGTGCGGAAATGCCTCTTGACTGGGAGGGCCAAAATGGTTGCTTAGTCCAGTCTACTGGTAGACCTCTACCAGTGTTCTAGGTGCTGGTATACCAGACCATGGGGAATGTGAATGCCTCCATGGTCCAATATACAGTACTGGAGGGGGGATCCATTTTGGTGAAGCGTGTCGTTGCACCACTGAAATGGATCTCAGAGCTTTGTAAGCCAGGAATTTTCCTTTCTGGCCACCAGAGCAAGGTGCAGTGAGCTTTGGAGTTCAACCTCAGGGACTGGTCTGGAACAGCCATCTCAATGCAGATGAATTTGCTCTGGCCCAGGGACAGATCTGTCTGAACTGGAATCAGTTCCTTGGATGGGATCAATGCAGGATGCTGCCATTTCTAGAACACCTTAAAGTCTTGAGAAAAACAAACCCTTCTAGTAGTGGTGAAAAGTTAGACAGGGTTTTCTGTGCTGAATGTGAACAGTAGGACAGCAGCCATTGCTTTAATTCATTGTGAATTCTTGGGCAGAACAGTGAATCTTATTAAATGGAGCTTATTTGTAAGGAAACTTGGATGAATTGCAACTGTAAATCCTAGTTACAGTATAGTTTTGTTTTCTTTCTTTGGCTTGGCGCATATTGATGTAGGTTGTAAACACTGCATGTTGTTGTTATTTAGTTGTTAAGTTGCATCCATTTCTTTGTGAGCCCATGGACCTTAGCACACCAGACCTGCCTATCCTCTGTTGTCTCCCAAAGTTTGCCCATGCTTGGGTTTACTGCTTCCATGACAGTATCTATCATCTCTTCCTCTACTGTTCCTTGCACTTTTAGCCTTCAGTCTTTCCTGGTATCAAAGCCTTTTCGAGTGAGTCATGTCTTCTCATTATCTGGCCAAATAATTTAAGCTTCAGCTTCAGTGTTTGTCCTACCGATGAACAATCAGGGCTGATTTCTTTTACTATTGACTGATTTGGGGTGTTTTTCCACTGTCACTAAAAGTACTCATTAAGTACCCATTAATGGATACGAAATGGCATTTTTGTACCCATTAATGGATACTTAATGGGTACTTCTAGTGACAGTGGAAAAACACCCCTGATCTCCTTACAGACTGGAAGAATCTCAGAAGTCTCAGCATGACATTTCAAAAGCATCAATTATTTAGCACTCAACCTTACTTATGGTCCAACTTTCACAGCGTTACATTACTGTTGGTAAAACCATAGCTATGATTACATGGAACTTTGTTGGCAACATGATGTCTCTGCTTTTTAGTCTGCTGTCCAGGCTTGTCACAGCTTTCTGCCAAGGAGCAAGCGTCTTGTTGTTTTTAAATTATAGCTGTAGTCACCATATGCCCAAGAAATAAAATCGGACACTGCTTCCATTTCTTCTCCCTCTGTTTGCCAGGAAGTGATTGGCTCAAATGCCATGATCTTAGTTGTGTTTTTTAAATTGAGATTCAAACCAGCTCTTGGACTACATTCCCCCACACCAAGTAATTCCTTAATTCTTCTTCACTTTCTGCCATCAGAATGGCGTTGTTTGCGTATCTGAGCTCATCTCTTGCCACTTGATTCTTAGAAATAGACTTCCTGTTTGACAGCTATTCCTAAGCAGAAGTTTGGGGCTTGAAAGTATATGAAAAGGAAAACTTTATAAATTTATGGATAATGTGAGATTTCCCCTCTTTTTACTCCATGGTGTCCTAGTGAAGATTTGAGCTGACTATAGATTCGAGCTGATGAGGGCATTGTAGAGATAAAGCCCAAATATTGATTGAAACAAGGGTGAACAGGAAGAAAGAGAAGCCAGCAATTGTGTTCCTATTCCACAATTGTTTTGTGCTCCAGAAGACTGCATCTACTTTAATCACTGCCTCATCTTTAAGTCAGCATCTGCTCAGTGTTACCTGGCAATAATGCATTGCTGCTTTCAGGAACTGAAGCTTGCTCTTGGTCCAGTATCCTGGAAATTGATTGGAGCATGTCAGTGGCCCTTGTTTAATAGGGTGTACTCAGGTGTGAGTTGTTTTTCTTTCTTTTTTTAAAGTAATGTATGAATCAAATGGTGCCAACTTTTCAGAATTTCTGACTAATCTTCTGGCATCTGCTACCAACAGCAAGTAGAAAGGACCCCTAATTCTGAGATGCACTTCTTATTTGAGAAGGTCTCTTCAGACTTGGCTAGACATTGGATTGGAAAAGATGGCCAGTGCCAAAATATTCCTGTACCTTCTGTATTGTGTTTTCCAGTGATTACTCTTTGATGATGGTCATTAATGTTTAGGCAGGCCTCTGTTTTTCTCGTAACTGAGAATTCTGTGATGTCATTTACACTTAATTGCTTTGTGAAAGTGTTGTGAAATTTCCACTTCATGTTCAAATTTTAGTCAGTGAAATGGTGAGCAGAGTGTGAACAAATAGGCCCCTCAGTCACACTGGACAAATGTGGAGGAGGAAAGGGAGTTCTTCAAATTTTGTCAAGTGCAGTTTGTGTAGTATTTTAGGGCACTTTGTCTCATCCCATTTCCTTATTTCTGCTTTGTCATGCAAGTCACTGTGGTTCCAGAAATTTCCATTTTGGTGGTGGGGCTCATGCAATAAGTGTGATAAGGTTTTCTCCACACAGCTTTCCTACTCTTAGGAAGGGATGTGAATAGTCTCTTAGGCCATTTTTGTACTCACTGTCTCAGTTTGGTCCAGCAGGAGCCGGGCAGTCTGGAGTTGTTTGGATGGCAGGAATGGACCCTGGGGCAGCCCCCAGAGCATGATCTCTGGAGCTACTTCTGCGGTCCCTGAATGCTAGAAACCAAAGACCCTAGGCTTGGTTTCCCCCGGAGAACCATTCTGGCTGCACAATTTGGTGTGCTGTTGGAATGGGTCTCCCTGTTGAATCGGAACAGAAAGGAGTATGCCCTTCTGCATTCTTCCCTGGTCTACCAGGCCCCCAGTAGAGATGGCCATTTTGGCTGTCTAGACTGGGTCTGACACCATCTCGGTGTGGATGGAGTAGCCCAGGGAGAGGGCAGGTGCTAACCCTCTTCTAGACCCTCTCTTCCACCCACGAGAGGCTGCATTCACAGATAGTTAAAAAGAGCACCCCTGTGGCAGCTTAGAGATGTTTTGCTGATGGGACCATTATGTCAGTCTGCCCCTCCACCTTTTCATGGACATTCTAGTTTAGAAAAAGCAGATTAGAGGTGTGCTATATGCTACTGTCCCTCAAGACCTCTTGAACTGCCTTCTGCTTGCTACATGTGAATGCAGCCAAACTTGGCTTCTGCAACATTTTAATGAATATGAATTGCAGTTAATGTCTAATGAAAATGAGCGCGTGAACATAAGAGGACTCCTGCTGGATTAGGCCACAGCTCATCTAGTCCAGCATCCTCTCCCACATATTGGCCCACCAATTGTTTATGGGCATCTCAAGCAGAGGACAAGGGTAAAATCTTCACCTACTCTTGAACCCCAGCAAATGACCTTTGGAGGCATCTTACCTGTCTCCCCAGATTGGAGAATGTATCTAGGCATCCAGTGTGGTAGCCATTGATACACCTGTCATCCATGAATTTGTCTAACTCTTTCTTAAAGCTATTTAGACTGGTTGCTGTTACCACTTCTTCTGAGAGCAAATTCCATAGATCGATGACCCTTATCTGATGAGTCTACTCATCAGCTTCACAGAGTGCCCCCTGGTTCTAATGTTATATGATAGGAAAAATATTTTTTCTCTCTCCACCTTTTATATATCATGCATGATTTTATAAACATCAGTCAGGTCCCCTCTTAAATGCCATTTTTCAAGGCTGAAGAGGCCTAGATGTTGCAGTCTGGTTTCATAAGGGAGGAATTCCAGCCCCTTAATCATTCTGGCTGTCCCTTTCTGCACCTTTTCTAGTTCCACAATATACTTTTTCAGCTCGGGTGACCAGAATTGTACACAGTATTCCAAATGTGGCCTCACCGTCGATTTATAAACAGGCAAAATGACACTTGCTGACTTGTATTCTGTCCCCTTCCTAATTATTCCCAGCATTGAATTTTCTTCTTTCTCTTTCTTTCTTTCTTTCTTTCTTTCTTTCTTTCTTTCTTTCTTTCTTTCTTTCTTTCTTTCTTTCTTTCTTTCTTTCTTTCTTTCTTTCTTTCTTTCTTTCTTTCTTTCTTTCTTTCTTTCTTTTTGCCTTTCCTGCACACTGGGTTGACACTTTCATTGAGCTGTCCACCAGAACCCCAAGATCCCTTTCCTGGTGTGTTGCAGAAAGTTCAGCCCCCATCAGTTTATTAGGATTCTTTGGCCCTATGAGCATTACTTTGCACTTATTAAGAATGAAACACATTTGCCACTTGGCCAAGAGATCCCTCTGGAGCTCTTTGCAATCTCTTTCAGTATTTACTATCCTGAATAATTTAGGAACATAAGCAAATTTTACTATTTTACTATGTATCCCTTTTTCTAGATCATTGATGAATAAATTAAAAAGCACCGGTCCCACTACTGAACCTTCACTCGCTTCGTTCCACCCTGAGAATTGCCATTTATTACTACTCTCTGCTTCCTATCCTTAAGCCACTCACCAGTCCAGGACAGAACCTATGATCTTATTCCACGGCTCATGGGTTAATTCAGTAGTCTTTGATGTGGGACTCTGTCTATTTGGACTTCCAGAAGGTTTTTGACAATGTCAATTGGTTTAGCTTTATCCTCATGTTTCTTGACACTCTCAAAGAATTCTAAAAAGTTGGTAAGGCATGATTTGCCTTTTCAGAAGCCATACTAACTTTCCTTCAACAATGCTTGCTCCCCCAAGTGCACAAGAATTTTATCTTTAATGATGGTCTTCATCACCTTACATGGAACCAACTGGTCTGTAATTTCCTGGATCATCCCCGAATCCTTTTTTGAAAATTGGTGTTATATTTGCTACCCTCAGTCTTCAGGCACAAAGCCCCATCTCAGAGAAGCATTGTATATTTTTGCTAGAAGATCAGCAGTTTCACATTTGAGTTCATTAAGAACTCGATGTTCCTTAAGAACTCGATGTTCCTTAAGAATTCCTGTAATTGGGTAGGCGTATGTATATTGTGATTTTTAATGTAATTTAATTGTAATCTGGACCAATAACAAAATTCTCATGCCATGGGATAATGTACCATTAGGTTTAGTATCAGGGAGCTATCAGGGTTGCTGTTCTCATTGTATAGCTGTTTCCATGAGCACCTACTCTCAAACAGTATCATGATTAATGAGATGCTACTAGAGTGGTCATTTTCAGAAATTCTTTGACATTGACACTATTTTCCGGTACCTGCTGAAGAGGTAGGTTGCCATTGGATGCATGCCAGGGATGGAAAGCAAGACAGCCTGTACTGAAATCCAGTAGGTTGTAATGGTTGGATAGCCTTACTACAACTGAGGAGATCTGAGTGCAAAGCATATTGGAGGAAATGGTCAAAATCTCTCAGCCCAACCGGTCTTGTAACTGTGGGAATACTGGCCAAACCATACATGGCATACTGAGATAATACTGGCCTACTCTGCATTCACACCTAAGTTTTAATCTAGCTTCAGTTCATTTTCAAAGTGAGAGCAACTAGTCATTTTATTTCCATATTATCTAACTCAAAGTTGGATTCTCTGAATTATATAATGAGAGCAGAAAAATCCCCATCACTTTATTTTTAAGTGAACTAAAACTGGATTAAAATTTAGGTGTGAACAAGCAAATATTTTTATCATGAGCATCTGTGACATTTTGCTTGATTTCTAACCTGTTTGCTTAGTATTTCAGCAGTAGTTTTGAGCAATAGTTTTGAGACCTATTGGAAACTTGAATCCTATTTAAGAAATAAATGCTAAGTTTTTCACATTACTGGTTTCCAGTTCCAATTGTCACATTTGCCTACCATGGGATTGCAAGATGTATACAGACCTTGTTGTGTGAATTTTAACTATCATGTCATCTGAGTCCTATTGTCATATGCTTATACTCTATAAGAATTTCCTTTGTGGAAGGTTTTTAGCTGTTTTCCATATTGATTTAACTTGTTGGCTTCTGTTGCACTTGCAACCCAAAGAGCTTCTTAGTGATTTCAAATTGAATGAATAAAAAATGACATTAGATACTAAAAGCCATACAGAAGTTCTGCTTCAGCGGTTTTTACTGTACTTTGTATGCTTTAACATATTGACACTTCACTTGACAGATTCTGTTTGGTAAAACTTACTTGCTTGTTTTGCTTGTAGGAAAGAGCAAGAGGTTGATTCAAAAGATGCTATTATATTGCATCAGTTTTCAAGGCCAAACAATGGTATTCCCAGTTTATCTCCTTTCTGTTTGAAAATGGAGACTTACTTAAGGATGGCTGATTTGCCCTACCAGGTAAAGTTGTGCATGCTCAGTAATGTTGTACAGTGTTTTGGCTACTTTACAGGCATACTGATGCTATTAGTCACAGAACCTTTTGCTTTATTTAAGACATAGGTATTCCTCGCCCACCCTCCCTAAGTTAACTTGTTAGGAGACCATGCAGACATTTAGCACCATCTAGGCATTGATCACACCTTCATTTCAAGTCATCTTCAGGCCGTCCTCTAGTCACTCTGTGCACACCTTTTCACCCCGATTTGAATAAGTGTACTTTCCCCGCTCTATTCATACTTCCCAGGTCTCAATCCCTCTCATCATGGCAAACCGGACTAAAAGGGGCAGAACTGTACCATGATGGGTAGAACCTGCCTTTCCTTCTGCCCAGTGCCTGTATGTGGTGCACACTGTGGTTGGCAACTGGGGTTCTGATCTTGATTACTCACACCACTTTATGGAACTTTCTGCATTGGGCCTCATACCAGATTATATTTCAGAATATCGCTAGTGCAGACTACGGCAGGCCCCATGCAGCTTGCCATCTTCTGGTCCTCATGTGATAGCAGCCCCATATTCTGGCATATAATCGAGAATAACGGCCAGTGGAGAAAGGGACTAAGTTTCTCCTGGGCCCCCTTCTATTTTTTTTTTTCACTTTTAAAAATAGCTCTGCAAAATCTCCTGTGCATGCATAGTAACCACATCATTTTCACAAACTCCACATGTTTCTCTGTTTGGAAATGGGAGGAATAATTTGGATCTGCTAACATTTTGTACCTGACATCTGCTGTTCTCTAGCAAGAAGGTTGATTGTTGTTAAAAAGATCCATGATCACAGCCATGGCACAGTTATATTGAAGCTTGCTTCTTTTGGTGCCATTCTGTTAATAAGGTCATGCAATACAGTAAGCACTTTGAATAGGCTAGAAGCTAACATTACAACTGCTGTCCTCTCATGGCCTGTGGGGTCCTCTCTGTATCATTGTTCCTGGACTGCATCCCCCAAACTGCCACAAAACGATGTATGAAACAAATAGCTGGCATCCCTTTTAGGTGTCTCTTGAAGACACGGCTTTTCACCTGGGCCTTCCCTGGGCAGATGGCATTCCCTTGACACTCCCCCCGCCCCCTGCTGTTTTTAATTAGGTTTTGATATACGTAGATCCTTTTGAACTATTTGGGGAGGGGGGTAATCTGCTTTAAAGACATTATGTGGCAAATGTTATGCTAATATATTTTGGCATAATCAAAATCAGTTGTTCAGAGGGCTGGTGCTGAATCCTGCTTTCTGAACTGGCCTTTATTCCTGATGATATCTTAGAATAAGTACCTGCCATTCATATGTTGAATGAATGAATTTACCGCAATCGGAATCCAGAAATATATTCATATGCTGTTGCAGACTACAGCAGGCCCTGCCTGGTGAATAATCCTAAATAAGGCCCAGAACGGAAAGGGCCTTTTTCTCTTATATTAAAGAGAAGGCTGAATTTTGTTGGTGTTAGAACCAACAGCTCTTCAGCACTGCCCTTAAAGGCACAAACACTGCATTCAGGAGCTCCCTCATAGCTTCTGGTGAAGCTGTGAAACTGTGGGGATACAGCGACCCAGAGCATCCCTGTGAGGTAAGTCCAGACAGGTCCTAGGATGGAATTCATTCTAAAGTGCTAGTCTGTACATAGTTAGTCAAGGTCCAGAAGATCACCACAGTGGCAGGACTTTCCTAAAATTAATTTGAAGTTTTATTACTAGCCAAACAAGAGAAAATCCTGCAAACATGAAAAAGGAACCATTCCTTTATGATCTGAGAATTATTAAATCAGATTGTTTGTGTTAAAAAAACCTCCAAAATCTACCTTCCCTCTTGAAGGATGTTTGTTAGGAGGGTCAAAACTGCAGTTATTAGAAGACCAAGGAGTTTGTATAACTTTCAGACCGCTTGTGAAGATATATTATTTCCAGTCTCTTGAGCTCCCCTAGAAAGTCTTTCTTAAGAATTAAGAATTATGACTTTCATGAGAAATATATCTCTTTGCTTTGCCTACCATCAGGGTTGTGACATTCCCATATATAAAATGCATGGATATTCATACCATTATATACAGTAAACTCCATAGGAGTACTCTATGTTAACTTTGTGTGCTAAATAGCTCCCTCACCAGATGATGTGCATACCAAGAGTAGGCCTGTAATGATTTTTTAGGGGTAGTGAGTATATAAAGCATATTTCATGTGTTTTTGATGCTATAATGGAATAACCGTGGAATTTTTTTTTATTGGAATACTTGTAGATAAACATCCACAGCTACCACTCTGCTGAAGTTAAAAGGCTAGGGCTTAGTCAGCTTTGATGGGAAAGCTTCTGGGAAGTACATTTACAGTATGCTGCCTTGGGTTTCATCATATCAGAAGCTGGGGAGTGGACAATAACACTGAGAAGAGAAATGAATTAACATGGATTTGGAAAGACACACACATGTACTTGTAATTCAGTGCATTGAAATACCTGCTTAAAAGGTAGAAGCTAAATGGAGTATAAGTACTAATGTGAGCAAAGTTTGCATCATTACCAAAATAAGCCTTGGTTATTTGCTCTTCTGATAAGTAGGCATAACTCTATGACTGCATGGCTGACTCAGATCAAAACAAGAGTTGGACATAGCAGAATTCCTTGCCATTCCAGATAGACCACCTCCTTAGCCCAAAAGATATGAGAGTAGAAGTAGTTGTTATTATTACTATGAATTGCCTTTCATTTTTACTGTAGACTGGTGTACCTCAACACAAATCCCTCTGAGCTTAAAAGTTTTTATTCCCAGCTAAGTGTGTATGGGCTTGTAAGAAGAACAATGAAGCTCTGAAAACTATGAGGGCCTTTTTACAGTTAATTGGAGTGGGATAATAACTGGCTGCTGTTAAGTTCAGGATTGGGGGTGTGTGATGTTTGCACTGAGAGCATAAGCACTGTCCCCAACTTGCTCACCAGCCCTTGCAGTGTGAATGGTTTGTCCTACATAGTCCACACATTGCTAGAGTAATGGCCATGGCTGCTGCTTCACCCTGCCCTGCCCCAAACAGTCTTTGCACATCTAAATGCTGCATCTGCAACTGCTTGAGTAAATATTTTACTGCTCCACAGCGACAGAAGATCGGAATGGCGGTGCATGCTCTAGGTCATTCTGGGCTGGAGGTGGCACCATGATGTGCGGATGCAGCATCCCAGAGCATGCAGAGTCTTCCCGATTTTACAAGTGTGAAAAGGCCCTGAAACACTGATTTATCATACCTGAGGAACTGGCCATACAAATTATTGTGATTCTCAGCTTTGATTATGTTATAGACTAGTATGTTAATTTGACTAGTGTCTGTGCTACTTGCTCTCTTTGATTGGCTTTAAGTTAATTTTATGTTGCCATGAATTCTCTCTCATCCTTCCTTTGGGAAAAAATTATACAGAACCTTTTTTTTAAAAAAATCCTAATTTTGTATCAGGTCATCTTTACCAAGTACATAGTAGGCCATTGCATGAGGGTTTTTTTAAATTTAAATTACATTAGAATATATACAGAGGGAGAGAACACGTGCTTATTTGAAATACAATTGGCTATTCCTGCAGAAGGTTGTACCAATGCAGAGTCTGAAAACTTCATTTCTACCCTTTCTTTTTAACACTGCTAGTTGAGCAGTGAGTTGGTTGGTGGTCTTCTTGACCTGAATGGCACTTCTGGTAAATGACTCATTGCAGTAATTCCACTATTGCTCAGTGTGACAATTATATATTGCAGGACTACCAGATCATCAAAGCGCTTTGTTTTATGTGCCTAAACTTTAGTCTTGTCCATAGTGCATTGGACTTCAAACTCCCACAGTCTCAGTTTCTCAGTTTTTAGAAGTGTTCAGAAGTTCTGATTGCAGGATCACACTTCTTTTTCTTTTTAGAAACAGGTTTCCAATATACAATATGAAGATAAACTGATTTTGTATTTACGTCCTTCAAGGGTACCCAGAGTCATATACTAGTTTCATTAGCTCTAGAGTACATTAGCCAATGACAGAGATTATAGGAGCTCTGAACTTGTGGTATCTGAGCTGTCCTTATTCAGGAGCCTTTGATGAGGTACTTTGTCAAAAGCCAACTGGGTCACCCTTATCCACATGCTTATTAACACTCTCAGAGAATTCTGATAAGTTTGTAAGGCATGATTGATCTTTGCAGAAGCCATGCTGATTTTCCTTCAGCAATGCTTGCTCTTCTGTGTGCACAGTCATTTTAGCCTTAATGAAGGTTTCCATCACTTTACCTGGAACTGGTGTTAAGCTGACTGGTCTGTAATTTCCTGGATTATCCCTGAATCCTGTTTAGAAGGTTGGTGTTACATTTGCATCCTGCAAGCTGAAAGAAAAGTGTCTGTGTGTGGTGTCTGAAAAATAATGACATTGCTGCCAATTAACCACTGCCACTTCATGTTATTCTACCTGAAGCAGAATCTAAATGGGCCGATACTTTAAAAGGTGTTCTGCTCTGTTCAGTCACTAATCTTTATCTTTGGTTCTGATCACATACCAGTCTGCCCCTTCCCCCTCTTCTTAATATTCTGTGCTGGAAAAACTGGATTAGTGAAGGTTGGAAACACAAGGGCCACACACATACTCCCTCTCTGAGCATTCATCTCTCTAGTTTGTTGAATGAAACAGATGAGTATCTTTTTTGTTGGGAGCAGGTTTCATCACTATACAGATCAGCTTAGTATTATCAACCTTGAATGTGTCAAGAAGAAAATGGAAGCAGTGAGGAAACAAGAGGATAAAATTGCTACTTTGTGATGTCATTTTTTAAAAAAAAGTTTGTGTAATTTTCTTGGTTTTTGTTTCTGTTTGTTTTGGTATTTCTCTCTTTAGAACTACTTTGATGGAAAACTTTCCCCTCAAGGGAAGATGCCATGGATAGAATACAATCGCAAAAAGGTTTCTGGCACAGAGTTCATTATTGATTTTTTAGAAGAGAAGCTCGGAGTGAATTTAAACAAACATCTTGGTCCACATGAAAGAGCTGTTTCTAGAGCAGTAACAAAAATGGTTGAAGAGCACTTCTACTGGTAGGTAACTGTGGATATTGGAATGCTCTGTGATAATGTCAAGTGTTTACATAAACTTCATTTCACCATATTTATAATACTTGTTGGAAGCCCTGCAGTGTTTGGTTAGGCACTGTATTATTTCCTTTCCCAGAACATCCCTCATTTTGTATAGTTTTAAAACCATTAATTTTACATGTTCAAAAGTAAAGGTTTATGATTCTGCCTTCTTGTTTGCAAGTAAAAATAGTATACCAACCCTTGCACACTATGCTTGTGAGTTTGGACCCATAAAATGACAGATCCTTGTCTTTTTTCTTACTTGGTAGAGGTGGGGTGCTTAGAAAACAATTATGCCTTTTTGGGGAAATCTAACTCCTTGTGAATATTGAGGAACAACTGTTAAATTGAATTGCATGCAATATTATTATTTTAATTAGCATTTTAACTGCAAAGCTGGATCCCTGGAAGAAGAAATGTGTCACTGAAACAGCCAGTAGATTTGCATAATGCTTGATTATGATGTTTATACACCCAAACTTAGAAATAATTACTGAAGCTGAAACTTTGATACTTTAGCCACATAAAAATGAGAAAAAGGAACTCCCTGAAAAAGGCCCTGATGCTGGGAAAGATTGGAGGGAAAAACAGAAGGGGATGTCAGAGCATGAGATGCATAGATAGTGTCCTGGCAGCAATGATCATGAGCTTGGGCAAACTTTGAGACAGTAGACTACGGAAAGGCCTGGTGTGTAGGAGTCCGTGATGCACATGTTACTGAATACTTGGTGAAGCCACACTCTGCATGAGGTGTGTTTTTAGTACAGTAAGCTACAGAAACCACAGTGGGGCTAGTCTAGAATTGCTGCTGTTTAACCCTAACTAACAGGGTAAAAATAAGCATTATTCTAGGTTTGTATGTCATGCTAAGCTTGCCAGAATACCAGGTTTGATTCTGCATTGCTCCACAAAGCTAACTAATCACAGCTCTCTTGTGAGCTCTCACAGCTTCACCTACCTCACAGGGTGTTCTGTTGTGGGGAGAAGAACAGAAAGCTTTGTCAGCCGCTTTGAGGCCCCTTAAATGGGTGAGAAAAGCGGGGTATAAAAGCCAACTAATACAGCCTTCAATAGCTTACTGTCGTCCAGATGTTCTAGCCACTATAATATCTGGACGGCAGTAAGCTATTGAAGGCTGTATTAGCTTTTTGTTCAAGTGGGGCCTTCCATCTCACCTTAGTAGGGCAAGATTGACTAGGAGGGTGATCAGTGACTTGTGTGCCAACTTAATATATTGCATATGTGTTTGCTGTGGCAGGCCACCTTCAAGGCTCTTTTCTTTCTTGTTACAGTTATTTGTCTTTTAATCAGATTCTCATTGCACAGTGCTTCACATGGGATATTGTTTTCTTTAAAGTAGAGAAATCTCTTAAACATTACTAGAGAAAATTGAAAATCTTATTTTTAGATATTGCTGGTTGTTGTATTTTAGCATTTAAGATGCCCCAATTCATCTGTCCTGATTTATGACCTTTCTGCACTTACCTATGGTGCTCTGGATCAGCTGGTCCGGACGAAGCAATCCATTCTAAAGCTGGGATAGATTGTTTTGTACTGGTTCTAAAGCTCACTTTGAAGTTCGGTGCCAGACTCCAAAAGCTTTGATGGACAGGAGTCAATTTTTATGGTGTCAAGAGTTGGTGGCACAACAAGGCACACTGCTGAAATGAGGCCCTGGTATACTGGACCACGGATGAATCTACATGCTTCCTGATTGAGTATATCAGCAGGTAGTATGCTGGTGGACCTGCCTAGACAGGTCAACCAGATCTGAACTGGCTCAGGAGCCTCTTGATCTGGACTACATTATGTCTTGTGCAACTGGCATGTACTAACCAGGGGGAGGCCTCCCATAAATCAGATTAGCAAGCAAAAGGGAGACTCGTCATCCTTTTCTGTACCTGCACTAGTGATAAGTGTAGAAAGGCTGAAGACAAGCAGGGTGGGCCTGATTAGTATTTGCAAGGGAGATTCTTTTGGGAATACTCAGTGCCATAGGAGGTTGCAAAAAAATCCCAAAAAGGCAACAGTGAACCACTTCTGTGTTGCTGTTTACAAAGCTTTATAGACTGATTCAGTCAGTTGAACCCAGTTTTTAACTCTTTTATGTTGGTTGTGTTGATGGATTCCTTAAGTTAGCTGATGCAGTTCACATCCTCTTCAGCTATTTGTCCATTAGCCCCATCACTTGCTCATTCATTTCCATGTCTGGGATGCTACAGCAAACAGTGCATTTATTAACCTTTTTATTTACATCAAAATGGCTAGCTTATTTAGATGCTGCTGAAACTGAATTATTCCCAGGGCCTGTTCATACTGTGGCAGTGGAGTGATCCAGGCTGCTTGCTGGATTTCTCCATCCACAACTGGAACCCAAAGCAACTAACTTGAAGCTGCTACAGCTCTTTCAGAAGCAGTCCAGCGGCTGACTGCTAAAAAGCAGTCACCATGCTGACTAAGAGTATTTGGATTGCTTCTAGACAGCAGCCTGTGCACCCTCTTCTAGGTGCAGCACAGCTAGGCCATGCAGTCATGCGCAGCTGCTAGATCACCATGGCAACCTCCGACTACACAGTGGATGGTGATTGGACTGGCCATTTGCGCTTCACAAGTGTCGCTGACCAGACGAGTTTGGTGCTTGTGTGAATGGCGGCCACTGTGCTGTATAGTGTCCTGAAATGATCCAGACTATTGATTGGCAGATGGGACAACATAAGAGCACAAAAATGTCATCTGTCCTCAAGAAATATTGGATTTGCATTGATGTTCATTGGCTATTTGTACTCTGTAAGAGCATTCAAGGGCAACTTGTATTTCCTCTTCCTGTAAAATTCACTTAGTATTTTTTATTTTTTTAAAAAACTATTCTAGAAAAACGCAGCTACTGATGAAATTTGGAGTTTTTGTGGTGGTGGTTGCTAAGAGTAATTTTAAAAATACATAGTTTCTTTACTATTCTGGATTTTCTGACTTCAAGAGGCTTCCGTGGAAGCCTTAAAGTTTGTATCCTCAGAAGATTTATCAGCGTACCCTCTATCTGTGTCAGTGAGAGAGATCTGGAAAAAACAATATATGGAAAATATACCCAGTTGTCAAGGAGCTATTCAGTGATGAAGTTTGGTACCGAAAATAAAGTGAGTGGGAATAAATGTTTAATAAACACAGTACTTTATCAGGGAAGTCCATGGACTGAAGCTCCTAAAAATCTTAAAGGCCTTCCCTCCCCTTTCCGCTGCAGTAAAGAAAAGGATACAAAGAAGGTTCCTCCCTTTTTATTATATTCAACCATTTCCTTGTTATCTCCCTCAAAGTACCCCTACTGATACTTCCATGTTCCATTTTAGTGAGTAATTTAGCTTCATAAATAATGAAGGGTTGGCTTCTGAAATACTTCTGCCATTTCTGCCGACCACAGCCGAGTCTTGATAAACCCACAAATTGTACAGGCTGGCTCTAGGATGTGCTAGCAACAGAAATTGTCTGGATTTGGTAGAGGTCTCCAAAGAGCCGGGCCATAGCTGTTCATACCTGCATGAATATTTGCTTTGCTTGTTCTTCTGGTTATACCCCAACGCCGCCAGGGACGAGAGGAGGAGGAGGGTAATCAGCGCTCGACCATGTCCACCTGCTGCAAGGCTACAAAAGCCCAGCTTGCACCCAGCCCAACACCCCAACAGCGCCAGGGACGAGAGGAGGAGGAGGGTAATCAGCGCTCGACCATGTCCACCTGCTGCAAGGCTACAAAAGCCCAGCTTGCACCCAGCCCAACGCCCCAACGCCGCCAGGGACGAGAGGAGGAGGAGGGGAATCAGCGCTCGACAGTGCCCACCTGCTGCAAGGCTACAAAAGCCCAGCTTGCACCCAGCCCAACGCCCCAACGCCGCCAGGGACGAGAGGAGGAGGAGGGGAATCAGCGCTCGACAGTGCCCACCTGCTGCAAGGCTACAAAAGCCCAGCAGCACCCAGCCCAACGCCCCAATGCCGCCAGGGACGAGAGGAGGAGGAGGGGAATCAGCGCTCGACCATGTCCACCTGCTGCAAGGCTACAAAAGCCCAGCAGCACCCAGCCCAACGCCCCAATGCCGCCAGGGACGAGAGGAGGAGGAGGGGAATCAGCGCTCGACCATGTCCACCTGCTGCAAGGCTACAAAAGCCCAGCTTGCACCCAGCCCAACGCCCCAACGCCGCCGGGGACGAGAGGAGGAGGAGGGGAATCAGCGCTCGACAGTGCCCACCTGCTGCAAGGCTACAAAAGCCCAGCAGCACCCAGCCCAATGCCCCAACGCCGCCAGGGACGAGAGGAGGAGGAGGGGAATCAGCGCTCGACAATGTCCACCTGCTGCAAGGCTACAAAAGCCCAGCAGCACCCAGCCCAACGCCCCAAAGCCACCAGGGACGAGAGGAGGAGGAGGGGAATCAGCGCTCGACCATGTCCACCTGCTGCAAGGCTACAAAAGCCCAGCAGCACCCAGCCCAATGCCCCAACGCCGCCAGGGACGAGAGGAGGAGGAGGGGAATCAGCGCTCGACAGTGCCCACCTGCTGCAAGGCTACAAAAGCCCAGCAGCACCCAGCCCAACGCCCTAACACCATTATGGACAAGGGGAGGAGGGAGACTCAGTGTGTAGCTAATTCTACCTGTTGTAAGGACTACAAAAACTTATTAGCCAGCCGTCCCACCTGTTTATAGGTTTTTTTTTCTTTTAATTATTATTATTACTGCATAATGTATTAGTGGTTATAACATGTAATGTAATTTTGATGTATGTAAACTGCCTTGGCAAGTGCTTTCAATTTGAGTTGTTGATTATTCTTATTTGTTGTATTTCTTTGATTTAATTGATTGAATTTGTATTGTACCTTGTTCTTCCATTTGTTGTAAACCGCCTTGAGCAAATTTTGTTTGGAAAGGCGGTATATAAATAAAAATGGAAAATGGAAATGGAAATACCAAAGAGTCTCCAAAGAGCCGGGCCATAGCTGTTCATACCTGCATGAATATTTGCTTTGCTTGTTCTTCTGGTTATACTGTATTCATTCTTTGTTTACCTTAAAAATGCTATGATTGCTTTTTGCATGGTACTGAGAGAAATATATCAGTTTTACCTTAGTATTTAGATGCTACTGAGGGAAGCAGGTGCTCTCCCCAAATTTCTGTTCAGTGGAGGTTATGTTCATACTTTCCTCAGTGTAATAGTATAATAATGGGGTAATAATATCATTCCATTGAGTCTATGATCAGATGCATAGGTAGGGAGGCATCTGCACTTCTAGTGCTGATGCACTCCCCAGCTAGACCCCAAGCACTTGGACTGTGGATGGTCCAGCCGGGGCAGGTCATATTGCCTTGGCAATAGCTGTGGCAACATCCAGCTTGTGCCAGGATGTTGCCATGGTGATGGGTCCAGGATGTGTGACTGGATAGCCACAGTCAGACTGTCCCACCCATTTGGACAGCAGTTTACACCCTCTTGCACCTGGAAGAGGGTGTAAACGCTGCGGACCAGGAGCTTACCAGCTGCTCCTGGTCAAGATGTGGACACATTTTTACTTGTCCATAGCTATTGAAGGTTGGGGTAGATGGAGGAAGACCCTGGATGCTCTGGGAAGCTCCCATGTAGCATCTGCAATTGCTGTGGAACAATAAATGCAAACAGGCCTTAGGAGTGCTTTTAAAATCTCAAGATTAGCTATGCCCTAAGACTGTTTTCTGGAAAGGGATGTTACCTAGATTTCAGATTAATGTCTTGTGTTACTGAAGTTATCTAGGGTAAATGCACTGACTTGACCTCACTTTGAAAATTTTCTGTGATTATTAATATTTCATCCTCAGAACTACTGGGACCAGCTTCTGAACAGGGTTTCTTCCTCCTTCTCCTCTTGCAAGTTGTGTTTTGCTTTCCTTCTAAAAATAGTCTTATGGCAGAAGTGAGAGAGGTATATATGAGGAAGAAGCTTAGACTAGTTATTCTGGAAGACTTTATTAATCTGTCAGTTGACAAATTCATTGTTGGTACCAGGAGCAAGAAGTCCTCTCAAAAGGGGAATATTCATGTGCAGCTGTGAGAGGTAATTAACAATCCCATTAAACTCAACTTTCACAGTCAAGTAAGCATTGCTATAGAGCATCATTATTCTTAATATGCAAGGCAATCTTTTGCTTCAAAAACTTCTCTAGTTGCCACTGTGTAATTACTGGCATCATCACAAAATCGTAAGAGTTGGATTGAGCTGTAGGATGATCTGATTCTCCTACCACCAGGTGGGCCCATGTGTATACCACAAATCAATTTTTAATGTGATTACTAAGAGAAATTTCACTGTTGAAGATATATCCTGAATAAATAATTAAATAACTAAAGTGGTAAAGGTAATTACAATTTATAGTTCAGGTTGTGGTACTCTTCAAAAATTGCTGGTCTCCAGCTCTTATCATGGTCAGGGTTGATGGGAATTGTAATCAGGCTACATCTGCAGTACATCTGGAATGACCTCCAGGTAAATTATTCTTTTCTAAACATCAGCAAAATTAATTCACTGAGTACTTTGAGACAGTTGGGATATTATGTAGGAAATTAATACTGAAGACCACCAAATAACAGCTAGCTGGATGCACATCAGGCCCATTTTAGAAGGGCTGGATTGGCTGCCAATTTACTACCGAGCCCAATTCAAGATGTTAACTCTGACTTATGAGGCCCTAAATGACTTGGGCCCCAAATGCCTTCTCCCATACTGACCTGCCTTAAGATCTGGAGGGGAGGCCCTCCTGGTTGTCCCATTGCCTTCAGCAGTGAGGCGGGTGGGCACACGGGAGAGGGCCTTCTCAGTAATGGCCCCCAGGCTATGGAATAATCTTCCCCTTGAGGTGCATCAAGCTGCTTGTTTGTTTATGTTCAGGAAAGTGGTGAAGACGCACTTCTTTGCTCAGACCTTCAGCTAATTGTTGGTTATGTTTCTCCCACTGCAAACACTACAGTTATTGCTTTGTTTTTAAGCTGTTGGATTTTAAATGTTGTGGTAGTTCTTATTGTTTTAATATAGTTTTGTTTGATATGCTGGATTTTAATGGTTGTTACCCACCCTGAGACCTTCGGGTATAGGGTGGGGTAAACAAACAAACAAACAAACATTTTTAGTTTTTATGCCAGTTACAGCCTTTTGCAAACCCATTTTCTTTTAAACATAATTTGTCAAATCCAGCAATAGTTATGTTCTAAGTGTTCTGCATTGCAGCATGTGGAAAATCCTTATCACTGGGTGTAGGGGATTGGCATCTTCTGTGGCATCGGTGTGATCAGCATTGTGGTCTGTAAAAAAATTTTATCTGGGTATGTAAGGTGATTGACATATGCAATCTGAGTATTCAGATATCAGAGACCTTCGGATATGGGGGGGGGATAGAAATGTAAATAATAAATCTGTGAAATACCCTTGTCTAGGTATGCATGTGCATTGCTCTAGGCATCTTGACTGGCATTTGTGTTGTGCTGGTTTTAGTGAGCATTTGTGTGTTTTGGCGCTATTCCCAAGGCAGATCCTTCCTGAGGTGGCAGTGCGGCATCCTTTGAGTGCAGGCTTCTTTCCTCTATTAATTTGCATTGAGAATGAAGTGAATCTAAATTCTCAAGTGTGTCACTCAACCCAGTGCAATTCAACAGAGGTTTCTCTGAGAAGTCAATTCCCCATTAAGCGCACTTTCATTGACAGGTGGGTTGGTCACCCAGTGCAGGTCAATATAACGTCCAGGCAGGTAAGTCAACACAGTGTAAATTAATGGAGATCTTTGCTGCAGTTTCCCTAACTCCAGGATTTCCATAGAATTCAAATTGCTTGATTTGCCATTCCCATTTACATGCCATCTTTCCTGAACAGAAGCACTGCATAAAACAAATTACAGCTTTTCTACAGCTTTTCTTTTTAGTCAGTCTAGCCTAATAGATAGTTGCTGCAGCTCTCTTGAAATACATTTCCTTCACGTTCAGTTTCACGCACCTGGAAGACAAAAGGAGCACTATAGGTAGAAGTGAAATATCTGTTCCAGGAACAAACTTTTGGTACTTTATCTAGTGGATTACCATGTGCCATTTGGTGTTCCATGGTGAAGTGCATTTGACTTCTCTTCAGCCATAAACTGTTTTGTTTGTTTTTGTAACATTCTAGGACATTGGCATATTGCCAGTGGGTGGACAATCTCCATGAGACCCAGAAAATGCTGACCTTAAATGGCCCTTTCAGTGACCTGCTGAAGTGGATTCTGTGCCACATAACAAAAGGCATTGTAAAACGGGAAATGTATGGCCATGGCATTGGCCGCTTCTCCGAGGAAGAGATCTACAAGTTGATGGAGAAAGACATGCGGTCTCTAGCTGGTCTTCTGGGTAATGTACTGGTGCATTTCATTACCTTCCTTGCCATATCAGTGACAGTATCTAGAACTAACAGAGGGTTTGGTGACTGTTTGGGTCCACTTCTTATCACGGCTGTGCCATTACTGGCAGATGGCTGTCCAGCTTCATTCCAGTGAAGGACAGACCACCATCTCCTATGTTATCAGAGTATTCGCCTGATTTTAGGCATAGGTTACAATACTGTGCATCAGAGCAAAAATAAGCATACATCTTCTCCATCTTCTGTGTGACAGCTCTTTGGATAACTGAAGATAGGTTTTCCCTTTATCTTTTACAATCCTAGATCTGATCTCCTCCTAAATTGATTTTTCACTCCATCTGCTTTGAGACTGTTTGTTTTATGGAAATCAGCATGACTTAGAATCAATTTGAGTGGCTATATATGATAGACTGTCAAGAGCTTAAGCTTTTAACCCTCTGTTTGTGTAGCCAGAACAGAAGGTTCCATAAGCTTCGTTTTGGCAATCCGAATAACTAGCTGGTGTGTGCTGGTGGGTTTAATGGGTCACTAGTTGTGCGAGCCATATTGTAGGACATTGATTCTGAAGTCTGGTGTTGGGATGTTCATGAATATTTGTACTATTCGTTATTCGTACGAATTCACACAAATGTGGACATTTATAAACAAATCTAATGTCCAGACATTTGTACATTAACATTTGGAATGTTTGGGGCATTTGAACAAATAGTTTGGACATTTGTTTAATGGTTCAGATATGTACGCATTCTGTGCGTATCAGTATGCATCCCGTGGGTATCTGTATGCATCCCATACGTATCTGTGTGGGATGAAAACAGGATGCGTATGGATGCGTACCATCAGATGCGCACCTGTACGCATCGAGTATTTGAACATATATGTGCAAATACATTTGTATTGGATCAAATGTCCGGACATTCAAAATTGTGCTTTCGTATGAATATGAATGTTCAAACATTTGATTCATTATGAATTGAATGCTAAAAATTGTATTTGTGCACATCCCTAGTCTGGTGTTCTAATCCAACATTTTTCTCTGTAATAATTAAAGCATAATCCTCAGACTTCAGCCATCTGGCTCACCTGCATGAGTCAACTGCAGCTATTGGTCTTAATAGTCATCTCATTGTGCTGCTGAATGGTTGAACAGGCAGAGGAAGCAGGAGCTAAGCTGTAGATGCAAGTAAGATTAGCAGTGCTGTCTTTGGGGCCACCTTGAAACTCTGCCATGAAGATTTCTGTGTCAACCTTAATAGAATTTGTCCAAGATGGCTACTTCTTTTAGGCTATTTAGTAAACCATCTTAGTTCACTTAGGTATTTTTGATTAATCTTGCATGTTTTGTCTATGGTTACATTGCACAACTGAACTGTAGAAAATACTGCATCTATGTGATAATTTTATTTTTATTATTAAGTATCCTTCTCAGATTTTAATACCATCCATTCTCCAAGGAGCACAAGGGTACAATGCGTGGGTTTTTCCTTTCGTTTTACCCAAAGTTCAATTGAGGAAAATAAGGCAGAGAGACAGACAGTACTGATCTATTAATTGCCTCTATTAATTGCCTTTTTTAGCAGAATTCAAGGCTGCATTCAGATGTTGGTTATTTATTCTGCTGTATATTGATATTCTGGAATAAAGTATGGACATTCTGAAATATTCATGCTTGATTCCAAAATATCCAAATACAATAGAATAAGTAACCGACATCTGGATGCACACTAAGATGATGCATAAAAATTAGAAAAGAATGTACAATAACAATGCTATTAAAAACAATGAAATATACACAACTTTAGGAAGAATATCATGTTTGTCTTCACAAAATTTATTTTAATAGTTCCCATGAAGCATAAAATACAAAGACTCAAGTTTGCTTATGTCCTAGCTGTCCTGCAGTGGGAACAGCCGAGGACTGTGAACAGGTTGGATTTGATTAAAGTAAACAGCAGTGTTCCTCAGCTGAGAGAGGATTTGAACCAAACAGTTCCTATGTGTAAATAAAATATTCTTAAAAATCACTCCTCATTGGGCTTTAAGATAATGGCTGCCTCCAGACAGGATGCAAACCTGAGATTATCCTGGAGCTATGTTGAGATTGTTGCATGTTTCCACGGCAATACCAGTATAAATCCAGGATGTTGGGGGTAATATCCTACAACAGTATTATTGTGGAATAATAAACTCAATCGAGGTTTTACCTGAAAAACAATGGCGCTTATCTATCGGGAAGGCTGCTTCTGCAATCTACCATCTTCAAAATGGCTACTGTGCATTTGCACTTCTGGGTATTTCTCATCTGGATGTATACATTTGCATTGATTTTAGGTCAATATATTTTGCATCACAGTCCTGACTCCTTAACCCTGGTTGATTCTACACAATAGATAGAAGCCATAGATCTAGTGGCAGTTAGAAGTGACTCAGAATTCTGGGATTCAGGGAAACCTTTCAAAATAAAGTACCAGGATCGTTCTAGTTTGTAATATGTGACACCATTAGCACTGTTACCGTATGATATGGATTTTGGAGCCTCTGTGTGACTCTCTGAAAAAATTGTCAAATCATCATAGGTGACAAGAGACTAAAAGCAAATCTGAGAATAACTGTGGGTCGGGGTGGTGGGGGTGCTTTTGCAACAGCTAATTAAATCTCTTTAAAGAACAATTGTGTACTGTCTGCACTTAACAATTCCCAGTAATAAATGCAAGGTTGTAGTCATCCTCTTGATGCAGAACCCTTGGTCCACAGCACAAGAAAGAAAAGTGTCCTCTGGTTTTTCAGAATATGGTTTGCTTTAGATATGACACATTTCAGGAGTAGGCACTTAAGGAACAGAATAGTAAGTTATAACATAGTGTACAATATTACGTGCTTCAAACTGTGCCGCTTCCCATTCGACAGACATGACAGAAACCATGCAGGGATGGCACAGCTGCTTCCGGTCCGCCTGACAGGTTGATTGGAAGCTGCGCTGTCCCTTTAGCGCAGCTTTCTGTCTGTCAAATGGGATGCACCATTGCCTGCAGTAGGAGGTCCGCATGTCTCAGAAAACACAAAGTAAAAAGATGCCGGTTAATCAGCATCTTTTTACTTTGATGAATGCTGCACCACTGCTGCAGGCTGAACAATGCTCCACGGCTTTGAGGCATGTCTGGATGTAGCCACATTCTCAGTAGGTGGAACCCTTTTTTATATAGTTGAAGCTGCCTCAAATGAAGCAGTGTAAGACACTGAATGTTTATGTCATCTTGCTTCTTGTTCATTTGATATTATCTGCACTTGTACAGAATCATAAGAAATTGCGTAGAAGTTACAGTGATGTGGTCAAAACTGTATAGCCATGAAGATACAAAAAGGATGCATTAAACATCATGACACTGAGCATGTATGGAAGAAAGAAGTAAGTGTTAACTGTCACACATTGTTTTATTTTGTAGGTGATAAGAAATACATCATGGGACCCAAGCTTTCCACTTTAGATGCTACAGTCTTTGGGCATCTAGCACAGGCAATGTGGACTCTACCAGGAACTAGGCCTGAGAGACTAATTAAAGGTAGGAGCACGTTCTCACAGAGATATATTCATTTGTTGTAATCTTTAGGTGAGTCCATCCTCGTTGTGTGCTTTCCCCCTTATGGCTCTCATCTTGTGAGGGAACCTTTCTTTAGAACTTAGCCAAGCACCTTCTTTGTTCTATTTTTGTTTTGCTCAGCTGAAATGGTTTTAAGAGAAATACATATAAAATTTCTGCATTTAGTGCTTGTTCTAATAACATCATATTCTTTGTTATTCCATGAAGGTGAGGTAGTATATAAATGCTTTCACAGAAATCAGTTTCAGATTGAAAGATATAAGGTAATCAAAAGAGGGCAGGAAGTCCTGTCCCTAATCAGGTTCAAGCCCTGCTGCACTTCTTTCAGATCAGTTACCCCTCATTTCTCAATGTTGGCCAGAGTTCTGACACTCAAGCTTCTGGTAGCTTCTTTGTGAAGTTAGAAGGCCCGGTATGTGCAGGGTTCCTGATCCTGTGGAAGAATCAGTATGACTATAGTTGCTCCCTCTTCATGGAGAAGACTTTAAGAGATGGACAGACAGGAACCATGAGACGGTGGGTTCAGGAAATGTCAGTCCTGAAAGGAGCTTTAGGATAAGATTAAGTTTTATAAATAGGATGGTGAAATAGTTTGATCAGTTTTACTGTCCTGACTAATTGGGAGGGAAAGCAGGTGTAGAAACACATAGGCTGCATTCACACCTTTGGAATTATCTGAGAAAACTCACCTTTGGGATAGATAATGTAGAAAGAAAATGACTGGTTATTCTGCTGATGAGTTCCTCACTCTGAAGGTGGACTGAAGCCGGAGTAAAAAGGGTGTGAATGCAGCCATAGAGTTTCCTTCTTATCGGCCTTTTTTGATGGAGTAATGGAAGAGAGACAAAATGATTTATTCCTATTTGGCAGACTGCTGCACTTCTATGCTGGTTATGGAAAAAAATATTTCTTCCTTTATGGTTAGGGATGTCTTTCCTGCCAGGTTTCTTAGTTTTCTGAAAGCTGTTTTCGGCCACATGTGGCTTCCAGTTGAATTATAAAGTATAATTAGCAAATATGTGCTCCCTGAAGTATTTTTCAGTATGAAATACCCAGGAACCTGCAATATGATGCAATATAGGTGTTAAAGCCACAGGAGTATCTGTAATTATAGTATATGCTGTGTTGTTTGTTAAATTCTTAGGATCTTCCCTTCTCATTAAAAAAAAGTCCAGGGCAAATATACATCCAGCAAACATACTAGCATGAAACTGAGTTACATGCTTTGGTTGTAATACCAATGCAATTTAACTTTTGAAGATTATGCATGTTTTATGAAAGCAGATTTTTTTTCACAATAGTTGAGCAGCAGGCTGACACTGCAGGCATGTTTGTTCTGCAGTATTCTATGCAAGTCAGCCCTTTGTTTTGTCTTTATTTTTTCCCCAAACACTGTTGCTCCTTTGTAGTTCAACGCATATGGGACAGTGGTGCTTTTCACCAGACCATTTTCTTGTTGGCTCCCTGAGGCCAATGCAAGCTTCTTTCAAACAATGCTGCCATCTTGTGGAACAGGCTTGTACATTTCTTCTACAATCCTGAAACCAGCAAATTTATATTGAAGGCCTCTTGTATATGAGGTGTATCAACAAGCTTATCAGCTTGAATTTACTTGGGCTGGTGCAGACTTCCTTCATAAGCAATCAGTAAGGTTTTTCTTGGTAAATAAATGGCTACAGATAAAAATCATAGCTTCCTGGACTTTGTGGAATAGTGGCTAGAGGAATAAATACTGAGAGGGTTAATAGAAAAGTTGTTAAACTCTATACAAAATATCTTCCATACTTGGTTATCTGAAGTGAATTAAAAGTTTTTATGCTAAGAAACCTAAGGTAGCCTGCAAATAAATACCACTCAGACACTTGTTTTGGGTAGAACATGCAGAGTGCACTAAGAGTCTGGTTTCAAAGATATGTAATGGATGAGCTGAATCCAAGGGAAGGTGGGGAGCGAGGATTTTGAACCACGAGGATCATGATGTTGATGATGATTAGTAGTAGAAGAAGAAGAAGAAGAAGAAGAAGAAAGAATTATGTTATTGTGTCTAGACAATCCACAAGTAAATAATCATATGATGTCCTTTCTATCTTTTCAGGAGAATTGATTAATCTTGCCATGTACTGTGAAAGAATAAGGAGGAAATTTTGGCCGGACTGGCACCGTGATGATGACAACACTATCTATGAATCGGAAGAAAGTAGTGAAGCAAGTAAGACCCAACCATTGCAGGACTTCAGTTTTTATTCAAGGACAGAAACGTTTGATGAAGAGGGAACCGAAAATAGTTTTTCTCGTACCCCTGACACTGATTACACTGGACATTCCCTTTTTGATTCTGATGTGGACATGGATGACTACACAGATCATGAACAATGCAAGTGAGATGTCTAAAAATTGCTTCTTCATCTTGTGTCAGAAGCACCATTGTCTCTTGGGAATCATGCCAATTGCCCCAAGTTATGAAGATGCCCCTATGGTTTAGGGTGAGACAGTGGCATCTGAGGCAGTTTTCACGTGCCCTTGGGAACTTTTCAGCATTTTTTCATTTTGTTAAAGCATTCCGATGGATCCTAGGTGATAAACATTTTTTAATTTTGTCCAATAAAAAAGTGAAAAGTTGACAAGGAGGGTGTTGGGTGGTGTTGGGGACTCATATTTTTAAAAGAACTTTCCAGAATGGCACAGAGAAGTGAATAAACAACAAAACAGATTGGTGAGGAAACTGAATGTGGGGTTGATGAGTTGTATCTTCCCAGAAACAGACTGAGGAGGGCGAGGCATCATTAGGACTTCTTGAGTCTGTGGTCCATCATAGAAATAGTGGAATGAAGCGAAGACAGGAAAAGTTCTAACACTGCCTTTTTTGTCAAGATCTCCAGCACATTGGATGGGCCAGAAGACTGAATTTTGTGTTCATGCATAAATGGAGCAGATTCTCAGAATATCTGACCTCACGGCACATAGTAAAATGGTCAGCAAAGATACAAAGAGGGTGCTATTGTGTTTGGGACCTGACTGTTGCTGTTTCATATTCCATCCACTTCCTTGTAAATTTTAATTTGTTTTGGTACCACATTTTAAGTGAAGGTAGGGGGTGGTGCACTATATTTATCAGTTTAGTTTTGAAAGGCTTGTGCCACCATTCCCTCACAGAAACTGAAAGCAGGATTAAATTATCTAAACAATGAGGTAAGCGGTTCACTGAAATGGAGACAGATTTGGTACTTATTCCAATAATGCCCTTGAAGGGAATATTTTATTTTCTCCCATTTATGTGGCTGCCCTTCTTCCCTACTCTGTCTTGAAGGCAGTTGTACTTCCAGTATGGAACTCTTTACTACCTGTACTTTACTTTTTGTTCTGCAGGGCGTCAGAAATGCCCCATTGCATAGGCCCAGTGGCTTGTCTCATCCAGTGATGTGTTCTCACAGTAGCCATCCAGTTGCACAAGAAAACCCTCAAGTTAGCAAAAGTTCACCCAAAGTTAGCAAAAGTTGCCAACAAAACACAACTTAGTTTAATAATGTCAGTCTCTCCTGCAAGAGAAAAGAGTGGTTTCTTCCTTTCTTTTTCTGGCAAAAGAAGTAATCCTTGACAGAAGTTTTCAGTATGGTTGAGGGATCCTGACCAAATTAACCAAAGAAAGCTAAATTTTTTAGTTTCACAGACACGCCTTGCTTAGTGGTAACCTTGCTGTCATAATGCTTGACTCGAAGGGTAAGAAGCATACACCTTCCATCAGTCACTACTGGAACTAAGATGTGTTTATTACATTGTGTGGACCTACCCAGATTAAAACTTCAAGAGACTATTGCATTAGGATGCGGTAAACAGAATGTCAGATCTCTTAGCAAAGGTGTGTAGACTAGGGGTGTGCAAGAATATTTGAAATATTTGTTATTCGATTGAATTTGAATAGAATGTCCAGACGTTTGTTTTTTAATTTTCGATTGAATATGAATATTTTGAATCATTCATATGAATAATGTGGACATTCATATGCATACAGATATGTACTCATTATATGCATATCTGTATGCATCTTATTTGTATCTGTACACATCCCGTACGGGATAAAAACAGGATGTGTACAGATACATACGAATGCTGTCGACATTTGTATAATCAAATACCTATCAAATATTTGTACGAATAGATACGAAGGTATTCAAATGGGTTTGAATTTTAATACATTCATTTTTTTCCCTATTTGTACGAATTCGGACATTTGAATAGAATTGAATGTCAAAAATTGCAATTTTGCACACCCCTAATGTAGACTAGATGTGCCTTTAGTTATATTAACTTTTAACATCTTTTCAAAGTGTAGCCCATTTCTTTGAAATGTAGTTCAGAATTCAATCCAATTAATTTAATCATAGGTGTATGTCATGAACTAGAATGTTTGCAGATATTAACTCTCCTCCTTCTCCTCCAAACATGCCTAAAAAGACAGAGGGGCTGACAAGCAAAAAGAAAAAAAATGGCTTGTGCCTTGTCTGTGGCATTTGTCATTTTATGACACCTGCCACCTGAGGCCTTATGCTAGCCAGCTGGAAAAACTTTGTCCTTTCCTCCTGATTCTGAATTACTGCAGCTTCCTGGGCTGCCAGCTGAATACAGGGTTGAATGTCTTTTTAAAAAAATCTAACTTGCTCTTCAGTTTTTTTAAAAAATAAATGAAAAACCCTACAGTGACTTACATTGGCTTACAGTCCATATGCATATAGTCAAGCATGGTAGCAGCATCAAATTGTCTCTGGAAGAATACTATCTAGAATAAATGTGACTTTCCTTTGTTGTTCATTCTTCACCAAGTCTTCCAGACATCTTACTTTATTAATATGTTGCTTATTTTAAGGGAGAAAACACTCTTTTAACTCTAGTTTTAAGTTTCTTTTAAAAATGTATTTTAACTGCTGGTTGCTCTGGAATAGTAACTCCAGGGCTGTATTTAGTGCCAATCAATGACCGTAATAAAAGTTTGACTGATTGGTTGATTGATATACCACATAGATGTGGCCAGTCCAGCTCATTAATTTGCATCTCAGTCAGAGTTTTGGATTAGGAACAGAAATCTAAACCTTTCCACTCACCTTAGTCCTAGGCCCAATGGTGCTGTTGGTCTTGAAGGGAATTGGCTTTGATTCTCTTTCTAGTAGTTATGAGGAAAGATGGGGAAGGAGGCATGAATTTGACTAGAACCTGATTATCCAGGCACTGTGTAAGGTTCCTTAGCACATAAACTCTAGACTCTATTTTTTTAATTAATAATTTTTAATATATCAGCTCTGTTTCAGTTTTAAAGCAACTTACGGTGTATTCTGGTGTATAAGACTACTTTTTAACCCAGGAAAATCTTCTCAAAAGTCAGGGGTGGTCTTATATGCCGGGGGTCGTCGTCTTATACAGCGAGTATATCCCAAACTCAATATTATAACTGGAAAAGTTGGGGGCCGTCTTATACGCCCAGTCGTCTTATATGCCGGAATATACGGACAAATAACAGATTTTTTCCTTAGGTAATATAGGTAGGTTAGCATTAAGGAAAACAATAGACAGTAGCAACTATGAAGCTAGCCAGTCAATTCTGAGAATTTCTTTTCCAGGAAACTTGAAATTTTGCACACAATGAAAGAAGATATTCCATATTGCCTATTGCCTCCTGTTCTTACTTCCAACTGTTGAAAGCCTCTTAGAGATGGTTTGCAGATAGGGATGCTCTCCTGCCAGGTTGCCCCTCTCCCTCTCATGTACATTCTGGGATAGAAAAGGCGGATTAGATGTAGGGAGAATGCAAGGGGCATACACTACTCTTTCTAAGGTGCTTTTGAGACTTTTTTTGGAGGTGTGAACACAGCATCAGTCTCTCTTATCTGTTAGTTTTCATTTCTAGATTATGAGAATCTGTAGCTGAGAAGTTGTTCACACCCTGCAACTATGTCAGCTGAGCTGACTATTTCCTTCATCCTTCAACATAACCACATTGTTTGTGGGCTCTCTATAGTTGTAGCATGGAAATGTTAAGGATACCCAGAATGAAGTATACACCATCAAATAGGGCCCATTCCATTTTGCTTCCACTCCTATTTCAAAGGGATATGTTCACAGAAGAATTTTGTTTTCTAATTAAATCCAAACTCATGGGATTTAGCTTTTCTAACTATTAGGATCCAAATGGGCCCTTCAGAATTTGTAGAGGCAAATTGTGTTAGGCCATGGATGCTTAAGCACATGTTTATCTAGTTTATCAAGTTATAATATTCCAGAAATTTGGAATTAAAATTTTATGGGAGTCACTGTTTAATTTAGGATCACAAAGTTTTCTGATACCAAAACACTTGAATACGCTCATTTTTGCAGTTAGGGGGTATTTTTCTACCCCACCAAAACCTCCTTTTATTCTTTTGCTTTGTGATAAATCTGCACCCCAATAATTTTATTGATTGTTACTATATTATTGCACTAGCAGCTATATGAATACTAACCGGGAATTGCCAGGGGGGACTCCTTGCTAATTCCTAAATAGGTGTGTCTGTGGGCTGGAAGAGTAAAAATGATCAGCATTTTAGACAAGCTAGGGTGAAAATATGCACCATGAAGTCTTTAAATTGGATGATAAATCACTGCAATGATGCAAATTAATTGGAAATTAACGGTAGCTATGTTAGTGCAGAAGTCTGAAAATATCCTTACTTTTAAAGATTTTTGCTTGAAGGGTGGAAATCTGAATCTTTTAAACACATTTCCTATTTTTTCCTATCTAGCAGTTACAATCTTTGGGGGGGGATTGCAAACCACTCTATAAAACAATATAACTGTGCCCCACATTTTGTTCTATTTCACTTGACTGCCTAGTTTTTCTGCTTGTGTGATCAAAAGTTTATGAATGTATTTATCACGTCACATGCCTTTCATTTCTTAGGAACAACTAGGTTATTTTAGAAGAAGAAATTAGGAATGGTGGTTCCTTTCCCTCTCTTAAGCCAGCTGAATCACTTGAGTCTGAATTAAATTACAACTGGAAGTTGGAGACAGCCATATATGTAAACACATGTGTGTCATATAACCTAAGAATGTTAGTTTCTAAGGCATAATTGAAAATCTTGGTTCTGTTGCAGCAGTGCCACTATTCACGTAAAAGTGTTTTGTTTTATTATAAATTCTTGAAATCAATGAGGCAGACATTATTTTCACCATAAATGCCAACTGAACTCTGTAAACACTTAAGGCTACCTCCACACAGTAGCAAAAATGGCCGTCTGAGGGGCAGAAACAGGGTCTTACTCCAGAGGTGGCAGATGTGTCATTTACACAGCTGGCACCTATCAGCCTTGGAAACTTCATAGCTTTACATGGTTTTCACCTGATGCAGATTAGTGACAGACAGGAAATGTCCCCAGAAGCAAGAAATAATTAGTACTTGTGCAAAAAGCATATTATCCAACAGATCAGGGGTATAAAATCTTAAATGAAATAATGTGATGTAATAAAAAATGTGTTGTTCATATGTCCTTAATTTTTATGCATTTGAGTAATTGCATTGTGTCAGATAATAATAGGTTACCATTTATTTGTTTGTTTGTTTGTTTGTTGGGATACTTCTTCCTGTTCTTAAGCTTTCCCAGTTTTTGGTCAGACTGAGCAGCTGGTCCAAAAGAAGACTGAGTGACGTAAAGCCATTTGGTGGCCTCAAGATGGTGAGAGGCAATACCAGGATCTAAAGAAGATCCCACAATTGCCTTTCATTGCCATCTCCAGGCGCGAGAGAGCATTGCAGACTTTTACCTGTTTCCGCCTGCCATGATTGTTCTGTCTCTCCTCTGTTTGTGGTCAGTTTGGAGAGGCAGTTGGAACCTAGAGGAGCAGCACCAACCTCATCTTTATGGATTGTAAATTACTGGCTGGTGGGTAGGTTACCTGGACATGTAAGAAGCTGTTGTGGCATAGCAACAACACTTTGGCAATAACTGTAGTTACTAAACTGAAGGTTTGGGTTGTTTTTGTTTTCTAGCTGGCATACTCTATGATCTAGCAAGTTACCAGCAATATAGAAGTATAATATCCCTAGCCTTTACCCCATTTATAGATTTACAAGAATGTAAACTAATCAACACCTGTATATCTTTTAGGTTGGACTCAGCAAAATCATGAGCTCTTACCTTCTAGAGATCAATCATTATTTTGCTTAATGTAAAAAGAATGTGACATATTCATATGCATATATATGAACAATGTAGTAAGTTCTATGCTACAGAAGGCTTCCATAGTCAGTGTTCATCTCATGGGCTGCAGTTTTGGGGCTGTTATGCTTTGTTCCATAGCTTTCTGTAGAATAAACTCTTCTAGCAGTCATAGCCCCTGAAGATGGACATCATCACCATATCCAAAGATATCCAAAGCAGAACTATGGAACGTGACATAACTGCAAAACTGTGACAAGAAGTTCTATGCTCTTTGTTTCCTTCTATATGTCTGAACTTTCTAGGAGCCAGTTCTCCTGTTTTTCCTTTTTGTCGTGAGTATTGGACAGAAATATCCTGAAGAACAATGTTCCTGGTGTAAAAATTTGTAGGAATTTTTTGGGTGCAAATGAATGTAATACAGTAGTTTTACTTTTTTATTGATGGATTTGTTGTCAATAATATCTCTTTCTTTGCCTTTGTACTGATAAGGCCACTAGAGTTTATGGATTGAATAGGAACAATGTCACTTGAATTGTCTTAGGTAACTTATCTACTAGCTCTGTTCTTTGAAGTCAGTAGAACAAAAGGAATATGTGGAATTACTTTTGGTGGTAATTTTGCTGTTAGCTACTACAAATCTTTTACTGCCCAACTAAAGAAAGCAAAGCTTAAATTTATAGAATAATTTTTTTGGGGGTAGAAAATGCCATCATAAAGTGACTTTCCTTTTTTAGTTCCTATAGTAGTGAAGTTTTAAAAAGATTTTTCTTCCCAAATGCTTGCAGTGAGTGATATAATTTACTACAGCCGAACCTGAGCATTTTGGCAAGATCCTGCTAGATAGATTTAGAAATGTTAGCAAGCAGAAAGTTGTACATACTAGAAGAAAAGAGGAGGGAGAATACCACTTTTGATTGACTAGGCAATCTCACTATGTTATGTTGTCCTAAGGGCCAGCCTGTAGCCATCCAACGTCTGTCATTTTCAGTCACCGCATCTACTAACCAAGGATAGTGTTTGTTCCAGCAGCATGTGGAAGACTGCAGGTTTGTCACCCCATGGCATGTGATCATGTACTAGTCACTTGAGAGTTGGTGTCATTTTCATGCTGCATAACATAAGCATCTACTATGGAAGGTTCACTGCAGGCTATTTAGTGGAATTGAATCCGTGGCATGAAATGGACATGATGGTAAGCACATATATACTCTGTCTCAGACAAATGTATTCAGACACCTTGAATAATGCCGTACAAAATATAGGCTATAGCCACTGTAACATAGAATGATTATGAATTGATGATTCCATAATGGGATATATATACCCTATTCTCTGCTCCGAAGGTTCCCTATGTTCACAGGTGAAACTAGTTTCTGTAATACAAGTATTATTTAAAAGCAGGGTTTCACTGTTGGTATTTAGCTGCTGTTTTCAATACTTATTTAATGAATGTACAATTAATTCACTTGCAGCATTCTCACAGTCCAATGTACTTGTCCATGTGTTCTCCTCCATCAGTCTTCAAAATTATACACGCCTAATATTCTTTTTAGGACAATACAAGGGTTTTGGCTTTGGGGAAAAAAAGTCTGAAGATCATTAACTCTTTATTAAATGATAGCTAATCCAAAAACACCGGGAAAGCCCCCAAAGTGTATTCTGTTTGAGGTGTAAGTGAAAGCTAAGATTTAAAAAAGTATAATGATTTACTGAAAGAATGAAGTAACTACTGAATTACGAGGCAATGCTTTTTTAAAAAAACAATGAACTTGTAAGGGGTATTCATTTACTTTAGCACTATATTACTAGTAGTTTATAAAGCCATATTTAAACTCATACACTTGAGTGTAAAATACATTTAAAATGTGCATTGTGTTAAGTGTGCGTGTGTATTCATGTATGTGGAAATCTGTAAGCTTCATTTCAATGTAGTTGATGCTTAAAATAATAATGAACAGTTATCAAATACTTTGCGTATCAATTCTTTCTTGTCTTGAGTACGATGAATATTCTAGGTGCCTTCCACAACTAATTATTTGTGTGTGTAGGGTGCGATCAGACACACCCAAGAGGCACATTCTTGGTGAATTTGGATCTATAATAATAAACATATCCCCCCTGAATTCCCCTTATTCCCCGTCTTCAAGACGGAGCCATTCTTCTGAAATTTGACTTACCCAATATTTGGATTATATCAGATGTCAGACATTACGGTTCCATACTGCTGCTGCATTTTCTGGGTGTGAATGTGTCAGTGAACTATTGGAAGCAGTAACCTATTGATGGAGGGAAGTTTTTCTTCCTCCTTGTCCCAGATCTCCACCTGCCTCCATTCTGCACTTTTAAATGTGCTGGGGGAGCATTGCTAGCCTGGACATTGGGGGCAGGGGCAAAGGCAGCCTATGTTGTGGGTTGCCCACCTTTTCTCTCATCGGCATTTAGTGGCCCTGTGCCATCCAATCTCACGTTCTTTGCCCTGCACCTCTAGCTGCCTTTAAAAAAAAATTAAACCTGAGATGTGCACACATGCACAATCCAGAATTTTTGGAGGCTTTAGCCATTGGCAAGATTTTGGCCCCAGGGCCAAGGAAAAGGCAACATTTCTCATGGGGTTAGCCGATCAATTTCTCATTTCCTTGTTTAGTGGGAAGATGCTATCTGCACACTCCTTCCTTCTCACCCAGAAGTCTTGGCTTCGTGGAAGGTATCCTTGGAGGCTATGGCACTGGAGATTGACTGTTTCCTCCTCCAATCACAGCATGGGGGGGGAGGGAGGAGAAAAGTGGAGAGCTAAAGGAACCCTGTCACAGGACAGTGGGTGGAGAGATCGAAAAGTGTGAACAAATAGATATGAACTATGATGAATGAGATCAAGGCAATAACAGACCATTATGGGGCAAGACAGACTAAATAGTTGTGATGTTAACAATGCCCTGTGAGTCTTCTTCCAGTGTACTTAGGAGCCCTGGTCCTCTGGCAGCCATGTAGACTATGGCAGACTTTGTGCAGTGCCTGCTTGATGCTTTGAAGGTGCCCTGACTACAAACCGTGCCGTCCATTGCTCATTCATTATTGGGGGGGGGGGGGAAGCAGGCTGCCCACACCCTCTTCCCCCACCATGCTGCCACAAGCACTGCTATAAATCTTAAACTGCAGAGCTCTTCACCCTGTTTTTCAATTGTAGCTGGTACCACCTGAGGAAACTAATTGGTCCCCTTGGCCATTCTCCATGTTAAAAAAAATTGTCATCAGAACTGAAGCTGAGAATTCTCACTTTGATTCTGATAGCACACGGGAGGTCTGTCTGCCCCCGCCATTGAGATCAAAGCTGAGAGTATTCTGTGATTGTGATGGCAGAAGGAGAGGCAGCCCACTCCCCTGCCTGTCATGATCAAAGATGAAGCACCCCCAGCTTCAGATTTTAAATGGCTTTATTTCATCTTTGTTTTATCAGTTCACTGATCTGAGACTTTAGTACTAAGTGATGTAAAAATAAAATAAATATATACAGGATGTGTACAGATATGTACAGGTCTAGGCTCCATTTAGTGAAGATTCCCAAATGGATCTCTCTGGTAGACTGTAACACAGCGGCTTTTACCCTTTCATTCCAAAGGCCCCTGGACTGCTGGTAGATCTATTATAAAGAGTCTACTGGCATACTGGTCTAGACTGAGATGTGTTTAATCCAATATGGACAGAGCAGCCTAGTAGATGGTGGGACCTCGTCTGTTCCGCTCCTGAGTGCAGAACAAGAGGCTCAGGGTGCATCCAGGCAGGTTATATACTGCAGAGGGAATGTGCAGTCCTGTCTGACAGGATGATTGACCTTTTGTTGTCACACTGCAGTATACAAGTGGTACTGCGCATTTACCTTAGTGTGGAAGAAAGACCTCTTGCTGTGCAGTTCTAATTAGATCACAGTATCCTCTTAATGCAGGTAGCATTATGAGAAGCACCAACAAGATGCCGCTAAACAAGTGCAGCTCAAAACCTGATTGGCTGCCTCAACCCATGTGATGCTGCGTGGTGCCTCAGCTCTTGTTGCTCTGATGCCTCCTCAAAGAGGAAAAGACAGAGCTGACTTTTAAGTGGGGACGATTAGCATAGTGAGTATAACACGATTTTTCATTTAACTGTGGCTTTGACAGCATAGTCTGGAGGCAACCTCAGAATGGGTCTCTACTTTGTGGTGGGCTAATATCCTGGCCAGTGAAAATGCCCTTAGATCAGAAAGGCAGACTGCATCTAAGGAGTGTTGATTCCGAGGTTCTAATGATTTTTTTAAAAAATCATTGGTTCTTTTGGTGTTTTTCCACTGTCACTAAAAGTACCCATTAAGTACCCATTAATGAGTACGAAATGGCATTTTTGTACCCAATAATGGGTACTTAATGGGTACTTCTAGTGACAGTGGAAAAACACCCTTTGACTTCAAGAAAGGAATAGGAGGTTCCAAAGAAGGATGATTTTAAACAACTGCTTGGCTGAAAATGAAGGGACAGCGTCATTGTGAGGAGAAAAGAGAGAGTAAAATGTGAGTCATTGCCCTCAATAAGCAAGTCTCCCTCGTGTAACTGCTTCCTCAGTTTCTTTTTTTCTTCAGTTGGCTGCTCCTTTTACTACTCAGCTTATTTTATAAATTACTGCCCGCCATGGTCTGTGTCTCAAGATTTATTAGGGATATATCCAGAAACAGTGCAAACAAGCTGGAAAAGTGAGTCACATTGGAGCAAAGCAGAGGCAGACATGAAGTACTGTTTCCTCCATGGCGAATGTTGTTACTTGCATTGATCTTTCTGCTTCTTATTTGCTGTTTGGACCAGAAATGATCTATGTGCATCTGGACAGTGAAAGAGAAGGCCTGGACTAAATGTGCCTCCTCCCGCACAAATCCTGTTTCAAAGCACCCAGAGATTCAGAACCTGCTGAGCTGAGAAGTACAACAATGTCCTAAGAGCTCAGAAGCTCTTACAATGGCCCTGGAGCCCCTGTTCCTTTAAGCTTTAAATTGCACAATCACACAGAGTTTAGAAAATCTATTGGTTTGTAAAAAGAAGAAAAGAAAAAAGAAGAAGCAGCTTCATGTTGTTAGAGCCATCGCAGAGCTTAAAAGTGGATAATGACAAAGTCGGTAGCACCAGGAGGGGTTGCGGATAAACTGTTAACTAGGCAGTCCTTAAACTGAAGTAGATAACACTAGTGGCTCTGCATTCCTCCTGGCAAGTTTGACCTAAATATGCCAAATATTGTGACACGCAAGGTTGTTCTTTCCTTGCTAGGGCTGTGCACCTAAGAAAAACTCACCTAGAGCACCACGTGGTGTCAGATACAGGTGATGGAGATGGCCAACCACAACGTTATGCTATCTGTTTCCCTCTTTGTTATTGTACTGTATTTGTGTACATTTTCAGTTTTCAGTTTTTTTCTTTTCATAGGACTAATCAATAAGATTTGATTTGATTGGCTGAATGTTGCCCATTGTACTATTCCTCTGCAGTGCACTAGCAGTCATTTTCATATCTGTTTTAATCAGCCAGAGGTCTGCTTAGTAAACACTTAAAACCTTTAGGGAAGGCAGCCCCATGGCAATGACAAAGACTACCAAAGTATTCAAGCTTCCTGTTGCTTCTGGCCCTTGGAAGCAACTCTTGGAGGTCATTGATGGAGATAATGGTAGGCAGAAGAAAAAGGGATAATTAACAGAAAAACAGAGGTGACACAGACAACCCAAACTTTTGTGTCTAATAAAGGGGATCTTTTAAAATATGGGAAATATTCTGGTGAAGAAATTATATGCAAAGCTAGGAGAAATAGTTGGCCATGCTAGTCCTAAAAAATCTTTCAACTTGGATGGGCATTTCGAATGTACAAAGTTAGAGAAGCTAATATGGGGCTTGCTAAGAACCTTCCTTCTGGAACTATCTCCCTCAATAATAAATGAATTCAGCAGAAAACTGGAGTACAAAAAGCCATTCTCTTTTATACTCTTCTTAAGGATAAGAAGAAGAGTTGGCTTTTCTACCCTGCTTTTCTCACCCATTTAAGGGGACTCAAAGCAGCTGACAAACCTCCTGTTCTTCTCCCCACAACAGACACCCTGTGGGAGCTCAGAAGAGAGCTGTAACTAGCCCAAGGTCACCCAGCTGGCTTCATGGGGGATGGCAGAATCAAACCCAGTATTCCCAGATAAGAGTCCGGCTCCCTAACCACTAGATCAAACTGCCTGCTCTTGCTTTTCTAACTCTCTCTTTGGCCATCTGTGATTTTTCTTTTTTAATATTGCTATCTGCTTTAGTGCGGTGTACTGTCTTTCCATCATAAACCCAAGTGTGGGTTCTAGTGTCTGACTAGTTGCATATGGGCAGCTTCTGATATCCTTAATATCAATACTTTGTAAAGGATTCTGTCTCTGCAGAGCTGGCAATGGGGATACATTTCCCCTCCCTTGTGCCATTAAGGGAAAGCAAAGACAGTGACAATTAGGAGAATTCTTGTCTGATGGGAAGGCTACTTTTCCAGGATGATTTGTCTTGACAAGTCACCCACCCACACCTCCCTCATGCTTACTGTGCCTTTACATATGTGAGGCCAGTGCTACCTAATGGTAGACTTGCCTCTAACTTCAACCAAGGATTGTCTGATCAATAGCTGCCCCTTGGGACCTTTGGGTGAAAGGTTTCATATAGGTTTTTAAACAATTTTTAAATAAATAATTAATCTGAATGAATTTTCTCAGTTTAGTCTAGTGGTTAGGGAGCCGGACTCTTATCTGGGAATACCGGGTTCGATTCTGCCCTCCCCCATGAAGCCAGCTGGGTGACCTTGGGCTAGTCACAGCTCTCTTCTGAGCTCTCACAGCCTCACCTACCTCTGGAGAAGAATAGAAAAGCTTTGTCAGCCGCTTTGAGTCCCCTTAAACGGGTGAGAAAAGCGGGGTAGAAAAGCCAACTCTTCTTCTCAGTAAAATCAGAAATACCATGTTTCCCCCTTCTTTGGCTCATCCCTACCATGGCTCACAGCCTAAGAAACTTCGCTTAAGTCACATATTCTTTAAGTGATTAAATCTGCTCTTAACCACCAGGGCTGTTCGAGGGTCATTAACAGCCCCTTGATTCACAACGCTGCCTAAATTCAGGGACCAGGGGCAGCAGGTTTTGAAATTGCTTCATGCTAAGCTCACAGCCACCACAGGAGGGCAGTAGAAGATTTGGTTTGGGTGACTGCTTGTTTCCGTCCCTATCTGAGCTTTTTAATCCATGGGCGTCCCTCCCCCTGATCTCCTATCATGTCAGGCAGTTAAAAAAGAAAAAAAGACACTGATGCAGAAAGGGGATTTGGTTTTCAGTTCTGTGCGGCGCTTCACACATTTTCTTCATACTTTTGTCGGTTTGGCTTATCGCTCGCATATGGCAAATGAAGCTCGCCAATTCCATTCCCTGTGCTGGCTAAAGCAGAAACCTTTGCAGGGAAACAATTGCTACAAGGTCAAGGCTCACTCCCCAAAAGAACGCAAATGGTTTGAATGCAGTTAAACCAAAGGGAACCTGCATTATATTTAGTTCTCCCCTAAAATAGCTCTTGGATATTGTCATGCCAGTTTCCTTCTACAGTGCAAGGAGTTCTTTATATCAGGACAGCCTAACTTTAGGCCAAACTAGAGCAAGGAGGCAAACTGCCTCTCATTATCCGGGTTGTGTATCTGTGGGCAGAGAGAAACCGAGGAGACAGAGAGGGAGGAGCAAATTGGTAGAACTCAGCTTTAGCAGTGGCCTTAGCTAGGTTTCCCCCATACACGCAAACACACCAACTTCCTCTATGAGATGTTTATGTGTCACTCCCACAACTGACAACCATGGCTATTGTGCTTCAGTCTGGCCTCTTTCTTTCTTTCTTTCTTTCTTTCTTTCTTTCTTTCTTCCTTCCTTTCTTTCTTTCTTTCTTTCTTTCTTTTATTTATTTATTTATTTATATTCCCTTCCCTCCCTCCCTTCTTTCTTCCCTACGTGTCCACCCTTAAAGTTATATGACCAACATGACCATGTTTTACTTTGCCAGCAACTAGCCATGCTCCTCTAGTTTGCTTTGTCTTTGGCTGTCTCAACCTGGACCTCCTCCACTGATTTTCATTCAGCAGCAATGTGTGGTTGCAGTCTATGGGAGGTCCTGCTCATCTCTCATTAGTCCGTCATTCAGACTGCTTTTCTCTTTCTCCCTGAAGCCAAAGATACGTGCTACTCACTGTGTCCCAATATTAATTTAATGCTACTCAAACAGACTCTCTCTCTCTCTTTCTGTGTCTGCAGTGCTTCAGAATTATTCAGTCCGTGAGCTAGTGAAAATGACAGTGGGACAAAAGACGTGAAGGTTAACACCACTGAGAAAGGTGACTCTGCAGTTCCATAAGAAGCTACTTTAAAAAAAAAATCCAAAGTCTTTATTGCATAATCATCATTGGTGGTTTTTCATCCTTTCTGACTACTGAAGTTCTTGTCCTCCCATGAAGCCCTTTCTAGTCTGGCTGCGTTCACAGCCAAGTTTTAAACCAGCTTCAGTCCACTTTCAGAGTGAGACAACTGATCAACAAAGTATCAAACTGTTCTCTTTTGGCATTATCTAACTCACAAAAACCATCTTTCAAATAAATAAAGATGAAAGAAAATGACTAGTCACTTTGCTGGGGTGTTCTCTCACTCTGAAAGTGAACTGAAACTGGATTAAAACTTAGGTGTGAACAAAACACTCCTGTGGTCTTCCTACATTAAGGTTAAGCAAAAGTGCTGAAGGGAAAGCAAGGCGTGGAGCTCTGTCCCGCCATGTCTTTGGCACTCTCAGTCACCTTCCAGTCTGAAGCAGGAAAGCTCATAGGCCAGGGTTGCACCTTCTCATGGGACACTGTGCTGGTTATGACAGGCCACCAACTGCCTGCTCCCAGCACAAGGACAACCTGGACGTCCAGGTCAGAGTGACTCTTAGGTTAAACCTCTCTCCCCACTTCATTGAAGCATAAGAGTGACTTTGCCTGGATGCCTGCATGTGTGCTTGTAAGGTGAGTGAACAGCCAGCTTCATGATGCTGCAATATGTGATATCAGAGTCAGGACAAGGTGCAGAGCTGGCTTTACAGCCCTCCTCCAAACCATGCATTTTTTTTAATAACTTGTGAGTCTGGAGGCTGCTGTGTTTTATAGGTTTGCCTTGTCGCTCATAAAGCTGAGTGACCCCTGCCCTTGACTGGCCATCATTCAGAAATCCTGAAGAAGACTAGGGATGTACACAAATATTCGAAGACATTGGAAATTTGATCAAATGTCCGTAAATTCAAATTCAAACATTTGGATGAATTTTCAATTTTCAAATCTATTCATTTGAATTATTCGGACATTCATATGTGTACGGTTTTGTACATGATGCGTACTTGCACGTGTACACAAATCTTTCCCACATTTGTACGGATCCGTATGGGACGAAAATGGTCCCGTATGGGATAAATGCAGGGTGCATATGGACGTGTATGAATGTGTTAACGATGCATACGGGCACATACGAATGCTGTGGACATTCGTAAGTGCAAATTCTAACCGAAAATTCAAACAAATAGATTCGAATTTGCTTAATTCAAATCAAATTTGGGTAAATTCAAATTTTAAAGATTCAAATCAAATCGAATCCTGAAAATTGCATTTGTGCACACCCCTAAAGAAGACTTGTATTTCTGCAAGTTGTGTCACTGCACTGGCTTGTTACTGATACCACTGGCTTTTGGTCCGGGTTTGCTAATGTGCTTGCCCTGATCTCACTGAGAACAGCTTGGACCTTCAGGCAGTTTCTATGTGATCCCTGGGGACCCCTGACGAATGCAGCATTTGCTCACCAGAGCAGGTCTGCAGACTATCTGCATGACAAGAATAGCTAACCTGTTCCCCAGCACAAAAATGGCACTGGGGAGTGTACTTTAAAGCAGTCTCTCAAATACCGCAGATGGTTGAAATGATCTAAGCGGTGTGCAAAACGTAGCTCCATTTTGCCAGCCTCTCAGAGAGGACGCCAGAAAGGGGCTGTTTTCAGCACACTACAGTAATTTCCCTCCACCGTGGTAGACAGGTTTGGTGGCTGTGGAAATTTTGTTCCTGGCCTCTGGTGATAGGTGGGGGTAGGGCTGTGGCAGAATAGGTGGCAGGCACAGTGCCACCCACCGCTCCAATCTTGACCCAGATCAAGCAATTCAAGACAAGACTGTCTCTGCATCACATACCAAGGTGCAGGGTAGTGAAACAGTCTTCAAAGTCTTCTGACTTCTTGGTTGTTGATTCTATGCCTTTTCTCGTCCTGAGTTGCAGAAGTGGCCAATCACATTTGAGGTCAATGCCTTGCAGTTTGCTTGGGTTGCTAGATCCCTTTAGTCTCATTAAGCCAGCCAATGATCAGTGATAATAGGATTTCATGATGGAAACTCCTCTCTTCCTTCTGACCCCTGATACTGCCTTGTTACTCCTGTTTTGCTGGCTGGCACAGGAATTAGAGATGCTTGAGGACACAGTTCCTGCCTGACTGAGATGTCCTAACTGAATATGTGTATCAAAATGAAATCACTTAATACTGAAATGAATGACTGCAAAATGCTGACATAAATGCTTTAAAATTAAAAATACAGTGGGAAAAACTGTGAATAATTATAAGTTGAGGATTTTTGTGTGTGTGTGAGTCAGTTTGGTCTAGTGGTTAGGGAGCCGGACTCTTACCTGGGAATACCAGGTTCGATTCCGCTCTCCCTCATGAAGCCAGCTGGGTGACCTTGGGCTAGTCACAGCTCTCTTCTGAGCTCTCACAGCCCTGCCTAACTCACAGGGTGTCTGTTGTGGGGAGAAGAATAGAAAGCTTTGTCAGATGCTTTGAGTCCCCTTAAATGGGTGGGGTAGAAAAGTCAATTCTTCTTCTTAATGGTATGCTTGTTGTTGCCCGAGTTTGAGCACCTTATTTTTTTTCAAGTAAAAAATTGCATACCTTAAAGAATCCATGTTTGAATATTTCAGCAGATTTTTTTTGAAAAAAGGATTTTTAATGGGGAAACATCATTTAAAAAAAGCAAATGAACCTTCGTGAGTTCAAGATGTGGAGCCCTATTAGATTTTATGTAAGGACTTCAAGGTGCCTCTTCCTAAAATGAATGAAAAGTACACGTTTTTTTGCAATAGACAGAACTTTATGTAATTTTTTAAAAAAAGACAATGTCTGTCATTTGACATCAGCCTAAATGGACTGTACAGCTGTTTTACAGTGCCAGGAGCAGGGACTGTGACCTCCTCATAGTGTCCACCTGAGTTCATAATATTATGTGCAAACTTGCAATTTCAGTTCAGGCCAGGCTCAACTTCAGTAGGATTGATAGGAGCCTATGTGGAGTCAGGACTGTGCCAATATGAGTGTTGCACTTTCAATTAACGTCAGACAAGGTAGGAACAAGAAAGGAATATTAATCTCTCCTGGCCGAATGCCTGAATATTAACTTTGTTTATTTTCCAAAACCATTGCATTCTGCTGATGTTCTCAAAACAAGCCTTGGTAACAAATGGTCCTCTCATGCAAGCATAAGTGACTGAAGGCCATGCTTGAGGCTAGCAACACAATATGGACATAAAGCTAGATACTTTCCCCTGCCCTCAATTACTGAAAAGGACATTCAGAAAGCCGCCCTGAAATTAGCCATGATTAAATGGGTCTGCCACAAATCCAGATTTAAGGACCCGAAGACCCCATTAAATCCAATCTTTGAAGGCAATGCATTCTTCATGAGGTCCTAATGGGGTCCTCATGGGTTCATCCATGCAGAAGTGGCAGATCTGTTCTGAATGGGTTCTTATTGGGTTCCTAATGGGATCTTCAGGGCCCATGCGGAAATGGCCATTATTTCAAGACAGAAGAGACCAAGGTGTCACAGCCTGATTTCATAAGAGAAGTGTTTGAGCCCCCTGATCATTCTGGTTGCTCTTTTGTGCCCTTTCCCCAGTTTCACAATATGTTTTCTGAGAGGAGGTGATCAGTAATGTATACAGTGCTCCAAATGTGGCCTCACCATAGATTTGTAACTCTCTAGCATTTAAAATTGTATGTTAAATTTCCACTTGAAGCAGCAATGACCCTGCCCCACTCTTTTTGGTGTCAGAACTGCTCACCATTTACAAGAAAATCCTTTGGTCCTCAGATCAACTCCTTGTGTCCTTGCACTTCCACAGGCCGATGAAGAGATTTCCCCAACTGAAGTGGCTTCAGAGTGCTCCAATTTAAATTAAAAGGAGAGACCATTCCGCCTCTACTACATGGACCAAGAAACTGTGATACGTTTTTTCCCATAAGCCTGTTACTAGCAAAATACAGCACTGTTGACCGATTAGAATGGGCAAGGCAGCAATGGGGAAATGAGGCCCTGAATGGAAACCTCTCTTAGATATCCACAAACTATATTGTGGTGTGCTATGGGTCGGACACTGTTTGAAGAGATCCAGGGGAGGCTTCCCATTGGAATCTTGTCTGTTCTACCCCACTTCTCTTTCAGAAATGCCTCCCAGACCAATATTGCTTGCCAGCTGGGTCCTAAAAATCTAAAATTTAAAATGATGGAAGGGTCTGGCCTTGAAAAAAGAGAGAGAGGTTTTGTTAACTGCACTGTGACAGTTAGGTGTATGGGATTCTGTCAGGCTTCTATTTAGACTTGTCCTAATAATCATGTTTGCAGTGAACACCCCTTTGTGTACCTGTCTCATTTTACACATATATTTACAGGAGAAAGTTGTTTCATTAATAGAATTTAGCATAAAATAGTCTTTCCTTCTTCATTCTACAGTGTCATGAATTAGAACATCGCTCCTCAAATGGGGGGAAATATCACAGTCTGTTTAATGTGAGACTAAAGGATTTCATCACAGGTAGCATTCCCTTTTCTCACAAACAACAGCACTAAAACATGGCAACAAATATTGTGCCAAGTAATGATAAAATGTGTGTTCAAAAATGCCTTTTAACTTTGGATGCTACCAACAAGGATGCTACCTTTTAAAGGAAGACATAAGAACATACAAGGAGCCCTCCTAGATCAGGCCACAGCCCATCTAGTCCCCTCACAGTCACCCAAGGCATTCTGAAGCAGAAGAAAAACTTCCACCTCCTTTCGAACCCATGCAAAATGGCCTTTAGAGCATCTTGTCTGTCTCTCCAGCCTGTACTACAATCAGAATCTCAAATATGAGGACTCCAGTTTACTTAGGATCTTGTACCTAAAGGGAGAATCATGCCTGGGATTTCCTGGTTCCTAGTTCCATCAAATAGCCAGTTGGTACATGATAATACATTCACAAGTGCTTCCAGAATGCTTACTGCAGATCAGTTGCAAGTTAATCTACCTCAGCAAATCCCTGAGCTGCTTTTAATTCACAGGCTGCCATTGGAAGAAGTATGCTTGATCCAACAAGCATAGGTCATTGGTATATCCTGCCCTGCTCTCAGGATGGGCACAGTGCAAATTGTGTCTTCTCACGCGAAAGGCAGGCATCACTCAACTTTAGCATCTGCTTCTACAGACGCAGCCAAACAGAGTCCTGGCAAAGAGACAGAAAGCCCCAAGGGACAAAACACAACACCTTCAAAGCCTGTGAGCCTCTTAGGGTTCCAGCAAAGTGGGGGATTATGGAGTCTTTGAATTAAGCATTTCTGGTGGGTGTGCAAATAGATTCATTTTTTGCGTTACTAAGGTAGATATTGAATTCAACTCTGAGGCTATGAGATTAATCATTTGTTACCAAAAGGTCAGTGTTCAGCAATGGAGCCAAGAGTGAGTTTGCTTCCCAAAACAACAGTGAAAGAGAGTAAAGCTTCTCAGTGGCATCTACCTTTGGCTACCTGATTTCTCCCCTTGTGGACTCTGCCATTTCCCCTGACTCGAACCTTGCATCGGGAGGAGAGGGGGGAACCCTGAGATGCAATACCTATGCTGTTTTACCTCTAGTGTAAGAGCAGAGCTAAAATTAAGCCCTTTAAATAAGAACTGCTGGTTCTAATGGGTACAGAAGGAAGCATATCTTTAACATTTCCAGTCAAATGTTGTTTAAATGCAGCTATGTTTGTCTGGCTCAGAGTCAAAGAGAGGTTTTAAAAACCAAAGTCTTAAAAAAGTTTTTTAACATTTTCTGTCCTTTTCTCCCTCTATGTTTATGTCTCTATTTCCTTCCCCTCCAATAACCAATATGTGATGACAAAACCTGGTAGTTTCTCATTTCAGTGGTATGGGGAATATGAAAACAATAACAACATCTCACAGACTCTGGCTGTGGTCACATTTAAGGTTTAATCCAGCTTCGGTCCATTTCCAGAGTAAGAGAATACATCAACAAACCGACAAACTGTTTTCTTTCGGTGTTAAATAACTCAGAAAATTCACCTTTAGGATAGATATTATGGAAAGAAAATTACTGGTAACTTTGCTGAGGCGTTCTGTCGCTCTGAAAGTGGACTGAAACTAGAGTAAACCTTAGGTGTAACCACATATCTAGTAAAAAGATATCTGGGGCCATTTTATCTATATAGCTGTCATTTGGGACTATTCCATGAGGGATTTTTGCCTTTTGCTTGCTACATTTAAAACTTATGTTTGAATTAGAGGAGCCCGGTTTCCTCACCATTTGCAGTAAACCCCTTAGTTACGAGGAATTTGGTTTGGCTAACATTGGTGAAAGTTAGGGTTGAAACTGAGAATTTGTAAAAGATTGCCTGTCATGTGAGCACAGCTTAACTTGAAAAAGTTGTGTAGAAAGAAGAAATTAAGAGTGCGAGAGAGAACCAAGAAGTTTAATAATTCCAATCTTCTAATGATATAGTTTCTATTCTAAAAAGTATACACATGGCAAAAAACAGGAAAATGGTGATTTTTTTTTTCAAATTACACAGGCAAATTTGGGCAAGATAGAAATAAAAGTGAAGAGAAACATATCTCTAGTTGATTTGTTTTTGAAGTGTTTTCCATTAAACAACCCACGTAATTTAAACAAAAAACATTTTACCAAGCAAGCTCTGTCTTTTGTAGATGAATCCTTGCGCTTGCAAAATTTATTTTATAGAAATCTACTTTCAATGGGTTCTAAGAAAAAAGAATGAGAGGTGAGAAATCTGTCTGAAAAGAGCAACATATTCAAGGACTAGGGAATGAATGACGGGAAGGGGTAGCAGAAGTTTCTTACATAACTATGGTGAGTTTTTTTCTTGAAGGCAGGAAACATCTCTATTTGTTTATGGCAAAATTCCGTTGAGGTTTGCTAGGAGATTCAAGACACTGTGCCATTTTCCAGGCTGAATGTGTAGCTCATTTAAAGGCAATACACTGTGTGGATCAGGAACAAGTATCTGTGTAGATATTCTTTCATTGCCAAAGATGTATACTTATTGTGGAAACTCCAAATCCAGGGATTTATTTGGTACTGTATATGTTTTATTAAAATACAGAATTTCTCATCTTATTTTCCAGAAAAAAGTGAGCATAAAGCAGCTTACAAATTTACAAAATTTACAAAATTTAAAGCTAGAGTAAAACAACAATCAAAATCAGTAAGGCAGCTTTACATTTGACAGCCTCCCATGTATAAGTTAAATAAAAAAGGCAAAGTTGTTCAGGTTTTTAGAATAACCTAGAAATGAAGCCAGGCAAATTTCAGGAAGGAAATTCCAAAACATTGGTGCTAATATAAATAAATGATAATAAATATTTATCCTGAGCTAACCTGGGAACATTCAGGGATACCACTAAAGCTCTATAGACGTTACTGCAGGAGTTTGCAGGTGTTAAGCACCATGGTTTGCTCAATGTGGAGAGATGGGATGAAAAAGGTAACAGAGGGTCTTTCTGAAATTAATTGTGTAGATCTGAAATAGTGGTTCAGGATCAGAACAATTTGTCTCAAGGATGGGACAGATTGTTTTGGGGTGGAACAAGGTTGCCCACACGGAACTCGCATGTTCCAGCCCAGGCCCTGTGCTGGCTCCAAAGCTTGGGTGAGCTTTTGAGCTGGTCTGCACAAGCTCTGATGGCCAGGAATGAAAGTTCCTGGTCTTGGAGTCACTAGGGGCCCTATTTCAGTCACACAAAAAGATGCATCACTGAAATGGGTCCCTTTGTAACCAGAATGCTGGGGCACAAGTCTTCTGCACGCCTCTGTGTTGTGGATTAGGGCCTACTACACAGGTACAGCCTGAGGTATTGAAGTCTATCCATTGATTGAGGTATCAAGATCTTCCAGCAATCTAGATCATGGGCCACTTGCTCTGGATTGCACAGTATCGTGTACGATGGAGTGTACTAGCTGTGAACAGGGCCTCCCATATTCTGCACTAACAGGAACATCAGCAAATCTGGAAAGGCTCAAAGCTGCCTCCAGATTTGGTGGAATCCCTGAAAGTTGTGTCATATATGAAGGGGTTCTGTAGGGGAGGTGGCAAAAGCTTTTTTTCTTCAAGAAGTGGCATCCTTGGTTCTTGGGGCTCCATTTCTGTGAGGACCTCTGGTGAGGTTGTGCTACTAGAACATTCTCTGAGTCCACACAGTCTGATGTTTTTTTTTTTAAATCTTCTTTGGGCTAAGACTAGTCTCAGAATGCAGGAAGTACTGTATAATTTTTGGACATGTTTTCACATTTACTGATATGATATTAAGAAGAAGTAGAAGAAGAAGAAGGAAGAAGAGTTGGCTTTTCTACCCTGCTTTTGTAGAAGGGGACTTCTACATTCAAGGGAATTCAAAGAGGCTGACAAAGCTTTCTGTTCTTCTCCCTACAGCAGAACACTCTGTGTGGTAAGTGGGGCTGTGATAGTTCAGCAACAGAGCTGTGACTAGCCCAAGATCACCCAGCTGGCTTCACAGAGGAGTGCGGAATCAAACCCAGTATTCCCAGATAAGAGTCTGGCTCCCTAATCATAAAACCAAACTTGCTCACCAGTGCATTTTTATTCCTTACTTCTAAATCAACAAGCGAGTTTAAAATATCGTTGTTGCATGGTGGATTAGAGCCACTTATTCTTCATAAAGCATAGACAGATGTTGAACTGGCGAGTAAGAGATGAAGCTGGATATAAAGCTCAAGATACTTCCTTATGATGATATGGCACTATGAAAATTCATAGTGATTACCAATTATTCTTACAGTTGGGATCATTGGCATCTGTCTCCCCACCCCCATCAGGCAGAAATTTGTTACTGAAAAACTGGAAAAAGCTCTGATTTGTCACTTGATTTTGCCATTGCTTAAATGTGCAATGTTTGGATTAATTGTTGCCAGCCTGTCCTAAGATTTTTATTGGGAAGAAAGTTGATTCACAAAGGGATAAAAAACAGATTTCAGAACAATTTTTTACAAAGGAAGTCTCAGCAACGGGGAAGGGGAGGGGATTGGAACGGATGTTTTTTTCTTAAAGGGGCAACTGAAAAAAAAACCCTGTCTGGTTGTACACTTAGGTACAGAACCAAATTATTAAATATAAAAGGGCCTAAGTTACTTTACACTCTGAGACAGTTGACATTCATGTCTTGTCAGTAGGCCGTAACTCTTTTCATGGCTGGCCCTTTATATACTGGCCCTTATTCTGGGATATATGCCAGACTAGGAGCCTGTTCTCTGGATGCTCATGCAGACGGTGACACTCCCTGCCTTGCATGTAATTACACCCCAAGCCTTTGGTTCTGAAAACTTGATATCTGAGTGCTCTCCCAGTTTCTGAATTGCTAGTTTCTGCATGGGACTTTCTGCAACTGCATCTAATAGAAAGGCAGTCTCCCCCCCCTTTTTTTTTTTGTTTCAAGCACAAACAGCTATTATTGCTTTTTGAGATAATATAGCAGAATAGCATGTGATTGAAAAGACTAGTGATAAAAATCTAAGTGCGAGGGCAGGATGAGAACATGCCCTTTCTTCCAGCTATGTCTATTCTGTTGTGTGTGTTGTCTAGCTCTGTAATTAGGATGGCATTCAGAAAATGTGAACAAAGTTGGTATTCTTTTCATAAGCCCCCCCTCCCTTCAAATCTTTGCATTGCTGCATGAAACTTTTGGCTCTGGCTTTCCCCTGTTCATTAACCATGCCAAAATTTTTAATCTAACACCACTGTTAAAGAGTGGCAGGCTTCCAGGGAAATATATCAGCCAGGCTTATTAATTTCATGCCAAGTGCTGGAGGCGTGAATGTAGAGAACGCTGTTTGACTTTGGATAATAGGAATCAGGCAGCTTAAAGGCAGGGGATAAAGATCAGGAGCCCTGGGTCTCTTGGGGGTGAGCAGGTGCAGGCTTCAAGCAAGGCCTGCAGGCCCAAAGGGGCAGCCTACGCTTAAAACAATCTGCAATGCCTTTTTCTTCTTCTTCTTTTTTTTAATTTGGCATGTGCCTCTCACAGCTCAACAGACCGCTGCTCCACAAAGAGTGGTAAACAGAGAAAGGGAAATTAAAAAGGGAAGTCCCTTGATAGACAAAAACAAATTAGGGCAAACAAATTACACAGAGTCAACAAATAAACAAGGGAACATCTGTGAATATATTTCTTGGATTTTCGGATTCTGAAAGCAACCTGAGCAATAGTGTCAGGATGTGTAAGAAGAAGAAGAAAAAAACCCAAATAAACGAAGAAAGTCCCTTTGCCTCTGTTTTGGAAGGTGGGAAAAGCTGCACAAAGTGGAGGGCAGGCAGACTTTGGTAAAACATTTTGTTGCAATCCTAGCTGCACTTAAAGAGGTGGGAGTCCAACTGAGCCACTTAAGCCCATGTGGTTTCCAAAGGACCAGTTGCAACTTACATAGTAAGGTGGTGCTAAAAAATTCTGAGGTATCCTAGCAAGGGGAAGCAAATAGCCTAGTTGCAATATGTCTAACCTGAAAGTGAGATTTAAAAAAAATACAGTTACTTCTACTGTAGTCTCAAATATATAACCCCTGGTCATAAATTCAGATCTGATTACTGAGACAGATGTTAGTACAGAAGATGATAAGAGGCAAATGGCACTATAAAATGTGTCAGAAATGTAAATACTTAAAGTTGAATGGCAAGTAAATCTGAAAGGTTTTTTTACATTTTGTCCATGATATTTATCTGTAGTAGTTTTGCTGCTAGGTTCTTGTGTAGGTTTTAATGGGCAGAAACAGTACTTTTAACTTTCTTTGTTTTTGCTATAAGCCACTCAGGCAATGTCTTCATGGGAAGAGTCTCCAAGGCATTGAGCAGCAGGTAGGACTTGATGACCCTAGAGGTACCAATTCTATGATTCTATGAAGTGAGGGCCACTGGGGGGGGTCCTCTGTGGTAGCTCCCATTTCCCATGATGCTGGATACTTTTCCCATATCCTCAGGCACCATTACAGGTGCCTGACAAAGTGGCAGATGGGGCATTTCTTGGCAGGGGGGATTTTGTGCATTTGTCGGGCAAGTTGGCATGTTCTACTGCTGAAAATGGAAACATCATGCCTGCAACTGTTCCTGCAGGTGTCCCTGGAAGAAACTGAAGGCACAGCCCTAGAGGATCTGTCTACAGGCTACATTTAGCATGGGAGTCACCCAGGCACAGTGCTTGTAGTCCACGTGGTGCAGGACAGCATGATGATTAGAACTGCATCAACGTGCTATTTAACGAGATTTTAATAGAATGCCATACAATTAAGGCTGTGGCTGCCACAGCTCTGAGCTTTAGGAGATCAGTTTTTCTCCTCCACTGCTTCAATTCCTGCCACCACACGTGGAAGAAGTAGGTCTGCCTTCTGTTGTTGCCACTGTTTTTAGGTGTTATGGGTCTTAATTCTGCCACTTCTGTGGTGTGTGTGGTGAGGTGGTTCACTATGTCTGAACACATGGAAACTGCCTTAGAATGTTAGAATAGGCTTGTAGAAAAGTCTTAGGGCATGTTCCCATGAACGTGTGGTCCGGTACTGAAATTGGGTTTGGCAAGGGGTGTCCCCATGTGTTTTAGATTTGGCCCAATTTCGGCAGACCAGATTGCCCATACCTGTGCCAAACCAGGACCAAATTTGGTACCCGGAAAAACAAGTCTGGGCATGGTTTGGGCGATTTGGTCCGAGCCAAGCCTGTGCATGGGGATGGTCCCGGACTTCGGCTGACAGGAAAGAGGCTTGAGTTTACTTCAGGAGTAAAGCCAAGCCTCTTTGCTGTCAGCAGATTGGGAAGAGGAAGTGCAGAGGCTTGAGTGTTCTCTCTTTTTCAGGGAGGCAGCCTTATTGCCCCCCTGGAAAAGAGAGAACACTCAAGCCTCTGCACCCCTCTTCCCAATCTGCTGATAGGAAAGAGGCTTGGCTTTACTCCTGAAGTAAAGCTTCTGGAGTAAAGCCAAGCCTCTTTCCTGTCAATAAGGCAATAAGGTTGCCTCCTTAGAAAGGAGAGAACAAGCCTCAGCATCCCCTCTTCTAGATCTGCTAACAGCCAAGAAGCTTGGCTTTACTCCTGAAGTAAAGCTTCTGGAGTAAAGCCAAGCCTTTTTCCTGTCAGCAGATTGGGAAGAGGGGGTGTAGAGGCTTGAGATTTCTCTCTTTTCCAGGGGGGCAACTTTATTGCCCCTCTGGAAATGAAAGAAATCTCAAGCCTCTGCAGCCGCTTACTCCCTTTCCCTGGGACGGCTGACAGGCTTGCTTTTACTCCCCTTTTGAGGCAAATAAGCATCTTGCCTGGGAAAGGGAGTAAAATCATGGGGAACAGCATGGGGACGCCTGAGATTCAGTCTCAGTCTGCACCTGGTCCCATGGGAACCCAATCGGTGCCCAAACAGCTTGCATGGGGATGCAGCCTTGGAAAGGGACATATTCGCACTTCGGCCTCTGGTATGCAATTAGGATTGTCAATGTTTTGTGTTGAGCAATGAAATAAAACCAACAGGGAACCTTATCCATCCCATCCTGAGGTCCCTAGAGATAGAAAAGGTCTAGATGTTGCAATCTAGGAAAATTTCAGATGTGGGATTCTAGATGCTGCTGAACTACAGTTCCTCACATCTCTGTGTAACCTGAGAACAGCTTTTCAGTTTCACCCCACGGCTGAAAAACAAAAGTCACAGTTGAGATTTATAAAGGATACTGCTTGGAGCGTATATGAAATGTCTTTCTTTTGCCATTTTACAATAACCGGTAATCTAGAGATACTCTGAATTTCAGTCAAGGCTTGTGAAACCGCACACATGACATCACAGCCGGCTTGATCTCCACCACCTCTCAGTTTTGAAATGATGTACTGCTTTACCTTGGTTTTATTGCATTGCTCAACACAAAACATTGACAGCCCCTGAGCACTATCTGATTTTTAACATTATCGATTATGACATTTTGCATATTAAAAGTGTTGCAGAAATGGTAAACTGTGTTACTGTCCTTATCTCATTCATTTTTGCAGAAGGTTTACTAGTTATTGCATTTAGAGAACTGGCACAGCACTGATCTTCTTTCCTGCTCTTATCTTTTGGCTGCTTGAGTGGAGGTGAATAATTTGCCCATACTTACAGACACATTTCTTTCAATACAGTCATTATGGGAGGCTAAAGGGTGACTAAATGAAAAATGGGACAGTGTTTGGAGATTGTTCAAGTGCCTCATCAATGTGACTCATTATTATGATGTCTCTGGATGCATCACTGGTCAGGAGTTTGGTGTTGAGAGCAGAATCCTTACCATGCTGTCTTGTTACTGTAAGCAACATGCAATATCAGAATACCAAATGATGATTTAGTTCTCCAGTGTTATTTCTCTCTCCATTTCTGATCGCTTCAGGGTGCTTCAGACTTCAAAAATTAAAGTCTGGATTTGCATTTCCCCCACCCCCTCATTATGCAAGTAGATCTGTCTTGCAAAGCATTTCCTGCAATGCATTTGCATTTGCTGTCCATTCTGCTTTCCTATCATTTTCTTGTTTTTCTTCAGATCAGTAGTTAGTACTACCATCCTGAGGGGCACACCCAGACTGCTATGTGCAAGTGTGGCCATGGTTTAGGAAGAAAAAACTTTCCTTCCCTATCGTCTTCCCCTCTTATGTTGCTTATGTAGTTAGCAATCATATAATGACAGCTGAGGATTTATTGCATTTTTATTGCATTTATGGCCATTTCTGCACCGGACTGGTTTGTCCCAGTCCAGGGTAGGACATACTGGTCCAGGATAGGAAACCTATCCAATCTTGAGTTAGGTTGCTCATATGCCAGGCTAAGGATGTCCATATTTTGGACAGCTTGATCTGCCCAAGGCCCAAGTGCTGGCTTTGAAGTCTAAGCCTGATCCTTGGAAGCTGGATCCATCTCTGAAGGCTGAGAACAAAATTTTTCAGCCTTTGGTGTTCCCATCTGTGTCTCTTTCAGAAGCATCCTGACTTCCAGTGGCGTGTATGTGTGTTGCTGAAAAGAGCCCCCTGTGGTATACTGAACCATGGGAGCTTGCTTCCCACGTACTCTTTATGCATTATGGAAATTGCTCTGGACACTTGTTTTTGACAGCATTCAAAGAGGAAGACAAGCCAGCAGAGAGAGGAAGACAAGCCAGCCTCCAGCCAGCCTCCTAGTCGGCCTGTGAGCGTTTTGTGGCACCCCTCCCTCCTGCAAGTATATCTGAGGGAAGGGATGGGAGAGGAAGACGAGCCAGCCTCCAGCCAGCCTCCTAGTCGGCTTGTTTCCATTTGTTGTAAACCGCCTTGGGCAAAAGTTTCAAATAAAAAATGGAATGGAATGGAATACATGCAGGATTTTTAAGGACTGCTGGTTTGGTTTGGTTTGGATTGGATTGGATTGGAACCAATTCCAAAGGAAAGAGAAAGCATTTGGTTGATCGTAATACAAAGTTGTTGGGTTCACTCACCCCCTGCAAATTTAAAAGGCACAAAATAAATCACTTTCTTACAGGTCAAATAACAAAAATAATGACAAGTGGAAAGAGCAAGCAGCAACAATAAAACACGTTCAATGCTGGGTGAATTAGTCAAATGTAAATAGTAGCAGGATAACAGTTTAACTAATAGCAGGGAGACACTTTAAAACAAGTAGCAAGACCCATGTGGCAACTTGTAGCAAGAAGGGAACTATAACTGTGGCTATGACAAGAGAGTCAAACTTTAGTTTGTAGCATGAGAATTGGAGTGTTAACTATGTCTCCAGCAGGAAAGAGAGACTTCTTTAACTAAAACATAATTCTAAAAATGAAAGAGTAACAGACAGGAGATAAGGAGAAGGAAAAAAGTTCAATGTGAATTGAAAAAGGGAAGTAGTAAAAGAAAAGAGAAGACAACTAACAGAAAGCAGAGGAATATATCTTTCTCAAAGTCTTCTTTTGATCAAGGAAAATTTTGTCAGCGATAAATGAAAGTACGGAAGCACAAACACTCATTCTCTGTCACTCAAGCTGGCAAGGAGAATGCAAAGCTGAAAGAAGTGGTCTTAATGGAAGGCACCAGGGCTCTGGCTAACTTCTTGTCTCTTAGTACTATCAGAGTGAGGCATAGGGTTCTGAATATCAATCTGTTGATGGGTCTTGCTTACCTCTAGGAACTCAGTCTCGCAAGATATCCAATTATGCATCTGACTGTGTCTAGACCTTGCCTTTAGTGGCAACAGTATTCAGGGAGATAAAATTGCCTTGATTTGTTCACACACAGCAAGCCTGTAGGAGTGGAAATCATGTGAGTCTTGTCTCCAGAGTGATTTCAGCAAAGTGGTCAGCTTGTAGCTCTCTTGAGCCCAAGCACAAAGCATACCACATTAAGATGAAGTTCAGTTCTTGTTGCAAGGTAAAATAATAGACCCTGTGGAAACATGAATGACGAAATGACAGTCAAGGATGTAGTGAACCCCAGTGAGGACCTGAGATATAATGAATCCTGCAAAAAGGACAAGGATATTGAGTGGGCACGGGTACCTACCAGTTTCTCTTTTGGTTAGGGAGACGGACTCTAATCTGGGAAGACCAGGTTTGATTCTGCTCTCCTCCATGAAGCCAGCTGGGTGACCTTGGGCTAGTCTCAGCTCTTTTCTGAGCTCTCCCAGCCCCACTCACCTCACAGGGTGTTCTGTTGTAGGGAGAAGAATAGAAAGCTTTGTCAGCTGCTTAAATGGGCGAGAAAAGCAGAGTATAAAAACCAGCTTCTTTGTCTACTACTACTAAACAGATCCTGAGGCTAAGTGGTAAACAGATGGTACCAGAGATTGTGCGCAGTAATCAGTCTTTCCACTCAGACCAGAATCTGATTTCAGGCAATGGAAAGCATGGAATACAAACCCACACTGTTATTATGGTACACTAATCCTCCTTAGGTTTGGTGTTTCAAAAATCTTGAATAATACCTGTTTTTCCGGTTAGAAGTTGGTTTTGCAGCATAATTTAATCCTGTCAACTTGTTGCAGGAAGGCAACACTTAAAATGTTAAGGGTTCATTCATTGGGCAAGAGCAGCTGTAGGATTAGCATGATAGGGTAGGTATCCAAATTGAACAACTGATTGGATTACTATAATTTGTTTACCTGACTTGGAAAGCCAGAATATTTCTTGGTCCAGAACCCAGGGTTCTTGTATACGGGAAAGAAGTTAGAACAGGATCCATTCTGGGCCAGGCTCATCTAGTTCAGCATCCTGTCTCACACAGTGGCCCACCAATTGCTTCTGGGCATTCTCAAGCAGAAGACAAAGGCTAAACCTCCTGCAAATGGCCTTTAGAGGCCTCCTGACTGTCCAGCCTGAAGGCAATACAATAGGCATCCATCATAATAGCCATTAACACACCTGTCCTCCTTGCATTTATCTAATCCTTTCTTAAAACTAGCCAGGCTGGCTGTAGTCACCAGCTATTCTGGTGATAAATTCCATAGACTGATGATTCTCTGGATGAAAAAAATATATTTCCCATCCTAACTCTCCTGCCCATCAGCTTCACAGAATACCCCCTCCCCCAATTCTAGTGCTGTGTGATAGAGAAAATATTTTTTCTACCTTTTACGCACTGTGCATGATTTTATATACTTCAATCAGTTTACCCTCTTAAACACCACATTTCAAAGCTGAAGAGGCCCAGATGTTGCAGCCTGATTTCATAAGGGAGGTGTGCCAGCCTCTTGAGCAAGCTGGCTGCCCTTTTCTGCACCTTTTCCAGGTCCACAGTGTCCTTTCTCAGCTGTGGTGATGAGAATTGTACACAATATTCCAAATGTGGCCTTGCCATACATTTATAAAGAGGCAAAGTGACAGTTGCTGACTTGGTTTCTATTCCCTTTTTAATTACCCCTACCACTTAATTTGCTTTTTTTTTCACTGCTGCTATGTACTGGGATGACACTTTCACTGAACTGTCCACCAGAACCCCAAAGTTATGCCATAATATGTGGTCTAGTACATTGATAGTGGTCCAGTTGAGGACCACTTCTTCCAGGTATAGCAGTAGACTGGGATAAAATTTCAAAATAGTTCTTTCTCCCAGTTAATTGCTTCATCTGGCATGATGGACAAAGCTTTCCAAGGGGAGATGGGCATCAGCTGGTCTGTTTGAGGACAGCTAAGGCCTTGATTGGATCATGGTCTAGGCCCAGTGTGGAAAGGGCCAAAACCTAGGGTTTTTTCCACTGTGCAATTCAAAGCAGAATACACATGGTTTGAAAGCAGGGTCCGATCCAAGATACCAGACCTCCTTAGTTGTAGAAAGGAAATATCTTCCTTGAGATCCTCTAGATATTACATCAGGGTCTCGTTCCCACTGGGACTTTATTGGGTGTCAAAAACAGTTTGAAAACTGTTTGTCCGCATTGAAAATTGGCTTCTCACACTTTCAGGGGAGTAAATTAAAAACAACAACAACCCGCATTAAATAAACACCTGAAAATCCAGGTGTTTCCCCCTGTTTTTGCTGATAAATGCTTTTTCTTTATTCCTTTGGAAACGGCACAGCAGTATTGGGGCAGATGAATCATGAAACAGGTGGGGTTTCACCCTGTGCAGGACGGCCCCTTGCCAGATTTAAAGTGCCAGAAAGCCTTTTTTTCCCTGGCAGAGCACTTCACGCGGTTTCATTTTCAGCCACTTCACACTGATAACAAGTAATAATTCACCCACTCCACTTCACACTGATAACAAACTTTCATTTCCCACCCATACTTCCCTCACTTTTTCCTTTTTCTCCTTTTTTCAGCAGCCCAACGCATGCAGCAGCAACAAGAAACTGTCTTATCACCTGCTGTCCAGGCATTTTTGACCAAGATTGAGCTTCTATCAGAAAGCCACATCCATCCCTAGATTTTTTTATTTTGTCCACAATGATGTGTTCATTGCCTTCATATAAAAGCAAAAGGTGATGGCAGCAGAGAGAGCGAGAGAGTGCTGCCTGCTCGTTTGTCTGTCTGGCTGCACACGTGTGCATTCAATCACCAGCAGGGCATGGGGGAGGGATGCCGGGTGGTGAGCAAGAGAGGGAAGCTGGGTCCTCAGGCAGGCAGCTGCCTGGGCTGATGACTATGGAGCCTTAAGCTAAGTGATGACAGGGGTGAAATGTTGGCCTCTGTGTGTGCATGTGCGTGCATGTACGTGAGTATTTGGGACTGATCTCTCCCCTTTCCACCCACTCTTCCACTTCCTCTTGTGTGCTTTTGCACCTGGAAGTGGCTGGTGGCTCAGTGCATAAACCAATTAGGTAACAACAGAGCACCTTCCCTCACTGTATTTCCCCTCAATGCGATTTGGCCGTGGCTTTTCAAGCAGGCTGGCCCTGCCACTACCCAACCATTAGGCTACGATGTATTGAGCTTTATCTGGTGAAGGCTCAACTTTGCCCCCGGTTTCATCAATCATTTTAGACCAGTTCAAATCTTCATAGCATTCTGCCTCATTTAAATGATCAAGGGGTGGAGGAAAGCAAATAGAGGAGAGGTTTGTAAAAGCTCCAGAATGCCTCTACACACACACCCTTCATCTCTGGCTGATGTTTCCGAGATCTGAAAGGCGGCGGTATGGGAAAGCGAAGAAGTGGGAAACCCACAAATAAAACCATAAAGAGAAAGGGACTTTGTGCAAGGAGAAAGGCTTCCCTGTTGACATCGCAGGGGCGGAGAGGGACCTTCCCAAGCATTTATAGTGACTCTGCACCTCAGAGAAAAAGAGGGGTGAAGGGCAGGGTGAACAGGACCAGGCAGGCAGCAAATTGTAGAAAGAAATAGACCTCGGAAGTGTTGAATCAAGGCGAGGCTTGGTCAGTTGTGGGCCATTTCCCCTGCTGCTGGCATTCTTATTAGCTATTTTCCTTAGTAACTATTTCCACCCCTTTACTGGAAGTGAACGCAGCAGCGGGATTTGTTCTGCTTCCCATCTGCCTGGGATTCTCCACCCTCTGCCGCGTCATCATGGGATCCAATTGGGAGAGAGGGGTGGGCACCTGGGCTGGCAAAGCGTGTGTGTGTGTTTGGGGGTGGGGAATTCTAAAGCGTTTTCTATGGGAACAACAGAATTGAGATTGACAGTGATTTAAAGCCACTGAGGTGGGATCAGCTAGAATGCACATTTGCATCCGGGGTTTCTTGTTTCGTTTTAAAAGCATTTTAACAAGCTCAGGTGGAAACAGAGCCCAGGGGTCTCAGATTGTATCTCTCCATTTGTTTCTGGACTACATCTCCCAGTTTTCCACTTCTAGCATTGTGTGCTAGCTTTGCTGGAGCTGGTACAGAATGCTGGGAGTGGAGTGCTAGAAGTTGTAGTCCAGAGTCTCCTGCCCTTACCCAGATAAATTGCTCTCTTCTCTGTGCCTAAACATTTCTTACTGACATCGATGCGGAAATAGTCAGAGGGTGAAGGTGCTGGAAAAAGCTGGAAACAGTTTTAGATTCTCCAGGGCTTCAAGCCATTGCCACCCATGGGCACTTATTTGCATTTTTCACTTTTAAAAGTTCTCAGTAATATAACCTTGCAGTTGTAAACATAAGCTTGACTAGTTATTCTGAATTTTTTTATATATGAAAAGCCCACCTCAGCCAATGCAGCCAGATTTTAATTTAGCATTCGCTTCACAGCTACAAAGGGCAAGGTGGATGACGACAAGGGCATTGCTTCAAGGGCTATCTTTATTTGCATGAACGAGTAACTAGTAAGCACACAAATATCTAAGTAAATTCTGCCTGTCACTGACAGCAATCTAAATAGAGTTACAGCTGTGTGAAATTCTTCCCTCTCCTGTCACTCTGTATATCTGCACAGGTGCGCACGCGCACATTCATTCATAAACACACAAGCTGAAAAAGTTTGTCTTCCTTAAGTTTGAAGCAGACATTTTAAAACCATCTCAGCTGTACTTGCATGAACTTCCTACGTAAGGAGCAGCTGATATTTAGTGGCAAAGTAGGAAGTGCCCTACCATGCTATTAGTGGAGATCTTGAGCTCACTCTTCCTTTCTCTATCATGCATCCTTGAATTCAGGGATTGGGTAATAGGTGGATTACTCCTTCTGTACAGTGGTGTCAATTGGCATGCACTTGTCATTGAATCTCAGACTTATAGAGCACTTCCCCATGGCATGTCTTATTTCGGTTTAAGGAAACCGAAATAAGTGAACCGGGTTAATCCTGTTTACACGAATTCCAAGTTAACCTGGTTCAGTGGCATGCCGAGGGCAGCCTTAAATCGTAATCAATCCTGGGAGTCCAGACGGCAGCCCTGTCCTCCTGCCCATTGCCCACCCCCTCTCTCTGATTGGTCCTCAGTCCCAGGATCCCACCCTCCCTTCCCTTTGCATCATCCATGCTCCGCCGGGGATCCCCTGCCCGCTTTGCCCCGCTCCGCTGCTGGCTGCTCTTCCCTCGGTGCGAGGCTAGAAGAGGAGGAGAGCCGAGAGAGACGGGCAGCAGTGGGTGTGTTAGGTGGTCCCCACATGGCAGAGGGGAAAATTAGTCCATAAAGAGAGAGAGGGGAGGGGGAGAGGGCAGCTGGGGATGGGGTGGGGGACTGACTGACTGGCTGCTTGGGGGGGAGCTGGAAGAAAAAAGAGAAGGGGGGAAGAACGGAGCCGCCGCCGATCAGGAACGGGGAGGAACGGAGGAAGCCAAATCGGGGGGGGGCATGAGGAAGATGAGGATGGGGGGAGAGGGGGCAGCAGCAGCTGGGTGAGGGTGGGGAGGGGAAAGGAGGCGTTGCTAAGGCACCAAGGAAAAGAGTCTTGGGGGGGACTAGCAAAGGGGGTGGTGTCGTCCTCGCACAGATGGGATTTTAAAGTGAGAGAAGCCCCCCTTTCCCAAGAAGAGAGAGGGAGGAAGGAAGGAAGGAGGGGTATCTGAGAAGCCCCCCTTTCCCAAAAAGAGAGAGGAGAGAGGGAGGGGTTCCTAAGAAGCCTCCCCCTTTCCCAAAGAGAGAGAGGAAGGAGGGATACCTGGGGGGGGGGGAGACATTGCATGAGCATCTCACGTCTCCCGCCCTCCCGAAGCCGGTGTATATGGTACATCAAAAAAGGAAAGCTGCACTGAGCATACGCAGAGTGCCTTACTGCCAAAAGAAGCAATCATAACCAAGCATTCCTATAAAAATAAGCACATGTGCGCGCGCACACACACACACACACACAGAGGTACTCTCGCAGGTGCCAGCCCCAGAACCTCTGCTACGTTCCCAAGTTCCCATCCCGCACGTCTGAACGGGCTCTGGACCTTTAGTTTGTGGGGCAGGAGAAATGCATAAGGACTTTAAAACCGTCGCCTTTGAAAGAGTTTTTATTTTTATTTGTCTGTGCTGAAGAACGCTATACCAAGCCCCTTTACTCAGAAGGGAATGTCATACATTCTGTGGGGCTTCTTACTCCAGAGTAAACGAGCCCTTAGCATGGAATTGTAAGCGGATCTCGCGGAGGGGGCTAAGTCATCTCTCAGTGCCTCATTTTGAAAGATTTCTTTACTGCTGCCTTCGAAAAGGAAGGAGAGAGGGAAGAAGAAAGCGAGAAGCCAGGCTGCATCCACCCACCCACTCACCCACCCATCCTGGCGCTGTGGCGTGGGCAGCTTTGCCCCACTCCACTGCTGCTGGATGGGGCGAAAAAGAAAAGAGGAGAAGGAGAAGTCTCGATCCACTTCCGCTAAAGGGAGCCCAGCCGGAGAAAGCCTAGCTAGCCTTCCCCACCTGGCGAGGGAGCGAGCCCGTACAAACACACACAGGCAGGCTTTCATGACAGCTAGAAAATCAGACACTTTTGCTACAGCCTTCACACAGCAGCTACAGTGTATCAGGGAACCCCTTCTGATTAACAATGTTGCAAATTTGCGCAATTGCAAAACTTCAGACCTTTAAAGTGAAAGGCAGGGAAGCAGCTATTTTTAAAGGCACGGAGTTTTACTTGCTGCTGTGTGAAGGCTGCTGGAATCCCTCTTCGGTACCAGAGAAGCCTGGCTGGTTTCCTTAGGGTGGTGCTGGCTGCCCTTCTCTAACGCTTGGTGAGAGGGGGGGGGAGAGAGCCAGAACGCAGCCCATGTGACCTACCGCTCCAACAAGTCCCCCTCGCTCGGCGACAAGGCGAAGGCGCCCTTCGCGCTCACCTCGCCTCTCTTCTCTCGCCTCACCTCCCCGCCTGGATCCCTGAGGGAGGGGGCAGGGAGGCGATCAGGCAGGAAAACACCCCCCCCCCCAATGATGTCCCCAGAATACATTGGATACAGTGCGATTGGGGGCGGGAATCTCATCCCAGAAAACGATACTGTCCACAAAGTAAAAAATGAAACACGTATCAAGTGCAGGATCTGGAGTGAGACCTCTTGAAATCAGGATTTACTTTATAACGGTTTAAGGTGGTTTAACACGCAAGGAGCGTGTTAAGCCGAACGGCCGTCTGAACTGGGCGGAGTCAAAACATTTTGAATTCGAGGTAATGACGCCGTGTGGATGCGCCCATAGTGTCTTACTTAGCTCCACCTGTTTCTGGTCCCAGGTATGACTTTTTGGCTGCAGCCTTGTCCCTTACTCCACCAGCCACCACTGCCTCTGTAGTAATACCAAATAGTAACTTGTTTGTGTTTCTCTCCCTTCTTATACCCACAGGGGTCAGGTTAGTTCATAATAAAACTAGTAATAAAACTTTGCCTAATTTATACTTCCTTGTTTGTGCTCACTTGTCCTGCCATTGTAGGATCCACCACAATACCACACTTGTAGCCAGGTGCAATTTGCAGGCTATAAGCTTGAAGGCCCCTTCCTACAACCAGTTTTGGGGCAAACTCCCACTCAGTTTCATATGGCAAAACCTGTGGTATGTAGAAGATACTCTGAGATTAGAGCAAGAGCAGTCTTTCATCCTTACATTTCACACAAGGGTAGATAGGACCTCTGTATTGGCAGTGGACAGCAGGACTGAATTGATGTGGCGTTCTTTAGAACCAGGTGTGTAAGAATGGTTTCAGTTTTGGCACACAGGTGCCTGACTTTTACTACTATTTGTAATGCCTCCTGTCGTGTCTCCCGACGCCAGCTCCTCGGAGGAGGAGGCAGATGCGCCCACATGCACGCCTGTACCCCCGTCATCGCCAGGGGCAGCCAGCACCGGCCCCAACCCCGAGGACCCTGCCTGCGAGGAGCGCATGATCTCCTCCTCAGGTGAGAGCGAGGAGGGACCCGCCCGACCTGCCCCACAGGTGTTGCACAGGGAGAAGCAAGTCACACGCTGCTCATTACGGATCAGACACCTGCAGAGAAAAGGGCGTGATGCAGCTTCCCCTACTTAAGGAATCGGGTGGTGCCCAGAACGCGTTGCAGACAAAGCTGTGCAACCTTGCTGTGTGACCGGACTTGTGCCTTGGACTTTGGAATCTGCTGGACTTGCCGACCCTCTGGAACCCCCCGACCCTGGACTGTGCCCTGACTTGCTGAAACTCTGAACCCTGACCGTGGACCGTGACCTGACCTTGAGAACGCTACACCCTGGAGCACCGCTGACGTGCGTGTGCCTGCCTGTGCGCCCTGCCGCCGTGAGACAGGACACTATTAGCATGCAAATTCTAATAGTGATCCTTTTGAGTCATTATACTGGAAATTCTAAAGGCAGCCCACAATTTCTCATCAGTGCTTTGATGGCCCATGATGGAATCCTATATAGATCTTGCTACCACCATGCAGGGCACTTTCTTTGGGATCAGGAACTGTGACACTTTGTGGACAGAGTACTTGCCAACCTTTCCCCCCCTAAAAAGTGCCAACAGCAGTTGTGGTGGGCAAAGCTGTTCAACAAACCTCAGGGTTAATTGAAATCATCTGAGCATTTTGCATGCTGAGCCAAATTAGTGGCTGTAAGTCTTAACTGATGGTTGCCATCCTTGAGAGCTTATCTTCCTTCCCATCAGAATAATTAGTTCAGGGGGAATCGCTAATCAGTGGCATTAGCACAAAGTGGTGAAAATGATTCCCCCTTTTCCTTATTTGTTTGTTGACAGCATCTGTAAGATTCCCTTCAACAAAAACAGCCACAGGGGTGATAAACGCATTTAAAATACACGAGTATATTCTCCCCATATTTAGCATGGTTCATAGTCTACTTCTGTGAGTGTGGTTGGAAGCTTCCCTCGGTTCACTCCAAATTGTATTTTGATCTATAGCTGGTAAAAATCCAGTTCAATAATATCAAAAGGAACCTTCAGGCTGGACCCCACCTTTGCAACCCTGAATTGTGTCCAGAGATGCAATTCTAGGCAAACCCTTCTGGACCCTCAGTTTTTCTTCTGATATGAAATAGATCTTTTGCATTTATGAAGACTTAAAAAAAAAACACTTGTCCATAGGCATATTTAACTAGAAAGAGGCAGTAGATCTAAGAGATTTTCATGATTATTGCTAAACATAATTGTTTGGGAACCATTGATTTGGGGTCATTTCGGGGGCATATACCAACACCACATATACATGCTTTTGTTCAATCTATAATTGTGTGACTCAGAAGCTTCTTTTTCTGCATAACTTGCATATTGCTCCCTGCTTTGGATGCACTGCTTGTTTTGCTATACATTCTTACATTGCTACAGTAAATATATGGACCTGACACATTCACAGAAGGAATAGATATAGGTATATGTCAGTGCACATGCATGTATCTTTTCTAGAAATCCATTGCATTCCACTAGCATGTTAAACACTTCCATGAGAGTGAATGGGGAAACAAAACAGACCCTCTGTTAAGTTAAACAAGAGCAAATAATAGTGCTTCCAGACGACAAGTTAAACCGCACATCTCCTAGCAGTGCATTAGGTTGCCAGACATCCCTGTGGTTGTCTCTACTCATGCTAGTGTTATGATATGTATTTTTAATAACCAGATGTGTAACAACTGTACATGGGGTTATTAGAGAACATGGGACTTGCATGCAGACTAAGACCCATCTTTGCTACAGGACAAAAATAGTCACCACATACACACACCTTGATCCCAGGCTCTATTCTTCAGCACTGCTTCCTGCCAAAGACATCTCTTTGTACAACAAGATGACTTAATCCCATTAGCTTGGAACAGGAAGGCCCTGCTTGTTCAGGACAACAACCTTGCCTTAAGGGCTTGTGAGTTGTAAGAAAATTCTAATGCGGGCACCTAAACAGAAAACTGATTTAATCACTGCAGTCATCTACCTGATCTGGAAAATCTGAATGTTTGAAAATCCTTGGTCCCATAGTGGGGAGGGAATTAAAGCAAGCACCCTTTTCTATTCAATGTCTTTGGTGTCTCCAAAGGTCTTTCCAGTCACTAACTCTGGTCTTTGGAACTCTAAGTTCACTTCATCATTACTTCAAGAGCAGGGCCTTTCTACACTTACCATCCCATTTGGGTGATGGGAATAGTACACACCATCCCTCCGTCCCCATGCATCTGCAGACCTATCTGAGGTGCGGATGTGTATCTGAACACCACCATCTTCTTCCTGCAGATTGGTGTGACTGCACATGTGCAGTCAGCCAGGATGATGGTGACGTGCCGCACCACGCAGTCATGTTTGGGGTCATCTGAGGTGCCAGTGCACTTGTGTGGCACTTCAGATGACCTGCCCAGCACCAGAGATGCAAATGGGCTTTACCAGAGACAGCAAAGTCTGTCTCTGGGCAGGTAAGTCTATGAGTGGAGCACAGAATCACGTTCCACATGTAGTTTGCATGCAGTACCCTTCTGCATGGAAGGGGTTGTTTCTGAACTGAAAACAGCCCCTTCAAGTGCAGATGCTCTCACTGGGAGTGTACGGCACACAAAGTATGGGGCCAAGTGCAGAAAAGCTCCCCAAATTCTGGTCCTTGCCTTGCCTTGGGGCCCACTACCTCGTTCCTGCAATATGGACTGAACTTTCATCTCTCTGTGCAAGCAGCTGTACAAGTGGGTTTCTGCTTCATGAAGGTTTTTGTTGAAATCACTGCTGAAGTCACTTTTGGACTGGAGGAAGAGGTCTGAGCTGTTTCCACCATCCTAATTGCTTTGTGAGTGTGTTTGTGTGAGTGTTCTGGCAACAGAATCCCACTTTTTGTACTGTGAAGCCATCCCTGATCAAAGACCTGGAGACAGATATAATTTCTCTCTCTCTCTCTTCCTAAACCTTATTCTCTCTTATCTTATCCTCATCTTCATGTTTATATTAAAAGTTTCCCTGGCATCTGCCTCCCTTTTCCTAACAACTCATCCTGTTTCTGTAGCCTTGCTGGCATTTCTGCCCTGTCTCTATCACTCTACTTCAGCCAGTAGAACTGTTCTAAGTCTGTCTTGTGTCCCTGTTTGACATGGGTATCGTTAAAATCTCTTTGCTTAGTTATTTTGGGAATCTCACTCTTTGAGTTGCCTTACAGTTTGACTAATTTCCCCAGCTTTGAGTAATGCCTTGCTGTATACTCAAGTTGTTTTCCGCATGCTTTTGACTAAAGTAACTTTTGGGGGGGGGGGGGAACCGGGGCACTTCTAAGGCCATTTGCTGGGATTCTAGAGCAGGAATGAGTTTGTCCTTGTCTCTGCTTGAGATGCCCATGAGCATTTGGTGGGCCACTGTGTGCAACAGGATGCTGGACTAGATGGGCTGTGGCCTGATCCAGCTGGGCTTCTCTTATGTTCTTATGTTTGTATTGAAATGAGCCAAATGGTCTTTCTCCCTTGGGATCTACTCCTATCTGTTATCAGTTAAAGCAAGCCATTAGTCCTTTAAAATCATGCATGTATGTGGGAACACTGCTAAATAGAAGACATGTCTAGAGCAATTTATGTAACACCATTTGCAACGTGTGGAAAATGCATTGCATAATTTTGCTTACCTGTGCATCATCTTGCTGGCGAATCTCAAGAACTGCCTGAGTGCATGAAAAAGAAAAAAGAAAAGAGGTGAAAATCCCCAGCAAGGTGATATCACTTGATTTACAGTGCACATCTGCTGGGATATGGCAAGATACTGGGCTGGCTCTTGTCACCTGGAGACAGCCTAAGATTTTGGCCAGTTTCCAAATATATCAGGTTCAAAATAAGAAGAGGAAACATCAGTGATATTGATGTTTTAGCATTGGAACTAGGGACCCTATTTGCAGGAGTGTGCCTTTCGGTGGGTATGAAAAATTCAGCCAGCCCAGTCCTAGTATCATGATATGGGCACTGAGCTGATTTGAAGGTGCTTTAAATATTTTATATTATCCTGTATCTTCAGTAGGCACAATGCCCCTCTGTTGTGGACAGCTAGAGAATTGTGGTATAACTTTGCCAAATAAGAAATGCAAATTTATTATTTATTTATTATTTACATTAAATCCTGCCCCATACCCAAAGGTCTCTGGGTAGGTTACAACAGATTAAAATAGAATATACATTAAAAGACATTAAAAGTTCAACAAATATAAAACAGTATACAATATGTTTAAAATAATAGTGTCTGTACTGAGAGGGAACATAAACAGCTTTAGAGATTTAGAGATTTTAAAGATTTAGAGAAACTCGAACAATGGGCTGCAACTAATAAAATGGTATTTAACAAAGAAAAATGCAAGGTTCTGCACCTGGGCAAGAAAAATGAAAAAAGCACATATACAATGGGAGGAATTCGGCTGAGCAGCAGCACATGTGAAAAAGACTTGGGTGTCCTGGTAGATCATCAACTGAACATGAGTCAACAGTGCGAGGCAGCTGCAAAAAAGGCAAACGCAATCCTGGGGTGTATTAGGAGAAGCATAGAGTCCAGATCACGTGAAGTTATTATCCTCCTCTACTCTACCTTGGTCAGACCTCATCTGGAGTACTGTGTCCAGTTCTGGTCACCCCAGTTTAAAAAAGACGCTGACAAGCTGGAGCAGGTTCAAAGGAGAGCTACCAAGATGGTGAACGGTCTGCAAACCATGTCCTATGAGGAACGGCTTAAGGAACTAGGAATGTTTAGTCTACCAAAAAGAAGACTGAGAGGAGACATGATAGCTGTCTAAAAATACCTCAAGGGTTGTCACAAGTCAGAGGGATCAGCCCTGTTCTCACTCTCTCAAGGAAGGACTAGAAACAATGGGGTGAAACTGCAGGGGAAAAGATTTAGTTTAGATGTTAGGAAAACATTTCTAACAGTAAGAGTGATCAACCAGTGGAACAGGCTGCCACAGGAGGTGGTTGGTTCCCCTTCGATGGAGGTCTTCAAGCAGAGACTGGACGGCCATCTGTCTGAGATGGTTTAGGAGATCCTGCCTTGAGCAGGGGGTTGGACTCGATGACCCAGGAGGTCCCCTCCAACTCTACCATTCTATGATTCTATGATTCTATGAGCTTAGCCAAAGGCCAGGGTAAAGAGGTGTGTCTTCACTGCCCTCCTAAATGTATATAAGGAGGGGGCATGACGCACCTCGAGGGGGAGGCTATTCCATAGTCTGGGGGGCCATCACAGAAAAGGCTCTCTCCCGGGTGTCCACCAACCTCACTATTGAAGGTGGTGGGACAACCGGGAGGGACTCACCGCTTGATCTTAAGGCACGGGCAGGTTGATATGGGAGAAGGCGTTCCTTTAGATATTTGGGGCCCAAGTCATTTAGGGCCTTGTATGTTAGAGTCAAAATCTTGAATTGGGCTCGGTAGCGAATTGGCAGCCAGTGCAATTCTTTTAACACCGGTGTGATGTGCATCCGGCTAGATGTTCTGGTCAGCAATATAGCACAACAATTTTGCCTTTCTTGCAATTCCCAAATGGAGTGGTTCTCCAGTTGTACATGCACCTCCAGGGGGCCTGGGTTGAGCCTCTGAGAAGGGCATGATGGTGGCAGCTGTGGAGGTGGCAGCAGCCAGATCTGGGGTAAGGGGGTGCGCCTGTGGGGCACATGAGGTGGGGGATGGGCGCATCTAACAACATTGAAGACCTATGAGTGTAGGCCTTTTTCGATTTGTACATAGGCATTGAAGCTTCAAATCTGAATGCAAACTTGAACCTGATGAACATTTTTTGCCTATCCCTACACCAGTGAGCAACAGAGATAATGAACAAGAACACCTATTCTTATACCCCCAAGTCTACCCTTGCGTTAGGTAAGAAAATGGACTGTTCAAGCAGAAATAGAAGTAAACAAGGAAGTTGGGCAACTTCCAGATGTGCAGAAAGTGCCAATGTTTAACATGTCTGATATTACTGTAATAGTGTGAATGATAATATACATTCTGGCACATATTGTGGCTCGGTACACACTTTGACCATGCTACTATAGTGCCATGCTGACATTTGCAATATTTGCTTCAGAAAAGAGGAATAATAAGATGTTTGATCAACAAATATCGCAGGCCTGTTACCATTCATTTGTAGAAAGAAGTAGATGGGGGAAATGATTTCAATCTAGGGGGTATGCATGGCTGGGCCAGCGATGTTCATCTTTCCTGGTTCCCAAGTTCCGGGTCAAGGACAGAACTGAAGGCAAACTAGGAATGGACTCTTACATTTAATCTGCATTTCTGCCTTGCTGTAGTTAATCAAGATCTGGCTTTGGGACAGGTGATGGGAAGAGGATTAGCTTCAGTATCCAGGAAGCACATAGTGTGGTGATAGGATTGCTTGTGGTGTCTGGGGCTGGGGCTTATAAGAACATGGCTTCAGAACAAGCAAGGTGGGAGAGAGCAGCTCAAATCCAATGGGGCCACTGCTGTGCTTTTTGAGGAACCTGCCACCTCACAGATCACAGCCTCTTGATAAGCAACTTCACATTGAAAGTGGTATTTCCCTCAGTGGCCCTATGACCACAAAAAAGCAAGACCCCTGTTACAGGCAGGGGAGCCCCCTCAGAGGCAGATCAGTTGTCAAGAATTGCACACTTCTGGCTTTTTGTGTGTGTTTTTTTTTTCCTAAGAAGGGGGCAAAATGGAGTAAGATGTCAAAAGAATCCTGCTAATTCAGTCTTATTCTGTATCACCCCCCAAAATGGCGACTCTCAAGAATACCCACAAGATCAGACATTGGCTAAATGCAAACGTCCACTGTTAACAGTCCACTTGTGCACAATCAGACCTCACAAAAACGTGAGCTGAAATGGTCTCAGTGTTGGGATAATCTGAATACAGGATAGTTCAAATTGTAGTGGGATAGTCCGGAAAAGAAATGGAATACATTTTTCAGTGTGATCCCTCAGAACAAAAGGGCGGCCTGAAAATGGATTAATTATCAGATATGACTGCAGCCCGGGAGAAAGACGGAAATAGAATGTAACATTTGATGGGGTGTGTTGCTGGTTCAGTTCCTGTCCAAATTCTTCATCCAATACACCAACTTCTTCACAAACAGTGTATAGGTGTCTTTATTCCATTTAAAGAGTAGGAGAATCAAGCAGATTAACAATTTGTCCTGTTTTTAGCTGATCTTTCTTGCTTTTGTTTTTCAAACCAAAAAAACCAAGGTAATACTTCATTCCCACTGTCAGCAGAACGGAGCACTTTTTCTTATGTCTTTAAATAAATTATGCCATGAAATGTTAATATCATGGATAGCTTTATCTGAAAGATTTGGAGATCTGAATATACAAGTCTTGGCAGGTAGAAAATGTTGAAGTTTAATTTTAAATGGTCTCTTTTCTTTTTTTGTGTGGTTGCACTATAGTCAGAGCTTTTTTGAATTACTGAAAAAAGCTTCAAAAGCCCGTTGTGGTTTGTGAGATCATACTCTTTATTTTCACGGCTGCTCCTTTGAATCTATTTCAGGCAGATATCTAGACAAGAGACAAGCTCTAGCTTAATCAATGAGACTTAAAAGCACTTAACTCTGGCTGTATTGTACTCTAATTCCATGGGTTAGACTTAATTACTGTTTCCTCATTGTAGCAATTATAAGCAGACACTTTTGCTTAGGATGGATGTTTTAAAAAGGAGGTGTATTGGGGAAATACATTTCTGCCCGCACACATGCTTAATATACTGCATTATTTCATTCTTCCCTAAAACAACATCAACAAAACCAGTTGGGTTCATCTATCAAGAGTTGCAAATGACTTGGACTTGGACAGGGCAACTTGCAAAAACTCTTGGCAAGAAGGCAAAAAAGAGACAAATTCTCAGAAGTACCTCTGCTTACTAAAGACTGTTGCTTCCAGAAATGTGGCATGCCTTATTCTGAGGCCCTCTGAATATGCAAACTCCTTGGCATATGATGGGGGTAGAAACTCCCCAGTTTTGGAGCTGATGCAGTTATCAGCTCACATCATACCTTTGAGGTCTTGTCTCTCCAGTAGAGAGCAACTGAGGAGAAAAATGCTGTGCAAAGCGTGCAGTGGCACCAGCTTCCTCTGCAAGACGAAGTGCTACAAAAATATCAAAATGGAGTGAGAACTCTCTCAGCAGACTTGTGCTCTTTTCAAATAGGCAAGCTGTGAATCGGGCATTTAGCAGCTTCATACATGAAGTTCTGGGGATGCAATCCCAGTTTGAAATTTGAATCTTGGAATAGCTGTAAAGCAAAAATGTTTATTTGTAACCCTGCAGGAATGCCACTTTTTAAGTCACTCCAGTATGAATCTCTTTCTTTCTTTCTTTCTTTCTTTCTTTCTTTCTTTCTTTCTTTCTTTCTTTCTTTCTTTCTTTCTTTCTTTCTTTCATCTATCTATCTATCTATCTATTTATCTATCTATCCATCTATCCATCCACCTACCTATCTACCTATCTACCTATCTACCTATCTACCTATCTACCTACCTATCTACCTACCTATCTACCTACCTATCTACCTACCTACCTACCTACCTACCTACCTACCTATCTATCTATCTATCTATCATCTATCTATCTATCTATCTATCTATCTATCTATCTATCTATCTATCTATCTATCTATCTATCTATATCTATCTATCTATCTATCCATCTATCCTCTCATCATCATCATCATAGACAGTCTGTCCTTGAAGGGGTCACAATGCCCTGGAAGGGACAGGTGCATAACTTGGGAGTACTCCTGGATTCCGTGCTGACACTCGAAGCTCAGGTGGATGCTGTGGCCAGGAGTACCTATGCCCAGCTATGACTGGTGCATCAACTGAAGCCTTTTTTGGACAGAGATGATTTGTCCACAGTTATCCATTCTCTGGTAGCCTCTAGGTTAGACTATTATAATGCACTCTACATGGGGCTGCCCTTGAAGATGGTTCGGAAGTTGCAACTAGTGCAAAATGCAGCCACCAGGGTGCTGACAGGGACAGCTAGCCGGAGGCACATCACACTGGTTTTAGAAGGGTTGCGTTGGCTGCCAATTTATTACCAAGCCCAATTTAAGGTGTTAACTTTGACTTACAAGACCCTAAATGACTTGGGCCCCAAATATCTAAAAGAACGCCTTCTCCCATACCAACCTGCCTGTGCCCACTGCCTTCAGTAGTGAGGCTGATGGGCACCTGGGAGAATGGCCCCCAGGCTGTGGAATAGTTTCCGCCTCAGCAAAGAAGTGCATCTACAACTGCCTTCCTGAACCTAATCAGAGAAGGAGCCTGACGCACCTCAAGGAGGAGACTGTTCCATAGCCTTGGGGCCATTTCTGAGAAGGCCCTCTCCCAAGTGCCCACATGCCTCACTGCTAAAGGTGGTGGGACAACCAGGAGGGCCTCCCCTCCAGATCTTAAGGCATGGGCAGGTCAAAATGCGAGAAGGCATTCCTTTAGATATTTGAGATATCAAGAACATGTTGGATTTTAAATGCTGTGATGTTTTTTATTGTTTTCATATATATTATTTTGTTTGATATGGTGGATTTTAAAGTTGCTACCCACCCTAAGACCTTCGGATATAGGGTGGTATAGAAATATAATAAATAAATAAATAAATAAATAAATAAATAAATAAATAAATAAATAAATAAATAAATAAATAACCATCACCTCATCCATCCATCCATCCATCCATCCATCCATCCATCCATCCATCCATCCATCCATCCATCCATCCGTCTTTTTGCATTCTCACTTCCCTGGGAAAATGTCCCAGGGAAGTGGAGATGGGAGATAGACACGGTGTCTGCACTTTGGGACACTGAAAGTATATCAGACCTTGCCAGCGTTTCCTTACATGTTGGCAAGGTGCAACTGCCTCCATTATGAAGGTGATCATGGAGTTGCAGCAATGGCATTAGTATGCCTGTGCAGCGCTGTTGCCACGGTGACCAGGCAACATGGAGCTCAACTGTACCTGTGCAGGGCTTTCACAGCCCTGCTGTTATATGTGCAAGGGGAATTCTTGCACATGTGGAGCTGCATCTGGTAAAAAAGATGCAATGCAGAGGCAAGATCTGGGAATGTCCCTGGAGTTTTCCCCTGCAGTTAAGTGCACATACACTGTGTCTCTAATGTATATCCTGTCTTTCTTACTGAGAATACAAGGTTTTTGGAATCCATCTGAAGACTCCAAGAGATCCTGCACAGAAATGCCCACAAGGAAAACAATTCAGATCAAATAAGATTTTGTACATCTCCCGTAATAGGCCAGAAGAACTAAACCATGAATGGTCAGTTTTTGCTACCTTTCTTCCCTGTTTAGGTTGCTAGGTTTCAAAGGGCATCAGGGAAACAGCAGAAACAAGACCTAGAATGCTGATTCATATTTTCCCTCCAGTTTGGATTTATTGCAGCTCACAACTTACCAATAAAGTTCTCTGTGCTGATTGTGCAGTTTGTCAGAATGTGGATGCGACCAAAAAACCGACAGCATTGATATGTATCACACCAACCATGCTGTCAAGGAATAAAATCTAGTATCTTTGGTGCGTGCAGTGGGGTGTGCAGAATACACCTGTATGTGAAAACAGGTCATCTTGGAGTGACAAGGCAGCACTAACTCCAGCTTTGAGTTTCCAGCAGTCACTTTGCTCGTGATATAAAATTTAAATTCTAAAGACTGATCCCACCCACCCCCTTCTGCAAAAGTGTGTCCTTTCTGCTTATCTCTAAGCACATGCACACGCAAACTGCACAAGTTTTTATTGAACCTTTGGTTGAACCAGAGCGAGCGTATTTTTCCCTGCCTTTCCTAAAGCATCCTGCTCCACTTTGGGGAACTTCATTTATATGCACATCGTATGCAATCTGACTGACTCCTACTGTACCTTTGAACAGATCCAATCAGATGCCCATATGCATGTAAATGAGGCTGCTAGGGCTGAGGAAGAAGAATTAAAAAACAGCGTCTTTGAGAGAGACTTGCAACTGTGCAATTCTCCGCTAAAGCTAGAACCTAGGTACATAGACTGCATCTTCTATATGCACAGGTATATGCACCTTCCCTCAGGTTTTTAATTTAATTTTTTAATTTTATTTTGCTTTCCCGCAAAGTCCTGTAATTCACTTTAGTCAGAGAACAGCAACGAGGATTATTTGTACAATAGAAAGGAATACTGTTCAGAATTTGATTCCTCTCCCTGACAGTATTCCCTGCCTTGAAGAAAACAAGCAAAACAGAGAAAGCTTGTGTCAGAAATCAGTGAGTGTAAACATTTTTTTTTCAAAAAGGCAACATCTATTGTCTGAAAACAGGCAAAATAATTGAAATTATTATGGAATAATCGCTTCTCGCACAACAACCACCCACTCTCGTGAGCAACCAGCCAAAACAGCTTCTCCAAAGCAGGCCCAAGGGCAGAGGTTCTGTATATCATTCAAAGACCATCTGTCATTCAGTGACAGTGGCCCCTTTCTAGCGTTCAGAGGGCAGGCTTGAAATGGAGTCCTGGCACTTCTTTTTCCATTTGCTTACAAACAGCAGTGATGGCAGATAAATATGGCAAACAATAGGCGCTCCTAATGAACTGGAAAGGGATATGGATTTTTGCATCCAGCACCAAGGAGTTCTTGGTCCTGCACAAGGGCTCCAGGGAATCTTAGAGCCAGGTTCTGCCATGTAGCTGAACAGAAAGACATCTGCAAGCTGGGCTAGGCTTTCAAGAATGCAGCCAACCTGCTAAGGGGCTCATTTAAACAAGATCAGATTTAAACACACAAGCGCGCACACACACACACACACGGTGATGAGTCGTAGTAAAGTGGTGTGAAATGGCACCGTAGTAATTATAAAATATACTGTATAGAGATGTTATTTTTCTTCTTTTTAGGGATATTGTTGGTTTATTGTTCTGCTCCACTTTACCTTTAAACATTTATATTGGGGGCTGTAGGGCCGACAAAACCCATTGGAAAAGACTCTGATTCTGGGAAAGATTGAAGGCAAAAGGACAAGGGGACAGCACAGGATGAGATGGATAGACAGGGTCATGAAAGCAATAAGAACAGACTTCAGGAGGCCGTGGAGGACAGATGGGCCTGGCATGCTGTGGGGCATGAAGAATTGGATCTGATCAACAACACTGATGCGGTCCATAACTATGGACTCTGAAGTCATGCCACATAGTGGCCAGCACCTTTATTTTGTTGCTATATAATGAACACTGGAGCTGGGCTGAGGAATGGGCAAGTTATCTGTGAAGCTGGAATAAATATAGCATCAATTCACACTTTAAGAAAAAAAAAAACCCCACACATGATAAACAGCTAATCTAAAATCTTGCGACACTCTTGCACAGCTGGGAGGGGATTATTCCTGGAGCCTTATAAATAGGCACATAAGATGAAATGTGGCTGTTTTGTTTGCTAATATGAGAAAAAAGTTCCCTTGCCCTTTCTGTATTGGGTCTTATTCTGCTATATATATTCAAAGCCCAAGATGAGGCCTGCCATGGTCTGTATTAGTATGCTAATGGTAGACCCCTATTCATGATATGTCATAGAATAAGGTCCAGAGCAGAAAGGACCCTAGTTCCTAACCAGACATGCCCATGGAGTTTTCCTGGCAAGAATACAGGAGTGGTTTGCCATCGTTGTCTTTCAAGATGTTTCTTCAACCTCATAGGCCAGGGGTAGGCAAACCACGGCTCGGGAGCCACATGCGGCTCTTTGCTCCCTTGAGTGTGGCTCTTCCAGTTTAGGAGTATCCTAATTAAGTTAATAACAATGTACCTACCTATATAGTTTAAGTTTAAAAAATTGGCTCTCAAAAGAAATTTCAATCGTTATATTGCTGATATTTGGCTCTTTTGACTAATGAGTTTGCCGACCACTGTCATAGGCCCTGGAATTTTCTGGTATTGGCCCATTCAAATATTAAGTGATCAGTCAAGGTAGGGTAGGCACTGAGGTAATAATCTAATAAAAAGTGAGAAACATTTCACTCCATTTCTCCTTTCAGTTACTTGGCTACATCCAGACATCCATTATTTATTCCACTATATTTGAATATTCTGGAATGAAGCATGGACATCTTGGAATATCTATGCTTTATTCCAGAATATCCAAATACAGCGGTATAAGCAACTGGCATCTGATGGAGCCTTGCTCATTCAACACCTTTTCTAGAAAGAGCTTCTGGGGCAGAATGGAAAGTGGTCAGGTATGGAACTAGAATGAAATGGTCGTGTGCAAAGAAAGCAAGGTGAGACCCCAGAAGGACACAAAATTGTTACTGTTAATAATAACATCATGCTCCTTGGACCTTTGAAGCACATTGCAAGGAACAATCAAACTCTTGCTACCTGCTGTTGCCACTTCTGTGTGTGCAAAAGAAACTTTAAAGAAATCTATGTCCTCTGCCCACTCCCTTGCATGCTATCAATACCATTAATGCTGTAGTCTGTGGAAAGCATATTTTTCAGAAGACTGAACAGAGTGGGCTCTTGATGAGTCAACCAACCCCTTGTGGGGCCTGTGCAGAGCTGAGTGGAAAGCAAGGCTGGCCACTCAGGGCCACACTTTGTGTGGCACAGAAACATGAAGCCATGCCAAAAAGCAGTCCTGGAACATCAGTGAAGCTTGACATTTAAGGGGGTTTGTCAAATGAATGGTGCAGCCCTGAGGGTGATGCAGGGGCCTCTGGAGAGGAGACCCTACACTTCTGAAGAAGATATTGCTAGATTAACAGATTCTGTAATTTCTAAGCACTGTTCCTGCTGGGTAGAGCTGATGGGAATTTGGATTTATTTTGAGAGCTGGAATTTCTCCATCCCTGACTGATATGGTAGACTTAGGCATGCAAGTTAGCAAGCTGCATAGTATGAAGATTTGGAGACATTATTAGCCCTTTATGCACTGGGCCTTATTCTCGAATATGTCTCAGAATAGGAACCTGCCCTCTGCATGCTAGAGCAGATTACAGCAGACCCTGGATGGGACCTGCCTTAGCCAGTACCAGCATGTGAATGCCGGGTCTCCATTCTGGGATATAATCCAGAATAAGGCCTAGTCCATGTACTTGTTAGAAAGTACATGAGCAAAGCATCGATGGAAGTCTGAATGTTAATCAAATCTGCAAGTATGGATGGGCCTCTCCACTTTGGGATAGTGCAAAGGTTTCCAGTCCTTATTAAGAATACTGTATGAGCTACCATACATTTTAAAAATACTTGAGTTAATGTGCGCTGATCTCGGGTGATATATAACAGTGAAGCACTGTCGCAGGCATATAATGTTAACTTGTAGTGTTAGTTTGATATGATACTGACATAATGAAGAAACATTTTTGTAGCTATGGTTAGTACATTTGTGGCACTAAAAATGGAATCTGTGGTAGGAAGGGTTATTGCCCTCCATTTCCTTTTTTAAAAAGCATTATTCACATTTTTTTTCCTGGAGGATATTTGATAATGAACCAAAATAGAACATTGCAGTGTTCCCAGAACAGATTAGAGAAGATTAAGGATCGAGGTGAAGGCAGCTGGTTAGTTTACCTCCTTTTCTAAACTTGAAAATGTTCCACAATAGCAAAGCATGAAATACGGCAAATGAAACAAAAATAAAATAATAAAAATATTTATTGAGAAAATGCAACTATCTCAAAATTTGAAGAAAAAAATTTGGCTGTTTGAAGAAATGATTCTGTCACAGCCACAAAAGGGTTACCATGTTTATTTATTGAAACACCTCTTTTTGCTTTCTGAAGAACTCAAATCCACTACTACAACCACTACACCATATTGTCTCACAAATTAATTATTATCAAATTAATATATGTATCCAGTCATTTGTTGCCAGGTGTAAAATAAAATTTACATAAAACCCTTGAACTATGTACTAAAAGATTAATGTATAATTGATTAAATATTACCAAGTTTGAAGGTGCTAGCTAGAAGCCGGTGTCACCCATTGATAACAGCATTTCTGGAAGCCATTCCACTTTTCATTAACTGCCTTGTGTCTTTCCAGTCTGTGTAATTCAGTTTTGCCTACTCTGAAAGCAGATGTTTCTCAAAGAAAACCATTCTAGAATCTTCTCCTCCTCTTCTCTGGATGTGAGATGGTTTCAAGGTGTTGTCCCTTATGTACCATTGAAAGTAACCCCCTTTTCCCATGCACAGTCAAAGATTCAGATCTTCAAGACCCAGATCTTTGAGATGGGGTCCTCCTAGAGATCCGGATCTTGAAGATGCCTGAAGACCCCATTGTGGACACCTTTAATCAGGTCCACATGAAATCCAGATTTAAAAGCCTGAATGACCCATTAAATCTGGATTTCCCCTGCCCTCATGGGGACAGGGCCTTGCAGATGGGGCCTTCAGTGGGGTCCAAGTGAGGACAGGTCCTTCCCAATTGGTACCAATTGGATACTAATCAGGTTCCTAATGGGGTCTTAGAAGGGTTCTAAGCCCTAGTGGAAAAATGCCCATAGTCCTCTATTATTTATTCATCTACAGACTCTAGCAATATTGAGTTTTTACTGTCAAAAAGACAACAGATATCTCAGTGGTGTTCTACCACTTCCTTTACAGATTATAGGCTGCAGGCTAAGTAAAACTGAAGATGAATCAAAATAGTTTGATGTTCCACTGCTGGAAGGAAATAGCCAGCTTGTTATTCCTTATCTTTGCAACAAGAGGCCAATGTCAAGAACAGATTGAAAACAGAGCAGAAAAAATTGCTTTAGGCCTTCCTTCCTCCCTAGTTTTTTCCCCAAACTTCTTGTAATAAAATATATTTTAAATATGTTTTAAGAATTTTTATTATTGGGACCTGCCATGGGGCCTTTTGGTTTAGGGCGGGATATAAATTCTCAGATAAATAAAATAAAAAGTGAACAGTTTTACTTTGCCCTGCTGTTGAAGTCAGAAGAGCTCCCTCCTTGTGAAATGCCACCTCTGTAACTCTTAAATATTCTACTTGCCTCTGTACGTCTGCTTTCCGTTGTTCTTCGGTGCCTGTCTGGAATGATTCAGGATGCTGAAGCAGCTTATTCCTGTATAAATATTCACAGACTTTGCAGTATTTGCAGTAAATACATCAGAGTCCACAGCTGTCCTGCCACTATTGATCATTCGTAATGCCAAACAGATTGAGACAGCACAATGCTGTGAGCTTGGAGATCTGAATGGTGCCCCCAGATCACTTCAGATGCCCAGAAGAATTTTTTAAAGGGGGACAGAGCTTTCATGTGGATTTCTGATCATGTTTTCTTCTGGAAACAGGAATCCAGTTTTAGGGCTTCTTAAGAACAAATAAGGCCACATTATTTAGTTTTGCTTCTTGGGAGTTTCTATGATTTTGCTCAACCAAACAGAACTTTATCTGTTTCAGTTTTCCTTTATTTACCGTATAGTGTTCTGTTAAATTTCTGGAATTATTAAAAGGCTGACTCCCCTCCCCCTCCATTTCTTGCTCATGGGAAGTATTTTGCTGAGAAAGATGAAGATTTATTTTTATTTTTCATTTCTTTTGCACTTTATTGTGTTGATCAGAGGCCTATTTGCACTAAGGCATGTGTAGCACAATTATGACAGCTCTGGGACAGAGCATACACATTTGCTGGAGGTCGATTCCATAGGGTACCATTCCAGCCTGCCCCTGAGCTGTTCCATTTGCATCCAGGGTGTAGAGCACTAAATTGTGCTGCCCCCAGGCTAGTCTGAGCTGTCCAGTAGGAAGAGCATTCGCTCTTCTTCCTGGATGGCTGTGGGAGTCCTGCCACCTGGCTGGGATGATTGGCTGCTGCCAGTACATCACCAGTGATGCCCAGCTGCTGGCAGGTGCCGGTCGGAATTGGTCTGGGGGAGGGGAGGGTTCAATCTCACCGGGCACAGTGCCTCCCCATGCCTGGATCATGGCCCTGTGCTGCCCTCTCCCCATGGCATCAAGTGGGTGGGGGGATTCCTGGAAGCCATCCTCCTCCAGCCCCCTCCTTGAGTTGCACACATTTCCTCTCATCTCTCTGCAATATGACAGGACTTGGATACGTCTGCTAGAATGGTGGTGAGAGAAAGCAGGAAACAGCCTGCAAATAGCAGGGAGGGGGAAGGGGAAGGAAAGCGGCTGGTGGACTTCAGGGCTGGGTGTTCACAGCCTGTAAAGGTTTCAGGTTGGCGGACCACGGAGGTCGCAGGGGCCGAGCCACGGAGGTCACAGGGGCCGAGCCATGGAGGTCACAGGGGTGGAGCCACAGAGGTCACAGGGCCGGAGCCCAGGGTCAAAGTCTCAGAACCAGAAAAATGGAAAAAATCCTTACCTTGAATTCAAAGGTATTACCTGTCTAGGCACCCCCCAAGGGATGCCCTGCATGTGCAGGTTGACAGGGCGGTTGATCTAGGGGTGGGGGGGTGAATTCAAAGAGTTTCCCCCCTCCCTGCTGGGATCAGAAGAAAAACCTCCTTGATCCCCAAGGGGTAGAAAGTAAAGCCCTGCAATGTCACCTCCCCACCCCAGGATTAAGCCCTGAACACACTCTGCCTGTGCAGGGCATAGCCCGGGGTGTGTGTGCCTGGAGGCCCCTCCCCTCCCCCTTCTCGCAATTTGCAAGCTGTTTCCTGCTCTCTTTCACCACCTTATAGCAGTCCTATCCAAGCCCTGTGATATTGCAGAGAGGTGAGAGGAAACACAGGGATCCTCCCCCAATCTGCCTTGCAAATGGGAAGCTCTCCCCCACATGTCCCAACCTGAGTGCACTACAGCCATCTGGCTGTAGGGTGAAAAGGCTTCTGGAGAACAATTAAACTGCTACATTGATCCTACCTCTAACCCTCAAAAATTAACAGCCTGGTGGCTTGAAGTTCCAACTCACATTCAGCAGTTTTACCTTCTGAAATAGTAATGTCATATAATAAATCTGATAACAGCTTGGCAACACTTCCTTCCAGGAGGTCTGAGTCGTATTCAGACCACACGCATCTTGTCATTTCTAGGTCATGTCCAGATGGGGGGGATATAGCATCATTATGGCACCTCTATGGTGGGGTTGCCAGAGGTAATAGCATGGGTTTTCCAGTAATAGCATGTTGACACACCTTGTGGATGGTGCTGCCATTGTTGCTCCATCCACTGTGCATGTGTTTGGAGGCCAAAACTGAGGGCCGCGTGTATGTGGTGGTGGCAACGCAGACTTGTGGGTATTCAATGCTTGCTGAATACGAGGATGTGCGTGTCTCTAAAAGGTGCAAAGAGAATACTGTGGCCAGCACTGTTTGACTAGCAAGGGATAATAGCAGAGGGATGATATTCTGCATTATTACTAGCTAGTGATCTTTACAACTGCCATCTGGAGGCAGCCTTAGATGAACTAATTCACATTGGACCATTCACAGATAAGCATTCATGGTACAACAACTACTATAATGTTCAGTCCCATCTTTACACTTCTGGGTTTAAATGGTGAAACAGCACGTTTTGTCTCTCTTACCCCACTTGCTTTTTGAAATAACACGTTTAATACTGCTTTTGCATTGTTTTATCCTTGATTTAAAATAACTATTTCCATTTCTAGGTATTTTTTTTAGAAGCGTTGTAGAAATATTTTAAATAAACAAACACCATACAGTCAGGTTATTGTTAAGTACAATCATCTCAGTAATTAGGGCTTACTTACAACTTTATGTGAGTCATTTCCAGGGCAATTGAGGGTCATCACCAGGTAAGGGATTGTTGCCATGTGTTCTCCAGAATCCGCAGCTTTGAGAGTGCTGTGCCAGCAAAGGCAGGGCTCTGCCAAGGTACAGACACCTCTAAACCATTATATTTGGCATTCTATTGGAATCTAGGCTGTAAGTACAGACATATGATCAATATACCTGAAGTCTCTGTGCCAGGCCAAAATCAAAGATAAAAAATGTACCATTTTAATATACAAACCTCTATTTCAACATTGGAGGAAGACAGACTGCAAAACAAAGTGTTTTTCCTTCAGAGCAGAGGCTTGGAAAAATCTGTATTTACAAAGAAATTACCCAGGAAATAACCCATTCAACTCTGGATTACAACTATTAAAAAGATTCTGTAGCAAAACAAGGCACTGGAGAATAGGAGCTATTTGGCAATCCAGACCAACCTTTATCTATGTAGAGTACATATCTGGGAAAACCTTACCTAGAATGCTGGATAGGATTAATGTGTTCAGATTGAACCTAGCATGATTGGATCCTTGTCTGCAATGGATGACAGGTCATCAACTCTAATCAGAATCTTCTCTATCCTGGAGCCAGAACATCCTATGTCACATACTTCTTTTGTTCCCTTTCCTTCCCCCATTCGCCTGAATGGACTCCTTAGTTCCTGCCCCGTGGGTTGGACCCTCACTTTTAACTTTCCCACCTCTCTTCCTGTCATTTACCTAAATGGGATTCCTGACCCTCAACCCTAGGCTGGACTGGGGATGGGGCCTCAGCCCCCAGATTTAGAATGTATAAAAATAAGACTTTTGGAGCAGTCCTCAACATTCTTTGCCATCAGCAACTTTTTAGTGGATCTACGTCTCTCATCTTTGGTTCCTGATCACCATGTTGCCATCATATGCTGGAAGAAATCTCTCTGATTTGTCTTTATCCAGTGTGTCTGCTGTTTGACTGCCTGCATTTCCTGTTGATCCATGCTGGAGTTGACTAAAAGCTTTTGCCAGTAAATCGATCTAGGCTAGGGATGTGCATGAATATTCGAAGACATTCAAAATTCGATCAAATTCATTTGATTTCAACATTCTAATCGAATGTCCATAAATCTGAATTTAAACATTAGAATGAATTTTGGATTTCTGAATCTATTTGTTCGAATTATTCGGACATTCATATGTGTATGGGTTTGTACATGATGTGTACCTGCACATAGACATTTTTCCCGCATCTGCACACATTTGTACGGATCCATACAGGACAAAAACTGGTTGCATACGGGATAACTATGGGATGCATACGGACATGTATGGATATGTACAGGATGTGTAATGATGCAATTTTAAAGATTCAATTCAATCAAATTGAGTGTTTGGATATTCTGTTTTAATCGAATCGAATCCTGAAAATTGCATTTGTGCACACCTCTAATCCAGGTTCAGCCACAGCTCTGTAAGCCTGCTTCTACTTCTGCAGCTCCGGTGAAGAAGTTTCTCAGTCTGAGGTTCCATTGGTTTGCCTGAACTTCATTTTCAAGTCCCCTTCATGTTGGCAAGGGTGAGAACCAGCTGCTCCTGGTTAGGTTTAAGCTTCTGGGCAGTTGATGTCAGATTCTTTCTTTTCTTCTTCCTCATGTATTTCTGTCTGCCAGAGTTCACTTCAATCAACCTTTCCATTCATAGAATTTTGTGTGCCAAGCCATTTCTCCTTATCTCGACCACTTCCATGTGCCTTGTGCTTAATTAAGTTCATCATTTCTTGAGATTCCCTGTTGCTGGTATTTTTGAGCTGTTTGACAATACCCTGTGTGGTGCTCACCTGAAATTGCCATTTTTGCCTTCTGCTCCTGGGCCATATTTCTACGATAAGTAGAAAAGTTGAGCAAGCCATACACGTTTCATTTAGTTACCTTCTTCAGTGGCTGCTTTTCATTATAATAGACTCTATGACGGCAATAATCAAAACATCAGTATATCAAATTCAGTACATTTCAAAGTATAATGCTTACCCAATTGTGCATTCAGTAGAAATATATCAATATAAAAGTGTATACAAAGTTTACTGAATGTAACAATGGATATTCAAAGTGGTCCAGGGGTTCCTTCCCTATCTTGTTCCAATAGCTGTGAAAATGGGAAACACCTGTGAGTGGATTCTATTCCCAGGTTTGATGTTTGCAACCTGTGGAGAAGGCCTGTCACCTCACTCTAGGGCTGACTCAAACACTCTGGCCCAGGGGTAGTATCCTCTGTATGCATCATGCCATGTGTGTGGATCTTGCTTTGAACTTGAAGTACTTTGCGCACAGAACTGTAGCATGTATTCTTTTTATATAGCATTTCAAAAATGTTCTTCTTCCTTCTACCTTAAATGAATTTTTTGAAAATCAGCACAGCTATATGCTAGACTAATCCCAGCTTTACCAAATAGAAGCATACGCTGGCGCAGAGAAGTATTCTCTTGCATCTGTTCATAAAGAAAGGATCAGGCCTGCTATATACTTCAGCTACTGGGCCTCCTAACTTCATCATTCTGATTTTATTTCCCGTCTAGCCCTGGCTTACCAATTACATAAAGCTCAAGTAATCTTTGAGAAAATAAAGCCGCCAGCACCACAGGTGAGCAGCTCACATGCTGAAGTTTGACAATCCGCATATTAGAAGTTGATAAGCAGTGAGATATTGTTTGGTCCTCCTTCTATCTCAGGGCGTCTTTTGTTCTGTGACTGAGACAATCTGTGCACCACAGTGAGTCAAGCAACAATCTCTCCTTATTATGCCAACTTGAAACTTAAAACTATTTATGGCCACACACCTCCATGACACGAAAACTGCATTTATTACAAGAAGCTGTAGGGATTTATCTGTGCCGCTCTAGCTTCCTATGTGGGCTCTATTTTCATTCAGTACAATCACATGTTGTTAACTCAATATGTACAGTGGAAACAGCATGAACAAGGGAACCTTTAATCCTTGTTTCTCCAAATTATATTATGCGCCTTCTTTTATTTGTTTTTTAAATAAATAAATAAGAAATTCTCTGTCTTATAGCAAAGAGCATACTTACCCTGTCTACACTTTCCCCCTCTAATCTTATTCAGTGGCATTTTACATCTTAGCTGGACAGAAGGAGCATCTATGTAAATCTTCTTCCTAGGAGATTATGTAGGTCACCTTCAATCACCTTTCTGGTGTCCCTTGAAGAAGTCGTTTAATCATAACTGATAAAATAAATGCCACACAACCCAAAATTAAATTAAAATCTCTTTGCAACAAGAAGATAGTATTAAGACATATCCATCATGGTTCTCTGTCTCTGTGCACACAGATAAACAAAGAGATTTATAAAGCTGGAATTATTGCTGCGTTAAAACAGAAAACCAGCAATATTGAATTAAACTTTATATATTTGTCAAAGGCTTTGTTGAATGTAGTCAGTGACCATGCTGGGTAGACTTCACAAAGGCTCAACATGCATTACAGATAAAACACAAAATGTTATACTAAGCCTTAGCTAACAGAGCTACACAATCAGTATATACCGTGGACACTCAATTGCTTCCTGTTGCGACTCAGTAAGCAATGAATTCCCGAAGGTTCAATAGCAAAATTAGGACTAGTTCACATAGGGTAGAAGAGGATCCATGTGGGTCCTCCCAGTCTCTCTGGGACAGAGAAATTGGGTGAGAAACTGCATTATGGGAAAGGCTGATTTAATTTTTTTTTATTTTTCATTTTGCGACCAGTGCTCTGCATATCACTATAGAATGGAAACAATAGCTACAATAAATACGGTGCTTGTTCTGGTAATAGCTTTATGCCACAGCCCATAGATTTCCCCCCCTATAAATTTGTATACAAACAAAAGATCCAGGGACTGTAGTTATCTCAATATAAATGTTCTTAATGAAGTTGTTTTCTCTTAACTAGTAAGGCATTATCATTCCAAATTCAAAGTTGCTGATATTCCTTTAACCCATGTAGTACTGCTTCAAGATCCCCAGTGACAGTGATAAGGACTAATTACTAATACTAATTCCACTGTTATTTAGGTTATTTATTACCATTCTCAAAGAGATTTATAACTGTACAAAATTTTAAAAAAGACACAAAATCAAAAATCAGTCAAAATTCACAAAATTTCTAACACATCCACAACCCAGAAATATGACACTGGCAATCTAGTATCCCTATTGTACAACACTAGAGCCCTTAACAATTTTCAGAAACAGACAAATTTATGGAAAACAATTTGCCAGTGGCTATGAGAATGGATGCTTAGGTACTGCTTCCAGGTTGGGGAGACAGCCAAGATATCTCTAAAGGTCATTTGCAGGGAGCAGGTGATGGTTTTGCCTCTGTCTTCTCCTGGAGATGCCTAGAAGCAATTGGTAGGCCACTGTATGAGAGAGGATGGTGGACTAGAATACCTGGGGCCTGATCCATTAGAGCTCCTCTTATGTTCTAACTTGATAAAAAACTGAGGGTAGGAGTGGGGGAAATAAAAGATTCAGTTCTTAAATTATATAATTGTATGCCTTGGAGGAGAGATAAATCTCTATCCTGTGTCTCAGGGATGTTGGAGAGTTCCAAAATATTATAATCCTCTCAGTGAGGACTTTTCAGAATTTTTGTTCATATGCAGTTCTTCTGCTGCAGAACGCTGACATATTTTACGTATGTTTTATATACTGCACTGTTAAACTAGGAATTCCACTACTACAAGATGTAGTTGTATATTCAATTCAGCAGGGCACTTCCTAGATAACAAGCAAAGTGCTCTGATGCATACCTGTAGGAAACTGCCTCGATAGGCAATTTAATTATTGTGGGTGTATTGATTGTAAACTTGTGTTGATTAGACCTTTTCTGGGCCTCATCTGTATGTCTTTCTCTTGTCTAACAATTTATTAACACCAATTCTTTTAATATTGTGTGTCTCTGTGTGTGCGTGCTGAGTTGTTCTGGACGGATCTCAGCTTTTTGGAAGAACAGTGCTCAGAATATGCAGCAGCAATCTTTAACAATGTGCTTGAAATGAATTACAACTAAGGAGAAGGAAAGGTGAGGGAAAGCAAGCACCCTTTACAGAAGTTAGCTTTATTGAGCAGCAGCCTTTGATTACTTCATAATTGCAGGCAGAAGGAAGGGCAACAAGCCAGCAGACGTTCCTCAAATGACCTTCTTAATCGTGTGAGAAGATTCAAGGCTACTGAACTATAACAGTACACTGCTGTAAACCTGGGTACAACAGCACAGGTTCCAGCATCATGAGAAAGAAGGAATTCCCTAAACCAGCACTTTGCAAACTTCATATATTTACAAATTTACTAACAAACAAATTCACAATGCATGCCTTAAAATCATCTTGTATACTACCAGGTGTGAGCACACCACACTTTGATAAACTCTGCTTGCCGAACAAGCCACATTCAAGCTGCGCCTCCCTTGTGTAGTTAGGACACCTTAAACTATACCTTTTGTAGTTAGGACATCTCAGGGCAGCTGGTTTCCACTGGGAATTATGGAAACTGGCCTCACTTGAGGTACTTTGGCTGCATAATGTGAGCCAGTTTGGGCTAGTGGTTAGGAAGCTGGACTCTTATCTGGGAATATTGAGTTTGATTTTGCCCTCCTCCACAGAGCCAGCTGGATGACCTTGGGTGAATCACAGTTCTCTTCTGAGTCCTCACAGCCCCACCTACCTCACAGGGTGTTGCTCTGTTGTTGGGAGAATAATAGAGAGCTTTGTCAGTCACTTTGAATCCCTTTAAATAGGTGAGAAAAGCAGGACAGAAAAGCCAACTCTTCTTCTTCTCATCATCCATACTTATAGTTCATGTGCCTCCACGTTTTTTATAAAAATCTTCCAGATATTTAAATCATTTCAGATTCATTGCACAATAGATGAAATCTTCAGTTCAGCCTGGTTCAAAAGTGGCTAGCATGAAGAACCTTTATTCCAGAATTGGATCCCCTTGTAGGAATTGCAGATATTGCTGAACTACCCTCGTTAGCAAGCTATAGTTGAGGAAACCTGACAGCAGTTGTGCAGCAACATTTGAAAGGGCTTGTATTGATCACCTTTGCAATGTAGTAATATAGATGCAGCACTGCAGGGAAAACTGGATTGTACTTCATGAACACATTGCCCATGTTACATATCCCTTGTGTGTTGACACTGGCTGAATACATATGGCTTTGTTATGGTACAATGAGGCTGCAGTTTCCATTTGACACTTTTTGCACTTAAGTGCCATGGGATGGGAACCCACAGCAGTCAAGTTCAGGGAAAGTAGCCAGTGTTCACATTGCGAGCAGCAGCAGCAGCACTGTCCCTGAACTTACCTGGAGGCCCGCAAAGTGCAGATAGTCCCTTCCTGGACTGTCTGCATTGCTGTAGCAACTGCCATGAATGCTGGATTGTTGTTATAGTGCATGCTACATCTGCAACCACATGCAGCATTCACATATAGAAGTAATGGGAACCCTGTGTCCAGGTTCCACAGCTAGAGGTAATCAGGATGGCTGCACATGCTCTGAGCAACTCCAGGATGGAGATGGCACTGTAATGGGCAAATACACACCCCCAGAGCATGCTGGGCCATCCCAATTGCCTCAGTTCAAACAGGCCAGGTGTCTTCATTGCATTCTCAAAATGTAGGGGAAATGCACCATCATCTTGCACACCATATGCCAGACAAGTGCCATGAAGGCACCATAGCAGCAGAGGCTCAAAGAGCTCCTCAACTCACCTTGACTTACTGCTGCCATTACCTGTCTTTGAAGACAGCTAATGGCAGCATTCCATTTCTAAGCACAGACCCCTGTTTTGATATGGAGGGCAGGAGAAGACCTTTCCACTGTTGAACTGCACTTACTATATTATCATTTGATGGGTGAAAGAAGCTTTGTTCTTCCCTGCTGTACAGATGATCATGTGGATAGGAGGGCTCCCCTACACAGGATAAGCTGTAAAATGGCAGCCCTTTCAGTGAGTGGGGGAATCAGTCTTCTCTCACCGATCAAATGGAGGCAACAAAAGCCCTCACATCATTTGTTGGTGTGGTCTGCCAATTCAACTTAAAAGGAAGAGATGTGACTGATTTCAGATGTGGCAATGAGCCCAGAAACAACATTATACATCAGGAATGATCCAATGCAAAGGGCTATGCAGAACCTAACAAAATAAAAACTTGTAGCTTCTCTAGTCTTGATTAGTAAGCTATACTTTTCATGTTTTGATCTCTATTTTGAAATAAACATCAACTGAAGCATTTCACTTTCCTAGGAGTAAAAAAACACCAACCACAATGCGACTTATCTTTAAGAAAGTGTGGTTGAGATTACAATGTGACTGTCCTTTATACATGATTACAGTACCTGTGCTGCTCACAGCTACTCTTTGTATGAGACAAGCCTGCAAAATATGCTTTCACAGTCCTTCTGTTGTCTTAATTATTTGCATTTAAAACAGTTGATCTGGGTATGACAGTTTTTGTAGTAAATTGCATTCGTGAAGAATAAAATGTAGGAATTTCTGATATTCTTAGGCTTACATCAGATGCAGGTAGTTTATGGAGTAAGCAAATAGATCTGACTTTTGAAAATGGCTTTCCTAATGTTTTGTGGCCAGTAGGGGGAGGTCTGACACAGGAATATTTTCCCCACAGGAGGCGATTCTTAATCTCCAGTCACTTTCTTGTCTTCCACATGAAGAAGAGTCTTCTGAACCAGGACAGATCTTGCTACCTTGATGAATCAGGCCTGCCACTCAAACCAGAGTGCTAAATTATATTAGCACAAAGGCAACCACTCAGCTATTTTAAACTGTGTCTTTTTAGCTGCCGATAAATGAAATGAAAAATAGCATTATTTCTTAGTCACAGGTGTCCTTATTCCTGGGCACTTTCACACCGCTTCCCACTTTTCAGTTCTCTCAGTCCCTTGGGTTTCTTTATTACATTTTAAAAGTTTGTTTATTTTGATTTTGATCTCTATTTCACAGTTGCTGTGGATGTAATCTCACTAATGGAAATGGATGGGATTTCTGCCATTCATTTTAGTAGAATAAGGTTACCATTCTTGACTGATGCTAATAGCTCCTTCTCTTCTAACAAAGTTCTGATAAGACAGGAACCCCAATTTCCCTGTTTGTTAAATTTGTTTTTTCCCCCCTTATGTTTCAGTTTCCCTACTAAATTCCCTTTTATTTCATACGGTTCATTTGATCTGGTCCTATCAGTGGTGCCATTGGCCATGAATCTTTGCTCCTTAGCCAGGGGTTCCAAGTGCCTGAAGATCCCCAAGCTTCCCAGACTCCTGCCAAACAAGATGTTCACCACTGTAGCAACTGTGGTATTATTTTTCTTTTAACACCATCAGATAGAGATTTTGGCCCTGTTTCTACTTATTTGGCAAGGCACACAGTAATGTGCCTTCTGCCACTGTGTCTCCATTTGCATCAGCAGTAGGTATCTCATGGCAACTGTCCCATCTCATTACTGGCAGGATCAATATTTGTGGCACCATTTTCTGAGATTATGATTTTGCTGCTGTCGTCAAGGGAGGCACTTCAGAGCACCATTTCAAATGATATCACCTTGGTTGAAAGTGGAGTCAAGGAGATGTCAGTTCCCCTTTCACATACTGCGGCGCTTTCTACCAAAGTATCCTGGGGAGGACTAGCCCTGGAATGGACTAAGAGCTGTCCATACTCTGAGCAGTCCATGCTGGCACAGCTGCCACTGAAGACTGGGCCAGACGTTGGAACTGACACTGGAGCCTTTGACAGCTAGGAATTTCCATTCCTGGCTTTTGAAGTTTCCAGTACCACTTTCAGTAGTGCTTCCAAATGAGGATGGGTGTGGTTTGTTCCAGTGAGGGATTCATCCACACCTGGAACAGATTCCATAGTCTGGATCAGCATAAGATGCTCTGATCTGGACTACATAGGGGAAGCATGAAAACAGTCTATGAGCCACTGATGAAGTTGGCTACTTCTGTGAAGACCTACAACACCTTCTAGAACTAACACCAAACAAACAAACACTCAAATAAAGTATGTCATCATAGGGGACTGGAATGCTACAGTATTCTCTGCCAAAAGCTATGGTTTTCAAAGCTAGGATTTGAGACTGTTAATGGTAGTAGGTGGAGGTGTGGGGGACCAGAAGGGCATTGTTGAACAGAAGATAAGAAAATGGATCCAAGCTGCAAGGGTTTAGAGGGAGGCTGACGTGAACAGGAGACTCAACGTCAAGTGAAAGTGTGCTTGCTGTCATGTGGATGTGTGCATGTCTGCTAAAGTCAGAGCCATGGGTTCAAGCCATGAATCCTTTTGCCATCCTATTATGCCCCCCTTCTTTCTTTTTTAAATTATTATTAAGGGCAGGTTCAACCTGGATGTGTTTCCCAGGAATTTCCCCTATCATCGCTGCACTGGGTAGGACAGGGCATGGTGATGTCAGCTGGGCTTCCTATCAGGGCAGAGGGGGTGGAGAAAAAGGATATGGTTTCCCTGATGCAGGGGTTTACCATGTTTGCTTGGGGACAGGTGGATTCACCTTCAACCCACGCTCTCCTCAACTGCATGGGGACTTATTAATTTGAACTACAATGGGATTACGGATGCCCCGATTCATCAGCAAAATAACTGGAGCCCATGGGGATGCAGCCTTGGAAGTGGCCCCAGAAGTGCACTGCTTCTGGGCACCTGGGTAAAACAGTTCCTGGCCTGTGAAATTGGGCCAAGATGGGCTGCCATTAACGTGGACAGCCACTGGTCTCCCTTCTGCTTTTAGGCCATATCATTCCATATCCTCAATGCTGCCAGCCAGTCAGACAGACATCTATTTCCACTCTGCACTGTTCACCAAAATGCATGCAATGTGCACAAATGTTCTAAACATTCAAAATCCAATTGAAATGGTTCAAATGTGGACATTGGAATTTGAACAGAACGTCTTCACATTCAAATTTAAACATTTGAACGAATTTTGAATGTTCCAAAACATCGTTGATGCATATGGGATAAAACGGGATGCGTACAAAATGCACACAGATACGTATAACACATATGAATCTTGTCGATATTCGTATCTTTAAATACAAATGTTATTGACATTCGTATCTTCAAATTCGAATCTAACATTCAAATGAATAGGTTCAAATGTACTGAATTCGAATAGGTTTTTGTTGCATTTGGATTTTGAACATTTGAATTGAACAGAATGTTTTGACATTCAATTTGACTTGAATTTGAATGCAAAGAAACCATTTGTGCACATCCTTAATGCAATCTGCACCTAGGCAGGATGAGAAAGCTCAGTCATGCTTCTCACCAAGTCCATTTATAATACAGCAGAGAAGTTTGCTTCTGCCCTCTGTTCTTCTCCCTCCTTCACATTTATCTTTCCTCTCTCCTCTCCATTTTCTCTCATTTCACTTTGAGTCTTGCCTCTTTAAAACTTTTATAATCATGTGCTGCTCAGCCATTATTCATGTGGGTGCTTTATAAGATTCTTTTTAAAAGGCTGTGAAGGATGGAGTTCACTTTTGGGCAAAAGGTTTCTGAGAAAGGTGACTTTATTACTCAATGAGACACTCTACAGAATATAGATCAACTTGCCTGCTGCTGGCTAACTCTCAGCTGCTTTACTGGCATAACAGGTCTCAGGCTTTGCTAAGAAGTTCAACTGGCTGCACATGGGCCGTGATCACACCCATAGTTCAAGATGTCTTCTGGCCATTTTCTCTTCGCATCACATACGTTTTTTTCCCCACGGGATCATCTTGGGGGCAGTTTGTGCTTCCTTAAGCCATCTTCTCCAGAGTCCACTTTTACACAGGACTCAATCCATCTTGAGTCCATTTTCTCTTGTCATGTGTGAGCAGAGGATTGGGCTAGAGGGGGGTGAACTGCACTGGGGTGGGTCGGCCCAGCCTTCCCTCCTGCCCAGTGGCCTCCCATCCTGCCCCCTCCATTCCCCAATCGCAAACTTGCAGACTCTGCCATTATATAAAATGCAATAGATCATATTTATTTAATTGCTCTTTAGTGGTTTTGCAAAAAAAAACCCGGGAGGGATTTAAAGAATAAATGGCCAGAAAAGCACTATTAAGAGGGGGAGAAATGGAAGAGTAGAGCAAGAGTATCAATGACACAATTCTAAGGACAACGTATCTTCCATTTTCCTTCAGCAATGTGCAAGGGAAACAATGTTTTGTTTCAGTAAAAAGTAAAACCGGGAAGTGAAAATTGAGACGTGAAAGTGCTTTAGCAGCTTGAGGGAAAACAACAGATTACAGCCTCTCATATTTTCTAGGGGAAGGCCTGTGGAAGTAGAGGTGTATGCTAGTTGGGATATGCCTTAGCTGTATTTGGCTGGGGGCATAGTCCCCTTAGCCCAACAGTATCCTTTGTTAGCATAGAGTTTACCATCAGCATCACAGAACTCTAAACACATGCAGTTACCACTATTGATTGACAGAACTTTATCCTAATAGGATACAGGTAGTGTTGATGCAATCAAGGGGTGGAGAACTAATGTGTTGTGTAAAGCACCTGTAGCCACAGCCACCCCTCACAGTGTTTGTACCCAGAAGTGGGTGCAAACCCTGTATATGGGAGCTGTGGAGAAGATTTTACTCCCCAATCTGCACTGTACACATAAGTGCAAACAGGCCCAAGGTCCCCCAGAGCACCAGATACAGCATCATTTGAATGTCCTATTCTACTCTAGTACTGTATCCATGTGGACAAAGTATTCTACTAGAACCAGCATGCAGAGGCCTCTTGCTTTCCTATCACAGGATAATGTTCCGTGCAGAAAGGGCAATAGTTTAAATTCTTTATAACTCTTTCCACTTCCTTTCTCACCCTGAAATGACTCGGTCTTTAATAAGCCAACTTATCATTTCCTATTGAGGTTTTCAAGCAACTGCTTGTTCTTCTGTAGATCTATCAGTTGCATGGTAGGAGACCTTTTGGCTGGTTTGGCTTTGACCTTCACATCACAAAAAAGAGAGAAGAATTTACCTAGTGAACTTCTTTCCTTTGCATTCACCAGACACAATTAAATGTCAGTATGAAAGTATCTTTGAAGGCTAATAAATCAAAACAAGCCTACAGATTGTTTATGTAGTTTGTTAAAACAATTTGCAACAAAGATTTTCATAACTCTCCGTTGCCACAATTGGAGATGTTGGAATGAAGTCAGCAGCCAAAAAGCCTTGTCTGAGGCATTGTCACACCATCATTTGCATTTTGATTTTTGTGATTTAACTGAAGGCACTGGCTGTCCCTGCCAAATATCTGTAGCCTATCAAGGGACCTAAAGGAGGCAGAAACTGCCCAGAGCAGGCAGCATTTTGAGGATGGCCATTGCAGTGGAACCGGCAAAGCCCGAAGTATTTAGTAATAAAAAAATCTGTTGTTCTTTGGTCGCCAGGATTTAACAAGCCTAATCCCTGAGAGAGGTGATAAAAATTCATTAATCTAATTAAATACTTCTTATTGCCAAAGTGACTTTGTAGAGTAGCTTTGCTGAAGGATAAGTGCAGAGTAAAATGGAGTCCCAACAGAGAAGCAAACGTTAGACTTCAGCAAGCTAGTACATGCTTCATTAAACTCATAATTATCCTTTGGTTCTAAGTAGCTGATAATATTTAATGAGAATCTGAGATAATTTAAGAAAATGTTTACTAATGAGAAACAAACAGTGGTATGGAACAGTGATATCTAGATGCAGTAACCATGTATCTTACCTGATTATTGTGTAACTGTTGCTTATATGAGGGAGGAGGGTGTTTTGATTCACCCAGTTTTTTTTCTTTTTTTAAAAAACCTGATATTATGAAATGAAATATAATAAACATCTCTTTGAAAGCCACTGGGATATTCTAGAAGAAACCAAAGCTATCAGTTTTAAAAACATATAGTTTTATATCAGTTTGGGCCTTTTTGCAGTTAGTGAAAAGGGAAAGTCTGAGAATGCCCAGTTTGGGGCATATGTTCTGTACGGAGATGCTTCAGTCCCAGAAGTGTCTCCAAGCATCCCAGACTGTCCCCTGTTCCAGATAACAGTGGCGCTCAAAAGCATGCTCCTCGGCTATATTACCAAGCCCAATTCAAGGTGTTAACTTTAACTTATAATGCCCTAAATATCTAAAAGAAGACTTTTATGACCTGCCTCCGCCTTAAGATCTGGAGGGGAGACCCTCCTCATTGTACCACCACCTTCAGTGGTAAAAGGGATGGGCACCTGTGAGGTGGCCTTCTCGGTGATGGGCCCTAGATTATGGAATAGTCTCCTCCCTGAGGTACGTCAGGCACCTTCACTATACATTTTTAGGAAGGCAGTGAAGACACATCTTTTTGCCCTGGCTTTTAGTTAAATGGGGATACACTTCTCTTCCCATTTTCAGACATGGAATTATTTTAATATAGATATTGCTTTAATATATGTGTCTGTTACATGGCTACTACATACCTGGGGGTGCTGCTGGTATCAGGACACAATACAGCCTGAATTAATGTGAGAAAGGCAAACTGTGCCTTTCCGGGTGCTGCTGAACTGCAGTTTCCATGAGCTCTAATCTGTTTACCAAATTACAAAGGATCATGGGTGCTGTAGTTCATCCACAACTGGGGAGCCATAGTTTAGCCACCCGTATGGGAGCACAGTAACTAATAGGCTGAGGAAGAGCAGGCAAATGACCTCAGGGGAACAGATTAAACATCTTTTTGTACGTTACAATAATGAAATTCCAGCCTGTTGATGGCTACTATCTATGACAGCTAAATAGAATATCTCTGTACAGTAGTAATTTATCTCTAAATCCAGGAAACTGTGGACAGCAGAAGCCCATAACCTTCATGTTGAAGCATTTGGATGGCTATAGGTGAAAGCACAATGCTGGTCTTGACAAATTCTGGTTTGATTGAACAAGACATTTCTTATACACTTTCTCCCTTCCTTTTTTCCTCTTTTACATCCATTTCTGCTTTTAAGCTTGATGTTACAGCAGAGTTCAGGCACAATGACTTCTTAGCAATATTTGCAAGGCTTGCAAGCCGTTGATTGCCTAAAATTGGGGAGAGTGTCATTCTAACAGCTGCCTTTACAGAACAGCCCTGCAGATGTGCAACCTATTATATCGCATGAGAAGGTGCCAATCTATTAGCAGGAATCAGTAGTTCGAAAGAAAGCTGTCTGAAGGCACAAGGCAGGGTACTCTCTAATAATGGCTTATATTTTGCATGTTGCTGGCAGGGATAGATATTGAGATCCCCTCTCTAAGTTAATTCTTGTTTCTGAGAGGTAGGGGTGGGGAATCAATGGCCATTTTCCTTGTAGTTTTTAATGCCTTGAATTCATGGGGTGACTTGTTTACAGGTGCCTTCAAGAGCACAGCTTAATGCTACGTTAGGCCTTTCAGAAAAATCTGTTTCGTCTTTGGTGTTTTGTCTGTATCTCTTTACCTGTTTGTGTGCTAGGGTATTGTGTTAAACCATCAGCTGCTGGCTTGCTTTGCAGACAGATATTGCTGCTTCCTTTCAGTATCAAGAGTTTTGTACCTGTTCTTCAGGGTTCCTTATTTATTATTTATTATTTATGTTTCTATCCCATCCCATACCTGAAGGTCTTTGGGCGGGTAACAACAGATTAAAATAGAATATACATTAAAAGACGTTAAAAATTCAACAATATACAATATACAATATGTTTTAAATGATAGTGTCTGTTCTGGGGGGCGGGGGGAAGGGAATATAAGCAGCTCAGCCAAAGAACATTGCATGGGTGCTTGTGTTCAGCATTAATGTGACCTTGGCACAACTGTGGTCTTTTTTCTATTTAACCTTATTCTGGATTATATTCCAGAATAGGGGCCTGCCATAGCGTGTGATCAGACATTGCAAAAACCAAGCACCTCTGAGACTGCTTAGAGAAGCTTTGAGGTGGGGTAGCCTGCCCCTCCCCAGCTCATGAACATTCTGTATTAGAAAAGGTGGGCTAGAGAAGGCTTGGGAACACGAGGGCCATTCACAATCTCCCTGAGGCGCCTCTGAGTTAGCCCTTTTATTTTGTCTGATCACAGTCATGGTCTGCACTAGCATGCAGACAGCAGGCCCCTGTTCCAGGATGCAGTCTGGACTGAGACCCAGTGCAAGAGGAGGAGGAGGAGGAGGAGGAGGAGGAGTTGGCTTTTCTACTCGACTTTTCTCATCCATTTAAGGGGACTCAAAGCGGCTGACAAAGCTTTCTATTTTTCTCTCCACAATGGACACCCTGTGAGGTAGGTAGGGCTGTGGGAGCCCAGAAGAGAGCTGTGACTAGCCCAAGGTCACCCAGCTGGCTTTGTGGAGGAGTGCAGAATCAAGCCCCGTCTTCCCAGACAAGAGTCTGGCTCCCTAACCACTAGACCACTCCCTAACTGGCTCATCTACATCATACCACCACATGCTTAGGCCATCAGATTAAAATGCAGCAAGCTGTACCACAGGGTCAGCTTTAACCCCTAGAGAAATGCTTGCTTAAGGCACCCCAGCAGTGTTCATCCATCTTGCCCATTATCTTTCCTTGGATTTAAATCCCCATTCAACTATGTAACGTTAAACTTTGGGACAATCATTTCCTCTTTGTCTAACTAAGTTGACAAGGTTCTGTGAAGATGAGAGGCGTAGGCCCCCGAGCTTCTTAGAGGAAGGACAGAATAAAGAGAAAAATGAACATGAATGAATGAATGAATAAAAGGCTTCACTGCGGCACAGCGATGTTCTTGGCGAATTCTGATAAATGCTGACCTGTTGCAACATATTTCCTTCTTACTTTATATAACAATGCCTCGGTAATGTAAGAACTGTATCAAAAGCAACCATAATGAATGCATTCATTAAAATAATACATGCAATAGTAACAAGGAACAATAAGCAGGAGGCCAAACAGTGGCTCCTTCAGGGACCAATTAATGCCTCGGGGCACAACTCGGCACTGAGCAGGCGCAGAACCAGAACCTGAACCTGATTTCTGCTGCAATCTGGCGACAGACTGTTCTAGAAACTGGATGCAACAGCAGAAGATGTTCCTGCTGCTTGACATAAGATTCACCTCTTTGACATTTTCACATCTTGTCCCTTATGCCTTTCTGCATTGAACCTTATTCCAGATTATATTCCAGAACAGGGACCTGCCATCCACACTGGGTAAAGACTTGCTGTAGTCTGCACCAGCATGTGGATGGCAGGTCCCTATTCTGGGATATGATTTGGATTAAGACTGTATACAATGGTATCCAGCAAGTATTTTTAACACATACATACACATACACAAGCATACACCCTCACACACATGACAACCACTGCTGGTGATGGAGAAAGCTCTGATGATCTACTGTATGGGCACCTGAAAGCAAGGCAAATTAAATGCAAACAATAGATAGGGTGACCCTTCTCTGTAATTCCACATTGCAAAATCCATTATACAATGGATATATAGTAGCATTCTCCCATTCAGCCTGAAAATTACTGTTTGAAATTACTGCGTGTTGTAAGGTTGTCAGAGCTGAGCTCCAAAGTTTGAAGTCACATGAGTCTTTGGAATTTTATTTACTTTAATTCATGTCATTCCACTGTCAGTGTTGTCAGTGTCATCAGCCAACATGGTCTTATTAGTAAGCCAGGATCAGTCATTATTCTAGGTACACACAGACGGATTAAGGATCCTTTTCATCTCTACAAATTAAGTGTGTGTATGGGAGAAGGAGAGGCAGCTAGAAAGGGAAATCTGTATCATTTCACTTTTCATTATTCAAATTTGCAAAATAATTTTAAACAAGTTGCTAAGGCCAGGGAGATCACTTGAAATATCTCTTTTTATCAGAAGTAATTTGGTTTATAACTCTCTGTGATCAAATCAAATAATCCCTTTAAACCTGACCAAAATTACTTGGTGGAGTTCATGTTGCATCGCTAATAATTTCTCCCACCATCACAGTATGTCTTTTGAACCATTAGCTGCTATGTCATATAGAGATGTTTAAAGCACAGGCATTAGCAGCTGTTCTGTCACTGCATTCTGCAGATGGGAGGAAAAGCCATCTCCAGACAGTGGCCAAATAACCCACTAGGGTATTCATTCCTTGCCATTATCTCTTGCTAGCTAGACAGCACTATAGCTAGCACTACCTTTGAACATTTTAAATTATGCTTGCTTCTGGGCATTAGAGTGCCCAGATGTGCTTGCCATCACTTCCACTCATTTGTGAATGTCTATTTTGGCCTCTGTGCATGGGTGCAACCAGCACTGGGTTTTCCAGCAATAGTAAAAAGGGATTTTTCTGGTGGGGGAAGCGGGGCTATGGTAGGGTTACCTATGATATGTAGGGCAACCCCACTATAGTACTGCTGTAAAATGCCATATTCCCCCTGTCTGCCTGGGGCTAAAATTTAGCAAAACAGTGGCTAAAGTAGAATCTCTGGTGAAGTACAGCTGCTCCTTCAAGGGCTGAATTATCCTGTGAGAACTTAAACTATTTAATATAGATCTTTCCTGGTGGAAATAATTACATTTACTTTGTATTGTCCCAGTTGATACTTTAAGGTGTATCAATGGTTACTAGAATGGATACCTAGGTGCTGTCTTCAGGCTGGAGAGATAGGCAGGGTGCCTCTGAAGGCCATTTGTAGAGAATCAAGAGCAGGTGAAGGTTTTGCCTTTGTCTTCTGCTTGAGAATGCTCAGAAGCAATGGGTGGACCACTGTGTGAGATGGGATGCTGGACTAGATGGGCTGTTGTCCAATCCAGCAGAGCTTCTGTTACATTTATTTTTGATCTTATGGAATTTACTGCTTCTGTTTTATGATCTTATGGAATTTGCTACTGCTGATAGTGCTTTTCTACCACTATCATCATCATCCTTGGAATACCACTCCTTGGAGATCCACAGTTTAGAGTTGCCAGATTCCTGAGTCAGAGCAAAAGCAAAGGTGGGCATCCTGAAGATGCCTTGTTTTTCCAACTTAACAGACTTCCTTCCTTATATCATTTTCCTCTGTTCTGTGTGGGAGTAGTGGTTCAGTTTGCCTAGACCTTGGAATTGGTTCAGGGAAAGCTTGTGTGTGTGTGTTTGCTAAAAACTGTGGTGTACTATGTGAATCTCCATGGCATTTCATAGATGGTTGTGGCTACAGAATTCTCATGTGCTGGAGACAAGGACAGTAGCACCATAAAAAAGGTTCTGCCACCTTATGAAAACCTATTCCCTTGTACTGTCATATAGTGGCAGAGCTGCAGATTGAAAACCATGTGCCTGTTAGCATGGATCTTTTCATTTCTGCAGTTCTCATGGCTTGAATTTGACCTGTAAATCACAAATGCAGTTAAAAGCAGTATATAAACAACAAAAAGAAATAAAATGATGTCAGATGAGATGTGTGTGTGTGTGTGTGTGTGTGTGTATCCTTTTTCCTCCACCCACCTTATCTGGGAAGAAGTTAGTAAGGAGTTGCCTTGTATTACCCATACACATAATTTAATTGGGGGAGGTATGGGAGCATCTGTGTGCACATTTGTCCAGTTGGGTCAGTCCTACATACTGATGTTCGGGAGATCCTTATCCCCAGTACCTGCCCTGGAGAGCTACTGTGGGGGCTACACACTCCCTGTGCATTGTAGCAACTAACATTGTGGCTGCAGGTCTGCTTGGCTTGGTGTTTGAGGTGCTGTTGCATATTTCTTTTCAGTCCTGTTCCACCAGACAGCACTTACTTAATCCACATTATTTGGATAATATGGAGTAAAGGACATCTAGACACATTTTTTTTTTTGGAGTATCCATGCTGTATTCCGGATTATCCAAATTATGCAAATTAAGTAAGTGCCATATGGATGAAGCTGCAGAGCCTCTTTCAGCATCAGTATTAGCCACATCAAAGATACATAGCTGGGCATGCCAAGGTGATGCAGACAGAGGGGCAGCAACTGGAACGGGGTCAGCATTATGTAGGTGCATGTGCCCAGATGCCCATTCCTTGGGATAAACATTAGCACTGGAATAATGCAAACTATGGTTTTGCAACATGTATTCGCCTAGCAACACATAAAGCTCCACATTTTCCCTGAAGACTTTCTCTCTCCCTGTATGTGCACGTGTGTAGTGAGAATCGCCTCGTTATATCACAGTGCATCAGTGGGCCATCAGCTCAGATGGGCTGATACTTTTCCTTTTGCTCCCACAGCAACCTTCCCAGATTCTAGTGACTAAACTGAAGGGCCCCTATAGGCCCTTCCACCATTGAGGCTGAAGCCCGCCTCCCCTGCTGTGGAATGCTGTTTACAATCAGGCTACAGATAGTGTGAGGTGGTTGGAAGATGACCGCAGCACCACCATCACTACCAAGGCTGTGGTCCTCTTCTGCTATTGCAGAAGGCCACTTTTGCTCAACTTGCCCGGGCAAGGAAAGCTCTTGCCTGTCTGCTGCCCACCCAACTCTCCAGTCTCCCAGACACAGATGGCTTGCTCGCTACACAGCAAAAGAGAAGGAGGACAGAGAGGAGAAGCTACTAATATTTTATATTTGCATATTTGAGAGTAACCTATTGAATTCAGGAGGCATTTGGAGCAAGCTGTTAGATCCCAGAAATGTATTAGTACTAAATACTCTTTGGGATGGACTTGGCCATGTTCATCACCTGAGTCAGCAGACAGTGTGTTATGTATAAGTTATATGGAATTGTTGTTTCTGGATATTTTCTTTTGTTGTATGTTGCAAGTAATTTGTTGATTAATAAAGTAAAAAACAACAATAATAAAACCCAAAACTCCGGTGACTTCTAACTTGTAGTTGCCAGTAAAATTAAATCAGGGCCATTTTAATTTCAGGTTAGTCTTGTCTGTAACTTGCCCTACCACACTTTCATTTAAGTTGATTGTTTATGGCTAGAATTGATGTATAGATGTATATACAGCTGAAGGCTGAGATTCACAACCTGCTCTCTCAAGCCAAATGACACTTTGAAGTCTACACTATCTACCTGGGGGGGCGGGGGCAGGAATGACCTGAAAATGTCTGCCAAATATCTGCAGACCAGAATTACAAAGAGTTCAAAAGCTGCACCTCCCTTTCAGTAGCCTGGATATTTTCTTCATGCCTTTGCTATGGTGCATGTCTACTACATCCTGTGCCAAGGCATATAGGGAACTGCCCCCATTTCCCCAGAGTGTGAGAAAGGAATCTGAGGTTCAATGTATGAGGAGAGAGTTTAAAGTCTCTACCTTGTGCATTGACCTCTTCAGTTGCCTCTGCCTGATAAGGCCTCAGGGAGCTGAAGGGGCTAACCACAAGTGCACATAGAGGCCAGTTTGCAAGGAGACTACTGAATGACATCTCTGAGCAGGACCATGCACTTTGGTGAATGGCAGAGGAGATGATGAACCACTTTGGCCAGGCCTCCATGACACACTCCCTTAACACCATTAACACTAAGTGGAGCCATGGCCTGAGAATGAATCTTACCAGCTCCCTGGCTTTCAAGGGCAGAATGTCTCCCTACTACTTATTTTGGCTCTGATTGGCTGAGTAGAACAGCCTTCCCAGAATCCTCCAGTTAGTGGGTGACTAATTAGTAAAATCTGATCTAGTACATCATTTTAGCTCTGTTTGAGTATTCAACATATTTCAGTCATGATTTCAATCTTCTGTTAAGAAAAGGTGACTCTGGGTTTAGTTTTCTTTGAAATTCAAGTAGACTGAAGGAAGGCATTGTGCCACTGCTAAGCTGAGCATTGTCACTACATTAATTCTAAAGCGGTTAGGCATTTCTGCCTCCTTTTGCTTATTGCAAAGTGAAAGTACAGTAAAGGAGGCAGGTGGGAAATAAAACCTATTGTAAAGGATTCAGTCTGGCCTGGAGACAGCTTACCAGCAGCTGTATGTTTTCTCTCATGCTTTTGTGCAAATACCTTTCATGGGATGTCAGGATAAATTCTCTTTCTTGCCTTCCTTCTCTTCTCCACCAACCTACCCTCTCTCCTTCTAGTCTGTCAACGTGTCATCTCTTCAGAGCCACGCTACCTGTAAAATACTGATTTGTAGCAGACTGCCACTGCCAAGTTTAGAGTCCTTCTTCACCGGCAGGAATAATAAACTGCTACTGACAAGTGCAGACTTGGTACCAATTTCATCATCACACCAGGAGCACATCGCTCTGTCTTCCGCGTGACTTGACATAATGAAACAAGGACCAGACGTTCTCTAGGAAGGGAGGAGGAATGGAGAAACAACCTTGAGAGGCATCAAAGGAGCTTGAGGAGGTTGCAAGTTGAGGATGAAGCAGGTGCTGTCCCTAAACAGCAGTAACAGGAGTGCTGCTTGTTCAAAGTAACTTGTCAAAGGAATCCCAGCACACCAGAAGACTAGGAAGGCAGTCAAAATAGAGGCTGTATCTTATTCCCAACTTCAAGTGGTGAATACCACATAGCCCTAAACATCTCAGTCAGAAGCTCTTTTGTTGTTATTGAGGCAAATGCCTGGCAGTGATTTCGGGAAAGGCAGGAGCATCTCAGAAAGGAACAGCAATGTGATGGAAATAGTACCCAGGGAAATGGCAGCTATACAGCTGTGTGATGCAAAATGTATTCCTTTATTAGCAACTGAGTGCTTGCTTGGTTTATGGGCCATAAAAGCGTTCCCAAAAGTCATGGTCTCAGGCTAGTCCATTCTTTTCCTCTGCTTTACTCTCGGTGGTTTAGGATGACAATAAATCTGACAAGGAAAGGAAGTACAATATTTTCAATAAGCAACCAGAGGTTTTAAGGGACGTGCCTTGGGAAAGCTCGAATGGCACATTCTCCTCTTTACGGCTTTGAACCACACCGGCATAATTGTTGGTTTTGCTAAATATGTATTTTCAGCCCAGCAGCTGACTGCACTTACTATAAACAGTTCTTATGTGGGCACAAACATCAGTAGGTCTTGTTTTGCTGTGATGTGCTGCCACTTGCCTAATGTTTGAAGAACCAGGAGAATAGAAGAGCAAACAGTCCATGTCAATAAATCAATAGACCAGGATGATGGCTTAGCTTTACATTTTTGTTTTATTGAGGCTTTCAGAATGTGATGAAGGTGGTGGCTGTTACAAATCTAACTACAGATCTATGAGCTGCTAAGATCCCAAACTTATTTAGTAACCCAGAGGATTTGGCAACTCACAGCACTCTAGGGTGCACTTTCATCACCTTACAAGGTGAATTAGATGCAGTGCACAAGAAATATTCTATGCGACAAAAACAGCTAAAGTTGCTTAGAAGCCTTTTTCTGATTCAAATGAGAGTCACCTTGTGGTATGTGCGAGACCAATGGGGAAAGTTTTCCTGTATCACAGACTGACAATGAGTTTGAGATGGATTTAGATGGAAACAATCCCATGAAAAGTAAGGCAACTGTTTCTTTTTGGGTTGTTAACCACATAGTTACCTTCTCCTTGCTGGAATAGAGTATAATACCTCATTCCATCTCTGCATCTCAGATACCTCCCTGTGCAATAAGATAGACAGAAGGAGCAGTAACAAACTTCTTCTGTAGTTCTGTGGTGGAAGAGTATAGGAAGATGCCGTGACTCCTTTTTGGAGAGGAACAGACTTGTGCGTGGGCACCTCATCAAAAGTGCCTTGTTCACCATGTCATCAGGCACCTCTGTGGCTCTCTCTATTTTGGATTGTGGGGTACCCAATATTGTAGCAAACAGGGCATTCTCACTGACAACAGCAAATCATTCCTTACACCAGAAGGCATCTATAACAAGGATCGTGCCCTTGGCTCAGTGTCCGTTTATGGAGTTAGGTGGCTTCATTGCAGGCTGATGGCCTCTGCATCTCCATCTTAGTGTGTGAAGATACCAATTTAGGTGGCTGACAGTGGTACCTCTGTTCATGATACAAAATTATGCCCTACAAACATGGCATCTCTGCCTGTGATCATGCCTGGAATTGGGGTGGCATGATCACCACAAGGTGTCTGGTTCCAGCACAAATAGAGACATGGCAACAATGGGTGCCGTTTCAAGTGGTGATGGGTGTCCCCATTTCTTGGGCAGGTGGCACATTCATCAAGGGGTACCTCTTGCTATCACAAATTGTTACAGGGCAGGCAAAGACACACCTGCAGGCATTTTCCCAGGTATGTGGAGACTTGGCCTGAAATAGATAATTTGCTCATCTGCTGCAGGATTGGCCAAATAATTGCTTTCCAAACAACACTGAACTACAACTCCCAGTGTGCCTTGACATGGGCCAGACTTGCTGCAGTTCCTGGGAATGTAGTCCAACTTCATCTGGAGTGCCACAATCTGTTCAGTCTCAGATTCAAGCTATACACTGACTAGCAACAGCTCTTGGAGGATCATACCAGTAGTTCCCGAACTTGGATTTCCATAATCAGTCAAACTACCTAGCTGCAACTCCTGTGATTTCTATCCATTATTAATCATGGGTGTGGATGGTCAAAACTGCAGGCCAGAAGCTTCTGGGATCTGAAGTTTGACAAGGGGATCGTAGCAACATTAGCCGTGGGCTCAATGTTCCCTTTAAGGATCAATGTGCTGTAAGCAAAAACTGAGCTTATTTTATTTATTCATTTATTTATATTTCTATCCTGCCCTATATCCGTAGGTCTCAGTGCATTAAATGAAACAATATATCTTAAAACAGTAATATCTACAACATTTAAAAACCAACATGTTAAAACAAAACAAATATATATTAAAAACAGTACTACCTAAAAGTGGGGGGAAAGCATAACTATATTTAGCTGAAGGCCAGGGCAAAGAGGTGTGTCTTTACTGCCTTCCTAAACATATACAGAGAAGGAGCCTGATGCACTCTCATGGAGGAGACTATTCCATAGCCTGGGGGCCATTATTGTGAAGTCCCTCTCCCGGGTGCCGACTCGTTTCACTACTGAAGGTGGTGGGACAGCCAGGAGGGCCTCCCCACCAGATCTTCAGGCACAGGCAGGTCGATATGGGAGAAGGCATTCCTTTAGATATGTGGGGTCCAAGTCATTTAGGGCCTTGTAAGTCAAAGTTAACACTTTGAACTGGGCTTGGTGGTGAATTGGCAAGCAATGCAACCCTTTTCAAACTGGTGTGATGTGCATCCGGCTGGCTGTTCTGGTCAGCACTCTAGCAGCTGCATTTTGTACTGGCTGCAACTTCCGAACCCCATGTAGAGTACATTACAATAGTCCAATCTAGAAGTTACCAGAGCATGGATAACTGTGGCCAAGTCGTCTCTGTCCAAAAAAGGCTTCAGCCGTAATTGGGAGTAGGCAGTCCTGGCCACAACGTCCACCTGAGCTTCAAGAGTCAGTGTGGAATTCAGGAGTACTCCCAGATTGTGTGCCTGTCCCTTCCAGTGCATTGTGACCCCGTCAAGGACAGAGTATCTCCCAACTACACAGGCCAGAGACCCTGTGACACACAACACCTCTGTCTTGTCTGGTTTCAGCTTCAATTTATTGCCCCCCCCCATCCAGCCCATTACTGTCCGCAGGCACCTGTCAAGCACTTCAACCACCTCTCCTGATTCAAATGGCACAGAGAGATAAAGCTTGGGGTACTGAGCAGGGGTACTGGAAGTGAGGGAACTGAACCTTGTCAAACCATGGGGGTATCCAAGAGATCTTGCAGATTTGTGATGAAATGAGAGTTGGTAAAGAGACAAAGCCTCTCCTATGCCCCAGTCTAGGGGTTTACATGCTCTATAGGAGCAGTAGGACCCAGCTGTGTCCACAGGTAGCAAAAAAGCAGCCCATAAGCTCCTTAGAGGCAGTAACGTGGCCCTTGTGTCCTAGCCTAGAATGTCCATGAGAAGAGGAGGGACAGAGTGGTGTGTGAACCATCCCACCTTGGAATGATTTGTAAGCTGCCTTTAAGCAGCCTCAGAGTTGGTTTTTATTTTTTTTAATGCATTCCTGTGTGTGGCCTACCTTAGTGTGCACCAGCATGCAGATGGCAGGTCCCTATTCTAGGGTATAATCCAGAATACAGTCCAGTTCAGAAAAATCCCAGGTTCAAATCCCTATGCAGTTATCCTAGTGCACTTGGGACAGTCCCTCCCTAACTACTCTTTAGCTTCATCTATCTCATTTCTTGTCATAAGGATAACATAGAGCATTGCAGAGTAATGTTTGCTACCGTGAGTTCCAGCAAGGTGAGAAATAGGGAATCAGAACTTAGGCTGAGTCCCAAAAAAGATTTATTTGCCTCTCTAGTCTCCCTCTACTGTCACTGTATTCAAGCGGACTTTAAAAGTGCCCTGCACTTCCGGAATAAGCATCTGCATGAGGCTCAGCAAAACACGTGTTTAAAACGCACCTTCTGTCCCCACAGGAGCGTGTTTTCTTTCCCTGCATCTTTTTCTCCCCGCCCCCTCTCTTGTTCAAAGGAAAAATAGCCAAATCTTCGTCCCCCAAAATGGCTTCCCATGCCGGCAAAGAGAGTGATAGCTTCCTCATTCACTCTCTGCATCTACTTTCACTCTGTTCTCTGTTCGAAATGGCTTCCCGTGCCGGCAAAGGCAGCGGCTGCAGCCATCGACCACGCAATCGTGCTCTCATTTACTCTTAACACTTTCACAGATCACCCACTTCACACCTGACAACAATGTTGCAATTCTGAGCAATTCTGGCTCTTTGAAAGTTCTGACCTTTACAAAGGAAAGGAAGGGAAGCTGCAGCATTTCTGGTAGATGTGTGAATGCTTTATGGCTGTGTGTGCAGGCAGCAATCCCCACCCCTTTTGCCACAGAGCGTCCCCAAGGTAAATGTTGCGAGGAAAACCCGCAACTTCCAGAAAGAGCACTGAAACTCTTCTTTAAAGGGCACTTTTTTTGTCGTGGGTTTTCCTGCTTTTGTAGCACTGGAAGCTCGTTAAAAACCCTGGCATGGGGGTGCTCAGAGGCAAAAGAAGATTTTTAGCAGACTTTAAATTGCTTGGGGACAGCCTTAGTGCAACAAATGTGTAAGTTATTCTATTCCAGCTGTTTATTACAATTATTTACTACCCCAGTAAACTGTTCTTTCACAAGCCTCCCTTCCAAGCTTGCAAAAGCATCCTTCCTCCTTCCTATTTTTCAGTCTCTTTACCTCCATCCTTTAGGCAAAAGCTGTGATACAATAGAGAGGAAAGGAAAAGAGACAAAAAAGTAGGCATCAGGGCAGGTGATCCAGAGTGGGTAAGTACTAGTAAATCTAACTCCTTGTCTTTACTGTCCTTCTTGGCCTTCCTCACTAAGGGGAAAGAAGGCTTGGAAAAGGTGAGATTGGCAACTGCTGTCATTGCAAAGATTTTTCTGGCCTCATCATGGAATTATAAAGAGGCACGTTCACGCTTGCCGCCTTATCTTCTGTTCCCTTTGTAATTACACCTGGCATTGAATTTGCTTTTTCCATAACTGCTACACACTGGGCTGACACCTTTACTGCGCTGTCCCATCTTCTGTTCGCTTTAAATGCACCTTTTTTTCTGGTTCCGTTTATGAAGTGAGCTTTTCCTCCTCAGTTCAGTTTCTCCTGAGTTAGCTTTTCAGAGGACTCAGGTCATCCTGGCTACCCAGCCTGTCTTCAGGTCCTTGGTGTGAACTGGGAAGCAAGCTAAAGGAGGCTGAACTGTGCTGTGGTAGGGTGGGCCCATTCTTTCGAACAATGTCTGTGGATAGGTGGCATGGGTGGATTCTGTGAAGCACTTCTCTTACTCTCCTCCTTCGTCCTGAGCTCCACTTCCCATCAGTGGTGCCCTTTGCACTTCTGCCAAGCTTCCACAAAGTGGCATACTTGTTGGTTGGGAAAGCTTCAGGGACAACAGGAGGCTCCACCCACTCCGGTCACCAGTTTTTTTAAAAAATATGCTGTATTTTGCACAGCTCTGCTTGAATGGGCAATTATCATTCTCATGCCTTCCCAGAACTGTCCCCCATTCATCCATTCCTTAAAATTATTTTCTGCTCTTCATTTTGTGTTAAACTGGTAAAGCAATATAGCCATTTTCAATGGCAAGTGCACTGTTCCAAGGAAGGGAATGATTGTACTATAAGGGGGCTTCCCAGGATTCCTGTTGGCCTTTTAGTTCAGCTTAAAAAGCACATACTAAAGGAAGGGGAGTGTATGGTCTTCCTGTCTAGTGGTTTTGCATAAATTTCTTGTTTTTTTAAAATTGATAGTGCGGAGAAGAAAAGTACATTAAAAAAGAGGGGGCATGGAGGTGGTGGAGCGGGCATCAAAAACAACTGCAAACACACACACCCCTCACCTCCATCGTGTAACACAGTGGCACCCAATAAGAAACGAGATAGATCTGACACAGCAAAAGAGGTGGAAAGCCAAGACTTGCATGAAGGAGGCTCAGGTCAATCACAGTAAAAGGTGTAAGCAATGCAGCCCAAGGCTAGGATGGCCTGAGGATGAATTATTAATAGGACGGCCTATCTCAGCTAGGTGTGACCAGGGCCCAGAACTCCTAAATTCTTTTCTTGGATGGTTACAGAAAGCTTAGCCCCCATCATTGTACAGATGTAATTGGGATTTTTTGCCCCAATGTGCATTACTTGCACTTACTAATATTGAAGTTCATTTGCCACAGCTCAGATGATGAAGTGTTGTTGCAAGCAGGAATCGGCACTGGACTGAGAAGTGGTAATGGACACTTGATGTTGCCAGTCTGTATGTGCGGAGCAGGTGGGGTGAGGCTCCACTTAGGAGCCTCCCTTTGAACTCCTTAAATCATGGCTCAATCCATATTGCGAGCTGCCCCACCTATGGGGAAAACTGTTTAGATTCTGTTGGATTTTTAAAAATAGCTGTGTGCTCATGAGCCAGAGGTGTAATATTTAGAATGTGTCAGTAATTCCCACTCTTTTTTCCCCATTCATTTATTTTATATAACAAACAAAATAAAAATTCTACAACTAAAATGACATATATAAATAACAGTAATATTACGATATATTTTGTAATGAAAACAAAACCCTCTGCTGCCAAAGAAAGAAGACCACAAGATATATGTTAATGGCACTGATACAGCCATAAGTTAGTGTTACAGACAGAACAGGGTAATTCCCACTTTTGATCAATCTTCTTCTCCACCTTCCACTGTTATTGTGTTATTACAACATAAGTAACTTGGTACAATTGTTAATTCATATACATACTATGATTAAGTAATTGGATTTAATAGTTTCTGGTATTTAGATATTTAATCTATCAGTGCTGATGATACTTTTCTCCCTTTCTTTTTTCTTTTTAAAAGGTTTCTTTACACTGGAAGTGAAGATGGCTGTATGCTTACTAAACGTCTACTAAATGTTAGCACATTTAATATGAGAGTGGCTGCAGCTCAATAGTAGAGCAAACTGCCTGGAAAGCAGAGTGCTGCTGGTTTGATCCCAAGTCACTGCCTGGAAGTAGGCAATGATGAAGCGCTTCTGCAGTCATACAGGAGTTGGCCACAACTTGAAAGTAGCCGGCCACAAAAAGTACATAACATAAAGCTATTCTTGTTGACATTTTTTTAAAAAAAGTTATAACTTGGGACTGTACTGTATTTTGAACATGGTCGTGATTCCTCTATGAGTTCCCATTTAAGGAATAAACCAGAATATACATCGAGATTTACATCGGGGTTTGCTTCGATATGTAAAGCGTGTTAAAAGGAAGCAAAGAGCATCTGGCAATCGGATTCAACCCCGATTTTCTCTCCCCACTCTAAACACTTGAAACGCTTCCAAAAAAGGATTGGGGAAAGCGATTCTTTCCCCTCCTCTCCCCATTGCCCAGCAACTCAAGCCTCGTTCGCCTGCTCACCTCCACAGCCACCATCCACAGAAGGGGTTCCCTCCGAAAAAAGCACCCTGTCTCTGCCGCCGCCGCTGCCTGCACACACAGCCTTAAACATTCACACATCTCCCAGATCCTGCAGCAGCTTTCCTTCCTTTCCCTTTCTAAAGGTCAGAACTTTTAAAGAGCCAGAATTACACAGAATTGCAACATTGTTATCAGGTGTGAAGTGGGTGGATTGCTACATTGAAACTGCTGCTGTACAGGGTGGATTTTTACAGTGAAAGGGCTGGCCTGCAGGGTGAAACCCCAATCCATTTCATGACGTATTTGCCCAAATACTGCTCTAGTGTTCCCACTACAGTAAGGAAGAAGCGTTTTAAAAGCCAAATCCGGAAAAAAACACCTGAAAAATCAGGTGTTTATTTATTCTGTTTTAAAGCCAAATAATCCTTAAAATACCCCTGAAACTGATTGCCAATGGGGACAATGAGGATCCAAACCATTTTAAACCATTTTACTTGATTGGGGGTGGGAATGGTGAGTATCCAAACCATTTTTAAACTGTTTTAAGTGATAATGGGAACACAGCCTATGTGTTCTTCATTTAAATAATATTTTTAAAAAATTGGGAATGTTTCCTCCAAAAATAGAGCTGTAGCAAGAAGAAAAATGAAGTGCTCACATATGAAAATGCATCATGAAATATTTCCATTTAGCCTTCACAGAGTGGTTTCAAAGGGCACAATTATTATTAAACAACATTGAAGACTAACCAGATCTCTGCATGCTACTTGCATTTTCTGGTTTTGCTCCCATTGTTGTGCTTCTGATCCAGCCAACAAAAGTGGCCAGTATGTGCAGTGTAGTGGGGGTTAATTCACCATCAGATTTCATGTTGGGAGGGAAACAGTGTCAGATCGGGCTTTGATTAGCTGCAGCCTTAGACTCTGGGTGGTTCCAGTCTAGCCACCAATAGTGGCTAGTATGTGGAGTCCAGTGGAGGGGCTAAGTCACCACTAGCTTTGATGTTGGGAGGAAAACAGCATTAGACTGGGGCTTTGATCAGCTGCAATCTCAGACTTTGGTTGAAGTTCAGGTACATAAAAAGAAATCATACAAGAATGCTTCAGCCATTGCCTTTTCCTTTGATACTATTGGAAAACTTTTCCTCCTCTTCTCCTAATGGTTTGGAAGGGCAGAAAGAGATGGTCAATGGCTGCCATGGCAACACGAGTGAGACAAAGTTGTAGTTGGAAGAGTCACTTTGCTCTTGCCAAACTTTGTCTTGGTCCCTTGCAAGCCACGATGTGGCCCAGTAAAATCAAAACAAGGCTTCTAACTGGGGGTTCTATCTGCCCCTATTGCCCATGGGTGTTGCTGGGCTCAATGCACTGGTGTAAAAGAGAAGGCAGGAGACAGCACTTTAAAAGTTTCTTCTCTCACAGTCTGTAAAGTACTAAATTATAGAGGGAAGTCTTACCGAGTCCTTTGCGTCCACTCTGAAATTGATTTGATGGTGGTTATGTTGGATGGAAATGTTTTCCTAATTCCTGAGAGTGCTCTATCTTTTATTAGGAAAACAGAGCAGAAAGTAAGAGTGATTCTTTTTCTATGTCCCCAGATAACTTGTCTCCATAACTTATACCCTTAGCTTAAAAGATGGCTCCTCTTTATATACTTTCCTTATTGATATTCAGGTGCATATTGCCGTGTAGCATAATATTTCACCCAGCTAGCTTATTTTATCCTTTTTTTTTGTTTCCACTTTTTTCCACTGCAGCAAAACAAAATAAAAAAATAAATATGATGCTGGATCCTGAATGGTTTTGTACCATTGATGTCTTCTGCATTGTATCAAGGAGACATTTTAGTGCTTATCTCTAGGTTCTTTCTCCCTAAGTAAGGACTCATTTACATTTCCTGCTGTTTGTGCATCTCAGGTACAGTGCAGTTTTCTGAAGTCTGTTGATCTGTGGAAGCATCACCATACTGTCTGCCATGCTCCAGGTTTTCAGAATGCTAAACAAAACATAGGGCTTGTGGCTGCACAAATGGTGAACGATCTAATGTGGGCTCTCAGTACAGTTCATCAAATTGCCAACAAAATAATGGAAGAGTGATCTACAGTTTATAAAATCTGACCAAGGTTTTTTGAAGACTACCGCAATTTCAGTGGCCTCTAGGTCCCTAAAGAGGGATGCCTGTAGCAGATCAGCTGCCCAGTGTGAGGAAGCAGTGCCTGCTCCCATGGCAAAGGCTGGGCCTGAGGACGAGCCAAGTTAGGGCTTAGAATGTGTAATGAAAAATACACGATACTGTGTAATTTACTACCACATCTACAATAGCTAGGGTACCTACTGAGGAAAGAAAAGCTGATCCTAAGACTCCAGGAGCAAGCAGAATGAAATTAAATTACAAACTGACTTCTCCTTTCTCCAGCATACACTTCCAAAAGTACAGTGGGTAAAAGATGCTCCTGCAAGCCTTTTAAAAATTATTATTATTATTATCTTGTCATCCCTACTTCAAGTCCATCCTCTAACAAGATACTGTAAAATGTATAAATCCAGCTTTCCTGCTCCAAGATTGTCTGGGTTTGCCCAAGAATCATCTCCCCCTTTTGTCCTTATCCCAGCAAGGCTAAAAATATCAGTGTATCCAGGGATATGAAGGGAATCAGATGCAAATTTAGCTGTTGTTCTGGTATCCTGTCTTCTCTTTAACAACAACTCTTGTCCCCTTCCTTGGAAATTCCTAGTTTGTCTAGTCATTGCTCAGGGTGCTTGTCCAAAATCTACTTCTACATTTTGCCCCAAGGCACACATCTAGGACTTTATTCTACCCTACTTAATTTGAATCACTTTTGGAATTTACTGTAGTCTGGAACCACAATAAATAAAATGTCAAATTTCAGATGAGCAGTGGACTTTTCTGGGCATCAGATGTTTTAGTTTGATGATTTCCAACCCTGTAAGAAAAAAAAGGAGGAAAAAAAGAGCAACGTATATTAAAATTCCATGAGCAAGATTAGCTGTATAAACTTCTCAAAAAGTAATGGGTCGCTAAAGTCTAAAGCAATCGATTTTCACAAACAGTGCAGATTTAAAATAATAAGTAGAATAACTTACTGTGTGGTAGGAGAGATTTTTAAAATAGTCTTGAGTTTGTCAGCATTTTTTTTTAAGGTTCAGAATAATGATCCTTGGAAAACATAATGACAGCAGTAGAATATTTAATTTGATCGTGGATGCTGGTTAGGTTAGGCCTTACCTCAATATCTTGGGAATTGATGGCAGTTGTCTTCTAATGAGAAAGGCACTAAAACTTGGCACCGATGTCAGGGTGAAAACCCTGCTGAGAACATGACACCGAAGGAGAATAAAGCTCCTCTTTAGGTAAAAGTGCATGAATATCAAGAGACTTATAATTGGATTCCATAAAGACTTGGAAAACTAGCACTCTTACGGCTCCTCACATTGAACAAAAGTTCTTTTAAATTCTATTAGTTTTCCAGCCTACATTTTTTAGAAAGAAAGATGTGCCACTTCTGAGCATCCTAGGTACAATGAAGAGAAAAGTATTTGCATTCTCAAATTATTCAGTAGTGGCCCATTGTCAGCTTTTGTTGAAATATCACAACTTTTCAGAACGAACACTTTGGTTCTAAAGAATTATATGACTGCCCCACCTTTGAAAAATCATACTCTGAATAACATTGTGGTGGAAGTCATGTCAATTGCACTTGTCCAATGCCCCCTTTCAAAATCAAAGTAACTATGTGATGCCATATGCCAACATCTTCCTTTATGAAGTTCAGCATTCCTTCAAGAGTCTCCTCCCTGCATTTAACATTTGGCAACATTTGGCAGTAACTGAGTCCATCAGACACAGAATCGAAGGTTGTTTATTTACAGATTTCAGTTGGACTTGGCCACTTGCCTTAGGGCCTGTTCACACTTGGCTTTATTCTGGAATAGGGGCCTGCTGTCCACATGCTAGTACAGGCTACAGCAAGCCCTAGGTGAAACTTGCTGGACTCTGAATTAGCATGTGGACAACAGACCTCTATTCTGAGATATATTCCAGAATATGGCCAAGTGCGAACAGGCCCTTAGAATTCTATTAGTAGAGTATGGTACTAGTTCTGTACGGAATAGTAACCCAGGCTCCGTCCAGATGGGGGAAATATAGTGCCATTATGGCTGCACTATGGTGGAATTGCCACACGTATCTGTGGCAACTCCTCCACAACTCCGCATGATAGACTATTGTGGAAAACCCCAACACTGGTGGTGAGTTTTCCTGAAATAGCACTATTACTTAACTTGTGGAGGGAGCTGTCATTGTTGTTCTGGCCAATGCACATGTGCCAGGCCTGAAAAAAGTGGCCACTCATACATGGTGGTGGTGACATGCACATCTGGGTATTTTGTGCTGGCTGAATACCTGGGTACACATGCCACAAAAATGTACAAAGACAGTGCTGCTTCCCATGCTGTCTAGCCCACAAGCAATAATGCTGGAGGAACAATACTCCAGATTATTGCTTGCTAGCGGAATATTCAGCTGGTGTCTGGGGGCAGTCTCAAATTCAATTCTTCTTATCACTAGTAAGATGAGATAGACTGGCTAGGCCCTTAGCAAAGTGTTGACATAGTGGCCCATGTTATTCTATTAAGCAACATGTTCAAGTGTTTGCTGGATGGCACTACTGCTCTAGCTGCGACAGCCTGGAGGAAAAGGAGGAAAATAATGGGCGATTATTGGGTCAGGGAGAACTGAAGAGAATGCCCCTTCCCACCCACCCGCCCAAAACCCATGCATTCCCATTCACAAAAAGCAAGGATTATTCCTAAATCCCATTCTGAGACTTATTTTTATCTGAATATGAATAATACAAATTTGGGGACCTTTAATCCTCAGATACGGATTCAATTCGCCTAAAAACTTCAATGGAAACGCAGCCTAGGTTAGTGTTGTGGTGAGCCAGTTTGGTGTAGTCATTAAAGAGCCAGACTCTTATCTAGGAATACCGGGTTTGATTCCGCTGTCATTCATGAAGCCAGATGGATGGTCTAGGGCTTGTCACAGCTCTCTTCTGAGTTCCCACAGCCCCACCTACCTCACAGGGTGTTCTGTTGTGGGGGAGAAGAATAGACAGCTTTGTCAGCCACTTTAAGTCCCCTTAAATGGGTAAGAAAAATGGGGTAGAAAAGCCAACTCTTCTTCTTACACTAACACAAAGCAAACTGAGTCACTTCAATCCATCCCTCTCGGAGGTAAATAAAAGTTAAACTAAAGTTGCACAGAATCTGGGAAGAACTTTTTTTTTATAGAATACATCTTAAGACAAAATGCAACACTTTTTTTTTATTTCAGCAAGATGCTGCCAACCAAATATCCTTCATGGTGTTATTGCCTCCGATTCCACCTTTACACTTATTTTGCTAGCATCATCCCCAGGAGAAAGATAGAATTTTGATATCTTCAGTTACATTTACTACCTTATGCTTTTCAAATGGTAATGTATGGACAAGAGCGCTGCTGAAGTTTACAGCTAAGAGTTTGTATTAGGAGTAGAAATGGCTTATGTCTATGATTGCTATTATCTGGAAAAAGATTGCTGTATATACATTGGACAAGGAGTGAGATATTGGAAAGTGAATTAAAAGAAGTAATAGAATGAAAAGATACGATCTGCTCTTATCATCATCATATGAATCAGCTGGGAAGGCAGATGGCTTTTTAAAAAATGGGCGAAAACTCTTTACTTTCCTGGATGAAGCCTAAATACCGCAAGTCAATCTTAAAAACAAGGGGAAGAAAACATATGAATATTCTAATCTGAGATCACAACCTGTTCCTCTCTTGCCTTTTTATTGGAGTTCTGTACATATTACTCAGTCATGTGAATGAATGATCCTGCTTGTGTTGTGACATTATCTTATACTGGACACTCATGCCTTTAGAGGTGTGATAGTTTTATAGGTCTGATCTTTTGTGTATTGAAGATTGAGGAGATAAAAAAAAAATGCTGGCTATTTACACCCAACTGCAATATGTATATAGTGAGTAGCTTATTTCTTGGCACACAGCAGGATATGTAAGTCTGTGTTTTGTCTCATATTGCTGATCAGAAATGCCATCAGCTGCTGCAGTTCTCTGAGGGACCTGCCTTCGACAGTTTATAGATATATGCCACTTCTTCAGGCTTTTGGAGGTTTGATTTTCCCACCAGCATGCCAATACTAACAATTTATATAATTTTGATGGGATCTAACCCCGAGGTTCCTAATATTTTCCTTTAATTTTCCTGAGCAAGTTTCAGACACCTATACTAATATTTGGTTCCCTTTGGTTGTGAAATCTCTGAAGACTTATGACGCCTCTATAACATGAGCTTTATTTACATATTTTTAAAAAAGTCAGGGGAAGTTAATGGACATTCCTAAAAGGCCGATATCCTCAAGGTCAAGCTCCTAGTTCCCAGTGACTCCAGCTGAAACTCACAGGTCTGACTTTTTGCATGTATCTTTATGGACTTTTTAATAACAGCACTGTGTGCAAAACTGTGTTTATATGTGCACATACCAGAGCTACCAATGGGTAAGGCCGACTTGCTGCCAGGGTCCCAGTAACCTAAGGGAACCCTAACAGCACTACAGCTGGCCCAGAAGAAGCTATGTTGCCTTGGCTGCTGAGATTTGTGTTTATTAACTATTGTACTCTATGAACCCGTTTGCACTTATGTCTAGGGCATGGATCAGGAGGCTCATCTTTATGTCAAGCTGCTGTTTCCATCCTGGAGCATCTGTAAGGATCCTGGAGTACCCTGAATTACTTATCCAAGCTTGACAGGGAATGGCTAGTATGTTCCTAGTCTCGGTTCCACAAAGCATTGTACCACTTCCAGGTACAAATGCTGCATGGGGGTGAGGCAGCATAGCTGTACAGTTGCATGGTGCATTGCAATCATCATGGCAACAGCCAAGCACATTACAGAAGTTGCTATGGTGATTTGACGGGTTCAGGATGGACCATCTGCATTGTGAGTGTCTGAGGTAAGCTGGGGAAGGTGCCAACACTCACTGGCCACTGCCCCTGAACTTAACTTCAGTTAAATGTGAACAGGCCCTTCATATTTTTGCTGTTTCAGACACCTTTGAATTGGGAGGATATAATCTTGATTTTTTTCCCCCAGATATCCACCCTACCTTATTTACATCACTTGAGAAGAGGATGAAAGACAAATGGAACCACAGAGAGACCAAAAGAGGTTTTGGGTGTTTTTTAACGGATTTGGATAGTGATAAGTGAAGGAAGTTAACAATACTGCTTATATCATTTATGGCTGAAAACCGCTCCTCTTGAGGCTTGTATGTTGATATGGGGTGTTTTTCCACTGTCACTAGAAGTACCCATTAAGTACCCATTAATGGGTACTTTTAGTGACAGTGGAAAAACACCCATTGTTTCCTCCTGGTTTAAAAGGCTGATTTTAGTCATAAAAATGGTGTAAGCACTAACGGTTAACAATCCTCACATGCGGTCTGGTTCAGTCATCTCTAGGCCTGCCATTTTAAAAATTAGCACACAGAGGTGCAAATACTTCTTAGTGCTTCCAGGTACACAGATGTAGTTGAAGGAGTGGGACAAAGGGCATGTGGCGGTGGCAGGTGACATTAGGACCACAAAGAGATATAGAAAAAGTGAGCTTCAGGGCTGGACTCTCATGACTTCAAAGACTAGGAATAAAAGTTCCTAGCCCTAGAGCCTCTAGTGGATGCATTTGGCAGTACAATATGACGTGCCACTGAAAAGCATCCCCTCTTGCTTTCTGTATGCCCCCCCATAATCTGGATCAGGGGCCTCTGATATGCCAGTAAACTTGATTAAATGGGTCTATTGGTGATCTTGAATGGTGCCTCCCTAATCTGGACCATGTTCTATCTAATGGACAGAGAAGACTATTGTGCAGATCTATAAGGACCAGAAAAGCACCAAGGAGCTTTTAATTCCAGATTAAGGGTCCACGCAGAAATGGTCTGAGATGTATTATTTAAATAAGTTTTATATCTATAAGGACATAATTTCTTTATAAATTTCTTTACAAATGGCTAATTTATCAGTTTGGGATCACTAATGAATTTTTTATTTTATTTTTATGTTTTTTTATAAGGGATTTACAAGTAGCTAAAGTAGCCAAGCAAAATCAATGCAATGAATCTAGAGTAAAATCTTTCCGTCTTTTATTAAAGGTCTATCCATTTTTTGTGACACATTATGGAAATTTCAAAACCAACTGAAACTGGGTTGATTTTTATATAATTATATGGGGAATGGAGTTCTACATAGGTTGAGCCCCTACTGAAAATGCTTTTTTTGCAGTCAGAAACTGCTTACAATGTTGTTTTTAGTTACTCAGCAGATGAATATTTGTATCAGTGTTTCCCCATACCCTTTTTTAAAATGCAGAAGGAAGTCTCCTCCTTCATGTTGCCAAATCAGTGATTTGAGAAGACATGTGATTTACGTGCACATCAGCCCGAAATCTGGAAGGATGGTCAGAGGGTCCCCTCCTCAGCACATCTGCATGTCAGAGTGAGAAGTATAATGTGTTACATTGTGATGTGGTGAAATGTTACTGTGACCTGTGGGCAAGGGGAAAAATGATTTCATGAAAATAGGCATTAAATAATACAATAATTATATAGCATGAAAACTGAATACAGAACCTGTAGGCTGTGTTTACATGGGGTAACAAATCTGGCAGATATCTGTCTCTTGACACTGTGGTAAAGGGTCCTAGATACCTGCTAACAATGATCCATTCTAACATGTTTTCATGAGGAATTATATCATGCATGGATACAATGTCATTATACAGGTGCAGATACCTTCATTGTTGCTGCACGCTGAATCATCCACAAGCACAATGGGGTTCAGCCCATGAAGATGGCAGTAATGGAGGACTGCTGTGTAAAGGCCGCCTCTCCACCCTTATCTATTTCCTATATATTTTTATCTTTATTTGGTAGTGTGGTAGCGATGTGTTTACTTGTAAATCAATCTCTGTTATTCCCTTCCAAGAGGCGCACCTTCCATTTCCTTTTCTCTTCTCTTTGGCTTGATAATAATGTTGCCTCCCTTCTGATGCTGCAGCAGACAGCACCCTGCCCCCACTCTGCCAATCTCCAGCAGTGGGTTGGATACAGTTACTGTTTAGAACTCTGGCCCTATTTGGCTCCCTTTATAAACAGAACTCGACGAAGCTTCTTTGAAACAACAAGAACATGTGTTTATTGAATACAGTTGAAGTTTAAAGTCAGCTTCTTCTCACAGTTAGTTACACGTGGTTACTTTTGCTGTCAAGCAGTTCAGTCTTTCACTTTTACACTAAGTCAAAAGACTCTACAAGTTCAAGAATAAAACTTCAGTCAGTTCAGAATTTGTTAGCTTTCCTTTTAAATAACTTCACAAGCTTAGCATTCATATACTAAAAGACTCAGGACCCTAACTTTAGCCTCCTCAGCTAAGAGCCCGTTTCTCCCCTTCGTTATCTTCCCTCCAGGATTAACGACCCAAGGCAGAGAACAGAAATTGTTCCCTCAGGCCCCTTTAAATATGGGCCTGGCTGGCTAGCTTCGCTCTTATTGGCTGAGCTCCGCCTGGATGCAAATTCAACCCCTCCCCTTGGAGTGCTCAACTAGCCCCTCCCTTAGGCTACTTACCCTTGTGAAAATACACTTTGACGACACTTTTAAGCGTCTGGACTTACCGTGTTCGCCACACTTTGCATTTTAAACTTAAAAACGTACTTTTGGGATTGAGGGGTCCTAGCGGGCATCACATGCTGCATGACCAATGGTGCGAGTAAGCTCCCATTCAGTTTCTGTAGGGCTCACTTCTCTGCGACATAAGCACCACAGAGGCTAGACTTGTTGCATGAAGCACCTGACAGTCCTTAGCCCCTCTACACAGCTCAACAGACCTTAGCCTCTCTACGCAGCTCAACAGTGTTCAAAAGAGGTGTGATGTAAGCTTAGTGCAGAGAGGCTAGCAAAAGGAGAATGCAGGGAAGGGCATTGTTTGGCTCCTTTGGCAGTACATTCCCACAATGTGGTAGTTCAGGCCCAGCGGCAGAGCCTTTGCCATATTTATGACTGTAAAGGAGGCCATCCACCCATGAAAGGCCACACAACTATAGGAGAAATCTCTCTCCAATGGCAGTTTCCTGGCATTTCTACAAGCTCATCTGTATGCAGCCATAGTGATGGACATTGTAAGTGTTAGAAGCTAAATGTGTTTTTTTCTGTCAGTTACGTTTGGGAGACGAGACATTTTGAAAAATTACTTTCCCCCCAATGTTCTAGATCATCCCCTTATTCAATTGCCTCTTCATGTTCATTATACAAGCACTTAGGGTTTCAAAAGGCACGCTGCTGGAAAACTAGCTTAAGGAGTGAAGGCCAAGCCATGTCAGGTTCTTTCACCTTCCCCTGCGGCTGTCCACTGAGGTAGCCATTAATGGTGGTGCACCATCCAACAAAACTATTTTTAAAAGAGCCTTTTCTATTGGCGTGTATTCTATGGCCAGAATGCTTCCATAAAAAGTTTTGAGAATGAAGGTTGCTGTATCTGAGTTCTAAGGAGAAAAAAAAGCAAAAACAAAATCTGCGTGCCTATAGGAAATGCATAGAGTATATTATCTAAACTTCCAGTGAATCACAGCTGACAGTGTTGCTATTTCTAGGCCAAAGAAGCCCTCTTTGAACAAAATGCAATCACTGTGTCTTTTCAACCTGCGCTTCAGCAGAGTGAAACAGCAGGATTCCCGTACTGTATAATAACTGTCAGAAACAATTTCTGCTCTGTAAGTGAGGTGAAGCAAAATGTCAAAATATTTGAATACATTTCATTGAGGATATCTTCTTTTAAATTAGTGAAGGCTGCAGGAAAAGAATCCTATTCTCTCACATAATAAATATGCATAGAGCAGTGAGGGCCAAGTGAATTCTAATAAAGCTGAGTCCTAGCTTGTTAATGGCGTTAGAGAAACCACAACAATAAAACACAATAATTATGAGTTAAAGAAATGCCAACCTTGGCCTTTTACCAGGATTCCTGAACGTATTATCCACAAGAAATTTAGTAGTCTAAAGTCACTGTGTTAATTACCATATTTCATAAATTCCTTTATATAGAAATGAGCAATCAGAGAAAGCAGCCCACAAGGATTCCAGCCTGGATGCGTATATCTCATTATCAGTACAACTGTACTCTTTGGAACTCATTAGCCTTGCTACCTTAGCCTTGTTCATTCCAATGTGTCCATGAAACACCAGGAAAATAATGGCAAGGAGACCTCTTCAATAACAATAGCCCCACATCAGGCTTTTCATCTCGTTGAAAATCAAAGCACATGCCTTTGTAATGGAGTGAATCAAGTTCACAGAAATAATGATCTTCCTATTTCCTGAGTTTCTTGAAGATCCCCGTATCATGCTCTGTCACCTATTTAAATTTTCTTATATGAGAGTTAATTAAGAATATATGCTCTAAACTGGGGAAGTACCAGATTTATTACAAAGCAGTGTTCCACTAATATGAAGGGGATGGGATGGTGAACCCCATATATTAAGACACCACAGCAGATGAAGTAGCATTAGGGATATCAAGTGCAGTTTTCTTTGAATGTTTGTGCCCTGCCTCTTAAGAACTCAAGGTGATTCAAGGTTATTAATTCTGCAGTATTTAATAAATCCTGTAAATCACACGGGCTGTAGTCACACCTTCACGTTAAACTGTCTTCAGTCTATCTTCAGGTCTGACTACTCACACCTTTTCATTTCTATCCATTTTATCTATGGACTTTCCATTCAGGAAAGTTCAAATGGGCCAAGTTCCCACTGACATTTTAAAATGGTTTAGAAACTGTTTGGATCCTCTTCGTCCCCATTCCCAATCAGTTTCATGGGTATTTTGAGGATTATTTGGCTAAAAAAAGAATAAATAAACACCTGTTTTTTTCAGGTGTTTTTTTTCCATTTTTGCTTTTAAAACGCTTCTTCCTTAATGAAACAAGTAGGCTTTCACCCTGCGCGGGGACCAGCCCCTTGCCAGATTTGTTAAAGCACCAGATCCATATTCAGCAGAGAAGTAACAATTCAGCCTGATAAGATGTAGCAATTCACCCACTCCACACTTCATATTGATAACAAATTTTCGTTTTCCCCTCACTTTCCCCTTGCCGGGAAGCACACACTGGAGGCACCTCTTTTGCCTTGGTGAGCCCTGGGAAGGAGAGAAGCACCTCTCCCCCATGCCCCACCAGTGACTGAGTGCACGTGTGTGCAGCCAGCTGGGTGAGTGGGCATGCAGCTCTCTTTGCTGCCACCCCCTTTTCACTTTTCTGCATTTGCAGAAAAGTGAAAAAGCACCAGTGTGTGTGTGTGTTTGTGTGTACCAGCTGGTGCTGCTAGCAATGGGGAGGGGAGGAGAGTGAAGGGGAGGAAGGGGTGTGTGTGCGCATATATGTGCAGGACTAGCTGGACGTCTTTTGCAAAAACATGAGGGGAGGGGAGAGGAGAGGAGAGGAGAGAGGGGAGCTGCAATTCCCCACCCTCCGACACGTCATTGTGGGATCCAGTCTGCAGGCAGGGGGTGGGCCCCGGCTGGCAAGAGGAAGGATGCAAAGATTCCCTTCCCCTAATGCAATTCTGAACTGTTTGGGATGGGGACAACAGAAGGGTTGATAGCAATTTAAAGCAATTTAAAGCCACTCAAGTGGGGACTGCCAGAATCCATGTTTGAATTGCTTTTTTTTTTCATTTTTAAACCATTTAAGAGGCATGAGTGGAAACAGGTCCATGGATAGCCAAAGTCCGCAAATAAAACAGAGAACTGAGAAGGGGTGAGCAATCAGAAGAAGGTTTACAGTGAAGGTACGACCACAGCCCTGGAGTTTTTAAGAAAGGCAATATATGATGATAATGGAGATTATGATTGTCATATACTTCTGTTTTATTTATTCAGGTTCCAAAGATCCATTGCGAGCTAAAAACCCAATGGAAATTCTACACTCCTCCACACCCCAGCCCCATGCCATTCTGCGTGTCACACTTCTAACACTTTTGCCATACAGTATTGGAACCTTAAGCCTCAGGATTTAGGCTTCCCATTGTCAGTTTCTGTTAGGATTAGAAACAAAGGGTGAAGCATTAGGTAGCAGGCCTGTTTATGGCTTGAATGAGAAACTTCTGGGACTACCAGGTACTCTGGTTAGACTGGGTGAAAAGGTTCTAGAAAAGATCTGGTATGGCTGAAAGAGAACAGACTGCATGTTCCACAGGGCAAAAGGGTGTTCTGATAAAAAGGCTCTTAATGTTGAATGATTTTGAGTTTTGTTTTCAGATTGGCCTACAGCACTGTACAGAAGTTTGTACACGTCTTGCACAAACTGCAGACAATATTTGTGTTACTGTACGAACGTCAACTTTGCACTGGGTGGGGTGCTGTGTGAACTTTGAACGTCTTGTGCAATGTGTGGCCCAAGATACAGAGAATGTCTTTGACTCATTGGGCCAGGAATGAAGCAAGGTACCACAGAGAGCAGCAGCAGTTTGTATGAACGACAGCCACATCCTGGCCGCCTTTAGAGCTGGAGAGAGTTGACTGGCACAACCAGAAGTAGCCCCAGAAGTGGGCTGTTTCCAGAGCCTAACCCAATGAAATGGTGGCAGTTTTCAGAATGGTGCTTAGCTACTTCGGACAGTGGCAGAAACAGAGCCCAGACATGAGCCATAAAGGAACAGACACTGCATACCAAAGAAATGTAGCTCTCTTTTGGTACACAGTGTTGACCAGACACTATGTGCCCACACTCTGGCTTACGTAGTCTTGTACGACTATGCAGAAACTGCCTATGTGTCCAAAGGGATACAAAAGTCTCTTCTCAACCTTCCTCACAAGTAGACTCCCATACAGTCCATTGCCAGAAACAATGAGTTATTAATGTATGGCCTTGTTTAATTAGAGAACGCAATAAATAATATCTCAGTAGAAAATGGCCATGATATACACACAAAACACTTTCCTGGGCTGCTCTTTTAAAAGCTGGTAAGAAATATGTAGAACATTAGTATAATCAATTCATGATGGATGCACTGTTTGTCTCCCTATAAGGGACTTGTTGGCAAGAGGTCAGTCCCAGAACAGATAGGCAAGGTTAAACACTGAAGAATTTTAGATGAACAGTATGCCTCCATTTCAGATTAATGAAAGGTTTAGGGGAACAATATTTCAGAATTAGATCATTCAAAAACAGGCCTCTATGTGAGAACAGCAGAGCTGGGATATGTGTAAAGAATTGTTTTCCTTATCTCTTTCACTGTGATCACATTACAGCATAATCATCTCTAATGTGCCTCTGAGATGGCTTGGAAAAGGCTTGGAGGCGACGGGAGTGCTCCCCCTCCCCCTCTCCTGCACATTCTGTCCTAGAAAAGGTGGATTAAAGAAGGATTGGAAGTTCAAGGGTCAGTTACTGCTGTCCCTGAGGCACCTCCAAGCGATCCCTTTTGTTATGTCTGAACACAGCCTTAGTGACTTGTGAGCCTTATAGCAAGAAAAAAGGCCAGGCTGGAGAAAATAAAAGATGGTTAAGATCAGTAGTTAAAATGGGCCAAGAAGCAGCTGCACTTTATAATGATGATGATGATGATGTTTATTTCTAGTGCCCTTTCCACCAAAGGGTAGTTCAAAAATGCAAAAACAACAACAGCAATAAATCTTAGATATAAAACATGATAAAACAACCTCAATACACAATAATTTAAAATACATTAACAGCTGAGGTATAATATTCACTCTGGAGAGTTGAAAAGAAAGGTTTTTAAGCCCTTCCAAAAATGGACTAACCACGTTTTTGCACTTACCTTTGGAAATCCAGATTTAGAAGATCCAATCTTGGAGATGAGGTCCTCTTTTGAATCCACCTGAAAGATCCGGATCTTGGCAAGGACCCCATAGGTCCACATGGGCCCTCTAGCACCCAGCTTCAATGGGTGCTAAGTGGGGTGCTGTGTGGACGCCGCAGCACTCATTCCAATGCTCCATTTAGCTGGAGCCAGAAGAGCCACCAGTGGCGCGGCGCGATTGATCAGCACCACTGTCAATCACAGTGTCCTCCCACCGACAGAGAGCAGGGTGGAGAGGCATTGCTTCGTAGCTGCTTATGCAGCAACTACAAGGCCTGTGCTCAACTCACTAGAGAGCTACGGAGGCTATGCAGGCCTCTGTACCTATGAGGGGTGGGACGGATCCGGCACCACCTGCATGCATAGCTGTACTTCTGCTAGGCCCACACCTGGATCCCATCTGCCGGTAAGTTATGCAGACGGGTGTTGTCTAATCCGGTCTTCACGGTTGAAGACCGGATTGTGGACACCATTAAAGGGGAATGCAGTAAATCTGAATTTAAGGGCCCAAAGGACCTATTCAATCTGGATCTCTCCAGCACTCGTGGGAACAGGGCCTTCAGGATGGGGTCCTAAAGGGGTCTTGCATGGGGACAGGGCATGCCTGATAGGTACCAATTGGGTTCCAAATGGGGTCTTAATGGGGTCTTCAGTGCTAGTGCAAAAACAGCCACAGGGACAGATGGACATAAATACACTGAAGCCTGAGGCCTGTTCAGACTTGGCTTTATTGTGGAATAGCGGCATGCTGTCCACATGCTAGTGCAGGCTCCAACAGGCCCCAGGTGAGGCCTGCCAGAGTCTGTGTTAATAGGCAAACAACAAACCCCTATCCTGAGATATATTCCAAAATACAGCCAAGTGCGAACAGGCCCCTAACCAACTAGTATCCAACCTATCACAGCTGCTCCCTCTGCCTACTTGCTGTTTGTGTCTAACCACCTCCCCCCTGCCCCATGGCTCCCTTAACAACTAAATATTGAGTTACAAGTAAATAAGTATACTTAGAATTGCAGCTTTGGGGTGATTCTGCAGTGGCTGGTGTACCAGACCATCAAAAGTACTAGAAGACTACCTTCCACACACTGGTGAGGTCTGAGGGATGGCCCATGTCATGTCCCATGTGGGTGGTGTTCTGCAAGCACACAGATGTGAGTGCTCATCAGGCTAGTGGTAGCAGCAGCCAGTTCAAGTTCCAGAGTTTATTATTTATTATTTATATTTCTATCCCGCTCGATACCCATAGGTCTCGGGGTGAGGTACAAGTTTTAAAACAACAAATTACAACCAATATATAATTAAAAACAATAATATCTATTAAAGAAAACTTAAGAGAGTGAACATATTTAAAAGTGTATACTAAATATTAAGAGTTCAAGAGTCAAAATGTAGTCAGGAATGCTGAGTTCAGTTTGCCAGAGGGTCTTTGTAGTCATCAAGCAGTCAGAGGGTCAGGAACACAGAGAATACACACAGACCAAGGTTGCAAGGGTAAAAAGCTGCTGTCTGCAACAGGACTGTTTCTTAAGTAGGGCTGGGAGAGCCCCCCCCCCCGTTGCAGATGCTTGGTTTGTAATCCTGCTGAGTTTCTCAGGTGCTCTCATTCTTGCCTGAGAACACCTTGAACTGGGCATCGGCCAGTATTTGAATCTGAGCTGTCTCAGTCTTGGGAGACAGACTCATTGTTCTTGTTCAGCCCCTGTGGCATGCCTTCCTCACTTTGGCTGGCCAGGAAGACTGCCTCAACTTGGCTGGGAAGGGCGACTGTCTCTTCGCCCTTGGAGGAAGAGGCACTGATGACACAAGGTATTTATTTTTTATTTATATCCCACCTTTCACCAAATGGACCCAGAGCAGGTTACAATAAGAACAAAACATATCAAATAACAAAACATAATTAAAAATATCACCCCTCCCTCCCTCCCACCCAGGGCTGTAGCCAAAGGTGAGACTTAGTACGCTTGCTGCTCCATATATCACCCGTGCAGAATTGTTCTTGGCCTCTTAATATTGCACCAACCTCCACCCAACCCAAGTACTTCAGTCTTGCCTGTACTCTAACAGGAAGTGTTATGGGTTTCTATAGTGCATCCAACAGCTAAAGAATAGAGAATTGCCAGTGAACTGTTAAATAGACATTTTTGAGAATGTTTTTGCCACCCAGTCAGTCCCTTGTAGCTCAGCCACAGTGTTTGGCAATGTACCATTTTAAATTTGCATACATTTAGGGAAATTAACATATGCAACTAAGCAAAGAGGGAAACCAGCAAAATGGAACAAAAAAAGGAAATTCTTACCATGGATGGACTTTGGCAGAGACAAGTTTGTTTGTTTGTTTGTTTATTGGAATGACTAACACAAAATCTTGAACAGAAAAAGAAATAAAGTCACTGGCAACTTTGTGAAAAGGAAAACATTTATTTATTTATTATAATCCCCTCCTTCAAACAAGTAATATAGGAAGAAAATATATGAAAGAAGCAATTGTATTCTTGATTTTCGCCAACTGGGCAGAAATAGATTTGATAGTGCACTGGAAGTGTGTAAAATGATTGTTTCAGAAAAAAACTACAGAGATATTCTGCTGCTGTAATGTTAAAGCTAGCTGCTTCTGGCAAAGTCTCTGCTGCTACTTCTGGGTTTGGATGGAGATGAAAGGGTCTAACAAGGAAAATGTGGAAACTAGAGGCCTCTTCGCACTACAGCTAAAAAGCTGTAGAGCACTTTGGCCTGGATACATCTAAGACACTTTTCCATCCACACTGGCAGGTAAAGGATGCATTGCAAACATGTTCTTTACCTGCCTACGTGCAGATGGTAAAATGTCATAGACACATTTGGGCTGAATGGCTGTCCTGGGGCTCACAAGTCCCGACCCCAGCCTCCCCCCATTGGCTTCCATGGAACCAGGGGTGGGAACGCTTGTCGGGTGCCTTCCCTGGGGTCCCATGAGCTGCAAAGGCCTGGATCAGGCCCATGCAGGTGGCGGGACCCCCACCCAGCAACCTCCAACCCACCCCAGGGGCGCACGTGTGTGAATGGGGCTTACCCAGTTGCTGCCTGGCTCTGAACAGGTAAGCCCTGTTCATATGTGCGTGCGCCCCTGGGTTGGCTTGGGGGGTGTTGGGTGGGGGTCCCGCCACTTGCATGGGCTTGATCCGGGCCTATGCAGCCCACAGGACCCCAGGGGAGGCACCTGACAGGCCTCCCCAGGAACCAATGGGAGGAGGCTGGGGAGGGGCCCAGCTGTCATGGAGGGAATGCTTTCCCTCCAGTACAGCTCGGGATGGCCAGGAACGGGCGAAACGCACCACGATGGTTTCAGAGCACAATTTTGTGCTCTGAAACCCAAAAGTGTGTAGATGCATTTGGACAGGACAGGGCGGCCCGGAATGGAGCCACCGGCCCAGAGGAGCGAATGCTCCGTCCTAACATGTTCTACACGTGTTTGAAAAGCCATCGTGCAAAAAGGCCTCAGTATAAGCCACAGTCATTAATCTCTGGTAACTAATTCCTAGTTTGAGGACTCAGTGTGATCCTCCAGGAAGAATTTAGTGGCGTCTGAAGGTGCCATCAGTTTTAGCACTGGTAAGTGCCAACAAGCAAACGTGGTACTGGGATGAGCAGAGAAGTTCAAAACTTTCTAATACACGTCAATGGCTACAGCAGAAGATCCATGTCTAAGTTGTCTACAAATGAGAAGATTCCTGATAAATCGACCATTGTGGACCAATGCAAAGTTTATGAAGATCAAAGACAGACTGTACCTTCTGCTGCATCCCCTCCTTTCAGCATTATAGATCATTCCTGGGAATTAGACATGTGCACAAATATTCGTAACATTCACAATTTGTACAAATTCGGCCGAATTCAGACATTCAAATTCAAATTGAATGTTGGTACATTCAAAGATTGACATTTGAAGTCAAATAAAATGTTTTGATACATTCATGTGGCGTTTCCTATGACGTTCCATATGAGATTCGTATGCTATTCATATGCATTCGTATGGGATTGAACATTCGTATTGAATACAAATCCTACCACATTCGAAGGGGATCTATTCGAATGAATATGGATTTTCTTGTGATTCGATAAGAATCGAATAAAAATATTTTTTGTGCACATCTCTACTGTGAATAGCTATAAGTGAAAGAAGATATGTACGATGGCAGATCCAGCCAGGAAGTTGTTTTATTTGCTTTACTTCTGGACTACAGGAGTCCATATTCCTACTTGTGCCCTTATTTCCATAATTTCCACTCCAGGTATGGGAGGCTGCCGCTCTTGGAGTGATATCTCCTCTGTCTGGTCCTCATTCTCAGGAGATGAGGAGTTTCCTCCATCATCTGAAGAAGGAGGACCTTTGGGCTGTGAACCTTCAGCACCCAGGGCCAGGGGCACCTGATGAGGTTGTTGCTCACTTCCTGGATAATACTGGAGGGGAGATTCTCCAAGATTTCCGATCTGCTGCACTCTGCTGCCACCTTAGTCATCTACTTTCTCTAAAGGAGTGGTTTCTGGCTCATGGGTACATTTCATATCCAGATTATTCCACACTTGAATTTCTACACCCTCCTTCCTTTCTACATTCAGATAGAAGACCACAATTTGGCATACCCATGCCTCATTTGTTCTTAATGGGAGCATTCTTTAACAGTCTTTAACAAACCTCAGTTCAGTTACATCTGTTAGCCCCCCAAGCTAAGAGATGATGCAAGCCCTCCTTAACAAGCATCAATTCGTTAGTAAATCAACACAAAGAAACATGCAAACCTTTTTGTAAAGACACTGCAACTTATTCCTCTCACTTCCATATGCAAACACTGTCTGGGCAGTGCAGTATAGCTGTGCAGTCACATGCTGCATCAGCAACTGCTAAAGCAAGAGTTCGGCACACATGGCCATTTCTACAGCGATGCAGATAGTCCGGGATGGGACCATTCTCACTTTGAGGGCCTCCAGGTAAGTGGAGCTTATGTTTGGGATGCTGGCCACTGTCCTGGAACTTAACGCTTGTGAGACACTGTCCCACAGAAGCTAAGTATGAAAAAGTCCTAGAATTTCCTCCGTTTAACGGGAAGAAAGAGTTTGCAGTGACATCTGTATACTCTGCATGTGTAAGCTTCACAATCTTGGCAGATGGAAAAGTTGGCATCTCCTGGGGGCTGGGCCTTAAACTAATACAAATATAACTGGTTTGAAGCCTACTAAACATTCAAAGTCCACAACATAAACAAATTATTATAAACTAAAGTATCAGGGCATCATGAATGGAATTATCAAAAGTATTTTAATGACTAAATGATGTGTCCATTCATTATTTTTCTACCTCCAAGTCTTAATAAACAGACTCAGTGGTAATTAACTACATTCCTGTGTTTATAGGAAAATGGCACTTCATAAATATCAAAATGTGCTATTATCACACATGTTGGCTGGTTTTCTATGAATTCATAAATTTGGTAATTACCTCTAGAACTATTTGTCAAAAGGAGGGACCAGGCAAATAAAAAAGAGAAAGGTGTCATTGCAATTCTAGAAGCAATATAGCAAACGGATAAATCCCTCGAGTCCCACTTTCTTTCTTTCAGCCTATGGTAAATAAGGCAGTATCCTCCAGAGGAAACCTGATTTGCAGAAGTAATTTTTCACTTCATATAAGAACAATTTATATGAAAAATACCAGTCTGTTTCAATCAGTGTGTTAATTCTATGTGAGCCCACATTAAGAAATCGAAATTTAGACTTCTGTAATTTTGCCAGTTTTAGTTTTCATTTAATACACTGTTTACTTCCAGAGTTCGTTACAAAAGCCTGAAAGAAGTGTGCAAATTCCAAAGCTTAGGGAAATGCTTTAAGTCCTAATAATAACACGTGAGCTCAACAAATCTTAAAACATCTCCATGTTTCTTAAAAAGATTCAGCATGAATTAATGGGTATTATATTGAATGTCCACAGAAGGCTCAGAAACATCCAAGGGAGATTTCTAATAACAGATTTGCTCCTCAGTCACCACCCTCCTGGACCCAATCTGAAGGCCTGATTCCCATTTCATGCATGATTCCCCCTGGTTGCCAGATCTGTAATTGGCTACTGTTTTTCATTTTAAAATGGTGCTGGGAATAGAAGTTAGATTTGGGCACAAAATGGTGGAGACAGCTATTGACTGATAGATAGTATCTTACCTGTACAGACACATCATTGCCAAGATTAGGCTGCTGATACTATAACAGATTGGTTTCCAGCATCTACATAATTGTTCAGCACCCATTAAAGTCTTAATATTTTACCTTAGTTATATTACAACTTCTCTAAAGCTAAATATGCATCTAAGCATTGCCATATTCAATGAAGATCAGTTAAGCTATTAATTGTCTGTGGCTGATGATTGAAACTAAAGGAAAGTTTGAGAAGGAACCAAAGGCACCAAAAAGAAAGAAAGACAATTTTATTAAAAAGTTTTATTATAAGGAACTACGAATACCAATCGTACGTACTGCTTACTTCCATACTTACTCCTAGTGAGGCCCAGGAAGGGATTTTAAAGGGCCTAGGGGTGTTTCCGCATAGGCACTAAGAACACATTTAAAGACACATACAAGACACATTAGACACACATTAAGACTTACCTTCCCCATTGGAGGCCAGATCAGGGACTCTTTGTGGAGTCCGCTTCCACACTCCGGCATGCAAGACCCGTTCTTAATTGGGGTTTGCCCGCTGAAGAATCCGGCCTCCGGGAAGACCTCAAAAATTAGGTCTTCCATCCGGCCCCTTGCCTCGATCCAGTTAGAAGCAGGATGCTTCCACACACGGAGAGGCGAGGGGGCGGACTTCCGGCGGCTGCCATCTTGGGAAGGGCAAAACCAGGCTGGTCTGCCTCCTTCCACCCTTCCCCTGCATGCTGTGCACCACTGGAAATGTGCAGTGACTGGCAGCTGCATGCTCCAGTCCCGTGACTCTGGGGGTGGTGTCAGCAGCATGGGAGGCTGAATGCCCTTTGGAATGGGTGCTGTGGCCTCCACACAGCACCCAGGGGATCCGGCCACCCGATCTGGCCTCACCGCTCGTGTGCGGATGCACGGGAGGCCTCCGAGGATCCATCTCTATTTCGGACGGATCCTTGGGAGGCTGGATTGCCAGGAAAAGGATTTTCTTAAATCTGTTTCTTGACGGCAAATGCAGAAACACCCTAGCTTCCACATGCTATTGTGGGACAGCTCAGGGCAACCCTTCATGAAGGGCTCCATCTGTATGAGACAGAGAAAGAAGGGGACAGGGTGCACAAAATGGTGCCCTATCCTGCTCTACTGGTCGATCATGACATCAAAGGGGACCCTTTTTGGTGGTGCTCCAAGAAGCATTGCTGGAAGTCATATGCTATAAGAAAAGGTCCTGCTGGAAACTTCAAAGGCTGGAGATTTAGAATTAGCACTCAGGGCTAGGACAGGATAGGGTGTGTAGGATGGGTTGCATATTCTGCCCTGGCCCATGACAGAGAGGGGAGTGCAGAAGTGGACTAGCTTTCACTATACCTTTCCTTTTCTGAGGCAAATGTGAATTCTGAAGAGAAGGGAACTAAACAGAGTTAGTAGACATAGCAGGCAAAATGTGTGGAAATATGGGCAAACTTGGCCAATTATGTTCAGGACATTCTTGGTCTGTGGGGAGGACCATTGTTCATTTCAGAAGGCCTAGTGGGTTGGGAAAATCCAGTTAGCCTGCTGATGAATTGTGTGAGTGGTGGCAAGGGCCTAACCTAGGGCACCAGGAAGATGAGACACGAAAACATAAGGGAGGCAGGGACATAAATGAGGGAAGACTGTGGATATGACTGGTAGAGGTTGTGCATGTTGCGAATGTGCTGAGGGAAGCCACAGAAGCTAACAGAGTAGGTTGTTCACATGGGAAAACAACAGAGGCTGGGGGGATTGATGAACCACTTTGTGAACCACTGGATCTGTTTGTAGAACTGTACAAATGTGTGGTGCAATGGCAACAAATGTTTCATTATCATAATCCTCCTCATATATTTGTTAGTATCTTTTTGCAGCTAGTCTCACTTAATATCACTGAAGTTCATCTTCTGCTTTCTATGTAACTTTAAGGACACACTTGTACCCTATGGGCATTTTTCTTTCAGGTTAGGTACCTCTATAAGTGTTCTCACATGAGATCCCTTGCCATGTTTCTCTCTTCCCACTTCCTTGATCGTTTGAGTACTTTGCCACTTGGCATTAAACTTGAGGAGGGGCAGAAACTTTTACTCCATTTTTGGCTGGTCAGAGCCAGCACTCAGCTCCTGGTTGATAGGAAACCTTGGGTGTGTCTTCATGGCATAGTTATCTCGAATTCAAAACGTTTTGAGTTTGCGCAGTTCAGACGGCACTTCGGATTAACACGGTATTTCCGTGTTAAAGGACGTTATCCCGATTAGAAATAAATCCTGATCTCAACAGGTCTCACTCCGGATCGTGCGTCGATACGTGTTTCCTTTTTAACTGTGTGGACAGTATCGTTCCGGGATGAGATTCAGTGTTAAGGCTGTCCCGCCCCCCCAATCGCACTGTAACCAATGGCTGAACGTATTAGAAGCACGTCATGTTTAGGGTTTCCTTCATTGAAAAAATCCACCCTCAAACACCCACTATAAACCTCCAGTCCTTAAAGCTGAAACACTGTATCAATCTAAGCACTTCACACCTTAAAAACAATGTTGCAATTTTGCGCAATTTCAGACCTTTGAAGGTTCGGAACAGTCGCTTTCAGCCCCCTTAAGGGTGAGAAGGCTTGTCAGCCACTTAGTCCCTTGAAGGGTGAAAACAGAATGCCAACCGCTTTGAGCCCCCTCTAGGCTACTTTGCCTCTGCCTGTGGTCACACCTAAGGTTTAATCCAGTTTCAGTTCACTTTCAGAGTGAGAGAATACACCAGCAAACTGACAAGCTGGTTTTCTTTCAGGGTTAATAACTCAGAAAATCCACCTTTAGACTAGATAATGTGGAAAGAAAACTACTGGTCACTTTGCTGATGTGTTCTCTCACTCTGAAGGTGGAGTGAAGCTAGATTAAACCTTAGGTGTGACCACAAGCCAAGGTTTTAATCCAGCTTCGGTCCCTGTGAGGTGGGGGGGCGGAGTTCCCTCCCGGCCACGGGGGGAAGAGCAAGCGAGGAGCCCCCTTCGCCCTCTTGTCCACCCCTTGGCTCTCCTCCTCTGCGGGGCAAAGTGGCGGCAAAGCGGGGGAAAGCGGCGGCGGAGCCCCAGGGAGAAGCTGCTAGCGCCGCAGCGCCTGGATGGATGGATGGATGGATGGATGGATGGATGGATGGATGGGTGGATGGGTGGATGGATGGGTGGATGGATGGATGGATGCTGCTGCTGCTGCTGCTGCTGGGAAGGGGGAGGGTGGATTGGGCAGGGAATTCCCGGCGGAGCATGACGCAAAGAGAAGGGAGGGTGGGATCCTGGCAGGGAAAACCAATCACAGGAGAGAGTGTGGGCAATGGGCAGGAGGACAATGCTGCCATGTGGACTCCGAGTATTGACCCCGCGTTAAGGCTGCCATCGGAACCGGATCAACTTGCAAGTCGTCTGGACAGCTTTGTTCCGTTTCTTTTATTTCGAATTCTTTAAACTGAAATAACACATGCCATGAAGACGCGCCCCTTATGTCTCTGCCATAACCACAGCTATTATTTTCTCTCTTTAAAAAGTTGTTTCCTCCCAAGTTTCTTAATATGAGTCAAGTTGCTGCTTACCATTGTGACTAATTTGCCCTAAAGTTGAAGTGTTTGTTATTTTGCCCCCTGAATAAAGTTATTTCCTGTGTGCCTTTTACATTTTCAACAAGCAAACTTTGTATTTAAATAAGTCAAGTGTCTCCTCTTTGCTTGGGACCAGCTCCAATTTGTTATCAGTTCAACCAAACACTAGTTTTGAAGATCCTGGACACAAGTAGGAACACTGTTAAATCAATGTTTCTAGAGCAGTTTCTGTAACAAGACACAGCCAATCTTCTTTAATTCATGTTATTTAATCTAGCTGCAGCCTGAGGATTGAAACTATTGATTAGGACCAACCCTGCGAATTCATGTTTTGATCACCTCAGACATGATTTGGAAGATCAAAAAGAGACTTCTAGTTGGATCCTTTCTCCTCCTTTGCAGAAGTGTTCTCTGAACCACTGCTGAAGCAAACTGTTCTGGGGAACCATTTCAAATGGAGGCTGATGTAAAAATCTTGTAAATAAATTAATAAGTGGCATCAATCATGTAGATCTTTCATGGTTCTTCAGTAGTTAATCATACTATCTTAGATGTATTAATATAAATGAGAATTTTTGTGTTAACTCATGTAAATGAGATGAAGATTGCTTTCTTTTGTAATGACAAGTAGGTTGTTTGTGCATGTTAATAGTTTTGACTACAACATCTGTTCTTTGTATATAAGTAAGTATATATATAATAAACCGTATACACATGATAGATCATTGATACGTAGAAGCTAAAAGACAGAGCAGGGACTACATTTGATGATACCCAGCAGAAATTGGTTGAAAAGATTTAAGCCTCTTGGTAACAATATTTTTGCAGACAATTTGACAGTTCTTACCTAAGCCAAGTGACAGCTTTAGGTGATACACAGTATGCTGACAACTTCTTACATAAAGTATCATAGTTGGCTGTCAAAAGCTTTCTTGGAATCCAGAAATACAGCCTTAGCCAATTTTATGTTAGTGGAAATGTGTTCAGTAATTTCTAGCAAAGCAGTTGGTGAGTGATGGAGAGTTATTTGATAACAAAAAGTTGTAGACCAGCTAGGAGGCAGCCTTCACCATACGCTTTCTTAACCCTGGCAGTGGCTCAAACATTATGATACAGTCTGGACAGCTCTTAATCCCTCATAAGGTAAAAAGGCAATTGTATTTTCAAGCAAAAGTAACACAGCACCCTAGACTTCCAAGAGTTTCCTGGCAGTATGTAACGGAAGCCTGCTATCTGTACTGCACTTATACAACTTGTATTACAAAATACTGTACAAAAAGGCAATGTATGAATGACAATAACTTCAGGAAAATTAATATGTCACTTTTTTCACTAAGTAATATAATTTTGTCCAAGTGCATTTCACAGACAATAAATCTTATCCATTTCACCCCAGTGCTAAAGTGAAAGGTAACTGACAAAAGCACATTTAAGTTCTTTCTGAGAAGTAGTTGGGATGAACACAGATGATTTCAATAACTTATTGTTTATTGAATAATGCATACCTTTCTAAAATAAAGATGGCACAACCAAATACAACTTCACTGGTATGGAATGACAAAAACCAGATTTGTTTTTGTTTTATAATTAACACCATCCATTTCTAAAAACATCATTTGACCATTATTGGTTTTTTAGATGGAATGGCAAACAACCAGCAGTGTCTGAGTAAAACTGATGTGGAGAAAGACTGGATGAATTCGGGATAGAGGCAAAATCTACATCCTTGTCTATTATGTCCAAATATCAGGATTTCCCCAATAATGATGAATTTGCTTTTAAATTATACAGTACTGCAAAGCTGTCTTTTTCAGGGAGCCAAAGTTTCCTTAGAAACAAGGGAAAAGAGGCCTACCAGGAGACATTTATGATGAATAAGTACACCTTTAATTAACACCTCATTTGCTTCACAAGTTCATTTATATTTAAAATGCAGGTATGAAATAGTGAAAACAGACAGGTCAGGTCTGCATGCACATGTAAGTTGTGAGAAGAGCTTTATGTACAATATCATAGAAGACCACAGAAGTCTTGGCTCATGAATTCCGGAGAGATAGAAAGGTAAATCAAAAGCACCATTTTAGTGGATCGAGAGAGGAGAATCTATGGCTAAAAGGTGAACAAGATTACCTCAAATCAAATCTATACAATCTTAATTATGTCTATGATTGGGTTTTTGAAAAATCCAAGGGTAGATTGCTTCCAATGCTGCATCCACGTGAAAACCAAAATGTCATCTTCTGGGATGTCAAGAGGCAGAGTGGCTAAATGTCTCCTGGCCCTCAAGCCTGCCTGACCTACTAGTGATGGGCTGAGAAAAACTACTCCCAGGTCACTTTCACTGGAAGAGTTATTATATTATTGTTCTTTTAATTTATGATTTTATCTTTTTTGTAAACTTTTCACACTTCCCTTCTTGTCTGCTGGATGGGAAGGGAGCACAGTCACTAACAGCCCACACCCCACACAATCTAGAGGCCAGTTCTCTTCTGGGTGCCACCATCTTGAGTGTGGCACCCTCTGTGACTGCACATGCATTGGGGCCATCTCTATGACAACGCTGATGCTCTGCACTGTCAGTCACATCAGGAGGTCAGCAGAGCTGCCAGCGCACTTGTGCTGGAGCTCCACTGACCTTCCTGTTCAGCAGAGGTGTGGATGCTTCAGGTAAGTTTTTTGGTAAAAGCTGGTAAGCTTATGGAGCAAAATTTCGTGCTCCATGGCTAGTTGATAATTAGTCAACTTCTGCAACTACAGATGCATTTGCCCAGATGTTGCCTAATTATCAACTACAGGCCAAAGTGTGAATTGGCCCATGATCATATATAACTAATCAGTAAAGTTTGATTGATTGTCACTGAGAGTCACTTCTTTGCACCTGTGTCAATGCACCTGGAGATCGTAGTGACAGTACCTCCATCTTGTCTGGTTTCAGTCTCCGCTCTTAGGGAGCAGGCTTCTTTGCTTAAAGCCAAGGTAGCTTAGTGATGAACATAAGAACATAAGAACATAAGAGAAGCCTTGCTGGATCAGGCCACAGCCCATCTAGTCCAGCATCCTGTCGCACACAGTGGCCCACCAAATGCTCATGGGCATCTCAAGCAGAGACAAGGACAAACCTTCTCCTGCTCTTGAGTCCCAGCAGATGGCCCCAGAAGCGCCCCATTTCCTCCCCCCCCCTCAGCCTGAAAGATGCACCTAGGCATTCGTTCTAGTAGCCATTGATACATCTGTCATCCATAAATTTGTCTAACCCTACCTTAAAGCCATCCAGACTGGTAGCTGTCACCACCTCTTCTGGCAGCACATTCCATAGGCCGATGACCCTCTGGGTGAAGAAATACTTCCCCCTGTCAGACCTTACGCTCCTACCCATCAGCTTCATAGAGTGCCCCCTGGTTCTAGTGTTGTGCGATAGAGAAAAGAAATTTTCTCTATCCACCTTTTCTATGCCGTGCATAATTTTATATACTTCAATCAGGTCCCCTCTCAAACGCCGTCTCTCCAGACTGAAGAGGCCTAGACGTTGCAGCCTGGTTTCATAAGGGAGGTGTTCCAGACCCTTAATCATTCTGGTTGCCCTTCTCTGCACCTTCTCTAGTTCCACAATATCCTTTTTGAGGTGTGGTGACCAGAATTGTACACAGTATTCCAAATGTGGCCTCACTATAGATTTATAAAGGGGCAAAATGACACTTGCTGACTTATTTTCTATTCCCTTCCTAATTATTCCCAGCATTGAATTTGCTTTTTTTGCTGCTGCCGCACACTGGGTTGACACCTTCATTGAACTGTCCACCAAAACCCCGAGATCCCTTTCCTGGCGTGTTGCAGAAAGCTCAGACCCCATCAGTTTATAGACGTAATTTGGATTCTTGGCCCCAATGTGCATTACTTTACACTTGTTAAGATTAAAGCACATTTGCCACTTGGTTGCCCACTCACCCAATGCTAAGAGATCCCTCTGGAGCTCTTGGCAATCTCTTTCAGATTTTACTACCCTAAATAATTTAGTATCATCAGCAAACTTTGCTATTTTACTATGTACCCCTTTTTCTAGATCATTGATGAATAAATTAAAAAGCATTGGTCCCAGTACTGAGCCTTGAGGGACCCCACTTTTTACTTCTTTCCACCCTGAGAAATTGCCGTTTACTACAACTCTCTGCTTTCTGCCCTTAAGCCAGTCACAAATCCAGGACAGAACCTGTCCTTTTATTCCATGGCTGGTGAGTTTACTCAGTAGCCTTTGATGTGGGACTTTGTCAAAAGCCTTCTGAAAGTCCAGATAGACAATGTCTACTGGTTCACCTTTATCCACATGTTTATTGACGCTCTCAAAGAATTCCAACAAATTTGTGAGGCATGATTTACCTTTGCAGAAGCCATGCTGGCTTTTGTTCAGCAATGCCTGCTGCTCCATATGCACACTAATTTTGTCTTTAATAATGGTTTCCATCACCTTACACGGAACTGACGTTAAGCTAACTGGTCTGCGTTGCCTGGATCACCCCTGGATCCTTTTTTGAATATTGGTGTTACATTTGCTACCCTCCAGTCCTCAGGTACGGAGCCTGATGTTAGGGAAAGATTATATATTTTTGCTAGAAGTTCGGCAATTTCGCATTTGAGTTCCTTAAGGACTCTTGGATGAATACCATCTGGTCCCGGTGACTTGTTAACATTTAGTTTATTAAGACATGCCAGGACCTCTTCCTTGGTTATTTCTGTACAGTTTAACTCTTCAGAAAACACAGGCTCAGCTACTGGCATGTGTCTTCTGTCTTCCTCCGTGAATACAGAAGCAAAAAATTTGTTTAGTCTCTCTGCAATCTCCGTGTCTTCTTTAATTACCCCTTTCTCTCCTTTACTATCTAGTGGTCCAACTGCTCTCCTGGTTGGATTCCTACTTCTGATATACTTAAAGAAGTTCTTGTTATTTCTTTTGATGTTTTTAGCAATGTGCTCCTCAAAATCTTTCTTAGCTTTCCTAATGGCCGTCTTGCATTCGTGTTGCCAGTGTCTATGTTCCCTCCTGTTCTCCTCATTTGGACAAGCCTTCCATTTCCTAAATGAACTCTTCTTGTTTTTAATGACTTCATCTACTGCATTTGTGAGCCACATTGGTTTCTTCTTGGACCTAGAAGTCCCCTTTCTTCTTTTAGGAATGCATTCTAGTTGCACTTCCGTTATTGTGTTTTTAAGTCGTCTCCATGCATTTTGAAGTGATTTAACTCTTTTGACATTCCCTTTCAATTTCCTTTTCACTAATTTCCTCATTTTGGGGAAGTTTCCCTTGTGAAAGTTTAAGGTCTCTGTGTTAGACTTTATTAAGAACTTACTCCCTGTATTTAAGTTGAAGGTTATTGCATTGTGGTCACTGTTCCCAATTGGATCAGCTACAGTGACGTCCTTTACCAGGTCCTGAGCATTACTTAGGATCAAGTCCAGGACTGCATTTCCCCTGGTTGGTTCCATGACCATTTGTTCCATGGAACAGTCATTTAGCAGGTCTAGGAATTTTCTCTCTCTTTCCTGAGTTGAACAGGAGTTCACCCAGTCTATGTGAGGATAATTGAAGTCCCCCATTATAACTACCCTATCTTTATGGGCTACCTCCTTTACCTCCTTCTCCAATTGTTCATCTCCTTCGGACGTATGGTTGGGAGGACGGTAGCATGTCCCTATTGTTAGACTTCCTTTTTGGCTTGGTATTTTTACCCACACTGCTTCTGTGGAAGAGCCAGACTCACTTGGACATTCCAGTTCATAAGATTCTATCTCTTCTTTAATATACAAGGCTACACCACCTCCATGTCGCCCTTCCCTGTCTTTCCTGTACAGTTTGTATCCTGGGATGACTGTATCCCATTGGTTTTCGCTGGTCCACCAGGTTTCAGTTATGCCAATAATATCAATCCTATTTTCCATAACTAAGCTTTCTAGTTCCCCTATTTTGGCTCGAAGGCTCCTGGCGTTTGCATATATACATTTATATTCACTCCTTTTGACCAAATTCTGCCGTCGAGGAACATGTGAAACTAATCCTGCACTTAGCTCAGCATTTTCTGCCTGTTTCCAGCCCTCCTCACTTGAGGGTGCGCTCTCCCGAACCGGATGCTGCCCAGCTCCTGTCGGCTTTCCCCCAGGGATCAGTTTAAAAGCTGCTCTGCAACCTTTTTAATGTTAATCGCCAGCAATCTGGTTCCCTCCTGGTTCAAGTGTAACCCGTCCCTCTTGTACAGGTTTGGCTTGTCCCAAAAAGTTCCCCAGTTCCTTACAAATCTAAACCCCTCCTCGCGACACCACTGCCTCATCCACGCATTGAGGCTCCTGAGCTCTGCCTGTCTAGCTGGCCCTGCACGTGGAACAGGTAGCATTTCTGAGAATGCGACCCTAGAGGTCCTGGACTTTAGTCTTCTACCTAACAACCTAAATTTGGCTTCCAGGACGCTCCGTCTTGCCTTCCCAACATCATTGGTACCGACATGTACCATGACGACTGGCTCCTCCCCAGCACTGTCTACTAACCTATCTAGATGTCGCGTGATGTCCGCAACCTTTGCACCAGGCAGGCAAGTCACCATGCGGTCAACACGCCCATCACAAACCCGGCTCTCTATATTCCTGATAATCGAATCTCCCACTACAAGAAGCCCCCCTCCCACTACCCGTGGAGGAGTATCCTCGGTGCAAGAGGACACAGGCACATCCACTGAGGAAGGGGTCCCAACTAAGGGAGCCTGCCCCTCTTCCTCAGCTTGATGTCCTCCCTGCCTGAGGCTTCGACTCTCCGAGGCAGCTGGAGAGCTGCTTGTCATGGAGTGGGATGCTCCTACTGCATCCCTGAAGACCTCACCCTCAGCCCTCCTACTCTCTGTCTGCTTCTCCAGGTCCGCTACCTTGGCTTCGAGGGAAGAAACATGTTCCCTGAGAGCCCGGAGCTCATTGCACCGAACACATACCCACGACTGCTGCCCCATGGGCAGGTAGTCATACATATGACACTCAGTGCAAAACACTGGGAAGCCCCCCTCCCCCTGCTGGCATTCTACCTTCATTGTATTTAATGGATTTGTGTTATTTATGAAAAATTACCTAAAAAAAAAAAACAAAAACTCTAAAACACTTAATTTAAGATAAACTTTGGTTATGCTATAGTATGTTTCGCGCACCGTTAGGCGCGCGGTCCCCCAAAACTCTCAACTGAAGTTCAAACTGAAACTAAGGCACTCCCACAAGCTCAGGAGTGGCTAGCCTTCTAAAAGCGGTCCCCCAAAACTGTCCAAAAACCAGAGGACTTACCTCCCACACTTACCACAGCACAGCAGCAGTTTTCCCAGCTTATTTGATCAAAATCCCAGTTATTTTCTGGTTAGTTATAGCAGAGAGATCTTCCTCCCACGGAGTTTACTCTCAACTGAAGTTCAAACTGAAACTAAGGCACTCCCACAAGCTCAGGAGTGGCTAGCCCTCTTTGCTAATGCTAATGCTTTGTCCCTTTTGTTATTTTGATGTGATCTCCCAGGAATCTGCCTAGAGTAACCTGAGCTGACCACACCTAAACTGACCTAGGTTTTATTTTAGCTGGCTTCTAAAAGCGGTCCCCCAAAACTGTCCAAAAACCAGAGGACTTACCTCCCACACTTACCACAGCACAGCAGCAGTTTTCCCAGCTTATTTGATCAAAATCCCAGTTATTTTCTGGTTAGTTATAGCAGAGAGATCTTCCTCCCACGGAGGTTTTCAGGGATGCAGTAGGAGCATCTCACTTCATGGTGGATAGCTGTCAAGCTTCCTTTAAGAGAAGAGGTCTAGAGAGGACCTCAGGTTGAGGAAAAAAGGCAGGCTCTCTTAGTTGGGACTCCTTTTTTAGAGAATGTGCTTGCATCCTCTTGTACCAAGAAAACTCCTCCTTAGGTGGGAGGAGGTGGACTTCTTGTTGTGGGGAATTCAGTTATTATAAATATAGAGGAAAAGGTTTTTAATGGGTTTGGATTGTATAGTGATTTGCCATCACACAATATTTAGATAAGAGACAGTGCTGGGGAGAAGCCAGTGGTCTTAGTACATGTTGGTACCAATGACACTGGGAAGACTAAGTGGGGAATCCTTGAAGCCAAATTTAAATTGTTAGGTAGAAGATTGAAGTCTGGGACCTCCAAGGGATCAAAGCAAAACATCATAGCTGGTTTCTCAGAAATGTTACCTGTTCCACCAGCAAGTGGAGCTTAGGACCCTCAAGGCATGGATGAAGCAGTGATATTGAGTGGAACGGTTTAGATTTTTCATGAACTGGGGAACACTTTGGGACAAGACCAATCTGTAACAAAGAATGATTGGACTTGAGCTAAGATGGAACTAGATTGCTGGCACTTAATATTGAACAGGTTGTAGAGCAACTTTTAAATTGATCCTGAGGAGAAAGTCAACAGGAGCTATGCGGCATCTTGTTTGGGAAAATGTTCATTTGAGTGAGAATGTCTGGAATTATGCATGTAGTGGGAAACTAGCCAATAACATTCAAGGAGAAAGATGTAAGGGTCAGTCTAGGAATTCACATCGTCTTACAGGACTGAGCTTGCACCAGAAGAGTGCATTCAAATGCCTACATGCATATTTTTCTGCAATCCCTTTCTCATCTTGCAGATGTTTTTATAAATTCCAAGTCTTGTGGTGGGTCTTCTGTTGCTTCCATACATTCTTTTTTGTTCAAAAACATAATTGTTGAGACTTGGAGCCATTTAGACTTCCCTTGTACTTGATCCAGCTGTTTTCTATTTCTAACGTTCTCTTCTAAACCAATCCATTTTCCTTTAATTTCTGTATATCCTTTCTTGTTGAACATAATTTCTGTCTGATTAAATCATTGTTATTGGACTAATTCTCAAATAAACCAGCATAAATCTTTCCACTTTCTTCATCTCTGAAATATGGATTTCAACAATTCTAGAAATTCTTCAGCAATACCCCCCCCCATTCTTACAGATGTCAAAGATTTCATTTTTATTTTATTCATCTCCCTTTCCACTGCCAACCACTTTTTATTAGCAGCATATTCCAGTTCTATCACATTCTTAATATAAATCCAAGTAACTTTCCAGGTTTGGTATATCCCATCCACTTTAATTCAAAAGTAAGTGTAATATTACTTGCCTTAATCTCTAGTTCTTTTTTTCCAACACCCCCCCCCCCCCACACACACACACCTTATCTTATCCCAGGTATGGAATCCTTTGTCCAACAATGATACTGGCATAATTTATAATAATAAGACTTTATTGTAAATTTGTAACATGATTTTGGCTATTCTTATTCAGAAGTAAATCCAGTTGAATTGGAATTTCTATAAGAGTGCAATGCTAAGATTTAGTTGGCCTCTTCATTAGGAGAGCACAGTCTGTAGCCATTTAAATCAAAGTAGGAGGAAACTAGCTTTTCCTTCAAAATCCAGCAATGTTTTAAAACTACAGAAAAGTAACATGAAAGTTTGTTTTAGCTTTGCTGGGAGATTTTGCCCAGGGAAACAAAATTCCTGATTGTCAAAAACATATTCTTTATAGGAATGTTTCACTTCCCTTCTTTGTATGAATGTTTCAGTTATCCATTTCAGGACCTTCACCTGCAGAATGACCCATTCCAAAATTCTGCATATTTTAATTAATTAAGCATGAGAAGTTAGGAGATTTTGCTCTGGATAAATGAGGACTGAGCGGAAGATGTAGCTTTAATGACCTGGACAATATCCAGGAAGTCTGCAAAAGGCTAGCAAGTTACTCTGACAGCGAATATATTTGATAGGAAAGAGCAATCCAGCCAATTAAAGAACTGGGCCAGAAATAATGGTTTGTCACTGAATGTGTAACTGAGGCCAATTGGTCCAGATTAGCCAATGGATACTAATTTGTAAGTGAATTTAAAGGTCAGTCTGGCTGCCTTTAATGGGTAAAAGATAATGTTAAATTAATATGGAGGCAAAAGATTTTTCAGATGCTAGACATGGAGATTAAAATTAGATTTGCAAATCACACAAAATCATTTGGAATGAACTAAGTAAATTGCTGGTATAGCTGAAGGTCATAATTTAAAAATGTCTGGATGAAGGTATGAATTTCAACCCTTTATGGAAAATGGAAGACAGATTTCCTAGCAGACACATGGAAATGGCTTCTTAAAAAACTTCATAACTAAAGAGTCATGGGAAATGTACAGTATCATTTCAAACTTGTTCTATTTTGGTTGGGTGGAAAGAGACCTGAATATAACAATGACCTCTATTGAGATGACCAACAAAGATAATGCTGACTGATGAATTTCTATCTGGTGCTTCATAACTGGCTGACAAACATTAGAAAAAGACACACTAGATCAGACCAAGAATTCATCTACTACCCTGTTTCCAAAAGTGACCAGCCAGATACTTCCAGAAAGTTTATGGGAAGGAACGAAGGCAACACATCTCCATCACTGCATTCCTACGTTATGATGTTTGAGGTTAGGAGTCCCAAAACATGGGCTCAACTCTTCTGTTGACATAAGAATAGTAAAAGCATGCCTTGTTCCGCATTATTTAAGAATATCTTAATTTCAGCCACATAGGCCTCAATGATATATACTTTCTCAACAGATTTGAAGTGCTAGTTTTATAAGTCCAGCACTGTGGGCTGCAAATGACAGACCACAGTTACAAGCAGAACCTTCCATTTCAGTGTTCATTGGGGTGCAACACCAGCACACCATGAATGTGCTGTTGATTAGGCTGTCTTTTCTGTTTTGCCATCTCTTCTTCTAAGCTCATCTTCACATTAATAGACACAGGTTGTCAAGGGCTTTAAATGATTATATATCCCCCCCCCCCGTTACAGTCACTACTAATGCAATATGGAGTGTACTGTTTTAGATCTGTTGAATTTTTTAAAGTGTTTTTAATCTGTATCTTGTTTTAATGTGTATCTTGTTTTTAATCTGTTGGTTAATCTGTTGTTACCCACCCAGAGACATTTAGGTATGGGGTGGGATAGAAATGTAAACAAACAAACAAATAAATGATGGTATTCTTGTTTTATCTGAGAATGCTGTTCATATGCTGTTTGATGGTTACAGTTACAGGCCTTAAAAAAGAAGCTCAAAAGCAGCCTAGAATGGTAGCTTGTGGCATCTAAGGAGTTCCCATCCCACCGCTAACCCATATTAATTACCTTTTGAGAGTGTATTTTCCGGCCTTTAATAAAGATTAGATGTGGGATGAAGGTATAAGTGTGTGACAGAGAGGGAGAGAAGGAGACTGTGCAGACAGCATGCTTCTAATGTAGCATTTTTTAACATGAGCGCCTTCAGATACTGAGAAATGCTGACTATTTAAGGGATGCCAAAATTTTCCTGCAATGTGGCCTGCCAGACTAACATGGGTTCCTTTGGCACAGCACCAAATTGAAGTAAGGGAGCTTTTTCCTTTCCCAATGTACCCACAGCATGATCCCAGAGGTCTGCAACATACCCAGTTTCCCCATAAAATGCTGACACATTAATCAGCCTTATTGCACCTGTCAGCTGCATGGGAACGTGCCCTTAGTGAAGTTCTGCTAACTTTGGAATGTGAACGCCCACTCTATCCCTGAACTTCCCTTCCAAAGTTAGCAGAAGTTCACTAAGGGCACGTTCCCATGCACATTTGGTCGGATACTGAAATCGGGTTTGGCAAGAGTCATGCCCTGGAAAAGGGAGAAATCTCAAGCCTCTGCACCCCCTGTTCCCATCTCAGCTGACAGGAAAGATGCTTCAGTTCATTTGGGAGTAAATCTGCACCCCCTTACTCCCTTTCCCTGGGAAGTAAGTGGCTTGCCTGGGAAAGGGAGTAAAATAATGATCCCGGAGTGGTTTGCATGGGGACGGCTGAATCCGCACCCAGCCCATGTTACCGAGAATGGCACAGGGATGCCCAAGATTCGGTCTCGGTTCCGCACCCGGTCCCATGCGAGCCCAATCCGCACCTAAACGGCTTGCATGGGGACACAGCCTCTGTGCTAGGTGAGTGTGGTTGCTGGGCAATGCAGCACGCGATCGCGGCTGCACCACTCCACCCCCAGCCCTTTGCCCAGAAGTTGCGCAAAGGTTGTATGCCAGAGTGTAATGGCTATCCGGCCAGAGGGATGATCCAGCATGCTTGTAGCCACTTCTGGAATGGACCTCCTTTATCTTTCAAGTTGAGAAAGGCTCTAGATTTAATTAGAATTTTGGGGATAATAGACCCCCAAGATGGTATTGGGACTACCTGCCAGTTTTGTGGCAATGCTGAAGAATTTTGTTAAACAATATTAAAACCAATTAAACAAAAATAGAAGATGAATAAAGAAATTCTGGGGGTTAGAGGAAGATTCCACTCATACCAAAACCGAGAATTATGGGAGGAGAGCAGAATAATTTTCAGTTTGCTCTGGGACCTACACAAATAGCAACCACTTTTAAAAGGCAAGTCTGTCCTGAATGGGAAGATTGGTGAGGGGAGGGGAAATACATATAGTGACTGACCTGACCACTTATTTTGGTGCTTTCATCCTTCTGCTTGTCACTATATTTTTGTTTCTCCTTCTATGAGGAGCCCAGTCTCATTAAAAGCCACAGAGTGGAACTAGCTACATCATTATACTCACTCAGACTGATAGTTGTGATAGCCGGCACTTACACCATACATAATGCCTGCCACTTAGGATTTGCAGACCCCTTTTGGCACCATAGTGGGCTTGTGTAGATGTGTGTGTGCGGATGTGTGTGCGTGTCCTTTACTTCTGAAATTTACATGTCTTAGAACAACTAAAATTCACAAGAACAAACTAATTAATGAATTGCAGTTTTGACAGCTACAAGAAGACAGATGAGAAAGTAACATGCTTCTGGCAGCGTGTTATCAATTGGGAGGCAACAGTGCATTCCTTCTATGTGGTACAGTGAGCTGGAACAGACACTGACGGATGACACAGCCCTTGACAGTGAAGGCTGTACAAGCTGACAGCTCCACTTGCAGTCAGTCAAGTTCACATTTTGCACTGGAAGTGAACCAACTCGATTTGCAGAATATGCTTTTCTTTATCTGCCTTTCCCAAGGCCTGCTTTAGGGGGAAAGTTGTCGTTGTAAATGCATTTGCATCTAGCACTGGATCCTGGGATGCTTTGCACTACATTAAACACACTCATCACAGTGGAGGCAGTGCCTAAGCCTTCATTCCACTTGCTACTTGTTCAACTCTAGAAAATGATGGGGAGACCTTAAAACCTTTTTCTGTGTAGGATGGGGTCACATTTTATCCTTTTAATGGAGTCAGAAATCTTCTTTTACAATGCATTCTTGGCAGAGGTGTAGTTAGGGTACATGAATTTCTCACAGCATGCAGACCAAGACAACATGAACAGAGGGCAATCACAAATAAACATCAAGCTCAGCGTTCACCTAAATGATCCCAAAAGGAGCACGCTGTCCTTCTCAGGTCCTTGAATGGCCCCCTGGTGGTTGAGAACTAAAATGAGAACCTTTTATACAGGGATACTGGATTTAAATTTTCTGAAAACAGGAGGAACAGAATGTTTGTGATTAAAAAGGAGAGAAGACTAAAATCCCTATCCAAATGCCTTTAGACAAGTTCATATTGGCATGTTCAGTCTTTCAGTCTGGCCACATACATGCTGTCTCCTCCTCCCCCAATCACAGTGAGGGATGGGCGGAGCATCCAAGGTCAGGATACCTGAAATGTGGCCATTTGCATGCATGCCACTACTAGGGCAGGAATGGGGATGTTTCTGTGTCCAGAGTGTGAATGCATGGCCCTGGCTGGTCTGGACATTAATTGGCCTGGAATGGTCTAGTGGCTAGGGAGTTGGGCTCTTATCTGGGAAACCCTCATGAAGCCAGCTGGATGACCTTGGGCTAGTCACAGCTTTCTTCTGTGCTCTCACAGCCCCACCTGCCTCAGAGGGTGTTTGTTGTGGGGAGAACAGAAGGTTTTTCATCCACTTTGAGTCCCCTTAAATGGGTGAGAAAAGCGTAGTAGAAAAGCCAACTCCTCCTCCTCCTTCTTCTTCCTCCATTCAGATAAACAGAAACTGGGCCTAGATCTAATTTATTTATTTATTTATTTATTTATATTTCAATTTATATGCCGCCCCATACCCGAGGGTCTCTGGGCGGCTCACAACATTTAAAACAGATGTATAAAAACAGTATCAAAAAATAAAACAAATTTAAAAATACAGTTTTAAAAGTACAAAACAGTTAAAAACATCAGCGGTTTTCAGTGAGGGGAAGTGTGGGGAACATTTAACCAAAGGCCTGTGTGAATAGGAACGTTTTCACCGCCTTCCTGAATAAGAACAGAGAAGGGGCCTGACGCACCTCAAGGGGGAGACCATTCCACAGCTTGGGGGCCACCACCGAGAAGGCCCTCTCCCGGGTACCCATCCGCCTAACTAAAGAAGGCAGAGGGATCACCAGAAGGGCCTCCCCTCCAGATCTAAGAACACGGGCAGGTCGATATGGGAGAAGGCGCTCCTTTAGATATCTGGGACCCAAGTCATTTAGGGCTTTATAAGTTAAAGTTAGCACCTTGAATTGGGCTCGGTAGTGAATTGGCAGCCAGTGCAGTTCTTTCAGAACCGGCGTAATATGCGACCGGCTAGATGTTCCTGTCAGCATTCTAGCGGCTGCATTTTGCACCAGCTGCAACTTCCGAACCGTCTTCAAGGGCAGCCCCATGTAGAGCGCGTTACAATAGTCCAGCCTGGAGGTTACCAGAGCGTGGATAACTGTGGCCAGGTCATCTCTGTCCAAAAAAGGTTTCAGTTGACGCACTAGCCGTAGTTGGGAGTAGGCACTCCTGGCCACGGCCTCCACCTGAGCTTCAAGTGTTAGCGCAGAGTCCAGGAGTACCCCCAAATTTCGCACCTGTCCCTTCCCGGATATTGCAACCCCGTCAAGGACAGGGTATCTCCCAACTACTTGGACCCGAGAGCCTGTAACACACAGCACCTCTGTCTTATCTGGATTCAGTTTCAATTTATTGGCCCTCATCCAGCCCATTACCGCCTCCAAGCACCTGTCAAGCACTTCAACCACCTCTCCTGATTCAGATGGCACAGAGAGATAGAGCTGGATTGTATTTGGCTCATTTTATCACTGGACACCTGTTCCATTGTAGACTATAGCAGCATCCTCATAAGGCAGGATCCAAGCTGTGGCTCCAAAAGGCTGCAATGGTTGCTGGGTACCACTGAGTCATGACAGACTCCTGGTCGACCACATGGGCATCTCTATGAAGTTTTCTTGGCATGTTCCAAGAGTGGAATACTGCTGCATCAGCCTGAGGACAGAACTGTGGCCATTAGTCCACTGCAGTTTGGGACCCTGTGCATGATTCTGGCTGCAGTGCACACTGCCAGTTGTACTGTCATTATCCACTCCTCCCCACCAATAGATCTGGTGCCTGGAGAATGAAGATCTCAGGTATAAAATGAGTAATTACTTGTGGTGAATCCTTCCCTAAACGTGGTAGGATATCAAGAAATTTACTTTAGAATAAGCAGGGCATTCAGTGTAGTGTAGCATAGTGGCTAGAATGCCTGAGCAGGCTTGCCAGGCATTTGAGTACTTTGGTTGACTTTAGGCCATTGATCACTGCCTAGCTTGAAGTTAAAACAGAGGCAGTGAGAATCTGCCTTTTCTACAATAGAGTTATGTGACTTCTCCAATTTTGCTGTGATTTTCTGGGCAGAAAAGATATCACTTTATAAAGTACACCTGCTTCACCTACTATTACGTGTGTGTTTAAATCTGAGTTCTCCTTCATGTGGGCAGATGAGAAGCAGCAATTGCAACAGAATGCCTTTTCTCAGACTGAGAGCAGGATAGCTGTGGGCAACTGCAAGAAAGGCAAACATTTTCAATTACTGGCTTTGTCATCCCCTCTCATACAAGAATCCAGGTAAACCTGCCTACATTACATGAAGCAGGTAACCTTGAAAGGGAAAATATTTATAAACCATTCACTTAGTATGGTGGAGAATTATTTGCTCTTTATATAAATTGTGTTATTCTTAATTTTACTTACCTTCTCATTCAGCCCATGCAAAGTATAAAACACACACAGAAGTGGTGAATGGATGATGGATGGATGGATTTGATGAAGAGCATTCAACTCAGTAAACATTCTGAAACACGGACATGTAATTAAAAAGTCGAAGTCCAATTCATGTTCAGGATTAGCAAAATATTTACGAAAATAGATAAATATTAAATTCAAGGAACGTTCAACACATGAAGCTGGTGTGACTATCCACAGTGTATAGATGTGGATTTTTTCTTCTGGTCGTGTTCTACTTATGGTTCACCACTTGGACATTTAAAGGGCTTTCATTGCTACTTTGTATCTTTATGTGTGCAGTTCTGCTTGGCTTAAGACCAAATGAAAACTGTCATCCTGAATTTTCAATATCTTCTGATTAAGTTGGGTGACAATCTTACCCCTGGAAAATTCCACTTTGAGTAATATTAGTTGTACTGAGAATGCCGGCCCTGCTGTTTAATGTATGGAAAGTTGATTTCTTTGGAAGTATGTATCTTAATATTTTTCAATAATTCACTGGTAACAGAGGTTATCAAGAAAATTTCAATGAATATCCTACTCCGATTTTCTGGTCATGTTATGTGTGATGGTCCACTAACTTTAATAGAGTCATGCATTTTTCACTCAGTGCTAGAGTTCCAGCTTTTTTCCCTTTCCTCATCATTCAGATTACAGGGACTGAAACGTCCACACTCTCCACTGCTATGTAGCATGGTGAAAAGGAAGGAAAACGCCATGTAGAAGCAATTCCCATGCTCTTCATTTTAATATTTTATTTTCCCCCAGTATTAAACAAAGCTATAGAGGCAAACTGATAACACAAATTCTGAACAATGCCTACAGATGACAGCCCTCAGAAATCTATCTTTTGCTTGCTAAAGGCCACACCAGTTCTGCTGTACTGAGGCCACAGTGGAAGATATGTTTCCCTCAAATCTGTGGTGATACCTGTGGAGGAGCAGAAAGGCCTGTGCTGATTGAAGAACATTAATTGGTCTCTTGTCTCCTTTGAAGAGCAAGAAATCTGTTGCCGGAGGGTTTACTGGATCTTCTGGGACATTTATTTAAGAAGTTATATCCTGACCTTCACTGAAAGGTCCCAGGGTGGGCAACAACAACAAGACAAAATATATAAAGCATTAAAACATATTTAAAATATAACCTTCTCTGCTTCCCACCCACACTCCCTGGCAGGACAATATCCAAAGGAGCTAAGCATCAAAGGCCTGGGTGAAGAGGAATGTTATAACAAGGCACCAAAAACCATATAATGGAGAGGCCTGGCGAACCTCCAGAGGTAGGCTGTTCAAGAGACTGAGGGCCACAACAGGAAAGGCCCTGTTGCTTGCCCCTGCCCCTTGTACCTCAGAGAGGAGGAATTACAAGTAGATCCTCTCCTTCAGTACACAGGCAGTTTCCATCTATTATTGAACTTTTGAATAGATGGATATTATGATCGTGTGGGCTTTCTGAATCACAGGGAGCTGCCTACTTGGACAACATAAATTTACTCAATAGTGTGCTCCTCCTTTGAGGACCTGGAAAGCCATTCTTGATTACTGTTATGGTAACTTTTTTCAGATTCTCTCAAACATCGTGGGATATTTTCTGCGGGGTCTCTGGATCTTCCTCATCATTCCAGCTGGTGGTCTTTGACTATTCTGTCAGGGATAGCCGACCCATACAAATCACACAGGATTATAGCAGAAAGATGTTCCTTGTTTGAGCTGATAGTCAAAGATGGTAGGTTATACTGTACCATGGTCTAAAAGGAGTCTTATCACTGGCATCCTAGGCCAATCTATTTAATAGAGTTTAGAAAGTCTCTAAACAGATATGCTAGTTGCTAGGGAAATGCTGGGTCAAGAATGTGAGGGGGCAGAAGAGACCATTTCAGTTATAATCTTATTTGGCATTGTTTTCTGGCCAGATAGTGACGGGCAGAGACTTAAGATCTACATCTGGTTTGACCCTGTCCTGTCTGAATGAAACTCTGAAAGTGTTTTAATTAAGTTGAATAGGAACAAGTTAAGCTGGAAATGTATATAGGTAGAAACGTGCTCTTTAAACAAGCTCAACTTCCATTGATTGCATGGACACAGTCACAGCTTGGTAGAAAACTTAATCTTAAGCTTAACAAGAAAGCTTAAAAATTAGCAGATATGCTTGCTTTGGCAGCACATATACAAAAATTGGAATGATACATAGATTAGCATGGTGCCTCCACAAGGATGACATGCAACTTTGTGAAGCATTCCATTTTTATTTTATTTTTTTTAATGAGCAGGCTATGAAAATAATATTTGCAACAAGAAAAGCTTCCCTGTATAAAGTTGATCAGAGGCATGGGAATTGTCCACACCTCCCCTCTCCAAATGCTATCCTAGTTGAGAATTTAACACTTGCAAATAACTAGCAAAGTTGTGGCCAAATTAGCATCTTCTTCTTTTCTACCAACCTTTTCAGCACATACTTTTGAACATATAAAGTGACATCTAGCCAAATAATTCAGCTAGTAGGAGTAGAAATTATACCTCTGACCACTGTTGAAAAATGAAAGAATGATGCACACAACCACTCCATTGGTTTAACTTTAGAGGTTGAATTGGGTGGGGTAAAAGGTTTCCACAGCACACCTAAAGAAAAGATGCAATGCTAAATTTGCTTACAAGAGCTTACTATGGAATGTAGCCTCTGAGGAAGGCAGGGCCTACCATTACACAAACTATCCCCGGCAGCAGATTGCTGAGGGGTATGGAGGACTGCCAAAGTGAAGATTGTTTGTTCGTCTTGTGTGCAGCGGGGATGCTATCTTGCTGCCAGCGCTGAATTAAGTTTCTGCCATTTCAGCTTGCATGTCAGACCCTCAGGTGAGTACGCTAGTAGTTAGAGCAACTTCATTACATGGGTAAAGATGAGGATGGTTGGCCATGTTGTTGTGGCTGTGTTAAGGCTGCACCCATGTGCACTCTGAATCCTAGGTGGGAGGCTCAGTCACTCTATGGAAGTGACCAAATTGGTGAGCATATGCTGTGCACCTCACTGTGGCTCTCAGAATGCTGCTTGGGGTTCTCTACTTACAAGCAGTGAGGATCCTACTCAAACTCACTTTAGCAGTCTAGAAATGGCATCAGAGGATGGCGATTTTGGTCCTCCACTCTGGGTAGGTTTTTTATTTATTTATTTATATTTACATTTATATGCCGCCCCATACCCGAGGGTCTCTGGGCAGCTCACAACATTTAAAAACAGACATTTAAAGATAATATCAACGATAAAATCTGAAACAAGTTTAAAATGCAACTTTAGAAAAATACAAAAATAGTTAAAAGCAAAAGTGATTTTCAATGGGGGAAGTGTGGGGAACATTTAACCAAAGGCCTGCGTGAAGAGGAATGTTTTCACCACCTTCCTGAATAGGAACAAAGAAGGGGCCTGACGCACCTCGAGGGGGAGACCATTCCACAACCTGGGGGCCACTACTGAGAAGGCCCTCTCCCAGGTGCTCACCCACCTAGCTACTGAAGGCGGAGGGATCACCAGAAGGGCCTCCCCTCCAGATCTTAAAACATGGGCAGGTTGATATGGGAGAAGGCGCTCCTTTAGATATCTGGGGCCCAAGTAATTTAGGGCCTTATAAGTCAGAGTTAGCACCTTGAATTGGGCTTGGTAGTGAATTGGCAGCCAGTGCAGTTCTTTTAAAACCAGTGTAATATGTGTACGGCTAGATGTTCCTGTCAGCACTCTGGCCACTGCATTTTGCACCAGCTGCAACTTCCGAACCGTCTTCAAGGGAAGCCCCATGTAGAGCGCGTTACAGTAGTCCAACCTGGAGGTTACCAGAGCATGGATAACTGTGGCCAGGTCATCTCTGGCCAAGAAAGGTTTCAGTTGATGTACCAGCCGTAGTTGGGAGTAGGCACTCCTGGCCACGGCCTCCACCTGAGCTTCAAGTGTTAGTGCAGAGTCCAGGACTACGCACCTGTCCTTTCCCGGTTATTGTAACCCCATCAAGGACAGGGTATCTCCCAACTACCTGGACCCGAGAGCCTGTAACACACAGCACCTCTGTCTTGTCTGGATTCAGTTTCAATTTATTGGCCCTCATCCAGCCCATTACCGCCTCTAAGCACCTGTCGAGCACTTCAACCACCTCTCCTGATTCAGATGGCACAGAGAGATAGAGTTGGGTTTTGCTAATTGAGTGCCTTCTCTGTCCACTTGTGCACCCACCTGGAGAGGCAACGTGAATCCCACCAACTGAAGAAGTCTTGCTAAGTCGCTTCAGCTAGAAGTTGTGGAAGTTGAAACAACCTGGGGTTAGTAAGGGCAAAAAGTATCTAGACTGCTTGACCCCTGGGTGCCAGGTTGTTTGAATGCCGTATCACCTGGGTGCCTGGAAGGGTGCCTATGTGATTAAGCATGAGTTAAGATTGACTCCCAGTGACTACATGTTAATAACCATGTAGCTTTCTTGGCAAAATCAGGTACTGTTTTCATTACCTTCTCTTGAGATGCTGGGAATCAAAGCTGCAACTTTTTCCTTTCCAGACAGTTGCTCTACCACTGAGCAAACGCCACTCCTACACAGGCCACACTGGTCTTACCAACCTTCTTGCTCTCTCCTCTTACCAGTTGCAACTGATAGGTACCTTTCATAATTGAGAGGAGATGGAGTTGCAAAAACAGAGACCTATTTGCACGAGGGCCTCTCGAACACATGCAGGACGCCCTGGGATGGAGCATTTGCACAGCTGAGCCAGTGGTTTTGTTCGGAACCACCCCAGCACCCGGGTGTAGTGCACGAAATCGTGTTCTACACCTGTTCCTGGCTGTCCTGGAACATCCCACAGCTGTTTGGGAGGGAGAGCATTCATACTCTCCCTCCAGAACAGCTGTGGGCCCTGCCCCCCCCCTTGCCACCATTGGGTCAGGTTTGACCCAGGGATGGGCAAGCCTGTCTCATCCCTTCCCCAGATTCCTACGTGCTCCAGGTGATGCAATCGGGTCCCCTAGAGCGCACAAGACCCCCCCCCCCGGGGGCACCCAACCCCAGGCACGGGCCTACCTGTTGCCACGTTCGAAGTGGTGGGCCCAGCCAGTGGCGTTGTGCATCTTCACGCGCTGCTGGCTCTGATTGGCCAGTTATTACCCACGCCAGTTATTACAAAAGAAGGTTTTGGAATCTATTAGTTTACTACTGTTTTTAATATTAAAGGTACAGAAGGGATTAAAATCTTTTGAAGACACAGATACAACAGTGTTTTGGCAGATGCTCTGATTTGCTGGGAAGAAGATAAACTGATGCTTGTTTTCAAGATTATTTTATCTGCTATAGCTGTTTCTGATACATTTGTGTTTTTTAAAAATATAAATGGTTTGCTTTATTATGATTTTTAAAACATAAAGTCTCCTGTGATCTTGTTTTATAATGGAAGAAGGAGTTACAAATACTTTGAAATAAAAGGAATCCTGTTCTCTTTTTTGCACTCCAGATATTTGTTCCAGATTGCCAATCAGTCTGGGAAATTGTTTTTGAACTCTACTTTATTGGTTAGATCTTATTCCTGATTAACTAAAGATGCATCACAATTCTCTATAATTTTTAGGGGAAAGTAGTATGCACATCCACTTATTCCTTCTCCACAGCATCCATACTCTGGATGCAACTTAGCAAGATCTATTGATCTGGGTTTGTTCTTCTCAAAATGTGATCATGCTAAATGTGTCCAGTCACTTAAGAACAAGGTGAGATGATGCACATCCAGCTGACTTTGGCTCTGATAGATTCAAAAAGACATGACACAAAATCATGAGCTTTTGTTCCAATAAAAAAACTTCCTATCTTCACGTCTGCTCCAGACAGTGAGCTCATGTGCTCATGGTCTGAATATGTTCCCCCATTAATAATACATTCTCAATATAGTACTTGATTTACTATGAATGTTAAAGTGTTCTACACATTAGGTACAACAGAAATGTTGTGTATTACGGACTGTAAATTACACATCTATTAATAGGTAAAGGAAGAAAAAAATATGTACAGGTCATTCACGGAAGGATGGGTGAAGAGGATGTAATAGAGTAACTTACCCAATTCTCTAATGAATGCATTATATTATTGGAAAGGTTGCTAGTTCCAAATTGGATTAAAGCTGTCAGGTGTTTTGTGGCATGCATGTATTTGTTTTGATAATGATTAGCAATAAGGATGGTTTAGTCATACAGCATTCTCTTTGGATGTAAGTGGAAAATCTAAGATAACATATTTAATAAAGATGCATTCAAAATACACTTACAGGCCCTTGAAGTAAACAAGTGGAATTTTAACATATTGTGGCAGAACTGAACTGCCTACCTATGAGGCAACAAATTACCTTAAGTGGAACATAAATAAATAAATCCAAGGCATGCAGCTCATGTTGGATTTCTTCTTAGGAATGGATTTCACCTTCAGTGAGCATTAAATATCAAGAAAGAAACTTAGGCAATTTTATATCCCAGGTTCTAGCAAAACTGAACTTGTAGTCTCATATACTCATGGCTAAGAAACTATGGATGTAAGAACATGTTCAAAACCAAGATCTATTTTGCAATTGAAGGATATACGCCGCATGCCAAATACGCAATGCATAGATCAAGCAGGTATCTCCCATCATGATGAGGCTGGAGAGACTAGCCAAACCCATCACCAACCAACTTGCTCTCCCTTCCTTTTAAGCCTCAAGTCAATTTGTGTTTCTGCCTGTCAATTACTAGGCAAGGTTTTATTTTTCTGGAGGTGCTACAGCTGGCCATGTGCAGAGTGCCATTCTTGGAGCATGAGGAGTGCAGCATATGTACCCCCACTTTCAGACCAGAAGACCACAAAAAGCACACAGAAGAGAAGCACAAACAAAGGGCACAGAATGAAGGAGGAAGAGGAATACTTTCCATTCTAGGATCAGTTTTTATTTTTTAAAAACGCATTGGTTAAGCGCTTAAGCCTACCAATGGCTCCCGGGTTTCTCATTCCCTATTCTTTCCTCTCCTTCTCCAAATGTAGTGCAGTATTCATTTGCACCAGCACTTAAGCAATCTAGCAAAGAACATGGGCTTCAATCTGCCTGCTCATGAGACTGTCTCTAATGGAGATATGAAAAGAAGTAAAACAGCCTAAAAAGCTGTGAAGCTGCCATGATGCCAAAAGCAGCCTCTCTTGAGCCAATTTGGTCTAGTGACTAGAGTACCAGACTCATATCTCATACTCTCAAAGTTTGATTCTGCCCTCCTCCACGAAGCCAGCTGGGTGACCTTGGGCTAGTCACAGCTCTCTTCTGAGCTCTCACAGCCCACCTATCTCACTTGCTGATAATCTATCCGGCCACTGGAGGTGATCTTGCACCTAGGTGAGTTAGTTTCAAACCATTTTTAATTATCATCAGCAAGATAATAATGATTCAGATAGAATTCTAGGGATTGATTTGGCCAGTGGCACACTTTGGAATTTTGTGATCGTAGAAATAAATTTGTTGGTGCAGCAAGTCAAAATAGGAAAATCTCCAGGCCACAACTGCACAACCATAGAGCTAATTAAGACTAATCTTGAATAAGGATCTCCAATTCTCCCAGCTCCATTTTCAGCAATTAACAACACAAGCCTTGAACCAAGCTCTAGTCCTCCCGACATATACAGAACAGCAAAAGCAATTATCCTTCTAACAGTGGGCCAATTAGATGACTATCAATTATTGGTAAACTATATGCATGCCATGATCCACAACGAAAGAGTGGTTACTATCGATGACATTTCGTCATGACATTTTGAAATTCACATAACCAGTGATTGGAGAGAAGTCAAAAAGGGAAAGGATGTCATCTTGCTACCACCTTTCCGACGGGAATGTTTGAGCTTAGCTTAGGTACTCCACTTCTTAATTCCTCCCACTCTTAAAAAATTCCATTTCCCCTTTTCGTCCCCTTTGAGTTCTGCTCACAACTCACACAACCAAAATTACATGCCTGTTAGATAGAGCTGTTCTGTTTCAGGAACAAAATTCAGTATAAGACCAATTTGTTTCAGAAATGAAATAATGCTTAACACAGGTAACAAATGTCAAAACAAGTTCTACAAACGTATGTGAACCCCTTTTTTCCTAGATATTTTTGCACAGCTGTATAACTACAATTACTTATTCTATTGTAGGCCTATCTATGCTCCCTTTGTCTGAACTCCCTTAAAACTTCTGAAAAGAATGTTTTTCACAATGAAAAATAGCCAAAAGGGCTTTCATTCATGAAAGTATGACAGGCATCTGAAAGTCTGCAGTATGTAGGAGTAATGTCCTGTTGTTCTGTTTTGCTTTTTGAAAAAGTTCTTTTTAACCCATTTCCCTACTAGGTCAAAGGAAGCATGACAAGAAAACAGTGGAAGTTAGCCATGAATGCTTAAACAAATGAGCACTCATTTAAACGGTTCAATGATAACTTTGGAGGAATTTGTGTAGGTTCTTTCACAGTGGGCAACCACACAGAGCTGGTAGCAATTTAATACTTTCATGTAACAAATTAAATATTTCATGTGATGAATTGCACTAATATTTTGTGCATTACAATATCAAGAGACATAGAATAAGATGGTGTGAGGGTAATGTAAGATCATTTGAACATATACAATGTTTGCGGACAGGGAATTTTAATATATAAACAACAAAATTTCTAGCATTTAGAACTATATCATCACTTTTAAAATTAATGTTTATCTAAAATTACCTTTTCATTAACACCCCCCCCCAAAAAAATGTTAATAGCCCTAATAACAGAAGTTGATATACCACACAGGAGCTTATGTGCCCAACACAGCAGAGGATGCTGCACAAATTAGTGATATTTCATCAGTTTCAAGGTGGTGTAAGCAGTGCCACCACACCAAGTGCCAAGCTCGAGGGAGGGGGCACCAGTCCATGCACAGTGGAGGTGGAACAGGAGAAAGTGCTGTTGGATTTCTCTTTGGAAAACCAAGAAACTCTTCACCCACCCGCTTAGTGCCCTTCTACCACATTTCTCTTCTTCCACAGCATCATAGGCTCAAGTGCACTTAGTCCAGCTGTGCATCCTAATCACTGTTTTGGGTGGTTCCACACCGGCCTTCCGAAATACGGATCTATTAGATCCATATTTCGGAAATCTGTGTCTGGAAACTAACACCCCTTCCGTCCGCACCCCCAAGGCCCTCCTCCCGGCATCCATGATTGGCTACTCTGGAGCCAGCCATGGTGAGCCGGGCGCCTCCGTTCTCTGGGCTCCCCCTCACCCCAAAAGCTGCAATCGCAGCTCCTGGAGCCGGGGGGGGGGAGCTTCACCCTACGCCCGCACTACCCACCCCAGGTTGGGCTCGCACAATCCCCTCCTTACCTGCAGGCAGCCAGGCCGATTCTGGCTGCTGGGTACCGGCGTGCTTTATGCGTGCGTGCAGCGCAGCGCAGCGCAGCGCAGCACGCCTCCCCATTGGCCAACCACGTGCGCCTGTGCAGAGGGCCTGCTGAAGCCAGGCACGTGGCTGGCCAATGTGGAGGCACGCTGTGCGCACACGCACGCCGGGCCTTGGCAGCCAGAATAGGCCTGGCTGCCTGCAGGTAAGGAGGGGAATGCAGCTCTCCCCATGCAAACCACACTAAATCTCTGCATTGGGAAACCACATCTTTTTCTCTCCACCCCTTCTCTCCTGATTAGAACGAGGGCAGGGAAATCCCACCCAGCACCCCTTCCCCAATCACAACTGCTGGACATTAAACAGTGATCAAACGTAAACTAGCTTCTTCTCTCTGCAATCTGATCACCAGGCAAACCTAAAAGAACTGATCTCCCCAGTAAGATGCAGTGATGAGGGGGTCATTTGGCCCTTGCTGTCCCACAAGCCTCTTCCTGTAACCCTTATTCCACCCCCGCTCCCCAATTGCAGAGAAGTACTTTGGTTGGCTTATTCCACCCCTGCTCCCCGACACGCAGCTTCTGACGTTTGCCAGCTAAAAAGCTGACAAAAGCCGCTACAATGTTTAGAGGCAGTTTTAACTTTGGTAAACTTCAGAAGCTGCTTGCCTGCCAGCTCAAAAGCTAACCAAAGCTGCTACAATGAGGGAGTTTAGCAGAGAAGTGCTTCTCTGCTAAACTGCCTCTAACTTCAGAAGCTGCTTGCCAGCAAACAGGGAGCAGGGGTGGAATAAGGGTTGCAGGAAGAGGCTCGTGGGACAACAAGGGCCAGATGACCCTCCTCATTGCTGCATTTTTACCTGTCAAACTGGGGCGATCAGTTATTTTATGCTGTTTAATCTTTAAAAATGGCCAGCAATCCCCAATGCACAGGACAGGAAAGGCGAGCATAGGACGTAAAACCCACCTGCTAATGATGTGAGCATCAATCTCCTCCCCTAATAACCCAGGAGTGTCCCCAAGCCTCTAAAACAGTGGTTCCCAAAGTTGTCTGGGCTATGACCCATCTAATATAAGTTTACCAACTCGGGACCAAAAGCAATTTAACCGTTACCAATATGAATAAAGGACTTTTCAAATAACAAAGTTTTAATACAATTTTTTCATTACTTAATTAAATAATTACATCAAAAAAGTTATTTCAAATACGGTTAAATTTCCTAGAGGTGGGTCCCGACCCACAGTTTGGGAAACCCTGCTCTAAAATAATCCGGGCTTGCCTCCTGAACTGCAGCAAGAACAGTTTGCAGGGGTGTTTTGTTTCACCATGGATTTGGGAGATTTGTTCCACATGCAGCCCGGTTTGGGGGCTTTGCATGGGGACGCTCCAAGTCGAATTCAGATTTGATTCGGACTATAGAGTGCATAGAGTCACCCCCTGGGTCCCATGATACAAGGCACAACTCCATGGCTCATTGGAAGATTTATTTGTTTTTGAAGTTCTTGGTCATCCTTTCTACCATCTTGAGAATTGAGAGATGCAGCCAGTTCTGTTTGTCATATAATTTCATAAATACCAAATTGGATGAGACATTTAAATATATATATATATCTGCCAAATCTAAATTATTAATGAGATTTTTTTTCCACCCCTTCCTGATGTTGGGCTTGACAAGCCAAAGAATTAAATGAAAAATTGACTTGGCACTGATTAAGAGTTACAAAAGACAAGGTTCTTGTTTTTTCTTTTTGTTCTTTAAGCGCAAAGGCAGTTAAGGGGAAAATGTTAGACTGAGTTTCATCCCTTTGAATTGATAACTGTAGGGGACAAATATTGATACTGCATTTTCCCCACCTTTTGCTAAAATGGATTTTCATTTTCTCTGTGGTTACATGGAATGTCTTCACAAATTATAATGTTTCTCCCAAATTTAATGGTAAAGGAAAACAACTTTAATCATTTGATTAGGAGAAGCATTACAGGAAACAATGGCATTAAACGTTTAATCATTTGCCTTTTCACAAACTAGGCTCCTACAGATTATATCCCAGAACAGGGGCCTACCGTCTGCAGGCTGCTAAGAGTAAGGGCAGGGTCTGCCATGGTCTGCTCTAGGGTGTGGATGGGATATAATCTGGAATAAGGCCCAATGCAGAAAGGGCCCTAAATAATTAGCCATTTACTCTGTGGAAAGGAACTTGTATTGGGGCAAATAGCTGCTGGAGTTGGGGCAACTCAAATAAGGAAAATGGCACAGTTAAAGAGTTAGGTGTTGCTTCCCCTAATCATTCTCAGAGCTCAGAGAATGGACTGAGTTCCACTGAGGTACTCTGGCTGCAGTGGGACATGGCAGAGGCTTCTGGTCTGCCAGACTGGAGGATCGGAAGCTTTGATATCCTTTCACAGCAGCTTCCGCCCACCAGCCAGGAAGCTCCATCATAGTGGTGGAGAAATTTTACTTTGTTAAATGCTTTGCTGCTGCTGCTGCTGCTGCTGCAGGCTGGAAAAATGTTGCACACAGGTAGCGAAGTGTAAGAGCCCATGGGGATGCGACACTTGAGACACCTTTAGGCTGCGTTCCCATACAAGATTAAGTGCAAATCCAGTCAGTTTTTGGATTGTCTGATCCCATTTAAATTTTTATTCCTGGAATTTACGAGGACTATATCACAAAAATCTGCAGAAAAAATGTCCTTGGAAAAAATGTTCTCGGTCCCGTTTTGGCGACTATCCTGCTACCAGACTATTCAGGGAGATCTGCCTTTAGGGCTGTCCTCAGGCAGAGTTCAGTGTTTTTAAATACTTTTGGTGAATGAATGGTCTTCAGAAAAATGGAGAGGATTTTTGTGGATGTTTACATGTTTAACAAAGCAGTGCTTCTGTGTCTGTATCTCTCCCCCCACATTCTAAGAGTGACAAAGCTGAACTCATTTGGGTGCCTCTTCTATGACTTGTTAAACCACTGCAAAAAGGTTGTGTACATGTATACATACATACAGTATATCAATACTGCTTCCTCACCCCACTCTCAAGTGTGACAAAACTGGGCCCGGTCTGCTGCCAATTTTGCAGTCACAAGTCCTTATGTGCTGGTCTTTTAAATAAAGCACCCCTCTCTTTCCTTCATAATTGTGAATATTAATTTTTTAAAAAGTGAAAAGTTATTGAGAAAATGATCCACAGTCCCACAGAGATATGCCCGCAATTACAGGGATCCAGTGCCACTCAGACTTACAGGCTGAAAACAAAACAAAAATCCTTCTAAAAGTGATAGTTTCAAACCACTTAGAAGAGGCTTGAGAAGAAACAATTTAAACACCGTTTGAAATAGACTGAAAGCACATTCTTCTGTGCATAATAAGAACTGTTTGCACAATAGCCTAACCTAAAGTGGGCTAAATAGGTCCTGGGAAAGGACAAGATTCAAATGCCTGCTCAGCTAGGAATGTACATGGATTATTCATCAGATTTGCAATTCATACAAATTCAAATGTTCACATTTCAATCAAATATTGGCTATATTCAAAGACTGACGTTCAAATGTGAAGTGAATGCTTTTGTGCATTTGGTTCTTTCTGTTCACATCTGCAGTGGATTCAGAGCAGATTCAAAACAGATTCTGAGGGGATTTGGAGGCGCAACTGGTGACAGGCTTTGAAGCGGATTCAAAAAGCATTCACAGTGGATATCTGAAGTGGCTCTATTCTCACAAATACGAATTTCCTTTGTATTCACTTTGCTTTGCTTTGCTTCAACACGAAGGGAACACAAAAAAAATTGTGTACATCCCTATGATCAGCCATGGAGATTTACAGGGGATACAAACTAGCTTCATTAGTAGTTAAGTGTGTCCCCAAATTGGCCCAGGTCAGCTGGGTCAGATCTGAAATAAACTGACCAGATGCTGGATCATATCAGATCTGAACCAAATCATATCCATTGGGTAACCTGACATTTCGGATCTAATTCCAGTTTAATTCGGTGTCTTTCCTCTCCCCCAATTCTTCTGTTTTGAAGAAACACTAAGAGAATGTCAGAGACGATTAACTTGATCATTCTCCATCTGACAGGCTATGGTTGTGCTAATGGCTGTTGCTTGGGGGAGTGATTTTACCTTCTTTCCCTCCCATCTCTGGACTGAAATGAGGAGGGAGAGGGGAACGGTGTTCAAGTTTGGTTTGGCGGCTCGATTAATTGTGTCGAATCACCAGCTCCTGTGAGTCAGTTGCCTGCAGTTTGGGATGGAGCCAAACCAAATAGTGTGGCTTGTGCATATTTTATAGGAGACCTTGGGCCTGTCACTGCTTCTTTGACTAACTGACTGTATGGGATTATTGTGAGGATAAAGGAGTACTTCCTCCCATATAGATCTGTCCATGTGCTAAGATCTGACAGTAAGGCCCTCTTGGAGGTCCCACCGTACTCAGTAGTGGATGTGTGGGTGTCAAAACATATGGGAGGGTATTCTCATCTGTAGTCCTGAAGTTATGGAACGGTTTGCTTTCTGAGATGTGTCAGGCACCCTCACTGTATGTGTTCAGACAACTGGCAAAGACCACACCTCTTTGCCTTTCTGTGACAATATCCCCTCCTCATACTGTTTTAACCATGCTTTTTATCTGATTTTATTGTGACCTTCAGTATAGGGTGGGATAAAATGTAAATAAATATACAAACAAACTGATTGAGAGAATGTCTGCAACCTTGAACTCAGAAAAAGAAGTGTTTGAAGGTATACAGATACAAAAAAAAGGAAAAATACAATTTTATCAGGTGTTGAAGAATCTCTTACAATCCCTTTTCAAAGATAGATGCATCTGGTATAGCATTGCAGTGGTGTTCATAAAGGTTCTATGCTGGACTACCAGGGCCTTCTTGCCCTCTGCTAAAACTGGCTCAAGATATTTTGTGTCTGGAAGCAGATGGGGATGTGACCTTGCCTCAGTTAATTTGCAAAACACCCAAGGCTAAACAAGTAATTTTTGCATCTATGTCATATAAGTGCTTCTCTTTGGGAGCAAAGTTATAATAATAGTTTTGAAAAAAAAAAAAAAAGCTAACCTTTCATGACACGCAGGCTGCGTCTTCACGGCTACCTTATCGCGTATTCAAAACGTTTTGAATCCTCGGAGTCCAGACGGCAGTTTGGCTTAACACGCTTTTTCCGTGTTAAACCACGCCAAACCGTTCTGAATCTCAATCCTGATTTCAACAGGTCTCACTCCGGATCTGCGCTCGATACGTGTTTAATTTTTTACTGTGTGGACAGTACTGTTTTCAGGGATGAGATTCCGTGTTCAGGGTGTCCCTCCCCCAATCGCACTGTATCCAATGGCTGTCTGTATTCTGGGCACGTCATGTTTAGGGTTTCCCTCCCACAAAAGCTTGCAATTTCAAAAATCCACCCTTCAGAGCAGCGCTACACTGTAGCGAATGATCCACCCCAAGCCAAGTGGACTGAAGCTGGATTAAAACCTTGGCTTGTGGTTACACTGAAGGTTTAATCCAGCTTCAGTCCACTTTCAGAGCTGTTGCGAATTTGCGCAATTGTGCTCTTGAGAAAAAAAAGGAGGGGAAGCAGCTTGGCCGAGGGTGGGGAGAGTGCCGCTCGTCCGGCTCCTGCTCCTGCTCCTGCTCCGGGGCGACTCCAGTCCGGGGCGAGCTAAGCCAGGCATGGAGGAAATGATGACCCTCCAGCACCCCAGCTTTTTCCTCCTCCTCCTCCTCTTCCTCTCCCCAGCAGGGCCCTTTCCGAGCAGCTAGGGGTGGCGGCGGCAGCGGCAGCGGGGGCAAGAACAGCCTGGTGAAGCCGTCCTACATCTGGCCCCTCCGTTCCTTTTTCTCCCCTTTCCATTCGCCCGGCGGATCCTCCATGCACCTTTTCTTTCCCTTTGGCACATTCAGTGGCTATTAAAAAAATAAAATAAATTCAAGACACGTGGAGAAAAGCTTCCCAAGGGATCCCTCCTCCCTGATTGATGCCTTAAAGGTTATCCTTTTAATTAAAAAAAGGGGTGATTGAGGGTCCCTTTGAGAATAAAGAGAAGCCCCTTTAGAGAGAGCGGGTAAGATTAGATAGAAACCTCTTCTCCCCTTTTGCCTCTCCGCACCCGGATGCAGGCAGAGACGACCAGCCCTGGCCTCTGCACCCAAGGATCGGGCCCCTTTCTTGCCCGCACACACACACACACATGCACACACACACACACACACACACCGATCTCCTTCCACCCCTCAGGAGACCAAAGTGAGGACAGGGGATGGATGGCCTCAAGGCTTCTCTCAGCACCCCACGTTTCCACCCTGCAAGCCTGAACTTCTTGGACCAGCCTTCACACAGCAGCGCTACAGTGTAGCAAGGGAACCACTTCACTCCTGATTAACAATGTTGCAGTTTTGCACAATTCTAACAGTTCAGACCTTTAGAAAGTGAAAGGGAGGAAAGCAGCTGAGGTTCTGTATGAATGTTTAAAGGAAAGGGGCTTTACTTGCTGCTGCTGCTGTGTGCCCTGAGCAATGGGGAAAAGAGGCGTGAGGCGAAGGAAAAGCCCCTCGGTCCCCTCCAGCCCAGCCTCTGGGCGCGAGGGAAACACGGGTGGGAAAGGGGGATCCAGACGTCTTCAGTGGGGGTGATGGTGGGGGGGGCTTGGAAGGAAGAGCACAAAGCTAGAAAAAAAGGGGGAGGGAAAGGTGGTGCAGAGAAAAGGAGGTGGAGAGCTGCACAGCGATGAGGGCAGGAGGAAGCAGACAGAATTTTAAAGAGTTTAGTGCACGATCTCTACAGCTGATCAGAACAAAGAGGTAAAAAAGGCATGGATGAGGCACAGGGAAGGGAGGGTGGGAGCAGGCAGGCTTTCATGGCAGCTATAAAATCAGACACTTTTGCTACATCCCCCCCCTCCACATCTCTTGTTAAATTTCCCTTCCGATACATCTGGTTCATTTTTCACCTCCTTCCCCGCCCCTTTCAACCATCCCAATCAGCCGGGGGAGGGGTCTGATCTCTGTCACTTTGAACTATGTGAGAGGGGCTGATCCTGGGAGGGAGGGAACACCAATCAGAGAGAGGGGGTGGGCACCATGACTGGCAATGGGCGGGGAGGACAGGACTGCCATGCGGACTCTGAGGATTGAATCTGAGATAAGGTTGCCATTGGGATGCCATTGGGATGCGGATGAACCGGATCAAGTTGAAAGCCATGGAGACAGTTTCAACCCGGTTCAATTATTTCAGTTTCAGGAAACTGATATAAGGCATCCCATGAAGACAGGGCCACAAACTCATTGCCTTGAGGCTGCCTTCTGACTTTACCTAATGGTTGCTTTCTTCTGCATATTCCGCCCTCCATTTCCTCAAATCTGCTTTCCAACTATTCTGTCACTAATGCTGCATTGAATGCCACAAAATTCAGAGCAGAAGTAAAGAAATACAATTAAAAAAACTTAGCATGAGAAAAGTAAGGCCTTGGCCCTTTTTTGCTCAATGCCTTTGCTCACAAATGTAGAAGACATAACACCAGCTTGTTTGTCTTGATTAAGCAGTTCTTCAGGTATGTTTAAGGTATTTTCAAATTTAACATTTACGCAGAATGATGAGAGGTCAAAGAATTTTGCAAATATTCTTTCCAGCTAAAGCAACTTTAGATTAATAACACTTTTAAAATTATGTGTGGCAGAATAGATATTTAGAAGATGGTAACATCCTCTGCTAACACAATGCTATCATGCTTACTTCCTTGGACTTACTAGTGGCAAAGATTACAAAGGTTAATTGTTGCTTGTTCATTTGTTTGAACTCAAGCAAACTATATCAAATGGCGCCTAATTATACTCATCGAAAACCATTATGGAAGGGAGCATATGCAATAGTTGCTTAGTGTAAACAAAGGCCCATATTCTATTACCACAGTAGGTGTAAACAGACAAGAAGCTGTTGCCGCTACTAATTAGTTTGGCATTTTATGCCTGCAACCTCTGAAGCAACTTGCAGGAAAATTTGTCTGGAGCCTAAGCACACAATTTACTGCATCTCCATCTGGTACATGCCCTCCCATTACCCAGAATGTTTGGCTGGTGGACTGAAGAACCCCATTTGATAGGAGGCCAAGTTGAAAGGCCTACTGGCGGCCAAACAATGGCCACCCTTCTACAAGTGGATTATTGTTGCCGAACAATCAAGCTTTCTGGCTTATTTGAATGTCAACAATTCAGAAAAGTTGATGTTTTGGAGCCATCAAATAAAATGTTTTTTGTGAAACAGTTTATTATTTCAGTGGTAATTATTTGAATCATTCATGGCAAAGGATGTTTACTAATGAGAGCCTGGTGGCTGCAAATTCCATGGAGACTGAGTGCTCTTTGTACTGACAAAAAAGCCCAAACCGCAAGAGAGCAACTGACTGGACAAATCATTCATCTATGCAAATGCCAGCTGAAATGGTCAGATGCATTTATTACCCTCCTCATTATAGTAAACAAGGCAAGAATCGTGACTGGCAGTTATCAAGTTGCCCTGAAGTATGATTTGTTCTCCTACTACTATTTAAATGAGAGGGAAAAAGGCAGGCCACCAGGGACTTTGTCAGTGTATAAAAGAGTAAATGTCACATAGCCCAGTGCTTAAAGACTCTTGATTGACAAATGTTTTATTTGACATATCAAACAATGGTGGTTTTCATATCAAATAGCCCACATTTGTGAGCCAAAACTTAACCCCTTGAAGTGGCACACAGTTTTATAATATGGCCTAAAAGGAAGTTACACTCAGAATAAACCCAAAGAATTGTGCTTCTGAAGAACTAAAAATATTCTCTTCAGAAGGTGACAGGAATGACAAAATGTTTTATCACTGCACGCACATGCACGCACGCACACACACACAAATCTCACAAACTATAGTGTAAAAAAGCAGTTCTTATCGGTGGCTTTGAATGACCTACTTGCATTTGGTAGCTGTGATGCAGCTGTTAAATATGGTGTGAGTTAACTAGGAAAGGTTTTTTTGTTTTGGTTTTATAATGTACAATATTGCTACTTAGTATTATCATTAAATTCTGATGCAATTCACTCTACCTCAATGGAAAGGTAAAAGTGCTTCTTTCAGGAAGACAAAGGTTAAAAAATAGGAATTTGCAGCACTCTCCTATAAACCTTAATTTATGTAACCTTACATGCTTTGGCCTATAGGACATTCTGTAAAAGCCAAGTTAAAGCTGGTACAAAAATGGATGTGCAAATCCAGCTCTACCAATCTGCTAGAGAAGGGCTGGATCTAAGGAAGTCAGAAAGTCTATTTAATGCAAACAGTGGTGCCTACTGCACTTAAAGAAACAGTAATAAGATCTTCATTAAAACATTCTCGTGTACCTGCTCTTGAGGCTTTTCAGACTTACTGTCTTTACTCAGGGGAGCTTAGAAGCCAGGGTCCCTCTAGCACATACCAAGTGCCAACAACCTCTCCAAAACCCAAATTACAAGCTTACGAAAGCACCAGTTATTCACCCAAATTCCTCTGCCAAACTCCTGTTACCTTTCCTTTGGTTTGGTCTCAGGAGTGTAACCTTCTTCCACTTGACTAAAATATGCCACAACCTCTTCTCTCTATTAGTCTGGCACCTCTCCATGGTCTCTTTTTGATTCTCTCTTGGATTGGATGTTTAAAATGTGGGTTGTAATTCGAAATAAATCGTCCCCATGTGGTTTGGGGCAATGCGGATTTAAAACGTACTTTACTTTCCCCATGCAAGCCACTTTTTGTGAGCCCACATCTTTTCCTCCCCCCTGCCCACTGCAGCGATGACACAACACAACACTGATCATCCACAACACAACACTGATCATCCCTTTACTTGGCTGCAAAGAGTTAAAAGCATAACTGAAAGCAGCTAGCTCTTTCCCGAACTAGCTCTTTCCAAAAATGAAAGCAGCTCAACTCCCTGCAGCTGCCTGTGCACAGAACCTGTCCAGCGAACTCTCTCTTTCTTTCACATTATTGGGAGGGGAAGAGGAATTCTGTGCATGCTATCAGGGGTAAGTGATGCTAATTATCTTAACAATGGAGGGGGAAACATCTATTTTAAGAAGAAAGAGATCTGAGAGCAATTTGCTTTTAGTTATGCTTGTAACATTGGTTATGTTTTTAACTCTTGGCAGCCAAGGAAAGGAATGTTTCACACATACAGGTAATGAGCGAGAAAGATTAATGTAGCCGGAAAGACACTTTAAAGAAATCCGTGTGCGTCTCCACGCTCCCAGGATAATCTGTGATTTCCCCCAACATCGGATATAGTACTGTTTGAAAGGGAGGGGGTTCTGCTGCAGATTTTCCTCCTTTGCGCCTGATGTAGCCCGGAGTAAAGCTGTGCATGGAGACACTCTGAGGCAAAACAAGATTAAATCCAGAGTATTTTCGGCATGCAGACGCACCCTTAGATGCTACTAGGCCCCCCTTTTTAAATACTGATCAAGACAAACAAGACTAAATCTCTAAAATTCTATGACTGTGGAAAGCACCAAATTCAGCTGAATGGAGTAGAAATCCATCAACCTCTCCAAGATATCTTTCTTAAGTGCAAGTACATCTGATGAAGTAGACTTGTATATGATAGCTCATGCCATAACTTCTTCTGTCTGTTAGTCTTTAAGATTCTACTAGGCCCCCCTTTTATATACAAGACTGTTTATTTTTTAAATACACCAAAAAGTGCAGTATTACATGCTTATTAATGTAGAAGCTGTATACTTTTCTATGAGTAATGCACTGAAATAAGAATAAATTTGATAAGACACTATTATAATTTCATTTTCTTCTCATCTTTGATACCTGCACCAGTCCCTCTATATCTGCTAAAAGAAAGAAAGTCATATTTGAAACTAGAAATCTGCAATCTACAATCCTGGACAACTAGCATTTACATATTAGTGTAATGTGGCACAATTGTGATATATTGCCACATATATGTATATTTCTATGTATTTGAACTTTTATGATATTTATATTTTAATAGTTTGGAAATACAAGAGGAAATATATATCTTATAACACTTAAAGATATATATTAAGAAACATATATTGTACATTTTAAAAATACAATATACGACATGTTAACTTTTTCTGTATGTTCAAAAATTATTATAATAAAAAATACTAATTTTGCACTTTGAAAATTGTTCCAGAAATTGTGCTTTTGACCACTAAGAAGTCAAAGGTGAACAAAAATCTGATATGTATTTCTTAAAATTCTTATCATTATCATTACTTATAAACTTTTTTCAGGCAGATTAGGTTTTGAGGCAGTTACCTACCCAAGATCCTTTTGATCAGAGGTGTCAAACTCAATTTTGCAGAGGGCCGGATTAAAAAAAAAAAGTACTGTCAGGGGCAGGGGGCGTGACCGGGGGCGTGGCTAGGGCACAGAGGAGGGGCTGGGGGCGTGGCTAGGGCACAGAGGAGGGGCTGGCTATCCATGACGGCGCCTGCGCACTCAGGCAGTGGAGGCTCCCGCCTCGCCTCGCCTCCTTCGCGCCCAAGGAGGACAGCGGTGGCGGGCGGCGGCCAGCGGCAGGCAGCGGCTGGGGGCTGTATTAATACAGTCCGCGGGCCGCATCCGGCCCGCGGGCCGTATCTTTGACATGCCTTCTTTTGATAGTTCCAAGACTAAAGAGAAATTATTTGGACCAGCGCTAGCACTAGTGTTAACTTTCCATATACATAACTCAGTGAAGAAAGCAAAGGAAGAAGAGTTAGTTTTTCTACCCATTTAAAGGGACTCAAAGCAGCTGACAAAGCTTTCTGTTCTCCCCACAACAGAACCCTCTGTGAGGTAGGTGGGGCTGTGAGAGCTCAGAAGAGAGCTGTGAAGAGCCCAAGGTCACCCAGCTGGCCTCATGGGGGAGGGCAGAATCAAAACCAGTATTCCCAGATAAGAGTCTGGCTCCCTAACCACTAGACCAAACTGGCTCAGGAAGAGTTCTCTTCATGCGAATTCTGACTTTTATTCTGAATAAATTCTTTTCTGTCAAGACAATTGAACAGATTTGAACATCTAAATTTACATACCTATTTATTTTTATGGTAGAAGATATTTGTCCTAATTGTACATTAATTCCTAGGATGAATAATTGAGGAATGAGATGCACTACCTCAAAAGAAAAACCTTTAAATCTTGTTTAGTACTCAAGTAACAAGTTCTAAGCCATGAGTTAATCAAGAAAACTATACATAGGTCTTCATTAGCATACCAGGAATCAATTCACAAATGATAAAATCACTGAACATGCAGACTTAATGGTGCATAATTCAATCATGCTTAACTCATTCAAAGCACATCAGTATCTCCAGGTTTCATAGAAATGATAATTTTGCAGATAGGATGTAACAACCATCTACCTCAGGGAGAACACTCAACAGTTACATTTTGAAAATATTTGTTTTATTTATTTATTTTAGGATATGGACAGAATGAGGAAGGAAATATGAAACCAAACTTCAGTCTTTCATTCAGGGCATTCCTGTATATGCTTAAAAGGAGGATTTTTAAATGCCAACCATAGTTTAGGGGCTTTCACTTTCCCACAATTTGGAATAGAATTTTAGCCAAACCAATCTGCAGGTCTGGGATTTTGCAAAGTGGATTTGTGAGGACATTTTTAAAAAGAGTTTTCCAATTGCTTTGGATACTGATGTGTTTTGCAACTCAAATTGATGCCTTTTTTGCATCAGGTTTTCCTTTTTTAAAAAACAATAATCCTAAAATGTACATGGGCACATAGCCAATCTTTCTTTACTATCGTTGATGGTTCTGTACAAATATATTTCATTCACATCCTATTTGCAAGAACTCAAAATAAGCCCATCCCATTATTTCCTATGTACAAAGCATTAAAAATATAATTAAAAGTGAGCTAAGCCCCCAGCAAATGGTAACAGTGGTTCCTTGGCTGATATGTAAAGAGTTTTTGAAAATTCTTGAAAAATCCTTAAAAATCAACCAATTTTCCTATTACTTTGCAATCTGGATGGTAGTTTGGAAGCATTGCTCCCACTAACCAAGCTATTTTGGAGATCCTAGCTCATGTACAAATTGAACAAGTTTCAACAATATAGCATCCAAAATACTTTCAAATTTAAAACAAGACTCAAATTGAAACGGTGGTTTGCTTTCAATTATAAACAATTAGAATGCCCTGTTTCATGCTCAAAAATGTTTCATAATAGGAGACTGGAGGGATGTAGCACCTCCTCATCACTTGCTCTTCTGAAGACAATAAAAACCATCTAAGGGCAGATTCCCACTAGGCAAATTAATACGGTTTTAAATGAGGGTTTTTAAAACCAGCAGTGAGGCCTGTTTTTGTGTGTTCCCACTGCTAGTTTATCATGCAGGCTCACTCTCTATTCTTCAGTGCCTGGCACAGGAGGAACCCCCTCCCCCCTCCCTTAGCAGAACTCCCTCTCCATGCAGTCAGCAATTGGACAACGTCATACCCTGACTTCATCAGGCCAGGAAATTCAAACCGCACCCTCTATATAAACCTGCTCCCCGAGACCATGGAGTCCTTTGGCAGCAACTTTTGTTCACTGCTTGTCCCCCTCCCGCCCCCTGTACCATAGCTTCTTTCTCATGTTAACAAGGCAGTAGAAGATTAAAGATCATTTCCCCTTCTTATATTGTTTTGTGTGAGATTGATAGATCAGAGCAGTGTGAAATGGCAGGAGTGAGGCAAAAGGGGGAGCAGGCAGGCTTTTACACAAGAGCTGGCAACTTGTGTCTTTCCCGGTCGCTGACCTTTTTGTAAAATCAGATACTTCAATCCTTGATACATCTTGTTCTTGATACATGTATCTCTTCTTAGCTACTGCAGGCTCTTCATTCTTCATCTCCCTTGCAGCGAGGGTGATCTTCTTAGCATGTAATGGCAGACAGCCCGGGAAGAGGAGGCTAGGCAGGAGAAATCACAGCTTCTCATTGGGTCAGGGGAAACTCAGAAGAACACCCCTAAAGCATGGTTCCCTCCCTCCCCAAAAGCTTGCATTCCCATTTGCTAAATAAAGTGAAGTATTTCTAAATCCAGCAGCAAGACCTCTTTTGATCCAAATATAGATAATCTGCATTTCAGGACTTTTAATCCTCAGAAATGGCTGATTCTTTGAAAACTTTGAGAACAGTGAGCGCTCAAAACAGTCGCAAAGCTTTCTAAATCTTGAATGGGAATGTACCCTAAGTGCTTTATTTTCTTAGGTAAGATCAGATAAGTAATCCCCCCTTCCTCTCAAGATCTTCTTCAAGATCTGGTGGCAGTTTAAAGCCACAAGACAGCCAGAAAGTTTAATACTAAGAAGAACTGTTAGTCTGATGATGCAGGAATCTCAACCAACAAAATGGTGGCAAGCAAAACTAAAAACCATCAAAATGATAGACGACCTCCAGGTGACATGAACTATTCAAACTCTATAGAGGAAAAAATGAAACCTTAACATTGCTTACTTCTTCTAGTTTGGAAAGAATAATTTAAAACAGTTCAGTCAGACACTGCAGCTATGAAATAATTAATGAGCAGTTTCACAGATAGCTTGAAGGAAACTCAGCAAATGGCCTCAGAGGTGATGAATACAACAGTAAATAATGTCCATAAAATAAAGGTGCTGCAAATGGGAGTTTCAACCCTCTCAGAACAACTTAAAGATTTGGTGGACAGCAGATACATGACTTTATTTTTGGTGAAATGGCTACCTGACCTTCTTTAGCTGTCAATAACAGAACAGGCTATTTCTAGAGTTCACAGACGCCTTGCACCAACACCCCGTGATATGGTTATAGCATCTGAAAGTTATTTGCTGAAAACAAAAATACTTCATGCTTTCTGAGCTCAAAGAGACCTAATTTATGAAGATAAAAAGACAATAACATAATAAGCACTTGAAAGACTAAAATGTCTATTATTTCATCATGGAAATTACATACATGAGGCCAGTTCACACTTGATCTTTTAGTTTGCAGTTAGTTAACATCTGGGCAGGTGCACCTGCACTTGCAGGGGATATTTACAAGCTACAAATGCCTCCTGCCTGCCTAGATGTTAACTACTGCAAACTAGCTGTGGTGTACCACAAGCAACCTAACTCTCCCCAGTCCTGACACAAATGCGTCCAGGCAGCGAGCACTCGCATCTTTTCCAGTATGAGGGGGTCATCTGAGATATTGTGCAAGCACACTGGCACCTCAGATGACTCCTGACATGGCTGGATGTGTGCGGAGCATCATTGTCGCAATAGCGACAGTCAATAAAAATAGTGGTGCCCTGCGGATGATCGGACACACCCGCGGAATATGCTATTGGGTATTAGCATTCCCTAGTGCAAATGCTGCTACACATTAGTCTCTTATGCACTCTTCCCATCCAGCAGACAAGAAGGCAAGTGCAGAAACACCCATGGTTTGATTGTAACATAGTTTGATAGTGCATTACAGCAAACGTCCAGCTCATTATATAAGGCTACCTTTGACACATTGCTATCTGTTATTAAGGTCATGAGGACTATGGAGGGAGGCAAGGAGGCTGTCTTTGACTTTCCTTTCCTAACTGCCCTCACAAAAGTGTTTCATAGGCCACTGTTACTGTGATTTTAGGGAGTAGCCTATGGCCCAGTGGTGAAGCAAACTGACTGGAAAGCAGAGGGCTGCCATTTCAATCCTGAGCCTCTCCCTGGAAGTAGACAATGGCAAACCATTTATGTATCTCTGCCAAGAGAACTGCATAGAGGTGCCTATGTTAGACATGATTCAGTGGTACTCAACAATAACAACAAGAACTGTGATTTTGAAGGTGCTGTTCTGGTATTGCTACATCTGAACTCCCGTTTAAAAATAAATGCCATACATACAGCTTCCTCATCCCTAAGCTTCAACGAAGGAAGAGTGCTAAAAAGCTTTCTGCAGTGCCAATATAAAATGTGAGTATAATATTCTATTTATATTCTGTCCTAGTCTTTACCACAGGCTAAAATCAGCAACTTGTTTTGCTGGCTCCTAATGTTTCTGGTAAAAAAGGTTCACAGTTTTATGCCAACTACACGATCTGACTTGTGAAGTGTTCCCCTTTGTACTGCAGAGGGCATAACTAGATGGGACATTGACTAAAATGCTGCATTCAGTTACTGGAAATATTTAAGCGGCTGTGTAGCACTCAGAAGAGAGCTCTTTAGGCAGTGTGCAGCACTCAAGAGAGTTTTATCTGGTTTTAGAAAGGTATTTATAAAGTGGAGGGCTTATAAAGGTAGATCGAGGACTCCTCCTTGATCGTATGGCACAGCAGCTCTTGCAGGGTCTTGATTCCTGTTATCACTGATCATTGTCTACACACTGCCAGTTTTTTCAACTTTTCTTGTGAGTTGCTTATAACAATATAACTCATTTCTTTGGATGATTCTACACCGGCTGTTACATCAGTTCGGAATGGCAAGCACACTACAAGCCTTCTTTCTGCATGCTGGTGTGATTTAAGGCCAACCCTGCCTAGGATTTCCCTTAGACTGCACAAGAGGGGGGGGCAGATGTGGATCTGGCCAAGATGGCATTGAGGAAAGACATCTGCAGAAAGTACCCATGATTCTAATGTGTGAGTACAGTTACCAAAGACTCTACCCTTCTCTGTAGGTCACTAAACACTTTCAAGGTGGGAACCTGTTCCTCCAGACACTACTGATCTGGCTCATATCTTCCCATGGCTGTGAAGCTTGCCCAAGCTTTGCAGCCCCTCTCCCCAAACAGTTTATGCAATGTATTCATTTAAATCTTTCCAAGAGGGACGCCTGCATCCATTACAGACAGGAGCCACCATGAGATCCCAACCATGCTGCCCATAGGAGACGCACACAGCTCAGCCCAGCCCCACCATGCAGAAGGTGGCACGAAGCTCCCATCCCCTCCAGGGCTGAGGAGCCACCATGGAGCAGTTGGGTGCCACTCCTACCCCCAGTCTTAGCAGTGCCACTTTTGTAGTGCCACTTTTGTGCCTGCCCGACAAAGCCCTGGCAAAGAGGGACCCGAAGAGCAGTCCTTGGAAGGGGTTCAAGGAGGATGAACCCATTAACCATGGCAGCATAAATATTGGGGGGGGGGTTGTGCATCCTTTCAATCATGCTTGACAGCAGCCCCCCCCCCCAGCTTGAATACATGGTTTCTCTGCACTAGGGGCAAGGATCAGTAGTGCTGCCCATGCACAACCCCCACAGCCCTGCCAAGCCAAATCCCCCCTTTCCACTACAAGGATCAACAGCCGCCATGGGACCGCAAAGAACTCTCTGCCATACATCAGATGCCCCTATGCCTGCCTCTGCCATGGGATAGGGAGAACCAGAAGATCCTGGCCTGCCTTGGGATGGGGGCACGAGGAAATCCCCTGCCGCACCACACCTGTGCTCTGGCTGCATTGCCCCCCCCCAAATGGGGCCCACCAGGAGATTCCAGATGTGTTGCCCGCTGCCCAGCTTCCTGCCGCACATGGTTTTGCATGCTGGCAATTTTATGAAGTAAAAGATCTGTGATTTCTCTAGCTTGATAGCATTGTCAGCAAATAGCTATGCAGTGAATGTTTTGATGGTACTTTGGAGGAGCACCTTATCTAAAAATCGTATTTATCCCTTTCGCTCTGTGCCATGGTAGTGCAAAAAAGCAACTGACCTTTTTTTGTACTTAGTGAAGTCCAACTATCTGTCCAATAAATTAAAACACCTAAAGATACGTATTACTGCTACCTGGTAAGGTTTGACATTAACACATAAATTAACACATGGGTGAGGGCCTTCTCTGCTGTGGCACCTCACTTATAGGATGCCCTTCCCTTAGAAGCCTGTTTAGCACCAACTCTTCTTTTAGGCACCAGGTAAAGACCTGGCTTTTTATTAAAGACTTTGGGCACTGATTCACTGAAGCACTATTTTAATTTTTAAGTTAACTAATTATGCTGTTTAATCCTGTTGAATAGGGCATGTATTTAATGTTTTGCTGTATATGGGCTTTTATTGTAAGCTACCCAGAGATCTTAGAATATGTGGCAGGATATAAATATTCTAAATAAATAAATAAATTTATATATAAACACTCCCCATAGCTTTGCTACCCGTAACTGAGCTAGCAATAGGCAAAGTTAATTGATAATAAAGTACTACAACGAGAAGAAACAAAAAGCCCTGGGAAGAAAGATTACACAACACTATGCTATTTCTGTGCCTGTTACTGAAGAGTCCCGCCCACCTCGTCTTTTAGCCTATCCCCTAACAGAGACATGCAGTTTTGTAGACTGTTTCGCCAGATGGAGTGTCAGTCATTCCTGGGCTTCCTTCAAGGACTTGCCGAAGCTCGAGTCAATCTGAATCCTCCGGGTCTTTCATAGGCTGGAGACCGTCGGCTTCCTTCCTGCAGCCTGGCGGCGGGGGTAGGTGGGTGGGAGAAATCGCTTGGTGAGCAGACTGACAGTTCAACTTGACTAATCAGCGGGCACGTTGACATGGTTCCCACCTCCTTGCGTGCCCACAACCTGTGAAGAGAGGCTGTTTGGATTGACAACCTCGGCGACGAATCCGGCGTGAGATTCTCCTACGCGCAGCCGGAGCGGGTCGAGTTGTTGTTGTCGGGCGAGTTAGCCCCCCCCCGCCGGCAGAAGATTCCCGCGCGGGACGCCTCCGGGGACCGGGGAGAGCAAGTGGGCAGCGCGGGGGCGGCTGCCCTGCACGAAGGGGCCCCGCTAGCGCTGCTCCCCTTGCTGCGCTGCCCGCCGGAGGGTGAGCCCAGGGGAGGGGGCGGCTCCGACTGCCCTGCTAGTGTCAAAGTAAATGACGGCTTGCATAACTTTTGGCTCTTCCTTTCCTCGGGCGGCGGCGCTGGGAGGGCGAAGGAGTGGGGAGTCGGGACTGCGGCTGGGGCTGCAGTTGGGGCTCACCCAGGACGAGGGGCGGGAGGGGGGAGGATTTCATTCCGCTTCTCCAGGCCTCACCTTTTCCTCTCTGTCTCTCTGAGTGGGGCGAACAGGCAGGGGACGCCTGCTCGGCTGTGCTTTGCTGCTGCTGCCTTGCATGGCGAGCCAGGTCCTTCGCAGAGTAAAAAGTGGAGGTGTCCGGGCTGGCAAGGCGAACTGGGCAGCGCTCCCAGGCGCCAGCACCTTGCAGCTTTGCTAGGCTTCCTCATTCCTGAGCCACTTTGGTCTTGTGGTCGAGGAGCCGGACCCTTATCTGGGAATACCAGGTTTGATTCCGCACTCCTCCATGAAGCCAGCTGGGTGACCTTGGGCTGGTCACAGCTCTCTTCTGAGCTCTCACAGCCCCACCTACCTCACAGGGGTGTCTCTTGTGGGGAGAAGAACAGAAGGTTGTTCAGCCGCTTTGAGTCCCCTTAAATGGGTGAGAAAAGCGGGATAGAAAAGCCAGCGTGGTAGCATCCAGAGTTTGGTTTTTCCTCCTTTAAAACATTTCCCTACCGACCCTCATCTTAGACATTTCTGGGGCTGTTCGGAGAGGATCACAAGACAAACAGGAAAACATTAAACTGTATGTGAACTCCTGAAGGCAGGAGTAACCTGTGGGTAGAGGAGGATTGCCTTCATACCTCAGTGTTAATCCAGCTTCAGTTCAGCTTCACAGCGAGAGAGTGCACTAGCAAAATTTCCTGGTGGATTTCCTGAGTTAGATACTCCCCCCCCAAAAAAACAGCTTGTCTCTTTGCTGATAGGTCTTTCACTCTGAAAGTGGACTGAAGCTGGATTAAAATTTAGGTGCGAATGCAAAGACAAAGGCATCCTTATATCAGGTCAGTTGGCTATAGCATCAGTGTGATATTATTTTGCGACAATGCAGGAGTGGCTTGTCATTGCCCTCATCAGGGAGTTCCTGGTGATTGAACCTAGGGCAGTTGAATAGAGAACAGATGCTCTGCTACTGAACTATGGTCTCGTGTGCACAGGACTGCAGCCTTTTAAAGCTCCACCTACTATTAGTTCTGCTGGTTGTCACCCCTGATTCCACAGATTGTTAGTTGTCCTTGGTACTTTCTCTGTGTCGCAAGCAGTTGAATCCAGTAGCAGCTGTAGCTTGGAAACATGTAAGGGTCAGCAAGCCAGCTGTGATAGCACTTCAATGACACGTGTTTTGATGATGGTGTGGTAGGTGGAGAAATAGTGCAGACAAGGTACACCACATTCTTGAGAGATGAAACCTCACAGGGGCTGCCTGCTCTTCCAGCCCCATTGAGCCCTTCAGGTTCTAGTCAGTATTAAATCAATGTTGGCATTCTTGGTATCTGTCTGCTTCTACCATAAATCCTAGTTCTCAGTAATCACACCTGCGTCCTGTAGTGGCTGTCTGTCCTCTCCATCAGACATTGCTTACTATACCAGAATGGAGAATTGTGTGCTAAATTGGCAATGTTAGGAGTGACTACTGTATCTTGAGAGGGGTAGTCAGTTTGCTTGTGTTCAGAGTTACGGCCATATTTTAGAGCACTTTATAGATTGAGAAGCTCAGTTTCTTGTTGCTGATTTCCCTCCCCCTTATAAAATCAGTAATGATGTAGCTTTTCCGTGGTTTGTCTCTCTTGCTGCTCTGCCCCTTTGTCAGTGTAAACAAGTGTTGCCCTCCCTACATAATTGACTGGTTTGTAGATGGGAAGAGAGAGCTGCGTGTTCAACCTCACCATCTTTTTCTTGCAAATGGTCATGAAGTGCAATAATCTAAGGCTGCACCCTTCCTTATCTAGGGCTGTTTTTCCACTGTCACTAGAAGTACCCATTAAGTACCCATTAATGGGTACTTCTAGTGACAGTGGAAAAACACCCGAGTTGCCCACTTACAAATGGGGTTTTCACACCTTCCCTTCAGGTGATTAATGTTCATATCCTAAACAATCCTAATTTGCAACAATCCTAATTTACAGTCAGCTAGTCATCTCTGCTCAAATGTATATATACACAGTTGTTTTCAAATCACAAATTTGCAAAGCTTTATCCTGATTCTATACTTGTAGCCATTGTGGTCATTACAGTATTTGTTTTTCAAACAGTTGAACCATGTATAGTAGTGTGTCTCTGTGTGTTTAAATCAAAGAAGTGTCCTTTGATTGAGAGGATTCTAAGGGTTGCAGGTTTTTTAAATTATTGTTGATGATGGTGTGTTTAAGAAACCTAACACATAGCCTTTAGAAAGTTTTTTTAAAAAAACCTTACCCACAAGGATTGAATTTTTGTAGGAGTCACAGGATAGAGAATAAGAAAGAAAAGTGGAATAGAGGCCTGTGGATGAAGTACAGTATTGGTGGTAGTGACTTGAACCCTGGACAGGAGTATTTTGTTTAGTGTCTGTCTCTGTGTGGGTGTGCACATGTGTGTGAGAGAATCACAGCAACTCCTTTGTTCTGAGTCTTGTTCCATTTGGCAAAAAAACGTAACCATACAAAAAAAAGATATCTGGGACATTTTTTCCTAGTTTATATGCTAGGATCTACTCAAACACCTCATGCCAAAGCAACTAAACTGACTCTTTGAACTTCTGTGACCTTTAAAATGTTGAAGACATGGAGATAACAAAATGCTGGCCTCATTTCATTGTCTACAGAGGAAATTTCTGGGCTCATATTTGAATGCCAAAGCCAGGAATTCATTTTCTACTGCTGCTTGAAATAATGCATAGTTCTTCTCCCTTTGCTGTTTTATTCTTACTACTCCTGTGCTGCTGAAAGGAACTTGTTGTTCTCACTCACAGCTATGTTTAAATCCTTCATTTTTCTGTTATTTCCTGTGAGTTGCTCTCACTTCTGCCTCTGACCTGTATTTGGAAGGAAAACAAACTTCTGATATTTCTGTTTTGGAATTGCAGAAGGTTAATATGACTTTATTTATATCACAGGCATTTTTGCAAGAGGAAATCAAGAAATGCATATGTCAGTTTCCTAAATCTACATGTACTGTTTCTTTGTAACCTTTATTTGATGATCAAACTTTTTGCTTTAGCAGTTCCTCTTAGTTAAATTTCTCTAAATTGATAACTGTTAGAGAAAAATGTTACCTTCGGACTTACTGTATGTGAGATCACTGTGGCACCATTTTTGTTCACATTGAGCAGTTTAATACCATAGAATAGTTTGTGTGGAAATTTAAAGGATAGTCTCTGAGCTCCATTATACATGCCACAAACATTGTTGGAAGGATGTACATACACATAGGTGGTGCTAACATGGAAAGGAATGCAGGAGTAAGATTGTTCCTACGTCTGTGCCTGGTGTCCTCAAACGCTGTTTTTGGTCTTTGTCATGGCATTCATGGATGTAGCATTCAGATTAAACCATTTGGATGTAGCAGTCTTGCACGTAAACTCAGATTAAGCTGTTTATTAAAATGTCCATCTCTAGTTTTATAGTACTTGTCATAATTTTGTAAATGCCTTGAACTGAGACTTCCAAGTGTGGCTTTAACCATAAGTAGTAGGATACAGGTTAGACAACCTCATTTCTGTTTGAACTTTACTCTGTAAAAGGTCTATATGCCAGCCTGGATTTGGACTAGAACAGAAACTGAGTAGGCTATATGCTGCTTTTGTAATTAGACAGTGGATTGATGTTGCTACAGGATCAGAAGATCTTAACCACTGGGTGAGGTGAATTAGAAAAGCCAGCAAATATGAGTCATTATGCAAATTGCAGTATTGTAGATAGATATTTTGCTTTTTTTTCTGTGATGTTTTAAGCCTGTTTTATCTTGCTCTAAGTACAAATAATAAATTGTTTCCAAAGTGAACAAGATCTTTTTGCAAACTATAAACACTTCTTTCAAGCATCTTGTGTTTTGGTTTTTTATAAGGCTTGACTTTTGGGAATGCAGCAAAACAGTTGTTTATCACTTGAATATGATGAGTTGAGGTTTGAATGCAGGGAAGCAGGACACCTGTGAAAGCAGTCAAGTAAGAGGAAAGTATCACTATGATGGCATGAAAACATAATTTTAGCAGTTGTGTTTAAAATGAATAGAATAAAGAATAAGAAATTGAAGTTGTGCCAGTGAGAAGATGGTAGGTTTGTTAGGAAGAGTTCCTTATAGATAGAATAGGTAAGAATATTTTAAACTCTTATAATGAATAAATATAAGTGCCCGAGAATAAAGATAAGAATTTCGATTGTTCCATTAAAACAATGAGGGGAATCAGTGTGGAAAATACGATATGCAAGGTAAAATTTTATTATTGGAGGAATATCTGTTGATTGATCTTGAAAGTGTGTGGTCTGGTATTACGTCTCTAATTTACACCATACCACTTATGCTTAAAATTATTTTAAAATAAAGAGAAAAAGGGAAGTTTTTTTTTAAGCTCGTGGAATTAAAAGTTTCAGCATCATTTTCAAGTTAGAGTCAAGAGTCAAGTTCAGCATCCTTTAAAAAAAACACAAGCCATGACCCCTGTAGGCTTGTTTATTCTGATGTTCTGAACTGCAGTATTTTCAAACATTTGTTAGTCCTCTCTTGACAGTATTTTATGGAATCACCTTAACTATCTGATGGATGGTGATTCTGTTGTTGCCCTATGTCAGTAAAAATAAAAGTTCAGCAGGAAAAGCATACTTTTCCTTACTAAGTTGAGGGAGATAGAAAAGATGCTCTTTTGTTCAAGCTTCTATCATTTCAGCCTGAAATTGTTGACTTTGGGCTACTGCACTATCATCTTTGGTCACATCACTGAAACCTGAAATTTGGAGGATTGTTATGAGGTGTACATTTGTAGTAAGCCTGGGATTGGGATTTTTCCCACTCAAGAATCAGTTTTGAACACACTCAGACTATGTCCCCATGCTGGCCATCTGGCACACTTTGGGCACTGTTTGTGCACACCTCCGCTCCCCTGGAGACCGTAAGAACAGCCGTAAACTGAAAATCAAGCCCTTATTTATGATCGCCTTGCAGATCAGGGAAACGGGGGTTGCAAATGGAACAGAAATCAAGCCATTATGCAGCCTGCCTTGGCATTCTTGAAACGGGGTTGGAATTACCTCCGTGGAAATGGCAGAAAATTTAAAAAGGAAGCCGTTTGCCAGCCTGCCTTTGCGAATGGCATTTTTAAAAGTCAGTAGCCGCGATCTTCAATGGACAGGGCAAGGACAGCAAGCACACGGCTCCTCCCAGTGACATGAGTGCAGATTTCCTCCCCGTTAGCCCACTAGTGTCCCCATGTGTGTTCCTGGCTTGCTGAGCAGTGCGTACCGGTCCCTCAAAGCATGCCGAGACTTCTTTTTTCAGGTATCAAATTTGACACCCTTCTAGCACGGTTTGGGAGGGGTTGGCACGCTTTTCGCAGACCACATCCAAAACCCATGGGGACGGACTACGCCGATCCCACGCTTGGAACCATACCAAACTTGCATGGGGACACGGCCACAGAGGTGTTAGTTGCTAGTCTTCCCAGAATAAGGAAATGTGCATATGTATTTATGTGTTAGCGTACATAACACACACACACTCTCTGAATATGAATCACAGTTAGTATAGTAGGCTTTGTGTAGCCTAAGGCCGCATCCCCATTACTTCTTTATTTCAATATCAAACCGTTTTCAATCCTGGCAGACCCCACGTCAGTTTGGCTTAACACGCTTTCCGCGTGTTAAATCGCCCCAAAGCATTGTAAAAGTTAATCCTCATTTCAACAGGTCTCACTCCGATTCATGTGCTTGAAATGTTTTACATTTTTTACTGTGTGGACCGTAGGGTATTAAGGGATGAGAATTTGTGTTTAGGGTTTCCCTCCCCCAATAGCTTGCTTCCAAAGATAGTGATTTCATTGAAAAAATCAACCCCTCAAAAAAGCCACTATAAAAATAACTCCTTAAAGCTACACTATAGTGATCTAGCCACTTCACAACTTATAACAATGTTGCAAATTTGTGCAATTCTGAAAGTTCGGACCTTTATAAAGGGAAAGGAAAGGAAAGCAGCTGGTTCTGTTTTAAAGGCTGAGGCTGTGGAGGGGGCTTGAGTTGCTGCTGCTGCTGCGTGCGCTGGAAAATGGGGAGAGGAGGGGAAAGAATCGCTGGCTGCCCGTGCCGTTTTTCATCCATCCAGACAAGCGGCAGCCACCCAGCCAGGCTCCCTGAAGGGGTCCCTTATGGGTGGCGCGTTCATGCCAGGAGAAAGAAGGCAGGGCAGCCCCGAAAAGCGGCTTTTAAAAAGTAGCCACTTGAGTCCCCCCTTGAGTCATGTACGCCATGTACGGTCCTCAGAATTCGGATTGAACGCGATTAAGCTGAAAGTAATGGGAACAGGAAGATTCGTGTTTGCATTTGGTTCTATTATTTCGGTTTAAGGAAACTGGAGTAAGCTTATAATGGGGATGCGCCCTAAGTGTCCAAAGCTGTACAAATCTTACAGGTTGCATCTTATTAGTGCCTTATGACTTCTTAACACTTAATTCTGGCAAGATATTGTGAGACTACATTACTGACAGAGGAGATGAAGTTGCTTGTAGAAGGACCCACCACCAAAATTGTCCTTAGTTGCTGACAAGGATGTTGTTTACATTTTTATCTGAAATAGCAGATCCTCCTTCAAATTATTTAGAAACAAAAAAATTAATAATAAAATTATGATTAAGCTTATAATGTTGTGTAATATTGCCCCAGAGGGTTTTCATTCAGGTTTTAAATGGAATACAAGCATGAGTTGATAAATTGTGCAACTGTGCCATATTTCTTCTTTTTCTCCTTATTGAAATGTGCATGGTGAAAATTGGGCTGCCAACAAAAGCCTATCATTTCCTTTGTGTAACTTAGAGGATAGGATAAATATCTTAAAAGTTGTGGGTTTAAAAAAAATGAAGAAAGTTATTGGTGTTGCCTCTTGGCTTTGTTTTCAGACAAAACAAATAGCTTGTGTTTGAAATTCAGGCAATGTTTAGTTCCATGTAGTGCATATTCTAGTAAATGTCTCTTACACAAATGCAGCATCTATTTTAAGAGTTATTTCGTCATCCCTGTGCAGACTCAACAGGTTATTAGCATTATGGCTTTTCTTTGCCACTGAAGATAAACATCTAAGAGCAGAGACAAGAAGATTAATTTGGGGGCAACTTGGCTCATAAGTCTTTGCAGAAGTATATTTGTCAAGGTTAATGTAATTCTGGGCTTGCCAAGACACTTGAAACAGATAACTTTATAATATTTTTATTAAAACTTTTTTCTTTGTAGAAAACCATCTGTGTGTGGTGCCATGCATAAAATGTTATGTGTTTCTACATAATTTTGCTGCAAGGTAATTTGAACAGTACTTTTCTAAAAAACTAATATTACATACTAATTTTAAAGTGTTGCATGCTACATTATTATAGTTTAATGTTATATCTTATGAGCAATAGCAAAGCAACACAGACCTTGCTTTGCACTGGGCCTTATTTCAGGATATATCCCAGAGCATGGGCTTATCATCTGCAACATGGGGCCAGTCATAATCTCTGCTAGCTTGCAGATAGCAGAATATATCCCAGAATCAGGGGAAATAGTATTAAATCTCTGTTAAGATCATTTTCATACTCCCTGATTTACTGAATACAATTCTTTTAATGCTAGCCTGTCAGTTTAGGCAATTGATTGAGTGATTGATTTGCATTTTTATCCTCCCCTGTACCTAATTTAATTAGTCTAGTAAGGCTACCACCCTGGCTGAATTTACACCTCAGCCCATAATATGTAATTAGACAACATCTGGTCAGGTGCGTCTGCACTGTCAGGAAGCATTTATAGACAAGAAACACTCCCTGGCTGCCCAGAGGTTGACCAATTGCAGGCTAGCTGTGGAGCACGGCATTTATTGGGGACTTACCTGAAGAGTCCAGTGGTAACCGTTTGCACCTCTGCTGGTTGGGGAGGTCACTGGAGCTGCTGTGCAAGCGTGGTGACAGCTCTAATGACACCCTGACGTGACTGCGCAGAGTGTTAGAGTTGTCATAGCAACGGTGCTCACACAGGCGCAATCATGGAGGGCACCAGGCTCAAGATGGAGGCATCCAGAAGAGGAGCAGCTCAGTGATTGAACACAAGTGAGTGTTCAATAGCATGGGATGGGTGGATTGGCTGTTAGCAATTAGCGCTCGCAAGCGCGTGCACCAGTTAAGCTTAGTTGATTGCATCCCTTTCCCCTCCACAGGATGGGAAGGGAAGTGGGAAAACGCCTCTGTCTTATTGTTGTAATGCTTTTCCTGCTTTCAGATGTTAAATACTGACTTTGTGTTTTGAGATGACAAGATTTTGAAAGACTGTTTAGCTGTCCTTTGAAAATTTAAGTGCAGAAAAAAATGCTTATTTTATAAATTAGACCAATCAACAACAACAAACCCGGAGAAATATATTGACTTTTGCCAGAAAAAAGTCCAATATTCAGCTTTAAAGTTCTTCATTGAGGATAGATGGGTGGTCCATCTTACTCTCCTAACTGAAATTCTAGTATATTCTAGGATAATAACATTTATATATAAAGTCCCTTTTGCCAAAGGATGGAAAAACATACAAGCAATACCAAGAAATATAAAATTGAACTATCTATTTATATACACAAAAAAAAAACACCACCTCCCTAGATCCTTTCCAGGATACCAAGGCTGTGAGTAAGAAAAAAGAAACTATGTTTTTTAAAATCTTAGATTCCTCAAGTTTTTTCTTTTTTTGTTTTTAGAATAAATTTTTGAACAGGATCTAAATCTGTTTTCATAGGAGATAATGAGCTATTCTGATAAGACCTATCCAGCAGCGATTTCTGTCTGTTGAGTAGTTTCTCTCTGAAGTTCACAGGATATGAGATCTAATAAAAGTTACTGGAAACTTTTAAAGCTTAGCATCTTACATTGACTAGGTTTAATAACAAACATATTGTATCATAACTTCTCTCTATTCTTTTCCTAGATCTGTGGAAAGTCTTCAGTCCTCTGAAGCAGATTTTGGAGGTACAGAAAGAACAGAGGAAGGCCTGTTCCCCTGCTGTAATGTCCTTTGTTGGTGGTCACACATCACCGGATGTCATAAGAAAAGTCTCAGTGGTGAGTGGCTGAAGTGTTGAGACGGTCCTATCATAGTAGCCCTAAAACATTAGTTTGTTACAGGATTTATATTTACCGTATTTTCCGGCGAATAAGGCGATTGGGTGTATAAGACGACCTCCAATTTTTCTACTTAAAATGGAGATTTTGCAAAACTGGGGTGCGCAGCCTAAACCGAGCCTCGGACTTGGGGAGAGATGGCAGCCTTACAAGAATGTGGCTTGTAGCTTTCCTTCTGGCACTGATGGGAGGAGAAAACCTTGCTCTGATAAAGATCTGTGGCTGCAATGCAGCTTTGGAGTCTGCCTCTCTAGCGCGATTTTGTCTATGACCCTGTAGGGGAGGGGGTGTTCCACCGAGTGAAATATGAAGAATCCTGCCATCATTTTCTCTTCAAAAGCCTGTCTGCTTTCAACCCCTCCCCTACTGGGTCATAGAGTAATCGTGCTAGAGGGGCAGACTCTTCTAAAGCAGAGAAGAGAAAATGAGGGCATTAGCAGGTAAGGCTGCTGTCTCTCCCCAAGTCCAAGGCTCGGTTTAGGCTGCGCACCCCAGTTTTGTGCTGGCAGCTGTGGCCAGCAGGACCCGGGTGAGGGTATTTCTGGTGTATAAGATGACCCCCGACTTCTCAGAAGATTTTTCGGGGTTGAAAAGTCATCTTATACGCTGGAAAATATGGTAAATTTTCATTGAAAGGTTCACACAGATTTTAACTCTCTTTTTGCAAATAGGATGCTTGAGTCTTTTGTGCTGATGCTAAGGCCAGCAGTCTTGGTAGTGTGTTTGCATGTGCAAGATGTGAACATTCCTGGGATTATGATAGTGTGTCAGTCAGAACTTTGAAAGAACTTTCAAAGAGATATAAGACAAAAAGTACATATGGTATGGGCACTTAGATATCTTAAATTCATATCTAATTGGTTCAGTATTTGTAATAAAGCCCTAAACAGCTTGGGTCCAGGTTATTTGAAGGATCGTATCTCTGTCTATAACCCAGTACGGGCTTTAAGATCTGCTGGGGAAGTCCTATCAGTCCCACTACCTTCTCAGGTTTGGTTGGTGAGAACTCGGGAGAGGGCCTTCTCTGCGGCTGCTCCCAAATTGCAGAACTCCCTTCCATCAGTGGTCCACTCAGCCTCCTCTCTGCTCTTATTTCATCGGCAGGTTCAGATGGTGCTGTTTAGGCATGCTTTTAATTGATTTTTATTTACTTTAATGATGTTTTTAGCTGTTTTGGGGATGTTTATATTGATTCTGATTGTAACGGCTGTTTAATTTTACCTTGATTTTTGTATTATGTTATTTTTTATTTTTAAATGGAAATTTAGTGCTGTGAGCCACTCTGGGTCTGAACTCACACTCAGTTTATTGAAAATATAAACAATAGAAATTACTTATTTGAACGTCTATTCTGGAACAGTTAAAATGCACTATTTTATATCTTAAGATCTATTTTTTTCCTTTGCTAGTGGAAACATTCTATGGACTTGTAATACATTTGCAGAAACGTAAAAGTCTAGTATTACCAGATGGCTGTATGGAAGATTACTAAAATTTGGTCAACTGAGGATATTACAGTTCTTTTAGAGTTTACTGATTTCACTGCTGAGGTAAGTGCTTTGAAATGCTGTTGTTAGTTAACTGGGGAACCCGGTACATACAAAATTTGCTTTATTACCTTTCTGATTTAATACTGAACCCCTTTATAAATCTATGGTGAGGCCACATTTGGAGTATTGTGTACAATTCTGGTCACCACACCTCAAAAAGGATATTGTGGAACTAGAGAAGGTGCAGAGAAGGCAACCAGAATGTTGCCTCATTTGCAACCAGAATGATTAAGGGTCTGGAACACCTCCCTTACGAAACCAGGCTGCAACGTCTAGGCCTCTTCAGTTTGGAGAGACGGCGTTTGAGAGGGGACCTGATTGAAGTATATAAAATTATGCACGGTTTAGAAAGGGTGGATAGAGAAAATTTCTTTTCTCTATCGCACAACACTAGAACCAGGGGGCACTCTATGAAGCTGATGGGTAGGAGAATAAGGTCTGACAGGGGGAAGTATTTCTTCACCCAGAGGGTCATCGGCTTATGGAATGTGCTGCCGGAAGAGGTGGTGACAGCTACCAGTCTGGATGGCTTTAAGGTAGGGTTAGACAAATTTATGGATGACAGATGTATCAATGGCTACTAGAACGAATGCCTAGGTGCATCCTTCAGGCTGAGGGGGGGGGGAGGAACTGGGGCACTTCTAAGGCCATCTGCTGGGACTCAAGAGCAGGAGAAGGTTTGTCCTTGTCTCTGCTTGAGATGCCTGTGAGCATTTGGTGGGCCACAGGATGCTGGACTAGATGGGCTGTGGCCTGATCCAGCAAGGCTTCTCTTATGTTCTTATGTTCTTATGAACTTTATACAGGTTTTGTGAATATTATAATGATCTCAATGCTGCTTTCTAATATGAAAAGTTTAACAATGGGGCTTGCGTAACAACTTTTTCTGGAATCATGAATGAATAGGTTGAAAGGTACTCATATAGCATGAGAAGTTCTTGCGTCTTTTGATAATAGGATGGAAATTATTTCAGCAGATGTTACCGGTCATGGGCAATAATCACTGAATATGCTGTGTCATAAAAATAAAATAATCTATTACCGTATATTCCAGCGTATAAGACGACTGAGCGTATAAGACGACCCCCAACTTTTCCAGTTAAAATACAGAGTTTGGGATATAGTTGCCGTATAAGAAGACGACCCCCGGCATATAAGACGACCCCCAACTTTTGAGAAGATTTTCCTGGGTTAAAAAGTAGTCTTATATGCCAGAATATACAGTATCTTAAGTTTGAGGATCATCTACACTCAAAAGGTCCTTGTAACCACTGTCAGGGTTTTAGACAGTGCATGGGCCAATGTGGCGAGTATGGAATTAAAGATAGCATAGGTACTGATATGTTATTACTATGGCAGTGTTCCTTTGTTTTCTAGAAGATCTTTCCAAAATGCTGTTTGCATTTTGTTTGCAGTCTTTAGACATCTAATCTTGACAAAGGGCTGATACTATCTTCTAATGCCAAGTACCTTATGAAGAAAGACGGTGTGTTTGGTACAGCGATGGTTGAAAATCTTTTTCATATCTTGTTTACCTGTCACTTGTATTCCTTAATAAGAACAACTTGTTTGCCCCCCCCTCCCCCCGCTTTTACAAAATGTGTCCTATTGGAATGCTGAACATAAGATGACTTGCCTTCTACAGGGAGAAAATGCCCATGTGACATATAGGGTAGCTTTGTTTTTTGTTAAGGCTGCCTGACTTAGGAAATCATTCATTGAGTTGAGTCTTGTAAGGGTGATGGGGACAAATAATGATATTTTTATTTTGTTTCTTAATTTTATCCTTGTATGTTTTATATGGTTTTACCTTTTGTAAACTTGATACGGTCGAATGACTAATGAATAAAGTTCATTTCATTTCTGAAATGAAATTAATCTATGCTGAAATTAATCAGCTGCTTCTATGCTGCTACTGTTTTGAGGAATAATTTGGAAACTAAACCTTGTTCGCAAAGTTTATTTTTAAAGACAACATAAGATACCAGTATTTCACTTAAATCTTTTATTAACCAATTTTGTATGCAAAAACCCCTCTCCGTCTTCTGCAATACTAACTTAAACCTAGTCATCTACAACAGGTAAAAGAAATATTTTTCTTGAGTAGTTTTCAGTATTGATTATGTTTTATTTTTATTTTTGTTTAGGTGTTCAGATTATTTTTAAAACATCGAACAAAGAGTTAACGCACATCTCTCAAGAATATCTGCCATTTGCAATATAAAACTGGCTGTAAACAGAATTTCCCATGTTAACAGCTCTGAGTATGTTTTACTATATTTGCCTTCGGCGCCGAGCCAGGTCAGCTACAAGGGGAGAACTTATGAACAACCGGAGAGCCATTGAGTCAAACAGAACCTTACGAATCAATGTTGAATTAGTCCAATATGCCAAAGAAGTATTAGATTTCAGTTCTCACTACGGTAGTGAAAATAGCATGTCATATACAATGTGGAATTTGGCTGGAACCCCTAATGTATACCCTAGCTCTGGTGACTTCACACAGACTGCTGTCTTCCGGACTTATGGAACATGGTGGGAAATGTGTCCTAGCGCACAGTCATCTTTCACAAGGACACCATCCAGTTTTCATAGTCAAGACTATGTGGAGCTTGCTTTTGATGAGCAGGTTTATCCTACAGCAATACACGTTCTGGAGACATATCATCCTGGTGCTGTTGTTAGGATTTTAGCATGTTCTGCAAGTCCATACTCTCAAAATGTACCCAGTGATGTCAGGTAAATTTGCCTTATTATTTTTTTCTTTCTTCTTCTGATGTGAAATCTTGAACCTGGGGGTTCTTTTTAAAAACAAAATGAATGAAATGTTTGGGCTTGCGCTGGATTTTTGTTTGTTTGTTTTAGAAAACTTGTCCATCTGGTTTTGGTGATCCAGAGTTTGCTTGGACCAAATAATGTAGTATTACAGTTCCTGGCTTCTTCTTCTTCTTCTTCTTCTTTTTTTTTTTTGGTGCGGTAAAAATTACCAGCTCAAATATCCTTAGCAGTCAAAAGAAGTTAGCTTAGTGATAAGGCCTCTGAGTGCTCAAATAAAACCCAGACCATTTCGTATTCTGTTTATAATAAAAATAAAAGATTAAAAAATGTATATTTTGGAATGCAAGACAATACAGCTGATGTGACACCACACTGTGAGACAAGTTGCAGGCCAAGTGGCCTGGATGGTCAGCCCATCCCCCCCCCCCCCAAGCTTGGGTGTACATATTGTTAAAAGCTAGAAAGCATCTACATAAAATTTACTACAAAAGCAAACAGAAAGATGTGACATTTCTAGTTAAAAAATTTCTAGAAGCAAATTCAGCAAAAAGCCTGTGGCTCTGGCAGTCAAAACTGTTTTTAACAAATGGGAGAACTTGGATAGTTTATGTGCAAGAGTTCTTACAAGGCTTCATCCTTCAGAATCTTTTGTGACACATTTACATCCGCAAATACAACGGTATAGTAGGCTAAACAGTAACTGTAGCTGAATTGTATAGCATTTGCTGGAAAGGCAGAAGGTCCCCCAGAAAAAGTCAATGGAAATCCATTTTCATACTGTCGACAATGAAGCCACTTTTGCATCTCTTTTAATAGTCACTAGGAGTCACCTGTACTCTTTAATTCAGTATTTACAACAGTGTTAATTGAACTGAAATTCTCCTTGTGAGGTTTACCTGAAATGTCTTTTGTTAGATTGCGTACTAATGGAGTATGAGTAAAGTCTAACATGGTCGTATTTAATGAAGAATTTCAAGTGCTTAGAAACTTTGGTCATTCATGAAAATATTTTAAATGGCTTATTGTTGATGTATCTTGAATTTGAACATCATCTTAATTCAGTAAACTTGCATATATGTATCCAGTACAGCAGATATGTAATTTGTTATGGACAGATCACCAAGGAAAATGTCATAAATTCTTCTTGTTTCTTGACAATTGTAGTTAGTCTGAACAGATAGGATCTGTTCTGTGATTCTCAGTCTTTGTGTTAATTTTTTTTAATGTCATGTAGGTTATGCATGCTTATGTAGTGCACTGTACCAGAAGACAATGAACGTAGTTGCATAATTCTTAGGTTTCCCTGATAATGTTTGTTTATTTAGGAGTTTTGTTAGTCAGGTTATTATGAATAGTTACTTAATATAATACCAGAGCAAGTAATGGCCCATGGTTGGTGGGGCAGGATATAAATAAAAGAATAATAAATTGTAGGTGTATATACACAAGACAAGGACATAGCATTTATATTTCCTCTCCAGATACTGAGGATCACGAGATCCTTATTAGAATAGACCAGAGATCCATCTGTGCACCTTCTACAGTAAGGTCATAGAAGCAGTAAACCTCCTAGGAAACAAAATTCAGATTAATTATTCTTCTGAGTACAAATGTTTTAGATAGCAATATTTTATGTCTTTTAAAAATCATTATATAAAAATACTTTTGGTTTTTTCCTTCCCCCCCCTCTTTTCCGTAAGAGGAGTTTACAGCATTAAAACCTCACGTTGGAATGTCTTATATAAAACTCCATGCACAGAATATTACAGTCTGGCTGCAGGATGTAGTGTTAGTGATGAGGGTATGTCTAAAGAGGTAACAGATTTTAAATTTCAGAGTTATGCAACAGCTGCTACTTTTCATAAAACTGGGGAGTGTATTCCAAAGGACAGAATCTACCAAAGAGATTTCTGCATTACTTACAGACAGAGTTAAACAGATTGTAACGCTGTCAGAAAGACTCCTCTGAAGATCTTAATGGTCTTGTGGAAATATACTTGGGTATTTGATCCTTACGTGTCAATAACACGATCTTCAACTTAGCTGTAATGTGCATGTGTTTGTACACCTCATTCATCATCCTGGTTGCTTCATTCTGCACCAGCTGCAGATTCAAAACCAGACTCAAGAAGACCCCTGCGTAGAGTTAACTAAAATAATTTGTTCTTGAGGTTTGCAGTACATGAAAGAAGGATTTCCATTTCTTCCCCTAGAATATTCAAGGTGGCAAAAGAAGGTGACTTTAGAGTTTAATGATCAGTATTTGTGCTGATCACTACAAGCTTTGCTTGAAAATGTTCCATGGAAATAATCCAGGTCAGAATATATAGAGTCCTACGGTGACTCAACTTTGCTGGCATTGTGGAATGTTCACTAAAGTGAGCTAGAAAGCCACTGATAACTTGCAAATATTTGGGATTCTTGAATGTGCTGAACAAGTATTTCTTTTGCTTCTTTAATGGACAGTCTTCATAAAATACTGTCTTAGCCAGAAGACTGTTAGCTTTATAATGAAAAGGCTGATTATGTTTAGTTTCCCCTCTGCGTGCATCTATTAGACCTTGACAGTTTGTTCCAAATTAAAGAACACAATTGAAGTGCAGTAGTGGAACACTGGATTAAATTAAACTTCTCAAGATACCATGGTTTAAATGACTTGTGCCGTTGAATAACCTGGTGAGCTGGGTACATTTTGAGTTATGAAACTTTGACTTATGAATCTGGTTCATAATTGGCATTATTGGAGGCAAAGAACTAAACGGAGAGGCTGGCCATGAAAAATGGGAAATGGCCTTGACAAGGCAAAACTGTCTCCATATTTTAATTTTTTTCTGAAAAGTAAGACAAGTTTAAAAAGGACCTCTCTCCCCGCTTAGATCAAGAAGCTGAGCTCAAGGCAAGAGGCAAGATTATTGGGTAACCTTGATTGAATCGTGGAATTGCAGCTTTAATTTTCAAAAGAGCCTGAGTCCTGGAAAGCCCTTAGTGAAAGTGAAAGAAGAAACTGGGATAGAGATTGCTCGCCTAATTTTAGCAGAATAAAAGAATAAAATGAAATGAGTCTTGAAAGAGATCTGGGTAAATTATATGTATAAAAAATAGAATTAGTAGCCAAACTGTGTAAAATGTTTTTAAAAGTCACCACTACTGAAAGGTCAGGATTTCACATGAGGCTGACATACCATTAAGCAACAATTAGAGTAGTTACTAGTTTTGGATGGTCACTGGAAAAGGGACAGTGGAAAGGTTTACGTGTATTTGGACGGTTGAATTATGCCCATCCCTTCCTGTTTCAAGCACTGTTAACCATTGTTGTTGTTGTTTCTAACGAGTCCATTTTTAACTGTGTGTTTATATCGGCTTTACTGTGATTTCTGGGTATAAGGGTGGGATAGATACAACAAATACATACATTTAATTTTGTTTCATAACTACTCTGTTCATTTTTAGATGGGAAACGCTTTGGTCAGAGCCACCTAACAAGGTGAATTCACCTCAGGCACGCCAGTTTACACCTAATATCAAGCAGATAAACTTTCCTACAAACCTAATTCGTCTGGAAGTAAATAGTTCCCTTCTGGATTATTACACGGAATTGGATGCAGTAATACTGCATGGTTTAAGAGAGAGGCCAATGCTTTCACTCCATGCATCCGCGATTGACATGAATGATCTGGAGGATGAAGAAGACGAAGAGAGCGAAAGCTGCAGTATGGACTGTCTTAATAAGCAGTTTAGTGCTGCTACCTTTAAGGATGTGGCAAATAATGGATACTTTGATAAATTGCCTTATGAGGTAAAAGGAGTGGTATTATTACTAATCTGGAGTTGAACTACAGTATGTTTGTTTAACACATATGTGACTTCAGCTGTGTTCAGGCATAACAAAAGGGATGCCTCAGAGGTGCCTCAGAGAGGCAGTGTGTGACCCTCATGTTCCCAACCCTTCCCTAATCCACCTTTTCTAGCACAGAATGTTTGGGGTGAGAGGCAGACTGCTGTGTGAACAGTCCCACCTCAAAGCCTTTTTAAAGGTGCCTTGGAGATTTTTGTGTGTGTTTGATCACAACCTTCATGTGTGGTTCTATGAATTCTGCAGATTTTTTCTTATTCTTAAGTTTAAATTATTTTGATGCATTTTGATAAGCCTTGGGCAGGGATAGCCCATATTGGTTGACTGCATTTCTCATTGTCCTTATTCATGCCAGCAAGCTCTGATAGGAGGAAAAGATTAATCACTATCACCTTATCATAGTCTTCCCTTTCAAGAAAGCTAAGCAGGTACAGTTAATGTCTCCAGAAACTACTAAAATCCAACAAAAACATGCTCTGTATCTATGTTTTGATCTGTTACAAAGTATGGAAATGCCTTACAGAATGTACAAACTATATATTTTTTACAGTATGTGATATTAAAAGGTTCAGGTTTTGGAGCTCTAGTTATTTTGAAACTTATTTACTAAACAGCTGGATTTTATTTTAAAAACAGAATTTTCTAAGAGAAGATGTTACTTAAAAAGGGGTGAAGTTGTCTTTTTTTATTCTTTCCCTCTATTCATAGTGTACACATTATTTTAAATTTGGTTAAGAAAGCTTACTGATTCATTTTAACAACAACAAATCTGAGAAAGATTCCAAAGATGCTTCAGAGTTATTTTCTTTCATATAGACTTGGTGCTTTAAAAAAAATAAATTTGAAAGCTGCTGCCATTTACCTCTTAGTAGTACATAATAGCAGCTATGTTTTTAAAGAAACTCTGAATGTTGCAAGATTAGTTTTCAAAAGCAGATATTCAACAGCAATCTGAGAGTCATTGTGAACTCATCATGTCTTCTCACATAGTTATTATAGTATCAAATTGTGCTTAATGCAAAGATACACACACACAAAAACACACAAAACTTCTGACAGATACCAGACTCTAAACTAGTAACGATTAAAGGATGTTAGCCTGTAGGCTTGGAACCTACTATCTTTGTTTAATCAGAAGCAGAAAAAGTACTTCAGTTACATATTAATGTCATAATCTTAGTGACATTTCATTATAACCTTTTCATTTCGGGTATTATGAAATGTAATTTTAGTTTAAAGTTGGATTAACTTCTGGTGGTGGTACTGACTTGTTAAAAGCTCTTTTAAAAAAAACTTTGATGTGGAGTTTATAGTGTGTAGATTATCAGAATAAAAGCAGAAATTATTGAATCAGTGGTGATATACGGAAAACAGCAAAATTTTGCAAAATCTTTTAAGAATACAGTTTCATTATGAAAACCTGCTTTTCTTTCAATGATAGGTGATAGTTCCTATTTATCAGTAAGAAATGCAAGTTCTTCACATTGTTTGCTGATGTATGCTAAACCAAAATAGTTTCTGACCTGGTTGTCCCTTTTATCTTGTAAGAAACCCAAAGCCCTAACAAAACCAAATCTGTATAGACCAGTATGGAAATCACAGAAGGATCTGAATAGGGCTATAAAAGAAGCAGTTTACTTAATAGCATGCCTACAACAGTAAAAAACAGAGTTTAAACTACTTCTTATAATAAACACAAAATACAGTACAGTCTTAAAGATTTGACCTAAATGGTCCTTAAATCCAAGACTGGAGAAAATGTCCCTGTAGAAAAACAACCTGCTGATGTAGATTTCCACCTTTATCAAGTTAAAAGTTCAACCATTGTCAATGAAGATTATAATTGTGGTGGGTCCATATGCCAGCCACACTGTGGCTTTTGGACAGACTTGTCCGCAAATCTTGAAGTCACTATCGTGAAAGGGATTGTTTTATCAGCCCAGGCATGTTGGACCAGTATGGAAATCACAGAAGTAGGAGGCCTTCTTCAGTGGCTTATATCAAGTTCAACAGTATTATATGGTACATATTAATAATAAGAGATTAAAAATAAAACATTTTACAATAGAAAGTCATATGCTTACCCAAATAACAAAACGTTTCACATTCTCAGGGTAATTAACAAGATATGTAATAAGATTCTAGCTATCCAAGAAGCTATAGTTTATCTAGTGTTTTAAGATGCAAAATCAAGAACACTTGTGAGTAATTCTGTGGGTAACCTGGCTAGCTGCAGAGTGAACCACAGAATGTACCTGGAGACTGCAAGATTGGAACACGTGTTATTTGTATTGCATTTTATGTTTATTATATGAAGTAATTTGAACTCTGTTGTAGCCATACTATTAAGGAAATTGCTTCTATTATGTCCCTACCCAGATTCTTCTGTGATTTCCAACCATTGTATCTTACCTCATTCATAAATCTCTTATGTCTTATTCTGTAATATTCTGAAATTCTAATTGTCCCCTTTTGTTTATGATTCAGTATGTTCCATAGTAATAACTAAAGCTTAGTAGGAGAATAGAATATTTTAAGTTTGCTGGAGGTTTTAAGAATCTGGAAGAGCAGGGTTGTTGTTTTTTAAATAATATAGTATTCGTCGTTAAAGACTTGAAGAAAGGTGATCTAAGGAAGTGCTGAGTAAAACAATGGCAAGCAGCGGACAATTTGTGCCGATTTACTCACTGGAATGTTCATCTAAAAAGAAGGAAAGGAAGAAAACCCAATGGAATAAGAGCATCTGGGATGATCAATATTAAGTGTGCTGAATGATTATTTTTTAAAGTGTATGATAATTGGTACGATTTCCTCTTCAATTTTTTTTTAATCCAGCTTATCCAGCTGATTTTGAGTCACCTTACTGTCCCAGACCTGTGTCGATTATCACAGACATGTAAACTCCTCTATCAGCACTGTTGTGATCCTCTGCAATATATCCATCTCAGTTTGCAGCCTTACTGGTCAAGAATAAATGATACAGCCCTGGAATACCTACAGTCTCGTTGTATCCTTGTCCAGTGGCTGAATTTATCTTGGACTGGAAACAGAGGGAGCATATCTTCTTCAGCTTTTAGCAGGTTAGTGCATTTAATATAGTTGTAATTAATTGATACTTGCAAACCTTTCCCATTCCTTTTCATGCTGGCTTTTTAGATAAGTTGGAAATGCTGTTTTATTTTGTATGGCCTAATCCAGCACCAATAATTCAAGTTTATAAATGCAGTTCTAAACTTGCTGGGAAATCTGAGTAACAGGGGATTGGGCTTTGTGTGCATTTTATTCTTTGTCAGAAACATTGCTTATCTCTTGATAAGGGAGAATGTAGCCATTTGTATTGTTTTTAAGTCTAGTCCTTGCCAACCAAGGAGAATATCAAGTCTTTTGTTTTTTTAAAAAAGGCCTGGATTTTGCCCAGCATTTAGGCAGAAGGCTCAGGTACAGCATCCCAGCTCACAAAAGGTAGGATAAGTGGGACAATGTGAGCTGAAACATAGATCTAAAAAGAGAGTTTCAAAACTAATCCTACTTATTTTCATGAGCAACTTTGGATTTGCCACCAGTTCTGGGTCTTCAGCCTAATTAAAGCTGTTGTTGCCAATTCAGCCTTCATAGCTAACAACATGACCATCACCACCTTTTCATCTTCTTCCCCTCTGTCCCCATGCAGCAGTTGTCCAGACACTAACAAACCATGAAGGAGAAGCTCTCTCAGGAGCTGCACAGAAAACAAACCACTACAGGCTGAAAGAAGACTAAAACCTTCATTTTTCTCCAGTAATTAAAATACTTATCTGGCTATTACTTTTTAATTTTTTTATAATCCTGGCTTAAGTCAGTGTTAGGACCACAGGGTGAGCACGTCTTGAACTGTAGTTATCTGCGTATCTAGTCCTTTCTGTATAGGTTGTTATAGAAGTCCATGGAGTGAAAAAAAAAGAGAATAGGTCCAATCCCTCTGCGCTGTGACAGCCTTTCAGATATCTGACAACAACTATCATATTCCCCCTCAGTATTTTCTTCTATAGATGGAACATACCTGTTAAGTGTTCCATATAGGACTTGATTTCCAGTTGTTTTATCATCTTGGTAGCTGCCCTTTGAGCTTATTCTAGTTTGTCAACGTTTTCTTTAAATTGGGGTGCCCAGCCAACAATTGCGCTTGAGAAAGTAGGCAGGCATTTGATCTCTTGTTACAATCTGCAGCCTCTCTCTTTGCCTCTCTCCTCCCTTTATGGCAGCCAATGGCAGAGAGCTGGGCACAGGAAATCATGTCCCCAAAGAATGGTTCCAACCCAGAAGAAAACTTGTATTCCCATTGTCAAATACTGAGGATTATTTCAAGATCCAGCAGCGAGACCTCTTTTAATCTGAATAGGGATTCTCTGCATTGGGACCTTTAGTCCACGGAAACAGGAGATCCTTTTGAAACTGTCAGGATGCTTAGAGCTCAAGCCGAATTCGAGCTGGCCTAAATCCTGTGTCGGAACTTTTCCTAACAAAAAGAAGTTACTAGCATGAACTTTTTTAGATTAAGCCTATTTAGTCTGATGCATCTGTAGAAATGCAATTAACAAACAGTGTTTTTTTAAAAAAATCTTTTAAAAATATTTAAGCCTGTGGAGGACTTCTCCTAGATTTTAGTTTTTGCACAGTATTATCTAGTGTTTATATTCTCAGGGAGAGCAAACTTAAGACCATGTTTATAGTGTAGATCTATAAGTATATAGGCAAATAATTGTTAATTTTTCTAAAAATCTAAGTTTCAGTAGTATATGTAATGTTAACTCCAAGGAAATGGAGCAAATTAGAATAATGATATAAGAAATCTGACAAATAAAGAATATATTACCACGAGAGGACAGAATGCTTCAGGCATGTGAACATCCTCAGGCAAGCTAAAGGAAATATAACTTATTGATAATGTCCATCTCCTTAGGGTTTCTTAAGAGTGTCATAGTGTTTTCATCATTTGAGAATTATTAAGTTTGCTAAACTTCTGTCATGATATAGATAGGGAGCTTGGGAAATACTAAATACAACTATTAAACAAGGATATAAATATATATAAATAACTATATCATTTACCATAAATTTATATTGGTCTCCTGTTTAACTGAATGACATGTAACTAGAGAAAACAAGATGTCTACTCATGTTACATATAGAATTTTTGGCATTGGTGGAATAAGAATTTTCACATTCCATAAAATCTCAGGATTAAATTGTTCTGAAGCCAAAAAATGTATCTGGAGCAAGATGTGTGAATTAAATAAATGCAAGGGCTTTATGCTTGTTAACATTGATATGTTCTGCTGTACATTATTCTTAGTTTTAGTTTAAATGTATTCTTTGTTCTATTTCGGACCAGTGAAATATAGGATGAGAGTATTGGTGCTGAAAAGACTGTGTCCATGGTTCAGAAACAGATAAAACATATTCAAAGAAAAGTTTTCTTTTACTTTGTAAATATTTATTTATTTCATTTGTATCTCACCCTTCACCTGAAAATTCCAGGATGGATCAGAGCATACAATAAAAAATAAACAGCACCAAAAAATATATTTAAAATATAACTTTCCTAACTCTCTCTTCCTCCTTCCCTCCCATATTGGTAGGACCACATTCAGAATAAATTATGCATCAGAGTCCTGGGTGAAGAAGTGTATTTTAACAAGGCGCTAAAAACCATATAAAGTTGGCACCTGGTATACCTCCACTGGGAGGTGAATTCCAAACTTAGGGAACGATTACAAAAAAGGCCTTGTCACATGCTATAGCCCCTTGCACCTCTGGAATGTAGTGGACTACAAAAAAGACCTCACTTTGATCTTGTAGTATAGGCCCAGTTCATTAGCAAGCATCTTAATCTGTGGGGGCTTTTCCACTTACCTCCCTTAATCCAGATCTAAGATGATCCAGATCTAAGTAATGGGTCCTCTAGCTAATCAGGATTTAGTAGATCTGGATCTAAGGAGGTACCAATGGTTGTCCACGGGCGGTTTAGCACCCAATAGCAATGGGTGCTAGGCATGCTTTCAGTGGAAACGTCAGAGCACCCATGTGGCAATTCTGACTCTACTCAGGTGGGTCCAACCTGAGTAGAGCACCAGGTGCCAACTTTATATGGTCCATCACCCCATATTTTTTGGGTGGTGACGTGCAGGGAGGGCAAACTCTGGAGTGGCTCTGGAGAATCTTCAAAGATTGTGGCAAATTGTTCTGGAGATTCTCTGGAGCTTGGCCAAAGCTCTGTAGAAATGGCCTAAGCTCTGACGTCTGTGCCATTCTCTGGAGTTTTCTTTGGAGATTAGGCACTAGCTTCAAAGTTTTTGGTTTTGGGTCACCCCCCATGGGTGCCCCCCTGAACCCACCCCTAGACCCCATTGCCTAATCGCGGTGCAAACATGCACCGTGTAATCCAGATTTCATGGCCAAAAAGTCTTTTACAATTATTTATCTTTCCATGGCTTGCAAAATTGTGCTAGACCTTTAATGAGGTCTACAGGAAATCTGGATTATAGGTCCTGAAGGACCCATTTAATCCGGATTTCTCTAGTACAGGAGGAAACAAATGTGGCTCTAATGGGGTCTGCAGTGGAAACGGGGTCTTCCTGCTCTGAGCCTAATGGGTCCTTTGTTACCAGATCTGCTCCAGTAATAGGGGAATTAGTAGCTAGATCTACAGGTTTTAATAACGAGGAATAACCAGAAAACAGAGACAAGACCAATTTCAGACTCAAAACCAGTTTTCTTGTTAAACCAGAGCAAAGAATTTATTAGAAATACAGAAGAGAAGTTGAAATGAAATGATATAAAGCCATATCAGAAGCATTTCTAGAACAGAAATAAGCATGCAACAACTGCAGAACTGACTAAAGAAATTGACATTTCCCACTAAGAGATCTTGGTGAATTTAACTGAATTTATTCCTCTTTTATTGAAACAATTAATTTATAGTTATGCAGCCAAAGCTTCCCAAAAACCCCAAAACAAATTGCTTTGCACGAGCAAGACGTTTAAGAGATGAGAGTAGAGTTCTTCAATAGAGAAAAAAAACAATTGCAAATCCTAAAATATATACCTATGACAGCCAAAAAGGGAATGGAAAACTCCTAATACTAGAAAGATCCCTTAACCCAAAAGTTCTAAAGAAAAAGGGGGAAAGTGAATGAAGGAAACAAATCTTCTGTCTCACCACCATCTTGCCCAAGAAGTCCAAAACTGTAGATATGTAGGATTTCAGCAAAATATGTCAATTGCAGGAACAAAAAATGTTTTTTAAAAAATTGGAAGAATAATCTTCAGTCTGAATCAGACTTCCATGTAGCAGAAAGGAAAAAAGGGGGGGGGAGGAATGGAGGAGATTCCTTCAGGTCTTCCTCATGGCAGAGAGAGAAGACCCCTTCGGTTGGATGAGGAGGGAAGGAGTAGACTCCTTCCATAGCAGATATGAGGAGGGGATGGCTCCTCCTTAAACTCCTTCTCTTCTCTACCTTTCTTATAATCAGAAACTGGAACCAAAAAAAAACTGTCGATTATTGTCCTTCCTTTGTTAATAAAAGAAACTGCAGTGTCCTGTAATTTCTCCCAAAAAGATGCAAAAATTAACCACAACAGCATCTCCAAAGCTCTTCCTGCAAAGGTAATCTCCCTTCAGTCTGTCCTAAAAGAAGTTCATCGGTCCTGCAAGCATATGTCTTTCAGAGAATTCCTGGCCTTATTATTCCCTTTAAGACAGAGTATAATGGAATGGCTTATGTGTTATAAGATCCACTTCCTTAAAAAAAAAGAAAAAAAGATGTTCTCCTCCCTTACCATTCCTGTATTATGGAAGTTACTTTAAATTAACATTTCTGATTGGCGCATCTCCTGACCTTTCTCTGACTCCCTCCAGGCACTCTTATCCAAGGGGTAGACAAAAGGTGTAAACAAGCCCAACAGAAATCCTGACATTCCCAGTACTGATGAAGTTTTCCTTGTTATTTCCTTCAGGTTAAAAATGTAATGGAATAGCTAATATGAATTCAGCAAATTCTCTCATCTATGAAACATTTAGTAAGATCCCCTTCCCAGGGCACTCCAAATTTTTATATATATATTCTTTTAAAAAGATATCTTCTCTTTTTTTCCAGAAACCCCAGTGACTGATAGTTGTTTTGTAACCCTTGTTCTAGCCTCCAGGCAGAATCTTGAGTGGCCCATCAGATGCAGGAACCAACAGCAATTTGTAATTCAATGGAGAGATCTGTTTTTGTTTTGCAAAATGCCACATCTCCTTCCTTTGCTTTTGGAAGCATTTCAGATGTCCAAGGCTTTTATTCCAAGTTAATGGTCCCCGCCTCTTTCTTATTCCAATTGAGTCCCAAAGCTCTGATGGAACTGCACCCAAAGCCCAAGACACTGCTCCGACACCAGAACTTTTATTTAGCCAATTTTTTATTAATAATCATAGCTGGTATCACCTTAATGGGTACTTAGTGCTAATGGGAAAAAAACCCTTGGAAATCCTCTGCTGGATAGGAATTATGGCCTGCCTGAGCCAGATGCCTGTTCTCATTGGCTAGGCAGATATCTTCTGCTTGATGGCTCCCATAAACAAGTACAACATTCTTCTTGCTCAGCAGTTCTTTAAAGTCATACCACTCCATTACTATAGGTGGTAAAAGAGACATCAAGACCAGTTGGCACTGGTAGCTGGGTCTTTTATGAATTTGTCAAGTCTGCTTTTGAAGCCATCCAAGATGATAGCTATTGCTACATCTTTAGAGAACAAATTCCACAAGTCATTGGGCTTTGGGAAAAGGAGCACATGATTCCCCCTCCCCCTGACTTTTCAGCAAGTCAGCTTCAATTCAGCCCCATCAATTCTGGGAAATAGAAAACTTTCCATATCCACTTTTCCATATTATGTTTAAACTCACACCTCTGTGAGTTTCTGCTTGCTAGAGTTTCTTCTTAACTAAAAATCTCCAAACAATGTAATCCTTCTTTCCAAGAGTCTTTCTTTAGTCCCCTGATCATTTTAGCTGTCCTTTTCTGAACATTTTTATCTCTGCAGTGTTCTTTTTGATGTGGCATAGTGTACATGTAGTTGCACCATTCGTTTTTATAAGGATATTACTTTGGGCTCCTTTTCTAATGATCCGTGACATAGAATTGGCACCTTTTCCCCTGCTACTGCTCTCCATTAGTTGACATTATTGAGCTGCCTGCCACTTTTCATGGTCTGTGACTGCCAGCTAAGTCCCATCAGTGTATAAATGTAGGTGAGATTTTGTTTCTTGAGTTCCAAGGAGGATTGCTCTACAGCTGCAGTTTATGTCCTGTTTCCCTAGTTCAGGACAGTGGCTTCAGAGCTTTTTACAATGTAACCTTCCTGAAAACTTGATGATACCAGTAGTCATGGTTTATGTACAGAACTTTGGGATCATGGTTGACCATATTACTTCTTAGTGAGAAGTGTTGCATTATGTTCCTTAAGCAGTTTGTAATCCATAGGGGAACTCATTTATTGCATAGGTACTAATTTTACTTTGGTGAGGGGCTTTACGGAAAGGTTTTTGAACGTCTAAGTCAAAAATGTCTTTTGAATTATTGATGCTGCCAGAAAACTCAAAAACGTTTTCTACATAGCTCTGTCGTCTGAGCAAAGGTTGTAGGAATGTCTGTTCCAGCTGAAGACTGATGTGGCCAACTACTTCATTTTTCATGACACCTGACCAGGAATTTTAGGATTTTTCCTAGCCCTGGCTAGCCTTATTCTCAAACAGACTGCAGCTGAGAGCAGCATGGACTCCACCTCTTTCTGTGGATTGGGGGGCAAAAAGAGTTTTACATACCACTTTTGCATTACCCTAGAATACTATTTCTCTCCCCCCCCCCCCGATCGTTACTGCCTGCTCTTTTCTCCTGTTTTCGCAAACCTTATCTGATCTTAGCAAACTGTATCTGTGCATTCAAATGAGATTATGTGAGATTTTTTTCTGACGTTTCACCATCCATCTTGAAGGGGCTGAGAACTGAGATGGTCTTTCAGCATACCAAGTAGCATAAAATCTGGATCACAATCTGTATTTAATGTGCTTTTTTCCCTCTGTGTGCACACACATGGAAGCATTGCTGCATTCCAGTTTTATAAAGCATGAAATGAACCTTCAGTTGCTAATTTTGGTGCTTACGTGCAGGATAGGCCACTTACTGCAATTGTGCCAAAGTTCAGTTAGCTAAACTATTTTTTCTTAGTCCCTTGTGTTAATTATGCTTAGCCTTGCCCCTCTTCTGTGCATAAGACTCTGTTATACTAATAAGGCTTCTCATTAGGCATGTATAACTTTGCTCGTGAGCTACTAAGACATGACAGGGGAAATTACTATGTTTTACCAAGTTTATAAAAAGCTACTGTAGACAAGATTTTTCTGCTAAATTAATTCACGTGACAATGTGTTTTTACAGGTTTGTGAAAGTTTGTGGTTCAGAACTAGTGCGTCTGGAGTTATCTTGCGGCCACTTTCTCAATGAGGCATGCATAGAGGTTATTACTGAGACTTGTCTGAATCTTCAGGAATTAAATCTCTCCTCCTGTGATAAACTGCCACCTCAGGCTTTCAATCACATTGCCAAACTGCACAACCTTACACGGCTAATTCTTTATCGAACAAAAGTGGAGGTAGGAACAATAAGTTTTTATAACTTTCTCAAGCTGAAAAGCAGTAAAAAAACCTTAGAACATATTGAGAATATGTATCAGAGAATAAGCAACAAAATAAAATAGAGTACAAATGGTACTCTACAGTGTGTTTGAAAAGATTTGTATAAAGTTTTTGGAAGTATCTAATTTCTCCAATAATTCACGTTCCTCTTCGTGCCACTCCCAAGGGCCTTCCAGTTGTTCAAAGCAGGTGTGGGGGGAAAATACAGGAGGTTGCTGTGGAAAAGGAACATCTGTTCTGCCAACAGTGATTGTTCTGTTGATGGGCAGAACCAGCTGGATTTAACCTTTAGTCTGTAATTAATAAATACACCTTGAAGGTACTGCCATGGATATGTGGCTGGCTGTGTATCTCTTTTTCCTTATCTGAAGATATTTAGTGTCTAGTGAGAATTAAGCATCTCTCTGTGCTATCACAGATCCAGTTTGACTTGTTCTTTCTGGAAAACGTGGTATACTAATTAATTTTTAGATGCCCCCCCCTCCCAAGTAACAGAAAAATGCTCCATTTTAGAAATTTATAGTGATTGGAATTCCTATAACAATGTGCATATAAAATTCAGTGCTCTAACAGATGTTCAAGTATCTTAACAAGTTTCATGCTTCCTGAGCAAGTGACAAAACAAAGATCATGATAAAATTAATTTGTTTGGCTTTTCATTCTTCGTGCCTAATCAAGTCACAGACTTGTGTGTGGTGCTTTCCAGGTGAAAGCCAAAAGCTGAACAAAACAATTTTGTCCTCATACCACTGTCAGTTACACAGAAATGTAAATGCGACTTGCATTCTGCAAGCATAAAAACCTTCCGTGTTGCCACTGTAAAATACCATCTCTTCTAATCCTCTGATAATGTCTTATCCTAGTATGAGTTGCAGCCACCTTCATTTCCATTTTGCTTATTTTATTCAATAAACACACCTAGCTCTTCCAGTGTTCATCCAATAGTGGACCAATATGACTGTGCCTTTTAGAAAATACTCAGCCGTCTGCCTTAGGACCTCAGTATCCTTACAAAAACTGGAATGAGTTGAGATTCATTTATCCTTCAGAACACAGTTTGCAGATAATAAAATACAGTCTTTATTTACTTATTTATTTATATGTAAATTTATATGCCGCCCCATACTCGAGGGTCTCTGGGCGGCTCACAGCATTTAAAAACAAATGTATAAAAACAGTATCAAAACAAAACAAATTTAAAAATGCAGTTTTAAAAAAACAAGAAAAGTTACAAACAGCAGTGATTTTCAGTGGGGAGAAGTGTGGGGAACATTTAACCAAAGGCCTGCGTGAAGAGGAATGTTTTCACTGCCTTCCTGAATAGGAACAAAGAAGGGGCCTGACGCACCTCAAGGGGGAGACCATTCCACAACCTGGGGGCCGCCACCGAGAAGGCCCTCTCCCGGGTACCCACCCGCCTAATTAATGAAGGCGGAGGGATCACCAGAAGGGCCTCCCCTCCAGATCTTAAAACACAGGCAGGTCGATACGGGAGAAGGCGCTCCTTTAGATATCTGGGGCCCAAGTCATTTAGGGCCTTATAAGTCAAAGTTAGCACCTTGAATTGGGCTCGGTAGTGAATTAGCAGCCAGTGCAGTTCTTTTAGAACCGGCGTAATATGCGTCAGGCTAGATGTTCCTGTCAGCACTCTAGCAGCTGCATTTTGCAACAGCTGCAATTCCGAACCGTCTTCAAGGGAAGCCCCATGTAGAGTGCGTTGCAGTAGTCCAACCTGGAGGTTACCAGAGCGTGGATAACTGTGGCCAGGTCATCTCTGCCCAAAAAAGGTTTCAGTTGGCACACCAGCTGTAGTTGGGAGTAGGCACTCCTGGCCACGGCTTCCACCTGAGCTTCAAGTGTTAGTGCGGAGTCCAGGAGTACCCCCAAATTTCGCACCTGTCCTTTCCCAGATATTGTAACTCCATCAAGGACAGGGTATCTCCCAACTACTTGGACCCGAGAGCCTGTGACACACAGCATCTCTGTCTTGTCTGGATTCAGTTTCAATTTATTGGCCCTCATCCAGCCCATTACCGCCTCCAAGCACCTGTCAAGCACTTCAACCACCTCTCCTGATTCAGATGGCACAAAGAGATAGAGCTGGGTATCATCTGCATATTGATGACACCTCACTCCAAATCTCCTGATGATCTTTCCCAGTGGCTTCATGTAGATATTAAATAACATGGGAGATAAGATTGACCCCTGGGGAACCCCACAAGTGAATTCCCAGGGTGTTGACTCAGTCTCTCCCATCACCACTATCTGAGATCAGCTCTGGAGATAGGAGCAGAACCAATGCCAAGCACTGCCTCCAACTCCTAAACTCCGTAGCCTCTCCAGAAGGATACCGTGGTCAATGGTATCAAAAGCCGCTGAGTGGTCCAGGAGAACCAGCAGGGTAACATTCCCCCTGTCTTTCTCCCGGAGGAGATCATCAACCAGGGCGACCAAGGTGGTTTCCGTGCCATGACCGGGCCTGAAGCCAGATTGAAATGGGTCTAGATAATCAGCTTCTTCCAAGCATGCCTGCAGCTGAACAGCGACAACCCTCTCCAGAACCTTGCCTAGGAAAGGTATGTTAGCCACCGGGCGATAGTTGTTTAAGTCTTCTGGATCCAGGGAGGCCTTCTTCAGGAGGGGACGTACCACAGCCTATTTAAGGGTCAATGGAACCACCCCCTCCCTCAGAGAGGCATTTACCACTTCCTGGATCCACCCGGTCATACCTTGCCGGCTAGCTTTAATCAGCCAAGAAGGACAGGGATCTAGGGAGCATGTTGTCGGCCGCACCCCTGCAAGCAACTTGTCCACGTTCTCAGGCCGCAGTAATTGAAACTGATCCAAAATAATTGGACCAGACAGTTCTCTCGACACCTCCCCCGGACTACGTCCAATTGTGACATCTAACCCTCTGCGAATCTGAGCAACTTTATCCTCAAAGTGCTTTGCAGAACTGCCACAGCAGATATTAGATGACTGAGGCTCACGCCTCATTGGGCCAGATTTAGTAAGGCCATTCACTACTCTAAAGAGCTCTGCTGGACGGCTACTCGAGGATGCAGTGGCAGTGGAGAAAAAACTACTTTTTGCCGCCGTCACCGCCACGTGGTAGGCACGATAATGTGCTCTAACTCGTGTTCAGTCAGATTCACAGCCAGATTTACGCCACTTGTGCTCTAGCCGTCGACCTTCCTGTTTCATGGCCCAGAGATCCATGGAATACCAAGGAGCTCTCTGGGCTCTACAGGCGGGCCGAGAACACTTGGGAGCGATCGTGTCAATAGCCCTGGTCATCTTCTGATTCCATAGAGAGGCCAGAGCTTCAACATGAGCACCAGACATGCCAACTGGAAAATCCCCCAGGGCATTCAGGAATCGTTGAGATTCCATAAGTCTCCGGGGGCAGACCATCTCAATAGGTCCTCTTTCCTTGTGTGACCTGGGGCGATTTCGCACTTCCCGTCCCACGGATGGGAAAGGTGTGCAAGAGACTAACATTGACTAGCTCCAACACGATTGATCAATTGCCTGAGATTGATTGCACAGCCAATCCACTTATGGGTGCCACCATCTTGTGGTGCCCTGCGCAGCTGTGTGTGCCAACAGCGTCACTATGGCAACATGATTGAGGGGTCATATGAGCTGCCAGTCAGTTTGTACAGCAGCTCAGATGACCTCCTCCGCCGGACAGAGTGCAGATGGGTGCTAGCTGGATGCTTATGGTAATGACATAGTCAGGACAGGGGAGGGTTGGGTTGCTTGTTGTGCACAGTGTCACACCCCACAGCTAGTTTACAATTAGTCAACATCTGGGCAAGCAGGGAGAGCTTGTAGGCTGTAAGTGCAGATGCACCTGCCCAATATTGACTAATTGTAAACTATGGGCCAAAGTGTGAATTGCCCCATTGTTTTGTGTGACACACTTCTCTTCTTCCCTTAGTAGACTTGTTTTCCCCTCTGCAGCATCATTTGCTAAGACTGATAGAGTGGGAATGTTCCAAATACATTCTGTCACACGCTGTGCAGGCACAGATGAATCATGCCCATGCAGGTTTTTGCCTTGTTGGCCTTAGCTTGTTCTGAGGACTTTTGACCCATAGTTAGCAAACACAGGCATCCACACCAAATATGCTACAATGCTACACACCAAAAATATGAACAAAGATGGGAGGTTTGGGTTGCTTTCTGGCAAGCAAGTTCAGTGCTTCTGTTTCTTCCAAGGAAATTGCTGCCCCCTCTGCCGCCTTCTGCTTACTCCAGATATTTTTACGAAGGTGAGATCCTTCCCAGGGAAACTGTCCCATGCAGCAGGTGCCTTCCTCAGCTCTTTTACCCCCTAGAAGGTGTCAAATTCATGCTCTTCTCCAAGCCAGTAGGCTATTGGGAATCTCCTCTAACTCCTGCATTCCAGTTTATGTAAATTGCTTGTATTGTACATTTTTACACGGTATGCCAGTTCTAGGTATCTCACCACTGCATTCTGTGATGTTCTGCTATATATTGTTAACAGTGTTCTGGTTTATATATGTATATTATCTCTATGTGTTGCTTGTATTGCATTTCTTATTCCAACTTTTTCTTTTTTGGAGCCACGCATAATAGCCTATTAAAACAATCCAATCTATTATTCTATTTAACATTTGAAATGCGTATACATTTCAAAGGGAATTATTAATGTATATTTCATTTAATCTGCTCTTCATTTGACATTGTTTATACAATTATCCCTCAAATCCCTGTGTCAACTTGATGGAAACCCCAAACAAGTTTTTCTTTTAAATCTGTCCCCTGAAATTCCGGTATGAGACTTTTATCCTTGTACTTGCCTAATAGCTCTGCTTTTTGTCTTCTATATATAAGCAATCTGTTTGATTTTTGTGAAGTGGTTAGGTTTCCTACTGTGACTACATTCTTTACCATAAACTGGACAAGCCCAAATATCTTGGCAAATTCATAAAATTTACAACAGGTTCAAGGGTTATTTTGCTGAACTTTATTATAATTTTTTTTACATTTATCACTTAGTGTGTCCACATGTCTTTACTTGGCCACAAGTCTTGTTCTTCACCTTAGTAAATATATATAGTACTTTCAAAAGTTAATTTCAGCTATTTTGCTCTTCTTGTTTGGGCTCAAACTCTTCAGACAATATGGTCATTAATAAGTGTCACTAGCTGTGGTCACATTTAAGGTTTAATCCAGCTTCAGTCCACTTTCAGAGTGAGAGAATACATCAGCAAAGAAAACAAACTGTTTCCTTTCAGTGTTAAACAACTGAATATAATGTGGAAAGAAAACTACTGGTCACTTTGCTGAAAGTGAAGCTGGATTAAACCTTAGGTGTGATCACAGCCATTTAGATGACCAATCCCACATCTGTGCCAATAGGTTCCAGCTGGTCACAGTAAGGATCTCTACTTCTCTCTCCTCCTGAAAAAAGTCTGTTCTTCCCATAAATAGCATTCTTTCCAGATCCACAGTTTGTTGTCAGATTTATCAAAGACAATCTGTAGCTTTTGTTTCTCTGGCCTTTTCTGCCCTGGGCCTTGGTCTGGGATATATCCTGGAATAATGGCTTGCTGTCTTCCTGCTGATGCAGACTACGGAAGATCCTGTCTGGTGCCTGCTGTAGTCTGTACCAGCATATGGATAACAGTTCCCTATTCCAGGATATATCCCAGAATAAGGCCCGGTATGGAAAGGACCTCTTGTTTCCTCATTGAGCTTGCTGTTTAAATACCTATGTGACTGCTTCTTCAACAACATGCAAGGAGTAAGGCTATCTGATGTTTTTTTTATTATTCTTATTGTTCCCTCTTGCTGTTTGGTCAAATCTCTGTTTCCACATTCTCTGGTTTTCTGCAGCATTCTATCAAGCACCAATTTATGTGGAAGCTTTATGTGATCAATCTCAATTCAACATTTCTTGACACCATATTCAAGCAAACATCAAAACAATACAAGCTGAGCATCGAAAGTTTTCTTACAGGATTAAGGCAGCAGACACTACAGTGAAACTATTTTACCTTTACATTTAGAGTAAACTTTATCTCAAGGTAACCCTTACTCACATGTAAACCAACACAAGTGTTATGTATTTCTAGTTCCAGAACTCAGAATACTGACAAGAGCTGTAAGTTATCAGTGTCAGAAACCAGAAAAGGATGAACCTCACAACCTCATGGTTTCTTGCATGATATGAAATGGAGAAGTATGAAGGCCATGAGAGAAAGAGTTAACTTGCAGGGTGTAGTGGGTCATCCTCTTTCTGGACTGGTCCTTCTCTGCTATGGCTGTGACTGATCTAAAGAAGACAGTGTGGGTTGGAGTGTTCTTTTTGTACAGTCTCTTTGCGGTTCCGTGTCATCTGAACTTCATACCTGATCTGCTGATCTGAAGGCAGCCTGAAGAAAATAATTCAGCTTCTGAAACGTGTCTTTGGGGGTTTTTTTATCCTCTTCTTCCTTATTCTCATGATGATCTGAATCTGTTCCCAGTAATTCTCTAAGGTTATTCCCAATGATTTTGTGGCTGTGCACATCCAAGGTTTCAGCAATCTCTTCCTCCCTTTCCTACAAGACCTTCTTCCTATAGCTGGTGAGTTGCCAGCTTATACCTCCTCTGTGACTGGTGACAGAGTGCTCTTGTCAGCTGCAGCTTCTGGGGACAATCTCCTGCAGGCAGAAATCACTCAAAAGCTGGGATTTTGGGGCTCCCCCCCCATGGGTGCATCCCCTCCCCCTAGCCTCCTCTAGACCCCATTGCCTGTTTCCTGTGGAAACAGGCTCCCTTTGATCTGGATTTTCTGCCTGAAGACCCCATTGTAGAGCCCATTAATGGGGTCTACAGAAAGTCTGGATTAAAGCCCAGAAAGTACCCATTTGATCTGGATTTCCCCAGCAGCAGTTGAAACAATTGGGTCCCAAATGGGTGCCGTGGTGGAAATGGGGTCATCCGGCTCACACCCAAATGGGTCCTTAATGGGTGCAAAAATGGGTACTCTCTGACAGTGGAAAAACACCCATGGTGAAATCGTACCTTTTCCAGATATCCTTTACTGTAATTGTTAGTTCAGTATTTAGGAGGCCAGTGATTTGGTGAAAGCAGTTCACTGTGAACACCCCAATTATTTCCTGGTCTATTGGTTATAGGAGGGAGCTGCAAACATCTCTTGCAGTCATCAGAGTCCCTTGGCATGTCGACCAAAATGAGAAAGACCTGGAAATCAGCTCAGGAAGACATGGTGGGAGGATTGGTGTGCCAGAAAACCTGTATGTATCCCCGTTTACCTCTGTCACTGCTGTGGAAATTGGGGAACAGTAAAACAGAAGCAGGATCACTATATACTTGCTAGATGCAATGAATTAGAAGAGGAAGGTGAGTTGTTCTTCTGCTGTTTCAAAATCTGGAGTCCCTTTCCCTGCTTTCAATATAAAGTGTATGATGCACGTAGGCTATCCATCAGTACGGCCTCCTGTCTGCCAGCCAGACTCCAAGAGCAGGCAGGAACAAGGTGAGTTGAAATGATTGCTCATCTTGCTCCTAGGGCCAGGTTTGCTAGGTGTTTTATAAGAAGTGGCATTTCATATGCCATTAATTCCTACCTATCTATATGCTGTCATTTGGTCACGATTTTTCTTCCCTTCCAGAACCTTCAGCATTTGCTACCACCATACCAGTAGTGTAGGGGTATTGCAGTTTTGTGACTGCAAGCAGCATGTAGATCTAGTAACAGTCAAGTAAAACATTACTTGATTGTAGCAACAAACATTGCTATTGTTATTTAGTGGATTCATCCAACTTTTCACTGCTGAAATGTATTGAAAGAACTGTATATGCTGTCTTGGAGTAGGGGATAGACTAGGGAGAAAGAAAGACAGCAGGCCATAGAGAGTGCAAATAGGTGGTAGAACAGTCTGGTAAACTATTACATCTAAATAACTACTAAGTGGAAAGGTTTTTTGGAAGTACTTCTGTTTGAACAATCAGATCCTAGTTACTAGAAAAGAGCCCATGAATGTTTATGCATCTGAATATAGTTGTTGCAACCACTTCTTCCTTTACAGGAATAGTAAAGTTGAACAAGAAGATAGGTTAACCATAGTTTCTTGATTGGTCAAAACCAGGGGCCGATTTGCACTACAGCTTACAAGTGGCTCCTGCCCGCCAAGATGCTGACTAATTGTAAACTAGCTATGGGTTCACAACACCATGCACCACAAGCAAACCAACTTTCCCCAATCCCAATGAAAAGCTTACCTTACGCATCCAGCCAGCAACTATCTGCACTCCGGCTGGCTGGAGGAGGCCATCTGAGCTGCTGCACAAGCGCACTGGCAGCTCACATGACCCTCTGACACGACTGCGCAGAGCATCAGCATCACCATAGTGATGGCGCTGGTGCAGCACAGTCACTCAGGGTGCCGCACTCAAGATGGCGGCACCCAGGAGTGAATTGGCTATGCAATCGATCACGTGGGGGCTAAGTGGTGAGTGGTAGTCAATGTTAGTCTCTCGCACACCTTTCCCATCCATGTGACGGGAAGGGAAGTGCAAAATCATCCCAGGAAACTGTAATTAATATCTGCCGAACAAGTCTGGATTGGCAAATTCATTCCCAGCCATGGTCTCTCATTTTATGCTCAGGTACAAGCTTATTAAATTTGGATTCAGTGCCCTGTATTTAGATGGTCCATTGAAATGTTGCAGAATTGCTCTGAATGTATATATTGTGACCACCGCTTGATTAATGCTGCCTTTGTATGGGAACATAAGAAAATACATGTTAATTATGTACTTTTCAGTATAAATCTGTACTTACAGTATATTGTGTAGGAGAATTCAAATATTACCAGTGCATTATATTTGAAATCAATAAAATTCTTTAAAGAAAAGATATGACAGCTTGTGATTCGGATAGGGCCAGATTATAATTAATCTAGGTTTATGATTTTCACACAACACTGGTGATGTGGCCTTATTTTTTCTATTCAAAAGTTACCAGTTACAGAAAGACTTTTTAGTGGCTCAGGTTAGAACTCATAATTGTATTCGTTTATTTATGTAGATAAAACATTTGTGTAAAAAAAACCCATATTTGTATTATTTAAAAACCTTTAAAATCTTTTGAATAATAGTGAAAAATAGATTAATTAAGAACAGTATTAGAATCTTGGTGGGATGAGGAGACAGACATCTAAAATTTATATTGGCAACACTTGGGTCTTCAACAAGTCCCTAGAAGAGATAATACTCTTCTTATAAACATCAAAGTGTAGAGCATTCCACAGTTTTAAGCTCCAAAAAAAAAAAAGCCCAGATAGTAGCTGCAGCAGGACCTTCTTAGAGGTTCTGAAAAATCTCCCAGTTCTCTGGCTTCACATGTCAAACGCAGAATCTCACGTTTCACTTGATAGTTACGTGCAGTGTGTATGTGAGTTGGTGCCCCACGAAATAGTCTTGCTGCTGCCTTATTTTGAATCAGTTACAATGCATGAATATGAAATTGCCAGTACGTGAACAAGAATGCCAATCTAGCCCTGTCTAGGTATGCAATTGCAGTTGCTAATTGTGCTAATACTCTGTAACCTAATTCTTTATGAAATGGTTTGTGCAGTATTTTGATAGTTGACTTTTGCCATTTATTTCTTAGTTTCCTCTCGCCTGAATGTTGTAGAAATTCTGTCTAAGTATTAAACCTATTTAAAGAAAAGGGGAGGGAGGGACTCCTTTTCATGCCAGTCTGTATCAGTGAAGTAAACTAGATTAGTCTCACCAGTTTATAATTACTAGTGGCAGATGGAGAGGGTTGGCCCAGCATGGAGGCAGCACCAAGCAAGGTTTGTTGCTAAACTATCCTTGCAAGGCAATGCTGCCTGAAAGTGCTCTGTGACTTGCTGGTACTAAATCCCTAGGCAGCATGCTTGGTACAATTCTAGCACATCTAGAATGGCACCAGAGAAGTTTGAAGAGTCAGTGTGGAAGTTTCACCTTCACAAGTTTCAGCTGTGGGTGACCACCCCACACCTATAAATAAATAAATAAATAAATAAATAAATAAATAAATAAATAAATAAATAAATAAATAAATAAATAAATAAATAAATAAATAAATAAATAAATAAATAAATAAATAAATAAATAAATAAATAAATAGTGCTTGCAACAAAAGAAACTGGTTTAGGGTTGTGTATGAACATTGTTAATAGTTGAAGCCCCATATTTCAAATTGTTTTGATATATGTAAACAATTTCTGATAAACGTTTGCATCCACAGTTGAATGTCTAGTAAGTACTCTATATCACACCATTTAAGAGGCACTGGCATATAAGATGCATCTATAATTTGCCAAGGAATATTTAGGAATGAAAGATTAAGAAATAGGATGCCAAGTAATTTTAAGAGAAATAATTTTGGAGAAAAAGTGAGCCTTGTATGGCAAAAAAAGCAGAGTATATGCAGTTGTATCACAGTTTTAGCCAGATGTCTTCTACTGTACGTAGAGCAGGTATTTCAGATTTCATCTTAAATTCTGCTGGTTTCTACATTGCAAATCCGAGCACAAGTAGAAATAGTCCTACAACTACTGAAGTGTATAAACTGGACTCTTTTATTTCAAGGAAGTAAATTGCTTATTTGGAATGGATGTTTGTATAGTATTGTGTACCTTAAGTTAGAGAGCTTGCTGCAGTTTGTACACTTTTTACCCTTTTGCATGGTGCATCTGATATTCTAGTGGAGTCTGCTTCTTTTTAATGATATGGCACTTCACTGGGAACATGTTTAAAATGGCATCAACATGACTGTAAAGTGCACGTTATATTTGTTTCCATCTGTATGTTGCTAGTGACAGGTGTTCAATGATTGTCAGTATCTGTGTCAGCAAGAGCTTCCCGTGACATTAAAGTCACCAGCTCCATCCTGATGCTGTGTGGCTCTATTGGCAGCTCCATCAGGCTGCGGCCGATCAGTGAATGTCAGAGGGGCTTCACTTTTCTGGGATGTCACCAGCCCTCTGTGTTTTTGTTTTGGCCTTGCTTGTTGTTTGAACTTACCAAGACTTCTAACAGTTGTCCTGCGGGAAATGAACTGATAGGTCAAGGGAATAAAGGTATCTTCAGGGCATGCAAAACCACATCCAGAGTGACTTATTATATATAAAGGCTTGTAATGATTACCTTGACTCTAAGCCAATCAATGGTTGGAGCATCTGGGGACTCATTAAATGGCATTTGTGGTGTCTGTTACCTAGGTTTTGAGCTGAATTTCAGGGAAAGTGGTGACAGCCTTTAATGTCTAATTGACCCTTTCTCTTTGTGTTTGCTTTCTATATTTGCTTCTGATGTGTTCCCCAATGGCAGCAAACAGCACTGCTCAGCATTCTGAACTTCTGCTCAGAGCTTCAGCACCTCAGCCTCGGTAGCTGTGTAATGGTAAGTTTTAAAATCTGGGCTATGCAAGTTTGCACAGTGTAGACTTCCTAGTTTGGTTACAGAAGAATTAGCACCTCATTGTCATCCTTCTCATTATGCCAAAACTTGTAGCAAGACAACATGAATGTTTGCTGGAAGTTACACTTATCTGTTGATTTAGGCATTTCTGTTTTGATTGGGCAATTGCAGAAATTCTCTGTGGTTAGTTTTTTTGCCCCTTTTAGGAATAGCTGTTCCCAATATGACCAACTGGTATTCATCAGTTCAGTAAAACTGAATGGAGGTTCCTGTGCAGTTAATCAGGAGTTGGTCATGACTTGGTGGTATCCAACAACAACAAAAATAATCGCTGTGGATGCAGTTAAGGCTGCATTTAAGAACAATCCATCAGTTCATATAAAAGACATTCAGGCATACTGGTTTAAGAATTGGGTTTTTTGGTATGTGTGCATGCTGTCATCTTCCCTGAGTTTTACTTAAGGTTTTCTATCTCCTGGAAAAATTAAAAAGGAGATAAGACATACTTTTATGGGACTCCTGTTCACAAATATGGTAGTACAATATTGGCTGTTTTCAGTAACAGTATTTCTGCACTTACTTTCCAGTCTGTTGGATGGGAAAGGTGTCAAACAGTTTAGAATGTTTAGAGTGTTGTTATCAGGAACTGGAGTCACAATGCGTCAGCAACTCATGACTCAGAGTCTTGTGATTCACATGACTCAGTCTTGTGGTTCAGTCTCATGCTGTTGCAGTAATTAGATGACATCATCTTAAAACCTCATGATGATGACTTGCAGTTTGTGGGCTATATAAGTAGCTCTGTATTGTACAAGTTTTTGTCTTTAGTTTTTCCTGTTTGAAAAGATGTTTGTATCAGAAAGGATTCTGAAATAAAGCTGCTGTACCTTCCAGTGAGGAAAGAAATACTTTGACCCTGGATTTGTCTGAATGACTGTCCAGCTAGTCTGAGATTGACAAGTGACCTGACTCCAGTCCATAATCTGCTACACTACGTAACAAAAGATGCAGAAGAGACTGACATTGACTAGCACTTTCACTTACCTGAGTCCAGTCGTGCATCCAGTCCTCCACAGGTCACTGCCGTCTTTGATTTGGCATCCTGTGCGATTGTGAATTTGCCAGCAATGTCACTACAGTGACAATGATGCTTTGTGCAAGCACAGTTGAGTCAGGGGTCATATGAACTGCCAGCGTGCTTGCACAGCATTTCAGATGGCTCCAGTTGTGCTGGAAAAGGTGCAGATGGTTGCCACTGGACGCTCCAGGTAAGCTTTTGGCTAAGGTTAGTTTGTGCTAGTGTATGTTTATTTATTCATTTATTTGCATTTTTATTATGCCCCATATCAAAGAGTCAACATCTGGGCAGGCACGAGGCTCTTGTAGGCTGAAAGCACCCTCTGCAAGTATAAATGCACTTGCCCAGATGTTGACTAATGATAAACTACAAGGCCAAGTGCAAATTGGCCTATGATTGCTCCATCTGACAGGAGCTAACTTGCTTAAATGTTTTCCCCAACACTTATGGTTTTGTGGGAGAAGGGAAATGTATTTCACATAGCACAGGCATGGCCCACTTTTCCTCCAAAGAGGTCTAGCTGACATATATGATTCTTTCTCCACTCCCCTTCAATCATCACAGTAACCCTATAGCCCTGAGATGGTAGGAATCTGGTTACATTGACACATAGCTCTAAATAAAATCAAGGCTATACTGAGAACTCCCTGGAACAACACCCTGGAAGAAGGTGGTGGGAAATGATTTCTGCACTGTTGCCAGGAAAAACGGACGAATAGGTTCATATGGCCACTAGTGTTCAAGCTCATCTTGAGAGTGTTTTTGCCTTTACCTAGAAATGTCATCCTTTTTCCCTTGAAAAATTAGTAAGGTGTTATTTTTCATTGCAAGGTATTTGTGCTCCTTTGAGGATTCACATTGCCTCCCTGAATAGAGGAAAAGATATATGCTGTGCTTTTGAATTTCAAAATTTGATGTTTTCCTTTTCCAAGACCTGGCCTTGGGCAGTTGTGCTACAGCTAGCTCCCCATTAGACTGCTGAGCCCAGTAAAATGCTCCTTTGATGACAGCCTGGAACCTTCTATTGGCTCAATGCAAACTCCTTACTGGTGTCAGCTGATCGGATCATATTATGCTAATCTTTTGCCAACTTTGCTGGTTGCCAGATACTTCCCAGGCTTCATTTTAAAGTCCTGGCTGACATTTAAAGTCTTTATGACCTGAGAAAGCTAGCTCTTTAAAATCTCTTTGCTTTGCAGAGTCTCTTGTCCTTTTTTTTTTTTTTTAAGGGTGCAAATCTACAAGCTGTCATTGTTGTCTTGTGTTTGATTTATTAATTTGCAACATTAAATGCCAATTTTCTCCATTTCTTTGCAAGAGAAAACCTGTATCTTTTAGGAAAACTATGTGGCAAAAGCAGTGGTAGCCATGCACCAAGAGTATTCAGCTTTTGTTTTGTTTTTTTCTAGCCTACAAGCAGTGAGACAGCTTCTCATGGGTAGCATGCTTGGGGCAGGTGCCACTGAAAGTGAATGTAGCCTCTCTGCATTTGTGCATACCATCTCATTTGTAGCAGTTTCGGGTTTAATCCAGCTTCATTTTCAGAGTGAAAGAACACATCAGCAAAGTGACCAGTAGTTTTCTTTCCACATTATCTATCCCAAAGGTGAATTTTCTGAGTTATTTAACACTGAAAGAAAACAGCTTGTCACTTTGCTGATGTATTCTCTCGCTCTGAAAGTAGACTGAAGCTGGATTAAACCTTAAGTGTGACCACAGTCCAAGTAGAAACCGAGAACAAGGGAAGTTCTGTTTTGTTACTTAGCACCACTATGCAGATAGGTTGGTGATGTTATCAGCTTGAGTCCACACCTGGACTTTAACCTTTTGCCTTTATTACCTTCTATCTAGGTCATTTTCTGACATTAGGACTCCTGTTTAGTTTTAATTTCTAGCGATTGTGCGTTTCTGTGAAATGCATGCTGCTGTAATGATGAACTCTTACGTTTTTGTTTTGGCTTATTTTTTAGAATGACACTTATTTTTCTGGATATTTTGTCCTATCTACATGTGCAATTTAAGAGTTGATAAATTGTTCACTGGTTGAATGTCAGGTTCAGGTGGAGATGCCATTTGTTGCAGATACTTTTAATCCATCTTTACATAATGCCATCACATACTGTTCACATTTTAGACTGAGAGTTCTGAAGTTGCAGCAGTAGTGTTAGTAGCCATAAGCATAAGCATAAGCATAAGAAGCTGATCTACGTGTAACACCAGATAATTTCTTTTTGGTTCCTCTTGTGGCATGAATACAATGATTGGATGGACTGTATGTGGAACTTACTGTATACTGTTATAAAGACGCTTTAAAGTTTGGTCTAGTGGTTAGGGAGTTGGACTCTTATCTGGGAATACTGGATTCGATTCCACCCTCCCCCACGAAGCCAGCTGGGTGACCCTGGGCTAGTCACAGCTCTCTTCTGAGCTCTCACAGCCACACCTACCTCACAGGGTGTTCTGTTGTGGGGAGAAGAAGAGAAGCTTTGCCAGCCGCTTTGAGTCCCCTTAAATGGGTGAGAAAAGCCAACTCTTCTTCTTCTTCTTAACAGGATGCTTTGGATTTGAAAGTGAGTGAAGTAAGGAATAATACGGCTGAAAGTGGATGGAATTTTTTTCCTTACAGGTTGAAGATTATGATACAATAGCCAGCATGATGTCAGCCAAGTGCAAAAAACTGCGTACACTAGATTTATGGCGATGTAAAAATATTACTGAAAATGGAATAGCAGAGCTGGCTTCTGGCTGTCCACTGTTAGAGGAACTTGATCTTGGCTGGTGCCCAACACTCCAGAGTAGCACAGGTTGCTTCGCAAAACTTGCACGTAAACTCCCAAATTTGCAGAAGCTCTTTCTGACAGCCAACAGGTCTGTGTGTGACTCAGACATAGAAGAACTGGCTGCAAATTGTACTAATCTCCGGCAGCTTGACATTTTAGGTAAGTAATCACAAAAAACATTTGAAGCTTAAATTTGTTATATCAGTAGGCAAAGAGAAATGATTTATGTTCTTCAGAGAAAATATTTCATAGGGAGGTCTCTTTTCTTTCCTGATATTATACTCACATAAATAATGCCAAAGCATAGATTTTGCACCTGTCCCTTCCAGGGCAGTGCAACTCCATCGAGAACAGGACATTGAGAAGCAGGACTCATAGAATCACAGTCTTGTCTGGATTCAGCTTCATCCATGTAAATTTACATTCTTTCTTTTTGCATACATCCGGGAACTCCATGGATAAGTGTGTGCTGCCTAGCTGAGCTAACTTTCTAAGTAAATACTGAAATCTTTTTCATCATGATGTCTGGGAAGCTTGTTTTAACTTTTTATCTATCTAGCTTTTCTGACTTCACTAAAAAATTATTAAAAGCAAAAATAAAAACATAGGTACTAGAACAAAATAGTCTTGTTTCAGTGATTTAGACAGGGTGCATCCCCATGGTACTTTTTCTTGTTGCTATTGTCCCTCTGCTGCAGCAGATCTAACAAATGCGCATTCAATTCTGAATTAAGTGTCCCCATGGGTCTCAGCAAAACGTGCATTTAAAATGCACTGACCATCCCCAAGGAAGCATCTTTTGCTTACCCACATCTTTTTCTCCCCGCCCCTCGCTGTTTCATTGGGTGCTCGTGCGATCATGCGCTCATTCACAAGTCCAAAAGAAAAATTTACAAGTTCTCTGTTCGTCTCCCCTGCTTGTGAAGGCAGCCAGGCTGCAGCCAGCGCTATTTACAAGATCTCCAGCTGCCGAAACGCCTCCCCCAGCCAGCAGTCGTGCGATCGTGCGCTCATTCACAAGTCCAAAAGAAAAATTTACAAGTTCTCTGTTCGCCTCCCCCAGCCAGCGATCTTGCCTCATACACTTTCACTTGCCTCATACACTTTCACTTGATATAAGCAATTCATTACAATGTATCTTGCTGTTTCTCTTTGTGATTGGAATGCCTGCCTACTGTTTTCATATCGTGAATGCTGGCTGTGGATGAGAGGCAAAAAAAGAGAGAGAGAGCTTGCCGCCTCGGAGAGAAGTCCTGCCCCTTTTGCCACGGAGCGTCTCCATGCAAAATGTTGCTCTGAATACCCGCGTCTTCCAGGAAAGTGCCCTTGCAGTCTTCATTAAAGCGCTGTTTTTTTGCAGCACATTTTCCTAATTAGCGGCACTGGAAGCCCGGATAAAAGCCATGCATGGGGGTGCTCCGCGACAAAAGAAGATTTTCAGCGGGCTTTAAATTGCATGGGGATGCACCCTTAGACTTGGTCACACCTTGCAGAAATAGTCCATATTATTAAGAAGCAGGACTAAACATACACTAACTCTGACCACATCGAATACCTGATAATCTTTCCTCAGCTTGGGTCGCTATGCTCACAGCTTTCTATTCCCTTCCTGAGACTCCTTTAGGAGACTTTTTAGATCTTTACCCCTCTCCACAACACCGCTGCGCTCTGATAAGATAAAAGGTCTATGACTCAACAGTGTGTCGTCACACATTGGGTGAAAGGGAAGGCTAGTTCATGCAGCCCACCCACTATGGTCCTCTTCACCAACCACATTCAAAAAATGAAAATGAATTAACACTCTATAATGGCTTGAGACCTGTAAAAGTCAGGACTTAGGAAAGTATATAGAAGGGAGGAAAGTCCACAGATAAAACATATGGGACTAAAACCGTGTGAGGGGTGATGGACTGAAGAAGGATTAAAGTGAAGGTGTGACCACAACCTTAGTTTGTTTTAACATTCAGTTATAAAGTAGATTTTAGAGGCATGAATGAAATGGCTCTTTAAGAGGTAAATAATCCATGTTGGCAGATGATCTCCAGGACAGGTTCTTTTAATGCCTGCATAAAAACATACAATTTTTGTTACATATTGTGTGCCAGCTTTACTGAACTTATTAAAGTATAAAAGTGGGCAATATGTGAAAGTCGGATAGTTTTGTTCCTTTCCTGCAGGGCACCATATGCAGTGTCATTATGTGATAAACTAAATTGCAGCATATGTGTGGATTATGCTTAAATAAAGGCATAAAACATGCTCCAGAAAAATAAACTCGCTTTTGATATTTTGACTGCAGTCAGGCAGCATAAAGTACAGCTCAGAAAATGTGGTGGGTTTTGCCATCTGTACGCACACTGCATCCGTTATCTCAGATCATTGAATTAGAATCAGTAATTCTAGGTAAGTTAACACAAATTTAAAAGCTCTATTTTCAAATACGTGAAGCCACTCAGGCACAAATGGAAGAATAACAATGCATTTTCCTCTTGTACAAGATCATTTAACTGCCTCTTAGATGCTATAAACCCCCAAAGCCTCCTACAGCTTCCGAGAATGCCAGAAACTCCAACTGTCCCCTTCACGGCTGTCAAAATCATCAGCTTTTCTTGACAGTTTCAAAAAGCAGCTACTCAGTTTCTGAAAAGAAGTAAAAAGCACATTAAATATAGTCACCTTTCCAGAAAACATTCATGCCCCCAACTTTCTGCGTTTACCTGGAGGACAACTACAAAACTCCCAAACATATAACCCCTCTTAGAGGGCACTACTTCTTATTTGTCTTCGAAGTAGTGACCTTTCAGGGACTCTACTGAGGGCTTGTTTCCACTCATGCCTCTTAAAACAGTTTAAAAATGAAACAAAAAAAAAGGCAATTCAAACATGGATTTTGACAGTCCCCACTTCAGTGGCTTTAATTCGCTTTAAATTGCTATCAACCCCTCTGCTGTCACCACCCACAATGGTTCAGAATCACATTAGGGAAAGGGAATCTTTTCTTCCCCCCTCTTGCCAGCTGGGACCCCACCTCCTGCCTGCCGATTGGATCCCACAATGACGTGTCGGAGAGTGGGGAATTGCAGCTTCCCCCTCTCCTCTTCCCTCCCCTCATGCTTTTTCAAAAGACGTCCTGCTAGTCCTGCGCATACACATGCACACACACATACACACACCTTCTTCCTCTTTGTTCTCCTCCCCATCGCCAGCAGCGCCAGCAGGTATACACACACACGTAACTCAGGACTGGTGCTTTTTTGCTTCTCCGCAAATGCAGAGAAGTGAAAAAGCAGCAGCAGCAGAGAGAGAGTTGCCTGCCTGCTCGCCTGGCTGGCTGCACACGCACACGCTCAGTGTGTGCTTCCTGGCAAGAAGAAAGCGAGGGGAAGTGTAAACTGAAACTTTGTTATCCTATCAGTGTGGAGTGAGTGAATTGCTACATCTTATCAGGCTGAATTTTTACTTCTCTGCTGAATATGGATCTGGCGCTATAACAAATCTGGCAAGGGGCTGGTCCCTGCGCAGGGTGAAAGCCTACCTGTTTCATGACGTATTTGCCCCAATACTGCTGTAGCAGTCCCACAGCAATAAGGAAGAAGTGTTTTAAAAGGAAAAACAGAAAACACACCTGAAAAAACATGTTTATTTATTCCTATTTTTAGCCAAATAATCCTCAAAATACCCCTGAAACGGATTGGTAATGGGGACACAGAGAATCCAAACTGTTTCTAAACCATTTTAAAATGTCATTGGGAACTAGGCCTGAGTGTAGTTGTTCCAAACTTCATTAATTGCTATAGTCATTTAGAAGTAGATATTCTCATGGTTAGGGTTAGAGTTAAGGAATAAAATTCCATCCATCAAAATAGATCATTATTCTTTCTTAACCTTTGTAATAAATCTATGTACAGGGGGGGCGGGGGAAGGTAAAATGCAAAGACCTTATGGATTTTCATCTGAGATGAATTTGAAATAAACCATGCACTAAGTAATAACCAGTCTCAAACTAAAATCCCATATCTAGGAGTGGAATCTGGCAAAAATAAGATGTTCATGTTAATGGCTTTATAATATCCTTTGCAAGATAATTAGCAGGAAACGCATGATGCGTGATTATTCTTAATTTTTTTCCTGAGGGATATTTCTGACTGCCCATTGCTTGAACGTTATTTGAACACAGCAGCTACATTTGAAGAACACTGGCTGAAATTTACTTACAGGAATCAGGAAGAGATTGAGGAGATCTATCAAAGTTAATATGGATACTTATACATGAACTGTACTTGTTTTAGGTGCCTTGAAAGAGGGGCATGTAGACACTTCTCCTTAGAGATGCCCAAATTGTATACTGTATATTCTGGCGTTTAAGACAGCTGGGCATATAAGACGACTCCCAACTTTTCCAGTTAAAATATAGAGTTTGGGATATAAGAAGACGACATCCGGTATATAAGACAACCCCCAATTTTTGAGAAGATTTTCCTGGGTTAAAAAGTAGTCTTATATGCCAGAATATACTGTATGAATTGAGGTGAAAAGCCCTCAAAAAAACTTCAGGGTTTCTGACTCTAAAGCTTTGAAAATCTACCTAGGCCCTTTTCACACTTGGCCTTATTCTGTAATATATCTTGGGAAAGGAGCTGTTTTCCCCATGCTAATGTAGACTGTGATAGGCCTTGCCTAGGGCCTGCCATAGTCCGCACTAGCAAGTAGATAGCAGACCTCTATTCCAGGATATTTTCCAGAATACAGTAAAGCCAAAGTGTGGAAATGCCCATAGTCTTCTCGTTTTCTGGGCAAGAACTGTCCACCCAGGGGCTGGACTTGGATCTGGGTGACGCAACAAAGATCACAAGCATCCTGCTTAGATTCTCTCTTTTTTCATCCATTTTTGTTCTAACCAGCTAAATTACTTAGGGAATGGAGTGAGAAGATGAGAGTAGAACATAATTATACGCTTCTTTTTCTTCCTGATCCTTCCCTTTTACATTCACTGGGTGCTACCTTTGAATAGTAGCAGCTGATATTTTTATTCCGCTTAGTGTGGAGAAGCATAAGAGAAATTGGTCAGAAAGTATTAAGAGCAGTTTTGGGGCATTCTTTGATCAAGGAGTGCCCCGTTTGCAGATGTTCTAAAAATAAGTGTGTCACGCATTTTTTAAAATTAAATACCCGTATATTCCAGCGTATAAGACAACTGGGCCTATAAGACAACCTCCAACTTTTCCAATTAAAATATAGAGTTTGGGATATACTTGCGGTATAAGGCTACCCCTCTTATAGCGGCCTAATACCTTGGTAGGGATATAGGTTCTGTACTTGCCTTCAGCAGACCCCAGTAGGACAGATGACAAACATGAAATGAGATGATTCATACTGGGACAGCCTGAGTTATGACTCTCTTTAAGACTACAATTTTCTACAAACCTATATGAATAGGGACCCCACCAGACGCAGTGCCTGTTTTAGGAAGGCCCCTCGCTGGCCATGCCCGATAACTCTGCAGACGCTCAAAGACAGGAGACTCTGCCGATGGCTGACAAGGAGTAAAGTTTTTAATCCTCAAGTGAACTGAAGAATCTTTCCTGTCAGCTTAGATTTGAACAGGGGTGAAGAGGCTGCAGTGCTGTCCCTTTTCCAGGCGGGCCTTGAAAAGCAAGAACACTCAAGCCTCTTGCCCCCCTCCTGCAGTCTGTCAGACTGTCAGGCCATTACAGTAGTCCCCGTGGCAGGGAACTGGGGAAGCGCCACACAGTTTGCTCTTCTGGCCTGCAAGACAGGCTGGCTCGGAAATTCCTTGAAGTGGCAGGAAGTCTGAGGCTGCTTCGGTAGACTCCGTTTAGCCGCGTTCGCCATTTTCTTGCCTTTGCTGCTGGCGGCTGTGGCGACCAGGACCCAGGTGAGGGTATTTCCGGCATATAAGGCGGTCCCCACGTTTTCAGAAGATTTTTCTGGGTTAAAAGGTCGTCTTATACGCCGGAATATATGGGTATATCTCTTATCTCTTGTTAATTTCTGTGCTTCATGTTCTTACCTTTTAATTGGATTGGCTGCAACTGGTCCAGTTTTCCATAAACCTAAATGGTCTGTGGCAAGAACAGGTTGCTATTGGGTACAGGAGCCTTTAGCCTTTCATCCAAACTGCAACTTGCCCTGAGAGTCATTTATTTTTGTCTACAAAGGGGGCGCACAAGAAGAGACTTCAGAACAAGGTAAATGTACCCCTGGAGTACCCTAAAAGACATGTCTGAACACACACTCTGTCTGGAAGATCAAATAGTTACGTGAAAAAATCAACAGCTGAGCATGCAGCACCCTACAGAAGGATGAAATAAAAAAGGCATGGGACCTATTATTACCCATTTTGCTAAAAAGGCATTTTGCTGAAACACATGGGAACAATAAAGCTGGACATGTTTATTTTCTGTTTCTTTTTTTAGTTTTTTATATGTTTTTCTTATATTGCTTTTTTCTTTTCTTTTTCTCCCTCTCAGTGGTACTAGTAGGAGAAAATTACTGTGCCAGCTCTAAGGGTCACAAAATACTCTTTTCCCCAGGCTGTTTTGGGTACATTCTGGCTAATGGTCCATTCAAAACGCACCCAGAATGCTCTCTGAACAGTACTAATATTTTTGCCATAGGTAAAGAGGAGACATCTGAAGTTGACCTGCCTCCTTCTGAAGAAATGAGATTGTGCAATGTCCTTAGACTCCTGAGGTTTCCTCTCTGAAATTGCATGATTCATTCAAGAGGCTTTGGGAAAATAAATATCTAGACTAGCCTTTCCATTGGTAGAATGGAGGCAGCATCTTCAGGCGCAGGCTTTTGGGTATCAGGAAAAGACAGCAGATCACTAATTCTTAAATTTGTTGTTGTATTTTTATGGCCAGATGATGAAGGTAGAGGTGCAAGTGGGATTTTCTGCCTCAGGCACCAGAATAAGTTAACTAAATTTGGATATTATGCACCTTAATTTGGAAGGAAGTGGGGGCTCCATTTGCTGCACTGCCTCAGGCAAGAAAATGTCTTGGGCAGCCTAGTGTGCACAGGAGAAGTGAAGGCACAGGAGTCATAGTTACCTCTTTGGTAGCTTCTGCTTTATGGGGGATTCAAAATTCTCTGAGTGCATCTGTTTTGAAAAAGTACCAAACCGATGCTTAAGTGAGAAACAGAAGTTTGGAGCTGAGTGGAAACAAAAAGGTAATAATAATTTTATATAGGATTGAGGCTGGGGAAGAAGAACAAGGTAAGGTTGAATGTATCCCTCAGCAGGGGAAACAACACCATCTCTTTTATGCATCTCAAATCAGATTCTTACTAGTTGCTCAAGACTTTGCATTTTTATATGGCTTCTTTGATATACTGAAGTCTGTTTGTAACCCTTTGGAAAATGGGAATATGTTTAGCATGAGTGCGTAAATCTTCATCTGGCTGAAGGTAGTATAGGGGCTTTGATCTCTTGAGTCTGAGAATCAGAATTGCCTTGATAAACACACTTAAGATTAGTTTATTACTATGAATGGACATATACTAGTCTCTGACACATGTTCCCATTTTATCCCTGATTTTCAATTTAAAATAATTATTAAAGAATTTATAATTTTATGTTTGCATTATCTGACAAAACGTAAGCAAATTTATGTGTAAACTCATTTTCAAAGACACATAAATTCAATATGTTTTGGTACTTAAAAAAAGAAGAGAACCATCGTACAAAAAGATAATTATGATCCTGTGTATAGATTTCTCCAGAAGATCCAGCTGTGATCAGTTCACATGGGGATTCACAGATATCAAATTTCTGAAATATCCATGTTTGGACCATGAGATAAACTGACCATGCTCAATGAAAAAGCTTTGCAAATATTTGACAGTTTACAGTTGGGCCACCGAGAACAGTTGTCAGCACATCAGTTTTCTAAACATTTTATCTGAACAACGATTATCTTGATTAGTCTTCATCGCTTTCCAAATGATATTGCATGAAATCTGTTGTGTTGATTTCCCAGTACTGTACTAATAAGTGAATAGAAGGAAAGATGAATGGTTATTACAGAAGTAATAATAATTATTACAGACTTCATATTGTTCTCTTCCTTTATTCTCATCTTCCATGATGCGGTGCCCTTTTATCATTTCAACAATTTTTAAGAGGCCAAGATTATCGTGTTTTTGGTTCTGGGGTTCTCTGGATGCTAAAGTACTAGTTTGCTTCTGGTCTTAGAGAGGCTTAATTAATTGATACTGGTGATCATGTTGTTTGGGGAGGAGAATTATTATTGTAGCCCCTTTATGATAATGGATTTTCCTAATAGCTCCTAACACTTAGAGTATGCCTAACTTTTCTCCTTCCTTATTTTTTTCTAGGCACAAGAATGGTAAGTCCTGCTTCTTTAAGAAAATTGCTGGAGTCTTGTAAAGATCTTTCCTTACTTGACGTGTCCTTCTGTTCACAAATTGATAATAGAGTTGTCCTCGAACTGAATGCCAGCTTTCCTAATGTGTTCATCAAGAAGAGTTTCACTCAGTGACTCAGTTCATATGCTGCTATATGGAATTGATTTGACAATTTTGCTTCCTGTGAATTTGTCCTAACTTTTTTATGTATTGTGAATAAAGGAGAAAAGTTAACACTTTTTGACATGACGGCTAAATGTGAAGTCAAAGATTTTAAAATTTATGAGCCATTTATCCCTTGTACAGTTTCCTGTGAGCTGCACTTGGAAACTATGCATGTGGGGTGGGAAGGGGTCACACAAATAACAGGGAGACATTTAATACCTATGTAGGAGCACTAAACTATAGTTGGATGTTAACAAATTAACGCATTAAAAAAGTGAATTTCATTTTAAATATTGGCCTTAAAAGTGCAAACTATAGGAGCATCATGTCTTTCGGGTGCCAATGAGTATGAAACCAACTTCTCATTTGAGAGCTCCTTAAAAATAGGTAGTTGTGGCAAGGGATCTCCAATCCCAGTGGTTGGAAAAAGGAAAATCCCTGAGGAAATTAAAACAGCAGCTATATGGTTCTAATTCAGAGTCTATGATACTAGAGGTATCCAGTAGGATGTTTTGAAGTGACTCCATGTTGTTATTTGGAGGCCTGATCTTTGTGTAGTCTGGCATCTTGTAGTTATTTGGAGGACCACTCCAGAACCTGCAGGAGAAGACAAAACATAGATAGGTGTAGTGCAGTTTGCAGTGATGGCATCAAACTGCTGTGGTCCTTAAGGACTTTGGCCCTTCTCTGCATGCTCCAAAATGCCAGGTGAGCACAGGTATGCCTCCTCCTTGGACCCAGGTAGATATAGGCTAGCCAACACAAAGCATCCCCTCCCCCCAGAACCCTCCAATGCAGAGCCTTTATAAATGTTTCAAGATGCCTTTTTGTCCTCCTTTCTGTGATACATTATGTGTTCAGAGCTTCCCAACCTTTTTCCCATAAATATTGGATGCTGCTCATATTGTTCCATGACTGGAACATGTATTTTAAAAAGCAAATTATGTTGACAAAAGAACAATATTAAAATCAGAATAAGCTTCTCATCATGGTAGGGAAGTGTTCTGTAGTGATGAGCCATCTCTAACCATATTTTATCAGATTAGATATTATTCAAGAATTTTATTTTTCAAAAAAAGATTGCACTGTGTTAATCAGAAGATTGATAAAGTGGTGAAAGTCACATACAGTCATGAGAAAAGCAGAGTACACCCTTATATATCAGGACGTAATGAAAAATATCTGGTCCTTTAAAAGGTCTTAAAATTATGTAAATACAACCTCACATGAACAACAAAATACAACAGATTCCCCTGTTTCATTGTTTATTCAACATAAATGAAGCCAAAATGGAAAAACCATATGTGAAAAACTAAATGCACCCTATTCATCAATGGCTTATAGGACTACCTTTAGCAGCAAAGCATTATGGCCTAAAACCGTAGAATTCAAAGAGGATGTACTTTGTTTTTCTCATGACTGTAAGGTTTTCCAGTCTCTTGCTTACACATATTTGATCCAAAACTTGTGTTTTTTCTTTCTGTGTTTCCAAGTGTATAACACCTGATTGTTGTTGTTAATTTGTATTTAACCTGAAACGTTGGAATCTTCAATATGCCATTTTTTGAGCCAGTTTGAAATATCCCTCCTACCAGCACACTTATGAGAGCGTTAAAATACTGCTTTTGTATTGACACTGTTCTTCATTAAATTTTAAATAACCCTTTACTTAAAGAAGCAATATTCACTTCATACTTTTTTTAAAAAAAGAGTAATTTTATATTAGGTATGTATCAGTGATTTTATTGTTTAGCTTTAATTTTAAAATTGAAATATTTATTACTAGTGATGACACCTGTAATTCAGGAAAACTAGGATGCTGAATTTTACCAAGTCCCAGGTCTGGCATCACTGTCAGTTTGGGCACTTGGAAGAATGAGGTTTAGATTGTACTGCTTCTTGATTTATAGGTTATTGAATTTGGATTTCAGTTTCTTGCCTTCCTCCTCAACCAGGCATTCATTCTTCCTAATAAAATGTGATTTTTCTAATATTTATTAGAATGAATGAGCTCAGTCTTCCAAGTATGACCCAATATTGAAGTGGTGGGAGGAGAGTATGGTTATTTCAATATAAAAGAGAACCATTGTTGCTTAGGGTTTCTTCGTTTCTGGGTCTTGTTCATGGGGATGTCAGGCCTTGCATTGCAACCAGCAAGGCAAGGTCTTAGTAATGTGCAGATAGTGAAAGGAGATTGGCTTTAGGAGAGGGTTAGAGAGATTGCCTCTTTATTCACAGGGCCAACATTTCTGAAGGTTTCTAGCAAATGTCAAGGGCTCTCCATATGCCTTCATAGCAGGAATTCTGTACAAGTCAATGAGGTTTCTCAGGAGAGCAATCCTTTTTATTATTTCTTTGAAAATAAGAATAATGTGTTTATTATTCATCCATCCATCTTCCTTAGTATTTACAGAGGATTCTGTACAGTAAACAGAGCCTGGATTTTGGCCCTAGCATAGTCTTCTGTTTGAAAGAGACAGTGCATCCCACCAAAAAAGAAATGATAATCCTGAAATGAGCTTAAATGATTGAACTAAATGCAGGAAATCTTCATTCATGAGGCATTCTTCTTGCTCTTGGGTGTATCATTTTGATATTCATAGGCATATCCTGTGGAAACATCTAGATACAGCCAATAAACTGAAAAGTTTTGTTTACTACTATCCAGTAGTTTTCAAAGGCTCTTAAGCATATTGCTTTGTTTATGTTTATGGTGCTAACACAAGAAAGGAAAAAAAGAAAGACCCATCTATTAAAGATATTATTTTGTTGCGTATATTAAATAATTACAAGTGGAGTCCAATATTAGGCCACGTTCTACAAAGCTGCTGTAGTAGATAGGCAGTGAGAAGACATTGGGATCAGGACAGAGAGAATACAAGGTCCGCAAACAAAGTGTATTTTCATAGGATTCAGCACTTAATGTTCTTCCTGAAGTTATCAGACTTGCTGTTGTCATATAGAAAAGAATACAAAGAACTTGGCGTGGGTGGGGAATCTAGTTTATTGGAGATATTTTTTCATATATAGAGATACTGCACAATTCCCCTCTTTTTTTCCATCCTTCCAGAAATTCTCTTAATGGATCGTGTCCTCACAGAATTACAGGATTTCTTGGACAGAAATGACATTTTTGCCAAATCATAAGCTATTGGAAAGCTAAAGTTGTGGGGTAAGGAAGATGGAGAATATAAAGTTTTATACAGCTCATGAGATATGGTTTGCAGAATAATCTGAGAGATCTGATAGCATTCATCTTTTACTTCCCTGGAAAATTAGGTTAAGTGTTTCTACCCCTTGGAGGAACAGAAGAGATTGCACATGATCTTGAATAATTCTTCAACCTAGCAATCACAAAGCTTTTTGTAATATCCTTTTTTTCCCTCCAATTCAAGGGCTGTGTTTCATCATGAAAATCTTTCAGGGGGTCAACTGTTCATTTAGGGTGGGCCCAGAGGTTAAAGTGAGCACACTTATATGACCTTTATAGTAGATCACATTTACAGCCATGTAAGTTAGGTTTCTGCACATACATCTTTCCATCTTCTGCCTTAGCAAGAAATAGATATTACCCAGAGTTCAAATTGGGATGTTTTTACTATTTTTAATTTTATGTTTAATTTTTTTCTTTGATTTTTTTCTTTAACTGATTGTATGCTTCCCTGACACATGAGTAATAAGCTGGTGTAAATATCCAATAAATAAATAAATTGATTTGTAATTGATGCAATGTGCATTTTTCACAGAAGTTGTTTGTTTAATCCTGACCTCCTCTTCATTGCCTGATAATAATAAAATAATATAAAATAATGTAAAACTCACTGGCACATACAAAATCAGACAAGACGTTTCAGTGTTCAGATTCCTTCTTGATTGTCATTATCCTTCAGCAGCTGTGCTCAGTTTGAATATTTACAGTACTGCAGAAAGTGAGGGACCCTCCATATCTCTTTGTCTTTTAACTCTTTCTCACACTGTATACTGGCATATTTGATTCTTTTTTCATTTTGTCAGGTTTCACTAACTCAGAAGACAGATTCACATTTTTAAAATCTTTTTACATGGTTTTCCACTGCTAGTATATTTGGGTCTGAACTACTGTAGTATTTGTTGCCCATGGTTTGGATTTATTCATACAGTGCTGTATACAGTGACCCAGTTTGGTCCAGTGGTTAGGTAGCCAGGCTCTTATCTGGGAGTACCAGGTTTGATTCCTCACTCCGGGTTTGAAGCCAGTTGGGTGACCTTGGGCTAGTCACATCTCTCTTCTGAGCTCTCCCAGCTGCACCTACTTCACAGGGTGTTCTGTTGTGGGAAGAAGAATAGAAAACTTTGTCAGCCGCTTTGCATTCCTTTAAATGGGTCAGAAAAGTGGGGTAGAAAAGCCAACTCTTCTTCATATATGTGCCTGATGTTCTTTATACTTGTTCTTCAGTGGCATCCTTGTCTCTCTTAGGCTACATCCAGACTTGATTATTGCACTTTAGTTGCATATACTGGAATAAAGCTGGAATATTCTGGAATACCCAGACATAGTGGAATGAGTAACTGACTTCTGGATGCAGCCCTACATAAAATGAATCACATTCCAAGCAATCCTATAAACAATTCCCTTCATTCCTCATATCCCTTTGCAGCTCCACATTCCCTTATCATAAAAGCGACAGCTTACCAATGTTGTCTTAATTTAATTTCATAGGGGCTGTACAGAACCACATTGCCCTTAATGTTTTGTTCTATTAAAACCCTTTTAACATGTTACAGTAATCCAATCTGAAATGAAGGGCATTTTCAAATTTTTTAAATTTTCCAAGGGTTTTGTTTTGGGTTTTTTTGGCTCTCGTTTCGGTGGCAGTATATACCCATTGGCCGTAACTAATGTTTTCATATTTTCTTTTGATTCATCCTTGCATCTTTGTCATGGTACCTTTTCTGCCCTTCATATCATCTTTTTAACCAGCTGTTCTTTATCTTGTCTAGGGTGTGCCAAAGCCTCTTTTAGGCTTCCTATAACACTTAAGTTTTCCCTCTTCCCTTCTGTTCTTATTTCCACATCCAGATATGGTAATCACCCTCCTTCACTTTGGCAGTCCCTAGTGACCTTCATATTCTTAGTAATTCTCAAGGTATGTGTACCTCCAAGGGTACCCAAAAAATTGAATAATTGGGACAAAAGGCAAATTTGTCAATAGTGCAAGACAGCTGTATTAATTACAACATTTTGCTAGTGTGAAGAGTACAGTTTAAGGGAATGGGCTGCCAAAGGGTACACAAACGAAGAAGGGCTAGGAACCATTGTTTTAGTTCAAGCTGTTAATTTTTTTCAAATGACTTATCTAATAATTTCTTATTCCATGTAATTCAGTAAGGCCCCATTTTAAGCAAACTTGTTTTGCACAGTTTCAGTATAACACAATTTATTCATTGAGATCTTGTTCAAGTATTAAGTAGCATTAAACATTTCTGGTTCACTTTAATACATTTTTCTGCTGTCATGGAAAAAGATGAGAGGGAAGGTTCCACTTTATCACGGTTTCACTTTAAGCAACTATATGCCGGAACAGAACTTTTGTATTAAATATTTTATTATGAGATCATCAGTGCATCTAGTACATCACAATCAATAGTTATTTTCTGCCTCATTCGTATAGGAGATAAATGGTACAGATCCAGATAACATTGCTAGCAGTGGAAAGAAATATACACAGATGAACATGTAAAACTTTGTATACTGAGTATCAAAAACCTGACATAAATACCAAAGAAGAAAGGGAAGAAATGATTGATGTATCAGCATAAAGAATAAGTAAGGGTTAAGAGAGAAGGAGGAATAAGGAGTGCACATCAGTTTCAACAGTATTGTAATGTAAGTTTAAATTGAGCACAGCTGCCGACAACTGAAGATTGTCTGATTTTGTACATGCCAGGGAGTCATATTCTTTTCTACTGTTTTATCCTATGGTGCAATAAAGAAAAAAAATCAGGATTAAACAAACAAAAACAAATAAGTGGTCCCTTTTAGACATGCAAAAGCACTAAAGAAGGCAACCTTTTTCTGCATAAATTGCACAATAGATCCATGTTCATACTGTGTCTTGCTGTCATGATGCTAAGAGATCAGAACACCTTGCGTTGTTTTTACACTTTTCTCCTTCCACTCCAAGTGACAGATCTTCTTAGTTTAGTCTCTATGAAGCCTTTGCTGTGGGATAGGGAAAGTAAGTAAAAGCTGTTGTGTGCTATACCATCTCCTCCTCCTTCATCTAAAAAAGCTGCTGTATTAAGTGCACTTTTTAAAAAGTATGTTCAATCAATACAATAAGTATTTTTGACCGCTAACGTTCAGATAACATCGTCCTGTCATTTCAGGCAGCAGAGAAATGTCTTGGTTCTCTTCTACATGTAGGTCTTCTGGAGTACTTAAAGAATTCTGTATTGTCCTCCTTAACTTATCTTTTCTCCAGATGAAACATACTCAGTTGTCTCAGTTTCTTCTGGCACAACTTGCTTTCCAAACCACTTATCTTCATTTCCACTCAGGAAGTCTTCCAGTTTGTCTGCTTTCTACTTCAAGGGTGTCCAGAACTTCTCAGATGCAATTAGCTAAAACCAATTCTTCACAAATCTCCCAAAAATAGACAATAAATGAGGGTAGACATAAACCTCTGTGGAAAGATACATTGCATAATTTGAATGTTATGACAATTCTATTTCAAAATAAACAGGAAATAAAGAGAGCAGAATGCACATGAACAGTGTATGATATGTGGCTTAACTATGGTACTGTTTTCATTTGCGTTGAACCTGGAATTACAAATCCATTTTCAGAAGTTTGGATAGAATATTTCTTAAGGAAGAGTCTGGAATTTTTATTGGGTGATTCTGTTCATGATACTGTTTGTTACAAAGCAGAAGCAGATTTTTTTTTCCAAAAAAAGTGCATTAGAATGATTAGTCGTTCCAAATAATTGTTTTATGCAAAATGTAAAAAAGCAGCAAATGGCAGCTTCATAATTAAATACTCTTCTACAGTCTAAAGCAGAGTGCATATCAATGTGTGGAAACACAAAATCTAGCTGAAATCCTGCTTTATGCAAATGATAGCTACAATCCAACTCAATGTTAAGCATGCTTAAGCTCTCTGATTTGAGTAGGCTTAAGTATACTTAACTCTGAGTTTGGTTGTGGCCACTTGTAAGAAAAGACTGAGCAAAATAAAAACCAAGAATAGTTTTAAAGCCGGAATACATTTCATTGTTTTAATATGACGATATAAGCTGAACCGATGGTTGTGTCAGTTTTCTGACCTAGGAAAAGTGATTTGAGATCTTAAAGGTTTTGAAGTGCTGTGGTTGAATTTGCTGCAAAATCCATGGAGTAAGGTGTGTTTTAAATATATTGCTCTCTGATGTCTTAAAAATAAAGAAACTGGGTGAAATAGACTCTTTAGCAATTCACCATATCCATCTCTTTAAATGGAAGTAGTTGTATTTATAGCCCACACATAGCATAAAGAACATGTGAAAATGTCAAAGATGTGGCATGGATGAATGCTGTATGTCCCTACAACAAAAAGCATTTTCTTGCTTATGTATTGGAATATTCTACTCTGACTGCTGGAACACACCATTTGCACGCAGACACCACCGCAGCTGACTGGATCTTGTCTGAGCCCTCTTCAGAACATTCCTGTTGTGGATAGCTGTGAATAGTGGGAATGATGCATTTGCAGTATTTCCAGTGTTGCAAGGCAAGGGGTTCACACCTCAAAGCTTACTCCATCGTGCACTAGACTTGACATTTCCTCACCCAACCATGTGAGGGGGAGGGGGGGATGTCTGATGTCAGGATGTCTCACCAGGAACAGAATTTCTGGAACAGCTTGACTAGTAGGACTCTTCCTATGCTCAACATGCGAACAGGCCCAACCATTCCTGCCCCTCACTGGCCAGGAAGTGTCTGCAGACTGCAGACAAACTTCCTAACAGGTACGTGTGAACCTGGCCAGGGGCTCTTAAATTTCCCACCTTATAGTTCAAGGTGTTGGAGTAGAATATAACAATCAAAAGCCAGTATTAAAAAAATACAAGGCTGAAACAGACTTAAAATTGAAAATTAAAGTAACAGTGACAAGAAAGATAAGCTGTTCAGTTTAATCAAAGATTTGCGTAAAGACCATTTTTTTGTCCACGTGCACCATCTTGTCGTGGTCTGGTTAGTGTCTCAAGGTGTTTCTGCACTTGACCCCATAGTTTGCAATTAGTCAAGGGGTGTTTTTCCACTGTCAATAGAAGTACCCATTCAGTACTGATTAATGGGTACAGAAATGCCATTTCGTACCCATTAATGGGTACTTAATGGGTACTTTTAGTGACACTGGAAAAACACCCAAGGTCTGAGCAGGTGCATCTGCACTTGCAGGAGGCATTTACAGCCTACAAGTGCCTCCTGCCTGCTGAGAGACTGACTAATTGCATACTAGCTGTGATGCACAAAATTGTGCGCCACAAACATACCAATCCTTACCTAATGCAACCAAAGGCTTACCTGAAGCATCCATGCAGCAACCGTCTGCACTGTTTCTGGTTCAAGGGGTCATTTGAGGTGCCACACAAGCACACTGGCAGCTCAGATGACCCCTGACACGACTGTGCGTGCGCAGAGCATCATTGTCACTGTGATGGTGGTGTTGGTGCACATGAAGGTATGTCACAGTAAACTAAACAGGTAGTACCCAGCTATGGCCATAATTGTGAAAGTAATGTGTGAACGGAGGTTCAGAAACACTGGTTTAATTCAAATTATTCTTGGGAGCTGCTCCCATTTCTCTTTTCCTGTGCCTCAAAAGAACACACACTTCAGTTATTAAACAGAGGGAAGTACTGAATCTAAGGTAACTTGAAAATCCATAATAAAGTTTAATTCACCTGCTTCGAGTAATTACTCAAAGCACTGTGAGATCAGTTTAAAGTCAAGCTTTGTATTTTCCTCAAAGGAAACATTTTTAGACAAGATTTTAATTGCCAACATGCTACAGATGTGTTGCACCAGGCTTGTATGCTTTTTACCTTCACCACTTGGCCTCAGGCCAACATCTTCAAAGATTATCTAAAACATCCATTGTCCTGCTTCTGATGTTTCCAGTGTGTTAAGGATGGGGGAAAACACAGCTTTTGTGCAGTATCAAATTATGTGTCTTATCAACCTGTCTTACTCAGGCAAGACTATCGTATATTTTAATACTATTGAATTTTAGTGGAGTCATCAGTCCAGTCAGAGTTTTGACCCATAATATAATGAAATGTATTTGGTGGGAGCAGTGTTTGAATTCACATGCATTTCTTTTTAGAACATTATAAAGTAGGAAGCTTATTGTAAGGAAAACTGATTCCCCCCCCCCCCTTAATCTAAGATTTTGCCAGGACAAAAATTAGGGAGCACCTAAAGCATTTTAGTTTATTTTACACCAAGGAGAGGTAAAACCTGCTTACGTTGGTACATTAGTGTTGTAGTAGGAAAACGCTATCATATAAGACTGTTGAATTAACTTCCCCAGAATGAGTTATGTCTTTAAAGCATCATTTGTGTATACGAAGAATGCAATAGGGAGACTAAATTGATTTCAGTCATACATATGAAATTCACAGAGATGAAGGCTGTGTCTACACCTTGTTGTGACACCATTATGAGTCTGGTAACACAGCATGTTGACAACATCTTATCCAGCCACTACATGAGCATGAGAATGTGTACCTCTAGGTTTTAGTAGCACAGTCCCAATCGAGCCTTCACATACAACAATCGATAGATCGTCGTGGCGTTGCATTATACGATTGGGACTGTGCACTTACCTTAATGCTGGTTGAAGGACACTCACTGCACAGTATAAAGAAAATCTGGAGCTTCCAGTCAATGCAGGCAGAAGGGTGAGACAAAGAAGCAAGATGCTGACAAAGCAGGAAGGGCAGCTCAAAATTTGGTTGGCTGCCTCAACCCAAGTGACGGCATGTACCTCCTCAACTATCGCAGCTTCAATGGGTAGCTATGGAGCTGCCTTTCCAGTCAGGACATCCAGTCATTGCTGCGTAGTAAGTATACTGCACTTTTACATTTAACTGAGGATTTATTCCGCTAGTCTGGAGGCAGCCTATAACTGTTTTCCCTAATGCACTGAAGCATAATTACTCAGCCTATTAAACAGCAGCTAGTAAAATTACTAATTCAGTTTCAGGTGTTCTAATGAAGCCAGAAAGAGAAAACTTCCACAAACAGAAGGATGATAAAGGAATGGGAAAATGCATTCAGATGACAATGTCAACTGATTTTCAAGGTTGCTCAAAACTGAACAGGTCCCGTCCCCCCCCCACATCTCACTGCTTACTTGACTTTGGTACCAAAAAGGACACTTCACCTCCACTTGCCCATGTTTTAATATTGGCCTTTCTGAACTTACCTCAGTTAATCTGTAGCAGATAGATCTGTATTAGGTAGATTTGTATTAGCTAGCTCCCAATCAGCTATGGTCAGAGGCATTTGCAGAGTGGGCTTTAGAACAGCATATGTGTGCTAAAGAGATGTAGACCGCATTTATCTGGTCTACCACTAATCCAAATTAGTGAGCCTTTTGCACAGTTCTGATCCAAATCTATGTCTACTCCTGTGCAGTCAATGTGTTCATAGCAGATCCTTGATTGAGATTGCTGTGCTGAAGACGTGGTCTTAGCAGCTCCTTGATCCAGATTATCATAGAAGTGCAGAAAGGGGACTTTGTTTCAGAGGGACTTCTCAATGACAGGACTCAATCTAGGGAACTATCTTTGAGGAGAAGCATCCTGAGACCTATATTGCTAACTTTTTGGTCCATGTTTAAGAACATTTTCACTTCCAAGGCTTTTATGTTATAATCTGGAAGTTTCTGTAAAAAAATTCCTACTGGTTCCGTTGTCGTGAATTATTTAACTTGTCTGCTTTTAGCTTAATATTTTCTGTTGATTTTATTATAGCTGCCTCCCTAGCACTAGTTATGTCAAAGGTCGTAGAAAATAACAGTAAATACTGCAAATATTCTGAGAAGCACAATTAATTGTAAGACTAGCATTTCAAACCCTTGTTTGAATACAGAATAATATTAAACTTTGTTCAATATTATTTCTATGGGTTTATCATTGTATAAGGCATTTTACATATGAGAAGAAACAAAATATGTCTATTCATTTTCCCAAGAAACAGAACTCATTATGCTCCCAAAAGTTTGGTACTGTTTACAGTCTGAATGTTTTTCCATATGTATGACTGTGATATGTGTAATAAAGGTACACACCATTCCATGTTTAACTCTTTATTGACTTGCAGAACACCAGTGCTCAGGTATTTTTCAGATGTCAAAATCTCTGCTGGCATATAGAAATAATTTAAGAGAAATTGCTGGTTGATAACCCTCTCCCATTGTGTAGGAGTACCATAAAAGGAAAAAAAACATATAACTGTATCATGTATCAGCTTCTTAAAATGTGGATAGAAGATCTCTGTGTGTGTTTCTATCAAACTCTTTTGGCTACTATTATCATTGCTGGAGGAGGAGGTATATCAGATACAGAAACCATTTCCAAAATCTGAGAAACTGAACTGTTTGGTAAGAAAGTTATGATTCTTCATGTGTGTGTATGATCTGTATGAGAGGTCAAATATACTGTAGAATGTTTATTGCTGCAATATGGAAATGTAAATTACTAGAAAGCAAGGATGGCTAACCTCTGGCATATGAAAGCATTTGTAGAAGCTTACAAAACAACTACAAAAAAATCAGTAGTTTTTACCTTTCACCATTTATAGTGTAGTATGGATCCATATAATCAAATACTATGATTAAGAAAGAAAATCTCTTCCCTTTGTCTATAGCAATTGTGATCATGAAGGTGAAGATATATATGCTGGCTGGTCCCCTACACTTCTACTGCAGGTTCCAACTGGGAAATGGAAAAGGAGGGGCAGTAAGCAGGAGGTTACTCCATGGGTAGAGATGTATGTGTAAGTTGATACATTTTGGTATGTGAGGGAAGTGGATGCACACACCCTTTTGTGTAAGCAAGTGTTGGCCACATCTTCCATTGGAGTGGCTGATTTCCGGCACTGCTCTCCAAGTGAACAAAGCAAGTAACTCTGCCTGTAGAATAAGAAGCCAAGAACATTACTTACACAGAGATGCTCTCAAAAGCTCTTCCACGTGGCAGTATTGTATATGGCAGGATGCTCTATTTGCATTTTTCTTACCACACCACTGGCCTCATCTCTGTGTGACAACATTTTCCCTTCTGTCTTCAGTTGAGGGGTGGAGTGCTGGGACTGATACTGATTCTGTCTGGATAACTGTGGAACATGTCATTCATGTCAGATGGAATGCGCATCCATATCAAAATACGTAATACCAAAAGAAAAGATGACATTTTTTTTTATTCGACAAATTTCTGAAATTCAAAAGAGGGTCTCATTTGGAGAGAGCGAGAAAGAAAAATCTGCACCTATTTTGTCATTATACATTTCACATTTCTGGATATTTCCGTCAGGACAGATGTTATCAAACACTTATATTGGTTAATTCAGAGCGTTGTCAGACCAGACCAGACCAGACCAGACATTCTTTTGGAAACGTGTCTCTAAATGCAGTAGTATGTCATGGATTGCTTGTGAAAAACTACTGCTGCCCACTGACATAACTTAAAAATACTTTGCAGTGACATCATGGCAAATGAATGCTAGGCTCTTTTTGCAGCTACTAGGCCATAAATGATAATGGGTATACATAAATTCCAAGTCACCTCAGTAGCCATGTGAAAATTTGAAGAATGAAACTGACTGAATGTTGCCACTCTTCGAACAATAAATCCTGAACATTTCTACATAATCCAGTGAGACTCCTTCAGATGGAAAAAGTAACTTTTTTCTTTTCCTTTTTTTCTGAAGTCATCAACTTGTGAATGTTCAACGAGTTATATTTGAAGAAATGTGATTATTTAGATATCTGCTGGTAATTTTATTTCTGCTGGTAGTTTTATGTATTTATGAAATAACTTCAGAGGTAACAGAAGAATTTTGCCTGTTTTACTGCTCTTAGTTGAATTCCCACAAAGGTCTTGTGGCAAGAGATTTAGAAAAAAGAAAAAGAAAACGGGGAAAAGGGGGGGAGGCAGAGGCAAATATGATAGCAATGCTGTTAATGTGTAGTATTTCCCCTATTGTGTCTTAAATAGGAATGATTCACTCCATGGAGAAAACTGTACACCATCACCACTACCAATAATAACAACAGTGAAAGTGAGAGATAAAAAACATGAGGTGGTGAGCAAAGAAACCACATAATCCAGGGCTACCCCAGAGAAAATAATAAGAGTATGAGAATCTAAAGCCCATTAGGGCTTGCTGAATAGAGAAGGGAGCATGTGGAATTTGGATGCCTTGTGAAGGAGAAGGCTGTGTTCTTCTATCCGACTATCTCAAGCAAGTTGTTCCATAATTAAAGGCAGCTTTGAAGCAACGTTGTCAGGGGGTGGTTTGAAGGGAGGGGAAGAACATCTCCCCAGTCTTGTTCCTGTAGCAAGAAGGAAGAAAACACATGCTGCCTCTGAACCTTTATATGCTGCCAAAGGATTTCCAACAAATATCATGTTTGCAAAAGTACTTGAAAGGAAAGGAAAAGAAATACTCCCCACCAAGAGAACAACAGTCATACCAGTCAACTAGGTGGGCACTAACCAAAATACTTATGCCAGAACGGACCTCTAAAGTTCATGTGTCAGTATTTTGGTGTGTGTGTGTGAATACATGCATTTAGGTGTATGTTTTATCATAGGTATCTGCATGTCCTGGCGGAGTTTGTAGGTCTATCAGGTTTGCAGGAGCACAATGTTTATTTATATACTGAGTGCTCAAAATGCGCCCATGCTTTTCTCCCAGGCATAGTGATGGGCAGCTGGCACTGGGTTGCAGGAGGCCCCACCAAAAATGCCCCTCATCTTGACAAAGTTCACACTCTTACCAATCATACAGCATCCAGGAGGCGCATAATGTACTCATTACTTGGATAAGAGGAAAATTGCCTAGAGGAACTGGTGAAAGCCAAAAATGCCTGCTTCTGTTTAGAACCGATCTAGTTTATGTAAAGATTATCCAAAGAAAATTGTCCCAGATGGACTGTAGAAGGTGCTCATTACTTTCAAGGGTGCTAGCAGGCATATGCATAATGTGTGTGGAAGGGTCAGCTTGGTTGGGGGAAGGGCAATTTGAAAGGGTTTCCTTTCCACTAGCAAAATATCTCAAAAGATTAAGCAGTCTTTAAAATAAAAATGAAAATGCACAGCGTCTCCACTGGTGAGGTACATTTGAACACATCTGCATGGATATATACAAAAGGAAGAATGTGTTGCAAGGCTACATGACGGTTCTAAAACAAAACCAGCATTTCTGGGCTTGTGGATTAAATCTGTGGATTAAAACTGAGCATAAGTAGTATGGTTCAAAAAGAGGGGATTTCTGTGTTTAGAACCCCTGTCTCTGCCAGTCGTGAAGCCTGAAACAACCTTGATATCATTTTTTTGCCCTGTAACTCTTATTCTTCTAAATACATTTCTACACACACATTGAAAAACACCAAAAGATAATCATTAGTGCTACACCGTAAGTAAACATGGTCCACAATCTACTTCTAAATTAAAGCTTGATTGAATTTGGGAGACTTGCTAAGCATATGCATATTTACAGCAAAATAGGTTTTACTACATGTAGTGCACCTTAGTCCATGGCAAATGTGCAAAATGTGCAAAGGAGTGCAGCCTTTAGGTTTATTCTAATTATTATAGGTGCCTATGTTGGTGTAAAATCTGGCTACAAATGATGAAATAACATAGGACTTTGCCACTGAAAACTCTTCTTAAGCATAAACCTCAGATGACTGGTATACAAATAAAATATGTGCATTAAATTAAGAGTCTCTTATACAAACCCGAGCAGTTTCATGGGGTGCTATATTCTGCTAAACCTACATCAACAGACAAGAAAAATCACTGAAATTCCATTTTCCAAAGAGGATCAGGCAGGATTTGGAGGAGAGAGAAGGGTAAGATTACACCTAACTAGCTTCATATTCTGAAAATCTGATTGCTGAGAATGATAACTGTTGTTTGGCAATGGTGGAAAAATAATGGTGTCTACTTGTGAAGTTGTCTGAGCATGGAGGAAAAGGATGTGCAAAAGTTAATTGACTCAATGTCACTGCAGCCCTTGATTCCTGCAGGTCCAAGCAACATCAGAGACTTATGAAGACAGCAGCTTTTCTCACTTTGGCCTGGAACCTTTAAGCAAGGGACTAAGGCTGTGATCAGACACAGCAAAAAAGAGCATCTCTGAGGCAGCTAAGATAGCTCAGAGATGGGATTGTTCACACACCAGTCTTCCCCTCCCCTCCTCCTAAACAGTGCTAGGAAAGGTGGATCACAGAAAGCCGGAGAACACAAGAAACGATGTCTCTGAGGTGCCCGTTTGATACGTCTGAACACAGTCTTAAAGATAATTGTGTGACATATGCTACCCTCAGCTACTCACTTCAAGGTTTTTGTTTTGTTTTGTTTTAGTTTACTTTCCTAACTGCTATACGAGCCTCAAGCCTCAAATGAACTTTACATGGGCCATATAAATTTCTGTTGACTTTTCATATTAATCCAATATCTTTTTTTAAAATCCTAGCAGTTATGACTTCTATTGCTTGTTGGTTCATGTTGCCCAAGCAACTTAAAATGTCATGAGTGTGACGTTCACACCACACTCACATGTTTGGGTAGCCTTCTTAAGTAAGCAATTTAGTAGTAAGCAAGTACTTTCCAATAACTTGATTGTGCTGCAGAGTGAATTTTTAAAACAATTAAATGTCATATGGGCTCACTGCCAGGAAGTTGTACAATCCTCCCCAACTCCATAGTTGTATTATAGGAAATGATGAACCCTGTGCATACACAACATGCATTTTGAGGTGGTCAGTTGTGGCTTTTGGGGACATCTTGGTTCACTATACCATATGATTAAGAACATGAAGCGCTCTTGTAAGGACCACATTTTGCTTGGCATTTTCTTAAACTATTGATACATCTAGTCAGGACACAAACACCAATGTTGTGCAATTAAGAACACTTTTCCTTCAAAGCAAGTTACTACTGTGTTCATCACACAATTTCCAGTCGAATATCAGGGTTTGAGGGGGGAAATTTTGTTCTTTTACAGATGCAATCTACTATCAACGAAAGCTTAATTCTTTTTTTCCAGGATTCAATTTAGAAATCCTTGCTATATATAAAAGTACAAATTTCTTCATTCCTAGATCACTGTGGCAGAAGTCTATGCATCTTTCTATCTGCACCCAGCACTTGGTCAAATTCACCCAGTCCATGGTAATGTCCCCTGACTTTGCTTTCTAGGAGAAGGAGCATTCCCTAAGGATAAGACTATGAGCGGCTAGTAGCCAATGTGGCTAAAAAGGTCAGGCTGCTTTGTGAGGCACCAGAACGTACGCAGTGCCCCTCATGACCATCAGAAAGTTTTTAAGAAACATCTAGCAGGATAGCAAAGCATTCTCTTTCCTTGTTTGGACATAGAAAGAAAAGGTTAGGCCCAGTTAAGCAGCGAAATGAGGGCAACTACAAGCCCCCATCTGCAGGGGTTCGGATGTGCATAAATTGTGACAAGGTGTGCCAATGGTGCACAATGAAAGAGTGTGACACAGATGTGCACTTAGCTTTCTGTGTCACAACCGCCTGGCCCCAGTGATGCAAAAATACTATGGCGGGGACAAAACAGTGGAAACAGATCCATCTTGAATGTGAAGACACCCATAACCATCAACCACAACCAAGGTCTGCCCCCATAGGCCAACTGCACTCCCAGCTCAACTAATGACCTCAACCTGATAAAGGCCTTGGCTAATTTCTCCAAAGGAAAAGGAAAATCCAGCACACAGCAGCTACCTTGGGAAAGGAAGAGAAGAAGGTGGTTTGGTAGTTGCCCCTCCACCACTATGGCCCTCAACAACCCATGGCCCAACAAAAACTGAAGATGGTGAAACAGGCTCTTTGTGGTAACCACTTACTGCAAAGGCACAGCTTGGGTTTGAGATGGAGAAAGGACAGAGCTCAGTGGTAAGGAATCTGCTTTGCATATGGATGGTTTCAGCATCTTCAATCTGCACAGCCAATGCTGACTTAGGCATATCAACAGTCTCATTTAACAGAATTTGGTTTCCTATGCGGAGCAGTAAAAGAATCCTGATGCAACCCAGCCTATAGGTGCATTGGTCTATGGAATTTACTACCAGAATAAGTGGTGACAGAACCAGCCTAGATAGTTTAACATTAGATAAATTTAGGGAGGACAGGTGTACCAACGGCTACTAGAATTGATTCCTCCAGGTTGGAGAGACAGGCAGAGAGTCACGGCCATCTGCAGAAAGTCAAGAGCAAGTGGAGGTCTTGCATTTGCCTTCTGCTTTAGATGCCCAGAAGCAATTGGTGGACCACTGTGTGAACCAGGATGCCGAACTAGATGGGCTGTAGTTCAATCCAGCAAAGCTGCTCTGATGCTAATATATTATAATATATATATGCTTTTATATTCTAAGTAGGATCAAATTGACTTGGTACTCGAATGGGAGACTGGTTCTGTAGGCCTAGATAAGAAGCTCAAGGGTACCTCAGAAGAAGGTAGTGGTGAGCCACTTCTGTTGAAAAATGACATAGATCTGTCCATGTTGATGGACACCACTGAATAATGGACTAGTTGATTGCACGGGCATCTCTATGGGCAGCTCCATGCACTTTTCTTGGCAAAGCTACAGAAGTGGTTAAAATTTTACACCCATTCCCAACCGTCTTTGGTCTCCATCTTTTGTTCTTCGAACAAAAATCAGCCTTCCCTAAACTTGCAAGGCTTTATTACTGGTGACACTGCAGGGACATTTAACCTTTCTCTTAAAATTTGCATTTAAAGGGAAGATTTACACAAATAGGACACAAACTGAAACACATTTTTAAGCAAACTCTACAAGACACAACCCATGCGAAGTTCTGTAGGATTTCTACACTAATTTTGTTCAAATGGCACCTAGTGTTTGTGTGTGTGCGGAAACAGTGTTAAATCAGAGGGAGGGGGGGTTATATATATAAAAAATAAAGAACAAGACTGTGCACTGTAGCCAATGTCGCCATTTGCCAAAAAGGCGCAAGGAACGAAGGAAAACTCCACTGCTTAAAGCATGAGTTGGCATTTGAGATTTGGCCTGTCTTGTAACTTTGGCTGGGGGCAGGAGGGCGTACTGTATTTTAAATTTACTTTAAAAATATATAGAGAATGAATAAATTCTTGAGGATGTTTAAAACAAAACATACCAGCCTGTTTGCCCCCCCTCTACGGTGACAAGCGAGACATAAGCAACTCGACGGTGGCACACGAACACCCCACCGCCCCACAGTTCTGAGTTCCTTGTCTTTGGAACTCTCCTGCTACCTCAGCTCTCTTGAACCTCGAGAGCTGGTCAGACTGGCGGACACTTGCACTGGGGAATTGGACGTGGGGAGCAAGAGCTTGGGTGCCTTCGGTGCCTTTCCCTTTCCCTCTCCCTCCTGCCTGTTGTCACAGCGCACGGCGGCCGCCGGCCTTAGCGGAAGCAAACTCCGCCCGCGACCGCTGTGGGGCGCCCGAGTTCTACTGCTCTCCACTTCCCCGCGGTTGGAGCCAAGGAGAAACTGGTCTCTCCCAGTCCAGCTGCTCGTGCGCTCAAAAGAAGGGGGAAGGGGGAAGCGGGGGGGGGGAGGAGGGAATGAAATGAAAAGGCTGGGGGGGGGAGAGGGGGGCAGGGTTGTGGGGGAGGGAGGAGAGGCTTTCTTCTCTAATACACTTGCAGGGGAGACTTTGTTACAAAACAGATTCATGCGAGGAGGGCAGGCGGGCTCCGTCGTGCAATGAACTCCCCGGGGAAGGATGAATCCAGGGTCCCCGTCGGGGTGGCACAGGGGCCTTTGGCTGGCTCAGAGCCCCCCAACCTCTCGCTTCTCCCGCCCTCGTGTGTGTCCGGAGGCCGCCCGAGGAATATTTGATCTCTTCTGGAAAAGACTGGCATTTCCAAGGCGGGGGGGGGGGGGGGCAGAGTGCCTAAACTCGGGCTGGGAGGCTTCCCTCCCCAAAGCGTGGCCTCCCCCTGAATACCTCGCACCGCCTCCAAAGGCCTGCAGCGCCTTCTAGGAGGGCTTCCCCTTTCTTTTTCCACGATCCGGGGCGGTTCAGAGCTCTTTCAAGAAAAGAGAAAAGAGGAGAGAGAAAGAGGGAGAGGGAGAGAGGGAAAGGGAGATCGGGTCGACAGGAAAAGTTGGGGGCAACCGGGGAATCTGCAGCTGAAGCTGGCCAAAGCGTGCTGGAAACGCCTGGTTTTCAACGTAGACGGAGCCGGCCCAGGGGGGGGGGGGCAAAGAGAGTCCCCCAGCCCGAGAGCCTTTCCACGCCCTGCCCTCTTCGGCCAAAGCCCCGCGCGGGGAAAGGGGCGGCCGCCCTCGTGGGTGTTCTTAAAAAAAGAAGAGAAAGGGGGGGGGGAGAGACCTTTTATCCCCTCACCCCCCACTCCGCCTCTAGGCAGAATCAGCCGGCCAGGAGGGTGTTGAATTTAGGTTTCCCAGGCTCTGCTTTGAAGACACACCAGAAACCGGGTGATTTGGGGGGGGGGACAACAGCTGGAAACTCTTCGTGGAGGGATGACGCGTGATGAAAACGCGCCGAGTTTGCAAAGATGATGGGTGGCGAACGTGTTTTCGGGCACCACAGACGCCTGGTTCTTTTGTTTTGTTTTTCATCAAAGCTGATCTGCGAACGGATCGGGAAGCCCGTTTGACTCGTCAAACTTTGAGGCGGATGCCCTCGCGGAAGGGAAAGATGGGTGCTAACAAAAAGGCGGATTTATATTATTTCCTTTAAAAACACACACACACGCACAAAACCCCGGGTCTTTCGTAGACCACAGCCTAATGGGCAATCTCCGAATCTAGGAAAGAAAAACGACTGCTATTGAACGGGGAATAAGCAAGCATTCCCAAATAGCATCTTTACAATACTGCAGGCACCTTTTAAGGAAATCCGAGATGAGTTCTGGCTAGATAACGAATTCATGCCGCCGCTGTTAAAAGGCCTCTTTCAGAGTTGTCCAATTTAAAGAAAAAGAAGAACAGGGAAGGGAGAAAAGGGAATATTTAAAAACTCGGCATCGGTTGCTGAGATCTTAGAGGGGGAAGGTAGTCAGAAACAAGATTAAGGATTTGATTATAAGTCCCTTATATAAAAAAAAGCCATTTGATGAACTGATGCTATCAGATAATAATCACATTCATTTCGAGCCTATGAAAGAGCTTTTTCAGAAAATATACTTAAGGAAGTTCCTGTCTCCGCTTTCTTAAGGGGGGAAAAAAAGTTCTATTGGCTTTCAGGGAAAAAAAGAAAAAAAAAGGCCAGGGGCTGGGCTGGGGGGGGAGCCAGGAAAAGTTGCCGACTGTTGGTTACAATATTCGTCTTAAATACGGTATGGGTGGAAATTATACAAAAAGCCAGCAGAGGAGATTGAGGAGGGATAGGGCTCCGACAGAAACTTGCACATATGCCAGTTCCCATATAATCGCCTTCGGGTCGGTAAATATTCCAGCGCGGTACCTATTAAGATTTTAATGGGACGCATTTAGCCAAGACTGGTGCTCCTGTTGGAGGAGACGGACGAGTCGTGCTAACCTGCGATCGGGATTCTTTCTTTCTCCCCCAAAAGGGCTGCCACGAACCCACGTCTCCTCAAATCAAATCGAAACCACTGCGCTGCCCTAATGAGAGTAATTAGAATAATAAGGCTGCCTATATGTGGTAGACAATGTGTACAAACAACTTTATTTAATGTATACTGCTAATCAGCGGTGCGTGCGTGCTTGAATGCTTTAGTGTAATAAAACTCACCCTCGTCCGCCCAAACAATCAAATACAAATTAGTTTAATGATTGTGCCTGCCTGAATGTCTTTCGAAATCCACAGGCGGAGGGAAATAAATAGCCCCATCCGTGTTTGCATGCCTCCCCCACTGACCGAGGGACTGGCGCCTGCGTGGACTTGGCAGTGAATGAAGGCAGAAGGGACGGGCAATTAATGAATGAAAGACAGGCTGCCCAAGACTTTCACAGGGGGCACGAGAAGTCCCTTGCCTTGGCTAGACCTAGCCGCGAAGCCTCAGGAAGGGGCCACGTGGAAAGAGAGCGTCCTGCCCTTGCAGGGGGGGAGCCGGAGAGGAAAGCCAGACAAGGCCTGCTGGGGAATAAAGGGCCGCCATGCAAACACCAGGGAATGACGTGGGGTTGGGGGGTGGACGTCCAGGGGACAGACAGTTTTCGCAGTCGTCAGAGACCTGGCCAAATTGCAGTGGGGCAAGGAGGTCCTTTCCCCACCTTAAACCCCGATCAACTTGCATTGGGACACAAGGGGTTCTCCCCCCCCCCATCTTAAACCTGAGCAGGTTGAGGAAACCCTGTGAGGTCCTTCATTTCCTCTGCAAGGGTATAGAAAAGGGGACGAGGGATTTGTTTATTTTGTTAAAGGATGTCAAAAGCTCTTCCATACAAAACTAGGTCAGGGAGCTACATCCGAACCTTAGAATCAGGGGTCCAAGAAAGGAGACTTTGGGTTCATCTTTCCGTTGGAGATCTCTTTTATTTAGTGGGAAGATAGTGAGGCTTCAAAAAGCTGCACTTCTAGAGTCACCAAATCTTTGGATGCGATATAACACACACACACACACACACACACTTCAATTATTATTCAGATACTGGGTTGATTACTTAATCTCTAGTAAAGCCAAAATTGCATCATCAGCAGCATCATAATCATTATTCAAAAACATTAGGGTCCCTTTTTATGGACTAGGACTGCTACGATTCTCTTAGACGTGGGGGGAAATTGTTAGATGTGGGGGAAAAAGAGGCAAGAGATTCTTTCCCACTCTTTGCTCCCATTGATTTAGATTTGCAGAAGGGTCGGCCAGAGAGTCTAAGTGGATGTAACTTCCATGCCCATCACGGGACTGATTTTCAAGTAGCCAAACGGCAAGAACCAGGAAGACCTCAAGAGTCAAGCTGCATTCCTAGCCTAACTTTTCAGGGAGCAAAAGCCAGTAAATACAGATTTGGTCTTCAGCTCCGGATTGTGCTGGAGAACATGCTTGTTATGGCACCAGAATCGGTCGCTCAGAGTGTGTGCGTCAAGCAAAGGAAGGGGACCGTATTCACAGATCATCCAGCCTTTTAGCTGAATTCACCGCAATAGGTTAAAGCACAGATACTCCCTGAGGGTTAGGTAGAGGCGCTCGTTTTTAGAAGTCAGCCCTAGTCCACCCTTTCAGGTGTAACAACCTTGCAGGCGGGTCATACTGAATAGTCTTTGCAAAAAGGACAATTGGGGGGGGGGCGGAGGGGAATCCTGTCCGAGCACACCAGAATTTCTCTGCCCCGCAACAAGAGTTCGGGGAACAGTTACAGGGGAAGCGTAGTAAAGGAGCCATGAACCTCAACACACAAAAGCAAAGAACTCTTCACCCTCACCCATCCCTTGCATTCCAGCGATTCTCTTAAAAGCGGTGGCAAATCTGCAGGGGTTCCCTGTTTAGAACTAGTCTAACTAGGACAGGACTTCTACTTTTAAGAGGAGCTTAAAACCCGACCCATGCTGGAGAAATAAAGGAAGCGGTAACTTTTTAAGCCTTTATCTTTCTGAAATCTCTCCTGCAATACTTTCGGCTCCTTTGATTTCTGGAAGGAAGGAGCTTCAGTTCTTTTTTGGCTTATATATATTTTTTCCTCTCTGGCATCGATACAGTGTTTAGGTTCCAAACTTTTCTCTTGGCAAAAACAGAACTCGAATGGGACGGAAGAAAGAGCTTGCTTCACTCCCCGGCTTGGGTGCACAAGAGAAACAGTGCATTTTCTGTGCAAATAAGGATCACGGCGGCAGAAGCTATGTGCAACTGTTCAGCCAGGCTGAGTTTGCTTCCACAATGCATGGAAACTCCAGGGACACAAACGAAAGTTGTGGGAGATGCTGGAATATTGGAAGCCCCACCACTTTTTTTCTGGGATATACAGATGAACTTTAAGTCACCAGGCCTTGATGATCTGTATTACAGTCAGCCATAGCATGAAATGTTACCAATAAAAGGTCGGGAGATCTACATGAATTTATAAGAATATTCTGCTTCTAAATTGGGTAACACAATCCCATTAATTTTCAACAGAAAGAGGCTAACGCCCCCCTCCTTTTGACTGTGGCTGCAGGATCCATCCTCTTTAGTTGACATTAATAGCACTCTGAGACAGTGCCCTGCAGTTTCTAAGTTGAATTTAAATCGGCCCCTCCTGCCAGGATTCACACTTACGTGGACAGTCCTCAGTCAGACTAAAAGGGCTATGCAGGCAGAGTATGTGTGTGGAGTGGTGGTGGTTGGAACTATGTTGGATTTAAGTATAAACAAAAACATTCAAATATTCACCATCATCCTAGCAAGCATCATTTTGCACAGCTAAGGGCTACCTGAGCTGGCATTTTTTTACAGTAACTTTCTCCAGTGCATTCACCTTTCAGCACCAAGAATTTACAACTTACAAGTCTTGCTGTGCTAAATACAGCTGGTTTTTTTTTTTGGGGGGAGGGCTTTCATCAACCCCACTCTGCTACTTAAAAAAAATCCAAAGAAGATTTTCTAAATAAAGGGTGTGGGAAACAGGGCATCCTTTTCCAACAGCATCGCCTTGCTATAGTTTTGTCTTGTTTTAAATTGCTTGATTACTAACACATTTCTTAGACATCTCTTTCCTTCTTGATTACTGGACTTAAGGTCGCAAGCCAGTGTGCTTTATAGCACAGTCCCTCTGTTTGCTGGATTGCAAAAATGCAACCACTTCTGTGCACGGTGGTTTAGCACACAGGGTTCTAGTGCCAGAATCCAGCAGGGACAATTTCTCCAGAGAACTGAAGCCACAGACAAGGAAACACAGCCAAGGGCTTGGAAACAAACCAATAATTAACAACAACAACAACAAAACAACACAAACAAACCATATCTAAGGCAGAAGAAGTGGCCCCTCACATCCACACGCATTTGAGGGGTCCTTTCAGTGCTATCTCACCTGCCATTCCCCAGAGCCACACATTTATCCGGGTCCTCAGCGATAGGACCAGTGGCACCTCTTTTCTTGCTTCATTTCCCTACCTCAGTGGTGGAACCGCCTGTTTTAAAGGCTTGCAACAAGAATCTGAATAAATTTCCACACTGCCTTTCTAAAGGCATCTTTACATCTTGTTTTCATAAAGGAGATCTTTAGAAACTAGGTGCCCCTCCTCTTACCATGAGAGAATTCATTCAGCTTTTGCTATGTTTGGCAATACTCTTTATTTTAACATTCCCCCCCCCCCGTTTCAAGACCTCATTTTGCTTCTCATAATCTGCCTTTATATCATCATCATCATCATCATCACCGCGCTAAACAGGCCTGTATTTAAAAGCAGGATAAAGGGAGAATCCTAAAGAGACTTGTAAACCTCTCGAATCCGGCGAGGCTTGCTTTCAGGCAAACATGATTCAGATCTGGCCATAAAAACGTGCAGTCGCCCACCTCTTGGAAGTCAAGGAGAGGGAATAAAATAAAAAGAAATGGTCAATTATTATTTTATTCTAATGTGCAACGTGGTTTCTGCTTTTATTTAATCTTCGGAAAAGGGAAGGGCAAATCCACGAGGATTTAGCCGGAGAGATCAAGACAGTCTGGGAAAGTTGCAGACGGGGAGGCTTCCTGTGTTATTGTTCGATAGCGGTGCAGAATTATTGCCCAAGCGCGGCCTCCCAGCACTGATAGGACAGTAAAACAGCAAGGACGCGAGGCCGCCACGTTGAGTCTTGCTCCGGCTCACAAGCAAATTAAGCGGGAGTAATTTTGACGGTAAGGAAACGGCAACCCTCTCCAAATGACAAGGAAACAAATTGGCTTAATTGGTTTGTGGATCGAGATGGTCCCTAGTTGGAAATGGGTTCTCCCGACGCAAAAGCTTCGCGGGGAAACAAACAAACAAACAAAAACAACCCAAAACCTATCATCTTAAAAGAAATAGGTTTCATTTACATACTGATTTATCACGGGCGCCAACAGTGTCAGCACATCAAACAGTATAACTGATTAAACAAAACAAAACAAAAGCAGACAGGCAGGCACAAACGCGCGCGCGAGGATTTTCCCCTTTAAATAACTAGAAGCATCACGATCTGAAGAGGAAAAGTGGGTGACGACGAAAAACGAAGCTCAGACCGAAACGAGGGGTAGGTGCGTGGGAATTAGCGGAGAATAAACAGAAAGCGAACAAATAAATATATTGCTTTCTAGAGTTCCTGTACGAACGCGGCAAGAGTCACCCGAAGCCCCGTGAGAGACGAACCGTGGAACCGTAACCACATTTTCCTGGGATTAAAATCTTTGACCACAGTGGGATTTACGATCGAGTAGACCTGGCTACGATCGCTCTGCAAAGCTTATCCCTCGACTATCCCGCTCGGATCGCGCGCGCGCGCGGCGGGGGGGGGGGGAGATACTGCAAACTTTCTATTCAAATCATCCCTTCTCTCCTATTTCTCTCCAGGGCAACAGATTCATGCCCAAGCACCCTGGCATCTGCCCCACGGTTTGCTTACAGTTCTACTTCCGGCCAGTTTCAGAAGACAGACCGGAGTGGATCCTTAAACCCACAGCCTGTGCCCGGTGGTTCCGTCTGGCGATGCTGCCCTCAATCCATTCAAAAAAGGACAAGTCATAGGATGGCTGCTACCCAACCCAACCCAGCCCAGCCCAGCCCAGCCAGAGGCCGGTTCCTCGCGCAACCACATCTACCTGCCCGCATCCAGATGTCAGTTTATCATGGAAAGAAATCAAGACAAGAGGCGAAAAAGCACCGTCCCCCTCTCTCTCCCCCCTCCCCCCCCAGCACGCCGCCACCCTCCTTGCGGACAGCTTGTAACAAAACACTGTGACTTGGGATTCGCTTTTGTGATGGAAGAGAGACCCGTTTCTATACACCCACAAGGCCAGGATGTCCAGCCTTTCCAGCACCGCTTGGCTGCCCCGAAGGGAAGCGTGGAGCGAGGACTTCGGTTCTGTAGCTGAGAGAAGGGAGTGGAAGATGTTTTAAGCCAACCGATTCGGACGGCAAAGGCCCGTCAGAAATCGCTTCTCGTCCAACCAAGGCCCGCGCACGTGACGCCTCTCGACAGGCACACAGATGCCCGGAGAAGCAGAAGTCCACCCCCCCCCCGTCCATGAAAATGTCCTGCAGAGGGCAGATGCTGTCCACTTTCCAACTCTCAAAGCGTCCACCCCTCCCTTTAGCCACTATTTAAAAAAAGGAAAGGAAAGGAAGAAAGGACAGGAAAGGAAAAGAAAGGATAAGAAAAAAAATCCACACAATTCAGAGAGCTATTGACCAAGGGACATCCAATCTATAGACAGCTTAAACATTTTACCCATCAGCATATCTGCGGTCACAGAACACTCTTTCTTTCTGTCACTTGGCTTCCAGAGTATTGATAAGATCATTTAGCTGAATCTGTTTGGGACCCGTGTAATATTGACTAGGAGTTAGAAAAGATGATTAAATCTAATAAGCCTGGAAAATATCGTTAAAAGGGGAAAGGTGTCGGAGGGAAGACTGAGGAAAGGGTGGCAGGCGCGGAGATTCTCCTTTATAAAAGCCAGCCGAAGCCAGGAGAGGGTGTGGCCCTCTGAAGACCGGCAGAGACTGAACAGGGAGGCCGCAGAAGAAGCTAGGAAAAAGACTGAGTAAAAGACACTACATGAGAGACTCCGTTGCATTTCTTAGGAATCCCTATGGGCGATTTCTTCTGTCCCTCCCATATTTATTGACAATACAGCTGTCTGAGCCACATAGTAACTGGAGTCTGGGCTTTGAACCAAAGTACCATCTGATCTGATGCCCTGCACAGGATGAGCCCCAGTGGTTCCAAAGGAACTCCCCGCCACGCCCCCCGGACTTATCTGCACTTCAGCTCCTGATGAGGGTTTGCACCTTTAACTGCAAGCTCAAAAAGAGAACAAAAACCAGTGTTTGCTGCCGAAAAGAAAACCTTCACCACTCACCAGAGGTTTTCAAAAGTGTTAAGAAGCCTCAGTAGACAACTCAGCAACACTTTGTTTTGTTTTCCTGGAAGGAGACAAAACTGCAAAGATAAAAAGCCTAGGAACTGATCCTTAGGTAGCCCTAAACCACTTATCCTGGAAAAAAAGCTGGGGCAAATCCCCTAGAACTCTATGGGATGAGAGCAAGCCTATCTTGGAGAAATTGCTTGTCCCTCACAGTGGATCTCTAAAAACTTTTGGCTTGAGTCCGACCTTTGTATCCAAATACCATGGGGCCCTTGAAGATCGGACCCCAAGCTATTTAGTAACTTCAGCTCAGAGATTTGAAGTGTAGGAAGCTCTCTCCTTCACCCCAAGACAGTATTGCACACTGTGTTCCAAGAGAAACTGCTTTCAGAATATCAAAAGCATGGGGTGGAGGCTGCCAGCCTTAAAGGCCAAGAAATGAAAGAAAAAAACCTAAAAGAAAACATCATGTCATTTTGTTCGGTGCAAAAACCGGTACCCTCATGATACCCTATCACCATCAGCTGCAGGAACTATACCAGCAAAACCTGTCCATGGATCAGGCATACATTTTATTCCAAAAGGCATGAAGAACGGACAGAGAATTTAATATAATGGAAACACTAGATTCTGTTTGCTCCCCGAGACAATATTTATAGATTTATATATGTATAGGTATTTCCAAGGAGCTGTAACTGCCAATCAGGGCTATTTCTTTGAAAGGAAAATAAAAGATATGCCAATAAGTCGAACAAACTATAAAAGTCTTGTGTATTTCTGTTTTATGTAGATAATAAAATATTACTTTAACATAAATATATAAGGATCTCTGCGCTTTTATTTTTTCCCCACAAGCACATCCAAATATACCAAAAAACAAAGTATTTCTTTAAAGAGAACGAACTGAAAAAAAATTACATCCCATATAGATTTTTTTTCACCTACTCATTTAAAGCTACAGAAAAAACAGTTTCCAGAACCTGTTTGATTTAAAAGAAATAAATATACATTGAGGCAGGCCACTTAAAAATGATATGAAAATATTTCCCTGGGTAGCATTTTTTTAAAAAAAAGAAAAGAAAAAAGACAAAGAAAACATTTAAACTATTTCTGCATTTCAAAGGACAGATATTAAACATATATACAGAGTGGTAAGGTTTGTGTGGAAACTTTTTTAAAAAAAATTAGGTAAACTTTATTCAGGAGTTTGGGAATTTTCTTCCCCACACTCCTTCTTTTGACCTTACCCAGATATTAATCACTGCCTTCTTTGCCATTTTTTCTGTCCCTGACCTAAACTTCTTTAAAGGAGGATTTTATCCACATGCTATAATCAGCAGCAGGTTAAAATCCTTTAAAAGAATCCAGTGTCCATATAATATTGAAGGGAAAACAACAACACTGTAAAAAACTGAACATATACCCAGTGTTCAGGCTTTCCAGAACACCATTTTTGTCTTGGGTGAGACGGGAGAGAAAAATCTTATGCCACACACTGGCACTTACAAAAAATAAAAATAAAAATTGAAGAATATAATATTATGAACCCCACCAAACTACTCCAAACCCCACAAGTTTCTCTGAGAGAATACTTCATTGGCCTCTGAACGCTTGAATATTTTTGCTAGGAAAACTTTGTAAAGATGTTTTTTTTAAAAAAAAGTTATACAGCCCCCCCCTTGTTTGTGCTGAGTAGATGTTTCAAAATGTAAATCTGTCACTATCACAGTTTCAAGGGTTACTCCCTTCACCCCAATACAGATTATAATACAAGTCTCCCCTCTTGTTTTCCCTCTCCTCAGCCTTCTGTTTTTGGAAAGTTAACCACCCTGTGGCAAATTTTAAAGGGAGAGGGAACAGACATACTGAATAAATGGCATTTTGGTTGCATTGTTTTCACTTCATTTGGCTCCCTTCAGAGAAAAAAGGCCAAGGAAATTAAACCTAGTCTCTCTTCATTTCATTGAAATCTTGATGAGGAATGAGAGATGAATCTAGAATCTAAGAATAAATACTACAGAGATTTCCCCCTATTTGCACATGGCCACAACTCCTGTATACAATAGGCCTATTAAACCAAGCACTTGGATTTCAAGGCAAGCCCATTCAGTCACGTTTACTTGGAAGTAAGTCCCATGGATTGTAATGAATGAAGTCAAGATCCCCTGCACAGCCTTCACCTCACAATTGCATAAAACTCTGCCCTTTTGTCCAGAGAGGACTTTCACCGGGAAAATTCCCACCGAAATGAACAGATCCAGGCTGGCAAACAGTAACTGCCTACACAGCTTTACATTACGCCTGGATTTTAAGCATATACTACATGAGGACAAGACCCACCTGAAATGGGTGTCACTCAGGAACCCTCTCTTACGAGAAAGCAAATCAGAGGGAAGCGATCTGTTTCAAGATCACAACCTGTCCCTACCACCCTTGCTTAAGATCAGTGGAACTTACTTCCAGGTGACTTTCCTAAGAATCCAAATGAAGGTCTTGGGGTTGGATTTCTGTCCTCTTCGTTCCAGATTTAGAACTAGAGGTCAGGTTAAACAATGTCCGGGATGAGAGTAAAGTTGGATACTCGAAAGATACAGAGAACTTTCCCTACACAGTAGCCCCCTTCTCTTTCCCTTCCTAAGTGCCCCCAACCCTTTTAGCTCCTTTCAAAGTGCCACTTTCTGCTGGATAGGTTGGGATGGGGGTCTCTCTCTCTCTCTCCATCTTTCTCTCTCACACACTCATTATTCCAACTCTTCCACCTTTTCCTTCCTTGTGCCTTATGAACTTATCTCTCTGTCACTGCATATTCATTGTCCACCCCCCCTCTTCTCTCCCCCCATTTCCCCTCTCTTTTCAGCTACTTCTGAGTAATTCCAGAGTCCCAATTTTGCTGAATGGGACAAGTTTTTTATTCCTGTCCCCCTTTTCTCTTTCCCCTTCATTACCCTTAAGATCTAAGACTGGAAAAAAAAGGAGCCCGCTTCTCCCCTCTTGGGAGAAGCAAATTAAAGGTGACTTCCCAAATTTCGCATTGAGACAAAGGGCAAAAGGAGGCTCCGTGGGTTGCTATATGGTGTGTGTGTGTGTGTCCCCCGAATGCTGCCCTCGCTCAGGGCATGAAAAACGCAACAGGTCATGGGGGGGGGGGAGAGAAAAGGATTGTGTAAACTTGCTCCTTCTCGCAGTGCAAATGTGTAGAGCCGAAGAGAGCGGTTAATGGTCACCCTCCGAATAACGCTCGCCCATCTTCAGCCTTCCTCGTTGCCTTCCCCGCGCCCCGAAGGAACCCAAGCAAAAACTTGGCTGCAGAGCTCCAGAGCCCTTTCGCAGCCTTTGGGCGAAGATCTTCGAACTAGCGACCGGCAACGACCCCGGGAGAACTTTTCCTCGACCCCGGAGAGGCTCTCTTACCTGCCTGTGAGTGGGCGAGAGAGAGAGAGAGAGAAAGGAGGGAGAGGGAAAGAGAGAGGGGGGGGAGGGGGGTGGCAGGGGGCTGGCATGCAGTCGCCTCTCGGACACACACAGGCACACACGCCACCATATACTCACTGCACTTCATTGCCTGGTTACTCTCCTGTAAAGATCAAAACACACCATTCATTACACACTTCGCTACCGTTTCAAGGATAGTTCAGTGCATTCGCCTTCCTTCCTTCCTTCCTTCTGCTTTGTTTTGCTTTGCTTGGCCGGCATTATTATTATTATTATTATTTAAAGAAAGGGGAGTAGTAGGGGGAGCAAACCATCGAAAGGGCCGGAGGAGCCAGGGGTGAGAGCGAGGGGGCCAGGGCCGGCCACCCCACCCCCCGGCGCGCTCCTCCCGCTCCTCCCCCGCCGCCCCGGGCGGAATTCATTGCACAGGCGTCTGTACCCCGTGGTGCGGCGGCGGCGTGTCCCTGCTGGCCCCATACACGTCCTCGGCTCCCGGCAGAGTCCCTCCCGGGGGCGTCATGCGTTTCTCTTTCTGTCTCCTGTTACAAAACCACACGCGGACCACCTCCTTCTCGAGCTGGAGGCTGTCCGCCAGCGAGGTGATCTCCTGGGCGGAGGGCTTGGGGCACTTGAGGAAATGGCTCTCGAGGGCGCCTTTGACGCTCACCTCGATGGAGGTGCGCTTTTTGCGCTTGCGGCCCTGCGCCGCGATCTTGTCTATGCTGGTGGGGCTGCCCGACGACGAGTCCGCCTCCTCGAGCCACTTGTTCAGCAGCGGCTTCAACTTGCACATGTTCTTGAAGCTCAGCTGCAGCGCCTCGAACCTGCAGATGGTGGTCTGCGAGAAGACGTTCCCGTAGAGCGTGCCCAGCGCCAGGCCCACGTCCGCTTGGGTAAATCCCAGTTTGATGCGCCGCTGCTTGAACTGCTTGGCGAACTGCTCCAGGTCGTCCGAGGTCGGCGTGTCCTCGTCCGAGTGCGCCTCGTGGTGGTGGTGCGCGTGGTGCGCGTGGTGCGCGTGCAGGTGCTGCTGCTGCTGCTGCTGCCCGTGCGCCGCGTGCGGAGCCGCCTGCTGCTGCTGCTGCTGCTGCTGCGAGAGGTGGTCCGGGTGGTGCGGAGGCGCCGGCGGCGGCGGCGGCGGCGGCTCGTCGTGCGCGTCCCGCAGGCCGTGGTGGTGCATGCCCGGCCCCCCGGCGCCCAGCATCCCGTTGACCGTGAAGCCCGGCGGCTGCGAGTAGAGCAGCCCGCCCTGGCCGCCCTGGCCGCCCTGGCCGCCGCCGCCGCCGCCGTTGGAAGCCGCCATGCCGGGCGGCAGGTGAGCCGAGCCGCCCGTCCGCCACGCCACGGCGGCCGCCACGGCGGCGTGGTGGCCGCCGGCGTGGTGCACCAGGTGCGGCGGTCTGCCTTGCTGCTGCTGCTGCTGGTGATGCTGCGCCGCCGCCTGCAGATCGTCCCCGCGGCCGCCGGCCTGCACCACCGAGGGTTTGATGTCTTGCTGGCCCAGCGGGCTGCTGGACCAGGGCGAGTCCCCGCCGCCGCCGCCGCCTCCTCCGCCTCCTCCTCCTCCGCCTCCGCCGCCGCCTCCACCGCCGCCTCCGCCGTGGGACAGCGCCGTGATCCACTGGTGTGCGTGGCTGAGCGGGTGCCCGTTGCTCTGCAGCGCGTAGTCCGCCTGCACCAGCGCCTGGGCGTCCCTGTAGCCCGCGCCCGGCTGCATGCTCCCCGGCGGCTCGGCGTGCACCATGGGCGAGCCGGCGGCGAGCAGGCTGTAGTGGTTAGACGCTGTGGTCGCCATGACTCTCCGAGCCGGACTGAGGGCTCCGCTTAAAGGAGCCGCGCATTTGACAGCTACTTTTCCGCCTCGGGCTCCGCTCGCCGCTCGCTTCCCCCGCGAGTCCGCCCGGCAGAGCCCGCTGCAAAGGCACGCGTCCCGCTCCGCCCTCCCTCCGGCCCCCATTGGCTCCCCGCGCTTTGATTTACGTGGAGACCTCTAGCAACCGGCGCAGGGGGAGCCTCCCATTGGCCCCGGCCCTGGCGCTGACACCACGCCCCCCGCCCAGCCTCCCCTCTCCCTTTGTAATCAAACTCTAAGGAGGGAGAGAGAAGGAAGGAAGGAAGGAGTGGAAGGAAGAAAAAGGAGAGGAAGCGCGGGGTGGGGGGAGGAAGACGATGACACGTACGTGGGAGGGGGGAGGAGGAGGAGGAAGAGGAGAGCCCCCCCCTTAGAAGAACGCGGGGAAGCGCAGGAGGCGTCCTTATCTGTGTCTGTAAGGACGGGCGGGGAGAAGACGTCCTCCTCCACCAGGGTTATCCTTGGCGGCGGAGATTCGTTCCCGTCTCGCATTATTCTCAAAGTTGGCGGAATTCTTTGCAAAGCGGAGCTCGGCGCCACGCCTTGGCTTCGCGTCCTCCCGGCCCGGCCCGGCCCATGCCAGCGCCCGGTCAAGGAGGGGAGTGTGGGCTCTTCCCTTCCGTGCCAGGAGGCGTCGGTTTAGACAGCAAGAACGGGCTGCCCTTCCCGTCGTCGCCCGAGCGGCTCCGTCGAAGCGGTTTGGCTGCCCCTAAGCTCTGTGGGTCCCTTCTTGGGACTCCTGGCGGTGGGCGCCTCTTGGCCTCGCCTTCGCCGGGCCCGTGTGCCAACTTTCAGAGGCTCCCGGAGACCGTCTGGCAACAGAGCCGACTCATGGCGACACTTGGGCTAAAGCGAGCCGGGGTCCCTTGCTGTCCAGATCAGCACCGGCGCAAAGGAAGGGAGCGCCCGCCTTCGCTCGGGAGCAGGTCCCGCCGATCTCTTGCCGTCTAATCGCGGAGCGGCGCCTGCCTCGCCTCGCCTCGCCCTGCCCGCCCCGCCGCCTTTCCTTATGTCTCTTTGCACCCAGTAATCCCAGATAAACCCGTCGCTCCCTTTGCACAATGCCAGGATAAGAAAGATGACTGCACGGAGGCGGCGGGGGTGGGGATGGAGATGCGGCTGTGCCTCCCTTGGGAAAGAGGCGCTTCTCAAGTCCCCGAATGGTCCCAGCGGCAGGTGCTGACCGAGAACAAAACTAGGAACTAAGAGTCGAAGGGCTTAGCGTCTGCATGGCACAGAGGCAAAAGCTCCCTGGTATTGTCTGCAGACTTACCACGGGGCTCGGGGCTTGGGACCTCCAGTAGGTTTACAGATCTGAAACCTTTCTTTCTTTCTTTCTTTCTTTCTTTCTTTCTTTCTTTCTTTCTTTCTTTCTTTCTTTCTTTCTTTCTTTCTTTCTTTCTTTCTTTCTCTCTTTCATGGCTGCTTCTACAGGAGTTTAGGAACAACCTAGAGAGCAACAATGCTTAGTCTTTTGTAAGGCTCTTCTTGTCTAGTTAAACATAAGAGGAGAGGAATTAATATAGCGCTTGCTTTATGCTTCAGAGGTTTTTAGAACTTAGTGATCTAAGCTGAGGGCCAAGGGCTGGGAGGTTTGGAGATAGAGGCATGGTCACTGTGTACTCAGACTGTCAAACTGGGTTCATTTGGGATTCAGGGGAGTTTCATGGACCATAGTCTTTAAAGAAAGTAAGGCCTGAAGTGGGATTCCCACCTCTATTCTGGCAAAGAGAACTTTCCAGTCTATGCACTTCAATAGAAGGGAATAATTTTGTGGGGTGGGTGGGTGAAAGGAACACCAGCATGGTTCTCCCAGACCAGAACTAGAATCTTCCAGTCTTCAATCAAGAAGTAACCCGAGCTATAAAATCATGAGAACATCATCTTCTGAGTGCAGTGTCTGGCAACACAAGGAGAAATGGATTTTATCAGATGGTTTGGAATTAGTCATCGCAGAGAAGCCCTTTGGGCTGTGAGTTCTGTATTCTGCTAATCTGGGTGAGAACCGCATTTGCCCACTAAGGCTCCTAGGCCAAAATACTGCATAAGCACACTTAAGATGGGGCTTTAAATTCTGGGCCCAGCAAGGGATCTAGAGAGAGCTTGTTACCTTCTGTTCAAACATAGGTCAAATGTCCCAGCTAGGATAGTTGAGAGCAGAATAAATTCTCCTGTTCAGTCTTGACACTTAATTGGTGAGCCTGGTCCAGCCAGTGCCTAGCAACCTGATATAAGATGGAGATGGCTCCAGGCTTGCTGCCTTTCTGTCCCTGGACAAGAAGGTTTATAATCCATACGGTAAAACGCTCAGAGCTGGGCCCTGGAATGCATAGAGAAATGACACTGCCAAGAGCTGTCCTAAAACTGTTCTTTTAAGTTAACTCTGCTCCTTCCTTTTACTTCTTAGGAAGAGGGGAAAATATTTTACACTGCTTTGACCTTTTCATACCTCCCTTCTGGGGCTTGCAGTATCTATAAGTCACTCTGAAATGTTTTTATGAGAATGCCATAAATAAATAAATATAAATTAATAAAGTAAGTAAGTAAGTAAGTAAGTCCTGGGATATTTGTTGTAGGGGCAATACCTTAATACTCTAATTCATAACTTTCCTCGTGTTAGGTAAAGTGGAATTAGTTACACAGCTGTTATGTGTAAGTGGACTATGCTTTACTGTGGCTGCTGAGGCAAGAACACATGTCTGCTGTTCTCTTTTTGTGGCCTTAGGGACAAAATCTGTAGTCCTGTGCTGACACCTGTTTGAGGCCATGAGTGCCTCCCATGGGCACCTCTACGCAGTTTTCTTAGCCAAGACACAGAAATGGTTTGCCATTACCTACTTCCGGAAAGAGGCTAAAGATCGAACCGGTAAAGGTTCTCTCCCTAATAGATTAGGTCACAAGTCAGAGGCTTTGTGGAGCAACGCCTTTGAGAACCAAACAAGGACAGCAGCCATCAACATCCTGATGTGTGCACACATGTGTGCATCTCCCCTCTGAACAGGACTGCCTGCCTGCTGGCCTACCAGAATGTGCACCCCTGCCAGATTAAGATGAGTCTTTTTGCCTGTGACTGAAACAGACAGTGACCCACCAAAGCTTACACGACAGGGAGTGCTTTGCTCTTTTAAAGAAACCTCAGCCAGCCCTCGATAGTTTGAAGAGCAAGGAAAGAGGAGCATGTCTAGTGAAACTGGACGGGACGTACTCTTTGCCAGAAACGTTCTTGGCCTTTTGAGCCTCTCGTTCGCCTGGCTGTGGTTTCTGTACCTGCTGCTCCCCAGCCAAGAGCTGCGCTTTCCTACCGCCGCGGAGCACCGAGTGCATGCTGTGGGTGTTTGAGCGCTGCCTTATGGCGATTGGGAGGGGGCGTGCGAAGGGTTGGGCGGAAAGCTATCAGCAGGCAGCGAGCGCCCGGGGCGCGTGGGTGAACTCTCGGCTTCCACCGCCTCCTCCTCGGCTTGTCACCCACCGAGGACTCCGATCGTCCCGCCGAAGGGAGAGGCTCTCCCTCCACAGGCCAATCCGTCCCTCACATTCACGGAAAGCCCCCAGGATCCCCGCTCCCTCTCCTCCCTCTCTCCCCTCGACGGCTCTTCGGCGGCCCCTGGGAAGGGAAGCCCGAAGGCGCGCGCTGCAGAGCAAGCGCCTCTGTTCCGCCTCCCGTCCACACGCGCGCGCGCGCGCCCTCGCCCCACAAGGCTCGCGATCCATCCGCAAACCGGGCAGGCGGAGAGAGCTTCGGCTTCCGCCTCGGAGGAAAACCTTCCGGCTTGACTTCACTTTTCCCGGCAGCGCGGAAGCAAAGCAGCAGCAGCAGTAGCAGCAGCGGCGGCGGTGTGTGTGTATGTGTGTGCTTTTTGGCTTACGCTCGGGCCGGCAGAGGACACGACCCACAGCGATGCCGGATCCCGGAGAAAGGCTGTGGCCACCCATCAGGTTGAATCCCAGCTTCAGTCCGCTTTCGGAGCGGGAGAACGCCTCAGCAAAGCGACCGGTGATTGTCTTTCCACGTTATCGATCCCAAAGCTGGATTTTCTGGGGGGGTGGGGGAGAATTACTTTCGCTATGCCAAAGTGTTCCCTCGCTCCAAAGGCGGACTGAAGCTGGATTCAACCTTAGGTGCGCCCACAGCCAAAGAGAGAGAAAGGAGGAAACCGAACAAGCAACCGACTAAAAATCCACAGCGAGGGTCGGGCAGGGGCCATGTGAGCAGGAGCAAAGGGCAGGAGAAAATCAAAGGCTTGTCTCCTTTTCCTTCCGGCGTCCCTGCCCTCCGCAGCCCGTCCCTTCGCCTCCCCCCACGCCCTCGATCTCCGTCCCTCCGCCTCGAAGGTCGCCGGCGCCTTTTCCCCAGCGGAGAAGCGCCCGGGGCGCCCCTGGGCGATCCATTCGGGAGGTGCGAGGCGCACAAGTCCCGCCTCCCCATCGCCTGCTCCTGCCTGGCTGGCGGGGGATGCGGTGACTTCAGCAGACTTCGCTCCGCAGCCCAGGAAGCCGCTGCCGGGGGGGGGGGCGCCGGAGGACCCTATACGGTGCGAAGGGGGGGCGTGGTGGGCAGCGAGGAGGAACACCCCCCCCGAAGGACCCTGCGCTTAATTGGCGGTGGGGTGGATCAGATTGGTCTTGGCAAAGAATCCTCTCTCCCCCCCCCCGTGTGTGTATGCGGTGGGGGGTAGATGATGTCCTTCTGCCCCTCGGTGCTCTCTCTGCGCTGACCCCGGTGGATTAGAGGTCCCTGGAGGTTTTCCTTTTCTTTGCCTGCAAAAAAGCAGGCTGGAGGTGAGGCAGTGAGGTGGGACACTGCCCTGGATTCTTCTCTCTCTCTCTCTCCCTCTCCCTTTCTTCTTCTTCTTCTTTTCAATTCAGCTCGGCCCTCCTTCTCCTTCCCGCCCATCGCCGTTCACAGCAGCTGTTCAAATAGCGGGGTCTGCTTACTTTGACGCCAAGAGGATTTTCAAACAACCCCCCAAAAGCTTTGAACTGACAGGCCTCCTTGATATCTCCTTCATTCCCATATTCTACATGGGGGGCGAAGGAGGGGGGCAGAGAGGCACGCAGTGAAAAGAGTGGTGAATGGAAGTTTTTTTTTATTTTTTATTGGTTCTATATGGGAGGCCAGAAGCTGCCTGTAGAGAAGGTCCTGCTTCAATGTGAGGTAAAGGGGCTGGTTTTCGCCGGGGAAGCGGAATTTAAAGCAAAATAGAGGGAAGCTCTCTATGGGCTGCCGGCTGGACTCCAAGGAAGGGAGAAGAAGTGGGGAAGAGGGGGTAATCTTTGTTGGTCCAATAGGGAATTCCGATCAAACCTCTGGATTTTTCCTGCCCAGTGAATATCACAGCATATACAAATTCCCTAAATAAAGTCTAGTTTCTAAAAGTAAACAACTGAGCCATTGCTTGCAGGGTTGGGGGTTCAAACGCCTCTAAGCCTGCCCTCCTCTCTTACCCATCCTTTCCATAGGACATCACCTGTTCATTTGTTACGCTTTGCCGATTCATTTGCTGATCTCAGAAAGAAACCGGGGAAACTTGAACTGACCCTTTTAGATTTGCTACTTTTGAAGCAGGGTGCATGGCGTGCCTACTCACTTCTCAGTTCAGGCAGTGCCTTCGATTTTATCAGCCAGATTTTGCAGTGATTCCCCCCTCCCCCGAAACAGACGTGAATTCTTCCTCCCTCTTACATACATATTGATGTAGCCCCCCGGATCTCAGAAGCTCTGCTGAAAGACATGGGCACACTGTTCATGCTGAGGAGCTCAGGTGTAAAGAAACCACTAAGATTCGAGGGATACTGCCGAGGGCTGGGGGGTTCGCTTTGCCTTGCCTTGCCCTGCCCTGCCCTGCCCTGCCCGTCCAGCTCCTTCTCCCCCACTTCCAGATTCAAAGGCCCAGCTTGGAGACGTCTGCGCGCCCATGTTCTCGGCCAGGGCGCGTTTAATATCGCTATTGTGCTCCTGGGATGTTTTGATCTCGTTCCCTTTTAACCTTTCCCTAAGAAGGACCCATTCAGACCTGTGCGCTGGCGGAGCGTTTTCCACGGGGGCTCGACGTGAAGAGGCAGACACCCCCGAAAGCACATCAATGAGACTTCAACTTTTAAGGGCCTACACAAAAGGACCAAGGAGGCGGCGGCGGCGCGCGGGAGGTGCGCGCCTGCCTGCCTGCCTGCCTGCGTGTATGTGCGCACGGAGAACGTGTCTCTCCGAAGCTAGGGCTTCCCAAGTGATCGCTTGAAGAACCCGATCTGGCACAAAGAGGCGGCTATCCGGATTGCTTTAATGAAATCTGCCTTCCAGCCGCAAGGGCTGCAGCCTCAGGATGCATTTAGGAGGCGACTGAAAAGATACGCTTTCAAGTTGAGGCTCCTCCGGGTGGCTGTAACAAACACACGATTCAACGGAGACCCCTAACCAGGATGGACAGAAATGGATAACTTTGATTGCGATCGGTCGCGCTTCCCACCGAAAGTAAAACACCATTTTCGGAGGGCCTCCCTCCATCCCTCCATCCCTCCATCCCGCCCTCCCCGCCTCCCCTCAGACAAAAGACTAACTCGCACGCATTGTCGTCGAAAGGAGCCCTTTAGAAGATGAGCAAGGCAAGTCCCCCCCCCTTTCAGCCCAGTTCGCGAAAACTTCGACGGCAAACGCTGCCAATGTATCACTCCTCACCCCACCCCATCCAAACGCTTAAGCCCGACTGCCAAATTTCATCTGCCGGGTCCTTTGGAGGAGTAGGATAGCATGTTCCAGGCTCAACCGCTTGGAATTAAAGTGGCTTCAATTCTAGGATATTAATCTCTTCTCCCTCATCCCAGCTTTTATCCGCCGGTTCTGAATCTTGTCATTAAAAAATGATCCACCCTTTGTAGTCCGCCAGTGAATATTTTATAGACAGATACTGCTAGGAACACTTCTAACAGAACGTCAACCAGTCAGACTTTAGCTGTTTCAGGGATTACTTTGAGTAATTTATCAAAGGAACACGGATAATTTTGGAGTGGAAAATGGGGGGCCTTGGGGGGAGGGGAAGGAGAAAAATAAAAATAAGACGAAGGAGGACAATTTCCGCCAGATGAGGAGAAGGAACTGAAGCCTCTTCCTTATTCTGAAATTGTACAGACGTTCAGTAATGCCATTGATTTCCATGGAAAGGAGCCTGTTTTGCATGGAATGAAGTTTCCATAGCTTATTACTAATAAAAAGCGATCTTCCTTATTTCCCTCTTGACAGTGTGCTTAAAGGGCAAAGGCTCTGGGAGATTCCTATGGTAGGACTCTGGGAAATACCCCAAACTTGTGTGTGTCCAGGTGCTGGTAGCTGTTTGTGGACAGTTGCATCTGGAGTTGCATGGACTAAGTTTCTTTACAGGACACCACCCCTTTTTCAAATGACCGGTAGACTTTAAATTGGTTACGGGATTATGAACCCTACAGTTTAGAGGCCATAATACAGTCACCATCTCCAAAAATGTACAGGATATACCCTAAATTCATCAGCCATTAGGACATTCTGTCATTTGTAACTGATCCAGAAATGACACAAGGTGGTGGAGTACACATCTGTCTGTCCGTCCGTCCGTCCGTCCGTCCGTCCGTCCGTCCGTCCGTCCATCCATCCATCCATCCATATCTATCACCTCTTCTCCTTAACGCTTGTGCAACAGGGAATGAGAAGGCAGGAGGGAGGAAGAGATCACCCCGGGTTAGGCAGAATCTGCCTCCCTGAGAAAGAAAAAAGTTATTTTTCCTTGGATCAGAGAGGATTAGGGGGGGGGGAGTATCTGCAGCTCAGAAAAGATGTCATTCTTAGGCTTCACGAGGAAAGGAAATGATCCTTCCCCGCACAGGGTGCCTGCCTGGTCTCTGGCTGCCATGAATGGTGCGCTGGGGGAGGGAAGGGGAAGGGAAGAAAGCCCAGGCCTCAGTGACTTCTAAAAACGGAGGCATACGAGTAACCCCTTCCCCCCGCCCCGCCGCCTCCCTTTCCAAGACGATTTGATTCTGGCAGCTGCGAAGTCAAATCTGGATTGGAAAAGAGTCCCCTCCTCCTCCTTCACCTCCTCCTTTGCAATCCAGATTTGAGTTCGCAGCTGCCAGACGGGACAAAAAGGGACTATAGAGAATCTGTCGGCGTGGGAATAATGGGATGGAGGGGGACAAACAGTTTGCGCTGTTTTCACGGGAGTGCCAGGGAATTCATCGCGTTTCAGCGGCACCATGGCGGGCATCGACTGCCGGACGCCCAGCCCGACGGCTTGTGAGCGGCGTCCGGTGACGGGCGCCGTCCCGGACACGCTTGCCCGACGCGCAGCGCCGGCGGTTCGGTAAACTCCTTCACCCCATTTGGACGGCCGGCGCTCTCTCGAGCGTCCGCGCGAGCCAAATCGCGGTAGGTTGCAGGAAAGAGGCGGCCTCGACCTGCTCCCTTCTTCCACTTGTCCTGCAGCGGGATCGGGGCAGTTGCGGCCACACGTCTGTCCCAAAGCGCCGTCGCGGCGGCCTTGCTCGAAGGCGAAGGGGGCGCGCAGGCGCGCTCGCTCGCTCGCTCAGGTTGAGCCAAACTCGGAGAAAGTTACGGAAACCGGATTCACCTCGCGGGCTCCGCCGTTTCCGCAGCAGCAGCAGCAGCAGCTGCTGCTGCTGCGCTTTCGTAACGCGCGTGATTCGCCATGGAGGTTGCGAGGGAGAACCTCTAGGCGAAGACGAGGGGGCCGTAACCCCCTCTCCCCCTCCCCTCCCCTCCCCACCCCACCCCCCCTCGGGAGTTGGCCTGAGTCTAGGGCGACCGTCCCGCGCTATCGGACACTTGCCGCTGCCGGGGAGAGACCAGGCAGAGGCGGCGGCGGCGGCGGCGGGAGGGGCGCGGGGGAGGTTCGAGCGAGGCCGGTTTTGTGTGCGCCGGGCGGGGGTCGCCAAGACACCTCGGGGAGCGGGAGGGCTCTCCCTTCTCCCCTCCCGCCTCGCTTGGTTTGAAAGAAGAGGCGGGGGGGAGGGTGGAAGGAGAGCGAGGCGAGCGGGGAGGCCCGTCCATTGTCCAGAGAGGGTGCATGTTTGTCAGCCCAGCGCTGGTTGCCATGGCGAGGACGCAGAGCCGAGCAGAAGAGCGTGCACACGGCTCGCCCTCGCCCGGCCCTCGCCGCCTCCTGCCCCTTCGCCCCCAGCCGAAGAAAAGCGCCGCCGGCCGGGGCCGAGAGAAGCGCCCGGCGGGGAGGAGGAGCGGGCGGGACGCGCCCACCACCCCGCCGCTCGCCGGCCGCTAGGGGAGAAAGCCCGGCGGGGCGGACGCTTCGCCGCGCACGCTCTCGGGCCGGACGACGGGAGGGAGGGAGGGACGGGCGGGAGTCGGGAGTGATCGCGGGACGTGCGAGGGCGAACCGCCCCCTCCCCGCAATAGAAGGAAAGCGGCCTCGGAGCCCTTGCTCGCTCCGGCCTCTTCGCCTTCGCCTTCAGCCGCTCAATAAAACGCCAAGAGCTCTTCGGGCCACCGCTTAGTCCTCGGGGAAGCCCCGTTACTACTCCGTGGGTAGGGCCGGCCTGGCCAAAGGCTTCCGCGGAATCCGAGGAGACACAGTTGGGCCCTTTGGCCAGGTCGAGAAAGCGAGGGTGGCCCGGACGAGGGGGGACCCCTAGCCTCGTCCTGAACTCGCGGCGCCCCCGTCCAGAGGGACGCCTCTGGGTCTTTCTGTCGTCCCCTTGGGACCCTCTCTGACGACTTCAGCAGCTGGAAAGCGATCAGAAAGGGCCACGGGGCTCTGGTGAATTATGATGATGATTTCAAAAAAGAGACTCTTATTTTCCAGCGGCGAGTCCTTCCTTCCTTCCTTCCTTCCTTCCTTCCTTCCTCTCTCGGTTGTGTTCCCCCCCCCTTGTGTTATTCAGCTCGGAAACAGCGCAGAGAAAGAAGCGCAGATAACGCAAAGTCCTCGGCTCGAGATTTTACGCCGAAGCGCGCGCGTTGCGAGGTGGCGAGAGCAAAGTTAGTTACTTAGTTAATCGGGAATTAGTTCTTTGAGAAGAAGTTCTGATCCTGCCGGCAGTTCCATTTAAAAGGCGCGGGACCCCTCACCCCTCCTCCGCAGTCCTTTCCCACCCCCCACCCCAGGTCTCCCCCCCTGGAGGGTTGATAGTGCGGTTGAAGAGGTCAGTATCTTTTCAAATGAATCTCTCTGCCTCTTTCCACTTTTCCTTCGAAAAGGCGGTGGTTGTATCCTGCCCGATGCGGCCTCTCCCCTCCACATGTCCTGTAGCCTCCAAACGCCGACAAGGTTTTGCTTTTGCTGGAGGTACCGAACAAGGAAGCGAGGCTTTCAAAAGGGGAATAAAGGAAGTTTTAATGAATAATTGCACTTTTCAGCCCTCGGTGTTTGGTGGGCTTGGCTGGATCTGGGCCTTTATCTAGTTTGTCTAGTTTTCCAACTGTAGTTGATGAACATCATTAAGTGGAGGGGGGGGGAAGAGGGAAAAAAACTCTTCACAGAACCATCATTTAATGCATTATTCACAATTTAATAAAAATGCTTGAAAGAAATCATCTTAATGAAGAGAACATTTGTAGTAATTTGGTGATAATTATCAGAATCACCCAATATTCACAGAGGCTGTATCATTACGTGTTGGAAGAAAAGCAAGGCACATTATTTTAATAGTCTGATATGCAAACTATGGACCATTCAATTACATGGCTTAATAATGCATACATGATGTGATCTTGTTATTGGGATAGGGGGGTCCGCAGTAATTCACTCCAAAGACCAAGTTGTGCTCTTACATCCAGTAAAATCCATTGCTGTGGATCAGAGGGCCCTGCCAAACTACATTTAAGAGAATAAAAATTAATGACTGAGAATCTGAGCGTTAAATTAACATTAATTATATGACCTGCTTGCTGGAAAGATTAAATTTCTTACGCCCTAATTAGATAACATCTCCTAGTACATCAAACAATTTCCTTTCCTGGATTTTTGGTGTTTCAGCCAGGAAGAAACAGCCCAAATTGCAGGGGGGGGGGCTGGGAAGGGGAGCGATGCACTTGTATAACCCTAGTTATTATCTCTACCTTGGCAAGGTCTAAAGAACCACCTGAGCCTCCACTTCCTGCCTCCCGATTCTGGAGGGTATTTTGGAACTGTGGCATGTGTGTGTGTTCTCCCAGCTGGATTTCTTTAACTAATTCCACCGCAAGGGTTTGCCGAACTAATGCAGGAGCGCCAGGACATTGAAGTAATAAAACGACTAGTCTCTCCCAGGACCTTTCACTCCACTAGATGCTGGTGGGGAGGGGTTGTGCTTCTTCCAACATTTCTTCCGCCCATAGGCAGTTACAGGTTCCATGCCCCCCACTGTCTCCCCTTATTTATTTATTTATTTACATTTCTATCCCGCCCCATACCCGAAAGTCTCTGGGCGGGTGACAACAGATTAAAATAGAATATACATTAAAAGACATTAAAAGTTCAACAAATAAAAAACAATATACAATATGTTTAAAATAATAGTGTCTGTATTGGGAGGGGACATAGACAGCTCAGCCAAAGGCCAGGGTAAAGAGGTGTGTCTTCACTGCCCTCCTAAATGTATATAAGGAGGGGGCCTGACGAACCTCGAGGGGGAGGCTATTCCATAGTCTGGGGGCCATCACAGAAAAGGCTCTCTCCCGGGTGCCCACCAACCTCACTGTTGAAGGTGGTGGGACAACCAGGAGGGCCTCACCGCTTGATCTTAAGGTATGGGCAGGTCGATATGGGAGAAGGTGTTCCTTCAATGGGAATATATAGTTTAGGAAAGAAACTTTGAACTGCTAGGCCCCGCCCTGCCTCACTTCACTCCATTTCACTTCACGTCACTTTACTCTACAGGTATTTTATTTTAAACTTCAAAGAATAAGGCAGAGTGATTGCCACTGACATGCCTCTCATAAAATCTGTTGATAATATCTCTGTTTTTTACAACAATCAAGACTAAACCGGTTGCATCTACACAAAGTTTAAAAAAGTGCCTCAAAAGCAGATTGGAGGTGGTAGTGTTTGTATACTACCGCCTTAATCCACATGGAAATCCAGAATATATACTTCTGAAATGTATTATCTTTCATTTAATGTGGATTTGTAGTGGGATGGGAGCACTAGCATCCAGATACTACCATCTCTATGCCCCTTTTGAGCTACTTTTTCATGCATACAGGTGTAGCTTAAGGCCTACTTTCCCACTCCCCCTACAATCCTGCCTCCTTGAGTCTCCTCTGCCTGACCTCCTCTCACTGGACAAGCCAGAGGCCTCCCCGGTGGGCATTAATCGCAAATGCAGGGAACGGGGCTTCTTCTCCATCAGTGGCAAATCGGCACGGCTGATTGTGCTCCAATTTGCTGAAGTCAGAATGATTCTGAGTCTTTAGGATGCTCAGATGTACACAAGGATGGAATCGGGCGTTCTGTGATTTTAACTCCAAAGAAGGCAGGGATTCTTCCCTCTGTCTCTTCTCCCAAATGGGCTGTTTAAACTCCTTCCCTTCAGATGTAACGATTCCAGACAAAATGATTTGAAAACACTCTGAGAAAAGCACAATGGATTCCAGTAGATCCATGAAACTGCAGCATTTCACACAAGCCCACGCCATGCACGGTATCAGAATCACCTCAGCTTGCAGTTTTTCAGCAATGGCTTTCCATTTGTGAAATTCTCTACCTTGGGAAATTCTCCCGATAACCAGTTCTAACATGCCATGCAAGGTGAAGAGCAGTATTTTCTTCCAGGCTTATCAGGATATTATTTATAGTTTTTTTTTCTTTTGCCTAGTTTTTTCATAAATTTGAGGTATTTTTTTTTAGATAAAAACACTGCTTTAGGCAGCCAACTCCCCCATGTCTGCATTTTTACTTATGTCCCAACTTTCCCCCAAAGTGTTCAAGGTAGCCAACATTACTCTTTTCTTCTTTGTTTTATCGACAGGATAACCCTGAACCCAGGGCAGGCTGAGAGATAGAACTGGCCAAACCTCATTCAAAAAACCCCCATGACTGAGTGGCGATTTGACCCCTGTTTTTCTAGGATTGTTAAGTACAGCTTTCATTATCTTTAGTCACATTAGGTGGGATTGATGGGAATTGTAGTTCTCAAGCATTTTTATAGTCTAGAAAGCCTTATTTTCAGGTCCAACTGTATAGTACGCTGGACTTTTGAAAAGTGCTAGTTTTGTTGGCTTAAAACTAAAGGATAACATGTTCATGGAGTCTCAGAGTTTGATCTGAAGGCACATATGGCCACCATACAGCTAATAATAAATTAGGGCCTTTTCACACTTATCTGCTGTACTGGAACAAGCATGAAACATTGCTGGACTACTTGTGATGTATGTGTGACCTGCTGAAGTGTTTCAAAAGTGTTCTAAAAGCTTCCTGTCCAGTACAGCTGCGGACTGGGAAAAGCAGTTCAGAAGCGTACCTGCAGAAGAGGAACAGTCCAGGAGTGACGTTTCTACATCACTTCTGTTTTTGCGAGACCAGGGGCAAGTTTTCACTTTCTGTCCCATCTGGAGAATGGGAATAGTGAATTTGCCAGTGTGTGCACTAACATTCACACTTGTGAATGCTAATCTATGCCATCCCTCCCCCTACATGTCTGCAAACTTACCTGAAGTGTGGACATGTGGTCCACGTGCCTCCATCTTGCCTCTGGATGCTGGCACCTGTGTGCGTGCACCAGTGCCATGACCGGGACAGCGGTGATATGCCATGCATGTACGCTGATGCTTGCACACCACATGATGCATCATGTGTTCCTCTGTGCACCACAGAAGTGCTTTCAGGGTGTTCCTGCACAGAGAAGACCACTTCTGAGTTGGACATGCACCCTTCCAATGCAGATGTTCCATTTGGGAGTGCACTGGAAGCAAACTATGGGGCAAAGTATAGAAAAGTGCCAGGTGTCTGGGGCTAGGTCTAGATTACTAGGTTTGGATCCTACAATGCTAGGTCCGGTCTCTGAGATGCTTGCCGTGCCCTTACATGCAGGATGAAACACAGCATGAACATGCTGCCCAGTCTCCTATAAGGTGGGTGGATCTTCAGAAAGAAGGATGGCAGGGGATGGGCCATCTGCAGTGCTTCACTCTCATCCACACAAAAAACATGTAACAAATTGGGTCCATAAATACTTGCAATGGAACAAGGGGATACCTGAACCAGCTGATAATTTCTGGTCCCTTCCATTTTACAGTCCAACTTCACTCTCTTTATTCTATTATTAAATCTTCTATCTCAGATTGTATTTTATTCCTGGATATGTATTCCCAGTTGATTTGGTGGTGGCATTTCTTCTTCTGCAGATGTAATGTAAAGTGTAGCGAATCTTTCTGTTTGAGACTGGTGACTTTTGTCCAGGCTACTAATACTGCAAAGTGTTTTCTCCTCTCTCTGAAATAGGCTATATGTTAACTTGGGACTATCAGAGGGAATGGTGACAGGAACAGGATATACAGGTGTGCTCCCATATCAGCAGGGGATAGGTACCAGTTCCTAAAATAGTTAAGGGAAACTGTGGATATTTGAAGTGCTGGGGAATCACATATGGAAATTGTGTGAGATTCCCAGAAATCATGGGAAATCAAATGGGATTTCATGCTATTTCTGACTGCCCCAGGCCTCTGGGAAACCTAATGGAACTGGTGGAGAGGGGGGAAGCTGATCTGGTTGACCAAGGACAAGTGAAACCACAGTTACCGGACCAGCCTGTAGTCCTTCAGCAAAATCCTTCTGGCTTTCCAAATATGTAAGAAGCCCCAGCAGTGATGGTCCAGGGATCAGGACCATGGCAGCTCTGGGGGAGGAGTGAGGCTCCAACTGGAAGCCTCTTCTTGCTTATACCAAGATTTTAAAAATATAAAACAGCATATAGGAAACATTACCAGCACCACAGGAAAATGATGTGTAGGACACTATTACTATGGATATTACATATTCATAGATATATGATGTACAGTATATAAAATACTGTTGTTTCTTTGTTAAATGAAGCTACGAACAGTATTTTTACATGACATATTTTTCATTTATGAAATAGTTTTATTGCATAATTGATGAAACAAAAATCTTCCAACTAATTAATGACGTCTGCAGCAGCTCTGGGGCTTTGTTCACATGCACAGAGATTTTTTAAAAAAGGGTCTCTAAGGGGGATCAAAGATGGTTTGCAGGTAGGTTTGGTTGCATATTCATCTATCCATTCCTTTTTCACAAACATTGTAGGCTAGAAAACATGGAGCAGAAATGAGATGAAAACAGAGAGGCACATGTGTGAATGCAGCTTGATACATGTGAAGTCTCAGTGTGAGTGAAGTCCCTATGTAGTTTGTAAAATTAGCTATATAGGTGGCCTTGTGGTTAGGGAGCCGGACTCTTATCTGGGAATACCAGGTTTGATTCTACACTGCTACACAAGGCTAGCTGGGTGATCTTAAGCTAGTCACAGCTCTCTTCTGAGCTCTCACAGCCTCACCTACCTCACAGAGGGCTCATCCCCATGATCAGGATACTTTAGGGCAAATGTGAGTTCGCCTTGGGAGATTCCTCATGCAAAGCCCTAATTTGGGCTACATGAGGGACAAAAAGCAAAAACCCAGACCAACCTCCCCACCCTTGTAACTGTTCTTGCTCTGAATTAGGAGGCAAGAATGGATTATCCGGAGGGGGGGGGATGGGGATGCTCCTGGGTTATTGCTCATTGCAGCATTAGCGGGCGGGGTTTCACTGTCCCCACCGCTAATGCTGTGATCGCAACTGTCCCCCCTTGTCTGACTGCACGATTGGGCTGGCAAGCCTAGGTAAGGGCTTGATTTACCCCAAACAAGGGCCTGACAGCTTCCCTGCAGTCAGCTGAGCAGCCGGCAGACAAGTACTGTATGGGGGCTGTCAAGCGCATGAGCTGAGCTCAGGTAAAATATTTAAAACAGCCGCGTTGCGGCTTCAATCAATGAGCTGCTTTCCCTTCTGCACCTCCAAAGCCACACACTGCATAACATCCATAATAGGGAAAGCAGCTGAAGCCGTGGCTGTTTTAATTATTTTACTGGAGCTCTGCTCATGCACTTGACAGCCCCTATGCCCATCTGCCAGCTACTCAGCTGATTGCAGTGAAGCTGTTAGGCACTCATTTGGGCAAGGGGAGAGGGTGTGGAGTAAATCATGGTATTCTGATGCAGGGATTTACTGCAGTTTTCAGGGAGATGGGCAGGTGCTGTCCTCGATTACCATGGGGACTCCTTAATGCAAACTACGATTTGCATTAAGGCTGCCCCAAATCCACCCCAAGGTATTGGCAGCCCATGGGGATGTACCCAGAGTGTCTGTTGTGGGGAGAAGAATAGAAAGCTTTGTTAGCCGCTTTGAAAAATGAGTGAGAAAAGCACAGTAGAAAAGCCAACCTTCTTCTTCTTCTTCTTCTTCTTCTTCTTCTTCTTCTTCTTCTTCTTCTTCTTCTTCTTCTTCTTCTTCTTCTTCTTCTTCTTCTTCTTCTTCTTCTTCTTCTTCTTCTTCTTCTTCTTCTTCTTCTTCTTCTTCTTCGTGTATCCATGAAGAAATATTTCTGATCTTACTAACACTGCATTCCTAACCCACCTTACTGAGGATTGTGGAAGAGCTAGATTACGTATACTGTCTATTTCCACATTATCTTCATTTTGAAACTCCTCAAGAAGTTCCTAATGAAGAATTAAAAGAACAAAGCCAATGCAATACTTAGTTGCTCTCTAGGAGCTTTCTGTCTGCAGTGATTACGCTGGCAACATGCTTGCTGAGAAGGTGATAGCTTGGGATAGTTGGACTTGGGTGGTTATCCTTATTCATCCTAAGCTTCTTTGGCCCAGTTGCAGATGGTGGTGCTTTCAATGACCTTGCACTAGCTAAGGGTGTTTCTGCACTTATCTGTGCTGGACCACTCCAGCAGGAGCTGCACCTACTAGACTGGTTTCTCAGCTGGAGCAATCCAGCTGTCCCAGAACGAGTCTGTCAGCATTTGGATGGTCTGTTCTGGGGCTGGCCTTGTACCACCCTGTGCCACTCTGAAACTTGTGTGAATCCTAGGGGAACTCATTTTGAAAGCAGCTTCCCTGATAAACTGGAACAGGACATTCTTCCCTGCTCCATTCTAGTGGTCGTGGACTGCTGGGCAATCTGGGCCTGTAGTCTTTTAACAACTTCAGTGATTGTGGATGCCCAAGGATACTCCAGTTTGGAGTATGCACACGGCACTGATTTGCTTCCATTCCAGAGGAGCTCCAAGTGAGTGGGGCTGTCCCCCATCGCTGATAGCTGTTCCAGGGAAGTGAAATGTGAAAAAGGCTCTGGACTGGGCAATGTTTGTCTATTGCAGCTGGAGTGATTTGGCAGGGGGTGTGGCCCCTTTAGTCTATACCAGAGTGCAGAAGAATGAGCCCCAGAAGGGATCTAGGGTTCATACTGAAATGGCTCTTTTCAGGGGTCTGAAAGTAAGCAATGAAACTGCAGGTGCTGAAAAGCATAGGACTGCACCCTAACTCACTTAATTCATTAATCTGGTGATAGTCTTTCCTATATTTCAAACAAATTTAGCAACAAATCTTGCCCATTTATTCCTTTTTTTGTTTCATTAATAATGTATCGTACCCCCCCCCAAAAAAAACCTGAAGTGATGAATGTTCTGGATAAATAACATTTTTACAATATTTCATATGTACAAATAAATCATAACTGACTTCAAGCCACAAAATAATGAATTACATTTATTTTCAAAGCAATCTCACAAGTTCAGTGTAACTTTCTTGAGCTTGGAACTGTTACTGCAACAGTTTGGTTTCTGTGCCTCTTTTAATTGATCAAATGCAGCAACAAAGCAGCATTTCTGGCCTGAATTTGTTTCTGTTTTTGTGACTTAAGACTTGCTCTTGGTTTTGGCAAGCTGTCTAGTAGCCCATTATGACTTGTGTCATACAGCAATTGCCTATTAAATTTTGGCCAGATTATTCTTGTACGGCATGGTTCCAGAATTTCATCCATCCAGGCAACTGATTCAGTGTTCTACTTCTATTGTGCTGTGAATTTTGCTGGCATCTTCTTCATTTGATTCATTTAACAAGCTTGGTGTTTGGAGAAAAACAACATCATCAGCCTATTTTTAGTATATGTTTGTAGATGAATAGTTTTTGTTTTTCTAAAGTTGGAATTTGACAGAAGAGGCAATTATGGGTCAAGTTCTGGACAACAGCTTTTGGCTTGGCACTACAGGGTGAATAAAGATAATAAATTAGGAGAGGGCTGGCTAATGTATAGACCGGCTGATGTTGATGAATTACAGCTTCAACATTTCTTGTCGTAGGCCATCAGTTGTATATGAACAAGATCTAAAGGGCCACACTTCAACCACCCTCATTTGGCAAGTACTTGCTCATGTTGTTATACATGCAATGTAACCACACATTGAATGCACATGTAACCACATATAAAGGATGAAGAAAATGCTGATCACACTTTTGTGCTCAAGTAATAAGATTTTTCTTATTACTTGGTGGATGGTACTTACCAGCTATGCCAAATGCATTTGTTCATTTTGCTGTCAAAGAGAAAACCCATTAGTTCATTTTGTTATCACACTGTTTAACTAAAAAACCATTTTTTCACAATCATTTTTGAATGTTTTTCCAAAGAAAACTACAATTATTTTGTTTAAAAAGTCCTTTTCGTGACCAAAACCACAGCAAAACACAAATGTTTGATTGAATTGTAAACTTTTGCAAGCAGGAGACTGGTTCATTTTGATTGAAGTTTTGGATTTGTGAAAAACTTTGAATTTCCACTTTAATATGAATGTCTATGAATATGAAATATTCAATTGAATTTGTGAATGTGAATTGAATTTTGCACATCCCTAGTAGTTACAGGTGGTACCACTTTGTACCACAACAGTAGAATTCAAATTTTTTAATGGTATGCATTCTCCTCGGATATGACTGTTGCCCATTCCTAGTGTCTTCTGTCTTGATGCTGCCACCAGTAAAGTTCTTTTTTGTCCCTGCTAACCCATAATAAGTCTCACCCTGGAAAGGATTAAAACTGTACAAAATACTTGGTCTTACAAAATCTACCTATTTTCTAGATCCATTGCAATGGCTACCAGTGGCCAATCGGAACAATGCAACTGGAGTCTGGATTGTGCTGTTTGTTCATTTGTTTTCTGAATGCGAAGTCATGAATAAGGATAATTGAAAAGCACACATTGTTAGGCTGAATTGGTCTGCATTGAGTTTATCATTTTGATGTTGTTTCTTCAGTGTGTGTCCAGCAGGGACCGTCAACCACATCGATGGCACTCCTTGAAGTAGCAGGTGATTGAAGAGCGAGTAGGAAGCTACTATGGCTACCTCCAGATCGCAAGAGGAAAGTGCAGGATCTGGTTTAGGTCCCACAATTGCCTCTTGCTGTCCTTGCAAATGGCAGGTCAAAATCCATGGGGCAAGCATGGGAATGTTCCTCTTTGGATGCTTGCTCCCAAGATGGCATGTTGTTTACATCCAGTTATTTCAGTGGTGTATAATACCTGGAATTGTGGAATGACTGCTTGCCAGTCTGCTTGTGTGGAGGCAATTTTCAGCGTGTTTCAGCCCTAAGTGTGTGCAGTGGCCAATTTCCAAGAAGATGGCTCCTAGGAGCAAATGTCCAGACTAAGGATGTGCACAGGTGTTTTTTTTTTTGTATTCAATTTGTATTGAATCAAATGCAAGAAAGTTCATATTCATTCAAATAGATCCCCTTTGAAAGTAGTGGAATGCATGCATACAAATCCCATTCAAATCCTATATGAAGCTTCATATGAATGTATCAAAAAACTCAGTTTGAATATGAATGTCTGAATCCGGCCAAATTTGTACAAATTTTGAATGCTATGAATATTAGTGTACATCCTGAGTACAGACCGGCAAGTCCTCATTACTATTCTAGGAAAACCTATGTTGGGAGTTGATTTTCCCAGAAAAGTGATAACACCCTTTTATCCTGGGTTTATGCTGAGATTGCCACAGATAGACATGGCAATCTCAGCATAGACCTGGGATAATTCACAGCAGAGCTGTGGCAGAAGTCTGAGGCTTTGGCTGGTGCTTTGACTTTCATCTCACCAGACCATGTTTAGAGCCACTGCTCCTGAGCTGAACTCACACGTCTGTGAAATGTTTACTTTATGTATAGCTCCTCGAGGACAACTCTGAAGTGGTGTGCCATGGTGGAAGCTGATCACAAAAAGCAAAGTTTAAATATCTGCCTCTGCCTCTGCCTCTATATCAAATCATTAATATTCTACCCTTCACCATATGGTCCAGGGACAGGTTACAGTTAATAAATATATTACAATATGGTACAATAAATAAAATAAAATTCAAGAACCTCTTCTACTGCATCCTTTGGTGAAAGAATAGGGGATTATATGAGCAGAAAGCTGTGCCAAACCCAGTTTCAATAAGTTGCACAGAAAATCAGTATTAATACATATAGTCAAAACAATGATCTTTTTCTTATTCAGTAATACTTTGAATGTTAAAAAATTAGTTCGTGTTAACAACTTTTCACGATATAAAAAAGGCTTTATGCTTAAAAGATCCCCTATCCTTTAACATAACTATTGCTTGAATGAACAGAGATACTGTAAGAATTGCTAGCTACTATCACGTTGTAGTGAAATAAGTACAAATCAAAAAGCACCTAATATAGAGCAAGTACAGGCTGGAGCCTTATTTTCTTTGGGAAGGAAGCTGGTGGTTCATTGGTGAAATTAAAACTTAAACCACCTGTAAGTACATTTTTTGTGAATAGAGGGGAAAACAAAAGGAAAAGGGAGCGCATATTGGTTGCTTATGTGTCCAGTTTCAAACATCACAAACAAAATTAGTCCCATGTCCCACTTCAGCAGTTACCTGTTTCACTTATTATGGAGCACAGTGCATTCTGGGAGTGGGGGAAGCATGCCTGGAGCACCTTTGCATCTCTGTTTGATGGTGCTCTGTGTCTCCAGGTTGCTTGAGGTGCCCTAATTTGAATGGGTGCCAATTTACTGAAGGAAATTCTCATCTATTTAACATAAGAACATAAGAACATAAGAGAAGCCTTGCTGGATCAGGCTACAGCCAATCTAGTCCAGCATCCTGTCGCACACAGTGGCCCACCAAATGCTCATAGGCATCTCAAGCAGGGACAAGGACAAACCTTCTCCTGCTCTCGAGTCCCAGCAGATGGCCTTAGAAGCACCTCAGTCCCCCCCCCCAGCCTGAAAGATGCACCTAGGCATTCGTTCTAGTAGCCATTGATACATCTGTCATCCATAAATTTGTCTAACCCTACCTTAAAGCCATCTAGACTGGTAGCTGTCACCACCTCTTCTGGCAGCACATTCCATAAGCTGATGACCCTCTGGGTGAAGAAATACTTCCCCCTGTCAGACCTGACTCTCCTACCCATCAGCTTCATAGAGTGCCCCCTGGTTCTAGTGTTGTGCGATAGAGAAAAGAAATTTTCTCTATCCACCTTTTCTATACCGTACATAATTTAATTCACTGATTATGCTTCAGGAGTATAATGATCAATTGTATGTATAAGTTATACAGAACAGTGCATTTTTTTAAAAAAAAATCATAGCCATGTTTAATAAAATCATTGGAATGTTAGGAAATACCAAGGATAAAGCCTTTCAATTGAAATGAAATATAGTTCATTGTAGATGGCCAACTCTTTGTCATTCAGTTTATAGTTGACCCATTAGTGCATTACAACAAATACAAAATAAAAACAATAATCCTAGTAATGCTAGTAGACCAGATGATCAAAATTTGGGGATGATATTGGAGAGATTCTTTCCCAGATTCTTTCCTCCTTCTCCTCCCTCCCCACCCCAGTTTAAAGCTTCAGTTTCAGGTAGGGCAACAATCAGGTAAGAATTGCAGCATGACACATGGTTAGGTGTTTCTAACAGTGTTTTGCTCCACTTGCCTTAAATAATTCAGGTAGCAAAACTACGAAGTAGGTTCTGGCAAATTTCTTGCAATTATGTTGGTGAAGTGAAGTGAAAAGTGCATGACACGCTTGAGCAGCATTTGAGGTAGGCCAGCGAAGATATACCAAGCTACAAATTAGCTCTGGTGGGACAAAACAAGGGCTAGGTTTTGTGGATAATTCGCAAATCAGATGGAACTCACTCAAAGCTTGCCAAGCATACAGTTGTCAAATCTCCCAAGATCCCTGTACATGAAGAAGGTTTGCCTCACGCCAGAGCCGGAAGGAGGCCTGGGTCCAAGTCATTTGAATCTTCAGTGAATGCAGTTTTTCAGGGGAGTAATAAATTGTATAACCACTCTTGAACTCAGAAGAAGTTCCCACTCTTTAAGAGCTGAATATAAATGACCCACATTTCTTTGCTCTCAGTGGTGGTTTGAAATCTGGTGGGGCAGAGGGCAAGGGAGCTCAAAGGAAGTGGCACTGGGAGTCTGAATGGGTAGAGCTACTGGTAGACAAGACACCTTTATTCAAATCTACATGAAAATTGACCTCACTGGGTATAATAGATGATATACACATAAGCCAACCCTGAGCAGAGACATGCAAAGGAGAAGGGGAGAATGGCTTCAAAGTTTGTGTGGATCTTTCAGGCTAGCTGCCCCATTTATCATTATACTTCAGCTAAATATCAAGGCTTTAAATATTCTGCACTAAAAAAAAAGTAAATAAGCAAATCTAAAGACTCGAACTCTCCAGACTAACAGAACTCCCTCTGCTCTCTATGTGCAATTGGATGTTGACATGTGGAGAAATAAGACCACCAGGTCCCTGAAACAGGGTCATCTATTAGGCAGTCTCCAGGTGATAGCTTGCATTCACACATAGGAAAAAAAGTGTTTAATGCCTCAGGGATGATAACATTCATAGCATCCCATCTCTAATACCGCTTTTCAGTCCGAGGATGTTCATGAGAGGAAGAGGGGCAAGCTGTTGTGTGAATGATCCCACTCAGAAATCATTTCTAAACTGCTTCAGGGAGGTGTTTTTGTTTGTTTGTTTGTTTGTTTGTTTGTTTTATAGCATGTTGATGCAGCCATAGTCGTATGGTCCAGTAACCAGTACTGTCACTACTACTTCTTCAAACTTAGACAGTAAGGGCTGTGGTCACACCTAAGGTTTAATCCAGCGTCAGTCAACTTTTAGAGTGAGAGAACACATTGGCAAAGTGACCAGTAGTTTCTTTCCACATCATCTATCCCCAAGGTGAATTTTCTGAGTTATTTAACACTGAAAGGAAACAGCTTGTCACTTTGCTGATGCGTTCTCTCGCTCTGAAAGAGGACTGGATATATCAAGATCTTGAAGGGGATTATTTATTTATTCTATTTATTATTTGTACTTCTATCCTGCATTATACCCGAAGGTCTCAGTGCGAGTAGCAACATTTAAAATCAGACATATATGAAAACAACATCAAAATATATTTATTTATTTATATTTCTATCCCGCCCTATACCCGAAGGTCTCAGGGCGGGTTACAATATTATATTAAAAATGTCTGTAAAGTGGGAAGAGACAATATTCCCATTTAATCAAACTCCAGGGCAAAGAGCTCATTGAATCTTGAAATCTTCCATGTTCAGCCTCCATTGACACTGGAGCAACCCCGTACTGCTGTTTATTTACTCGTGGAAGTACAGTTTTGCCTTGCCTCTTAAATGTGGTGGCAATGGGAGCGTCTGAATGGGATTTAAATAAGACAGTTGCCTATGAAGGAAAACAATAATAGCACCAAAGGAAGGTGCTAGGAATTCTGCAGTGACAAAAAGCCTCTTAATGTTGTAACATTACAACTTCACATGATATATGCTCATTCAAGATATGTGAATGAGACACAAGCATCAAGTGTATACAGAAACTGGACTGGAGTGAGTAAGTGATTATTGAAACAGATCAGAATACATTTTAACTATATAAGGAGGATGTGAATACAACAATCACACACACTCCTGATCCACTGACTCTATAAGGACACACTGATGTTGTTTGCTTCCTGTCAGAAACTTACTTTTGTTTAGCTGGTGGCACTAGAAGGCAGATAAATGTCCAAACTCTTAGCTTTGTGCTCTCTAATATATTTCCCCTCTTCTAGCAACTGCTATGGATTGGATAGAAAATTCCTTTTGTTTCCCTAGACTCACTATCTTCTCTGCTCTGTTTCTCCTTGCTATTCGTCAGTTATCAGAGGTTCTAACTTTCATTCTAAGATTATTATGATTATTTTTTGCCACAGCTACAGTTAAATTTTCTTCATTTGATACACATTACTTACTTGACTGCCTCTCACTTCAAGTTGATACTATCAAGGGGTTAATCTCCCCCCATTTTGACACTGTTTCTCTTTGCCATGTAATAAAGTTAATGTTTGTGTTTTCTAATCTTAATAAAAGTATATTTTGTATCTAGATTGACCTAGTTATTTCTTCTCCTTGAGGATCAGCTGAAACTATGTGGCCTGTCAAACCAAATATTTAATCCTATAAAAATGATGAACATGAGGGCACTGCTAGACATTGTCCTTATAACATCCACATTTATTTTAAGGAATCTCTTATTAGTTGATACTTGTGCTAACAGAAATAAATTGGGTTTAAAATTTACTTTTAAATTAAGAATAATTTATTATAGGAAGTAGAATTCTATGCTTGTGAGATTCTGTTGTAGAATTACTATGCTGGTATGGAATGACCACAACATACTGTACCCCTTTTTTATTCCAGTCCTTCTGAAGAAAGTGGTTTCTAAATTTATTGGAAATAAAGTAACTTTTTGAATATTTGTCAGAGTGAGACACCATGAATAGATGACTAAAAGCTCTGAGGCCAACTAACTGTTCCCACAAGTTCTTGTTCACTACCATGAACAAGTGCTTCAAGGTTGGGCCACCCAGAACTTAATAGCAGCAACACAGCTCAAAGCCTCATAGTGGGAGAGACAGCTCAAACCTTTTTGTACAAGAGTAATTTCAGCGGTGATCTACTCAGAAACAGGCACTAGAGATTTGCAAAATTCAAGTTGCATTTGAAAATTAAGTTGAATAGTTCTTGTTCATGAACATTTGCAATTCAATTCAATTGAACTAAACTCCTGCTTGCAAACCCAAACAATAAGATTGAGCATTCATATTTTGCTGTGTTTTTGCCCATTAAAAGGACTTTTTTTAATGGAAAAATGGTACATTTCTTTTTGAAACAGTGCGAAATCAAATGTGAATAACCATCCCCCCCCATTAAATGGTTCAGCAGTGTTCAGTTTGATGGCAAAACCAACACATGAATTTAGTTTGTGCACATCCCTAGCCGGACCCACTCACACAGCAAGTCCACAAGAGCTGATCTCCTGATGGATGCACAGAAGAAGGGATATTGGGTGGGGTCTTGTCAGAACCAAGGATGTGGAGTGGTGGATCTTGATAGGGACATACACATGAGGAGAGGTGGTGGAAGTGCTTGACAGGTGTCTGGAGGCAGTAATGGGCTGGATGAGGGGCAATAAATTGAAGCTGAATCCAGACAAGACAGAGGTGCTGTGTGTCACAGGGTCTCGGGTCCGGGTAGTTGGGAGATACCCTGTCCTCAGTGGGGTGGTTATGCCCTGGAAGGGACAGGTGCGTAATTTGGGGGTACTCCTGGACTCTGCACTGACACTTGAAGCTCAGGTGGAGGCTGTGGCCAGGAGTACCTACCCTCATCTACGGCTGGTATGTCAACTTAAGCCTTTTCTGGATAGAGATGACCTGGCCACAGTTATCCATGCTCTGGTAAACTCTATACTGGACTACTGCAACACACTCTACATGGGGCTGCCCTTGAAGACAGTCCAGAAGTTGCAGCTAGTGCTAAACACAGCCGCCAGAGTGCTGACCGGAACAGCTAGCCGGACACATATCACGCCGGTTCTTAATGAACTGCATTGGCTGCCAATTCGCTACCGGGCCTAATTCAAGGTATTAACTCTGACTTATAAGGCCCTAAATGACTTGGGCCCCAAATATCTAAAGGAACGCCTTCTCTCATACCGACCTGCCCGTGCCTTGATATCCAAAGATGAGGCCCTCCTAGTTGTCCCACCACCTTCGGTAGTGAGGTTGGTGGGCACCCGGGAGAGAGCATTTTCAGTGGTGGCCCCCAAACTGTGGAATGGTCTCCCCCGTGAGGTGCGCCATGCCCCTTCCTTGTTATCATTTAGGAAGGCTGTAAAAACATACCTTTTTGCCTTGGCCTTTGGCTGAGGAGATACATTCTCTCCCCAGTTATAGTTCTTATGAATATACTATGGAGCGAGCAGCTTATATCAGAATTTTTAACCAAGTACCTTGTTTTAATTTGTATTTTGTTTTTAATTGTGTTTTTAATATGTTTTAATCTGTATTCTGTTCTTAATATGTTTTTAAATATGTTGTTTGATTCGTTGTTACCCGCCTAGAGACCTTCGGGTATGGGGCGGGATAGAAATGGAAACAAACAAACAAACAAACAAACAAATAAATAAATAAATAAATTTTAATTGTGTTCCAAGCATACTTATATACTATTTTCTGGTGAATCCTATCAGGAATACATGAAGTGATGGGCCTTGGTGACAAAAAGGATACACATCTCCAAATCCTCAAGGCATGGGGCCAGATGTTTGGGAGAAAGCAGGGGTAAATGAAAGGCATTCCAGGATAGGAAAACATGGTGCAGTGATTAAATCAACCATTCAGCTTGAGTATCCACATTTGCTTTTCAATCTTGCAGTTCTCTTGTCTGGGGCATAGGAGTGTCCTTCTGTAACAGACTGATGGAAATAAGTTGCTCTTGTGATCTAACCAGTTACCAAAGGGAAGTTTTTGGTGGAAAGTAGACAATGTTGAGGAGTGCTTGGCAGAATAAGTGGATTAAAATGGAAGGGGTTATTGCTTGTACCAAGTCTTTGAGTAGGCAAGATAAATTCTCATCTAAGGGGCAATTCCCATGTTTCAATGATCATTTATTGTTTCCAGTCCAGACAATGTTGTACAGCAGCTACACCTGTCTGATTATAAGAACACATATCATTATACCATTGATGTATTGCTGAACCGCCACCACTCCTTGCCATTGACCAAACTAGTTGAGACTTGTGGGAGATGCAATCCAGCCATGCATGGAGGAGCAGAATTTACTTCAAGAGTAGGTAACTCCTGGTACTTGCCAGATTGCTTAAGGACAGAAGAGGACAACAAGCTGCTGCCATAACCTACAAAAGTGGTGAAACAATACTCTAGACTAAAGCCTGGTTTGTGGGTTGTGACTGCAGTTTCCTCCATCATATGCCTTTCTGAGCAAGTTGTCAGTCACTGGAAGTTACCTGCTCTTGATGAAACAGGCAGAATCCTTATTCTAATTCTACCGTCCCATTATTGCTGAGCAATTATCTCCCACCACTGCTTGCTATAACAACACAGGTTCTTAAGATACAAATAACTGAATAACTGAAAAACTTCTAACTTTGATGTTGTCAAGGGTTCTGTTTTAAATCTCATAGAGTATCAGAATCCATGATTCCTGGAATTTTAGTGTAACATTTCTGTTCATGTGCTGACTCATGGGAAATCCCTCTTTCCATGCATACCTATGTACTTTGCCTGCACACTTACACATTCCTGTGAAACTTTCTGTGTCTGGCCAATGGAGTTTTACTGCATATTGCAGAAAAGGTCCATGAACCTGATCTATCAAGCTTTTCTTTTATAGACTTATTTTTTATACCACAAGTAGTAACCCCATCCAATAAACAGAACCTAAGTGGCAAGTGTTGCTGAAAGGCATCAGATTTAGAGAAAGAAATTCACAGTCATCACGTTCATGGTTATTTTCTGCCTAAATTTCTGCACAGAGCAGATAGTCTTCTACACAGCTGGAGTGATCTGTAGTGATTAAAAGTGCCATACACTACTCCCTAATATCCATTGTCACTAAATACAATTAGAAAACTAGTTATCCAGTTAAAGGTCATAAAGCTAAAGTTAATTGCTAACCTGTTTATCATACTCAGGGGACAAAGCATATAAATACAGTTAAAATCAGCATTAAACTTAAGTGGCGCATTACTGAAAAATCTATTATAGGTCTAGTCTTTGTATCATAGTAGTCCAGGGACTTGACCTGACCACCTTCTACGTCCCTGAGTATTAGGTCATGGTCCTAAGCACAATTCTGTGAATGTAAGTTCTTTTAAGGTTAATTGAACATTCTTACATGTAGAAACAAAGCTAGAACTGAGGAAGAAGAGGATACATGGCATTGAAGTCAATGAAAGCAAGACCACCATTTATTTATTTATTTATTTATTTATTTATTTATTTATTTATTTATTTATTTATTTATTTATTTATTTATTTATTTAATGCAAGGGTTCAAAATTAGTGATTTGTAGTAAATTAAACTACTGGAAGTCTCTTTCAATGAAAATAACTAGCACATGCGATTTTATATTTTTGGTGTCTGTTCAGATATGTTGGATTTTAACACTTTCATTCTGGAATGGGCTCAGACAAAAAAAAAATAGACTCTTAAAAAAATCAGTGGCGAGATATTTTCCTGAGCATTACTGTTTAAGCAGAAATGAAGGATTGCTGTTTGGAGTGCCATCATATGAACCCTGAGGAATGAGTACAACTTAGTGGCAGAACTGCCTGGAAAGCCATGGGTCATAGGTTCAGTCTTGAGCATTACCCTGGAAGATACTTATCCTTGGGAGGAAAGCTGCAGAGTTTATCCATATAGTCAGCCACCCTACTTTTTCTTGTGATGGCTGCCTGGAGGTATTGGCTTTTTTTGCACTGTGCCTTATTCTTGATTATATCCCAGAATAAGGATGTGCTATCCACATTAAAGTGCAGATCTGGCAAACGGATCTGGCAAAACTTTTTTAAAGGGGAATCCGTTCCAAACAGGAACGGTTTCTCGGAGATCCCGCGTGTACGCACACGCGCGGGGCAGCGGCGGCAGGGCCGGATTTGGAAACGGTTTGGGGTGGGCGCTGTGTGAATGCACCAGCACCCATCCCAAACCGGCCCTGCTGGCGCCTGCCTAGCTGTCAGAGAGGCAGAGCGCATGCTCTGTGACTCTGACAGTTGGGCAAGTCTGGCAGCCAGCTTCGCTGCCTGCCCTCTGCTAGAGAACCGATGATCCTTCGTTCTCTGGCAAGAGTAAGGCACCCCCTACTCCTACTCTCACCCCCACCCCACCGAGAGTCCCTCCGACTTACCCGATCGTCTGCAGCTCAATTCTGAGGCTGGCAGCACCAGCGCCAATCACGCATGCACGTGCCGCGGCCCTGCTGGTCCCAGCAGCCCAGGACTACATTTCCCAGCATCCCTGGGGTGCTGGGACCGGCAGGGCCGCAGCGCATGCATGCATGATTGGCGCCGGCGCTGCCTGCCTCAGAATTGAGCTGCAGATGATCCAGTAAGTCGGAGGGACTCTTGGTGGGGTGGGGGTGAGAGTAAGAGTAGGAGGTGCCTTACCCTTGCCAGAGAACGGAGGATCGTCGGTTCTCTGGCCAGAGGAAAGACAGTGAAGTTGGCTGCCGGACTCACCCACCTGTCAGAGTGGCAGAGCATGCGCTCTGCCTCTCTGACAGCTGGGCATGTGCTGTCAATCCGGCTTTCCCCCCTCCGGTGCAGAAACGTTAGTCTCCAAACTGTTTTAAGGGGAAAAGCCAGATGTAAGACCTGATTTTTTCAGGTCTTACATCTGGGTAGGATTTGGCAGCAAAACCGGTTTAAACAACCATTTTTGCCTGCCGATATGCAGACGTGGTGTCCTCAAAGGGATCCTAATTGGGTTCCCTGTGTGGATCCCACGTCCAAATCCTTCCCCGAATAGGCTCTAAATCCGTTTTAGAGCCTGTGCAGAAAGGCCCATAGACTTTTCAGTGATAACCTCCTCTAAGTCAAAATGTTAAACAGAAGCACTTTTGAATGGGACAAGAAACTACCTTATATTCAAATAAGGCTGAGATTTTAGCAAAAAGGGATCTGACATTGACCTGGAAGTCCCTCGGTTACAACAGTAAAAATGAATGAAAAGGACCCACTAAAAACAACAGCAGTTGCTGAAAGTTGGAAGAGGAAGCTGTTCCTAAGCCAAAGGCCAAGGTGAAAAGGTGTTCTTTGCCAGTCTTCTAAATGTATAAAAAGAAGATGCCTGGTGCACCTCAGGTGGGAGATTGTTCCATAGTCTAGGTGCTACCACCAAGACAATACTGTTTATAAAATAAAGCATTTTCCAGCCCAGATCATGAAGGGGGAGGGCAGAGGGTGCAGTGTTCTCCCTTTTCCAGGGGGGCAATGAGGTTGCCACCCTGGAAAAGGGAGAACACTGCAGCGTCTGAAGCCCCTGAAAGCGGCTGAAGCTGAGGCTGTTTCCCCCCTTTATTTTACTAGATATGCGATCCTTCGTTTGACAACTTGCTTGACAGATTTGGCACCCTTCTGGCATGGTTTGGGGGTGTTTGGTATGCTTTTCACGGACCATATCCAAAACCCATGGGGACAGACTGTGCCGATCATGTGCTCGGAACCATGCCAAAGTTGCATGGGAGTGGGGCCCTGTGTAGCTTGATGAATTCTGTTCTATTGCCAAGTCCCGTGCCTCAATGATCACTCTCCCCTTGCAGTTCAGATTCCTTATGAACTTGCTACACATGTATTTCAGGGGTTTTGTGCAGTGGTTCTCAATCTGGGGTCGGGACCCCTTTGGGGGTCAAATTACCCTTTCAGAAGGGTTGCAACAAGCCTTCCGCCACCCTTCCCTCCCACCTCCCAGCTGCTCCGCCACCGTGGTTGGGGGTCCCCATAACATGAGGAACTCTGTTAATGGGTCACAGCATTAGGAAGGTTGAGAATGCAGGATCAGAGGCTTTTTTTAGATCTCCTCAGACTGAGTTTGATTTACAGTTAATTAAGGTGAGATTCAGGGAGGTAAAGGGAAGCTTTCAATCAAGACATTGCCCCTCCCCCTGACCCCTGCAGTCCCAGACCCCAGGTTGTGACTGTATTTAGGCATATCTGCTTAGTCAGTCTTCTAGCTTGCACAAAACAGTTATTGCTTAAATGTCTAACACACGAGGTGTGAACTACATTTTACTAAAAGATATTAATATTTCTTTCCAGTTAGTGAAAATATGGTCATAAAGTTCGTTTAAAATCTTTAATAAATGCCACCAGACATTAAATGCTTTTTGTTAGTGTAGGTTCTAATATATTTATATCTATATGTATATATCTATATATAAAAATTTCTCCTTGCTAAGTCTGTAGACAAGTGTGAAAGCTACAGAAGGTATCCAGAATATTAGGTAAGAGGGAAAAAGTGTTAATTAGCATGAAGTTATGCATCCTGATAAAAATAACTGTGACTGGACATTACATATATATGGTTTTACTCCAAAGACTCCACTGCAAGGGTCCAGCATGATCTAGTTCATTTCTTTGTTTATTATCCTGCCCTATACCTGAAGGTGTCTGAGCAGAGTAGAACAATTACAACGAAGTAATGAGAATTCACTGTGAACCCAGTGCCTGATAGTACATTCTTCTAAGCTCAGTTGTAGGTGGCTCCATTTGGGCTGGGTGAGGGAGGTGTCCACAGAAAAAGTGAAGAGGAACCATTTTCTGTAGCCTTCCATGCAGGGCATGAAAAAATATCCTGTACAGGAAACTCTTTCACTGGTGATTGTGCCAGTAATAGGAATGACATGACTGCTGTGTGATACCACAAGCTACTGAAGATGGAGAAACACTCTTCTTTGAAGCAATGAGGGTGTCCTGGATTGGTAATTGGAAAAATGGCCTTCATTTTCTTTTTTGTTGTTCTATCCCCCTTTTCCACACACAGTCAAAGATCCTGATTTTCAAGATGCCTGAAGATCCCATTGTGGACACCTTTAATGAGATCCACATGAAATTCAGATTTAAGGCCTTGAAGAACCCATTAAATCCAGATTTCTCCTGCCCTTGTTGGGACAGGGCCTTGCACATGGAGCCTCCAATGGGGTCCAGACAGGGGTACCTTCCCAATTGGTACCAATCAGGTACTAATCAAGTCCTTAATGGTGGTCTTAGAAGGGTTCTAAGCCCTAGTGGAAAAAGGCCCCTAAAGAGCAATAAAATATTGTTCATAAGGTTTCACTGCTAGTCCCTTTTACTCTGAAGCAGGGGTTTTTAACATGGGGCCCCAAGGGGACCCATAGAGAGGATATGGAAAGATTTCAGAGGGTCTATAAACTTTAATTGCCAATACTGAGTGTTGTAAAACTATCTGCCACTACATTGTCAGAAGGGGTACATGGTTTTCACCTGACTGACAAAGGGGTCCATGGAACAAAAAAGGTTCAGAACTCCTGCTCTAAAGAGACAGGACAGTGTTTAGCATGGATTAGTTTTACCAAAATTGACATATTTATTTTACAGGTGTCATTGTATGCACAGATTTGATTTAATATCATTGCTTACTACTTAATCAGCACATTATTTGAAGTAGTAATGAGATGATCATTTCTGAAATTTCCTCCCTATTAGATTTTGTTAACTTTTGTATTAACAGAACTCTATTTTTGTAAAGGCACTTTTTTTACTTGAGTGGAACATTTTTAACCATTTCAGATCTCTCTATACAGCCAAAATTGTTAAATATGCATTCATAATTAAATCCAAATTTAAGCTTTCATACTTGATTTCAAATTAACCCCTTTGATATAAAACTAATCAGGGTAAGGATGAACAGTAATCATGTACTGATAAGTCAGCGTGTTCTTCGGCATGGATTTTTCTACATCACAGTGGGGTTGTGTCTCTTTGTCGCTTGAAATGTCTGTCAAAAGGAAAAAAAAATCTCTTCTACCACAATTTCAGTTTTCTTCTGTGACTGCAGCATAATCATTAGAAGGTTCTTAACTGTTGGGAAAAAAACCCAGATTATTATATTCACCCTGATTTAGTCGAGCATAGTATTGCATAATGTCATGGACGTGACTATATATAAAAAAAGTGATACAAAATGACAAAAGGATGTCAATGTTAAAATGATGGCTGTTACTAGATGTGAAGAACTATGAATATATAGGAATAATTATATTTTACATTTGGAAGGAATTAAGTTCTTAATTCTGAAAGAGAAATATTTATATTTTGCAATTAAAATGAATTAAGTAAATTAAGTCAAAATGTCAAATTATGCAAATGTTTTCCTATATTATTCTGGTGGCCCAGAGTGACTGATTGAAGTGAGGTTTTTTCCCCATACATATTTGAAAAGAACTCATCCTGGAGGAAAAAACTGGGGAGGGAGCAAGAAGAAAAAGAAGAGAGTAGGAGGAGTAGGAATTGGCTTTTCTACCCTGCTTTTCTCACCCACTTAAGGTGACTCAAAGCGGCTGACAAAGTTTTCTATTCTTTTCCCCATAACAGAACACTCTGTGAGGTAGGCGGGGTTGTGAGAGTTCCGAAGAGACCTGTGACTAGCCCAAGGTCACCCTGCTGATTTTGTGGAGGAGAGCAGAATCAAACCTGGTATTCCCAGATAAGTATCCAGCTCCCTAACCACTTGTCATGTCCCAGGCGGGTGTGGGCAGTGAGGCAAAACACATGTGCACACTTATGGCAGTCCTCTGAGGGCTCAGGAGTACTCAACGTCAGTTGAATCCAAAGTCAGGGGTGTCCATAGATTCAGCAAGTCACAGTAAGAGTCAGTCAGTTCAAGTTCAAGGTTTCCAGAAGTTCGGCAAAGTCACAAGAGAGTCCAAGAATCAGAATACAAGCACAGAGGGAGTTGCATCAGCGTTGTCTGCAACACTGGTTCAATGTTTGCTGCTAAATTAAGTAGGGCAAGCAGCACTATGCCCTTTCTGGTGCAGCTGGGCCAAATGCCGTGATCAGCACCTGATTTACTTTTGGCGGCGCGGGAGTAGTGGGGAGGGGCACTCTAGGCATTGGTTGTCTGAGCTTTCATCCCCAGAGGGATCTGTGAGCTCCCCCAATGCTGGTTGCTGACTCACAACATCTGCAATGCTATGTCCCGGTTGCTGCCCTGGCTGCTGTTCCATTGAAGGCACACCCTTCTCTGAGGAGGAGGCTGGACTGGCAGGACTGGGCACGACACCAAATTGGCTCACCTACAAGACCGAGTCCTGAGTCACAAATCCCAAATTTTGCAGCAGGGAAAACTTCATAAGGGAGATACTTTCAGATCATGAGTGTGTGCCACCTCCATGATCCAGATTAAGGCCTACCTCCATGATCCAGATCTATCAGGTCTACAGTTGATCTGGATTCAGATTTTTAATCTAGACCTGGCTCTGTCTTGTGCAGATGGAGCTGGACTAGTTAGAGGGTGGTATGGCCCTCCTTGATTCAAATTAATGTATGGATGAGGAGGTCTAGGATCTAGACCAGAGGCCCTTTAGTCTGGATCTCAGGTAAGGGCTGAACCGGCCTATATCTGCATGTAACTGTAGACCATTCTTTCATACAGAATTAATGTCACAAGCAGACGTTCTTATAACTAAGGTCACTGTCAAAAGGGACATAGTCCTGCAAACAGTGCCCAGATTAGGCAGAAGAGGCAACCAGAGGGCTGCCACCACTAAACCGCCCACAGGAGCAATGACACAGTTGAAGCAGCTGAAGCCACAAGCACCCATCTTTTATGGTCTCTAGCATAGCTGAGGCCAGGTGGAGTCTAGAGAAGCTGATAAAAGGGTCCAGTCCTGCAAAGAAGCCACTCCTTCAGGTAACAGTGCCCAGCCAGCCAGGAGAGGCAGCCAAAATCAGCTAAAAGGCATTTAGACACCAAGGCAGAACAATCTGCTTAGATTTCACTACTGCATTTCTTTTTGCCAGCCTTGAATATTAGATTGTCACTCCATACCTTGCTCGGTGTTTTCGGACCCTTTCTGCAACCGGCTCCAGAATCGGGTCTTTGGGTCTGGAAAAAGAAGGCCCACTGATCTGGATTGTGGGGAGGCATAAACTGGATCAGTGCCATCTGTGCTTTGAGGCTTGTGTGAGCTTTGCAGCTGCCCCTACTTCCCCATGCCTCTAAAGGCTAGGAATGAAAGTTCCTAGCCTGAACAGCTGGGGTGGTGTTGGTATTGGGTGGCACACTATGGTGCACTACTAAAAAGCACACACACACACACCCCATTAGCCCTAGAACATAGAGATATGTAATCTGCATGCCTCCTGTGTTCTGGAGCAAAGCCTTGGTCCCTCTGGTGGGCCTAATTAAATGGGTGCATCAGAGATCAGAATTAAGGGCTTCTTAATCCATGTCTTGCTCAGTCTAGTAGTACAGTCAAAGTTGGACCAGCATGGGACGGGGGTTCCTTGTGGACTATGGAGTTCCTTGGTCCAGATCTTGGTTAAAGAGAAGTTTTAGGTAAAAACTTATTTTTAATGTTTCCTTATACTTTACTGAATTTTAAAACAATAGGAAATATATTGAGATATTGACATATGTTACATCATATAAATCTTAACAAATTTACTGGCTCCAACTTAAATTTTATAGACAGATATCTACTGATTTAGCAAGCTTTAGAGACTTTTTAAGTACTTAATTTTGCATTCTTCATTTGGCAAAGGACCCCTTTGAGCAATTTATCTCCAACCCATCAATTGCCATCCTGCTTCAGCCTTTGAAAATGCACTGTATAAGAACCTGGCAAATCAATACTTCTGTATCAATACACCTAATGCTATTAGCTTCATATTAGGTGGCAATTGGTTTATTATCAGAGCAGCAAAATATTTTCATTATCTTCTGACATGATACTTAAATGAAAACTGTTTTCACATTGTCAGCCAAAATGCTCTGAGCTCTTGATATCACAGAACTGGGAGTCCAGAAAACAAAATAATATTTCAGCTAGTATTAAATGTGGGTCCCATCTCCTCTACTTTTTGTATTTTGGGTTGTTATGGTATGCTCTTATAACCAGTATAAACTTTTATTCTTTCTCATTCATTCACTATATTAATGCCTTGTAAAATTTCTGCAACAGCATGAGGCCAAGGTCCTTTCTGCACTGCAGAGCAGTAGATCTTCATAGCTGGTCTTGGCTCCCTGACAGCTAGGAGTGCCTCAGGGTATGTGTGTGTGGGTGTGATTTTTGGTGATGTTCCATGGTGCACCACTGAATGACAGCTCCTGGTAATTTTGCATGCCTCTGTGATCTGGATTACAGCCTTTGCTCCTAGAATGGTGACCAAGAAACTGAGATAATGGGAGAGCTGGAAGCCTGCCTCTCATTAGGCAATTCTGCCTTTGGTCCACCAAGCACTGCCAACAAGAAGCAATGAAGTGATTTGTTGTTCCAACAAACTTGGCACATGTTCTCCTGGTCTGGAGACCTTTCTGCACTTACCTGCAGTGTGCCTGGATTAGCCTAGCCACTGATCCAGATTGTAGCATGGCATGATCTGGATTAGTGCTTTTTGTTTAATGTTATTTCCTTTTGCAACAAGCTATAGAAAAGCAGCAGCTTCAAAATGGAGGGGGTCTGAAGCAGGAAAGGCATAAACATACAAAATGATGCCTGCAAATTGTATTTTGGACATATTATCTATCTCTTGTATCTCTCGGAGGACTATAGGCACCATTTCTCAGAGCTAGAGAGGAAAAAAAAATCTGGATAGGATTTGCTTCATCCTTGGTCCTCACTATTCCTTCTCATGAGTTACTGTTCTTATTTCTAGCTCAACAACAACAACAGCAACAACAACAACAGCAACAAAGGAGAGCATTCCAGAGTGCATATTGGTCAAGAAGTGTGGTAAGATTGGAAATTATATGTTGGATCTCATTGCAAATCTATTTTTAAGAAGAATGTAGATTGCTTTCTCTCTCTCTCTCTCTCTCTCTCTGTGAGTATGTGTATGTGTGCTGGTATAGTGTATTTCTTTGGGCATCAGATAGGGCCTGGTAGCCTCTTTGTGAAGGAAAAACACAAATTACAATTTCAGATTCCAGTTAGGAATAATTTCCAGAGAGAGGATAGAGAAAACGAGTGCATTCTTTTTGTGGCACATCAGGGGGTTGATGTATCTTTGAAGAAGAAGAAACCCTGTTGACTTTTGCCAAAAATAAGAGAAACTTTCACTGAGTGTTCACTATTTTATAGAAAGCATGCCAGCATCCCATCAGGACTATACAGTCGTTAGCCTAGTTGTAGAAAATGAGAGCATTGTAATAAAACTCAAAGGCTTTGAACTTCCCCCTATTGTCACTGGAGGTCTTTCCCTACTCATTTAGCAGAAGGAGAATGACTCTGTTACAATCAGATAATGCAAATCAAAGGAAACTTATCATATAGTCACTCACTGGATAACTGTGCTAATACGATTTCCTCTCTTTAGCTATGTAACCAGAGTCTAGGATGACCTTTCCAGGGAAACAGAAAACCTACAATGTGCACTCTTACTAATGTATTCTAATGCAATTAGTTCACACAAAAAGCCTTGTTAAATTTGCAGTATCTGCTTTCACCTTTACAATAATTGCTGGTGATCCCAAACTGAAAGCCTGTGTCATTTTGCAGCACTTCTTGCACTGTAAATATCATGATTTTTCTTTTTAAAAAGATTATGCTAAAGGCAGGGCTTGATGTCAGCTGTACACAATACACATACCAATGCTTTGCATTCAGAAGAAATTCTGCATTTTAAAGTACGGTTGCAAGTGTTTGATTTGCATAATAATGGATTCCAATCTGAAGGTTTTAAGGTATCCAGAGTTTTTTTTAAATCTTTTATCTTTCTTAATCCTGTTGGGGAACACTAGAAAAAAGATCCAGATGGAGTTTGAAAATGTCTCATTTCACTTTGAATTCCTATGATCTAAAGTGGCTGTTAAGGGTAATGATCATGGGAGGTAAAGAAGAAAAAAAAGAAGAGGACACCAAATAAATGCTGGTTTAAGGTGGTTGTGAGAAGATGCTGGTTTGTTTTATGGGAAATTAAAATTGCAACTATTGATGGACTAGCTTGATCGTCACTGTAATTAATTTTATGGCTGAGGGAAATTTCTGATTTTCTACTTTCCTCCTACTTAGAAACTATTAGGCAAGGATAATGTAAGGATGACTGTGGTCCTCTAGGTTGCTATGATGTTATACTTTGGTTTTTCCTCTTTAGTTATATGATTTGTTACACATCTCAAATTTACAATACCAATATCTCTGTTACAGTCCTTTATCATTTATTTGAATTCCCTTTCTCACTCTCCCCATCTCACCCAGGATGCTATTCTTTATTCCACCTATTTTCATATTGAAGATGCCTTTTATTGTTGCTTGTGCCATGGGTTCTCCACTTTTCTTCTCAAATAGGTTAATACCCTCCTCCAAGTGGTTGTTGCTGATGTTGTAATTTGGTGCACCAAATAATTTAATAACCATTCCCTTTGGAAACCAAGAGTATTATAGCATTTCTTTAATTTTCTATCCTTGAGGGTTTTCCAATTCTTTACAATGACCGCCTTTGCTGCCATTAAGAGCTGATGAATAATATAGTGGTTTTCTTTTTTGAATCTGTTGATCACATTTATATAGTAGGCATATTTCTTTTGTTCAAATAATTTGTGTTTATTTCCAACTTTTCCTCCAATATTTTTGTATTCTTCTACAATCCCACCAGAAATGCATATAGGTTCTTCTCGTATTACAGTTATCCCAACATTCTGAATTAAAATTTGATAATATCTAAGCTAATTGGCTAAATATTCTATACCATTTATAATTTTTTTGGTGTTTCTTTCATTCTGTTTTTGTTTTCCAAATCCCCTCAATATATTTCTTCACATCCCAACATTCTATATTCATTTCCTGATTCCATTGTTGAAAAATAGACTCTTCCAATCTTCCTTTTTTTCCTAAAGGAAAAGGATAAATCCTTCCCCCTGATCAACTTTCTCCCTTCATTTTATCCATGATATTTTAAAATTGGGTATTCTCTTTCCTGATCCCTGTTTTAACCTTAGTTTCATTGATAAATTTCCAAATTTCCCAAATTTATGACCAGTAAGTTTCTCACAACTCATCTCTTAATTTTTCTCTTCTTACTGGAATTCCACTATTATCAGACATATCTCCTAACTTTTTATAGCCTTTCTGTTTCATCTTATTTAACAGATCAGTTCCTATTATTTGAGTCTTTTCATTTATAATCTCAACGGAAATTAATTTGGACTATTCTGATATTAACCTTCTCCTACATTTAATCCAAAATTTAATTGAATTGGGCCTCTATAATTGTCCTTACTTCTTTTCTCTAACTTTCCACATAAGAAGTTTATTTTTCATATTGTTCCATTCCTTTTCTATTCACATTAAACTCATATTACATTCGTACTTCAGTTTATGAGGGGATTCCATTTTTAAAAAGGGGTGTATATTGAATCCTTGCAAATCTTTTAAAAATATTTTTTATCATTTTCTTCAAATTTGCAGTGTATCCATTATAATAAAAAATAATGTTTTATTCACTTCAACCCCACCCTCATGTGCTCATATAAATAAAAACCATTTAGAATATAATGGGGAATGCTTTTCCATTTCCATTTTCCAATTCTCTCTTGCTCTTAATTTTTTCATATAATCCAGTACGTTCACCCATTTCTTTTTTTGCTATGTAAGATTGTTTTTGGCTCATATATATTTGTCTTTTTTGAGTAATACATCAAATTTCATTGAAACTATCACCTATCATATCCATTTCTTCAATGCAATCCATGCAAATCAAGTAATGGATTTGAGGGTAAAACTGGAGATTACAGAACTATGGTGAAAAGATCAATTGATGTGCTGAGATGGGGTTAGAGATTAAAGTTCATGCTTAATATGGCCTGAAGCATTTAGCCCTGATCAAGGCTGTGATCAGTTACTGCAAAAGAAAAAATAGAACATCTCTGAGGTAACTTTGAAGTTTACAGAAGACTTTGAGGTGGGATGGTTGACTAAACAGTCTGTTCTCCCTCGTATCCTGGACATTCTATGTTAGAAAAGGTGGATTAGAGAAGGGTTGGGAACATGAGATTCACACACTGTGGCTGGAAGCAGACATAATAAAAGAGCCACCTCAGAGAGACAGTGTGTGGCCCTTGTGTTCCCAACCCTTCTCTAATTCACCTTTTCTGGCACTGAATGTTCCTGAGAGGGGGAGGGACAGTCCTACCTCAAAGCTCTCTCTCAGCTATCTCAGAGATGCTTTTTCTTGTTATCTGTTCTCGTGAAGCATCTGTATCACAGCAGGGTACAACGACTTTGGATAAAAGGCAACTGGTAAACTGTCCAGCACAGCTTAAGAAAGGGAGTAAGGAAGCATCAAGCTGAGACTTACCTCCTTGATGGCCTTCAGAATCTTCTTGGCAGCCTACAGAGGCACTGAACACATGAAATGACTTAATATCCTTGCTCTCAAGATAAAAGTCTGGTTTTAATCTTGAAGATGAGAGGCAGTAGTGGCATATGAACAGCAAATCCCCACACAGCACACAATTGTTAATGGAAAGGAAGAGAAGGTGCTCTACTTGTAGTATTCCTTTCTCTGGGGTGTAGATATTGACAAGTTTCCGTTTTTGGTATCTTTTATATTGGTTGATCATACTGTTCATTTAAAGAACTGTACCCTTGAAGCAGTCTCAAAAGAAACAACAGGCCCCCCCCTTAAAAAATTAAACACTGCTTGTAATATTTTTAATGAAATAGAATTGCTTTCTTCTTCCCGAACATGAATGCCTTCATAAACACCCCAACCACAATTACAAGAAAGAATAAACTTCTTGGCCTGAATTGCTACCATTATGTCTGTGTAATCTTCTTTTTATGAAAGACCCTTTCTCCCCCTGCAAAAGTAATTCTGAGCTAAGAAAAGCAGAATCACTAAGAAAATCACCAAAATTGCTCTGGATGCTTATTGTACACCCAGAGTTGTTTCTATCCCAGATACAAATCTTAAGTAATTTTCATTCCAATCCACCAGTTTCAACTGTATCACTTCTGTATTGCTGTTCCTTTGTTTTTCTGTTTTAACTAATTATCTGTCTGATCAATTCATGCTTCAGTACTAATCTGGCCAAAGGCTTACATTAAACTACGTATGGCTGCTGACACCTCAATACTATGGTTGTTTAATAGAAAGAAAATCCATTCTTTACATTTGTGTTTTCAGAAACCCTGATATTCCCAACCCACAGCTTCTTTCTGCTTCCCGTGCAAAGAGACCATTGGCTGCCATCTGAAACTTCTGTTCTCTCTTCTAGCTTTTTCTGAACGCTTGAATCCTAAAAATCTCCTCCTCTCTGTGTGATCTTTTTCCTGCCTTTGTAACCTGAATTAATAGCAGACTAGCTAACCAGCCAGGCTACCATTTTATGACAGCTACAAGCTACCCCAACTGAAATGAAATTATGGCTGCCTCCACCTAGAGGCAGAAGGAGGTCTCTTCTGTGCCAGAGTACTTGTTCCAGCCAAGAAGGCAGGAGGCACAGTATCCCAATGTTCTCCACTGGCCAGGCATACACTGAAGCCATAGAACAAAAGCTTCCTGGTTGGAAGCATCTGATGAAAGGAAAATAATAGAATTAGTTCTGGTTAGTTAATAAGCACAACATTATGATATAATAGATGCAGCAATGCAGCGGAAAAGAAAAAGTTCCATAGCATACTTTTGACTGATATATACGGTAAACAAAAGTTGACATCTCAGCTGGACGTTGGACAAAGCTAACCTAGTTGCCCCAAGTCTGAAATACTTTTTAAAATGGGTGATTGTTAATGATATGTGTTTTAAAAGTCAGACATGTGTAGCAAGTGTAAATGATACTGAAACTGAAAGGGGCAAATGGTCATTGGAACATGGGATTTGGTCCCTAGATCAGAATCCATCCTGGCTACCTGTGAATGTGGTGGGAACATTCACCACCCTTCCTTGATCTACTGTCTCTAAGCAAAACTCTTTGACATTGTCTGCTTCCTGACAAAAATATATTTTTTATTAGCTGTTTGTTCCACAAGAACAGCTTACATCCATTTGCCTGTTATAGGAAGACTATGCCTGAGCAAGCAGTGTCCCTAGGTCTTTTTGCATTACATTTGGAATGGCTGTAGTGCAACTAGGCTATGACACTCTGGAACACTTTCCCCATTCACATGGCTACACACATTCCTAGCTCCCTACGTGCAGATGGGGAAAGTGCCCCAAAGTGTCCTAGCCTGAAAAGGCCAGGTGGGGGCAGGGACGACTCTCCCAGGCCTGCCTGCCATTGGGTGAGGGAAGACCCAGGGGTGGGCAGACCTGGCAGGGCCCTTCCCCGGGTCCCTGCAAGTTGAAGGGGACAGGATCGGGTCCCCTAGGTCCAGCAGGGACCCCTCCCTGGGCTTTGAGCATCTAATCATCCATTCATGATGTCTCACTTTGGTTTGTCCAAGAAGGCACTGAGAGCTGATTTTTTTCATGAAATTTCTAGGCTCTCTCTGCCTTCGCTTCATCAAACTTCTGAAAAAGTGCTCTGGTGTGATGGGAACTTCCTTTGCTTGAGCTGAGCCTCTTGTGGCTGCTACTGATTTTGTGTCCATCCATATCGCTTTGAGAGTGTTTTGGCATTACCACTACACTTTTTTGTACTCCTTGATCAAGAGAAGATCTTGAGACAGATATAATCTCTCCTTCTCCTTTTCTAAACCTGTTTCTCTTTTCTCACCCAGCTTCTGTTTTTAAATCTAGACTTTCCCTCTGATCTGTCGCCCTTCACTTAGCAACTGATCCTGAAAATACTTTTCCTTCCCCACCCTCAGTGGCATCTCTGCTCTGCTTCCAGTGTTCTATTTCAGCCTTTTGTGTCGCCTTTTGCTATGGCTACAATTAAAGCCTTTAAACTTGGTAGATACTGCTGTTATTTACCACTGACCCAAGTCCTTTCCCAAGGCATTTTCACACTAAGGTGAAGATGCCTCAGGATGTTTCGTCCTGAATGCGTTGAGTACAGTTCCCCATCTGTACTGGCAGGTAAAGGATGTGTTCTGAATGCGTCCTTTCCCTGCCTACATGTGAATGGGTAACTGTACTCAATGTGTTCGGGCTGTAGACCCCCCCCCCGGCCTCCCCCGATTGGTTGCCCTGCAGCCAGGGGTGAGGAGGCATGTTGGGCCCCTTCCCTGGGTTTGTGCGAGGCACATCGGCCTGGACCAGGCCCATGCAGGTGGTACCCCCCCTGTACCCTCCAACCCACCCCGGGCATGCGCATAACGTCGCCGGCCTATTCCAGCCAGAATCAAGCTGGTAGCAGCAGGTAAGCCCCGTTCATGTGCACGTGTGACCCCGGGGTGGGTTGGGGGGGGGCTGGGGGGGCTTCCACCTGCATGGGCCTGATCCAGGCTGATCCACCTTGTGGGAACCCAGGGAAGGGACCCGACATGCCTCCCCATTCCTGGCTGCAAGGCAGCCAATCAGGGGAAGACAGGGGAGGGGCCCAGCTGTCACAGTGGGAGAGCGTGTGAATGCTTTCCCTCCATGGCAGCTGGGGGCATTCCAGAACACTTGGAACACATGTAGAGCACTTTTTAGTGCTCTACTTTAGGAATGCATCTATGACGAGTCAGGACGCTTGGGGCAGCCTGGAATGGATCTGGCCACCCTACAAGAGCGAATGCAGTGTCCTGGCATCTCATAGACACGTTCCAATCCCCCTCATGCGAAAAGGCCTCCAGTTTGACATCGTTTCTAGTTACCTTGTAATAGACTTATCTTTGCGTTTCATACTTGTCAATAAATATACCTTTTGTATTCAGGTCAGCCCAGTCATTTCCTGCTCCCTTAAGATTGGGTCCCAACTGCATAAACTGTCAAACCAAACTTTTAGTCCTCTAAAAATTCTGAATGGGAGAATATTGCTGGATGTGTGTCCGGAGTTGTTCTTGATGTATTATGGTTGTTGTTGTTTTATCAAGGGCTTGTGATTATTGGCATGCATCTCATTTCTGGCAATGTAACACAACTAAGTTTGTCATAATCAGTAAAAAAAAAAAAGTATTTCCAATGTGCCAGTGTTATTAGTTTTGAGCTTTCCCCTACCTATTCTCATAGCAAAAATGATTTTGTATATAAATGATTTCTTTGCTCTTCAAATGATAACCTCAGTCTTGACCTCTTGGTGGAGGAAAAGAATCCTGAAGCCCAGCGAGAGATTACCTGTTTGCCCATGCAGAATGTATGTATACTGTAATGTGAAGGACTGTCTGGTAAGTCAGCAAGATATGTCCAAAATGAGACTGAAGGTGCGTGATTAGATAGGACCCTGGGGTAAGTCAACTCCTAGGGGACACTGTAAGTGAGCAGGTATTGCTGAAGAAGCAGAGACATTGCTGCAGTCCTCTGTAGGGAAGCATGGTTTGGCATTGCTACATGTGCTCACTCCCTGTAGATGTTGCTTCAGGCACACAAGTCTCTTTTCAAAGCTAAGGAGAAGAAAGCAGGTGGAGACAGCAGGGAACAGAATCAGGGGGAAGAGGAAAAGTCACATAAAAATTCACAACATAAATTAGACGTGCTCCATGAAGAAGCCAAGCTGCCAGTTTTTCCTCAGGAATGACTGAGTTCATATTGTCTTTCTTCAGTAAATTCCTGATGGCACTATATGTGCAAGCAAGTGATCAAAGAAGGATAGTTTTGTAAAAAATAAATAGCAATGGCACATATAAACACAGAACTTGTCTGCCTCAAAAGATTCAAAAAGATTCCTTTCTGTTAGTGAGAGTCTGTTTACTTTGAGGGAGTTGCTAATTTGGGAGGTTTTTCAAAGAAATTAGTATCATATTTGGAAGAGTTTCTTCTCGTTGTAGTAGGCAGCTGAAGTCCAAACAGGAACTGGCATGGATTACTTAGAGTCTAACGGTTTTGGCAGTGGGTATTAAGTATCAGCTAGCATGTTTATCCCTGGCCTTGAGATGTCCATTCACAAAGGCTCCATTCTTCTCTTTTTGGCACAAATCCAGGACAACCTTGAAATATTTCCCCTCCTTCCCTCCCTCCTCCTGACTCATCATTAGAGATAGGGCTTGTCTTGAAACTTCATCTGAAAAACATCACAACACAGAAATGCTCACTGACCCATAACTTTCAGATGCTCATAAACTGGGACTCTGGCTGCAGACGTGCATGGTTAAAAAAAAAAGTGGTTCAAAAGCAGCTTAGAGGTAGAACTGCCTGCATGCTTGTGCTTTATTGCATATTAAAGGCTAGAAAATGCTCTTGCAAAATCGCCTTTAATGTGGATTAGAAGTAAGATGGAAACAGTAGTGACTGCATGCTACCATCTTTAAGCAGTTCTTTGAACAGATTTCTTAAAAACATGTGCTAAAATGCAGCCTCATATATGCTTATCAATATGGGCTTTTCACATAATTTGATGAAAAGGGAAGTCTGGGTACATCCCAGCACAAGACATACACACTGTGTGGAGCCACTTCCATCCCAGAAGCAACTCTGGATAGTGATGGAACAATATAAAGTGTTCCACCGCTATCCTAGCCACCAGCTAGGACACAGAGGCAGGTACCCTTTTACACCACTTCTGGGTGAAGGCTGTGTGGGACAGTGTAGCACAGCTGCAGTTGCATGCCATGTCACCCAGTTGCCATGGCAACAGGTGGTGCAAAAGTCTATTGCTGCTGTTACCACGGCAAGGTATTCGTTGACAATCACACTTACCTGGCATGTGGGGAAGTGCCAGGTAAGGTTGGATGCACTGGGTTTACCAAAGTGCAGGCCCCTGATGTATCTGAGAAGTTCACTTGCCATTGCACCAAACAAAGGGGTGAAAAGGCCCTAAGTAGTAAAATAAATTCTCTATTACTTGTGACTTGCATAACCTAAATTTGCAGCAGCTGGATGGGTAGGTGGTGGCGCAGATGGCCCATTCTGCACTGGGCCTTATTCTAGATTACTTCTGAAACAGGGCCTGTCATGGTCTGCATCAACATATGGATGAAATGCTCCTATTTCAGAATATATAACCCAGAAGAAGGCCCAGTGCAGAAAGGACAAAACTCTTATTAAATAATTTGCAAGTTTAAAGGAAAGATTTTAGAGTTTCAAATTTCAGAAGGTAATTTTCACTGATTACGTGTGCATCAGATACCCCAAACGACTCAGAGTTACACCTGTTACTGAATTGGTAGAGTGTGGTACATAACACAGAGAGAAGAAAATATATAGTTCCATAGACGTAAATTAGTTGGTCACCTTTTAAAAAGAGGAATAATGGTAATCATAAAATGATTTATGGCTTTTAAAAGTACTGGTCATTATTATTTTTTATCATCAAACCTTGATTCTGGATACTGCAGTAAACTTTATTTATCTAAATTTTGTTCTGCTTTTATGACTACTGGTTACTATTTTCCTCAGTGCCTTTATATTGTTCTTTTTCTTTGGACTTTTTTGCCCTCAATGTCCATGGGACATTAAGTTCAGGGACAGTGACTGGTGTCCACACAGCTAGTGTTGTCCTCAAACTCTCCCTGACCTACTTGTATGCAAACCAGCCTTTGCATACAGAGTTGTAGGAGATGACCAAGAGTGACTTAGGTGCTCTCTGTCAAGCAGTGGGCCAGTTCTGATCAGGCAACTCTGGGATGGAGGCAGCACTGCAGTATGTGGATGCTGGGTCCCAGAGTGTGCTGAACACAATTAACCAATGTTGACTAGTACTCACACTTGGAATGCTAGTCAACTTTGGCTCCCCCCCCCCCGATTGTATACCTACCTGATTTGCTTGTGGGGCTGGCTCCTGTAGCAGCCTCTTCGAAGTGCAGATTCTCTTCACCAGAAGTTCACTAATTCTTGACTAGAGGCTGTAGTGTGAATAGGTCTCTGATCACCTTAATGTGAACAGAATAGACACTTGGTTCTGCTTTTATAAGGTTCTCTTTCTATTCTCTGAGACAGCTATACAAAAATACACATCTTGTTGGGTCTGACCAAAAGCTCTTAAAATAAAAATAAAAATGAAAACACTCACTGAGTATTTGCTTGGTTGAAAAAAGGGTAATTGAAAAGGGCCTGAGGGTTGTGGTGAGTGCATATCACTATAGCCTACCTCTGAGTGTAGCTTGGAGGACTCTTGCCCACACTCTGAGGGCACTTGCCACCCTTGTATGCCACCATGCAGAGGGATGGTGGAGTAAGGGTAACTTATCTGCCCTGTCTTCTGCCTGATGCAATCAAAGTTCAGAATGGAAGAGAGCGTCCGCCCCTCCCTGGGCTGATCTATCTGCTCTGGGGTGAAGCAAGACCTGGCATAAATGAAGCAAGGCCTGGCCCAAATGGCCCCCTATACCAGGGCACAGGTTAGTTTTGCCTCCCATGATAGATGGGGCAGGCAGGGAGGGTCAGAAGATGAAGAAGACCAGGGAAACTGGGATGACCAATTGAAATTTCTACCTTATCCCCAAAGAGATCCAACATGGAGATCCAACAAAGAGACCCAACATGTCTCAGAAGAGAGGCTACTGCAAGCTCTGGGGGCCACCACAGAGAAGACCCTCTCAATGGCCACACGCCCTTGAACATCTTGAGAGTGATGGAATGATGAAGAGGGCCTCCTCTGCAGGCCAAACAACTGGACTATTGTATTTGTATCTTTGCTTTGTATCTTTGTTTTTTCCATTTGTTGGAAACCACCTTGGGCAAAAATTTATTTTTGGAAAGGCGGTATATAAATAAAAAATGGAAATGGAAATGGAAAAAATGGGTACTTCCCATGGCCATTCCCTGCTTAGCCCTCTAGTCATTTTGAATCGAAATGGAGTCTCTGGAATCTGTAGGTGATGGGTGTGCAGGGAGCTTGCCTCTTGCCTCTGGGATCAGATCATGTGCTCTTGTCTGGCAGGTGGCTTTCTACCAGCCTGTGGAGGCAAAAGTAGATTGAAATCCATAGAAGATTTTTCAAAAGGTTTCTTGACTTCCTATTACATCATTTTATTAATTGATATTCCAGATTATTACAAGAAAGAGGTTGGTGATCAGATGAATATAGGACCATGTATCTAAACTTTGAATTAAAATGTGTGTTTGTGTGTGAATCATCTGTTGTGTCAGAAGTTCTGGGCCGAGAAAACATTTCCTTTTTAAACTCTGGGATTGTGCTGTCAGTCACACCATAATAGAAATGCCACTGTGATAATTGCAAGGCTTTGCTGCACAGCAACCAATTGAGGCAGAGAGATTTTTGGATAAAATGTCTCTTGGGCAGGCATCAGAGATATGCAAAAATATGCCAGATTACACTTGGGACTCATAGGTCATTAGAGAAACTACAATAAAAATAGCTAAGAACTGGAAAAGCTTTAGACACTGAAGTAATGTGAGATAATGTTGGGTTTGGCTAATTGGATAATGGCAAAGGCTAGGCTACTAATATACTATGAGGGACCCTTATTGGCAACAGTCCAGGAAGTAGTGCCGGAAGTAGGTCCACCTCAAAAATTGCCCACACAGAATCTCCAAAGGAGTTTCATTTCCAGCCTTTAGAACTTTGGTGCTACTTCTCAGGGCCCTCTGGAGGCAGTGGCCAGGCATGGAGTGGCCCACTCCAATATAACAACCCATCCCAGCCTTGGATGAATAGCTTGTTCTGGAACAGGGAAGAGGAGTGTGGAAAGGTCCTTAATGACTTTTGATAGAGGCCATGAAAGGTTTAATCTCGGTTGCAAGTTCGTATGATTTGCTTTCTAAAGACACCAAAATGGTCACTTAAGCAACCACGAGAAGTCAAAATAATATGAAAACAGTATATGTGTAACATCTATTAACATCTGTTTTGCAGAAAATGCTAGAAAGTATCCTTGCCTAATTCATTTAAACCAAGAAGGTTGGTTTATTTAAATATGTACAAATAAACCATCTCCCATTTCTATCTACATAGAAAGAAAAAAAGAGATACCTGACTTCTCTTGTCAGTATGAATGCAAATTTCTGATTGACTTTAACCAGGACAGGATTAGGCTCTTAGGCTGTACATGAGAATCAATGCTAGTAAAAAGGATGTGGGATGCTTTTGAAAGCACATGATTAGATAAATCCTATTTCTGCCCTGAAGCCTTTTTTACTTTAATGCTGCCGTGGCAGGTAGGAAGTTGACGCCTGTTCATACTTCCCTTAATGTGCAAGTCTTTGTTAGCATTTGGGTGCATTTCCCCTTAACTCTGGTGTACTAAGAATTCTACAGATTGTGAATCACATTTGATTCCTCTTGTTTGGTCTGAAACATTAACCATAAACTTCTTGCTGGTTTATTTATGTGTAACATCAATAAAACTAGAGCTCTTGTACAGGAAGAAACCTTGTGGACCTGACAAATCCCTTGCATTAAATCCAAGATAGAGTGTGTATAGGGTGAACATATTATCTTGTGTGCATGTGCGTGTGTGAGAGAGGGGATAGGATTACCTTCCCCCTTCTCCCACTTTGAAGGATTATTTTTGCCTCTAACTGCTAAACAGACTTTTTAGCAAGTAATGAATAAAGCTTCTCTATTACTGAAATTCCCATGTTCCTGTTAAAATCACTGCTTCATTGTTGGAGTTCTCTGCAATGAATTTTTTTCCTGCAGACATTTTGCTACTGAACTATGGGAGTTTCCAGATATGTTTAAAAATGTTGGCAGATTGCCAGAATTGAGGTAAGGCTAAGGCTGTGGTCACACCTTGCTGAAATAATCTGTCTTATTAAGAAGCCAGACTCAAAATGCCCTAACTCAGATCACAGCCAATACCTGATAATCCTTCCTCAGTCAGTTTGTCCTCAGTTTGGGTTCCTATGCTCACATCTTTCTGTTCCCATCCTGAGACTCCTTTATGAGACCATTTTAGATCTCTCCACTGTTACCCCTGTACTCTGATAAGATAAAATTTCTGTGTCTCAACAGCATGTAATCACATACTGGGTGAAAGGAAAGGCAAGTTCATGCAGTATCTGACCACTATAGTACCGTTCAGCCTCCTGTAGTCCTCTTCCCTAATCACGTGCAAAAAATGAAAATGGATTAAACACTATAATGACTTGAGACCTGTAAAAATCAAATAAAATGGATAGGAGTAAAAAGGCGTGAGCAATGGGGTCCAAAGATGGACTGAAGGATTATGTTTGATGACAGTTTCTGAGGTGCTTCTGAGATGCTTTTTTTCTGTTATGCATGAACTATTTTGAAGATAAATGAGAAATCTCGCAGTAGCTATAATGTGGGACATTTCTGCACTTACCACTACTCTGCCACTGATTGAGTGCCCTTCTCACAACTCTATAACTGGTCATGACACTCACGACTCACGACTCTTAAGACCAGATGCCACTCCCACCATGGCTGGTGGTGGTTCTGGTGACTGGAGGTCCAGACACATCAGAAGCCTGCAATTGAATATGGCTGATACTGGGACCATGCCTGCATGGAAGTGGTCTCCCGTGCCCACCTACCACAAGGAATTGGAAGCAGAAAAAATGATTGCACTGCTGGATGCTCCAGCTAAGCTTTTGGACATGGCTGGTAAGGGTTAGGTAGCTGGTGGAGCATGATTTCATGTTCCACAGCTACTCAACAATTAGGCAACCTCTGGGCATGCAGGGGCATTTCTAGCATGTAAATGCCTCTTGCAAGTGCAGATGCACCTGCCCAGAGGTTGCCTAATTGTTGACTACAGGCGAAGACCAAGGAAAAAAAAAGGCAGTCTACAATTTGTTGGTGATGTTGTTAAATGCCAGGTCAGTCCAAAGCAAGTCATGTCTCAAACATGACTTGATCTTAGATGCAAGGGTTGGCCTGGTGTGTATTACAGAGACCTGAGTGGGTCAACTGGGAGGTCTGATGCTTACTCATGTTTGCCTCCTAGGATATCTGATGCACCATTAGCCCAGTCTTGTGGGGCAGGGTGGGAGAGTTGCCATAGTCCATAAAAAATCTCTTTCACACACAAGTTGCTCTTTTCATTCTGTGACTGGGATCGAAGGACTGTTTCTGATATTGGGCCAGAGAGATGGAATGGGATTGCTATTGGTGTAATATTTACCTTGTCTCATAGGTAACGCTGGAAGCTCCCTACATGGTGGTGGTGGTGGACTTCAATCTCCACAAGGAAGGTGAAGGGTTGAATATAAAATTTTAAATAAATAAATACATTTCATTGCTTGGAGCAGTCCAGCTATTAACATGGAGTGCACCACTTCGACCAATTTTGTCATCTATGTGCTGGATGGCTAGATTGGACCATAGATGGGAAATGTTTTAAAGTGGGCTCACCTTAGACAAAATATTCCTCCCAGGATCACTCCAACATTTAGATGTGTTGCTAGAGTGTTCCTCAGGAGTTATGCCCTTCCAGGGATTGTTCCAGTGTGTAAACTTGGCAATCCCTAGGGATTGGTGGCCCTTCGGACCATGCAGAAGCTATCTTCTTTCCTAAATTTTGGCAGACAATAGTGGGATTACATGCCATTTATTATTATTATTATTATTTACATTTATATCCCGCCCCATACCCGAAGGGAGTTAGCCTTCTCATTGTTGGCTTTCTGGCTGAAGCTTTTGTTGTTCATCTTCCAGTTGTTTCCTCTGCTGAATTTTAATTTTTTTGTTTAAAACTTACGTAACAAAACACAACAAGCAACAATTATATGGTTTTCACACAGCCAAGCCTTATCAACAACATGTAATTCCAAATCCTATTATATACATACATGCCTTCAAAATTTCCTGTTACTTACCTTCATTATCCTTATTCTAAGCCTCAACTCATTGTCCTGAGCCAATTAAGAATTTGTGGGTTAGAGCAACATTTTGGTACACTTTGGCCAAAGTAAACAAAAGAGGTCTTCATGTTGCTTGAAAAAAACCATTCATATGTGGATTTTGAATATCTATTCTTATTATTCAGCAGACTTCTCATCTATTAATTTACTGATATATTGACATGGACTATAGAATTGCATAAACATTATACTTTTAATACATCTAATACCATGAAATTCACTTTATTTGATGTACTGGATGCTTGGGTACTTCCTCCAGGCTGGAGAGTCAGGCAGGATGCCTTTAAAGGCCATTTGCTGGGATTCGAAAGAAGGTGAAGGTTTTGCCCTTGTCTTCTGCCTGAGATGCCCGGGCCACTGTATGAGACAGGATGTTGGGCTGGGTGGGCTTCTCTTATGTTCTTATATGTGCCAGTGCTTTTGACTGTTTATGATTGATCCATCAGCTCTATTTTGATTGATATTGAGAAATCAGTCATCGAAGAAGGTCTTCATTGAAAAGAGTATGGCTTAACTGACTTCAACACTCACTGAGAGAACTTACACTAGGGTTCAGTGATGTTTCTACCCTCCAGTTGCAGGGACACGCACACCATGTTGCTCCACTTCTGCCTGCTATAACTGACTTCATATTAAGGAAGGAATTGTCTGACCTACCTGGCACAAGACTGAACACCTCCTACATGTACCAGAGGGCATCCTACAGTTTGCAAACTGTACCTAAAAACCAAGGACCTTACTCTGACAATTATGTATATATATGTGTGTGTGTGTGTGTGTGTGTATATATGTATATATATGTATGTATGTATGTATGTATGTATGTATGTATGTATGTATGTATGTATGTATGTATGTATGTATGTATGTATGTATGTATGTATGTATGTATACATATATATATATATATATGTATATACAGTATGTATATGTATATGCTTTTTATGTCATTTATATTTGCATTTTATAAAATGAACACTACAAAGTAGTAAATTACTGCAACAAACATATCTACATGGTATAGACCCAATTTTCTTTTGTCAATACTTTGTATTAGTTTGTATGTAGTGTTTTATAGCTTATAGCTTTAGGTATTGCCACCTACAGAAGCCCAAATCCCTAGCCAGAAAGCAGCCCAACGACTGGAAATAAGAACTCTGGCACGTATACCTTGTCTAGATGTCAACTCCACATAGAACAGGCAGTTTAACAATAGAAATGAAACAAAAACTAAATGAAATCCTTGTGAATCACAGCTGTATGAAGGAGGAAGATACCATTCATCAAAAGCTTGGGTAAAGAAGAAAATTACTCAGAAGATGTGCAAAGCCCTTCATCCTCCATAATAGTTGATTTCAACAACTACATGTACACCTCGGTTTCTGATTATATATTTCTAGGTCGTATTCATACCACTTGAGTGACAATTATGGAACCTGGCTTTTGTTATCTTAAAAAAAGCAAGCCCCACCTTCTCCTAAACAGCACTTGAAGGAATCTTATGAAAAGTTCAGCAAAGACAATTTTACATGACATAGTACAACCCACACTTTGTATGGGTTTTGTATGCAAAATCATAGCCTGTCCCAATGATGAACCATTTGCCATCTTATTCTTTGTTCCTGCAAAGCTGCCATGCCTCCAACTGTTGCTTGGGATGTAATGATTCTGCTATAGTGGTGATCATATGTAGCTCAAGGCTGGAGTGCTGTATCATAAGGAGTCCTCCGAGCTGAATATTTTTCCTGCAGATGTTTAGCTACAAGACCAGGTAGCATAAAAGATGGTTGAATTTCAAAGCAGAAAAATAGAAATTGGAAATTGAGCTTTAAAAAGGGGAAATTGGTACTATAGGTATGATTTATAAACTATTTTTCAAATGGACTTAGAACACAAGCAAGTTAAAGAATATGTGATAAGATAGACAAGAAACTTCTAACTACAAAGATGGAACAGTAGGAAAAACTTTGGACTAAAGATGTGAAATTTACTACATGTTATACTTTAAAAGAATAGATGCTAATAGATGCTGGAAATGTAAATTTACATGAAGGTACTTACTATCACATGTGGTGGACCTGTGTTAACGCTAAAAGATTCTGGCTGCAAATAGCAAATGTGATGCAAAGGATATTAAAGACCAATATTCCTTTTTGACCTGAACTATATTTATTAGGCATAGTAGATGGCAATTTGGAAGTTAATAATGTTGTAATTCAGCAACAGCCTCCTTCCCCCACCCCCCAGGAAGTTTAATGTTGTAATTCAGCAACAGACTCCTTCCCCCACCCCCCAGGAAGCCCCCCTTTTCCATGCACGCTCAAAGATCTGGATGGGGTCTGCCTAGAGATCTGGATCTTGAAGATGCTTGAAAACCCCCTTGTGGACACCTTTAATCAGGTTCACATGAAATCCAGATTTAAGGCCTTGAAGGACCCTTTAAATCCAGATTTCCCCTGCCCTCATGGGTACAGGGTCTTCCTGATTGATACCAATCAGGTAGTAATTGGGTTCCTAATGGGGTCTTAGAAGGGTTCTAAGCCCTATTATAAAAAGGCCCTAGAAATACAAAATCTAACTGGGTATAAAATCACCCATAAAGGGTTTAAGTATCCAGGTGTTTTAATTCCTCAAAAATTAAAAATTTAATACCATTACAAGAACCATTTTTTGGGTATGTGTAGACACAGCATTACACACACAGACATCTGAACCCATCGCATCTTCTTCCACAGTAAAGAGCACAAACAATTCTTCCATCATTCCCATTTCCGATGAACCCTTTACACTTCTTCATTCAATGGCAATTTTTGTTATGGGAAACTTGGATGGGCCTTTCTTCTCAAAGCCCTCCACAACGCTTACATATACCTGCAGTAATGTATATTCCATTCATCCGTAAGCTTGGCTAACAAAAACTATGAGGCTGTATCTGGCATCCTCATTATGGTTGTTGACCTAGAGGTACAGTGCATCAAACTCTGTTCAGAATTAGTGATAAAAACTACAAAGCTGCCTCACTATTTTTATTTTAGAGAATAATTCTTTTGGGGGTTCTGGTTTTTTTTCCATGGGATTTTTTCTTCAGAAAACTGTCTGTCTTGACATGCCCTCTTCCCCCTCACAAGTAAGATGCCATATCACTTTCCTTTCAAATTAAGATAACTTCAGAAATTTTCTCTTTTTTCACCTCAGACCTGAGGTGACCCTTCTCTACTCAAGACAATTGTGCTGCCATCTTGGCAGCTTTCATAATAATCTCTGGGGACATATCCTTGGTTTTTATCCTCAATTCCTGAGGTAAAATGAATAAAACAGTTCTAAACCAATTAGATCAGTCGCCTTTTCCAAGGTGTCAACTTTAGTTCCCTTAAGCCATTTTCTCAGCAGCTTATTAAGCTGTGAGTTAAATTCTATAAAATATTTTTTTGTTGTGGGCTGGAATGCTATTTTTTCTGGAGAAATCCATCCTATCTTTAATTTTTGTATACTACTTTCTTTACATGTTTTATGGGAACATGCAAGTTTCTTTAGCAAATTATTACACATTTCACAAATTTCATACAGTTATTTGTCTTCAGTTTCTATCTTCTGGCTACTCTTTTTTTAAAAAATAATTTTAATTGAATTTTTTTCATTATTGAAAATTTTTCATTAATTCTGGCTACGCTTTCAAAGTTATTGGAGCAACCCTTTTTGGTAGTTGCGATGTTATTTCATGAATTTCTATTTTCTCCCTTCTTGTGTCTATCATTAGCTTCAGTCTTTGAGGCAATTTCTGCACTTGGCCTTATTCTAGATTTTATCTCAGAATAGGGACCTATCATTGGCATGCTTTTGTAGAGTTAGGAGGTTCCACCTAGGGCCTACTGTAGTCTGCACTAGTATGCAGATGGCAGGTTCAGTTTCTGAGATATAATCTGGAATAAGGCCCAGTGCAGAAAGGGCCTCAGTTATAACTTTTTCCAACTTTTCTGTTTTCAAGAAACTGTATTTCCCCCCAGTTCTTAATTTTGCCACCTCTAACTTATGTTATGAGAACTCATCTGGGCATATGTCTCAGATACCCTGACATGTATGATCTTTAAGAACTAAAGGTTTGGTTTGACAAACATACCACTGGCAGGCCATCTTCAGGGACAGGACAAATAATCAGGTTGATGATGATACCATGCTTGTTTATTGGACGTGAAGGAGCATAGGAAACTATGCATTTATTGTAACAAACCAGTAGTGGGAATTAGACATAAATAGCATGAAGAACTTGAACAATGAGATACAAGCTTACAGGCCTAGATCCACTGTACAGTGGTGGAAGGAGAGGGGTTTTATGCAACTTGAGGAACCAGGAGTTCTGAAAGCCAGTCAGAGGGAATTACTGAGCAGAACCAGGAAGGCCCCCAGGCCTTAAAGAAAAATTCTGATGTCTCTTGCAGTTGGGGTCTAGTTTCCATGGATTAAGGTGCCCTTGCTGCATGTGAACTTCTCTTCAGGATTCATATATTTTACCACCTGATGAATTTGCCATGAAGATGAGCTTCTCTTGGCCTCCATCCTCTTCCCTCCCCCTCCATCAACCAAGCAGGGTTTTTTTCGGATTGGTTGTGGGCCAGTGGGTTGTCTGCATCCTTCCTCCTTCCTCACTTTTTCTTTTTTCTTTTTGAAAGGTCATTTTGAGGCACCATCATTTATACAGTGTGAGTTGCCTGGTCCCCCTTCCCAGTTTTGTCACAACCTTCCTCACCAGCTTGTTGTGACAATAGCATTGGGGTGGGGTGAGAGAAATTGGGAAGGTACCTTGAGGCTTGAGAGAAGGGGGCCAGGCCCTGGGTGAAAGAGAGGGCTAATGACTATACTGCCAGCCCAGTATAGAATGGTTCAACTCCTTATAGATCACTCCCTTCAAACTGTAAATGGATTAAAACATTACACCATTTTCAGTGCTATGTTAGTCTGAATAGAGGAAAGTCCAAATAGAGGAAGGAAAGGCCTGATAAAAAATGCACAAGCATTTAAAAGTCTAACTGGTGGAATTAGAAGATAGATGGAAGAAAGATTAAAGTAAAGGTGTAACGGTGGCCTTGGAGGGAACCAAAGGTGAATACAGAGTTTTGGAGAGATAAGGGAAGGGGGTTTAGACATCCATCTCAAGCTGTCTCCTTGGGTACCTCATGAAGCTAAGTTAGACCTGGTGCTTCAGATCAAGTTCCATTGTAGTCCCTTTTCCCTACAGTCCCCATGGCCAATGTTTTAGCTCTGCACATGCACAAATGGCATATCTTTGGACATATTTCATAACACTTCAACTGCTTTCCATTTGCATCCTGAACTGTTCTTTCAAAAAATGCAAAAGTCTACCACTGAGCTTTTTCTGCACTTCTGGTCTAACAGTTAGTTGTGTAAGGCAAACTTTGGCAGGATCTGCATGAAGGTGTGTGGCAAAGCACTGTTGTTGGGCCATGGGCTAAAAGGTCAGTAGCACTCTTTGAAAAGTGCCAGTGTGCTGTTGACATTGTTTTCTTTAATAGCTTTCACGTATCAGCTGTGACTTTTGAAGAACATTTACCACAGGGTTTTCTATTATATGGATTTGGGTGCAATCACACAGGATTTATTTGGGGTGACTGTTTACGAGGGATGACCCCATCTGTAGAGTCAGAAAGAAACTGGTTTTATACAGTTTTAAAAATAAGCAGCTTAAAGCGACCTCTACCCCATTCCTCTTCTGCTTCTCCTTATTGTCACCTGTGCTCACCTCTCATTGGTCACCACCAGCCTGACTTTCCGTGGGCACAATTGGTTAGCCATCCCTAGCAACTGTTTTCAGGCTATTATCCATGACAGGAACCTCTGCAGCTTCCCATCCCTTTCTGTCTGTGGAAGGGGCACATAAATCTTCAGGACAAGGTAAAGCATATTAAAAAAAAAGGAAAATCCCATCTGTCTCTTGAGCCCTAAATTCACTCTGAGGCTGCCCCTTTTACCCTGTCTGATAGGACCTTTTATGTCTTACTGTGCTATTGTTAAAAATTATAAAAGCTCTGGTTGTTTGAAGAGTGTAATTTGACTAGTTCTAAAAGAAATATTTCTTTAAATAAACACTTTTCCCGTATCATCTGAATTTTAATTTTTCTAACATATCCTCATTTTGGGATCCTTTTATTAAGTCTTGCTATTAAATCTCACTATTATGATTTAGCAGAACATGGTGGAATTGAGGTGGATCTTGATGGATATGGAAGGAAAACAGGTTGTTTTTCCTTGAACCGTTTTGACTTTGTTGTTGCTATTGTACAAATAAATGGCCTGTACACCACCTAGGTTTGGACAGCAATGGTCTTGGATTCAGGAGCTTGAATATCCACAGATGCAGAAGGAAAGAAGTTGGGGGAGGTCCCCACTGTTGACAGACAGCAGCCATTCTCACAGAGTGGGAAAGCATCTGGGTGCAATAGTAGTGGCGGGAAACTCCAAATCTGAGTGCCACAGTTGTCAAATGCTGCATCCAGATATTGCTTACTTATTCTGCTATATTTGGGTATTCTGTAATATCAAAAATAGTGAAATAGGTAAGTGAGATTTGGATACAGCCATAGAACATGGACAGACAGAGGAAAGCCCTGAAAAGCTGCAACAGGAATCCCAAAACTCCTGAAACTGAGTGCTGATGGTGGAAAGCAAAATTTTGTTCTGGCAAGTAGTGGGCATGGAGTGGGAAATTCAGGACTTTGGGAATGGAATGGGAAATTCAGGACTTTCTGGAGCACTGAGGCAGCACTGATGTTATGAGCATAAGCCCTGACAGCACAATCCTTGACATCTTCTGCTTCTCATGCAGCAGCACTTGTCTTATAAAAATTGAACCTCCTGAAGATAATATAGCTTAATGAATGTTGGCTTTAAAGCTTTTCGATTACAGGTAATCTACTGATAGCACACAGTATGTTGAGAAGTACCTGTATGATATTCAAAACTCCTCAGGGTTTCACTATAATACTGTTTGTTCACTTGGTCAGTAGACCAGAAAAAGCTGCTCTCTAGTACGTTTAGTAACTCTGTTCCTGCCGCAAACCTTCTCAAGGGGTCCTTATCTCAATTTACTAGTAGACCTAATTAAAGATGTCTCCAACTGTCCCATGCTATATGTTCTGCTCCAGTCATTGGTGCTTCTACACTTGATTGGGAATGAGGAAAACAGGGGCATTTGGGACTTGATGAAATACCATGGTGCCCATGTGTCACTGCTGTGGTACCATCTTCAACTCCTATGCCCCTCCTCTGAAGATTGTCAGAACCTCAGCTTGGAGGTAGGCACACGACTTTCAAAGACCGATCTGTTGAGCACCACCTTTGTGCAGTAACACAACACAAGACCTCTTCTGGACAGAAATGACACTCTTTGGGAAATGCATTTGAAATAATCCTTCAAAACAGACTAGAATCAATTATCATTATAGTGATCAGTAGCAAGAAAAATTAACAGCAGAAGAAAATTAATAGCTGCTGTAATAGGTCTTCAATATCAGGAAAGCAATTGGGAAAGATGAAGAATGGGGAGTGGTTGTGGATTCTAAGTCAACTGATTACTAAAAGACAAATAGTCCTGAGAACTTGGAAACTTTTGAATATTTTGTCCTCAGTCATCATTAGCCCAGCCATTCACCTACATTTTGAAAAGAAAAATGCAGCCCCTGCAACAATGATGCCTCAGATCTACAGGAATTGCCACACTTCATTCTCAGTATGATCCTGTCTCACCCACAGATAACAGTCTTAGCACAAAAGGATGCGATCAGTCTGTTTCTGTCAGTGCTTTCACACAATCAGCCTGTTGTCCTATTTCCTGCAAAGGTCACCTTTGAAAATGATGTGCCAAGCCACAGATATTCTGTGAGTCAAGCAGTGGAATCAAATGCTGTTGTTCACTGTGCACTCTTGTTTTGAAGGTACCACATAGAAAGATGTGTTTCATAATAATTTGATTCCTTTTTCTTGAATATCAGCTGGTATAAGCTTTTCTAATTTCCCTAAGCATGCAAGTTTTTAAAAAAATCTTGAGTTCCAGAGTTACAGCTTTGATCACTTCTTGATCGCTTAAAGGCTGTGAGTCAGTTATATTTCCCAGTTTAGTTGTCACTTCAAAGGCATTTGAGGGGTTTTCTCCAACAGAAGGCAGGCAACGTTTTCTTTTCAAACAGTTCTACAACAGAACGTGGATACCACACACACTCACACAGATTTCTTTCTTCTCTGAAATGAAAAACAATGCACTGCTTTTGGCCCTTCATGTAATCTTCCTAATCATAGACATCATCTTCCTAGATGGATAGGATGTTCTACAATAACTTTGCTGTTGCTGGAATGTTTGCACTGGAAACCTGGAGCCATCCACAATAACTATTGTTTAAGTTCAAGGAGATGATCTGAGAGAATCTCTCTTCTAAAGAAAATCATGTGCAGAAATTGGTTGTTTGTCAGGTTTTGACAGATAAGAGTATCAACACATGCAAATGGATACACTGAAGCAAACAATGTTTAATATGCTAATATGCAAAGTGGGACAAAACTGAGATTGAAGGAAAGAACATGGCATTCTTGTGACATTGTTGAATAGCAAGAAGAAGAATAACAGAGATGAAGCTGGTGTTCAGTCATATACAGTTATAGGTTCTTTCTGCACTGGACCATAATCTGGATCGTATCCCAGAGCAGAGACCTGCTAGCTGCCTGCTAGTGCAGACAAGCACAGGCCTCAGGTGTGACCTGCCATAGCCTGCACCAGCATGAAGATGATAGGTCCCTTTTGTGGGATATTCTCTGGAATAAGGCCCAGTGCAGAAAGGACAAAAGTTCTTCATAGGAAAGAGCACTTGGGCTCTGTGGTTAAGGACTTGGTGTTAGCTGCATGTGGACAGGATGCAACCTGGTGATGTGGCAAATCCTGTGAAGCACTCTTGACTCACCCCTGTGGTGAGAGGCATGGATAGGACTGGCCAACAAACTTTCAGCTTCAGAGTAAAGTTCTACATCTGCACGGTTTCTGGGGCCCCTACTTTAACACCAGACCAGAAGATGGCCAGGAAAGTCAGTCATTTTTTTTTATCCAATGCAAAACAACCTTCCCCAAAATATAGCTTGTAAGGTGCTTTCTGCTTCTTCCAACCCTTTATATGGAAGGGGAGGAAGCCACCTGCAAGGAAGCAAGCTTCTTCAGTTTTGGACAACTCCACCTGCAGGTAAATCAATTCCTCCTCCTCCTCCTCCTCCTCCTCCTCCTCCTCCTCCAAAGAGGAAGATGACCCTGGACAATGTCTTACTGAACGAAGCATTGCCACATTCAAGAAGTGATCTTCATTTATTGCACATGTTCCTCTGTCATGTAGAACCTGGCTTAAAGTCCAGTGAAGAAAGAGTCCTTTCCAGTGAATAATGTTATTCAAACTAAAGACCAAGATCTGAGGCTGGAGTTTTATAAAGCTGAGTGAAGTTAGAGTGGTCTGTTATCAGATGGCCAGAGGTTGCCATGGAAATTTTCTACAAATGCGAGGGATAAGCTTGTGGAATATTTGCATATAGTGTATTATTATGTAAATGTATATTTTTATAGGTGGGATGGAGACTCCAAAAATAAGTCTGAGGCTACAAACAAGTAATGATATACTGTAGCTAATAGAACATCAACAGACTATTTTTAATCATAACTTTGTTATACTAGAGGATGCCTAAACTGCTGAAGGCACAAGAGACCTGCTCTTTATCAGTGTCCAAATCCTACAATGAACCCATGCTGAATGAGCTGCAACACAATTGTGGTACTGTAGGTCTTTACCTGATGATCATAGAAACTGATTGAAATGCAAACTGTGGTATTTCAAATGAAGTGATGGCAGCAGGTAACTGTCATATATATATATATTGTTCTGATTCACAGCATATCCTACCTTCACAATGCCTTGCAGATGCAGAATGACTTTATCATTTAATATACAGCATGAAAAGCAGAGTTAAAGGTTCAACCCTCAGCATCTCCTCAGAACACAGTAGTGGTAGTCACTTCTGTATTTGCCAGGCAAACTTCATGGATGCATCCTTACAGTCACAGGAGGTGACACTGGCTCAGTTCCACTAGGTAACAACTGCAAAGATATCACAAAGCATGTAGCAAAATTATGGCTGCAAGTATAACTGGCACAGGAGGATTTGAGACTATAATTATACTATGCCAATATGATAATGTAAGTAATACAGTAGATTAAAACATTTTAATAATCTATATTTAATTAAATCAGGTGAAAATTTTGGCATAGATTTCTTTTTTAAAAATCTCGTCAGATCACAAAGTGTGCATGTGGATCCATGCACAAATATTTCCTGAATATGGGGGGAAGGGGAGGGATATACATTCTCCAACAGTTTTTTTTTCTCCTCCAGAAATTTCTCTGCCAAGAAGTTTGACTTGCTGGTTGAGTGAAACTGCATTGTGAGGTTCACTAATGTTGTGATCTGCAGATCTTCCGGGCTTCCACCTCTGAAAGACCCTAGCTAGTATGGCTAATAGTAAGGAAGGATAAGATTTATAACCCAGAAGTATTTGAATGACACCACATCAGCAAACCTATGTGACTATTAGTTTGTAATGGTACATGGAAAAAAGCAATAAGCTAAGAGAAATGGACTGGAAGCAGAAAAAGTCATCATTCAAGCTCAGGTGCAATACACAGTATTGTTCTCATGCTAGTGGCCTGGAAAACCAACCAACCAACTAACCAAAGGAAGAACAGAGAATAAAACCTGGTTGGAATATGAAAAGAAATCATCTTTTGATTCTTCTACCCAAACAGTAGCTCTGTAACCTGTAGATATACCTACATGCTAGGGTTTTGTTTTATTCTATTACCAGGAAAAACAACTAAATGTTTGTCTGAACAGATAAGGGCCACCTTTAGCCTGAGACACCTTGCTCAGGCATGCACACAGTGGACTGGATGCAACTTGGTAGATCCAAAACACAGAGTCAGAAATGCCTTTCCATTTGGAAGGTGCTTCATTGCTTACTTGCTCTGAGGACGTCAGTGCCTCCCCCAGATGCTTTAGTAGGGTGAGAGGTGGGGACATGCTGCCATAGGGGCCCACGAAAGGAGATTTATCCATAAAGGCTGAATCCAGAGGGTGAGAGAAAAATACAGGATCTTGTTAAGACTCTGCAATTTTCTTTTGCTAGTCCTGGCAGATGGCAGGGCAAAATTGTGGGGCAAACCCAAGCAGTTACCTCATCTAATACTGTTCCTACAGTGGCACCAGGGGTACTTCCAGGTGAAAGACCTGGAATTGCATAAGTGCTGTCCACAGTGCTTATGTGATGGTCCTTTTTGGTCCTTTTTCAGTTTTGTGCATGCACGGTGGCCATTTCCTACAAAACATATTCCAGAAGCACCCACCCATAGTTGGGATTTGATTTACCTGGAATAGCGATATGCTGGAATTTCAGTAATATATTCTGGGACTATATTGGGATTGCCAGGTATATGTGTAGCAGTCCCAATATAGCCCTGGGATAATCCCAGGGTTTAGGCCCTGTCTTGGGCTACTCTTTCAGTACTGTACCGTTTCATTCCATTACATGCATAAGCCCCAAACTGTCCCCTTATTAAGGCCAGCAGTACTTCAACTCATTAAAAATATTGCTATATTTTGACCAGACAAAAAAGAGTAAGAGCCTCTTCTAAACTACCAATTTTAGATTTGCGTTATGGAGAAACAAAAGGAAATACAGAGACTGTGTTTTGTGCTGAGCGACCTTGATCTTCACTTTACTAATTCTCATGAGTCAGGCTAATTGGTCTTTACTGCTTCAAGTTGTCTGAGGCTAAAAAACAACGGCATGAACTCCTATATCATGACTGACACATTTTATGTGTGAATTGAACTGTTCTGTTTTGCTTTTCTTTCTCTTGATGACCTGAAGCAATATCATTTTAGATCCCTTTCCCCAATCTATTACATTTTTTTAAAAAATGTGTTAACGATTTCCTGCCCCAATAAGACAATCATTTTGATGTTTATTCATCTTCAAGGGATATATGCTTTATAATCTAAATATAACCCACAGTGTGGCATAATTCTAAAAAGGTATATTATGGAATAAGAACCATTATATATAAGAACAGTCAGAATTTACTGTTCTTTTGATGTTCCATTTGTGAAGTACAGAGAAATCACGTAGTAGTAGAAGTGAGACTTGAAATGTCTTGATTGTTGAATCTGGCCTCTGAAATATAGGACAGAATTCTTTTTAAGAAAAGGGAACTTCAAAAATGTCACCCTTTCCACAATAAGTTTCTTGTTCAGTGTCTTGTATCCTGGACCATCTCTAAGATGCCAAGATGGAGGGGTTCTAGCTGCCTCTTCATCTTTTGAGAAAAGGCTTCTGGGAACCAAGGGCATCTTTATGACTGTCCATAGTATGCTTGTCTGGAAGCAGCCTTTTTGTGAATATTCTGCTAGAGGTATGAAGTCTGCATTCTGTCTCACAATATTTTTAATTTGTAGATACAATTCTGGTTGTCATTATCTTCCTGCAACAAATTAGTTATAGATCATGGGAGCTTAGTGGTAGCTCTCAAGCAGAAAAGAACCCACATTCCAGTTTTGGTCTCTCTAAGAAAAAGAAAGAAAGCTCATGTCTTTTCAGAGATGCTATAAGTGAGGGTGAAAAGTGATGGTGTGTGAAGACTGTGTCTCTTTAACTGGTAGGGTTCAGGAAGGAGTCTTGTTAATCCAGGCCAAGGAGCTGCTAACAACACATCATCTGCACAACCATTTGTATCAATGATCTGCTAAGAAAACATTGAACCATTTCACACTTATATTGTAAATGCATATGGGGGACTCTCCAGCAAGAAGTATTTGCACTTCACGGAGCTCTTTCTTTATCAGAAACAGCTCCATGCATGCTGGACCATCCCCTGCACCATATAGGAATGGAGCAGTTATAGCATCTGCACGCCTCCGTGATCCAGAATATAGCTCTTAGGCTGGACTGTATACATGATATATCTGGTCTTCAATATATCAAGGGCCTTTTGATCCAAGTCTGGCTCTATTTTGTGCAGATAGATCCGCCTAACGGGGGGCAGGGACTCCTTGGTCTGGATTAACATGCTGAGGAGGTCCTTGATCTGGATCAACTCAGTAGTGCAGTAAGTGCAGAAAGGGCTCAAGGTTTTTTCAAGCCATTATGAGGCAGTGCAGGCCCTACCTTTCCCGGAGCACCTCATGGGATGGAGCATAGAGCAAGATAGGGTGCCCGAAACAATGTCCTATCCTGCTCTACTGGTTGACCTTAATATTGAGATCTACCAGCATGCTATCTTCCTGTCCCAGAAAAGCAGGCTTCTGGGCATGTTTGAACCTTCACTTCCCTGGGATACCTGGAGTGGATGGTGCTTTTATACTGACCTAAGTGGGTTTTCAGTGCAACATTTTCCATGGGATCACTCTGTGGCAAAAGGGGTGAGGATTCTCTCCCAGGTGGGAATTGTTGGCCGGAGAGATCATCTCTCTCTCTCTCTCTTTTGCCTGTCATCCAGCCAGTGATCTATGCAAACAGCGATCTAGGCAGGCATTTTCTCTTTGCTGTTTCTCTTTCCAATCCCAAAGAGAAACAGCAAAGATACATTGTGATGAATTGCTTCCGTGAAAGTGAAAGTGTAAAAGAGCTGGCTGGGTGGAGATCTTGTAAAGAGTGCCGGCTGCAGTCTTCGCAAGCAGGGGAGACGAACAGAGAAGTTTTAAATTTTTCTTTTGGTCTTTTTGAAGGAACGGATTGCAGGATCGCTGGCTCGGGGGGAGGCATTTCGGCAGCTGGAAATTCCTTCCACCCGATCACCCAATGAAACAGCGAGAGGCGGGGAGAAAAAGATGTGGGTAAACAAAACACGCTTCCTTGGGGACGGTCCATTCATTTTAAATGCGTGTTTTGCTTACCCCCTTGGGAACGCTTAAATCCGGATTGAACCCGCTTTTCTTTAATCCACTTCAGTGGAGGGGCAATAGAGATACAAATTAGTACCATGGGAACGCACCCTAACTATATTCCTAATGAGCAGAATTTTGTTCCTCTTCCTAACATTCTCCTTGTATTTTAAATACTGCTATGTTGCTAAGCCAAGATATAAACATGGGAAAACAGAAGTCGACAAGTGCAGGATATTTACACGCTTAATAGCTTTATACTGGCCCATAAGATAAGACATTAGTAAATGAATATGTTTGTATACCACCTTGTTTTTGCACATTTTGTTAGCCTGTGGGAAGGGTAAGAAAAAAAAACACGTTCGGATGTGCATTTGAAAACAACCAAAAGATAGTGTGTTCTGTCTCCTGGGAAAGACAGTGAAGCTGATATGCTGCAAGGTCAGAGTTGTGCTTCTGAGCACGTAACCCAAATGGGAGGGGGAGACAGCTCACACATAACCACCGGAAGTTGTCACCAACAACGTCCGGTTGCTGATCTGTATAAGGTTCCCGTAGTCTTTGTTGTGTAGTTGGATTTTGCTGTTGATGTTCTTGCCAAGAATGTGAGTCTGGGAGGAGAATGCCATGTGCTAGAAACATGGACCGGAAAGCAGATTCGCCAGGCTAAAGAGACTGTAACTTGTTTTGTACATACCGATGTAATCTATCAAGCAATAAATCGTAGCTCATTAGAAATAACTCGGAGCGGCTGCTGTGTGTGTTTAATGAGCTGGAATGCTGGATTGCTGATAGCAGAAGCTGCAAAGCCTGTTGCCGCAGCGGAAGCCAAGTGCCGGAGTCAGATAACAAGGTAAACTACTCTGCAACAAGATCTAATCTCAATCTAGATCTAATCAAGATTAACAAGGGTTATGGGCCCAGACCGTTATCTGCGCTTATCTGATTGTTATCTGATGAAACAATTTTGCTGAGACTGGGAGAAAGGCATTTACCCTGAAGCTGCAAAAGCTGTCTGAGCTAATTGGTAGGACTGTTTCTAAGACGGAAAGTCTGTGTCTTATCATAGTTGACAGCAGAAGCTGGGAAAACTGCCAAAATCCTGTCTGTGAGTTGTTTAACGATGGAGCAGGCTAGATTTCCGAAATTAGATAATACAAACTATGCAGCCTGGCAAAGTTATTGTGAAGCTCTCTTAATTAGAGAAGACCTCTGGGATGTCGTCCAAAATGGGGCCACGCAAGCCACGGCGGAACAGGATAGAAAAGCCAGAGCTACAATCTTGCTTACTATCTCTCCCTCGCAACTTTCTCATGTAAAAGGCAGGCAGACGGCCAAGGATGCCTGGGATGCCCTTTGTGCAGTGCATCAATCACAGACTGCTTTGTCTAAAATGATGTGGTGCCGGAGGCTGTATTCCTGCAAAATGAAAAAGGGAGCAGATCCAGCAGCTCACTTGGAGCGGATGACAGATTTGTTTAATCAAGTCCAAGCCCGCGGGATCGAAATCCCCGTTTCACAACGAGCTTTCATCCTTCTCGGGAGTCTGGCAGATGATTTTGAAAACATTCTGTGGAGTCTACAAAGTTTTGATGAAACGCAGATTACCCCAGAATTAGTTGCTGCGCGTGTCTTGGAGGAGAGCCAGCGCCGGAAGGACGAAGCAGGGCTCCAGAGGCAGAAGGCAGCACAGGGACACTCTTCTAATCTGTCTGAGGAATTTAAAGGCCTTCAACAAGAGAAAGCAGCCGTTTCCAGGGAGAAAAAATGCTGGGCCTGTGGGAAAAAGGGACATTTCCAAAAGGACTATAAGCAGCCAGCAGCTCAAAAACAACAACCCAAAGGTGCCGGTGGCAAAAAAGGTGTTGTAGCTGTGGTGCAACAAACAGCCTGTAAGGCAGATACCTGGGTTTTAGATTCAGGTGCATCCACTCATATGGTTAACAGTGATAAGCTCTTGAAAGAGCTGAAAGAATCTGATGTACATTCCGTTGCTTTGGCTGATGGCAGGGCAAGGGTGGTGAGACAAATGGGCAAAACTTTTGTTCCAAGCTTTGGGAAAGAGTTCTCCAATGTTTTATGTGTACCTGAGTTGCAAAACTGTCTGATAAGTGTGTCTGCACTGACCTCTAGTGGTTACACTTTGGTTTTCAAAGGGAACGAATGTAACATTAGCATGAATGACCAGGTTTGTGCTAAAGCAGTCAAAAGGGACAAAATGTATTATTTAGTTGACAAAGCAGTGTGCTCACAAGTCAACAATGTGCCCTTACACTCAGATTGTGCCCATTACTACCATAGGGTCTTGGGTCACACTAGCTTCACAAGTTTGGCAAAGCTGGCGCAGGTGTGTCCGGATTTTAAAATGCATTCTTGCAGTAATCACCTCGATTGCTCAATTTGCAGCAGAGTAAAGCTGAAGGCTTTTCCAGTTGCAAAGCGCAGCAAACGCAGTACTGAGAGGCCTTTTGAAATCATCCATGCAGATTTGGCAGGCCCTCTGGGCAAAACCTTTGGTGGGAATCAGTACTTCATGGTGATTGTGGACCGCCACACAAGGTATTCATATGTAATGCTCATGAAGGAGAAAAGTGAAGCTGCACAACTTCTCAAGAACTGGGTCAATATGGTTGAAAGACAGTTTGAGTACAAGGTTGGGTTTTTGGTTACAGACAGGGGGGGTGAGTTCCTGTCTAATGACCTGAAAAACTGGTTAAAGGTAAAAGGGATTCAACATGAAACTACAAACCCAGCAGTTCCACAGGAGGACAGCCTGGCCGAACGTAGAATTGGGGTCCTAAAGCAGATAAAGGACTGCCTAATCCTCGATTCACAGGCTCCGGAACAGCTCTGGGGGGAAGCTATATTGACAGCCAATCATATAGCTAACCGCACTTGGAATTCCTTTGTAAAAACAACTCCATATCACATGCTGTTTGGGAGACCACCAAATCTGAAATACCTAAGAGTTTTTGGGCAGTACGCTAATGTGTATGTTCCAGCAAACTTTAGGAAGAAAAGTGATCCCAAATGGAGAAGGTTGATGTTTGTGGGATATTCTGGCAACAGTTACAAGTTCTACATGGGTCATGGAGAAGTGTTGTTGTCCAGAAGTGCCAACTTTGAAAAACATTCTGGGTGGGATAGGCTTCATGCCAACCAAGAAGTTTTTCTCAGGCTGGGGCAGAATGTTGCAAGTGCTGGAAATGGAGGGGTACTGAAGCAGGAAGCTTCTGCAGGACCTGAACCCAGTACTTCTACACAGCACCAAACACAAACACATCCATTGTTGCACTCACCAGTCACTACACAAAAGTTTGAAAAGGTGTCCACTGAGGTACAGACTACCTCTAGCTCGGACACGGAGGATGAGAAAGGTAGAGTCAAAGTGATTGTGCCTAGAAGGACTCAAAGAGTCAGGAAACCTCCAGATAGGTTTGTGGTGCAAAGTGCAAAAGCTTTTTCAGTGATGGCTGAGCCAGAAAGCTTTGAGGAGCTACTCTCTTATCCTAAGGAAGAGCAGCAGAAGTGGTTTGAAGCCATGGAGCAGGAGTACTCGTCTTTAGTAGATAAGGAAGTGTTTGAAGTTGTAGACAGACCTGAAAACCAGAAGGTTATAGGTTGCAAGTGGGTTTTCAAAAGCAAGGAGTTGCCAGATGGAACCCAGAAATACAAGGCAAGGTTGGTTGCAAAAGGTTACTCACAGCAGAGGTTTGAGAATTTTGACAAAACCTTTGCACCTACTGCAAAGGCAGAGAGCCTGAGGCTGATCTTAGCTCTAGCAGCTAGGAAGCAGTATGCAGTGAGACACTTTGATTTTGAGACTGCCTACCTGAATGCTCACCTTGATGAACTAGTGTTCATGGAGCAACCTCCAGGTTTCGATCAGTGCAAGCAGCAGAAGGTTTACCGGCTGAGGAGAGCACTGTATGGTTTGAAACAGAGTGCACGTTGCTGGAATCTTTGCATTCACGAGGAATTGGTCAAACTGGGGTACAAACGCAGCATTGCTGATGCTTGCGTGTACACTAAAGGTGAGACAACCCTGGCTATCTATGTTGACGATCTCTGCGTTGTCGCTAGATCAGATAAGGAGATTGCATCAGTGCAGAAGGAATTGTCTCAGAATTTCAAGCTCAAAGACTTGGGAAATCTGAAATATTACCTGGGGATTGAGGTACAGTGGACTCAGGATGGCAGGTGTCTGTTAAGCCAGCAGAAAAAGATTGAGAGACTGATTGAAAAGTGTGGTTTGCAGAATGCAAAAGTAGTAAGGAGTCCAATGCTCACTGGAACTTCTAATGAAGACTCAGTGAAACAGTCTGAGAATACAAAGTTGTTTCAGAGTGTTTTGGGAAGCTTAATGTACATAAGTTCGCACACCAGACTAGACATTAGTTTTGTGGTGGCATTGCTTAGCAGAAAGGCAAATGAACCTACTGTCCAGGATTGGGTCAGGATGAAGCATGTGTTAAGGTACCTCAAGGGTACACAGCACAGAAAGTTGGAAATTCAAGGCAATCAACAAGGGTTGGATTGTTATGCAGATAGCTCTTTTGCTTCTGAGCAGAATGACCGAAAGTCAGTGTCTGGATTGCTTATAAAATTTGCTGGTAGTCCAATTATTTGACACAGCAGAAAGCAGAGTTGCGTTGCTTTAAGCAGTTCAGAAGCAGAATTTGCAGCTTTATCTGAACTTTTGGCTGAGCTTCAGTGGATTAAGCAATTGCTCATTGATCTGGGAGAAACAGTGGAACAACCGATTACAGTTCGAGAGGATTCACAGACTTGCATAGCAATGGCTGAGTCTGAAAATCTCAAGTGTCGAACCAAGTACATAGGGGTAAGATATCAAAATGTACGTGAGATGGTGCAAGATAAAGTCATAAGACTGCAATACATTGAGTCTAGAGACAACATTGCTGATATTCTCACAAAGCCACTGCCAGTGGAAAAACATGAGCAATTGGCAAACCTGTTAGGTATGACACTGTGAACCAAATTGTAAATATTTACGCACATCCTAACTGTTTTTTGGAGGGGCGTGTTAGCCTGTGGGAAGGGTAAGAAAAAAAAAACACGTTCGGATGTGCATTTGAAAACAACCAAAAGATAGTGTGTTCTGTCTCCTGGGAAAGACAGTGAAGCTGATATGCTGCAAGGTCAGAGTTGTGCTTCTGAGCACGTAACCCAAATGGGAGGGGGAGACAGCTCACACATAACCACCGGAAGTTGTCACCAACAACGTCCAGTTGCTGATCTGTATAAGGTTCCCGTAGTCTTTGTTGTGTAGTTGGATTTTGCTGTTGATGTTCTTGCCAAGAATGTGAGTCTGGGAGGAGAATGCCATGTGCTAGAAACATGGAACGGAAAGCAGATTCGCCAGGCTAAAGAGACTGTAACTTGTTTTGTACATACCGATGTAATCTATCAAGCAATAAATCGTAGCTCATTAGAAATAACTCGGAGCGGCTGCTGTGTGTGTTTAATGAGCTGGAATGCTGGATTGCTGATAGCAGAAGCTGCAAAGCCTGTTGCCGCAGCGGAAGCCAAGTGCCGGAGTCAGATAACAAGGTAAACTACTCTGCAACAAGATCTAATCTCAATCTAGATCTAATCAAGATTAACACATTTATCCTGGGCTAAGGCCAAGGCCAAGGGCCTTGGCATTGCATTCATTTTTCAAGGTCAGAATATGATCCTTATCCAGCCAGTACTAATGCCCATGGGTTCCTTAAGTTTTTAAGACACACAAAAACTGTGATCACCTACAATGAAGTCATTTTCCTGAAAACTAGGAAATGCAGTACACACTTGAGGGTACTTTGGGATATAGAATGCATATCCTCCATATTGTAAATCTGGGTGTATTGAAACTCTTCTGAACTTGCAAAAGAAAACAAAAATCGTTTTTATTTTTATGAAAGTTAACTGCCATATAGAGTATATAACTGCCATGGGTGGAAGAGGGAGGTAATCAGAGCACATGTAGACCAGCCATCTCCTTTTTCTAAAGAACCATTCAGGACAAAGAAGTTCAGAACACTGTTCAAAGTTTACTCATCAGTAATGGAAGATGCATCCAGAAAATTCACCAGTCTTTAAATAGTTCCGTGCAAAACAAAGTGGCTCTATCCTAGAAAGCCACCACATTATGCAAATCACATTAGAGAAACTAGGACTGGATCTCCACTTACCTAGGTAGGATAATCTGGCAGAACTGGCCCAGTCTGGATCTGTTTTGGCATGAGCGATCTGTCCCACCAAATGCTTATGGGCATCTCAAGCAGAGACAAGGACAAACTTTTTCCTGCTCTCAAATCCCAGCAAGATGTACCTAGATGGCATTCATTCTAGTAGCCATTGATACATCTGTCGTTCATAAATTTGTCCTACCTTAAAGCCATCTAGACTGGTAGCTGTTGCCCCCTCTTCCGGTAGCAAATTCAATAAAGCAATGACCCTCTGGGGGTCTGTTCTGTTGGACTAGAACAGAAGTCTAAGCATTTTCTGTTACATAAGGTCTGTTAGACCAAAAATGAGAAATATATAGAAAAACTCTTCCTCCCTCCCTCCCTTGAAGTCTCTGTTATCAACGGCTTTTGTAAGGAAACCTGTAATTCATTCTTAGGCAGCATCTACACCAGTGGTTGAATGGGGTAGCTTCTGCTGAGATATGGACGGGAGAGAGCAACTCATATCTGTGAGGTTCTCAAGCAGTCCTATGAGGCTGCCAGAACCACTTTTCAGGTGAAACGCTGACTTAGAGTAGCCAAAAATACTGTGTCTGGAATTGTGGCTGAGGTTAGGAGGTCTGGCTTGAAATCAGGCTGTTGAATTGGCCGAAGGATTGTGTGACAGATAGTGGCCTTATGTTGACCCTGCCAAAAATTGGTACCATAAGAGTTGCTTCTCTGTGCCCAGAGGTCTCTGTTTTGCCTTTCAGGCAGCAGATAGCCACTTCCACTTCTGTAGCATGGATTTGTGCCTGCTCCATCTCCCTGGCAACCAAAAACTGTTCAAAATAGCACATGTAGATGGAACACCAGACTCATTTAAACAAAACAGACCAGTTTGTCAGTAAACTGACAATAATTACATTAAACATTACATGCCATTTGGATAAGCACAGTAAGGAAGATTGATTGTTTTCTTTACAGTTCTATAAATTGTCCATCTAACTTTCATCTTGATCAGGAAGGGATGGTGTTACAAAGTGCATTGGATACTCGAGCACCATCCAAATTGTGATGCAATTTGTCCACAGCACCTCCAACATCCAGTGCAATTGACCCACATAACCATCAATCAAACGCTGCATCCAGGTTGTGGGGACAAGGCGCCTCCAAAAGCAATGCAAGGACACTTTCACTGTGGAGGCAAGGTATCTTTGCAGGCACTTGCAAACAAACCATTGCCATCAATGCATTTGGTGTTGCAATGGCACTGCAAAAGTGTCTTTGCAATGGTGCGGCCTTTCACTCAACACCAAACCCGTGTTCCTCCTAGATCAGATGTAGACCACATTTAACAACTAGGTTCAGAAAGGGCCACAAACGCAGACATGACATGTTACAGTCTGTGTATTATCTCTCAGTGTTGTGTCCATATTTTTTAAAAAGAAAAAACCCTTATTATTTTAGATTGCGAAAGAACTAAGTGTACCCTTACAATGTATTATGTAATGGAAAAGCTAATGTTAATGTCCATTGACAATTCTATATTTTATTTTTTTCTTTGTTTTTGTGATTTAATAATAGATTCTTCAAAACAAAGCAAAGCAGTCTTGGGTGTGACTTCTTCATGTCAAAAGATGAAAACATGGATGATTCCCAAACAGATAGAAATTCTTCCCAAGGAATTTTGAACTGAAAAATAATACAGTTTTCTCTAAGCAAGTAAGAGATCAATTACTCCTTTGCTCCCACTAGGAATTGTTGTGTTAGTGGTGCATTTTCATGTGCTTTCTTTAACTGTCTGACAGGTGGCATGTACAGATGATAGGAACAATAAGATAGGTGGAAAGGTTTTGTTTTCTTCACTGTGAAATACACCTTGAAAAAATTATTCCGTTATGTACCAATAATGGAGTGTGAGGGGGGAGAGACTTCTACTGTTCTGAACAGAAATATACAGGGAAAGTATGCCAAAAAAGCACCTAGCAAAGAAAATTCAAAATACAACCTCTGTGGTTCTTTTTCCCTTTGCTTTCCCCGTGTCAAAAGTTCCACAGACAATTAGCTTCAAATGTGGAAATATATCAGGAGGCTTTTCAAAGTCAGCCTGTAAACACTTTACTGCTGCGTTCTTTTTGTCCTTAACCTATTTCTTTTTTCCTTTTTTGGGTAACTCTGATTGTAAACACTACACAATGATTCTTGAGTATCAATGTATACAAAACTGCCAGGATTTTTTTCTCTGAATGATTTGTTTAAAATACTTTAGTAAAAATACCTTTCTACAGAACAACAGTGTCAGCAGGGAAAGAATGTAGGTGGAACTCTACATTTACTTACAGGAAAGGAGACCTAACCAACTCTGCGGGCCTTATCTTTCAAATGATGGATAAAGGACTCTATTGTATTTCTCAGTGAAATAAATAAGAACTAATTTTGTATCAATGCCCCTGTCCCCATGCAATTGAAAGTCTGCTGGAACTCTTCTTTTGCCTCTGAGCAGCCCCATTCCAGGCTTTACAAGGCGCTTAGGGAGCTTAGGAAAGTGAGACACCCGCGATAAAATACGTGCACTTTAAAGAAGAGTTTCAGCGCTCTTTCGGCGATTTGCGGGTTTTGCTCGCTATATCTGCCTTGAGGACACTCCGTGGCAAAAGGGGCGGGGATTGCTTGCCTGCACACACAGCCAAAAGCATTCACACATCTGAGAAATGCAGCAGGTTTGCTTCCTTTCCTTTGTAAAAAGAGCTAGAATTGCTCAGAATTGCAACATTGTTATCAAGTGATCTGTGAAAGCCTTAAAAGAGAATGAGCGAAGGATCGCGCTGCCGATGCCTGCAGCCGCTGACTTTGCAGGGACGGAAAGCCTTTTCTAACAGAGAACTGAGTGAAAGTAAGTGCTGAAAGTGAATGAATGAGCGATCATCTGCCTTTGCTAGGGGCGGGAAGCCGTTTCAGGAGATGGAGATCTGGCTATTTTTCCTTTTAACAAGAGAGGGGGCGGGGGGGGAAGATGCGGGGAAAGGAAACAGGCTTCCTTGGGGACGGAAAGTCCGTTTAGATCATGGCTACCATGGGGGCGCTTATTCCGGAAGTGGAGGGGACTTTTAAAGTCAGCTATAACAGAGTGACGGCAGAGGAAGCCGAGAGGGGCTAATAAGTCTTTTGGGGACAGGGCCAATATGCACATTCTATTTGCCCCTCCAAATATATTAACCTTAAATGGAATTAACTATTTAAAAGCATGACAGAAGAATTATTACAAATAAATTATGTAAACACGTAAATATGGACCTCACATTAAAAGATTCACATAAAATAAACATTCGTTAAATAAAGTCACACTGCAATCCTAAAGTCTTCTGTGGCATCCTGCTAGACATCCCCCAGCGTGTTTGCTCCATTAGATGGCACAGAAGGGACAGCCATGTTGGAAACATATTTATCCACCTCACTGCAGCTGCAATGGGAACCTTCCTTGTATCCGTAGTTTCTGTACTGGGTGGTTGGCTGATGGGCTCAAAATGGATTACTTCTGTAAAGGCCTCCAGTCTGGCAGAGGACTCACCTGGGTATTAATGGAGGCAGGTAAAATGCACTCCTCTTTCCTGTTTCCACATGGAAGGGAGACTCAGTCAATGCAACTGGCCCAAGTTATCGATCGATCGATCGATCGATCGATCGATCGATCGATTGATCAATCAATCAATCAATCAATCAATCAATCAATCAATCAATCAATCAACCAACCAACCAACCAACCAACCAACCAACCAACCAACCAACCAACCAACCAACCAACCAACCAACCAACCAACCAACCAACCAACCAACCTACCTACCTACCTACCTACCTACCTACCTACCTACCTACCTACCTACCTACCTACCTACCTACCTACCTACCTACCTACCTACCTACCTACCTACCTACCTACCTACCTACCAACCAACCAACCAACCAACCAACCAACCAACCAACCAACCAACCAACCAACCAACCAACCAACCAACCAACCATTATCATATAAAATAAATTAGCCAAAACAATAACTGTACCTGTGTGAGGAAGGGATATTATTCCCTTAGTTGAAGGCCATTGTAAAGAAGTGCAGTTTCCCCAGCTGTCTGAATGTATACAATATGGGTGCCTGACACATCTCAGAGGGGATACTATTTCATAGCCTAGGGACTATCATTGAGAATTCCTTCCTATGCGTCCCCAGCCCCTTTAACTGCTGAAATGGGTGACACCATCAACAGGGTCTGCCAGACAGATCTTAGCTCATGGGCAGGTCTATATGGGAAGAACAAGCCACTGAGAGGTCCAGAAGAATCAACAGAGTGACACCCTCCCTGACTTTCCACTGGAGAAAAGATCATCACCCAGATCTTGGAGTTTTGGTGGACAGCTCAATGAAGATGTCAATGAAATGTGCTGCTACTATATGGGTCTGTCCCAATGCAGATTTTTTAGTCCTGGTTTATTTATTTATTTATTGTTTACACTTCTATCCTGCCCAATACCCTAAGGTCTCGGGGGGGGGGGGTAACAGCAGATTGATCAACAGATTAAAAAAAAATAGGCATAAAAACAAGATACACATTAAAAACAGAATCCAGATCAAAACATTTTTAAAAATTCAGCAAATTTAAAACAGTACACTCCATATTATGTTCATCCTGTTTGGACTATTTTGGGGGACTATTTTTAATCTGAATAGAGTTCCTGTCAGTTAATCCAAATATAGTCATCCCCATGCAACTTTTTTGGTTTAGTCCTACTTGGACTATTTTTGGGACTGTTTTTAAACATAAAAGACAGGACTTTTAACCCCCCCACATGCAAATCCTGTCTGTAATAAAGGCAGCAAAAACTACCCCCCTTTTTAAAAAAAATTCTAGCTGCAAATATGATTTTATTTTTCACACCTCTCCATTTTTACATTACTGGGAACTGTGCGCTCAAGCAGATCAGCAACTGCAATAAAATGTAACAAGCATTTTTGCTTCTCAAATGTATCTTTTCTAATAAATGTTTCCAGCAGATATTTTTTAAAGGGCAAATCTGCATCAAGCAGATTTCATCCCTTTTTGCCTCTTTCTTACAGAGCTCTAGCATGGCAAGGGAGGGGGTGAGCTTTGCATTTGTAAAATTCCACCCACGGCTGGCTGCCATTGGGCAGAAGACTAGATCTCCACCCCAAATAGCCCGTTAATGTCCCCATGTGAGGGAAAATAAGCAGACTCAGGACTTTTCATCAGGACTTTTTCCCCTCCAGATTTAGGCAGGATAGTCCTCATAAAATCTGGGAATAAGAAATTCCATGGGGATGCCTGGATGCTGAATTCAGCTTAATTAGAGAAGTCATGGGGACAGTCCTTCCCTAATTTGAATTAAATTCTGATTAAAATGTCCATGGGGACACACCCTTAGAGACATGATGCTGGAATAGATGGGCTGTGGCCTGATCCAGCAAGGTCCTTATGTTCTTAACCAGTTTCATTTCCATAACCAGGCCTGAAATGAGTTTAGATAATCAGCTGATTATTTACCAAGAATTGACTCTTGTAGGGATTGCAGAGGCTTTGTGATGGAATGTTTCGATGAGAGAGTTGGAAATGCAGTAACTCATGCTTAAATTCTTAGTTCATATTGTGTCCATCACTAGAGCAAATGCAAAGGTCTCTCTGTCCTTTAGTTCTGCTGGATGCTACTCTGGCCCACTGTAACTCATTGGAAATTTGGAATACGTCAAGGCCATGGTGGAGCTGCCATCATACCATATCCTAAGCTTATTTTGGCTACCCTAGGACAAGCAACCCTTTGCCTCCAAAACTATAACTTGAACTTGAGTAGCTTGAACTTTTGCATCCTTCCTTCCCACTGTTTATTTGGCATTTCCCATTTTCCTGGCTCCAAGCAGATTGAAAATACGGCAGCATTTGCACACTTCACAAGGTCTGTCAATATAACTGAGATTCCAGGATGGAATTATCTGTGTCTTTCATACTACCTGAATGGTTTTAAATGGAAATTGTAACAAAGGATCATTCCAAGCATTTGAGTACAAGGCTAAGTTAATTCCTTTTATCTTGTCTTGTCAGTGACTTTTAGTAATTTAATTCTAAATCAGGATTTTATTTTTGTTGCTACTGGTATTCTTATTACTGTTTTTAACCTCTCTTTTTGACACCCTAGCAGATGACACTGAAGTTTTCATGTCACTGCCCACACCTTAGTCCCACAATCATGATTCACTCTGGTTTGGATGATCAGGTGGAAAAAAGGACAAGTTTCCTCTGATTTTAATAGCTGCAGGCATGATGGGTTTTCACTAGCTGTTTTCTGTATTACAAATGGCATCTGCTGACATTCTCTTTCTGCTACCCAGTGCTTAAAGACAAAAGAGCTCTGCCCTCTTTTGCACATGGCAACCATTCAAATGATGTTAGTTTTATATATCATTGAGTAAGTGATATGTTTATTGTGTTTCTTTTGGTTTTATAGCAATACTTAGCCAGACTTTACTGTTTATCATGTTTCTTGTGGTTTTATAGCAATACTTAGCCAGACTTTATAGCCAGAGGTCTTTTGGCATAAGCAACTAAAAAACTGAATAAATGGAATGGAATGGAATTGGGAGCATTTCAACTTTTTTACTTTGGCTTCAATATTTTTGAAGAGCACTAGTCCTTACTGGTAGAGCAATACAGTGTCTACAGATGAATTTCTACGGGACCTGCCATAGTCTGCACTAGCATGTTGGTGGCAGGTCCCTGGGCCTTTCCACATTTGGCCTGGTAGTTAATTCAAGGAATACTCTGGGATAGACCATCTACACTGGAAAGAGCTGTTTCTGCACCAGTTCCTTTCATGCAGAAGCATTCTCTGGATTAACTGCGTGTGATTCAGGATAAACTTGTACCACGTGTTGACTCACCTGCAGTAGTGAGAGAATTGGCAAGGCTCTTGACACTGCATTTGCACCTCTTTTGGGTGCTGGAGGGTTACCCAATGTGCCACACATGCAGGCTGATGTGGCACAGTTGCCCTGGTGACAGCACTGGGGCATGCACACTGGTGTTGACACCAGGGCAGGAAGATGGCGATGCCCAGACACCATCTGCACTGGAGGTGAATGTCTAGATATGTGGGTGGAAGGATTGCATATACTAAATATTTACAAGTGTAAATGCTTAGTATACTCATAGGCAAGTTTGCACTTTGCTTCCCAAGGCTGGGAAGCAAAGTGCAAACTTCCCCCCTGTTCCAGGATATAAGCCAGAATAAAGTCCAGTGCTGAAAGGGCCCAAGTCTTATGTTCATATTGCCCTGCCTAGAACTATCAAGACACAGGGGTCCAAAACAGCAAAGAAAGGAGTCCTATAAAAGTGGGGGCTATTATTCACTTTGCCTGTGGCAGTTTACATGGAAGAAGAAGAAGAGTTGGCTTTTCTACCCTGCTTTTCTCACCCATTTAAGGGGACTCAAAGTGGCCGACAAAGCTTTCTGTTCTTCTCCTCACAACAGAACACCCTGTGATGTAGGTGGGGCTGTGAGAGCTCAGAAGAGAGCTGTGACTAGCCCAAGGTCACCCAGCTGGCCTCAAGTGTGAGTGTGGAATCAAACCTGGTATTCCCAGATAAGAGTCTGGTTCCTTAACCACTAGATCAACACCTGGCAAGGTGTTCTGTTGCTTGAGTCTATGGGCCTTTCTGCACTTCTATCTTCTGGTTTAGAATAGCTGTGGAATAGGAAGGCAGGAATAGAAGCTGGGATCGATGGCTTTGGGCTGGAAGTATGCCATCTGAATAACAACTCCTTGAGTTGGCCCTGAAATGTGTGTGAGCTGCCCTGCACGAATTCTGATGGCCAGTAATGAAAAATTCTGACCTCAGAGCCCCTGCGGCCCCATGTTGACTGTGCACAGGTCGGCATAAGATCTTCAACAAAAATTCCCTGAAGGTGCAGAACGTGGGGAACATGACAGATGCAAAGTGAAATGAGGCAGGGAGAAAATATTGGAAGGAGGGAATCTCTGCAGAAAGGTAATTCCAGCAAAAGCATGCTGCCATGATGAATGGTCTCTTTTCCCCCTATCACTTTAAACTCTATGTCACAGCTCCTGCCTTCCTGTTTTTCTCACTCTTTGGAATGGTTCCCCACACCTTTAAAAAACATTTCTCTCTCTCCCACACTGACTTCATTCCTTGTATGTATGTGTGCACGTGTGTGTTTCTTCATGGACCCTTAATCTAAGTGAAGGACCTGTGTAGTAAGGACCTGGGAACCTGATAGATCTGCATGTTAATGCTGAGGCCTATTCACACTACAGCCTCTAGTGCATAATTAGTGAACCTATGGTGAAGGGCATACACACACAGAGTAGGCTGTTACAACTTCCGAGCATGCCCACCCTCACGAGAAGAGCAATAATTATTGATTAGGTGTGGAGCACAAAATCGTGCTCCACACGTTAAACGGAGACTTACCTTGTGCATCTGGGGCAGGAGCATTCACTCTTCTTCTACTACTCCAGGGTTGTTTGAGGTGCCACGTAAGCGCACTGGCACCTTGGATGACTATAGCCATGACTGTGCATGCAATGGCATTGATGCATGCCCAGTTGTGGGAGACACCACAGCCAAAATGGCAACACCTAGAGGAGGACAGGCGCCTGGATCGAATAATGTAAGTATTCAATCTCGGGGCGGGCGGGCGGGGGGGAATGGCCAAAGTTGACTAGTGCTCCAAATGTGAGTGCCAGTCAATGTTAGTTAATTGCACTCCTTTCCCATCCAGCAGATCGGAAGAGAAGTGCAAAAATGCCTCTGATCTAGGTAGCTAGACCCCTTGATATTTCATCTGCTTTAGACAGAGTATGATCCTGATCATGAAGACTTAGATTGGGATTACTAGTATACTCATAAAATCAGGGGCCTTACTGCACTTCCTATTCCATCCAGAGGATGGGAATACTGCACTTGTTTTTTCCTTCTGCTTGAGAACGTCCAGAAGCAATTGGTGGCCCACTGTGTGTGAGATAGGATGTTGTGGTAGATGGGTCATGGAGTGTTCCAGCAAGGCTTATGTTCTTATGTTCTCTTATCTGTGAATTAATTCTGTGCTTTCACCTGGAAATATGAAAACTCATCCTTAGATAAACAAGACCATTCCAAAAATAATCGTAAGAAAACTTCCCACTCACATTTTAACAGCACAACAACTGAAGGACATGGAGTTGGTCCAGTCTTTCTGTGTGATCTTTTTATTCCAGGGATATAGGCAAAAAGAACACATTCAGGGAAACATTTTGTTTTGCTGATGACAACCAAGGAACTGCAGTTAGATCAGCAATATGTCATACTTAATAGTATCAAAAGCTGTGTGGTAATTAAAAAGCAATAGGTCAGCCATACTGCAACAATCTGATAACTTTTAAAACTAATTAATTTTTTTTTTAAAAATGGATTTTAAAACATTTTTGCTGCAAGATTATCTGGCAAATTACTTTGTAACACTGTCCCCAAGGTCTTATCCAGACTAAAAGGAAAACAATAAAGGTGATAATTTCAGTGATTAGGAGATAATGGTAATTTATTTATGATAAAAGAATAATAGCAACACAGATCAAGGCAGATAAAACAAAATACCAAACAAGACTCACTTGTCTGCAGAAATTGGATTAAAAGTGTAGGGTTTTTTTTAGAAAAACCAAACACATTACAGAGGGTGAATTCCCACTCAAGGAATAAAACTGTTTCAAAATGGTTTGGATCCTCTTTGTCCCCACTCCCCAATAATTTAAAGTGGCTTTCAAATGGTTTGGATCCTCTTCGTCCCCATTCCTAATCAGTTCCAGGGGTATTTTGAGGATTATTTGGCTTAAAAATGGAATAAATAAACACCTGATTTTCAAGTGTTTTCCCCCCACTTTTGCTTTTAAAACGCTTCCTCCTTATTGCTGTGGGAACGCTATAGTATTCCCCTCTACGGCAGACTGTTTCATTGTAACAATTCATTCTTTTCACACTTTATAACAATTTTCCTTTCCCACCCACACAAACTTAAAGGAAAGAGGCAGGGAAATCTTGCCCTTCACAAGCGATCCTGTGCAATTCTGTTTCCTTCCTAGCCTCCTTCCTTGATCTTTAAAAGGGGAAAGGGGGGAAGCTGATGCAGGAACTGGGAATGTGTGTATGTATGTGTGTGTGCAGGCGGCAGTGGCAGCAGAGTCCTTTTTTGGAGGAACCCCTGGTGGGGATGGTGGCTGTGGAGGGGAGTGGGCGAATGGGGCTTGAGTTGCTGCCGCCCCCATGCGCCCTGGGCAATGGGGAGAGAGGGGTGGGAAAGGGCTGAGGAGGGGAAAGAATCGCTTTCCCAATCCATTTTTGGAAGCATTTTAAATGTTTTAAGTGTGGGGACACAAAATTGGGGTTGAATCCGACTGCCAGATGCTCCTTTGCTTCGTTTTAATGCGTTTTACATAGCATTGTAAAAAGTGCTGTAAATTGCCTTGTATATTGTGTTTTATTCCTTGAATGGGAATTCACCCAGAATGTCTTTGTGTATAGAAGCATCTTGTAATCCAAAGATTTATGCTAGGTTTACTACAGGAAAAAGAGGACAGAGCTCCTGCTCTTTTAATAGGTACACAGAAAAGGGAATTTCAGCAGGTGTAGCAGTCATTCAGACAACACAAGCTGAAATTCCCTGTTAAAGGCCCAGGACCCCTGTTTTCTTTTTCATATAGTAATTCTAACTTACGCACGTAAATGTTGTATGTTGAGATTTTCAAGGATGCAAGAAAAGGAAATCTGCAAATGTTTCAGAAGTGGTTATTATATATTGATGATGGCAACGAATGAACTTTGGCTACAGTTTGGTTTGGTCTGTTCATAAGATGATTGGCATCTTAACAGGGTAAAATGTTCCCTTATGAGTTTGGCCTTGAGAATGTGATTTTAAAAACGTTTTACTAAAACTGAGCTCTGTTTCAGTGGTCAAGGCACTAAGGGCCTTTCTGAACTTGCTGGTGTCCCCCACTGATTTCCTTCGTCTGCATTAGATATAGTGCAATTTGGATTAAGGAGTCCTTAATCTGGATCACTGGTAGACTTGATCCAGAACACAATTGTGCAATCGTGCAATTGGTATGCCTCCTATGTTTGGGACTACTGAGGGGTGCCTCTCAGCAGCATGCCATAGTGTGTTGCAGAAAAGCACCCACAGAGGCCTTGAGGCGAAGAACTGGATTAATGTTATAGGTGCAGATGACCCTTTCCAGTGAGCTGGGCTATTCTGAACCCACTGATCCTGAATCAGTTTTTATAATCCACTTTTCTCACCCTTTAAGGGGACTCAAAGCAGCTGATAAACCTTCTGTTATTCTCCCCACAACGGACACCCTGTGAGGTAGATGAGGCTGTGAGAGGTCAGTAGGGAGCTGTGATTAGCCCAAGGTCATCAGACGTTGCCAAGGCAATCTGCCCTGGCCTGACTTGGCCATTTGCACTTTGAGTGCTACTAGCCTGGTATAAGATTTTTAAAGTATGGATGGCTGCTGCCACTCTGAAACCTTGCTTAACTGGCATTGTAAGTGTGAAAAGGCCCTTAATTTTAAAATATATTTTTAGTGTTAATTTTTAAACATACAGTATTTGAACTGTTGTAACTTCTCCAAGGTCTCAGGGTATAGGATGGGATACAAATGAAATCCAAAATAAAAATAACTTTATATTGTAGGGGGTGAGAAGGATGGAGAAGCCAAGGTTAACAAACAAAGAAAAACCCTAAAAACCTCAAACAAAAGCAAAAGAAAAATAGCCTAAAGAGATAAAGAAGCCTGGGAGGGCACTTCACTGAACATTGGAAGTGATAATGGAGACACATGTATGGCAAGATGGGGATCTTCTAGCTCCCAAAGGCCTGTTAAATTGTGCTAGTTTCCCCAAACACTATGCCTTCTTGCAAGGCTGCATTACTGTTTCAAAATATTTCTGAAATAGTCAAACACATGCTTGCTGAATCCTGAGCCTTATCCTAAGTACATTCAGACAAGATGAAACAGGCTCCTAACAAAAAATTGTAATATTTTCCCCTATAATATTTTTGCTCTCTCTTAATTCATAGAGATTAGAGGCTCCTGACAAGACTCAGGCAGACCCCAAGGAAACTGGGTGAGCACCTTCCATCAAGCTCCCAGCATTGGCTCCTCCCTCCCATCTGTCACCACACAGGCTATGAAGGAGCCATCTTGCCTGTGGGGAATGGAGGCGAAAAAGAAAATAAAAGTATTTTACCATTGCAAGGACACTGTTGCTGCCAGAGTGTGGGATTGCAGTGAGATTCTCCAGGTCTAAGAAGCAAGTTCCATTGCATCAAGCTGTTCCCTCCCATGCCATTTTCCCTTTGTATCTTGCCTCTTTAGATTGTAAGCCTGAGGGCAGGGACCTGTCTAAGATTAATACAATATCGTAACCCGCCCTGAGACCTTTGGGTATAGGGCGGGACAGAAACTCAAATAAATAGTAATAATAATAATTTCCAGACAATAAGCATTAGAGGAGAAGCTGATTCATTGTGTAACTTTGTTTAAAAAAAGTTTGGTCCATTTGTGATGTGACTCAGCATGAATTGACTGAGTAAATGCTTAGGTTTAATGGAGCTCCTGATGGTGGCAAGGAATAACTTTATAATTGTCCTAGCTCAAAGTAAAGGGCTTTAGGAAAACAAGGGGACTTTAGCATGGCAGCTCTAATGCTATGAAAAATGCTTTGTGGGCTTTAGGAGACATTCTCATTCAAGCTAGTGATATGGATATATATGGCCATTAAAAAGGTGGAACACAAATATCCAAAGGAGAAACTCTCTAGTAGTGCATCATCCTCTGAGGTTCTAGAGGTTGCAGGGTTTCTCCTCACCCAAATTGTGGAATAAGATCCTTTCTGAAACATGCTGGTTAAGATGTCCCCCCCCCCCCAGACCTTTGGTCAATAAATTTCCGTCTACTCTTCATTGCTAAATAAAAGAAAAAGTGCTAGGAAAAAGCCTCTATGTTGCTTGTGATCCAGATACAATCACTGTCTGTACATTACTTTAGGATGACCTAAGCAGGCTGAAAAAGAGAGAAAGAAAGAAGAAAAATAGGGCATTTTTTTAAAAATTGTCATCTATGAACTAATCCTACTAATTTCAAAAGGCAGAATTAATCCTTGTCAGTGAAACATTATGCATTTGGTAGAAAGTGGAATTGTTTTAGGTTTCACTTGATTTTAATCCCTGCAGTGAAACCATTTATGGCTTTGTCTTGATTTCTATAGGGCTCAAGCAGTGAGGGAAAGGCTTTAAAATTGTGAAAATATACTGCACAATTATGGCAATGCAATTGCATTCAGAAAAATGCATTGACACTTTTGCATTGCTGGGGTACAAAGTGACCACAGGTTTCAGTTAAAAGGAAAAGGCACAGAATTACTCTGATATAAGAAAGGGACTGTTTGCATTTATCTGCAACTCGATGGTGATTCACTCGCTATGCAAATGCTGCTGCTGCTTTTGCCATCCCGGAGCATACCAACCTTTCCCTGGTGTGAACTAGCCGTGGACTGCTAAAACATAGTCCACACCTTGCTACCTGCCTCCTGCCCAGTAGTGCCTGCACTTTCTTCTGGGTTCGTGGGTGTAAGTGGGTGTGGTAGTATGACTGCAGCTGCATAGTTGTGCACAACATCTAGATCACCTTGGCAACATCTGGAAGTGCACTGGATGTTGCTGTGGATTCTGCCATGGTGATCTCACCTGCCTTACCCTGCCCATCCCCACTTCAACTGTGGCTGGCCCAGTACAGAGCTTTACCATCACTGTTGCACTGGGTCTTTACCTAAGTGGTATGGTATTATTATACCAAACCAACCAGGTAAGTGTGATTAGGGCATTTATATGGGATTGCAGTGAGATCCTCCAGGTCTAAGAAGCAAGTTCCATTGCATCAAGCAGTACTTACTCCAAATAGTGGGCTGCAGTTGTACTGCAAAAGTACTCAACTTGGGATGATGTCCAGAATTATTTCTTTTTAAAAGTTTTGAACTGTATTTCAAAGGAATGGAAATTAAACAAAAAAAATCAGTTTTCAGAATGTGTTAGATTTATTGTAAGCCCTCCTAAGAGATAACTTTCTCACTTTTGAAAATAGAAGGTAGAAAATAGATTGTTTTTGTTGCTTGTGCGTATGTACGTGTTTGCTGCATGGTGAAAGCCTGCAGCCTGTCTGCTTTTTAGTTTTCACCTTTCTGAACTACTGTCATGTGCCTGTAAATTTGTTTGCACCATAAACATAATGTGCAAGTGAAAGAGCAAGTGTTAAAAAGTCAAAGAGAAACTATGCTACATGCCCAACTCTCATAACTAACACCAAATAGGTGTTTTAATTAAAAAAAAATAAAATAAAAAAAATCAAGAATTTGGGGACAGAACATTAAGTCAGAATTCAAAATAATGTAGCCCTGGAATTCTTTGTAAAGATGTAGGCATCCCAGGAAATGGCAGATAAGTCTGTAGGAGCTGCTGTGGTGCCTCACGCCTTGACTTCTGTAATGCACTCTACATGGGGCTACCCCTGTGCTTGACTCAGAAATTACAGCTGGTTCAAAATATGGCAGCCAGGCTTGTCTCAGGAACATCTAGGAGGGACCACATCACTCCCGTTTTGAGGTCCCTCCACTGGCTGCCTATCAGCTTCCGGGCCCAGTACAAGGTGTTGGTTATCACCTTTAAAGCCTTAAATGGCTTGGGTCCAAGCTATCTCAGGGACCGCCTCCTCCCGTACAATCCTCCCCGCACTCTCCGGTCCTCTGGGAGGAACTTACTGCAACCTCTAAAATCTAGGCTTGCGATGACCTCCCAGAGGGCGTTCTCTGCTGTCGCCCCCAAACTCTGGAACGACCTGCCGGATGAGATCCGTCAGATAACATCATTAGACAGCTTTAAAAAGGCGGTCAAGATGGATCTCTTCCGGCAGGCCTTTCCAGATTAACCATTCCGGCCCAGATTCCCTGATTCCTCCCGTGGCCCCATCTTAGTGATGGTTGAGGATCAACAGAGGGACATCAGGGTTTTTAGTTTTTAAATTATTGTTTATGCATTGATATTGTGTTTTAATATGTTATACTGTTTAATACTGTCTTAAGGGGGGGAGGGATAAGGTATTTTTAATTGTTATATTTTACATTTTACTGTTGTTAACCGCCTGGATTGGTTTGCTATAGGGCGGTATACAAATAAATATTATTATTATTATTATAAAAGCATAGGAGTGCTTCCAGATATGATGAAAACTGCGAATGCCCTCTGTAGCCGCTGTAGAAGCACCCATAGATTTCCCATGTTGGACAGATGGGACAATGGGAAGCTGCGGAGGGAACTTGCAGCCACTTCCTCTCAGACAGACAGGAAGTTCTGAAGCTGTGAAGGGAATTCACAGCCGCTCCCTCTCAGATGTGCATGAACTGGAAAATAGGGGTTTGGTTCAAGCCAAACTGAACTACATGTTGTTTGGTTCTAATTCAAATCTGCCTGAACTGGATCAAACAGATTCAATTCAAACTTTGAACGTGTTTGATGTCTATACATCAAAATATGTATAAAGGCCCTTTAGAAGGACAGAATACATATAAACCTGAGCCAGTTCAAATCACACTGGGCAGTTCAACCCAGTTCAACAGAAACTCCTTGTTTGATTGAACCTGATTGAACCACCTGGTCTGATTTGAAACAGTTCAAGTTTGAACCACATTAAAAGTGTTTTAAAACTGTTTAAAAACGGTTTGGTCATTCCCACCCCTAATCAATTAAAACTGTTTAAAAATGGTTTGGATCCTCGTCATCCCCATTTGCAATCAGTTTTAGGGGTATATGGAGGATTATTTGGCTTTAAAATGGAATAAAGAAACACCTGATTTTTCAGGTGGTTTTTTCCTGTTTTGGCTTTTAAAACACTTCTTCCTTATTTGGCCAAATACATCTTGAAATGGATGGGGTTTCACCCTGCAGGTCAGCCCCTTAAAGGTAAAATGTACAGCAGCCATTTCATTGTAACAATCCACCCTGTACAGCAGCCGGTTTCATTGTAGCAATCCACCCACTTCACACCTGAAAACAGTGTTGCAATTTTGCACAATTCTGGCCTTTAAAAATTCTGACCTTTAAAAAGGGAAAGGGAGGAAACTGCTGCAGGATCTGGGAGATGTGTGTATGTTTAGGTGTGTGTGTGTGTGCAGGCAGCAGTGGCAGCAGAATAAGCCAGCCAGCCAGGGTGCTTTTTTCGGAGGGATGGTGGAGGTGAGCGGGCGAATGGGACTTGAGTTGCTGCTGCTGCTGTGTGCCCTAGGCAATGTGTGCCCTTGTTCCTTGCATTCCCGAAGACACTGATTGACAGCACAGCAGTTCCAAACAGAAAGACATAGGGTTTTTCCACACTAGCTGCAGAAACCAGTTTAAACCCCCCCCCCCAAGACAGATTAAAAACACCTTGAGCAGCTTCCGCACTGCAACTGGATTGGAGACACTTTGCGGAGGCTGCTTCCACATTTCAGTGCACAAGATCCATCTTAAAAATGGGTCTTGCCACTGAAATCTGAATTAAAATGTAGACCATAAAAATCAGGTCTTCAATCTGTTACTTCGCCTGGATTTAAGTAGAAGCAGGATGCTTCTGCACATGATCAGGCAAAGGGACATATGTCCCAGTGGCTGCCATTTTGGGAGGGGTGGAAGCAGGACAGCCTGCTTCGGAAGTCCCTCCCTCACACGTTGCACGCTGCCGGAAATGCATGGTGACTGGCAGCTCACTGCTCCAGTCCCATGGCTCCAGGGGCAGTGTCGGTGGTGCGGGAGGCGAGATGCCCTTTCAAATGGGTGCTACGGCTTCTGCGCAGCACCCAGGTGATCCGGCTTCCCAATCCGGCCTCCCCACGAATGTGCAGACCTGTGAGGGCCCTTTCGATCCATCCAAAATAGAGACGGATCCTTGGGAGGCCGGATTGCCAGGAATGGATTTAGTTAAATCCGTTTCCCAGCGGCAAATGCGGAAGCACCCATAGATTTCCCATGTGCATATGTTTTTTTTCTCTACTACTGCTAGGTTTATGTGTGTGTTCTGCCACCACTGGATTGTGTGTATTGGTGTGTGTTCTACAGCCACCAGCTTATGTGAGGATGTGTTTACTGTCATGGGACTTGCTGTGTAAGGAATGTCTCCATCTGTCAAGGCTGAGCCTAACTCATGAATCTGATTTGGATTCTTAGGGCATTTTGCATTCTAGTGACCCCACCTGGGGCCTCCCATAGACCTCACCAGCTTGTGGAAGGGAGGTCTCTTAGTATGCTTGCTGGACCAGTATATGGGTCAGTGTGGAAACACCCTTACTGAATCATGTTGAGAACTTGCTTTAAACATTTGGCACTTCCCCTGCTTTTGTACATTAATAAGAAAATGGCTCCCCCAAAATGGCATGCAGTAAATTGCACATTGTATACATAGCAAGTTAGATACATTTCAAAGAAGTATTTAAAGACTGTAGTTTGCTGTTTTATACTTCTAGCTTAGTATGGCATAAAGTAATGCAACTGGGATTCTTAATTCTGGGAACTACTAATAAAGAGCAGACAATAGAAAAGGAATAGGAGCACAGATGTACTTTGTTGGTACGGTAAACAAACCATTGACCCGGTGCCCCAACATGCCCTGCACTGCACCCAATTTGCTAGTGCCAGACCACCCACCATAAAAATTAAATGAGAAATTTTGAGGGCTGTTGAGCACTGCACATTTTCACCATCGATAAGTGCACACAGTTATTTAGAACAGGTGTTTCTGTAATTGTGATACATTGGGAAAGTGGAAAGCATTCAATGGTTATTAAGTCTCTCACACTTTCATCTCTGAACTGTGGTGTCCTGATGTTAGCTCTGACTGTAAGGTACTTTGAAGAAATACTGACACAACACCTGCATTACAGGGTGCTTAATAGACTTTTGAGTCAAGGTCGCCTTCAGTTAGGATCTTCTGAGGTATAAAGAGTATAAGGAACCAGTTCAGTTTTTCCCGTTTGATGACCACCTTATTTTATTTCACGGGCTACAAGATATTTAGAAGGCCTATTTTTAAAAGGTCTCTAATCTGGATAAAATTAGCCACAACTAGCTTAAATCTCATTAATTTCACTAAGTTTGATTTAAGTATGCCTATGATTGGGTCTGTGGACTTGAACTGAGAAGGGGTGACAGCAGACCAGCCAAATGAACAGAAAGCCTTGCGTATATGCTGGGGAGATGAGCCACCATATAGCAGATCCCAGTTTAAGTACATGAAAGTGAGAATTTCATGCTACCACATCCTACCTCTTCTACTCTGCTGTCCTAATACATGGGTTACTAGTAGCTTGGAGAAAGCAGAGTTTTTAAATCTGCCATTTTAAAATATTTGGTTACTTTTAGAAAAGAATACCAATAGCAAAGACTTCTGACCTGTGTGGTGCAGATTGAGGTGCTCTGGGATGTTCCGTCTGGATGCTCTTTGGGAGTGTCCTGGAGTGACCCAGTTGGCAGCACTTGCACCCACTTTCTGGTGCAAAGCTGTGAAGAGATGGGGTGGGGCAGGGCAGCTGCAGTTGTGCAAATACCATGTCATGATTGTCATGGCAATGGCTGGGTGTGTGGCAGGAGTTGCCTTGGCAGTTGCCATGGCCCTTCAGACAGTGTGGGATGAATTGTCTGCACTGTGAGCACTAGTGGTGAAACTCAAGGATACAGAAATGTTTCGTTCCCATACTTAACTGCAGTGGTATGATATATCATTCCATGCAATTAAGTGCAAACAGGCAGAGTGTGTCTTCATGGCACCCTTATTTCGAATTCAAAATGTTTTGAATCCTCGCAGTCTAGACAGCAGTTTGGCTTAACACGATTTCCGCGTGTTAAATCGCCTCAAAGCGTTGTAAATGTTAATCCTCATTTCAACAGGTCTCACTCCGGTTTGTGAGCTTGAAACGTTTTACATTTTTTACTGTGGGAACTCTTCTGTGTTAAGGGACAAGAGTTTCCCTCCCCCAATAGCTTGCTTCCAAAGCAAGCTGTAAACGCAGGAGCAGCCTGAATAGCAATTCACTGTAGCAAACAAGCAATTCGCTGTAGCAAACAAGCAATTCACGCCTGAGAACATCTTGCTATTGAAAGTGCTGGCCTTCTTAAAAGGGAAAGAAATAAAAGCAGCTGCCGTTTGGAGAGATGTGTGAATGTTTATTTTCTGCTGCGCGCCCTAAGCAATCGGGAGAGGAGGGGAAAAAATTGCTGTCTGCCTGCTGCCGATTTTCCTCCATCCAGGCAAGGCAGCCACCCAGCTAGGCTCCGTGAAGGGGTCTGTTATGGGTGGCGCGTTCACGCCAGGAGGAAGAGGAGAGGGCAGCCCCGAAAACTGGCTTTTAAAAGGTAGCCACTGGAGTCCCCCCTCGAGTCACGTATGTCCTCAGAACCCAGATTGAACGTGATTAAGCTGAAAGTAAATGGGAACAGGCAAGTTCGCGTTTGCATCCGGTTCTGTTATCTCGGTTTAGGGAAAGTGAAATAAGGGTTGCCGTGAAGACACGGCCACAGTATGTTATTGTGCTCATTTACCAGGGAACTAGTCTCAAGGAACTCAATGGAGAATCATATTCAAACGTTTCATTTCCCAAAATATGGTTCATAATCCACTTGAGGGGCATGGTATAATTAAGATGGGCTGCACTGAGCTCCACCAGCCTCCATTCACTGAGTGAAGCCCACCTTGCAGGTGCTCAAGCAGGCTTTCTTTTTTTAAGAAAGTCTGAAGCCTCAAGAAATGTCCTTGCATCCTCTTTCCTTCTTATCTTTCTCCTCTCCTCTCCTTTTCCTCTGGCCACTGTTTCCCCCGTGACTACTTGACTGGGGCTTGGAGGTGCATGCACAATCTTTCCCAACCCACTCCTGTACAGAGAAGGGAAGCACATTTGAGCTGACAACCTAAGAGCATTCAGTTGCCTCCTCAGTTCTCCTATTTTCCTGAGCAGACACATGTCTCTGGTGGCTGACAGGTCATTGATCGATGGGTCACAAATCACCAAAGGAATTTTGGCTTGGATAGATCTTGTGTGCATGGATTTTTTTATAGTACTTTATAAACCTATTTCATAGTTTTATAGAATTTGATTTTTAACCAGGGGGCAATTCACACTTTGGCCCGTAGTTCACTATTAGGCAACACTGGTGCAGGTGCCCCTGATTCTGTAGGAGGCACTTACAACCTACAAGTAGCCCTGCCTTCCCAGATGCTGCCTAATCATGAACTAGCTGTGGTGCACAAAATCGTGCACCCCAGGCCACCTAACCCTTACCCCATGTGACCAGAACCTACCTGGAAGCATCCTGCTGGTGACCATCTGCACTTTCTGCCAGCTGAGGGGGTATCTGAGCTGCCATACAAGTGCACTGGCAGCTCACATGACCCCCTGACGTAACTGCAACTGTGCAGAGCGTTAGCGTTACTGTAGTGATGGTCATGACACATGCGCAGTTGCCCAGGGTGCCACTCAAGATGGCAGCAGCCAGAAGAGGACCAGCCTGGTGATCGAACACAGGTGAGTCATCAATCACACAGGGGGTGGGCTGTCATTGACTAGCGCTCGCAAGTGTGAGCACTAGTCAGTGTTAGTTCATTGTGCACCCTTCCCATCCATCGGAAGGGAAGCACAAAATCACCTCTGGCCTGTTTTAAAGGATGGACCCACTTGTTTTTCCCTTTAGATTTCCAGTGCAGTCCTACCTTCTTCTGTGGCAATGGCGTGTCTCTCTGAAGACAAAAATCTATTGCCAACACAAGCTGTCAGCCCTCACCTGAATGTTATGAAGCCCCTGTAGTGGTTTCACAGTCACTGACCTGCTTTCTGACATTCTGGCACTGACTTCCATACTTCCAGCATCAAGTATACCTACTTCTTGTGGCACTCCTAGTAAATGAAATTTCTGTATCAAATACACTGTGTCCTATCAGGGCTTCAAAAACACTCAGTTCAGGACTACAGATCCCATGACTCAGTGGAGGTGAAGGATAAGGATAATAGCTGCTGGAGTTTAAAATAGGAATGCCCTCCCACTGTGTTCCTACCTTTCTACCACCCTCAGGAAGCTGATTTGAGGGTTAGGATTGTTCTATTTGTTTTTCTTTATGCATTGACTTCTAATTGTGACTATAAATAATAGACATTATGACCACAGAGAATATCATGGAAGTGGCATGTTGGCTCTCTGGAAAACATGTATATGGGCTATATAGCAAGGACTTATAAATGCATTTCCTGGGTCACTTCATGAAATATGAATCTAAACAGCATTTCAGTTCTTGTGTTTGCTTTCTTTCACTGTTTTAAAAAGAAATCAACATAATGTTGTGGAATGACCTCTTCACTGAGGTGCATCAACCCCTATCACTGCACACTTTTAGATGACTTGTAAAGACACATCTCTTTACCCTAGCCTTTAGCTGAAAAGGCAGTAGTGTGCCTTCACCTTCCAGGCACTGCTATCTGTGATTGTAATGAACTGGATTTTAATGGTGTTTTGTTTTAGTTTTAGCGTAACCTCTCCTGCAACTTTAAGAGTACAGGGTGGCAGGTTGGAATGCTGGGTTCGATTCTGCCCTTCCCCATGAAGCCAGCTGGGTGACCTTGGGCTAGTCACAGCTCTCTTCTGAGCTTTCACAGCCCCACCTACCTCACAAGGTGTTCTGTTGTGGGGAGAAGAATAGAAAAACTTTGTCAGCCACTTTGAGTCCCCTTAAATGGATGAGAAAAGCAGGGTAGAAAAGCCAACTCTTCTTCTTTTTCTTCTTCTTCTGTAAACTGCGGTAAATGGAGATGATAAGGCCATATTAGACATTTAAAACATGTAAACAAGGAGACAAGGCCATGCTAATAAAATATGAGAGGAGTGTGTCACTGGAGTGTGTCATTTTGCTAGATTCTTAGGTTTTATCCAAGTTGACAGAGCCATAATCCAAGGATGGCTGTGGCAAACAGGACGAACAGCATGACATTTGTCCCTGTACTCAACCCCTAATACACTGATGAGGGGAACCCTCTCACAGCTCCAGTGTTTCTGTGCTGGTAAGTCCCCCAAAGGGCTAAATGGTCAACTTCTGGCCATTTTTTCAAGTCTGTCAGAGGATGCATTGGCACATAAGTGGCATGTGGTAAGTCTCATTGTCTCTCACTATACTTCCATATGAGAAGGAAGGTGGATTTTGCAACCCATCCCTTCTTGAAAGTTGTTTATTTCTGAAAAAAGATAACTCCTGGGCAGTTGGGCCAGTAGAGGTGTTTCTCATAAGTAGGCAGGTTTGTATGGCCTATGGATTAGGGCTGAAGCTGTGTCTACCTCAGGGTGAGATTTGAGTAATTATGAGAAGTATTTGCTCTAGAGCTTAGATGCAGATACCAAACAGAAGGACTCTGAGTTGACTCCTCAAATCGCATAAGAATGCTGTTTTGGGTGGAACACCATCTTCAGCAGCACAACCACACAATTGCAATTGCAACTGCAGACTGGAATTGAGATTGGAAGTCCATTACATTTTGGTCTGTGGCAGCAATTCTGACCGTGGCTGCATCTGAATATTGATTATATCTTCTCTATATTTGGATAATCTGGGATAAAGCATGGATATTCAATCTTTATTCTGGAATAGACAAATATATGAGAACAAGTAATTTATTTCTGGATGCAATCTGTGTTTTTAGCTGCCATGTTACTGCTGTGTGTGTTTACAGTGTGAGAAGGAGCCACATTCCTGACAAGGGTGAGTGGCCATAGGGTTTCCCCCCCCCCACTAGCACTAAGTACCCATTAAGTACCTATTAGGGACCCATTAACCTCAGGGAAGGAAGACCCCATTTCCACTGCAGACCCCATTAGAGCCACATTTATTTCCACCAGTTCTAGGGAAATCTGGAGTGAACAGGTCCTTTAGGATTTATAATCCAGATTTCCTGTAGACCCCTTTATGGGTCTACAATGGGGTCTTCAGGCATCAAATCTGGATTATATGGAGTGTGTTTCCACCGCAATCAGGCAAGGGGGGCTAAGGGGGAGGTTCAGGGGGGCCACACGCATGGAAGGGTGCCCCAACCCAAAGCTCCAAAGCCTGTGCACAATCTCCAAAGCCAGCTCCAAAGAATAGCACAGGCTCCAAAGAGGACCCCACGCAAGAGCAATGCCAGTCCTACGGACCTTTGCCAAAGGCTCCAGAGAATCTTCAAAGTTTGAGGCAGATCGCTCTGGAGAATCTTCAAAGAAGATTGCACCCCTGTCTCCCCGAAAACCTGGAGTGGGTCGATCTGGATTTGCCACATGGGTGCTCCGGTGTTTCCACTGTGGGCAGGCTAGGACCCATTGCTATTGGGTGCTGCACCGGCTGTGGGGATGCATCAGGTACCTCCCTTAATCCGAATCTACTAGATCTGGATTAGCTGAAGGACCCATTCCTTGGATGTTGATCATCTTAGATCTGGATTAAGGGAGGTCAGTGGAAAAAAACCCATTAGAGTGGTTGACACTGATTTATATTTGATGTGGTTTGGAGCCAAATAGGGTGGCAGCACTTGTCCACCCTGCCCCCAGATACCCAGACATCTGCCAGAAAGATCTGCCTAAGTATTTTCATTGGGCCAGAAAGCCTGGATGGATCTAGGTCATATGAAATGTTTTGCGATGTCCAGTTTAGTCCAGGTCATAAATGTTGCATGTCAAACTGCCAGAAAATATGTTGACCAAAACACTGATGCTTGTATTGAACTAGGTATTCTGCATCACCACAAGCAACTGACATTTGTAAATGACACAGAAGAAAATTATCACTCTGAGATTGTGACATGTTTTGTCTGTGATAATAAATATTGTACTGTACTCTTTATATTACAGCCATAAATTAAGATGCTGCAGTTCACATAGCATAATTTATATTTAATATGTACTCTACCTATTAAACTCCATTCTGTCTTTAGATGGTTAGTTTAGGATCGTATGCTGATAACATATTTGTTATTTCTCAGTAATTAAGGATGCAAGTCTGAGCTTCTGAATGATTGTTTGGATATTAATGCATTCAGTTTCTGCATGGCTGTTCTGTTCTCTGTGATGATGCAGAGGTACCTGCTGTTCCAGACTAGCATTAGAAATATTATATCTTGTCCTGAAAAATTGAGACTTTGTTCCAAAGAGAGAGATTAGGTCAAGCTGAGGTCGTTTCTTCAGCCACTACTAATACTAACAATAGGCTGGCAGGGGATTAGACAGCGATGTTCATTCAATAAAGTCAAAAGGATTTTTGTCTCTCTAAAGCATCAAGAGAAATTAGTTTACAGATAACCTAACTGCGGGCTGCCCTATGGACAATATTCTTTAAATTCAATGGTGCATGGAGAACTTTCCCCCTTGTGTACTAGCAGTCACACTTGTGAATGCTAAAACATGCCAACCAACTCCCCTACATGCCCGGACTGCCTTCCATCCGTCTGCCTGTGCCAGTGCACTTGTGTAGTCACCAGGACAACTGTGATGCACTATGCCTGTGTGCTTGCATTCCAGGTCACCTGATGTGTCAGCACACTTGTGCATGGCATGTTAGCTCACCTGCTGAGCACCATAGAGGTGCGAATGGGCTCACCAGAAACAGGAAAGGCCCTCTCTGGTTAAGGTAAGTGCACACATGGAGCATGAAATTGTGCTTCATATGTAGTTGGCTTCCAGTGTGCTCCTGCATGAAAGGGGCCATTTCTGAGTTGGAAACGGCCCTTCCAGTGCAGATGCTTCATCTGGAGGGATTTTCGCACTGCAACGCGTTCCAAACGGAACGCGTGCAGGCGGGCAGCTTAAGACACTTCCGGGCGCTTTCACCGTTCACACACAGGCGCGCTGGAACGCGTTCCGGCGCGCCTGTGTGTGAACGGTAAAAGCGCCCGGAACTGTCTTGGCCCGGCAAAGGCCGGCCAGGGGTGGGGATTCGGCCGGCAGCGCTGCCGCCCATTGGGTGAGAGCACCCAAGGGGCGGGCAGCGCTGTCAAGCCACCCGCCCCGTGCTTCGTGCCAGCTCTACGGGCCCAGATCGGGCCCGCGGGACCTGGCACGAAGATGCCCGGGCACCCGGGCACCCATCATGGGGCCCGGGGCAAGGCCCCTATGGGGCAGGACCCCTTTGAAGATCAGAGCCCCTGGCTCTGATCTCCAAGGGCTCAACCCGCGCCCCGATCTCGCCCATCTACGGGCTGCAGGCGCCTGGATCTAGGCGCCTCCAGCCCGCAGATGAGTCCCCCGCCCCCCCAGTCCCCAAAACCCCCACCCCCAACCACCCTCCGGCCCGGATCGGGCCCATCTTCGCTCTGTGGGTGCCTACATCCAGGCACCCACAGAGCGAAGATGTTTCCCCCCCCTCCCCCAGGGCCCTGGGAGGACGCGCGCGCGAGGGATCACCTACCTCGTGGCCGTCCAGCGTCCGACTGAGGGTGGCATTGTGGGATCGCGCAGGACGCAGCCCACCTAGGCCCCCTATTGGACAAGCAGTTCACGTGAACTGCTTGTCCAATAGGGGGGCTAGGTGGGCTGCGTCCTGCGCGATCCCACAATGCCACCATCAGTTGGATGGCGGACGGCCACGAGGTAGGTGATCCCTCGCGCGCGCGTCCTCTCAGGGCCCTGGGGGAGGGGGGGAAACATCTTCGCGGTGAAGGTGCCTCGCTGTGGGCACCTTCACCGCGATGATCGGCCCGATCCGGGCCGGAGGGTGGTTGGGGGTGGGGGTTTTGGGGACTGGGGAGGGGGGTGGCTGATCTGCGGGGCACTCGCACCCCGCAGATGGCCGCGATGGGGGCGGGGGGGACCCTTGGGGGACCGGAGCGATGCGCTCCGGCCGCCCAAGGTGTTCCTCGCCCCCAGCCAGCCCAACATCGACCTCCTGCCACCCCAGAAAGGGGTGACAGGACGCCGATGCTGGTGGCTCCCCGGCTTCGGCAGCCCCATTGGGGCTGCCGGACCCGGGAAGGAGCCACATCCGGCCGTCGGAGACGACAGACGGGACGCACCGAATCGGGGTTCCCCTGTCCCATCTGCCAGGGTCACTGACCCTGGCAGATGGGAAAGGGGAACCCCGATTCGGTGGGTCCCGTCTACCGGCTTTGCCGCGCCGGCGCAATCGCCGGCCCGGCAAGTTGGGCCCTGGGGGCGTGCCGACGGCTGTCAGGGAGAGAAGCGTGCGAACACTTCTCTCCCGGAACGCGCCGGGGCGGCTCGTACGCGTTGGAACTGATGCAGAGCACTTTAAAGTGCTCTGCATCCGGAACGCATGGAAGACAGCTCCGGACATGAGGCGGCGCAAGCCCCACTCGGGCAATGCGAATGCCTCGTCCGGAGCTGTCTTCCACGCGTACCGGAAAGGCCTGTGCGAAAAGGCCTTGGGTGAGCACTGGAAGCCAACTATGAGGGAAAGTGCAATCCAGTGTGTTGACTGGATGACTATGAGGGCCTTGAATGGCTTGGAGCCCAGATATTAGAAGGAATGTCTCCTTCTGTACAGTCCTGCCCATAATTTAAAATCTTAAGAAGAGACTCTCCTGGCACTTGCATTCCTTTCAGAAGTCAGTGGTGTTATAGCCATAGAGAAGACCTTTTCCATGGTGGCCCTCTGCTATACAGAACAGTCTTCCTTCAGCCATGTGCCAGGCTTCTTCATTGATAAGCTTTTGGCAATTACTAAAAGCACTTTTATTTATTCTGGCTTTTGTTGTGTGATTATGCCATGTGGGGGTATCTATAATTTTATTGTATTTTAATTGTTTAATTTTACTGTTGATTTTTTTTAATGAACCACCTTGATATTGTGATATAGGGCAGTGTTACACTGACTGACTGACTGAATGAATGAAATGTTTACGCTCCATTCTACAATTTGGTAGCTGTTCATAGTTACGATCCTATCATTTTCAAATGTTTTTTTGATTGTCATGGTGGAGGGGCTTGCATAGTTCATTGAAGATAATTGATGCAGGGCCACCAAGATAAACAGGTCACAGTGAAGAGTTCTGACAAAAGGTGATCCACTGGAAAAGGAAACCACAAATCTCTCCAGTATCCTTGTGAAGAAATCCCTATGGACAGTATCAAAAGGCTAAGAAATATGACACCATATGATGAGACCCCCAGATTGGAAGGTGTCCTGTACATTACTGAGGAAGAGCAAGGGGCAACTAGAAATATTTCCAGAAAGATGAAGCAGCTAGGCCAAAGCTGCCTTAAGATCTGGAGGGGAGGCCCTCCTGGTTGTCCCACCACCTTCAGTAGTAAAAGGGGAGGGCACCTGGGAGAGGGACTTCATAGTGATGCCCCCCCGGCTATGGAATAGTCTATCCCTTGAGGTACATCAGGGTCCCTCATTGTATATGTTTAGGAAGGCAGTGAAGACACACCTCTTTGCCCTGGTCTTTGTTTAAATGGGAATATACTGTCTCTTCTCACTTTACAGACACTACTATAGTTTTTAAAATATATATCGTTGTTGTTTTAATCTATGTCTAATTTTAAATGTTGTTACCCACCCTGATACTTTCGGTTATATGGCGGGATAGAAATAGAAATAAATAATTAAATAAATAGATGATAGATAGATGATAGATGGATAGATAATAGATATAGATAAAATAGATACTGTAGATAGATAGATAAATAAATAAACAGATAATAAACAAACAAATAAATGCTCATCTGTGGATGTGTCCTGTGATGAAAGAAAAGTCCAGTGCTGTAAAGAACAAGATTGCATAGGAATCTAGTGTGTAAGATTCATGAACTAAGGTAAGCTGGATGTGAACAAAAATGAAATGTCAAGACTAAACATTGACTGCTTGGAAGCCAGTAACTAAAATGGACAGAAATGGGCAAATGTTACTCAGATGACCATTATATATACTAGTTTGGGCAAGAATCCCTTAGAAGAAATGGAACAGCTCTCATAATAAAAGGATAAGAAAAGTTGTCCTGGGGTACAATCTCAAAAATTTTAGAATTGTCACTATTATAAAGAGTAAAAATAAGACTGTGGCTCAGATCTTACTGCAAAATTCAGGCTCAAACTGAAGACTATAGGGAAAACCACTCGACCATACCAAATAATATTCCTTTCAAATATGCAGTGCAGGTGATCCATGAAGATCCAGATCTAAGAAATGGGTACTTCCCTTAATCTGGCTCTAGTAGATCTGGATTAACGGAAGTACCCAATGGATGCTTCTGCACTGGACCTCCGAAATATGGATCTATTAGATCCGTATTTCGGAAATCCGTGGTAAGTAGATCCATATCTAGTAGATACGGATCTACTACAACCCATTCCGTCCACACCCACAAGGGTGGGATGGATTTAGATGCGGATTTGAGGTGGGTGCAGTGCGGAAGCACAGCACCCACCTCAAATCTGTGCTCTGAAGGCCCTCCTCCCACCTGCCATGATTGGCTCCTTTGGAGCAAGCATGGTGAGCTGGGGGCCTCCAATCTCGGGGCTCCCCCTCGCCCCAGAAGCTGCAGATTGTGGCTTCTGGAGCCAAGGGGGCTTCACCTAGCCCCCCACCCCACCCCAGGGGAGCGCGAGTGATCGCCTCCTTCCCTTCAAGCAGCCAGGCTGATTATGGCTGTTGAGTCCCTGCACACTTTGCGCATGTGTGCGGTGCATCTCCCAATTGGCCAGGGCGTGCCTGGCTTCAGGAGGCGCTCTGCGCATGCCAGGGCTGCACACCTCCCTATTGCAATGGGCCCCGGCAGCCAGAATCGGCCTGGCTGCTTGAAGGTATTGCTCGCACTCCCCCCAGGGTGGGATAGGGGGGTGGTTAGTGAAGCCCCCCTGGCTCCAGAAGCCGCAATCTGCAGCTTCTGGGGTGGGGGGGAGCCCCGAGATAGGAGACCCCTGGCTCGCCATGCTTGCTCCGGAGGAGCCAGTCATGGAGGGAGGCGGGGAGGGCCCACTTAGGGACACTTTCGCAGTGCAGACACATCCAAAATGGACATAAAGTATCCATTAAGACTACCTTCTGGTAATCCGGCTTAAGGGTCACTTAACACACACTATAGACACATCTCGCGAGAGCCAATGTGGACACAAGTGTCTCTAATGTGTGTTGTGGTGTGGATGGGGTTTTAGAAATCTGTCCTTAATGGGTACTTAATGTGTGTTAAGGGTCCAATGTGGAAGCACCCAATGTTTTTCCACTGGTGGTCTATCACACAACACTAGAACCAGGGGGCACTCTATGAAGTTGATGGGTAGGAGAGTCACATCCGACAAGGGGAAGTATTTCTTCACCCAGAGGGTAATCAGTTTATGGAATTTGCTGCCAGAAGAGGTGATAACAGCTACCAGTCTAGATGGCTTTAAGGTAGGTTTAGACAAATTTATAAATGACAGATGTATCAATGGCTATTAGAATGAATGCCTAGGTACACCTTTCAGGCCGGGGTGGGGGGATCAGGACACTTTTAAGGCCATTTGCTGGGATTCAAGAGCAGGAATAGGTTTGTCCTTGTTTCTGCTTGAGATGCCCATGAGCATTTGGTAGGCCACTGTGTGCGATGGGACGCTGGACTAGATGGTCTGTGGCCTGATCCAGCAGGGCTTCTCTTATGTTTTTATGGAAGGACAAATACTGAATTTGAAGCTCAAATACTTTGGCCATATAAGGGAAAGAAAGAACTCACTTTCTTCTGATGCTGGGAAAGAATGAAACAAAATGAGGAAGAGCTCATCAAAGGATAAGATGGATACTGTCATGGGAGTAATGTACATGGGCTTGAGCAAATTTCAAGACACAGTAAAGGACCAAAGTGCCTGACATGGGCTGTGTCCCCATGCACACTGTTTGGCACAGAATGGGCATGTGTGGGACTGGGAGCAGTCCGAAATCAATCCCAGCCTGTCCCCATGCCATTCCCGGTGACGCAGGCTGGGTGTGGGTTGGTTGCAGATGCAGCTGTCCCCATGCAAACTGCACCAAACCCTGGCACAGAGGAGCTCCTCTCTGCCCCCTTGCTCCTCACTGGAAACTGGATTCAGATCAGCCCATCCCTGTGCCGCCAGCTGCAAATGCTGCATGCCCTTCTCTCTTAGTGGCACAGAAAGCCAGGACTGGGTTTGGAGGCATGGAAAAAAGTTTTTAAAAAGCTTAATAATAATAATAATAAATTCATAAATAATTTTAAAAGACTGAAAGCTGCTATGAAGTTCAGCAGCAGTGAGGCAATTTCTGTACGGGAAGGGGCTGTTTCCAACTCAGAAATGGCTCCTTCCATGCAGGAGCATGCTGGACGCTTACTATGTATGGTGAACAGAGGGGCACATGACACCTTGTACAAGCATGCTGGTGCATCACATGACATGCTGGTGTCACTGTATGTGCATGCGTGTGATGTGTCATTGTCATCCCAGTGACAGTGCCAGCACATGTGCAGTGATGCCAGCATTGGAACCTAGGATGGCAGTGTTCAGACCACGCATCCACAGTCAAGTAAGTTGGCATGTACTAGCATTTGTGAGTGTGAATGCTAATACAAACCAGGGGAAGATCACCATCCTGTCCCCCAGAAGGGATGGGAAGTGCAGGAGCAAAGTGGTTAAACCGCTCCAGGGAGGTAAGTGCAGAAAAGGTCAGGAAGCACATTCAATAATTTCTGGTGCAGGCATCCTAAAAACTCTGGCCTTTGTAGACTTGCAAACTAGAGTTCCATTACTCCTAGTTATGAGTCAGATTAATCGGGGCTCATGGGAGATACAGCTTGGCAATATTTGTAGTCTGGATACCTGTGCATTAGTGAAAGAAATAGTTGCTATGAAGAGATTATGAGCCAAATTGTCTAAATGAAAGTGTTCCTTTAATAATTCACTGCTTTGTTCCTTTTTAAAATAATTAATTTCTTTGTCCCAACAAATATTTTATTTCTTCTACAACAGAAAGGGCATGTGACACCTCAAAGGAATTAAAGCATATACTTCTTGTTGCTAAACTGCAGTGATTCTCATATCAGGATATAATAGTTTGCTAGTACTTAAACCACAATGTATTCTAGTCACAAAAATTAGGGAAAAAATCTTGTAATTTTCCTCTCATTATTTACAAGCCTGAATGACAGGTGATGGCATGTGAGGAACACTTGTGATTGTAACATTTGTAATGATTAGAAAAGCAATTCCAGTGAATTTTTGCACATTTTTTTAAAAATTGCATGTGTGCATTTGTGTTCCTCTCTTTCTGTGTTTCCATGTGTGTTCCCGTGAAAGAGAATTTTCTTCCAAAATCCAATAATTTTTGAAACTTACACAATTAACATATGGGCAATTTTGTTCCTCAGTCTGGTCCCATTTGGGGAAAGCCGGGATACACCTTGGCATGACTCCTGTAAGTCATCAGACTGTTCATGGCACAATCCTACAAATCAACAGTGGGGGATCCTGTGCTTTGGCATGAACACAGTCCTACAAGCCTCTCTTTTCAGGATTTCAGTCTCCATGGTTTGGTGGCCCTACTTTGGGTCATCCTGAATGTTTTTGTTGTTAGATACCTTTTCCTTGCCTGATTGGAGACATAAGAAATGTAAGTGTGGGTTGAAGTAGTTGACACTTATAAGGTTGCAAACTATGCAATTGGAAGATTTACATCTGTTTTTCCATCCACTTCTTCTTTCTGGTCATGTTCGAAGTCCTGGAAAGGGGATTCATAGGAATGTCTACTGGGCTTAAACATCTCTTGGATTGAAAAAGAAGTCCCATATTCTTACTGTGCATGTCTAATTAACAGTAATTATTGCTGAAGTCATAGGAAATTATTATCAAGCAATAAGCTATTACACATCAATTTTTGTGGGGAAAGGCTGGTTCCATATACTACTACTATGGATGTGCATGAATATTTGTGTGAATTTGGCTGAATTCAGACATTTGAATTCAAATCAAATGTTGGCACATTCGAAGACTGACATTCAAATTCAAATTCAATGTTTTGATACATTCGTATGAAGCTTCATATGAAACTTCATATGGGATTTGTATGCATTCATATGGGATCCGTATACGGGATTAAAAATTTGTATAAGATATGAATCTTACCATATTCAAAGCAAATTTATTTGAATGAATACAAATTCTCTTGCATTTGATTTGATATGAATCAAATACAAAACAAAACATGCACATCCCTAACTACTAGTCTTTCATATTCAGTATATCTACATCATAGTAAATTTAAGGGCCCAAAGTCATATATAAGAATAAAGGAGATTTTTCTTATTATGTCTGGACAAAATAAAAAACTGTTGGGGATGCATGTGTGAAGAGTAATCAGTAAATCCAGCAGTAGTGGCTGGTTGTTGGTGACACCCTGGAAGGGCTGCTCAGAGATTTGCTCTTGCCTTTGAAATCTGTAGTCTGTCACATATCGCTCTTTGATCTGACCTAGAAGTACGTTCTTCCATGTTAGATCAAATAACAATTTGTGGTGCATTACAAACTTCAAAGAATAGTAGCATATCCCTTCATAGCCCTCCGGAGTGCCCCAGGGCCAGCTGCTAGTGAAAACAAATACGTTAGAAGGACAGCTAAAGTCTTTCATTGGGGACACTCTCCTAGGCAGGCAGGATACTAATAATACTATGGGGGAATTTTCTTAAGGGAAGGGACAGAACAACACATTTCAATATCAGTAACAATCCCAATTATGGAGTGTATTTCTATTGGTTCTTCCAGGCAGATGTGCATGTGCATGTCGATGAATGAATAAATTAAGCCTTGCACTGTGTGCAAATGGGTAGATAGAGACAGATATGGAAGGGTAGCTTGGCAATAAAATGGAACCCAGAGGGAATGGGAAGAACAGGTCAAGATTTAAGAATGGCTGAAATACCTGTTCTGCAGAAGTTTCCTGATTGAGAGGAATGAGGACTGGAAGGAAGGAAAGAGTTTTAGACTCTTGGGCTTGGAGTTCTTACTCAGGAATCTTTTAACAATGAACGTTAACAAAGACACATAACTTGCAGGGAACTGTTGGGGAAAGGAGAAGGGAAATTATCAAGCTCAGAGTACAAATTAATGATTTGTAAATGGATGATTGATAAAATAAATTTATTTTAAAATTGAGAACTTAAAGAAATATTCAGTTAAGCAACACTGGAAGGAATTATTAAAGCTAATTTTATTGCCTAGTTCAGTGATGGCGAACCTTTTGAGCTCAGTGTGTCAAAATTCGCAAGAAAACCTAGCTTAACTCGGGTGCTGTGTCACATCTAGAAATATCCGTAATTTTGTGATATTTGTAGCTCTAGTAAAAATGTTATATTTTTGATATATGTACTTTATTAAAAGCAAAAACAAATAATTCTTTACATTTGCTAAATTTCAATTGAAAGTTGGCATTTCGTACACTTCAAGAACAAACAAGCACTACACACCCTGGTGCCAGGGTGACCAGGTGTGTCACCCAAAAGGGCTTGGAGTGTCACCTGTGACACGCGTGTCATAGGTTGGCCATCACCGGCCTAGTTCTACTGCAGAACAGCAATTTCCTGGGAGTTCAGCAGAATGAAGGTAGTTTGAATCTAGCCATTTGATTTAGTCCCAATAAAATGGAAAAAGAGGGAGACCCAAGGGACCATTGAATTTTCAGGAATTGCCTGAAATCATGCCACCACACGAATGCATTCTCAGGCCATTTAGAAATCTGAGAATACATTCAAGGCTGTAATGGTTGTGGTGACATGATTTCAGGTAATTCCTGAAAATTCAATGGTCCCTTGGATCTCTCTCTTTTGCTCAGGTTAGGAAATATATCTGGTTGTCTTTGCCTTGTCTGATTTGACCTTTCTCTTAATTTAGCTTTGTTTAGCACTATTTTCCCTATATCTTCAGCTCATTGTGCTGTTTAATTACTGGGGAGGAAGATGAAAATACAAACCGCTCAAATTTTGGGGACTTCTTTGTTAAGCACTATTTCCTACATTATTTGCCTTTTAAATAATCTTAAATGAGTGATTATTGTTGTAATATACTGTAGATGACATTCAGGTATATTTGAGAAAATATCAGCAGGCACAGAACAGGAGCCTGCTATCCACATGCTAGTGCAGACTATGACAGACCCCAGATGAAGCCTACCATAGTCTGGATTAGCATGTGAACAACAGACTCCTGTCCTAAGATATTACAGTAAGATCCTTTGAATCCATTGGAGTTTACTTGGAGAGGGATACAACTATATTTGTCTAATGCCTACCTTAGTACACCCCTAGTTTTGTTGTCTTCCTTCTGCTGGTATCATGTTGCTGCCTGTATTAGCCAGGGGTTGTGTGTTAGTAAGGATGCAGTATTTAGCAATCAACCAATTTTCCACCTCCCTAGTGATGGGAATTAAATGAATACAGCAGCACACATTTGATTTTGAAGCCAATCAGAATTTACTTTGGGCAGGTGGCCGAATACCATTGGCTTAAAGTTCAGAATGAATGAATGAATAAAAATAATTAAATAATAGCCTTTTGTTTTCACTTTTCACCTTTAGTCAATTGTCTGTCTGAGCTTTTCACATGTGACTATAGCTCCTTATGTCTGATGAAGTTGTCTTCCCCAATTGCATCTGAGGGTTGACTGAGAGTGCTGGCACCTAATACCCAGACGTGTGCATAGCCACTACCATGCATGTGGAGCCGTCAGTTTTGACCTTTGTGCATGCACAGCAAACAGACCAATGATAGCAGCCCTGTCCATAAGGTAAATAAATGCATTATTGCTGGAAAACCCACCATCAGTGCTGGGTTTTCCACCACCCACCCGCTCACCCACCCACTCACTTACTCACTCATTTCTATCCCAACCTATACCTGAAGTTCTCAATAAAAACAGATAAAAGGTATGACTAAAATTATGACAGTGTCTGTGGCAGTCCCACTACAGCAGGCTATATCCCCCCATCTGGATGGGGCCCAATGTGGTCACAAGAGGTGAAGATCCCTCCTTTATGGTTTATAAATTCATATAAATTTATATCTTTAAAGGAGGGATATAAATATGAATTTTATCTATGACCACAAGGGGAAGGATCAGAAATCACTTTTAGACATTTATTAGGTAACACTGTTGCTCTATTTCTTTTTTTATTGTATTTCTTTACTCTTATTTTTTAATATAAATAAAAGAAAATAGATTTTTCCTGCTTTGCTTCCTGGGATCCATCCTTCACAGTCACATGTTTAAAATAATAATTGTTTATTGTAAACATGGATATCAGATTAAATATCTTTTGCATGAGATTGGTAGTTAAGAGCATTACAATTCAGGTGCTTGCAGAGGTATTTGGAAGAGGAGCGTTTCTGCCCTCTGCCATGTGGTAGCATGTTTGTCTGCTGCAGCTGCTGATTATTTGTTCTTTTTCCCTGACACTGAACTAAAGAGGGCATTGTGGGAAAGCTGCCATGACACATGACACATGCAAAGGAGGATCCCAGCATGGGGCTGCATCAAGGGGCTCCCTTGGCCTCGATGCCCTTTGGCACAGCATGGAGCTCCAGAGATGAGTGTCTTACCCCAGTGAATCAGGGCTGCAATTGGTGCAGCTCTCAGGAGAGCGTGCGGTGACAGGGCCTTCAAAGTCATCATGTAAACAGGATGGGGTGGGGTGAGAAAAGAGTAAAGACCCAGCGCCACGCACAAAAGGAGAGAGTTCAAAAGAGGTTCACGCAGGAGCAGGAAAAATGGTATAACTAGAAGTGCTTGCTGACAACGAGAGCAGTTAATGAATGAGCCAATTTCAACAACTCAGCAGAAAAAGAAAAATCATTAAATAAATTCTGGAAGGGGAGGACACCTCCGGCAACTTATATGGTTCTTCTGAGGGGTATACGTTTCAATGTGGAAACCATCTTGGGAATACTATTGTTTCTACTAGTGGAAAGCCACAAGTACAAAGAAACAGCTTATGTATTTCTCAGCATTTTGTGTTTACGCAAGAGGCCTCCTCCATTTTCTCTTTTATTCTGTCTTATCATAAAGGGTTCACCATTCTGTCTTATTATAAGGGGTTCACACACATATTTACTCTTCAGAAATACCATATTCCTGCCTAAATATTAACATTTCACCAGCCTTCTCCCTCATAGACTTGCCTGAGTATTACTGACATCTCAAGGAAGTGACCTTCCCACAGTTCCCCCTCTCTCAGAAGTGCAAGGGGCAGAGGCGTGCAAGAGGACCTTTCCCCTGGCAGAACTACATTCATACAAAAACCATTGCCCATTCTGCACTTAACTGCAATTTATTGGGTTCAGTGGGTCCAAAATGGTGTGTCCCACTGATCCTAACCACGTTGTTATACTATTCCAGGCAAAAAAGCATGAAAAGGCCCTTGAACTAGGATTCTAATCAGCCCACAATAGCACTGCTACCGGAAGTTTCAGTCAAAATCTAGCAGGGGTTAGCTTGGAGAAGGCTGACTTTATTTGCTAGGCCTCCTATATTTGTGAAGAATGCATATAGATAAATGGTCTGTCTAACTCCCTAAATATAATATTACCTTGCTACGTACTTATAACACTATTCCCTTCGTCTCTCCAGAAGGCAGTTTCTGCTTTGGGGTTGAGGTTGGGGTTGGGGACATGATTGATTTGTATTTATTTTTCTTCTTTTGGCTTTGTGGCTTAAGCTTCTCAAGATCCTGGTTGCCTGATTCATTTTTATAGCTTCATAAGATAGTATGTACATAGGACTTGATCAGAGAACTTTGACTACATAAAAATATCAGGAAATGTATGCTATAAATGTAGTTTTAAAAGGTATATTTTCTGTGGAAAGTGGAGCCCACACTCATTTATTCTGTGCCCTATAAATCCTTACTGTAGCTATAGCTCCCTTGTAAAATGGAGGGCTGATATAGATTTTGGGGAGTTTCAGCCTCCAGCTGATCCTATATCAACCACTATATAGTTTGGAGGTGCCCTAGAAAAACAAACAGCAAGTGACAAACAGACCTTAAAAATGGTGGCTGCATCCATGTAGCACCACCCAGGCAAAGGAGGTATAGAACATCCAGATTTCTGGATCTCTTAGGCTGTTTCCACACAGGGGCAAACCCCCCCGGATCTCCGGCACCCGGATTTATTAAAACCTGTTCCCAGGGGAACCGGTTTTAATAGCTCCGGGTGCACGGCAGATCCGGATTAACGGGGTAGATCCAGATCTAAGAGATAGCTCCGGGTGCACATGGCACTGATCTGGATTAGAGGCAGGTGCTGTGCAGAGGCACAGCACCCGGCTCCGATCCAGGACGGAGGGCCAACCCCTGGCCCGCCATGCTTGGCTTGCCGGAGCCAAGCATGGCGAGCTGGGGGACCTCGCCACCGCGGCTTGCCCTCACCCCAGAAGGGCCGGATCTCTGCTTTTGGAGCCAGGGTGAGCTTCCCTAAACCCCACCCTAGCCCACCCCAGTGGGAGCGCGGTGCAACCCCTCCTTACCTGTTCAGGGTCCGCGTCGTTGTCAGGGTCTTCACCCAGGATGCAGCGCGCCTGCGCCCTGGGCGTCTCCTGGGTGGCTGGGGCTGCTACTGGCAGTCCTTGCCCTCAGGAGGTGTTCTGACATGCAATGCGGACACGCGTGGCCAGAAGTGTGCTAAAAAGGCACATAAATGCAGACGCGCGTGTCCCAATCCATGCTTAATGGGTGTTAAAGGGCCTGTGCGGAAACACCGTTAATGTCACCTTAATGTGTGGCAGTTCACTGGCTTCTTAAATGACTCTTGGGGTAGCTGTTAGTACCTAAGGCCATGTCCCCATGCAAGTTGTTTGATTCTGATTTGGCTTGTATTTGACCGGGTGCGGGATCATGATTGAATGTTGCCCGTCCCCATGCCATTCCCAGTAACGCAGGCTGGATGCGGATACAGACATCCCCATGCAAACTGCACCAAACCCCAGCATGAGAGAGCAGCTCCACCTCCTCTCCACCCCCCTCTCACCATTGGAAGCTGGATTGACATCACCCCACCTCTGTGTCACCTGCTGCAAATGCCGCAATCCCCCCTTAGCAGCACAGAGAAGCTAGGACCAAATGGCAAAAATAATTATTTAAAAAACCCAGCTGTTTGAGCAAAGCTCCTACAAGGTTTGGCGGCAGTTGAGCAGTTGAGCAGTTTTGTGCACCTCCGTTCTACCCAGGAACCACGAGAACACCCGGCAAGTGGAAAAACAGATTGGGAAACAGAGGTGGAATACTTGTATAAAAAAGTCTCATGGGGCAGCAAAGGCCATTCAACCCCCTCATTGTTTTGGGTTTAAAACAATTTACTCCCAAAAAATCTCAGCGGTTTTGATCTCCAATGCACTGGGCAGAAACAGTGAACACAGGACATGAAGCCCCATCTCCCAATAATGTGAGTGCCAATCTCTTCCCCAAATAGCCCAAGACTGTCCCCATGTGTAGGCTTGGCTCATAAAGCAATGCATGCCGAGCCACCAAACCACAACGATGCTTCACTATTTTTTCCAGGATCGAATTGGTTCCTGGTTTGGCCCTGGTTTGGTCGATTTGGTTCACGGAAATTGGACCAAATCTAAAATGCATGGTGATGACCCTTCCTGAATCCAATTTTGATTTGGACCAAAATGTGCATGGGGACGCACCCTAAATAACCTTCCCTCTTCTGTGTGAATGACTGGAGAGAGAGCAGGAGACTTAAGCAGACCACTTCATCTGTATCAGATGAGGCACTAGAGTGGACTATGGCACAAAAATGGTGCTGTAGACTGCTCAGAGCATGCACCACTTGTAAGCGGTCCATGCAGAGTTCCAAGCTGGTTTACCAGACTAGCAACTCATGTACAGATTCCAAGACCCCAAAGCCATTTTTCTGGGTACTTTGAAGCAGTGGTTGAAATATGTTGCTTCTGGGCCAAAACAACTCTGGGCAGCAACTATGATATTTGGGAAATTTTGTTCTCATCCTCTATACCTGGGCCAGAATGGGCTGTCCACAAAGCAAATGAACAGGCAGCAGCTCAGGCTGTTGTGGGCCAGGTTGCTTGACATGGGTCAGCACGGCACTGGATAGGCTACACAGTAGAAAGGTTTTCAGCTGGGCTGTGTTTTGCACCAGAGAAAACCTTGGAGCTCCTAGAGGGGGTTTCAGCAGCACTGAGGCTGCCAGGGCTGGGGACCACCTCAAGGCATGTGGCATTTGTTCACTGTACCCATCACTCCAGAAGCAGCTTGCATGCATTTCATACATGGTGCCACAGTTCTGAGCTGCATGCTAACCCCATGAGGTGCAGCCAAAGTTTGAAATACTGAAACAAATCATGCTCCTTTTCTGTGAGCTCAGAAAAGATTGCAGTGTTTCAGACTAGGGGTGTGCACGAATGCAATTTTTGGGATTCGATTTGCATCTTTTTAATTCAAATTTAAACAAATTCTATTTGAATTAGGCAAATTTGAATCTATTTGTTTGAATTTTTCTTTTGAATTTGCACTTACAATAGTCGACAACATTCGTAGATGCCTGTATGCATTGTCCCCGAGTCCGTACACATGTGTAAGCATCTGTACAATCTGTATGCATCCTATAGTTATCCCATATGCAACCCGTTTTCATCTCGTACAGATGGGGAAAGATGGGGATCTTCAAGTACGCATTGTGTATGAACTTGTACGCATACGAATGTCCAAATAATTTGAACAAATAGAACCGGAATTTGAATCAAAACTTTAAATTCGAATTTAAGGACATCCAAATGTCAGAATTTGGTTGATTTGATTGAATGCTGAATGCATTTGAATATTCGTGCACATCCTCATTTCAGACTTGAAATATTAGCAATGGCCCATTTAAAGTTAAAATGTTTGAACACCTATATGCCCCACATATATCTAATCTTCTTTTTTGGTCTTTTTTATTATTTATTTATTTATTTATTTATTATTTACATTTATATCCCGCCCCATACCCATACTTCTGTTTGTGCAAAGAAAAGGCCTGGACATACCCTTCATTAGGTCTTTCCAATAGGATGGTGAGCATCTGTTGATAGGAGGGCTTGTGTTAGGCCTATTGTGATGGATAGATGATTTATCGGTAAGATTTGGACTTGCAGTAGTATCCCCCCTGTGTGTCTTTGTGGCTGAGGTAGTATGGTGGCAGAGTGTGGTTCAGCATGGACCTGATTGCAACCAATTTCCATTTTGTTGCAAAATCTTGTGGAAGTGTTGCAAAAGGCGAACAGGAGGAGTTGCTCCCTGTGTGCTCATTCCTGCTCTTCTTCTAGCAGCCATTTCCCTACTGTGCTCTCACTGCCACCAGCCTCTTCCCGTGTCTTTTTGAACCCTAGGATTGAATAACCCCACCAGGTGACATCACTACCGGGGAAGGAAAGTTCCCTGGCTATGATTTTTGCACTGCTGGGAGAATAAGTGGAAGGTGTGTGGACATTAACATATGTTTGCATTACAAATGTAGCACTCTATTTTATGGTGATTCCTGCTGGTGTTCCAATTAAAGGTCATTGGAAGAGGCAGGTGTAGATCCATTATATGATTTTAAAAAAATCCTTCAAAAACGGAACATCAAAACAAAACCTGCCACTACTGGATATCTATAGCAGATGTATATTTTTTCTGTAGAGTCTCTTGACTTTTGACAATATATTTCTCCTTTTAAATTTTAGAACTCAAGGAAGCAAAATGGATAAATATCAGTGGGAAAGTATTTGGAAAAAGAAATATTATTAAAATTTTTTGCTATGAGTTATGAAAATTTTAAAAGCCTCTAGATGTATAACAAGCTGGCAGATATAGCCACATCACTGCTGTGTAATATGTGCATAACTAGAATTGAAACCCCTTGTGCAGACTGCATATTGAACAAAGGAGAAGAAAATAGCGGTGGTATAACCTATGTGCTATGTTTTAAAATAATGGTCTGCTGAGATGGGTTTGGAAAAATTACCTCTTCAGAAGACATATGTCTGGGGAGCGTGGTATCATTTTAAAGGGCAGAGACATCGATTTAGCAGAAACCACATTTGCATTGCTCTTTTTATCTTTCCATCCACATGTCACTAGCTTAAGAAACAAACTTTTGCCGTTTTTCTTTCATTCCTACTTTTAAATGTATTCAGTTTTGTACGGGGAAGTTAGAACTGCTCAGGGTATTGCATTTAATCAACAGTGAATTGGGATCAATACATTACAACTTACATGGAATCAGATAAAGCAGAAGTTAGTGCTGCAAACTATTGTATGTTTATGTTCATTGTGACTTGTTACAAAATTGCACTTCTCTGTAATATAAATTTTTGACTTCCACATTCTGATCCTTGTTGGTGAAATGAGAAAATAACCAACCCTCTTCTCCTAGTTCTTTTGCTGACTCCCATTTCCATTCCCATTTACAAGCAAGCAAATCCATCGTTTGAAAAGTGAAATACGGAATTGTGAGCCAATGCTGGAGATATATCTTTAAGTAGGGTTCTTTCTGCACTTACCTGGTAATCTGGATCAAGGAACTTTGTAGCCGATATGGTCTGCACATGACTAGTGGTAATCTGGATCAAATGTATCCTAAGGTCACAGTAGTCAAGAATAACAGTCGACCAGATTAATTGATACTAGAACTTTATTAGCATTGTCTGATCTGGACAAGTAAAGGGCTTCCATGTGTCAAACAGAACAGGAAAGACCATAAGTCTGAGTTCCCATTTAAGAAAAAATAAATTTCCAGACCATTTTGGGAATCATCCGTTCCCATTTAAATTTTTATTCCTGGACTTTACGAGGACTAAATAGCTAAAATCCACAGAAAAAAATTCCTCTGAAAAAAAGGTCTCGGTCCTGTTTTGGTGGCTAGCCCTCTTTATTTTTTTCCCTAATGTAAATGGTACAGGATTATTCAGGGGAGATCATACCTTTTGGGCTATCCCCCCCCCCAATCCTTCTGTCCAGTCCCAATCAAGGAATATGTGCTGTTAAGGCAACACTGCAAGATGCCTTTGCTGCTCCTCTGAAACAACTTACAAGTTGATTCTGATGGTAATTTTGCATTGCCTGCTAATACACCTCACATCTGCAACAATGGTGTCTTTGCATTACTATTGAACCCTCTTTGCCCTGACTACCCAGATGTAGCATTTGAGTGAAGGGAACGTGGTCCAACTGAATTGGATTTGGGAGGTGCTCTCACTGGTAGTTCACATTTATTATTGCTATAAGAGTGGTTGCTCATCCACTTTCTGCTTCCGATAATCTGGATTAACCTAATCTGTATGATTCAGTATTATTGATCTAGCCTGGTAAGTGCAGAAAAGCCCTAGGAGATAACTGGCTTAAATATACTTCCAGTTCACAGAGGTGGGCACTATATGAAGCATCTGATGATGAAGAGGTCTACAAATTCTTATACTTTGAAGCATATTATACTTTAAAGCATAATTGTGCTAATGTAGAAGTGAGGGACCCATGGTTCTCCAAATGTTGTTGGAAGAAAATTCCTAGTCCACATAACTTAAGTAGGATGCCTGGGGCTAATGGGAACTCAACAACATTCACATAGTTTCCCTGTTTCTTATCTGTCTCTTTTCCGGCTGTAGTGCAAAAAGGCTTCAGGACATTCTGATTCAGAATAAGCGATCCTTGCCAAGCTGGGACATATTGCTCCTAGACTGGAGCAAGGTTGCCTGCATTGGGATGTCCTTTTCCACACCAGTTTCCATGCTGGCTCTGAAGCTCACTGCCAAGAAAACTGTGCTGAAATGCCCAGGCAGTCAACCAGTTGTTGGCCACTGAGTGCCACATCTCAAGAGTACTCAACAACAACCTCATGGGTAATTACTGGGACTGATATGGAATGTGCTACAGAGAGAACTATAACTCAGGCTGTGGTCACACCTAAGCTTTAATCCAGCTTCAGTCTGCACTGAGAGCAAGAGAACACATCAGCAAAGTGACCAGTAATTTTCTTTCCGCATTATTTATTTTAAAAAATTATATCCCACCCCTCACCACATGGTCCTAAGGTGAATTTTCTGAGTTATTTAACATGGAAAGAAAACAGCTTGTCACTTTGCTGATGTATTCTCTCATTCTGAAAGTGTACTGAAGCTGGATGGAACCTTAAGTGTGACCACAGCCTCATTCAAGTGTAGCAGTCTTTTTAAAACAAAAACAAAAACAAACAAAACCCTCAAAATGGATATTCAGTCATAATTCCATTGATAGAAATAAAAGGGTTTTTTTTCTTTGTGGAAGGATGATTGTAGCCTTCCATTCTGGATCAGAGAAAGGACTTTCTTTTGACAGCTGATGAATACTGACTGGGATAAACTTTCCCTCAGATTTCACCTCTGCTTTCCACTTGTGCAATCAGAGTGGGCAGTTGAGCTCTAGTCATTTTTAGTCTGTTGAGTTCTGTACTTGCAGGAAGTGGCATGAATAAAAGTAGCATCAGCAAACATACAGCCAAGGTAACATCTACAAGAGCTCTCATTCCACTTGCTGGAGGGCATAAAGTGATCATGCAGAGCTGATCTTGCTTAAGGGCATAAGCTGGGGTCATGAACAAATTTCTGCCCATAGCACAGCAACTGGGAGGGGAGGAATACAGCATTAGCTGTAGCAAGCGCTTCACTCCTTATTCTAAAATCACTGACTGAGCCACAAATGTTGAACAAGACAGATCATTATTTTCTGTACTGGCTTGCAATTCCAGTATTCAGTTTTCCCCAAGTAACGTTGATTTAAGTTAATTGAATGCAAGGTATAACAGGTTCTCTGAAATTAAAGAAAGAAGTTAGGAATCTTACAGATCCAACAGTCCTGAATGTAATAAGAGAAAAAGGAAATAGCCCATAGAGGTCTGTTGAAGAACCACCTTTGAACTATGTTTATACAAAAAAGAATATCCTGTTTCTATGGCCGCTGAAAAACAGAATATACTTCCTCTCATTCTCTAGGTTGTCTGGTGGTATAAAGTTTCCCCTTCATACTAAAACAGAATGCACCATGGACAAAAATGCATGTCACTTTGAACATATCTTTACACTGAAGATGTTTGTAAAATCTATGTGTGCATTAGACTTAGGATCAGGAAGACTCTGACCTCAGTCTTAATTAGTTAGATCCCAAGGCATTCCTACTTTGCGAAGATGTTGTATCTCAATACAAATGCTTTGTATTCAAAAGAATCCAGGTTTTATTATGGAATTCCCCACTCTGGAAAAGCAGAATGTAAAACAGAAGAAAAGTGGGTAAAAGTAGAAAAGAAAATGAATAATGTAGAAAATAGAAGCTTAATATGGGGTAAATTGGCAGTCATACAATTTAGAGAAATATATGGACCAATGAAACAGGTAATGGAGGTTTGGAGAACTTATCAACATAAATTAGTACCATAGATATCAAAATACACAACTATTGAATACATAAATAAAGATCAAGAGGTGTTAGGAGAAAGATTAATATATCAATTAAAGGAAAATGGGTTTAAATATTTAAAGGATTTCTATAACAATGAAGGGGAATGAAGGGAACAGGAAATTAAACAGGCTTTGAAGGAATGATGGTTAAGTTATTACTTCTTGAGAAATTGGTATGTAAATAATAATATACAATTACAGATCTACAGGCCAATTACAGGGTTTGAAGAAATATTAGAATTTTTGAAGGGGTTAAAACGAAAAGGAGTAAAATATTTGGATTATTAACATATTGAAAGAATGAAATAATGGATAGTATCTCTCAAATATGGCATTTAGATATTAATATTACAAGAGAAAACATTGGGGGAAAAAGATAAAGCAAATTAATGAACTAAAGAATAATAGGGTACAGGAAGCAGCTCTTAAAATATTTTACAGGTTCTATAAAACACCATCACAATTATCACATATGATACCTGTTATATCACCCCAATGCTGGGCAGAAAGGAGTGTATTTCCACCTTTGGTGGGAATGTGATACTATTAAAATTTTCTGGAGTATTATTCAGAATAGTATTAATAATATTTTAAAATAAACTTGGATTTAACACCAGTGATGCCAGGGAGAATAAGAACAGATAAACAGTATTTATTTGACCGAATAATATATACCACACCATCAACAATTGCAGATGGCTAGAGCATTCTAGCACTGTTCCTCCTAGCAAACAGAGACCAGTGTGAATTTCTCTTGTGTCTACACAGGTGGGTTCAGTGCTTTACTACTTTGCTTCCAGTTGTTTTTTACGCCATTTTAACATCTTTATGGGGTCAAACAGGAAATTCAAAACTGGAAAACATTCATTCCCCAGCTTTGAAGTTTGTGAGGGACAGGAGATATGGGGTGTGTTCATGCCACACTTCCTGGTGGCAGACGCACCCTGTGTTGCTTTCCCATAACTGGGCCTTTTGCCAGAGATGCAGAGGCAGGGCTATACCTTCCTTGATCTCATAAACCTGTTCATATTTGGGGCTTTCTTGCTATTCTGTCCTTCATATATTTTTATTTGAATATTATTAAAGGAAAAAGAAGGCAGAACCACTGAAGTTATATTCAAGATATTGCTTTACATTTGATTACTGTAATTTTGAACATATGGCTTATTTACTTGTTAATACTTTGTACAATAATTCCAGCTGCCTTGTTTGCAAGGATTATTTTTTTTAAAAAACATTCTTGACTATAACATGCACAAGAACAAATGGTTTGATTGCAGTTTTGTCATCAAAATAATGTTTCAATTGACTAAGCAAGCTAGCAACAATTTAGATAAAAGGATGCAGTATAACAATTAATGAGCTACACATAGATTCTTCCTTGTCCCTTAACTCTTCAGAGTATGCAAACAAATGAAGTCTTCTATTTTTCATTCTATGTATCCACTATACAGGAGTTACAGGGATAATGAAGGCTGTGTTTCCACAAGGGTGAGTAAGAACTTGCCGGGGGCTGGCTGGATGCCATCCTGAGGGGGTACTGGTGCATATGCTGGGAGGCCAGCCATGCTGTGGTGTGGTCCTTTTCATTTGGCTTGCACTGGCTTTGCAGCTGCTACAAGCTAAATTAATGGGAAAGGGATACCTTAGAGTGGGAAATTCCACTCTGAGGTAAAATTGCCCTGCCACCTTGCCTCTGATGTGACGTGTCAGGACATGGAAATATGCCACCTGAGGCAGGGGAAGGTCACATCTATGGAGTCATGGCTTAAATGTATTATAGCTGGTCCTTCTTAGAAAATACACTTAGGATAATTAAAATGTATATACTTTATTATTAAAGCTTTTGTTATTAATGAAATTTTTATTCATATAAGCATCTTGAAGCCATATTCTCTAGGCCATGATGGTAGAATTCTGGCTTGGGATCCTACTGTGGTCCTACAGGGATACTTATTTATTTATTTGCTTTTCTAGACTGCTCAGAACCCCAAAGTCCCTGGGCAGGGACTGATTTTGTTAGGATCCACCCTGAGAACTTTTGGTGAAAGGCAAGATATGCATTTTTTCTTAAATAAAAAAATAAAAAATAAGAAGGGAGGGAGGAAAGGAGGAAGGTCAGACTTTTGTATCTCAAGGATAGCATGGAGAGATTTTGTAGTTAGGTTTTATCTAGTTTTAGCCTGCATACTTTATGTACTTGGCTCGGTAGTTAATCTGGGGAATGCTCTCAGATGGAGCATCTGCACTGAAAAGAGCCATTTCTTCCTACCCCTTCCTGAAACTTACCTTACCACAAGTATACTAACCTTAACTTAATGCAATTGGGAACTTACCTGGGAGCATCCAGTGGCAACCATCTGCACCTTTTCTGGTGTGAGGGGTCATCTGAGCTGCTGCACAAGTGCATTGGCAGTCAGATGATCCCTGATGCAACTGCGACTGCACATGTGCAGAGTGTCAGCATCGCCATAGTGACAGTGCTGGTGCACGTGTAGTCACACAGGGTGCCACAACCAAGACTGCTGCATCCTGAGGAGGACTGGATGTGTGAGTGGACCCAGGTAAGTGACTGACTGTGCGTGGGCTAGACTATAATGTACTAGTGCTCGCAAGTGCAAGCGCTGGTAAATGGTAGTCTATCATACACCTTTCCTGTCCAACAGATGGGAAAGCAAGTGCAGGAACACTCCTTGTCTGGATGCTTGCTTAAATGGTCTGCCACCTTGGGAATGGCCAAACCCACCCCGAAAACAATGGCAGTGCATGTGTGTGAGACTGCAATGGCACTTTTCTGAGTATTTTGTATCATTGAAATACCCAGATGTATGCATCGTGCCATCATGAGGCCAGCACCCATACCAGTAAGGGCTCCCGCTTGCCCCACACTGTGGCCTTTCCATCTGGGCAATAGGAGATGATTCTGGAGGTCCTTCACTGTGGAATATTTCTAAGTAGCATATTGGGAGGTGGCCGAAGTTCCTTCTCATTGTTTCTGAACCTGCAAAAACAGTGATCTCTTATATTCCTGTCAAATGACTTTCTCACACAACACTATCAAGACTCCAAAGGAAGCTGTAATGATGAGCCACAATATGGCATCCTGAGAAGAAAAGCACTTCAATATAATCTTAAGAGCAAAAAGAACATAAGAGGAGCCCTGCTGGATCAGGCCACAGCCCATCTAGTGTAGCATCTAGACCAGCTCACCAATTGCTTCTGGACATCTCAAGCAGAAGACAAAGGCAAAACCTTTGCCTCTAAAACCTGCAATGGTTTTAGAGGCATTCTGACTGCATCTCTGACGAATCTTCTCAGTGACCACATTGAAATGACTGTTTTTCATCAAACCCCATGTGCTTTTCCAACATGAACACAGAAAGAACGAGAAAGTAGAAAGCAAGGAGTAGCACAGAATCTTTTTATTATTCTTATAAAGAGGGGGATTTAAGATGTTCTTACGGAAGCCTGACCTTTGTCCCCATAGCTTTTGAAGGAAAAATGTTGCACTGAACAGAGGAAAAGTGCTTTTCTTAACTTGCAGTGCTTCTCCATTTTACTGAATTTCCATACTCCAACATAAGAAAGGAAAATATGCCCTCTAGTCAGGTTTGACTCAGTACATAGGCATCCTTGCAGTTTTCCTGGGAATGGGAAAATAGTTCACTATTGTCTTTTTCTAAGGATATGCCAGAAAGTAAGCCAGTGACTTGCAAGCTAAGTAGACACCTCCAGTTCTGATAACGTAAGAAGGGTATAGTTAATCTTGCTGTAGCTTTTGGAAGTCTTATTTATATACACAAATATCAATTGCCCAACCAATGCAAAACTGGAAAACTTTTTTTACTGAAAAAGGTAAAGCTGCAGCAGCAAGTGATAATGTGGAATATCATAGTTGCTTGCTAGTCACACAAGCACCATCCATGGCACTGTCTTTTTGCATTTAAGTGATGTGCACAGAAAATGTGCATCATCATCATCACTGTACATACAGGAGCACCAGTTTTGGCCCCCATATATGCACAGAAGATGGAGTGACAATGATGGTTCCACTGATAAGGTGAGTAAATGTGTTGCTGTTGGAAACTTTGTCACCAGTACTTGGCTTTTCAACAATAGTTTTTCTCATGTTTTAGGCTGGATATAGCAGAACTATGGTGGGCTTGCCACAGTTATATGTGGCAAGCTCACCATTGTGATACCATAATGGCACTACATTCTTTCCATCTTGTCAAGGTCTTAAAGATGGATCTGTGATCACTTTCTTTTGTTCTTTGAAGAAAGAACAAAAGTACCAATGCAACCTTAGAAGTTACTTTTTTGTGCATTTTTCTATGAAATGGGTTAGCATGTAGCCATAGTGTTGACTTAACATACAGAATCAGCTACATATCTAAAGTAACCTATGTTTGCATTCATCCAAGTGAAATGGAAGTCTGTGTGTCCATGTGTAGACTGACTAGAGACCATTTAGGGCTGTGGTCAAAGGCCATACAGCTATATGAGGTAAATCTAAAGCCAAGGCTTTTTTTTTTTTTGATATTACAGATTGTAAATGTTGTGCATAATCATAGATTATTTTAGTTATTAATTTGTTTAAAACTTCTGATTGATAGTTACTGTTAAGGAATCATGGTCCCAAGAAGGTATTACAAAATGCTTCCCAATGACAGACCAGGAGGATATAAACAAGTTATAAAGCCCTTGGACAAAAAATAAAATTAAAAAAAAAACCCATGACTTTAATATTTGTATTCTATATTTCTTTTGGAAACAGGATTTCAGGGTGGAAAAAGTCCTACTCTGCATTTTCCCCTCTCTTCATGTATCAAAGTTAAAAATCAAATCAATACCATCTCAGTATTAGACGGTGGTGACAGCATGCGGACATCAGTGCTGTAATTAAAAAGCCATTCCACTCACTTGGTAAGATGTAATTTTAGCTGGAGTCACTGGCTGTTTCCAAGCAATCTATTTACCCCCCAAATATCCTGAGGCCTGGACTGAAGAGTGTGAAATGATCGAGTTTTAGTTATCCTCATACATAACAAATTTCAATTATAACCTAGACTGTAAAAAATGTTGTAATAATATTACATTGAAGTCCCTTTGCTAACTGGTGGCCCTGATTGGGAAGGAGGAAGAAAATAAATCCATTATTCTTGTTATACATAAGGCTTCTTTCATGTGCTTTCAAAAAAACAAATGACGACAAGTGATGGAAAATAACATTTTTTGGTGTATGGCTACAATGCTTATACAATTTTTTTTAAAAAAAATAAATATAAAGGCTCTTGGAATGTAAACAAAAAAAGATTTTCAGTAACTTTCAAGAGTATCTGATAAAAGTAACTTCTAAGTTTGCATTCATACTCTTTATCAATTTTCAAGTTAATTTTTACCATTTGCAATAATATAAAATAAAATAAATCACCCTTCCTTTATTACATGCTTTATTGCATGCTGTTCCGCGTCCATTTAAATTAGGATTTTGTGACCCACTATGGAAATACTTAACACCAATGTGTGTGGTCTTTCCATTGTGCATACAGTTTGCTGTGTTGGCCCATTTAACTAACATCATATCATTTCTAACATGAATCCTTAGCAGGTTTTATTACATTAGAGTATTTTTGAGGTAATCATCAGTTAGAAAGTTTATGGGAAGAAGCAGTTATGTGATAATATTAACTGGTCCTTTATGAATGTGAGGAGAAGGTAGTGGGCAGTTGGGTGTTTTTTGAGATGAAAAGTAAGTCACCTGCCTCTGTCACCTTCTGCTACCCCTCTGCTTCCCTTCCCAGTAGACTTTGCCACCTGTAGGGAGTAGGGCAGCACGTGGCATTGTGAAAATGTAACATTATAGCCATTGCACTTTGGTGGTTATTGAGCCCCTTGTTCCCCTTCCAAGACTGAACAATATGGATTGGACCTGGCAGGGGCTGCATAAAGCTTGGCAACCCTAGGATTGCAATGGGCCATGTTGTGCCATCGTCACAAGGGTGTCTGCTGCATCCCCACTGGGCTGCAAAGTCTGCTGGGAGGAGAAGCAGCAGGACAAAGTGACAGAGGCACTTTTCATAAGCACGACCTTTACCAGCCTCTCACCTTCATAAAAGTGACAGACATTGTAAACCTGTCTCTTTTGGATGAATCCATCTGCTACAAAGAGTGTAATGAATTCATTTGTGTACATCCCTAGGAGGAAACTTCTCTAAGCCATCTGAACTTAATGGAAGACAGGGAAATATTGGCTGGGTCTCTCCACTTTCCTTAATGGAGATTCCTGGCATAAGCACTTAGAATTCCTTATTTCTCTTATGAAAATAACGTTCATTTGATGAGAGAAAAATCCGAAATTTCTTTTTCTAAAAAGTTGGGAAAATATTCTAATTGTTAAGGATGCGATCAGAAGTCATTTTTAGATATTGCATTATTGGAGCCATTCTTGTAGCCTACGTCAAATTTAGCTCCTCAAGTCCTTCCTTTTTAAATGAGCTTTGCGCAGAGAAATACTTTTGCTTCTAATCTGAATGAGAAGTGAGGAAAATAATGTTTATCTTTACTAAATGTAATCTATTGTAGCCCTTTTACATGTCTGTCCTCTTGACATGGTTATTTTATTAAATTTCAGTCTACAAGAAAATGTGTGTATACAAAGTGCTTCTGTATATTTCTGTTTTCCATTTCTGTTTCGCTTGCTTGAAGCTCCTGCTTAACATTTCCCTTGACTTCAAAAGGCAGTAAAGAACATGGACTGTGGGGGCTAAGATGCAGTTTGCAAGCCAAATGACCGTGAATAAAGCACTGGGCATTTAACGTTCCATTGCTATTAACTACAAGGAATCAATTTTGTAGTCTGATATGTGGGGAAAAGAGAGAATATCTCTAGTTTGCTTGAGGCAGCCCACATGTGAGTCCAAAATTCAGAACTTTCATCAAACATTGCCAGGTTATGTCTTGAATCCTAAAAAAGTCTCATTTAGCTCACAGGTAAAGCAGGGGTGTTTTTCCACTGTCACTAGAAGTACTCATTAAGTACCCAATTAAGTACCCAATAATGGGTACTTAATGGCATTAATGAACCAATTAATGGGTACTTAATGGGTACTTCTAGTGACAGTGGAAAAACACCCCAGGAATGCATGATGCTTTCTCAGGACTGTCTGCACCGAAGCTCTTAGAAGTATGGACCATCTCCCTGAGAGGAGTTTTGTGGAATTTAATTGCCCTTGAGAGGATGGTGAACCCCTTCCCCATGTCAGGAGGTAATTTATTTCTTCTCTATTTTGTTCCCTCTAGGCTGGCTGCTTGGAAGCCCAAAGAAGAGAACATGATGAGCAAAATCCAGTTGTGGTTGAAGCATTTCTCTTGTCCCTCTCATACAGTCCTCTTCCTCTGTCTGGTGCTGTAAGTTAAGCTACCCTAAAAGACCAGCCTCAGGCTCCAGCCATCTGGCCTTCTATCAGAGACCTTCATATGAAAAATGAGGAGTCAGTTGGTTAAACTGGGAGAAGTACTCAGGCTCAGTTATTCCAATGGGATCTAAAGTGTATGTAAAATGGGTATCTGTGGGGCCTGGTGGACAAGTGTGCCTGTGCCCATTCAAACTGTAAGAGGGGCCCTACTTTAAGTATCAGAACCAATCAGTTGACAACTGAATGCAAGTTCCTAGTTTAATGGGAAATAAATTAGATAGGGATAGTGTATGTGTGTGGGGAGTGTCTTTGCTGGTAGTGTCTTCAAAATCCACTCATTGGAGGCCTAGACTGCAGGAAGTTTCTGAAGGAACCGATGATGTGAAGTACTGAAGACAGAGTAACAAGTTGGTTGCTGTCGGGGTCATTTAAACATTCTGCTTCTCCCATTTCTCTGTTGCGCGGATCTGCTGTGCACGTTAATCTTCCACTTGGCAATGAGAGAATGTTTGGGGTACTCATTTGAGCATCAAGATGTGATGTTGTTGATTAAATTACAAATGACACATGACATCAATTCTTATTAGAGATGCTCAAAGTGAATAGTAGTGTAAGCACATTTGCATGGCCTCTGTGAAACATTCATCCTGCCCATTTCTCAAAATGTTCATCTCAGTAATTATAACCCAAGATTTCAGGCTAAGCTCAGCTGAGTTGTGCATTTATCTGTCATTCAAGACTGATTTTTTTTTGGCAGTGTTTGTATGATATTTGGGGATCATGGCTTTTCCACCCTGTGCCTCATGCTAAATAATCACCACCCATTTCAGGACTTTACTGAGAAAAAGCTTTGTAATCAGTTCTTTGCCCGTCATTTTAGAATCAATAGCAGCAACTCTTTGACATTGAATTTCCAGACCTTCAAAATGTTGAGAAGCCTATGGTGCAGTTAGAATAGACAAAGATGAAGCCAAACATCTTTAAGAAATGTTTCTACAGATATGATCAGTCCCAGTTGCATGAACTGAGCAATGCCTCATGTGCTAACGTATATCATAAAGTCAATGCAAGAAAATGCTACTCAGAGTTAGTACCTTCAAGCACTGCATAGACCTCCTCCATCAAGCACAAAGAAATATTGTAAACACACAGAGGACAAAAGTGGGATTCTATTTGATGGCTCTGATTCTGCACTCATAGGTTTACTTTCATTCCTTACTGCTTCCTGTGAAGCCAATTTGAAAAAGCTTCATCTGAAAAAGTAAAGAGGAGAAAGAATGGAACAGTTAAAAGAGAGGAAGAGCGAGTAGGAAATTATGACCATTTTCACACTAACCTTGTTCTACACTCTAGTTAGTTCCCATTCAACCACAGCAAGTTCTGTCTGCATTGCAAGGGTAAGGATGCCATATGTTCTGGAATAACACCAACAGGAATATGAATACCTCATAGCTGTCCCAGTCCATACAACTGGCTCCCCACCACAGTCACCACTGACTCATCCCTGTCAGTGACTGGCCTAGGCCCCATCACTTGGGTGACGTGTCTGGTGTACAAGGGTGGGATTGAACACAACAGTTTGCAAAGGCAGCATGCTTATCTCTGTTTTGGGGTTTCATAAATGATACTTAAAGCTTGCATAAGGTTAGAAACAGGGCCGTGGTGTTTTCCTTGTTCCAGACCAGAGGTGAATTTGCACTTTGACCTGTAGTAAGCAATTAGTCAACATCTGGGCAGGTGCAAGTGCACTTGCAGGAGGTGTTTACAGACTACAAAAGTCCCCTGCCTCCCCAGAAGTTGCCGAATTGCATACTAGCTGCTGTGCACAAAATCATGCACCACAAGCATACCAACTTTCCCCAATCCTTAGTGTCCAGTGGTGACCAACTGAACTTTTTTGTGGTCAAGGGGGTCATCTGAGATGTTGCACAAGTGTGCTGGGACCTCAGATTACCCCCTGACACCACTGCGCTTGTGCAGATTGTCAGCATTGCCATAGTGATGGTGGTGGCACGCGCATAGTCGCACAGGATGCCGGGACCAAGATGGCGGCACCCTGTGGACAGTGAGACATACGATCGATCCCAGGTAAGTGACCAATTACCTGGGGCTTGGCTATCATGGACTAGTGCTTGCAAGTGTGAACGCTAGTCAGTGTTAGTCTGAAATGCACCTTTCCCATCCAACAAACAGGAAAGCAAGTGCAGAAATGCCCCAGGTGTGGAAGCACTGAGGCCTGGACTGGAACAGATCTACAGCCAATCTGGAATAGGAACCTCTTGGGATGGTCCTAGGCTGAGGACTAGTTTTATGCAGATGATTGGCTGTGGAAGTGACCTTTATTTGATTAGCTTGGAACTTCTCAATCCGCTTCTGATCGAACCATTAAGTGGATTTTTCCCGGGGATGGGATATACAGAATGTGTAAAATGTTCATGCAAGCTGTTCTATGAACTTATACACAAATTATATAACCAGTTTGTTCAGGGGACTTCCAGAATCACCCAAAATACATAACATGCACGCACGCACACATGCAGTACAAATTCCTCACCAAATAACTTGCCAGAATAGTGATGTGGCCACTCAGTTTTGTTTACAACCAGCCAATACTTACTTAATTATGAAGTCTCTAGTAGCACTGTTTATATGCAAATAGGAAGAAAGGAAAAAAAGGAACTCTGAATGTGAAAAATAGGTGGTATACTGGACGACAGAGCTATACCACCATCTAGTACACCGATAGATCCCTTTAAAGAGATCTACTGGTAGACCCAACAAGGTAGCCATTTTCAGCCTTCTAGTCTAGTCTGATCCATTCTACGTATGAGTCTATACTCTGTTCTGTGCAGGCAGAGTGTACTATAGGGATGTATATGAATGTTTTTCTTATATTCAATTCATATTGAATCGAATGCAAGAAAATTAATATTCATTTGAATAAATTCCTTTGAATCAATATGAATGTTTCATAAGAATTTGATATGAATCCCATATATGTCCCATACAAATCCATAACAAAGCTTCCCACAAATGTGCCAAAGCGTTCTATTCAAATTCAAATGTTAATCTTCAAATGTGTCGACATTTGATTCGAATCCGAATGTCTGAATTTGGCAAAATTTGTACAAATTTTCAATGTTATGAATATTCATGTTCATCCCTAGTGCACTAGGAGAGGAAGAGGCCTCCCTTTGATCACACTAGGGGTATGGAAGGAAGATTGCTAGTATGCTTCCTGGTCCGATATACTGCCGAATGCTGAATTACCATGTCAACAAAATGAAAGTCTGTATTAGTATTATCAGAATAATTCAGAAATGTTCTATCTGGAAGAAGGAAGAGCCATTCTCTTATCCATAAGGGGGAATCTGTGCAAGTCCAAGGTAGAATGACACCTTAAAGCATGCTTGCCATGTAATGGGAGTCTTAGAGATCAGCACATAAATTCATTTGATTATATGACAGCATTTATGTTTCATTTTCAGCCTGTCAAAATACCACAGAGAGTCAATTTGTTTATCAATATAATCTGCTGAATAAACTTATCCTTATGTAGTGCTGTGATAACCAAGGTGGAAGAATGACATGCACATTTTGACAAAAAGTCATCTATCTAGACTCTTGACAGATGGGCAGTAATTAGAAATGAAACAGATATACCAGCTTGTGTAAAGTTAACCCCCATTTAGCAAAGAATGAGATACTACCTGCCTTTACAAGATGTATTAAACAGTAACTTCAAGGGCTCAAGGACGGCTATTGACTCCTAGAGTGGGCTTCAAATAAGGGAAGTGTTACTAAACTGGCAGGCTCCTGGGATTGAGACAGAGTGTTTCTTTTCCAGATCATTGGGCTGAATCAGGCTAACTGCACGCTGCAACTTTTCAACTCCTGCTCACTGGCCTTAGTAGCTTGACTGTAACAGTTCATTTACTATTGAGCAGGTGCATATTTCATACATACATACAAGCACAAACACAATCTAAACTAATGCCACAGTATTGTCTTGCAAATTAACAGTACTGCTCCCAGATATTGTGTAATCCCATAAAAACCAAATTTACTATGGTGGCAGTACTATCAGAAAAATAGTCCAGATATATACAATATTCCTGAAGTGTTTTGAGACAAAACCCTCAGCTTGTGTCCAGACCTTCAGTCCTTTTCCTGCACTTACATGGTAATCTGGAATAAGAAGCTTTATAGACCACATGATCTGCACAGGACTAGTGGTAATCTGGATCAGATCCACCTGACCCCCAAACCGGAAGTGCCTATTCTGGGCCCCGGAAGGCCTATTTTGGCCTCCAGAGACTGCAAAAAAGCCCTGGAGTGCCACCAGAATGTGCCCCAGTGGATAAGGGCAGGTGTGGGAGGTGGGCAGGACCACTCTGGTGGTGTCCCAGGCTGCTTTCTGCGGTCTCTAGAGGCCAAAGTAGGCCTTCTGGGGCCCAGAAAACGCCTTCTGGTTCTGGGGCTGCCTGAACCCCAAACTAGAAGTGTCCTTTCTGGCCCTGGAAGGCCTATTTTGGCCTATGGAGAGTTTGGAAAGGGGCCCAAGAATGCTGCCAGAGTTCACCCCAAAAGGTAAGGGGAGATATGGAAGGCTGAGGGAGGGACGGGAGGCCTAAGGGGAGCAGGACGCTGCAGGGAGGGGGGAGGCAGAGGGGCATCTGGTATCCACCAAAATTCTTCAACTGAAGCTTTTACAAATACTGGATAATGTGATTCGTGGATGAGCCCTATTCGATTTGGCCATGAGTCTATGAATTTGTACATATTTGTATGAATTCCTGATGACATGAATATTCATGCCCATCCCTATTGACCACCCCTTTTTCTCAGTTATTGACTTTGTTTTTGTTTATTTTTGACAAAGGTCCAGCCTCCCAAAATGCATTTGAGAAATACACCAAAATCTTTTATCTGCTTTAGGAGTAAAAATGTTTTCAGAAAATCCACCTTTGGGTGAGATTTTATACATACGTGTTCATGTGTGTACCTTTGTGTGTGTAAAATCTATGCTTATATGAAGTCCCAGTGATTATTTAGAAATCTTATTGCAATATTTTAGTTTTCTGCAGAGATTCTGTTTTGCTACTTCATCCCATGATTGCCCTTTTAATGCTTATTTTGTGGTTCATTGATCAAATAAAGCGCATTGTGATCTAAAAAGCCACAGGTGCAAAACTGAGATAAAACACTAGGGAAGCTCATTCTGGGGGCTCATAGGCCATAAGGGTAAAAAAGAAAAGAAAAAGAAAAAAGACAAACACAATAAAACTGTTTCAACTGGGTCGGCCTAGGGAGTAAACTAGAAGAACAAAGAGCAAGACTACTTTGCACTGTAAAGCTATATTTTCAAAAGACATAAAGATCTACAACTTTATCCTTTTCTCAAAATAAAGCTGAAATGCAAACCGTTAATAGCATATTCTCTGTATTGACAAGTATTGGCAGTTAGAACTGTGCAGTGTGCACACTGATGGCTTAAGTAGTGTAGTTTTGGGGTTTGCCTATCCTCTTAGTAGTGAATGTTATTTTATTTGCAGCAAATAAGAGCATGGGGAAAAGATGGAAGATATAATTTGAAAATAATAGCCTTCTAGCTCTTTCTAATAGATTTCTAATATTCTTCATCCTCCCTCCCAGCTGTTACTGGTTCAATGTGACAAAATAAAAATCTGGAGCACAAATCACATAAGATATTCAGATCTCTGTTGATTCCTTGCCGCCTTCTGCACTTACCTTGCATCTGTATTAGGAGCTCTCATAGACAGCTTCAGGATCTCATCGTTCTGATCTGGATTACACTTCATCTAATGTAGATTAGCATCCCCCCATTTGCATTAGGAGTGTAATCCAGATCAGGGAGGAGCTGGTCTGGATTACTAGTAGCTGGTGGACTAGCATAAGCAAGTCTGGAAGTTCCTGACTTCTGGGGGATCCATTTCACCAGCAAGCCAACGAGTGCTGCTGAAATGCTTCCCATCATACACTCTGAGGCTAGGACCCTTTCTGCATAGGAGCAGAGTATATCTGGATCAAAACTGTGTTAAGGACTCATTAACGTGGATTAGTGGTGGACCGGATAAATGGGGTCTACATCTATGCTAGCACTCTTTAGTAAACATTTGCTTTTCTAAAGCCCACTCAGTGCAGATGCCTCCACCTGTGGTTGATCCAGAGGCCAATGCACACCACGGCCTCTTGTATGCAATTAGGACAGCTCTGGTGAAGAGCATACACACACTCACTAGGCTGCTGCAGCCTAGAAGTATGCCTGCCCTCACCAGAGCTGTCCTAATTGCTGATTAGGTGTGAAGCACGCAAAACTTACCCCAGTCTTACCTGGAGTGTCCAGCAGCGAGAGCATTTGCTCTTTGTCTGGCTTGCTGCGGAAGTCCAGCCTCCTTGGTGCTGCAATTGGCCACTGCTGGCTGCATCACACGTTCCATGATGCACTGGCTGGCAGGCCAATGGGGGGGAGGGGGAGATCAATTTGACCTGGCAATGACCAGCATGGGCCTGCCTGGTGCATGTCATCACCTGGGGGGGGCATGCCTCCATCGGCACCATGCCACTCTTTCGCCACCACAGCAGCCAGTGAGGACCTGCTTGGTGCGTGTCATCACCTGGAGGGCATACCTCCACCGACACTGTGTCCCATCCTCTTGCCATGGTTGTGGCCAGTGCATATTGCCCAGGGGGTGTGCCTCCATCATCACTGTGCCACCCTCTCACCATGGCAGCAGTCAGCGTGGACCTGCGCAGTGCACGTCAGTGGTCAATTGCCAGCATCTTAGACACCCATCTGCATGTGACGTGAGTGTCTAGACAAGTTTTTTTTGGGGGGGGGATCTTTCTGGACTTATCTTGCTTTGATTTAGGCCAAAAGTACACATTTACTCCCCCAAAATCTCAGTGGTTGCGATCTCCAATGCACAGGGCAGGAATGGCAAGCACAGGACATGAAACCCCACCTCCCACTGATGTGAACTCCAATCTCCTTCCCAAATAGTCTGGGACCGTCCTCATGTGCAGGCTCAGTTCGCAAAGCAATGTGTGCTGAACTCCCAAACTGTGCCCAGATCTGTTTTTTCCAGTACCAAATTTGGTCCTGGTTTGGTCCCGGTTTGAGAGATTTGGTCTGCGAAAATCAGACCAAATCTAAAATGCATGGGGATGCACCCCAAGTGTTGGCCAATCCTGAACTTTACCCAGAACTACCTGGGACTGGATGGAGTGAAAATGGTCCTTTCCAGAACCATTCACTTTGCCATAGCAACAGCCATACATGCTGGGCTGTTGCTATGGTGATGGGCAACACTGTGAGAGGTCCTGAAAGAGGGAACACCATTACTGACATTTTCAATCATGAGGTAAAACAGAAGCAACTAATGTAGCTGAATAAAAAGGCTTAGCAATGACGAACATCAAAAGGAAAGCATACAGAAAGTGGCAGCAGGCTTAGGCCATAAAGAAAAAGAACAGTCTGGTAGCTCAGAACTGTAAAAAGGGCAGCTCAAAAACTAAAGCACAGAATGAGCTGAGGTTCACAAAGTGATGCTGAGAGCAAGAAAAACAGCTTCTTCAGATATGTGAAAACTAAAAGGCAAACAGTAATCAAGTTGGTCTGCAAAGACAGCAAGCTGTTGGCAAGTGAAAAAAAAACACCTATAGGCTGAATGACTCAACACCTATTTTAGCTCCACTCATTCCCAATGCAAAGATCAGGTGGCTGGCAGGATTGAAGCTATGGTCAGGGATTGCCATAATACCCTAGAAGAGTTCCATTGTCTTTCCACAGAAGAACTGTATCCTAGGATTCTGAAGAACTTCTAAACAAATTTTATCCAGACTGCAAGTAGAATTCCAAATAACTGGAGAACATATTTGAATAGCAAAAAAGAGGACTTGGGAAACTATAGCTCAGTCAGTACCTGGCAAGATCTTAGAGCATATCATAAAGCATTTAATTTGTAGGCCTACTTGGGAGATGGCGCAGTGATTACTGGAAGCCAGAGAACAACTTCTGTCACACTAATTTTGCCTGTGTTTTTGATTGGGGAATTTTAGAAGAGTGTGGGAATGGGATGGATTTTGCTTACCTGGATCTCAAACAGATATTTGGCAAAGCGATTGACAGCACAAACTGATTAAGTATGGCTTGGATGACACCACTGTGGGATGGAATTTTCTCAAGAACTGTATTCAAAAAGGATCGTTCAGGGTTATAAAACTGAAGGGAGGTATCAGGTGGCACACTCATCAGAGAATCCCCTGTTCATAGTCTTGATTGCTTGATTCAGGGCAGAGAACAAATTTTGAATCATGTGCCATGCAGTATGGAAGCAGACACAGACCTGGGTGCAATTTAAATATATATGGTCAGCCAGGAGGGATGTGGTTGAATGGCTATGCATCAGATGCAACCAGCTTCCATTCCAGTGACCATTTAGGTTAACTTCCTCTGTGAGTGGGGAAAACTACTCGCAAGCTACCCCAATGGATGAGTTGGCTAGAGGCACCACACCTCACAGATGCATTGTTCCCATGCTGACTGAAAAGCTGAAATTTCAGTCTGCTTATACAGTATGCAGCCCTGTGTCCAGAAGGCTGGCCAGGCAATTTGGTTTTTGTGGACATTTTCCAATTCCAGAAATATTCTGGGTGGTGCAGAAAAGCAGGACAGTGCCTTGGTTATTTGACGAACACCTTTTCACCCCCGTGGCAGCTTTTGCAGCTACTCGATCCATCTTACCACAAATAGATCTTCACGTGGATGAAGTTTTATATTGATGTGACATCTCTCTTTTAGGAATACTGCCCTATCTGAGCCATATATCTCTGCCATCACAACATATGTACTGAAAGCATGCCCCACTTTATCCATGGTCAATGGGGCTCCCAGCTCTTGGGGTTTCCTGTGCAAAATAGCAACAATAACAATAATGCATTCTAAGAAACCTGTGCATGTTATGTCCACTGTGTGTCTAAAGCATAGGGTTTATTTTGTATGTCTGCTTTCACTATCTCCTTTGGAAAAGCAACAGAAACATCTGAAATGCAGGGACCAAATGATAGAAATATATTTCCCTTCCCTATTTCCTTAAACACACACAAACACAAAGCAATTGTATACTTGTAATTTGCTAACTTTTAGAGCCTGTTCGGGGAGGGATTAAGATGTGGCTTCCACAAAGGGAATGGAATTAGGGTCCGTTTGAGGACACCATGTCTGCATGTCGGTGTGCAAAACTGGTTTCTTAAACTGGTTTTGTCACCAAAATCCTACCCAGATGTAAGATCTGAAAAATTAGGTCTTACGTCTGGCTTTCCCCCTGAAACTGTTTTGGAAGCGAACACTTCTGCAGCGGCAGGGGAAAGAGTCGGATTGCCAGCACATGTGCAGCTGTCAAACAGGGAGAGCACATGCTCTCCCTGTTTGACAGCTGGCCCTGCCCACCGGCCTTCACCATTGGCTTCTTTGGAGCTGCCATGGCGAAGCTGGCAGCCAGCTTCCCCGGCTTCCCCTTTGCCCGAGAAGGCGCGATGGCGCCTTCTCAAGCAAGAGGGAAGCTGCAGCCACCACCCACCACTCCGCTGGGGGTTGCGCGCTCACAATCCAGTGCTTACCTGGGTGCACTCATAATCCAGAGCTTACCTGGGCACACTCACAATCCAGTGCTTATCGATCCGTTTTCCGGCGGCATGTGCAGAAAGGCCCTTAAAGTGCTCACATACCTAAGAAATGGCCAAGTGGCTAGCACTGCTTGTACAAGAAGACATGCATAAATCTTACTGAATTTCCTTATACAGTAACTTTTGGACAACCACAAGGACCTTTACTCACTTGCCATAAATATGGAACAGCATGGGTCTACAGGCCTCTTGTCTGCATACTGGTGTGGGATAAGGGACCCCCACCCTTTATCCTGTCGGTAAAGGGTGGACCGTAGACTAAAGGGCCCATAATTGTGCCCTAGTCTGTTTACCAGTAGACTGGTGAACTAGGCAGTGGTATACTGGACCATAGAGATGGCATGTAGATGGCATGCCTCCATGGTCCAGTATACCAAGGGGGACCCATTTCAGTGGTACAACAAGGTGAACAGCCAAGATGGCCTCTTCAGGAGCTTTGCAAGACAGAAACTGCTGTTCCTAGCCTCCAGAGCATTCCGAGTCCCCCTTCCCCGGCTCTGAAGCCATGGTGAGCTTCAGAGCTGGCGTCGGGACTGGTGTGGAATAGGTCATCCCAATGCAGATGTTCTTGTTCTGCATCGGGAGCTTCCTATCCGAGCTTCTTTATTATTATTTATGCTGATACAGGGTTTCCCAGTGACGAATGGGGCAAAATCAGTGAGAAGAAAAGCACTTCCTCTTGGGTCTTCAGTGCAGTCCAGTCTATTCTGAATTAAGTCCCATCCTGCTCAGTGTCATTGTTCTAGGAAAGTGAAGTTTGGATTGAAGCCTGTGTCTAATTTTTAGAGACAATCCTGTAAAAATATGTGTGCCATCACGTTGAGACCCAAGTGGCTGAAAGTTCAAAATACTTCCCTTGCTTCCGAGGGATATGTAGCTTCCAGAGAAAAGGAGACATTCAGTAAACTGCATGTCACTATCAGCTAGTGATGGCCAGTGATTTGTTCTGAATCCAAAGGCTAAACCAAACCTCATGCTGCTGTGTGTCAGATGCAATTGGTCCAAAGTCAAAGTTTTACAGCTCAGACAGGGTACACTTTATCCTTCAGGGCTCCTACTTAAGATAGTCGTGACCCTGAGGAGAACCAGTCAACAAAACAGACAGACAAGAGGATGTGATTTGTATGCATCCTCCAGTCTGCCCGGATCACCTCTGACCCCTAGGTCAGGCTGCAAATGACAGCGGAGAGCATGCACCTGATCAGACGGCACATTCTCATTAAAAAGTCTGGGAAGAAGGTGTTGGTTACACATTGTTTACACACTGACCAAACACAATCTATTCAGGAAATAAGAACAGAAAAAAAGGAGGGAGGAATAAAGGAACCAGGGACAAGGAGTGGGAGAAAGGAAAAGACAGATCAGCCCAAATGACTTATTCTGCATTTTCAAACTAGAACTCAATTTTATATACCAGGACACAGAATCTACATATGTGTGGATCCGTTATGCATTCTGCATCAATTTAGCAGACTGAAGAGACAAACTCTTCTGGGACTGAATTGCTCCTGTTGCATTGTGTGTTTGAATCAATCTTCTAGGGGCTGAGGGAACATCCTGTCTGAACATTCTTAAAGGGCATATTGGGGACTTTAATCCTGACATTTTAGATTTCTATATACAACAGAATTCACAGAGGCTTGTAGAGCAGGTGTATGCAAAACTTGGTGCAAGGAAATTTCTTTATGCCTTTAGAAGTCATGCCTGTATTTCTAGCTTTCACTCCTCATGTCTTGCCCCTCTCATCTTACCCCTTTCTTGTTATTTGCTTTCTGTCTTAGCAGAGAATTTCAGATAAACTCTATATTATGGACATTTGGGCTTGTATAAACACTGGCTACATCTATAGTGGGATCTTTTTCTGGTCTGGTGGTGTCATGGGTCCACTACTAAGCCAAGCAACTGATTCACACATGTCTCTAGATGGGGAGATCTCAGCACTTGGGGAACTTTTGGTTTGAATCTCTTTAAAGACTTCCCTGGCTCTGGGAATTCCAGTTGCTTCAACTGCAGCTACAGGTCCCTAGCAATGTGCAAATGCCTCACAGCTGCAAGCTTCACAGTATGCCAAGTTACTAGCAGCTTGCAAACAGGGGAACATGTTCAGGGAAGCTTTGAAGATGGACATTTTTGTTCTGCCCTTTGGCTAAATAAAGAAACAGCTTTTCCTCCCACATTCAGGCATTGTTAGTATTTTAGCATGTTAATTTTAATTTGGTTTTTAATGTTGTAACCCGCCCTGAGACCTTTGGGTAAAAGTTGGGATAAAAATTCTAAATAAATAAATAAATAAATAAGCAAGTGGGAGATACCTTGCCTGCATGATGCATTGAAATGCTGGCTAGGTTAGGGATGGAGGAAAAATTCTATGTTTGGTCAGGTCTGAGCAGATGTTTAGGAACTGGATCAGAATTCTGTTTTTTAATAAACTTTTATAAATTATACTGAACAATATACAACAGCAACAAAATATAATAATATCACATATCTCAATTGTTCAATTACAAAAGTATAACAAACTAACATACAAACATACCCTCCCCTGCATGGAATAGCAAACATTAATAATCCTTAATTAATATTGTTTTAATGGCGAATTAAACTTATTTTTTCCTCTCAATGCCTGGCTTCCCCTGATACGCAAAGCAATTTAGGGATGTGCACAAATGGTGTTTTTTTTTGCATTCAATTTGTATTAAATCAAATGTAAGAAAATTCATATTCATTCAAATAGATCCCCTTCCAATGTGGTAGGATTCTATTTGATATGAATGTATTCATACACATTTGTACAAATATCTGATACGAACGCATACGTATCCGATATGTATCCCATGACATATCCACTCTGAAAGTGTTAAATCTGCCCTCAATCTACTTTGAATCCACTCTCAAACTATGTTGAATTCACTTTGGATCCGTTGCCAATGTGACTTGCACAGCCGCTTTCCCATCTCCCCATTTCACGAATGTTCTGCAGCTTTGTACAAATATTCTGAAATATTTGTATTCATACGAATGTAAATGTATGAATGTTGTAACATTAGATTCATATACAAATGTCTGAACTTGCCCAAATTTGTATGAATAACAAATGTTACAAATATCCGTGCACATTCCTACAAAATTTTCCCAATTGCTGAACCAATCAGATTTAAGTTTTATTCCCCTCAAAAACAAACTTCTTTTTCTGATAAGATCATATAACATCAATTCTGACATATAGACCTCCCAGTTATTTAATATCCATGGGCTGGTGTCTTTCCATCCCTTTGCTAATACCATTTGGACAGCTCACATTGACTATTTCATAAGATATCTATCATTCTCTATACAATTGCCCATATTTATTTGTTGTGAGATACACATTTCCTTACACCATCTGGTGTGCTTATTAATAATCTTGTCCATTTCTGTATTAACCTGTTGCCAAAAGGCCCTTGTTCATGGACACTCCCACCACATTTGTATATATATACTCTTTGCCTGCATCCATGCCAACAGTTTGGAGATAAATATAAGCCAATCTTGTAGTTGTTAGGTACCACCTAGTCATAACTTTTCTTTGTTGGTTTTTAATATTAACACTCTTAATCTTTATTAGTTCCTGTACCTGTTTATTCCAATCAATTACATTCATATTCATGTCAGTGGCCCAAAACCTCCTCAGATAATCTTCTGCTGAATAATATTTCTTTATTTATATATATCATTCCTCCAATCCCTTTTTTATGTGCTACCTTTGCTTTTACTACCTTTTCCAACTGTGTTCTTGAATGCTTCTTTTAATCTCTTGTTTATTTATATTATTTATATAACTAGTGCCATTGCCTCCAACCAGTTTCTCAACCCAATTATTATTTGAACTTGATTTGGATCTATTGGTCTTTTTGATGAATCAAATAAATCTGAGAAGACGTAACCTGCTTCTTTCATAATTTGCAATACCTTTGCATAGGCAGACTTGTCTGTTGGATTTGCTACATCAATAGATGATATTCCATTACAGTCCATATTCATTCTATTTTTCTCAAAACATCCTTGTTTCTTTTAGTGATTGAGAAGTTTTGGACTGATACTTTTTCAGTATTTTAAATACTACCAACCTATACGTATGAACTCATCACACAAGGTATTAACTTCTTAGAGGAGAACATAGCATTTATTCTCTGAAATTTCTGAGTTTAATTTCTTCAGGCCATTTGCATCTTTAGCCATATTTGCTTACTGTATGCTCATATCTGTGGAATTTTCTTGCATTCTGCTGTATTCTGCTGTATGTAACTGTGTCGCACCTCATGAAAACCAAGATGCAAGTCAACTGGAATGCTCTAAAGATTAGGGGGGGGGGGAAAATCTCTCCCAGTCACAAAGCGTTTTACATGTATCATTATTCTAGAAGAAAGGCCCAAGTTGTAGCCTTCTGGGCCTCATTGACCTACATGGTTATGTGGATCTGAAAGGTCCTCTCCCCCACTGGTTTTCTGTGCCTGCACAGGTAAGAGTGTGATCCCAATCAGGGAGGCCCAAATCAATAGTATTTAATAGAATCTTCTGATAGATCAGCAGGTCTCCTATGTTCTGGAATAATGGGGGATGCAATTTGGCAGCATGCCAAAGTGTCCTACTCAATTGCATCCCCCAGCTACTCTAAGGCCAGGAACATTTGTTCCCAGCTCTTGGAGTGCTTGGAATCTTACCTTGAAGCCTGTGTGTGTTTCAAGGCTAGGTCTGGACCTGGTCTGGACCAGTGCCATTGTGTAGACAGTGCTTTTCCAGACCATGCCTTTCTGTGGCTGGAATCAGGGCCCCACACTAATTCTGACCCTGGATGGGTAAGTGCAAAAAGGGGCAAATTGATTGTGCCATCAAAATTGTGAAAATATTTTTTATTCTTTGCCATCATGTATACGAGACTGCTGGTACCCTGCAGAGCAGCTTTTAAACTGATCCCTGGGGAAAAACTGACAGGAGGGGGACAGCATCTGGCTTGGGAAAATGTAGATTTGGGGAGCAGAAGGTTGCAATTACACAGGTGGTCCTAAGTGAAGTGAGAAACTAGTCAGTAATATTGTCCTGTTAGGGTGAGATGTTTAGATGTTTCATTTGTATTGCTTTTTATTGAATTTTGTGGCCCACCCTGGCATCATAGGGTAAAGGGCAAGATATAAATAATTGAAACAAACAAACGAACAATATCCAAGTTGAAAGATGTAACTGACCGTCTAAGAATCACAAAGTCTTACAGAAATGAGCTTGCACCAGTGGAATGCAGGAAGGGAGAGGCTGTCTTCCATCCCTCCCCCCACGTCAAAATCAGCTGCAACCTTGAAAGTGTTTCTTTGTGTCAAACAGGCATTTGATCCACTATCAACCACAAAGCAGTTTGATGTGATGGAACACAGCTCACCGGTCATTGCATTTCTCTTCTCCCACAGCCTTGTTGGTTCCAGTTTGGTGCTGGACTGTCAGTAACCTCTGAAGTTGGGTCCTATGTAGCACAATGCCTGAGGTCACATTTTGTGAATGTAAATGGCACCAGAAAAATCTGTAAAGTAGTATTCCAGAGGAAAGGAACGGAACTGTTGATGAATTGAGAATAAAAAGAATTTTACTTTTGACTCATTGCTGGCTCTGCTTCTAGTCCATTTAAAGAAAAATTCCATTTGAGGCAGCAGAAATTAGGTATTTCTATTTTTGTATATTGTAACTGCTATTCTTCATAGTGGGCAAATTACTGATAACTGGTTTGAAGCCTGTGCTTTGGTACAATCAAAATGAGAGAAACAACACCATTCTTTTTGTATTGTAACTCTCCTTTTGTCCCAGTGCATTAGGTTTTAAGGTGATGTCATTTAAAAATATGGCTCAGTTAGCACTCACACTTGAATAGACATAGCCACTGAGTTAATAATACTAAGTATTATTTATACATCAGATTTAAAACTGTTCACAGATATTACTGTATTAACTATCTATTATATCTCAGTATATAAAAAAACAGTACTTGCAACATTTTAAATACCTGCAATATTTAAATATGGTGAAGGGAAGGCATATACATTCCCAAATAAATAATCTGTGGGCTGAGTCTATGACAAAGGTAAGATAAATAAAGGACGTTCGTTTAAGAGAGAATTCAACTGGGCACAATTCAGTCCATAGTCTGCATTTTTAATGGTGCCATTTAATCTTGGACTGGCACTGAAACATCTTTTATTGATTCGTTAGTGTTGTAAAACTATATCGGACATTTGAAGGTTTAGTTGCTTGTATAGGACTTTGGAGAACCACTCTGAAATACCTTTTTATCTTAAAAGAATAACGGAACTACTGGAAATGTTCCTGGTAAGAGTAATTTTTCAAGTGTCTTCCTAGTAAAGTGATCTCATTAGAAGGGGAAGAAATAAGAAGAAACTTGCAGTTCTTTGCCCAAACAGAGAAAGATGCAGAGGAAAGTAACAATTAGGAGCAAAAATTATAGAATACAAACTAAAATGGATTTTTTTAAATAAAAAAATGCGTTCATGCCGCAGGTGATAGCATATTATTTTTGGTCTTTAATATTGATGTACTTGACAGTTTTGAGGTGCCCAGTGCTTTGATAATTGGAGCATTGTTACAGGAGTATTATTGTAACTTTCTAATAGATCTGTTAGTCCAATTTTACTATGCGGTTGAAGAAAGTCAGGTGGCTTTTGGCTTTCTCAGTATTGCACTTGCGGTACTCCTGCTCCTGGGGGAATAATTTAGCTCCATGGTAAACACGACTCTTATACATCAAAAGTTTCCACTTTCTCTAACGTCTTTCAACATGAGGGTCCCATCCCTCTCTCCAGGCTTCCTGCAGCCATCTAGGGAATCTTTCACTTTTTGTCCTTTCCTGACCCCTCTGCACACATTCTAGTTTCTTATTCAGACCATCTGCTCTCAAGGAAGGTAAAACTTCTGCTCAGAATATAGCTGTTGTTCTCAGCTGTTAACCCCTTTGGTACACTATCTTTTCAGTCTGCTTGACAACTTTTTAAAAAGCTTGCATGTGAGAGATCTCAGTCCCGGCTGTCCTTTGGGCTCAAAAATGGTTTACAACTGATATGTTTCTGTTGTTGTTTTTTGCCTTCCTTTTCCTTTCTCCCCCCCCCCCGCCTTTTCCCAGATAGTGGTATGATCTTCTTGTCCCTGACAGAAGTGTTTCTAAAGGCTTGCTCAACCCTTACTAAGCAGCTGTGCGTTAGGTCATTTTCCCAGGAGTTTTACATGTGGAAAGCTGGGCATTTAGCAAGGCCTCAAAAAGGACACCATCTGGCCCTAGCGAGAATAATAATAATAAAAAGGATTGTGACACTTTCAGTGGTACCAACAGGCCCTGATGAACCATAAAGGAATTCAGGCCTAGTGTGTGATCCAATTGCGGCTTGCTCAACAATCACCTCAATGGCAGCTTACTCCATTCATCTCCAGAGTTATCTTGTGGCACAATGGACTTTTGTGCCATGCTGTTTACTTGAAGGCATACTAAAATCTGTTTTTGATTTTTCTGTTCAGTTTTTGGTCATGGTCATTTTCTGGAAGGAATATGTACCAGACAACAGGGAAAGGAAAAGGGTGTGTGTGTGGAAGCACAAAAGAAACATCTAACATTGGAGAGCTCTGTGTTTCTTTCTTCCAAGGTATAAAAATAAAACATTACGTCAGAGGTTTCTTTCTGGATTTGAAGAGATTTCAAATGGCGGAGTGATATGGTGTTCATTTTTCTGGAGACGGAAATCATAGTATTGTACTTTACAATTTATGCTCCCCAAATAGATTTGCTATTTTAAATGATGTAGACTGTTTTTCATTTGCAACACAAAGTTTAATGTGCCTAAAATTTAGTTGGCAAAGAAAATGAAATCTTCAGGTAGAGCGTAGCTTAAGTTGTTTCACACTGTTGATTTATTTCAGGTAATGTTTAGGTATATGAGACTTCAATTCCATTGGCATAATCAAGAGAAGCCCACTGTAGTTTTACAAATAAAAGCTTGGATATGAAGAATCTTCTGGTCATTGTGCTGTGATTAATATCATTATGGAAGCCTCAAGAGTAGCCAAGGGATCTTCTGGTGACCACTGTTTGAAGGAAGAGGCTGGACAGCTGCCTTCTGTTAATGCTTGCATAGTTAAGATGTAAGGGACATGCACCTCTTCCATTTTCATGGGTCTTACAGAGGAAATATGATTATAATCATATAACAACCTCCCCCACCCCAGTAGCAGAGAGTATTATAGTTCTCATTATTATTAAGTGGCTTATAACCTTAGTCTGAGGTATGCTTAGACCTATGTCATGTGGGATTCAAATAGCCTTAAGCCATATCCACACTAATAGCTGTTATCCTAAGACAAAGTGGATTGCCCCATTTTGGAATCAGCAGGCTGTCCCAGGCTGAGATGGGCTGTTTCTTGCAGAAGACCAGACTGGCTGTACTGGGATAGCCTGTCCTTCACCAGCCTTACCCTGGCTCTGGTTCCTGGACTTTGGAAATCCTGGGAGACCCACTCCAGTGGTGCATTTGTTGCACCACTGAAAAGGTTTCCTGTGGTATACTGGGCCATGGAGATGCCTACTAGTAAACCAGGCTAGGGCATCATTTTGGGCACACTAGCCTGGTTGAGCAGATGGAAAGTGCTTGGAGAGGGCAGGGCTTCCCCTGATCCACACTGGACTGTGGAAGGGAGGCTTCTAGACCCCTTCTTATCATGGGACAATGTACCATGTGGAAAAGACCTTATTCCTTGGTACAGCAGCATTATGACCTATAGACATCAGTCTCTGTGCTGCTCATGGGTCCAACCAAATGCCCTAACATGTTGTGCTGCACCGTACTGTGCTACCTACTATACTCTGATCTACCACAATATTAAGTGAATATTGTTAGGAGCTCCAGTATGGGTGAAACATTATTCAGTATGTGGACAGTGTTATAGAAAGTGCTCTAGACATGCGTGTTTGGCAATGTTTCCTTATATACCACAGGATTTATGGACTAGTTTAGTTTAACTCATAATGAATTGGAAGTAATCCCAAGGTAGGGAGAAATACTTGGTTGGTTTGGTGGTGGTGGTGGTGGTGGTGGTAGTAGTAGTAGTAGTTATTATATACAGAAACACAACAATATAACACAACACTAAACATGTCGACTTGGATATTTCATAATGCATTGGGATCTTCCCAAGGTCCTAAGATGGCCTTATGTGCCAGTGGTTAATATGAGCAGAACTCAGCTGGGTGGCCTTTTGCAATTGACAGATGGTAACCTTGTCAATGTTAAGCTGTTTTAAGTGCCATCCAAGTCCTTTCGGAATGGCACCCAGTGTACCAATCACCACTGGGACTACCACTGCTGGCTTGTGCCAAAGTCTTTGAACTTTGTTCTTTAAGTCCTTGTATTTCATAATTCTCTCTGTTTGTCAATCCTGCAGTCTCCTGATATAGCAACATCAATGAGCCACACCCTCTTTTTTCAACAGTGGTGATGTCTGGGGTGTTATGTTCCAAAATTTATCAGCTGTATTCTGAAGTCCCATAATATTTTGGCCTGTTCATTTTCAACTCTGTGGACCATTTGTATGTTTGACAATGTGACAGAACCATCTACAGAAGATCAGGAGGGTCTGCTCAGGTGGTGGTGTGACAGCAGCTAAAGTGCAAACACTCTAAGGAGTGCTTATAGTTGCTGAATGAATGCAGGTCCATGTGGATGTCACAGTCATCTGACACATTGCCTCTAGGAACTAGTGCTTCCACAGAGCCATGAAGGCATCATGCCAATATTGCCTATCATTCAGCCAAACCATGAAATACATTGTGATTTGAGCAAGTATAATATGCATTGTCAGAGTACAAGACAGGTCTGCCTGCTTGCGGAGGTGGAGTGGCAGTTGAACACATTATTTTCTCTCCAGTTCATAGAACCTGGGCCCTTTCTGCACTTGGCCTTATTCTGGAATTTTCATGATGTCTGCTGGCCACAAGCTAATGCAGACTATGGCAGGCCTCATCTGGGGTGTTCCATAGTCTGCACAAGCATGCAGATAGCTGGTCCCTATAAGGCCAAGTAGGAATGTTTTTTTCAGATCTGATTCATAACAAATTGAATCTTTTGACATTTGTTATTCGGCCAAATAATGGCAGATTTGAATGCCAAAAATCTGTATCTGGATTAAATTGGCTTAGAATGTTCGTCGAGTATTCATGTTGCCTATGAATACCTAGTACGCAAAATGGTGGATATGTATTCTTACATATCAAGTATGTATTCTCACATATCAGAAACATCTTCTTATGTATTGGCTACATATCTTGGATATGTATGTATCTGTATAGCGTACGTATGGTTTGTACTTGTGTGCCCTACAAATGCATTCGTATAGAAAAACTAATGTTGCCATAATGTTGATTAGCTTTATGTTTAGCTCCTGCTTCATGTGCAGCTTTCTGGAGTGCCGATATGTTTAGTGCTCTTACATATGAGGGGGGGGGGAAGTGATATATAATTTAACTTATCATAGGTGGCAATGATATAAGTAATGCCACAGTTTCCAAGGGCTCCGCAGCATATATGTGGCATGTAAATCAGCACTATCAGTTACTGCTTATGTTATTTAAAAATAAAGCTTGTACAGTGGTACCTCGACATACAAGTGCTCTGACATACAAGTGTTTTGAGATACAAGCCGCCGAGCGAGTGATATTTTGCTTTGAGATGAGAGCAAGATTTGAGATACGAGTATGTAAATACAGTACAGTACATAACAAAAACAACTGAGGTGGTGTTTTGGGAGCTGGAATGGATTAATGGGAAAACTGCTTTGAGATACGAGCAATTTGACATAAGAGCAAGGTTGCGGAACGAATTAAACTCGTATGTCAAGGTACCACTGTACTTGTCATAAAACCCAGGTATAGATAGGATTCCCATGCTATAGAGTGTTTGTAGGAACCACGTGTGCTTTACTTGTTCTCCATGGTAGAATCAATAGGAAATATAGCTGCTAGAAAACAAGTATCAGATCCAGATCCTGACTGGACTACAACATGCTGAATTTCAACAATATACTTTCTAAGATGTGATCATGGTCTTTGACCAGTACCTTGGAAGATATTTTTTTTTAAAAAAAGGTGAACAACATCATAGGAATTTCTGCTTTTCCTTGGCTACAAAAATGGTTTATAAAAATGCAAGATCAATAACATTTTAAAAGTAACAGGTTTTTTTTTTGTGACATTCCAAATTAACTGTCTGAGATAGGGGTAATTTTGCTATTGTGGCATCCCTCATGGAATGTTTAACATGGAGCTCCTATGAAGTAAAAGAAATGGATCCTATTATGATCTCTTAATTCATTCCTAACTCTTTGATAGCTGAAATGGATTTTGGGCAGGACAAGAAATATATACACATGGATCTATTCTTTCTCCTCTCTCTTCCTTTCCCTCCCCTCCCCTTTGTAAAATAAAATCTGCCACAATGCCCTAATTTGCAGACTCCATTAAAGTGAATAAAAACTGTACACTGTATTAATGGCTGCACAGGGAAAAAAAACACATGGGATGGGATTGTATTTTATGGCCCAGCATTACAATAATCTGAATCATCTCTCTTTTAGGGTGGTATGTGAAACAGATGAACATTTTGAAACCTGTTATGTTAAATTATACTAAGAGCTGCCTTGCATTTTGACCATCACTGCTTGTAGAAGTGGCTATGATATATAATATATATGTAGAGATGTAAATGACCAAGATATCTCTATCACTATCTAGATTTAATATACTACATTTTCTCAGGGATCCTGAAGATCCCTCTAAACCAGGGGTGTCCAACCTTTTGGCCTCTCTGGGCCACTCTGGAAGTAGAATTGTCTTGGGCCACACATTAAATATACAAACACTAATTAAAACTAGTGAGAAAAAAAAGGTTATGTGCATAATTTCATAATATTTAAATTTATGATTTTGTGTTGGGCCTAAGGATCTGCACAAATATTTGTAACTTCATTATTCATACAAATTTGTACAAATTTGTACATTCATATATGAATCAAATGTTACAACATTCATACATTGACATTCGTACAATACAGATGTTTCAGAATATTCAGATGAAGCTTTGGAACATTCGTGAAATGAGGAGGTGGGAAAGTGGCTGCACCAGTTACATCTGCAATGGATTCAGAGTGAATTTGACATGGTTTGAGTGTGGATATTTTACGGGATATGTATTGGATATGTATGTGTTTGTATCGGATATTTGTATGAATTCATATAAATGCAATCATATCAAATAGAATCCTACCACATTCAAAGGCGATCTATTCAAATAAATACAAATTTTCTTTCAATTGATTTTATACAACTTGAATGCAATACCTCCCATTCATGCACATCCCTAGTTTCATAGCTACCCTGGGCTGCAAGTGGCCTGTGGGCCACAAGTTGGACAACCCAGCTTTAAACTCTTCAATATTCTTTTGCAAGATGTAAAGTATTCACTTGAGTAGAATGTAACAATAAACAGAAAAATTCTAATGTGTCAGAAAACCTTCTGTGAATATCCTGTATGTGTGGTTCCAAACAAGAACAGTAGTAGCTCGTCTCCAATTATCAAAGTGTTTACACAATTATGCATACTTCCATTCTAAGTTCAAACCTTTTTGAGTTGCTTCTGATGGTTAAATTAGAAAATTGTTAATATACTCTCAGCCAAGAAGAGGCACTGAGAGTCACTATCCTCAGTATACAAAGAAGATCTGTGAGGAGCACCATTGAGCCGACCCACAGAGTGGAGAGATCTGAGCTTTGAAAAGGAAGGAATGTAGATACATGGGAAAAGCTTTTGTAAACCACAAAGAGCTTTTAAATAAAACTGAACAAGGAATAGTCCTTATTTTAATTGCCAGTTCCACAACATGGAGGAAGACATCTGTAGCAATAATCTCAGTATGAAAATCAGAAGAACATTTATTGTGCAAATAGTTCAGTGTTTTGCAATCTACAACTAGTGCTCATTCAGGACTCCTACATTACTTTAATGAAAAAACGCTAGGTTTGTTTTTTAAAAAAGAAAAAAATCAAAAAGGACAATTAAGGCCTTGATATATTGCAAAACTATTCATTTAAGTCCTCATGTGTTTGGTGTCTTTTCATATCAAAGATTTTATGACATCAATGTTTTCTAAGGATTAAGTGATTTTGAGGGGGATTAAATGTTAATTAAAAATAGAATAGATATATCAGTTGCAGAGATAACTATTTGTCTCTTAAACTGCACATTCATACACTGTAATACATTCTGGATTTTTATAGTCTGAAGCCAAATTTCATACAAATGGCAGATGTTGCACACCATATACACACAATGCAGATGTCTACTTTTTAAAGTTTTACAGCAGTGTTCTTGAAAATTTGGAAGGTCCTTGTTAATGGGATTTTTTGTTTTTGACACCAACTGTGTCTTTCTTAGCATTTAAGAATGCCTGTCCCGGAGAGGACCTTGAAGGGCTGGGAGGAGCAAATTCCACGTGGCCAGTTCAGCTGCAATAATCTCTTTTCTCCTGATTCTGGTCCAAGCCACACATGACAGCACTCTAGCGTCTTTCATCATTATTTGTCACCCTTTTGTGTCGAGCAACTTATATCCACAGCCATTCCAGCAATTAAAATGAAAAAGGGCCCAGCGTTATTCACACTGAATAACTTGAAGACAAATGACATCAAGTGCCAACTGCTCTATTGAGCAATTGGTACCTGATACCACTAGACTATTGTAAGTGTTTTTTGAAGAAAGCAAATAAACTGTTGCATGTAGGGTTCAGAGCAAAGGAGGGCCCAGCAAATCTCTTCGGCATCTTGCCAGTAGTTGTTGTGATAATTTTACAAATACAGTTGAGGAGAGCAGGAGAGTGGGAAAAAAGAAGAACCCTTTCTTAGTCCTAGCAGCTTACGTTGAGAAGGTTTAAAATTCATAGTTCATTTCTTTGCTGGAGTTGTTGGGGCTGCACCAGTTACTGTGATCCCTAATTCTTTGTTCTTAAGACAAACTAAAAGTGATGCACATTGACAGGGTATTTTTGTTGTTTTTGCAGAATCCATGGTGCCCTGTCAGATGTTTACGCTGATTAAGCTTCCCTGTGTTTTGGCACAAACTAAATAGTTTATAAGAAGTTCAGACACTAAAGATAAGCCTCTTAATGCAAGCCTTTCATACTTATTTCAGGTTAGTTTTGTTAAATTTCATAAGTCTGGATCAAACTGCCTGGATTGTTAAACCATAGTTCATACTAATCTGAATTGCCTATGTTTAGATGTAATGGGGAAGAATTATACTTGTTTGACAGCTGTCTGTGGATGGGGACTCATAAAACAATGCAATAAGGATGGAGGTGCTGGAATAGAGGAGTATTTATTTATAGATTCAAGACCAGAATATAGTGAAAACAAAAACACACTATCCTTCAATAATGAAAACAAACTGCTTTTAAATTTACTAGTTGTTTTTTTGAAGTAGTGGTATTGGCACAAAATGTGGCAGTGTTCATTTTATGTGGCTTAGAATGAGTTACTACTGCAGAATGTAGCTGGTCTTCCTGTTAATTTATGAAACACTGGAGATATGTGTCACAGGGCCTTTCTGCACTTACCTTTGGCGATAAGCATGAATAGTCATAACATCCAAAACTAATATGAATTTGGCTGAATTTGGACATTTGAATTCAAATTGAATGGTGGCACCTTAAAAGACTGACATTCAAATTTGAATGGAGTGTTTTGATACATTCATATGAAGCTTTGTATGGTATTTGTATGAGATTCACATGCTATTTGTGTGCATTCATATGGGATTCATATGGGATTGAAAATTCGTATCGAATCCTACCACATTTGAAGGGAATTTATTAGAATGAATATGAATTTTCTTGTATTCTATTCAATAAAAAATCAAAATCAAATACAAAAAAATTGTGTGCATCCCAACTTACCTTGTGGTCCTCTTCAGGCCCTCATTGACTCACACTTTATTACAGATATGTGAGGCCCCATCCACCACTGGTATGCTGTGTCTCCATGGGATGGAGTATAATTCAGATCAAGAGGCTTTTGATCTGGATCATTAATAGACCTAGTCTGGAATACAAAGGCAAAGAGAAAGCATATTTCCAGATTCTTGACTACTGGGGACCCATTTTTCATTTCCTCATGATGGTGGCTTGCCAGTGGGAAGGGGTCAGCCACCCTTGTGAGGGTAGCTTGCCAATGGGAGGCTGCGGCACATGCACGTGCAGTGGACACCGGGCCTCCCGCTGCCAGAAGTAGCCCAGTAGTGAGGAGGTAAGATGACGATCGCAAGCATGCGACCCTGGGTGGGGTGGGGGCTGCGGCTTCCCTCTTGCTCAAGAAGGCACCATCGCACCTTCTTGGGTGAAGGGGAACCCGGTAAAGCTGGCTACCAGCCTTGCAATGCTGGCTCCGAAGGAGCCAATGGCGGAGGCCGGTGAGCATGTGCTCTCCCTATTTGACAGCTGGGCATGTGCCGGCAATCCGGCTTTTCCCCTGCCACTGCAAAAGCATTTGCTTCTGAAACATTTCAGGGGAAAAGCCAGATGTAAGACCTAATTTTTTAGGTTTCACATCTGGGTAGGATTTTGGCGGCAAAACCGGTTTAAGAAACCAGTCTTGCATGCCGAAATGCGTATGTGGCATCCTCAAAGGGGATCCAATGTGACCTCCAATGCAGAAGCCATGTCTTAATCCCTCCTCGAACATGCTCTAAATCCATTTTCAGAGCGTGTGCAGAAAGGCCCCTAGTCATTATGGTATGCTATGCTTCCTGGCATAAGCAGCTATGTCTTAAATACCAACTTTTAAAGAAACTGGTCTCTAGCTGGTCCCTTCCTACATAAAATGGGAATAATCAAGCTTTTCTCGGTAAAATAACGTCTTTCTGCAGGTGGAGATTACAACCGTTCGCTTTAATAGAATTTGCTAGCAGGATGAGGTTGCATCTGCTATTGAACGTTACCTTTAGAAAGTGAAGCACCCAAATGCTGTTTTGAATTTCCTCAGCTTTAGTGAATGTTTAACAGTTCGTAAAAGTGGCAGTAGTAAGATTGGCGGGTCCTCAGAGGTTGCATTCTGAGCCACCTTCTGTCTCTTTTCAATTTGGAAAAGGCTAGCCTGAGTGGAGGAAACACTCAACACAACAGATTCTGCATTTCAATGAAAATTGTACCATTGTACAATTTACATATAACTTTTTTCTTTCCTTCTTTGGTTAATTACAGAAAAGGCCTTCATAGTTGAAACCTGTTACTGTGTAGATAGCACAGATAGGAAAAGCAATTCTTTGCTCTGTTTTATTTGGGAAACATTTCAAAAAGAGGAGAAGGCATGAGTTTGTTAAAGTGATCTCTCTAATATATTTTTTGAAATTTTGGTGCTTCTGCTTTACTCTCTGAGCAGCCAAGTACTGTTAAACCAAACCCAAGGATATGTCCTGTAGAACATGGGAGCTCACAAGACACATGTTGAAAAGGAGTTCTCATAAAACTTAAGGTTGTTGAAGCCTTCAAAGCTGTTCCTTGCTGTCTCAAAGCCCTTTCTTCACGGGCCCTTAATCTGGATTAAGGGCCCATGTAGAATGCATTTAGGCTTCCAGTTCTGCATGTTAATGCAGAGAAACCTAAAAGCGGGATAAGGGAAGGGGGCTACTTTTTTGTTCCTTTGGAAGGGGGGAATTGACAGACCCAAGACTTTGCCCCAGGTTAAAGGAAATTGACATGTGGATCTTCAGAGGTCTGAGCTTGAGGCTCTTAAAATTTCAGTACACATTTGTTTGAAACAAACTGAAGCAATCTTGCTTCAACATTTGTGCTGTTTCATACTAATATGGAGAATAAATGAGAGCAGAAAATCAAAACATGACTGAAGTCTTGGGGCCTTTCCGCACTGGCTCTAAAAATGGATTTAGAGCCAGATGTGGAACGGATTTAGATGTGGCTTCCGCATAGGGGCCGGAATTAGACCCCTTTGAGCAAGCCACGTCCGCATATCGGCAGGCAGAAACGGTTGTTTAAACCGTTTCTGCCGCCGAAATCCTACCCAGATCCTACCCAGATGTAAGACCTGAAAAAATCAGGTCTTACATCTGGCTTTCCCCCTGAAAACGGTTTGGAAACAAACGTTTCCGCACCGGAGGGGGGAAAGCCGGATTGCCGACGCATGCCCAGCTGTCAGAGAGGCAGAGCGCATGCTCTGCCACTCTGACAGGTGGGCGGGTCCAGCAGCCGGCTTCCCTGCCTTCCCCCTGGCCAGAGAACTGACGATCCTCTGTTCTCTGGTGAGGGCAAGGCACACCCACTCCTTCTGTCACCCCAACCCCACGAACAGCCCCCTTCTACGTACCTGATCGCCTCCATTTCACCTCCATTTCGATCGTGAGTCTCGGAGGGATGGCGACAATCGTGCACACACGCGCCGTTGCTCTGACGGCCCCAGCGTGTGCAATTGCCGCTGGCCCTCCCAGCAGCCCAGGACTACATTTCCCAGGATCCCTGAGCTTCTGGGGCCGTCAGAGCAATGGCGCATGCGTGCGCGATTGCCGCCGTCCCTCCGAGACTCACGATCGAAATGGAGGTGAAATGGAGGTGATCAGGTACGTAGAAGGAGGCTGTTTGTGGGGTTGGGGTGACAGAAGGAGTGGGGGTGCCTTGCCCTCGCCAGAGAACGGAGGATCGTCAGTTCTCTGGCCAGGGGGAAGGCAGGGAAGCTGGCTGCCAGGCTCGCCCAGCTGTCAGAATGGCAGAGCATGCGCTCTGCCTCGCTGACAGCTAGGCAGGCGCCGGCAGGGGCGGTTTGGAATGGGTGCTGCTGCATTCGCACAGGGGTCTGGGAGAAACCGTTCCTCTTTGGAATGGATTCCCCTTTAAAAACGTTTCACCAGAAAACGGATCTTTCAGATCCGGTTTCCGGCGGCGTGTGCGGAAAGGCCCTTGGTCTTAGCTTAAGGCCCTTTCTACATGGACCCTTAATCTGAATAAGGGCCTGCCTAGTAAGATTGAGTTAATGCAGATCTCTGGGGTCTTGCCTCCTGCTAGTCTGCTCCATCTACAATAGATGGAGCATGATCCAGACTAGGTAAACACTGTTTTGTATTAGTGGTGGACATGATTAATAGTATGTACTGGAGTATCAAAGGACCCTGATCCAGAACACAGGAGGTGTGCAGAAGGCACGTCTAGAATGGTTCAGTACTACCAGGGGTGCCTTGTAGTAGCTTACAATAACATGCTGCCAAAATGCTTCCCCCAGGGAGGGAAGGCTGGGAATTGTTCTTCCTAGCCCTCAGAAGCATTAGAACCTGGCTTCAATTTTTATATGAGATTGGGTCTGTGACATAGGCTGCTCTGGACCAGTGCCATCAAGCATATGGCTCTGGTCTAACTCATGTCTTTCTGTGGTTGGAATCAGTGAACCTGGCTGCTTTAGCCCCATGGATTCTGATCTCTGGCCTTTCAAGGCAGGAAGGCTCCTACTCTGCATGCAGTTGCTCCCTCTGCAATGCCACGTAGCTGGACATTCAGCTCTCAGAAATGACTGTATCAAGAAGAGTGCGTAAGGGGGAGAAATAAACGTGGCATGTGGTATTTATGATTATCATCGTTATTGTTATTTTTACATTAAGACCTATAGATGCATGGAAAAACTTAAGGTGAATATTCCCACAGAGGTATAGAATTCCATGATTAAGCATGCTCTTGTAGCACAAAATGCTGACATTGGAACAGAAGAAACAGAGAACCATGTTAAGGGACAATAGAAGTAGGGACTGAAGTCCTAACAAAACATTTTATATAGCTACTGTACTTGTGTGTGTGTGTGTTTTGCTGTCCCACTTGCTGGTCACACCCCTCTTCCCAAAATGACTTTCCATTTAAATCTACAATGTTTCTGACTTGTACGTGGAAGTCAAGGTAGCTTGCAACAGGCAGAAGAGAACTGCTTTTGGTGCAGACTTTGTGTGAATTTTTGTGCATTTTTACTCTGTGACTTGATGTTTCATATTCAGATTTCTCATGGGCAGGAGAAATAATGCTTAAGGGATGCTGGCTTCTCCCTCAGCTACTGGGCAACACAGAGATGTATTCAGAATATGTTAGCCATCAGGAGATTTAGGTGTGTGGGTCTTGAGCATTGCTAGCATCTTAATTCTGAAGTGGTGGGAAGCTCTGGCTAGCAGTGGTGTGTTAGGCTGTTGGGGATAGCTAGAATGCACTTCAGTCTACTTCAAAGTGAGTTCTCAGTTACAGGGGGGAAAAGAAAGAGTTTGAAGTTTCTTGCTGCCAGAAAGCTTGAAGGAGACACCCTGAAGTTGTTCTTTTGTAAGCACGAATAATGCAGGTATAGCTTTCCCACTTAATTTGAGCCAAAGCTTTTCAAGTGTCCTAGCATGGGCTATGCATTAAGGTGATCCTTTTCATTTTTCCTTGTGGTCACTGCTGCTTATTTTACAACAGCACTATGTGCAGATCTCTTTTCTGCAGATGATTTCTAGGCTTCGTGGCAAGGTTGTGTTAGGGTGTTTTTCCACTGTCACTAGACGTACCCATTAAGTACCCATTAATGGGTATGTAATGGCATTTTTGTACCCATTAATGGGTACTTAATGGGTACGTCTAGTGACAGTGGAAAAAAGCCCTTAATTAAATAATATACAGCCTTGTTCCGACTCAAGCAATAAAATACTATATACAAGGCTATTTACATCACTATGTAAAGCACGTTAAAACAAAGCAAAGGAGCATCTGGCAATCAGATTCAACCCTGATCTTGTGTCTCCACCCTTCAAATACTTAAAACACTTCCAAAAAATGGATTGGGGAAAGTGATTCTTTCCCCTCCTCACCCTTTTCCCACCCCTCTCTCCCCATTGCCCACGGCACATGGTGGTGGTGGCAACTCAAGCCCCGTTTGCCCTCTCCACCTCCACACCCAGCAGGGGTTCTCCCTGAAAAAATCACCCTGGCTGGCTGGCTTGCTCTGCTGCTGCCACCTGTGCACACAGACACACACACACTTGCGCACTCCCCTGCGGGAGCTGGGCAAGTGAGCGAGTGAGCGAGCAGTGTTGCAGCAGCAGTGGGCGGGTGAGAGGGAGGGATGGACTGAGGGCTGTCACTTCACCTCCTTGCTTCTCACTGTTCCTGCAGCTTCCCCCCCTTCCCCTTTTTTTAAAGATCAAGGAAGGAGGCTGGGAGAGAAACAGGCAGAATTGGCTCCAGATAATCACTGCAACAGACTCAAATGGGTCCAGATAATCAGTCTCCTTGAAGAATGCCTGAAGTTGGACTGTCAACTGACACACTTTCGAGCACCTTGTCCAAGAATGACCCATTTCTCGGATTGGGCGGCCGGATCACCTGGGTGTTGTGTGGAAGCAGCAGCAGCCATTCCAAAGGGCATCCAGCCTCCTGCGCTGCCGGTGCCGCCCCCAGTGCCGCGGGACTGGAGCAGTGAGCTGCCCATCACCATGTGTTTCTGGCAGCACACAGTGCATGGGGGAGGGGCTCCGGAGGCAGACTGTCCTGCTTCTGCCCCTTCTAACATCCGCACAGCACCCACCCCAAATCCGTGTCTAAATCCATCCTTCCCTTGCGGGTGTGGATGGAAGGGGAGTTAGAAGATCCGTATCTGCTAGATATGGATCTTTCTTGGTACGAATTTCTGAAATACGGGTCTAATAGATCCATATTTCGGAGGGCCAGTGCAGAACCACCAGGCAGTCTTTCATGCTTTGTTAGCACTTTTTCTGGGTGAAAGAGGTGCAAATTGTTCTTGCGATCAGTGCTGCAGGCATAGTTGTGCATTGTGTCGCCTGGCCGCTACAGCAATGGTGTCACAAATGCCATTGCCTGTAGGAAGCAATTTGCACTTAGCTGGTGCCTAGTTAAGTTCTGGCTAAGTTTCAAACAGTTTAGGTATCCCAAAGTGTGGACACTCAAACCGTTCCAAAACTTCACTTCCCTGGCATGGTTTTCCAAGGAAACTGTGCAAAAAGGCTCCCAGTGTACGTCACCCTGTGAGCCCAGAACAGTTAGATGAAAACTGAAAGAAAGAAAAGGATGCCATCCTCTTGAGATCAGCCTCTCTCTATTCCCACTAACTCTGTTGTGGGGAGAAGAATAGAAGCTTTGTCAGCTGCTTTGAGTCCCCTTAAATGGGTGAGAAAAGCGGGGTAGAAAAGCCAACTCTTCTTCTTCTTCTTTTATAACAGAGCAGCTAAATCAAGCCACATTCATCAAGCCAGGGACCCTTAGGTGTTCTGGTCCATTACCATACAGTTTTAATGGTAGCTGCAGCACTAAAAAGCTGGGCAGCACCAAGTTGTTGAAGCCTGCTTTATGGCTTCAGGGTGCCAACTGAAACAAGGGATGCGGCAAACATCATACCATGCTCAGTGTTAGGAAACTCAATGGCCTTCTTACAATTATGATTAAACTGTAACTTATTTCTAAATGGATATTTGACTGTGCTGCAGATGTGATTTTCTCTTGGATGTGTTATTTCTTGAGAAGATCATAAAGCTCCACATATTAATAGACAGCTCCAAATAGATTCCTTGGGTTGTACAGAGAATGTGAAATAGAGGGCTCGGTGACAGAATTATCCTACAATCTGGATATACTAGTAGTATGATTATTTGTTCCAGTAATGATCCTTGATCTTTGAGGCCTACCCATAGAGAATTAGTTTAGTCAGCAGTACTCTGTCTTCATGCAGCTCACAATCTTTGTAGTCATGATGAATAAACTTTGTGTCATGGAGGAATATGATGTATAAAAGGCTGTATCAGTGTGGCCATATACTGACTACTGTGTTGGTAGCATGCAACTTTGGGAATGATTTTACAGAACAGTAAAAATCCATCAATATTCAAAAGCTTGGAAGCAATCTCCTTAAACAGATTTATTCTGATTTATACAAAGGCCTGGATTAAAGCAAGAATATATTAATTGTCATAATATGCTGCTTGATACTTCAGGGGAAGTTTGTTTTATAATCTGAGTGTCACCACCAAAAAAAGCCTCTCATGCTTCAGCCCTGAAAGGTGGTTTCCCTACCTAGGTATCCTCAGCAGAACTCTATGGGAAGCAGCTTTCCTTTGGATATTTCAGCTACCAGCAAAATACTCTGAGACTGCCCTTGCAGAGAGTCACCTTGGAAACCTGCAGTTTAGATCATCCAATAATACCCCCAGGATTAAATTCATTGCAGTGGCCAATTTTACGGAGTCTAAGCATCATTGCCACTACTGCAATCTTTTCTAACTTTGACTTATATGGCCAAATGACTTGGGCCCCAAATATCTAAAGAAACACCTTCTCCCATATCGACATGCCTGTGCCTTAAGATCTGGAGGGGAGGCCCTCTTGGTTGTTCCACTGCCTTCAGAAGTGAGGTGGGTAGGCACCCGGGAGAGGGCCTTCTCAGTAATGCCCCCCAGGCTATGGAATAGCCCTCCCCCCTTGAGGTGTGTCAGGCTCCTTCTCTGATTAGGTTCAGGAAGGTGGTGAAGACGCACTTCTTTGCTCAGGCCTCCGGCTAAATGTTGGTTTTCTTTGCCCCTCACTGCAAACACTGATATTATATTGTTTTTCAATGTGTTGGATTTAAATGCTGTTGATGGTTATTGTTTTAATATAGGTTTCTTGTGATATGCTGCATTTTAAAAGTTGTTACCCACCCTGAGACCTTCCGGTATAGGGTGGGATAGAAATATAAATGAATAAAAAATATTACTCTCATAATTATATTTAAGGTTCAGTACAATCCTTTCAGTGGGCATATTGTTCAAGGCTACCAACTAAGGGAACACCTGTAATGGTCCCTTTGCCATTCACACATGTCCATTAAGTAGGATTTTTTTTCTCACCTGGGGCAATTCTGCACTGGTACAGTGAACCAGCAACCTTACTGGGAGCTTCCTCTCCATACGCTGGTGTGGTCTAATTAAAAACAAAAGAAAATAATCTTTCCACTTAACCCACCAAGGTACTATAAAAGTGATCTTCAATATACTTGATAAAGTATCAGAAAATTTATAGATAGAACTACCATGTTTTTCATTGTATTAGGTAGGACTAAAGAGTGAAGCAAATGTTCCACCATTACAGGATCATCCAGATCCTGGGACCTGGTCTATCCATGCTCCAAACCACCCATTTCCAGAAAACATTTTTTGAAAACCTAAATGAGCCACCGTGCAAAATAAAGACCTGAAATTAGCACTGGGCAAGAATTCATTGGTTTCTTCAGTACTCAGAATTTGGTGAGTCATAGAGAATGTTTGTGTATAATTGTTTCCAAATTTTGTTGCACATTATGCATCAACTACCAAGACATTAACTCATAATAATTATATTTCTATAAGGATCTTGGCATTAAGTAATACTCTGTTTTCTTTGAAGTGCCATCTTCTTCCCTCTTTTAGTATTCTTAGCTTATATATTTATTGGTTATGACAAAAGGCAAAATTTTTACCCATTAGCAATCTGGAATTTCCTCTTCAATTTGTCATTGTTTCTAGTATGCATCTATTTGTTGTTCCCTTCCCCCCTCATATATTAATATTTCTGGGCTGTGGTCCCTAGACAGAGAATGAAAGATTAGGTTTGTCAAGCATATATCATTGTTTAAATGCCTGGAGATGATGGGTTAAACAGACAAATCAATGATACAAATCTCCAGTGCATTGCAGCGACTGCGAGGGATGCTCCCTCTGGCTGTTTAAGGCCTAGCAAGTCGATAACCTATTAATATCATCGTCTGCCAGGGTCAGCTATGAACAACTCACACACGTCTTTTTAAGACTGCATATTTAGTTCATTGATGGATTAAATGGACAGATTCTAGTGTCTGTTTAAATTACTTTGTTTTAATCTATTATTATTATGGTCTTCATCCGCATCATCACAATGTGGTAGATTTTTATGACCCATTTGATAATCTGACCATCAGCACAAAGACACAGGATAATCAGAGGTAACAGTGCAGAAGTGTAGAAGGTGTGCTTTTATTATTATTAATTATTATTATTATTACTATTAATTGACATAAAAGAACAGTAACACACAGCAAACAAGATATTTATGCTGGTTTTGGTAATTGTTATCACTAGTTGAGCCCTTCCCAAGTGCCTAGGACTGGGTGATGTATCGGCGAATGATATGAGCAGAAAGTGGCTTTCTGTAGGTGGCAGTTGGATATTTTGTTGATGCCAATGCTTTTTGAGTGCCCACTAAGATCTTTCAGCATTGCCCCCAGTGTGCCAAGAAGCACTGGGACCACCTTTGATGGTTTATGCCAGATTTGCAGCAGTTCTATTTTCAGGTCTTCATATCTGGTAACTTTTCCTGTTTTTCATCAATTCTGCTATCGCCTGGAATAGCAATGTAGATGATAAACACTTTGTCTTTCTCCATGATTGTGATGTCTGGTGTGTTATGTTCCAGTGTTTGATCAGTCTGAAGTTGGAAGTCCCACAGTAGTTTGGCTTGTTTGTTTTCAACCACTTTTTCTGGTTTATGGTCCCACCAGTTCTTTGCCACTGGCAGATGGTAGTCCTGACATAAGTTCCAGTGTATCATTAGAGCCAGTACATTGTGCCTCTGTTTATAGTCCGTCTGTACGACATTTTTGCAGCAGCTCAGAATGTGGTTGACTGTTTCATCAGCTTCTTTACAGAGTCTGCATTTTGGGTCTTCTGCTGATTTCTCAATTCTAGCTTTGATGGCATTCGTTCTGATAGCTTGTCCTTGTGCAGTAAAAATTAGTGCCTCTGTTTCCTTCTTCAATGTTCCATTGGTCAGCCACAACCAGGTCTTTTCCTTATCCACTTTATCTTAACTCTTCTCCAAGAACTGTCCATGCAGTACCTTGTTGCTCCAACCATCTATCTGGCACTAAAGTACAGTTTTTTTGATACTACTGGTTCTTGGTTTGCTGCACTTTAAGGAGCTTCCTGTTATTTACTTCAATCAGGGCTAATTCTTGGCTTCCTTTCACATAGTCTGCCAATGCACACATCTCTTCTTCTACTGTCTGCCTCACTTGCAAAAGTCCTCTGCTGCCTTTTTTTCTAGGCAAGTACAGCATGTCAACATTGCTGCGGGGATGTAATCCATGGTGTATCATCATCAGTTTCCTTGTTTTTCTGTCCAGGTTGTCAAACTCCGCATGTGTCCAGTTCACAATTCCAGCAGTGTATCTGATAACTGGTATGGCCCAAGCATTTATGGCCTTGGTAGTATTGCAACCATTCAGTTTGCTCTTTAAATTTTTTCTGGTCTTCTGGATGTATTCTTTACTGACCATAGTTTTCACATGCCCGTGCTTGATGTTGTCCATTTGCAAGATTCCCAGATATTTGTATGTTTCTGTCTGGTGGCGCTTAATGGCTTGTCATTTCAATGCCTTCACTTTCAATTATTTTTCCTGTCTTTAGTGCAACTGTGGCACATTTATCCATGCTGAATTTCATGCTGATGTCAGCGCTGAAGATTTGGACCGTATTGGTCAGTGACTGGATTTCAGTTTCTTCTTTTTTAAAAAATTATTACTATTATTACTACTACTATTACAACTACCATTTTATTATTATTATTTAAAAACAGCAGTTACACACAGCAAACGAGATCACTATGCTGGATTTTGTCTTATATCACTAGTCAGGCACTTCCCAAGCACCTAGGACTGCGTGATGTATCGGCGAATTATGCAAGCAGACCCCAGTAAAGTGGCTTTTTGTAGTTGGCAGATGGATATTTTGTCAATTCCAATGGTTTTTAGGTGCCCGCTGAGATCTTTTTGCACCGCGCCCAGTGTGCCAAGGATGACTGGGACCACTTTCACTGGTTTTCGCCAGAGTCGCTGAAGTTCAATTCTCAGGTATTCGTATGTGGTGAGTTTCTCCAACTGTCTCTCCTCAATTCTGTTGTCACCTGGAATAGCAACATCGATGATCCACACCTTCTCTTTCTCAACAATTGTAATGTCAGGGGTGTTATGCTCCAACATTCGGTCAGTCTGAAGCCTGAAGTCCCAAAGTAGTTTTGCCTGTTCATTTTCAACAACGTTTTCTGGCTAATCTTAATGGCACTCTTTCTAAAGCTGAGGGGGCATACCAGCAGCAGTCAGGGCCTCTCTAGTCTACACTAACATGCAGACCAAAGAGGACCTGAAGTGGAATCCGTGGCTTTGTGTTCCAAATCTAAGCTAAGTGTGGAAAGTCCCTTCGTTATGGATCTGGAATCCCAGCACTGTATAATCTGCACCAGTAATTTTGAGTCGGAGAATGTATGCAGGAGCTGCATGATGTCTTGATAGTGCCATTGAAGTCCTCAAAGGGCACAGGAACTGCACATCCCTGCACCCATCACACTGTCACCTCTTATGAAGACTCCCCAATAATGCTTCCTTTCAGCTGAATAGTATGGCCATCTTTTCACCATCACTGAAAATGGCTGATTTCTGGGGGACATTTCCAGTGTCTGAAAAAATAAGTCCCTACAGACACATAGAGACAGGGGAATGGAATTAGAGGCTGCTGAAGTGGAGATTGTCCAAACAGCATGGTTCTTACTCTAAGGAACAGAGACACCATTGTGTGGTTCCTGAGTTATAATAAGTTAAAGTTGTAAACTTTCTGTTTTAGAAATCAGTTTTGCTGCTTGGCTCTTTGAAGCTCAGTTAATGTGAGTCAAACAGTGCAGTGTTTTCTGGAGTAGAATATGTGACAAATGTGCACATGCATATGTTAATGTAATATGCATTAGACAAATGTCTTTACATTATGAATACATGAAGAAGAAAGATCTATCCAAGTACTACAACATGCCAGATTATGTTTTATGGCTGCAGAAGCATGTTAAGGGAAGCAACAAAAGCATGGACAAAACTGGAGATTGTGTTGAAGGTCTAATTCATCCCCAAGGACTTTAATTCATCCTTGACAATTCCATGTGCATCAAATTTAGTCCAGGCAGCTGTCAGCTGCCATGCATTGCAGTAGTTGTGGGGCAGTCAGTTCTGTGCAACATAATCCTATGCATTATTACTTGGAAATCAGGTTCTTTACGACACAAGACCAATTAATGCTGAAGATGGAGAAGGATTGGTTGGGTTCTGAGCAAAAACCCCTTTTGGCAATAAAAAAAATCTCTTTCAGAGAAGACTGTAGGCTGCAATAAGGATCTTTGAGCATTTAGTTCAACACTAAACAGACGGAGATCTAGGTAGCTTCCAGGCTTGGGTGCTACTTTGGTAGTTAAAACATGTAGAAAACAAAACAACTAAGCAAATATAATATTTGTTTGAATCATAGCAGAGATAGGTGTTACAGGGCATGGACTAGACACATGTATGATGTGGGGAAATTAGCTAGTCTAACCACAGACACAAAGGGAACTTTAGCGCTTCTTTATTTAGAAAATAAATCACCACATACTTCTTTAAAATCAAGTATCCAGCAAGACAGATAGACTTCAGAGACAGTTTCTTCAATGAAAGAACATTTTTTATTAAGAAAAACAGCAGTAAAAGAGAAAAACAGTGGTTTCAGGTGGGCACTGTACAGAGTGCTGTCAAAAATACAATTTATTCATTACTTCATTCAGTTTATTTGTATACCGCCTTTCTAATAAATTACTCAAGGCGGTTTACAACAATTATGAAAAGTACAATACAAAGTAATACAAAATGCATTAAATATATTTTTAAAAATTATATAAACAAAATACACTATGCAATTATACAAAACATTGGGGGAGGGGAACAAATGGCCAAAAATACCAGGACCTCCTCCTTTCCCCTCTCCAAGTTTACATAATACGGGGGGGGGGGGAATACAGCATTAAATAATACATCACATGTTATAATAAATAATACATTATGGAATCACAAATAATACATTACATAATAACAAAGAAACTTATAAAGCAGGTGGGACAGCTGACCCCCAACTTCCACCTCCCCATCCATGCCGGTGTTAGGGATGGGTGCAGCTTGCGTTTTGTGCTCCTGGAGCAGGTGTGATAGCCAGACACCGGGCTTCTTCCCCTCATCCATGCCAGTGTTAGGGATGGGTGTGGCTGGAGGTTTGTGCTCTTGGAGCAGGTGTGATAGCGAGACGCTGGACTTCCTCCCCTCATCCATGTGCATCAATTATCCATGTGTCCCCTGAGAGTATATCTAGACAGGGGCAGAATCTGAGTGTCTCCTCCAAGATGTTTGTGCCCAGCCAGGCTGGAGAGTCTAGGTTGCCACCAGTAGACCAGCCCCAGGAGAGATGGCAAAGTTGTCAGGCAGGGCTTCAGAAGGAAATCCCAACAGTGATATAGGTACAAGCATTGACAAAATAAGGAGCAGTAGCTCAGCACAGGATATCATCAATAAAAGGTAATCTAAGGCAAGCTTTGGTAATCAAAGTGAAATGGAAGGGAAAGGAGGGGAAATAACCTATCTTAGAAACACCCTGCACTGGTTACCAGTCAGGAGCAGCAGGTTCTCACCATTGCTGATGTGAAATGGACTTGAGAGGGAAATACAGACAGATGGGATGGAAAACTTCACTACCAGAACCACTGAAATGGAGATTTGTGCAAAAGCCAAACTTCATTTCTGTGCTGGAGTGTGATTTAAGTGAGCTGCCTATAGGCAAAGACAGCAAGCTAGCTAGAGATTTTAAGAAGCAGTAGGTGGCTTCAGGTTGAAAGACACTAAAAGGTAACAGCTGGATCAGAGAGGCTTCTTCAACAGCAACAGGATACTAGATCAAATCATCAATGAACACGCGGAGAACAGGAACCAATGATCAAAGATGTGGACATGATAAAAAGTTTCTAATGAACCATACCAGACTGCTCCTGGTGGACTATTCTTATACATCACTAATCTGGGGTCAGACACACTTTCCCTGAAATCCAGCCCAAGGGGCAGGAGTCAGAAGCCCATGACAAATCTGGGCAGTAAAGTCAAACGAAGAAATGGTGCAACCCAGAGGCAGGGTTTGGAAGCGCCATTCAAACGAATGGAGAAAGGAGGGACTAAGTAAACAGCTGAAAGGAAACAAAGGAGATACATGACTTGAGGAGATCCTGGCTATATCATATCTGGCTTCACTGCAAACAATTTAATCAAGTGGGACATAAGATTTAATCAGATCTTTTTTAACCCTACTCATCATTCCTAGAAGAGATCTCTCTAGATAATTACTGTAAGTAAAAAATTTGTTGCAAAATAGCTTCTATTTCCTAATTTATCTTGGTATAGAATCCTTGATACAGAATTTCCTTCATCCTTGCCCAATCTTTGTAAATGCAGATTTAATCAGTTGTGTGCTTCCTGAAAGTAAACTGTTTTGCAACCTTTTCCCTCCTTCAGCCAAACACAGGGAAGGCAATCTGAAAAAGGATTTGATCCTCTTGAGATTTTGTGATCTGTACTCCATAATCATAAGTTTATACAGAGGGTGGGGTTTGTATTGGCTGCCCTGATTAAGTCAGGCCCAAATGGTGCCCAATTGCTGACTGCATGGGAGGGGATTCCGCTGAGGGGAGGAGAGAGGGGAGGGGTTTCTCCCCTACTAGTCCGCATTATGAGCTAATGCAAAAAACCAGACCTCGCTGCTGATTTTAAAAACCCTGCTTTAAAACCAGATTAGAATTCCCAGTGGAAACACAGCCACTGTGTGTCTATTATAAAAGAAAAAAAATTGTGAAATTAGGCTTTCCAAAACCTTTTGATGAATGCAATGACCAATAACTCTTGGAGTCTGTCTTTTCCCAGCATGAATAAAATATGTTTTCTGAAAATAACAGAAATGAATTTTGTTAAAAAACAAAAACAAAAAGGGAAGTTTTAACAGTCCATTAACATACACGTTTGCAGGTAAACAAGTGAATTTGTGTGTGTATGTGTGCACAAGAGCATGCAATTTTGTATAAAAAGGTAAGAGGTGTGTGGAGTGGTGAGTTCAGTGTTTGTGCCACGAACAGTATTGCAGATATGAAGATAGATATCCTACAAGGTTAGATAAAGGATCACCCAGAGTCTGCCATTTGTTCCAAATTCACCACGCCAGAACAAAGGAACAGGACCCTGGAAATCCTTCTAAATCCTTATGCAAAGGCAGCAACCCAGAGCATTCTTGAGAAGTGATTTCCCCCTGAAATCAAAAGACCTTACTTCCAATAGACTTGCACTGCAAGGCATCTTTCTGAAACCGCTCACTGATGCTGCTTGTGAAGGCATTTGGTTTTCCTTCATGTGCTGAAACAAGCCTACAGTGGGGGAGGGGTTAAAAAATACAAAAGCCATAGTAATGATGAGCTTCCATTGCATGCAGATCTGCCTTCTCTGAAAATTTACACAGTGCTTTATCAGTTGAAAAGAAATCACTCATCAGAGCAGAAAGTCATGGTATCATCTGCAGAGAGTAAGGGCATGTATAGATCAACACATGATGAGCTATAATATAGGCCATTTTTCTTTCTTCCACACATTATGCAGATTGTCTCCTACATGTGCCATTTCCACATGCAGGGAGGGAAAAGAGAGAGAGAGAGGCACAGTCGTTGCAGGCGAGGCTAGATCCAGCCATTTGCCTGATAATGGAAGCAGTCCGTGACTGCTTTTATTATTCCGCCATTGAGTTCCTTTAGCTTCCTGATGCACAGACCTGTCATTTGGAGTACTCTCCACCCTTCTGATAAGTGTTTGTTAGAAGTCTCACTTGCTATCTCTTTCTATGTGGCTTTCTATAACTCTCCCCCTTGCTATGTTAATCCTCATTTAGAGCAATTAATCTTGAAGAATAGCCCTATAGCAATCAGCTGGTATTTCTCATGCGAGGAAGTGCTCATCAGCGTGGGTAAGAAAACAAGCTGTTTTCAGAATGGATTCTGCTACTCTTAAAGAACCAGTTAGCTCTGAGGGTTGATGTTATTTGGGAAGTCACTTAGCACATTCTGCGCTATATCACAAAACAGGCTCCATCATTAGAGATGTATTTTATGATTCTCTTAGGATGAGTCGGGGGGGGGGGATGCTCCAGAAGGGGCTTAACTCTGACCAAAGTCTCTCCTGTTGTTGCATTCTTCTTCTCTGAATTCTCTGACCTTGTTCTCTTCTGCAGTTAAATAATAGGTGTCACAATCTCCAAACAGACTGTCCAGTGCCTGCCCTCCTAAGAGTTGCTGGGCACTATTAGGTTGCTGGAAGTGTGCAATGGGCCGAGTGCGTACTACAGTCTATAACCAAAAACTGGTAGCAAACAGTTCAACAGTAAACCAAAATAGGTTTGTTGGAATGCACACGAAAGAAAGGGAAAAGGGAAAAAAATAGTAAGTGCAGGTATTGGTAGGTAAAGTTCTGAAAGTCTTTTGAAGTAGTAAGCTCCCTTAATAAAAGCTCTATTAGCTCAAAGGAAAATAGTTTGCTCTTTTAAAACCCAAGCCTCTCTGCTGCAACTCTGCCACACAGTTGGAGGCTCCGCTCCCTTTAGCCAGCTCTGCCTAAGCCCAAGCCCAGCTAAAGATTAGCAACTAATTCCTTGTAACAGCAGGGCCTAGTCCGTCCTTACTCAGCTGCAGGTCCCAGCCTCTGGTCAGTCCTTTGGCAAAGTTCCTTCAGAGCCACAACCCCCCACGATTGTCTCCTTCAACTCTTCCCCAAAGAAAAGACCCACTGATCGATTCCCCTCCAGAGAAAAGACCCAGACAGCTCAGAGCTCAGCAACTTAAACCCTGCAGATCCTAGCCCCCTAGTTGGCTGTTGCCACTAGCAACTGAGGGAAACTCCTCCCAACTGACCATCAAGCCCCCAGGTCCCTGGGCAGGTTTCCCCTCCAATTTGCCAGCAGCCAACCAATGCAAAAGGGCCCAGGCAATGTTTCCCACCCTTTCTGCTGTTTGCAGCCAAAGTTTGCAAGGGGAGAAAGCAATGCATTTTGCAAAGGGCCAAAGCAGTATTACTGCCCTCTGCAGCCTGCACCCTGAAACCATCACAATAGGGAAGCCACAAAATTCATATTCTGTAATTTCTTATTACAATCCAATCACAGCTAAGCACTTCTTGTTTATGTGCTCCAGAGAAGATGATTAGAGTACTGTCATTTGCTTTGCCTTAAAAACATGTGGCACAGCCCTTTCTAGAGGTTCCTCCCCATAGATTTGTGTTGGCCCATGGATTAGGATTATGGGGGTGGGCAGGCAGGGTGATAGCACATAAGTAGGGTTGGATCTCCACTTACCTAGTGAGATGGCTTCTACAGAGGCATGTAGAGAGGTGGTGGTGTCACAAGATGCCTCCATTTTGGAGCAAGGAGGCATTCTTCAGCATGGCGCTTTGAGGCACCTCCACTGAGCATAGTGAAATTGCACCCTCACAAAATGTTGCCTTGGGCTGCTTTTCATAGGCTTAATTTGGGTTTGTCTCCATTGCTGTGGTGGCAGGCACCTCGGTTGTAGTGGCTTCATGGGAGCCCAGCAAAAATCAGTTAAGATGATTCCCTTGCTCAGTGTTTGGTGGGTGAGCTGCCTTAAAAGGTGCATTTGTGCACAATTTCCATGAAGAGTGGCAGCAACCCCTTGATTCAGTGGTGAGATTTAGGTGCCTATAGTAAACCCCAGCAACTGCCTCCAATCAAATGCTTCAGTGGGAGAAGGCATGGAGACTGACGGCCTTAGGGACTCATCAATGGTAGCTGAGCCTCATCATGAAGATGCAGTCTTTATCTCAATAAGCATTATCACACGTTCTATAACTATGATACTTACGGGTGTGCACAAATACAATTTTCAAACTTGATTAGTAACGAATTGAATATTTGAAAATCTGAATGTATCTGAATAACGGGAAAATGAATGTCTGGACATTAGATTTAACAACGTTAATATATATTTGTATCAATAATTCAGATATTTGTATCTGTATGGGTACACATGCATCTCACACAGATCCATATGCAACCCATAGGCATCCCATTTTCATCCCATATGGATCCGTATGGATGAATATGGGTATGCATGATATGCGTATGTACCCGTACAGATACAAATGTCCAAATTATTTATACAAATAGCTCAAGATATTTGTATTCATTCAAATTCGGAAATCTGAATGTCCGGACATTCGATTTGTTTATGAATGTCCAAATTCATACAAATAGTGAATATTTCGAATAAAGTTTCATCCAGACAGCAAATATCTAATCGACATCCAGAATACAATATGTCAGGATGTGGTTTACTCTAGGTTATCCAAATAAAGCAGATTAAGTCAGTGTTGTCTGGATGAAGCTTTATTTGGCTGCTTTCACATGGTGCAAGCTATCCTATGCTGACTAGCCCAGGCTAGAGGCCTATTCCCACTAGGAACTCTGGTTAGGAATTAGGCCGGCCCTGGGACAGAGCGTTTGCTTGTAATCATGCTCCACAATCAGCCCAAGCTGTCTCTGGCTGTCCCAGAGCTGTCCAGCAGGGAGAGCATTTGTAGTCTCCCTGCTGGACAGCTCTGGAGCCCCACCCTGAGCCACCACTATCAGGGGAGGGGCAAGACTGTGACAGAGCTTCTGCTGCCTCAGTTGGGGCAGTGGTGACTTGCAGGGACCCCCTGGTGCCCACCCCAATCCATCCCTGAGTGTGTGACTTACCTGCTTGGCTGCCCTTTTTGAACTGGGCAGGCCTCATGGGTGGAGCTTGCCGAGTTTGATCTGCAGTGTTCTGAGCAGGCATGTGCTGTGGCATGTGCCTACACCCAACCCCTGGTTTGATGTGACAAGCCCCGCCTCCAGGAGCCTCCAGGAGATGGGGCTTGTTGCATCAAATCAGGTGTTCTGCACAGGTGCGCACCTGTGCAGAACGCCATGGATTGAACTCAGCAAGCCCCACTCACAGGCCTGCCCAATTCAAACTGGGCAGCGGAGCAGGTAAGTTGCGTGCATGAGGCTGGGTGGTGGTGTGGTCCCCTGGATTGGGGTGGGCTTCAGGGGGTATCTGTGGGCAGGTGCTGCCCCGAAGGCAGCATGCCTGGATGGGGCATACCATCTCCCTGGCAGGCTTTTCGGGCTGTGACATGCAGGGACAGATGCCCTATTTGCACCTTGGCCAGTAAGGGATGCATGGGATTCGTCCCCGCATGTCCCAGCCTAAGTGCACTACAGCTGCCTGGCTGTAGTGCAAAAAGGTCATAGGTATTCTAGCTCAGACTTAGCACAGTAAAAAGGCTGCCTGCATTCCACATGACCCATGCTGGCCTAGCTGTGGCAGCCAACTCTGAAAACTAAGCCAGCCCTTGGAACTTCTGAAGGCAGTTTTCTGTACTGTGCAACTTCCAGTTTCCAGTGGTGGCCAAAGCCTATGGCTTATGGAAGCATGCCATCTGCATGCCTCTGTGGTCTGAGATACTGTCTCTATCTATCTCAGTATTGAGGTGTAGTGACAACCTAGACAAGGGCAACATTTTGAGCTTTCTGGCCCAGTCTATAACCGTTCTGTGTTGATGGAGCACACCAAGAGGAGGTAAGATCTCCATTATCCATCTTCAGCATTTAGAGGAGAGGCCCCTAGACCTTTCCTAGTAGTAAGTCACTAGAGACCCTCTCTTGCCCTGCTTTGACATGTTATGAGACTCTTTGCAACTCAGAAGACTTGGCTGCTTTTACACTTAGTTTTAGTAGACAGGACCAGATTGGAATGAACTGCTTCTGCCCTGCAACAAGGTCATCCACATAAGACGGTCTGTTCCACACCAGCCCTGTGTTGACTCCAAAGCACAGATCCTGGGAAGATCCATTTCAGTGGCATGCATTATCACCCCATTGAAATGGGTTCCCTATGGCATACCAGACCATAAAGACATGATGTGTGCATGCCTCCGTGGTCTGGTATACCATTCCTGGTAAATCTCAAATAATAACAGATAGATAGAACTGAAGATGGAGTGAAGTGAAGGCGTGGTCATGCCTTTGTGTGGATAAAGAATACTAGGAGGGGGTAGGGCCCCTGCTATTCTGCACTAGTATTCAGACTACCATCTAATGTGCAAAGGCCCCTGGATAATTTGTGAAGTACACATACATTGTCTTTGTGAAGATAATCTCTTAGTCTGTGACTAAAATATATTTTCCCATGAGTGTTATAATTATTGCTGTTAAAAAGGTGATAAATTGGAAGAAAAGAGATAGAACTGGCTGCTTGAGCCCAAACAATCCATAATAATTTAGGAAACCTTTAGACTGAGAAGAGCAGTGGCTTATCATACACTGAGCAGTGTATAAGTATTTTCCTATCTTGCTGTGCTATGTTACTGCCACTGTTGCCTCAGTCAGTACTATGGAGGAGGAGGAGGAGGAGGAGGAGGAGGAATACTGTACTATGAGACCAGCCTCTTGCCTTAGGCATAATAGAAGAAGAACAGTTGGCTTTTCTACCCCACTTTTCTCACCCGTTTAAGGGGACTCAAAGCGGCTGACAAAGCTTTCTGTGAGGTAGGTGGGGCTGTGAGAGCTCAGAAGAGAGCTGTGACTAGCCCAAGGTCACCCAGGTGGCTTCATGGGGGAGGGTAGAATCGAACACAGTATTCCCAGATAAGAGTCTGGCTCCCTAACCGCTAGACCAAACACAGTCATGTAGTCCAGTATTTGGTCCTGTGAGGATAAACAGGACCATCCTGTGGCTGATGAGGGTGGGGGCAACATGAGAGAGTTCTTCAGAGAACCATTCAGGGAAAGTTCAAAATTTCCTCCTTTGTGCAACTTTGTTCCACCTCTTTCTTGGAGTTTTCTCTATTGTTGGCTTTCCTTCATTAATTTTGCATTGTTTGTTTTTGCTATTGTGTGTTTTTGAAATGATTTTGATAGTATGCAATGGACATACCATAGTTTTCCTAGTTAATTTAAGATGAACAATCAACTGTCTTTGTGATCTGGTGGTAACTTGCACTATACAGTAGGTTGACTCCTCCTTTGGCTGGAAGTAAAGAGGAAGTGTGATGATTATATATAGTCACAAGAATCTGAACCCTCCCCCCCAAAAAAAAGCAATACTAGGGAGGATTTGGCACATCCCTAATTGAAACACATCCAAAATACATACTCCTTCACACAGAAAGTGGTGATATGATATCCCACTGTGCTTATAGTGCAGTCTTCCACACAGAGATGAAACTGTAAGCTGTCTTGCCTGAACAGGCCTGTTATTATGAAGATGAAAAGTGCATTTGTGTGTTGTTGTTGTTTTTTCACAAGGCAGACTTCAGAGAATGATCATGAAATGTTACCATGAGAATCGAGGACAGCAGTAGTCACCAACACAAAGGCCTGCTCCCCTCCAATGTTCATCCTAGGAAGCGATCTCTTTTTATAATCAGAACTCTTTGGATAATGGCTGGATTCCTTTCATACGGTCAGAGTGCAACTAGGAGGCATCTTAGCTTGAACTCTCCAGAGTCACTTTGCCACTGAACAGATTTGAAGCTCTACAGCTTCTTGAAGTTCTTAGAGGGCATTGATTTCAGCAAGAATTGTTTGCAACACAGTACTCCATCGGAGTGCAAATGGAAGGGAAGAAAGTGTCATTTCTTTCTTTCTTTTTTCTTTTTGCATCCAGAAAGGAAAGACTCTGAACTGATTGTTCTCAAATTGCTGGCAATTTGGTAGGCAATTTTCTTTCTTTCTTATTTTTTTAAATACCTGTAAGAAATAGGAACTGAATACAAGCATTAAGGAAATGACTTTGATAAATTTCAATAAATAAATTATAGTTATTTGCTTGTTTCTTTTTACTTGGTACCAAAGACTTGTTAAAATGGTTTTCCTTTCAAGATGGTTTTACTGTCCTCAGTCCCAAGGCTACTGTTTATGTTGCTTCACGGCACCCTGGCAATCCGTACAAGGGCTGTAGCCACACCTTCACTTTCAACCTTCTTCAATCCATTTTCAGGTCTGACTACTCTTTTCATTTCTATCCATTTGATTTGTGAATTTCCTTTCAGGGCAATCCAAATGGAGGGTGGAAATCCACCCTAAAGTGAAAAGGTGTGAGCAGTCAGACCTGAAGATGGACTGAAGAAAGTTGAAAGTGATGGTGTGACCATGGTCTTGGTGTTTTATTTTGGTCCTCTGTGCATTTTCCCAGTTTGGATATACAATGTTCTTAAGGGACACCTTTTCAAGCACTTCTAACTATAATGGATTTTTAAACATTATGTCCACTGATGTACCACAAAAGCTTGGGAAGATTTGCATTTGAAAAAGTTTTGCTTTAATGTTGAGCCTGTTCAACTTACCCATGCCTGGCCAGCAGTGTTTGTAGTGTGAATGGTCTGCCTGGATCACCAAGGCAGTGTCCGATCTGGCATCCAGTGATTTGGAAGCTTCACACAATTTTGCAACACAGTCATGTATCCATACACCCTTTTGCCATGCAGCACTTGGAAGAGGGTGTAGGATCTGCTTTACAGGAGTGATCCAGCCACTTCTAGTCAGCCTGTGGATTTTTCTTTAGCAGTCCACAGCTGCATTGCTCTGGTGAGGGCTGCATCAAGTCCAGGTGAGTTGTGGTGGTGGGCAGGTGCAGACAGAGTGATTCAGTGAGCAGCCTGGATTGTTCCACTGCATAAGTGCAGAAAGGGCCATTCATACAGCATGATTTCTCCGTCTTTGCACTAGTTATAAACTCCAACATCAGCATTGCCCAAAAGAAATATGTCCCAGAAGCATTTTATACAGTAATATCTGTCCAAATGATCCTGATTCCTCCTTGAAACACAATATACCTCAAAATAGGCAGATATTAACTGTGAACCACTAAGGCTGTATCTACATTGAGCATCACATCTACATGATTTGAAATCAGCCCTCTGAGGTCTTCAGAGCCAATATGCAGGCTCCATGTTACCTATAGCATGTGAAAAAGCCAGTCAGAACTCTGACTGGGATCAAGAAGTCCACAAATACAGACATTCTAGGCAGAACCTACACTCTTAAGTCACACCAATAATTGGGCTGATGTAAAGTCAGCTGAAAAGGAGCACCTGGGGGCTTGTTTTTCCTGCTTTTAGGGAGGCCTAACTCTTTTGGCATTTGTAGTTGACCTGGAGTGGTAAAAAATCAAAACAAATGATCTTTCTGCACTTGCCTGTATTCCAAATCAGATCTCTCCACGGTCCTCTTCTGGCTCTCTTTAGTCTGCATGCTTGTGTGATCTAGGGAGGCCCAATTCTCCAGTAGTAGTCCCCTGTTATGCTCTGTCTGATCCAATTTTGATCTGGAATACCAGCAGACCTTGTGGTCTACTGGTGTACTAGGGCCATGAGGTACCTATTCCAGGGTCCCCAGGAGCTTTGAGGGAAGGGAACCATTTTGGGGAGCTGGTTCAAAACCTTGCATGAGTTTCAAGGTGCCACGAGGAGCTGACCAATCACACGATAAAGGCATGTCAACATGGTACACCTATGCAATCTAGTTTCGTGTGGGGGACCCATTTCAGTGGCATACCTTATTATGCTGTTGAAATGGATTCCCTGGGGGCTTTGGCATTGAAGCCCTCAGAGCATGCTCTAAAGCTTGCATGACTTTTGGAGATGGCCTGTGGACTGTCCTGGAACACCTGTCCAAATGCCGACAGCCTTGTACTGGGTAGCTGGATTTGTCCAGTTGGTGTGCCACTCCATCTAATCCAGTCCCACTGGAGCAGTCCAGTAAACATAAGTGTGGAAATGGTGTTAGGGCCTATTTGTGCCTAGCCAAATTCTGGAATAGAGCTCAGGATAGGGGTTTGTTGTCCACATCCTAAAATCCAAACTCTGGCAGGTCTCACTTAGGGCCTGCTGTAGCCTGCACTAGCATGTAGACAGCAGGACCCTGTTCTGAGATATATTCCAGAATAAAGCCAAGTGCAAATAGGGTTAGGCTCACAGCCTTTTAGCATTTACCTATTTGGTAAACTCTGAGGGAACTCTTACATGCATCATCTGCACTTCCCAGATAGCTACTATTTAGTGGCCCGAGCACGTAGATGTAGAGCAGTTCTATCCTCCACACTTCCATGTAACTTGGGTCCACAGATTAACACAGGGTAAGGCAGTAAAGGCTTTTAATTCAAAAACAATGTCAGTCAAAGTAAGCAAAAATTATGTAGGTAGAGAGATGACATACACTCACCTGTCCCTTGGGTGATCAAAAATTGCCCTTACTAGTTACTGTGAATTCAGCCTAATCCTCCTGCTCCTCTGCCTTTCATTTGTTTTCCCTAAGTGTGGGTTAGGGGAATACTGCAAATGTATTTCTAGCAGGAAATTGAGGGAGGCTATTATTTCTATCAGCTAGCTCAAAACCCATAGGGCTTCAGAGAGAACAGTAGACTCTCCTTGACTTCTCCCTCCTGTGTACATTTTAGGATTGCAGTTTATGTCACTTCTCATTCATTCGTCACAGTCATGCATACAGCAAAACTGGCAGGGTAGTGAGGGAAGGACTTCCTTTGCTCTCCATACAGGGTTTTAATTCACAGTGGATCAAAATGTGGTTTGGACAGATCAAAGGAAAGGCTGCAAACAGGATATCACTTGCCCCCCCCACCCCCCCACTAATTTTGCTGCACATGTGGGGCCTGGTCAGTGCATATTATTATACCATTTTGAACACCTGGTGGTTTTTTTAACCCCAAGTGGTTAATGGCTGACCTGCAGAAGACCACCACAGATACATTCCTGATCAGAAAGGATGAGTATCATCTATAAAACTCAGTAAAGGCAACTGGCTGAAAAATAAATTGCTTTTTTTTTGCATTTGTGGAAGTAACTTGAGTGGTGTTTGAAACCACTTAACTCTAGGTTTTGTTCCCGTATTTGTTCTCGGAGTTGTAAATAAATGACCAAGAAAGAAAAGGAGAACAGGATAAAATGAAAACTTCGCACTCACTAAGAGACCCAAAATACTATCTCTACCGCTCTATGAGTTAAGGGATGGCAGATTTATGAGCCTTACTTCTTACCTTAGGCCTGTCATATTTTTTCCCACCTTTATGTTAGTTAATTGCAGAGTAACATAAATTAACTTTGGAACACAGAAAAAAAGGGGGGGAATTTATTTATGAATTTCTTGGATTTCTTTACCTCAAGCCAAACAACTAAATTGCTACTTAGCATAAATTATTTATTGGCCCAGGCTCGATACCATCCAACACCAGCCCCCGGAGGTACAGGAGATATAAAAGATTTAAAGCTTCTGTGCAAGCCATTGGTGCAGCAGCCGCATGAGGCTGCACTCCAGAAGGGTCCACTTTATTTTCTTGTAAATAAATAGAGCCTAAATTTCAGGAAAAGGCTGGGTGGCTTTCAGGGAGATCATGGTACTTCATGTACATTAATTACTCACCCCTTTAAGCAAGTTCCTTGTGTCTCTTTTCCATTATTATTGTTTTAAAAATTATTCTTGCACATTTCACCAAGAGTACTAAGTTTGTCCTGCCTGAGCCAATGGCTAAACTCCCATTACTGTTTCTGTACTAAAATTACAGAGAGCTTAACAAGCTCTAAGAAGATGTTTTCTTTGTCTTGTTTTTGTTTGCCAAGAATGGGAGGTGTTAGATATGTCTAGTGCTAACAGTAAACAATGGATTTGGATGGGGAAACAGGAGAAAGGCACAAGAGAAAGTCCTTGCCTGTGTGACCTAGAACCTGGTTTTTTGGGTGTTTTTTTTTTTTTTTTTTGCCACTTAATGCTAGTTGAGCCAAAGGAAAAGTAGGCTTCAATTACACAAGACATAGGATCACCAGACCACAGGAACAGTTTGGGCTTTTCCCCACACCTTCTTTTGTACATGCTTTGGAATGCCTGATCCATCCTAAGCTTACCTGGCATTTCACTACAAGCTGGGTAAGTGTGATCACGGCTCTACTAGTGGCCTTCACCTCACCATGGTAAAGCGCAACTGGGTGGTGTGCTGTGCAACTGTGGCTGTGCCGCTCTAGCCCCATGCACCCTTCATCTGGAAAAGGTGTGAAAGGTGTGTGCCAAGTTATGCTAGAGGCATCCCAGATGTTTTGGTGTTCCAAGCTGTCCAGCTGGGGACAGTTCAACATTCATTTTACTCTGTGTGGATTTAGGCAAAGTACTAAGGACAAACAGGCCTTTTAGAACTTTTACTAGGTCTTCATTTGTATAGTACTGATTAGTCGCTAATGATGCTTTAAAGGAGTTGTCCTGAAACATGGTCTGGGAAACCTCAACCCACCACATAATTTTTTTTATAAAAAACTTTGTTGGGATGAATGAGCTCATTGCTAATCCCTGTCATTTGTGGATATGTTAGTTTAGAAGCTCAAACTCATCCCATCCCATCCTATAATTAATTTAAATTAGGCCCACATCCAGACATGGTAACATGTAGACTGAAAATTCTCCTGTCAGCTTCCTGCCCACACTTGGCCCCATAGTAAACAATAAGGTAACATCTGGTATGGAGCATTTGCATTTGTTTTTAACCCAGAAATGCCTCCTGCCATACTAGATGCTACCCTATCATGTACTAGTGGAAGTGGACACAATTGTGTACCACATGCATACCAACCCTAAACAGAGGCTTACCTGTCGCATCCAGTGCCAAGACCATTCACACTATTTCTGGTGCTAGGGGTCATCTGGGGTGCCGTGCAAGACTGCTGGCACCTCAGATGACCCCTAATGTGTGGAGCATCACCACATTTTTATTTATTTATATTTATATTTATATCCCGCCCCATACCCGAGGGTCTCTGGGCGGCTTACAACATTTAAGAACAAGCACATTAAAATTGTACCATGCTATAATAAAGCCAACGTAAGGTTTAAAATCCAACATGATGATAAGAATAAGAATAAAAACAATATAAAAACAGTTTAACAGTGGTCTTTGGAAGGAGGGAGGAATAAAGAGCATTAGCCAAAGGCCTGAGTTAAGAGGTGTGTCTTTACCGCCTTCCTGAATGTAAACAGAGAAGGGGCCTGACGCACCTCCAAGGGGAGACCATTCCACAGCCTGGGGGCCACCACTGAGAAGGCCCTCTCCCGGGTGCCCACCCGCCTAATCGCTGAAGGCGGTGGGATAACCAGGAGGGCCTCTCCTGCAGATCTTAAGGCACGGGCAGGTCGATATGGGAGAAGGCGCTCCTTTAGATATCTGGGGCCCAAGTCATTTAGGGCCTTATAAGTCAGAGTTAGCACCTTGAATTGGGCTCGGTAGTAAATTGGCAGCCAGTGCAGTTCTTTTAGAACCGGAGTGATATGCGTCCGGTTAGCTGTTCCGGTCAGCACTCTGGTGGCTGCATTTTGCACTAACACATGGGTGGAGTGTCACCATCACCATGGTGCAATTGCCATTGCCATCACACCGGGCTCCAAAAACAAGATGGTGGTGCCCAGACACACACTCAGATACAGGTAAGTCTCCAGGCATGTGGGGCTTGTTCCGATGTATATTAGCATTCTCAAGTGCAAATGCTAGTATAGGTTAGTGGGTTCTTCATTTTTCCCATCCAGCAGACAGGAAGCCAAGTGCAGAAAAGCCCCTAAGTATTGTTTCTATCAGCTGAAGTACAAAAACACTTTTATAATCATAGCATTATACTAAATATTACGGCCCTTTCTGACTTGGCCCTTATTCTGAATTATATCTCAGAATAAGTGCCTGTCATCCTCATGCTAATGCAGGACCACCTCTGCTAATGCAGACTATGGGCCTTTCCGCAAATGCCACCGAAAAACGAATCTATAAGGATCCGTTTTTCAGCAAACCATTTTCTCCAAGGCCCCACACATCTACAGACGCATGGGGTGGCGGCAGCAAGGCCGGATGGGGGAAACGGATTGGGGTGGGTGCTGTGTGGAAGTACCAGCACTAATCCCAATCCAGCCTTCGAAGGCCCTCCCCTGTCAAGAGGGAGAGAGCATGCTCTCCCTGTCAACTGGTCTCTCCCCCCCCCCCCCGGCCTCCCCGATTGGCTCCATTGGAGCCAGCATGGGGAGGCTGTCAGCCGGCTTCCCCAGGTTCCCCCTCACAAGAGAAGGTGCAATCATGCCTTCTCTTGCGAGGGGGAACCCACAGCCCACCCCCTGCCCGGGGTCGTGTGAGCACATGATCCGCTCCTTACCTGCTTGCTGCTGGGCCATGAAGGCCCAATGGAGTCAATCGCAGAGGCCAAGGGGAGGGCCCAGCTGTCAAAGAGGGAGAGCATGCACTCTCCCTCTTTGACAGCTGGGCATGAGTCGGCAAGCCAGATGGTAAAGCCAGATGTAAGACCTAATTTTTTAGGTCTTACATTAGGACTGGATTTCGGCGGCAAGACCAGTTTTAAAACCGGTCTTGCTTGACGCAATGTGGAAGTGCCCCCAAAAAGGGGCTCTAATCTGGCCTCTAATGCGGAAGCTGCTTAAGGTAAAGTCCTTAATCTTATCTTAATGTGGCTCTAAATCTGTTTTAGAGGCCAGTACGGAAACACCCTCTGCCAGGCCCCAGGCAGGGCCTGTTGTAATCTGCACCAGCATGTGGATGGCAGACCCCTATTCTGGGATATAATCTGGATTAAGACCCAGTGCAGAAAGGACCTATGATATTCATGGACTGTCACTATTAGGAGAAGATAGATTTTCTTCTTAAATGCTGGTGTTTGCATTTGATAAAGATCATAGTGATTTATACTGGGCTTCACTAAAAATCCTGTATAACATTATATTTTAAAATCTTGGCTTGATTTACACAGGCCACCCTATGTGAAAGCTTGTGCTTGGCACCAAGGGGCTGCCATAGTGTGGCCAGGAGAAAGCGGCCCAAGCCTTGGGCAGCCAAAATAGCCACCTGAGGTCTCTGGAGACAATCTGCAAATTGAAAGTTGCCCCCAGCAATCCCCCAAATCCCTGTCAGGGAAAACCACCCCTTTTGGAGTTTTTATGGGACAGGGCCTCCATGGGAGTGGGGACATAGGCTCACTTTGTCCTTTCAGAGACCAAAGCTACTCCTAACTGATATTGTAGGTGCAGCCTGATTCACTTGCCTTTCATACCCTGATTTTCTCACTCAAAGTGGCTGAGAAAGCTTCCTATTCTTCTCCCCACAACAGACACCCTGTGGGGCTGTCAGAGCTCAGAAAAAAAAGCTGTGCCTAGTCCAAGGTCACCCAGCTGACTTCTGGGAGAAGTGTGTACTTGAACCTATCCATCCATTCATAAGAACATAGGAAGAGCCTTGATGTGTACTTCTTGAAGCATGACATTTACATTACTGTAAATAGCAAGGTAGGTAGACACCTTACAGAAGATTATGAGGGGAAAAATGGAGTACTTCTCTCCCCCGCCCCCTCAAGATCTACAGGACAGCTTTTACCTTTGGTAAGGAAATAACACGAAGGGAACATCTTCTAGAGAAACTATTACTGTGTTGATAAGACTGACAATGGAACTAGTAATCAGAGAAATTGGAGGCATCATGTTTCCTGTAAGAAAATACACTATATAATCTGCACACAAAAAAAGTCCATCACATTTTGTATTTTAGATTATGATTCTCTTCCTTCACACTCACACAATTTACTATGAAACCCCAGGGCTGTTTTTGCATGAGCACTAATAACTCATTTTAGACCCCATTAGGAAACCGATTGGTACTTGACTGGTACCAATTGGTATGGCCCTGTCCCCACGCAGACCCCTTTTAAGGCCCCATCCGGCAGGCCGTATCCCCAAGAGGGCACGAGAAATTTGGTTTTAATGGGTTCAATAATAAGTTCAGTTGGGGCCTGTCTGCACTTACCTCCCAGGAGTTGTTCCAGACACTCATGGGGAGGCCCATCCACCTGCCACGCTACTCCGCATGTGCATTATCTTTACTGGACATTCATTAATTGTTGACTGCCAATCTAAGTGTGAATAGGCCTATGATTGTAAAATTGCAACATGTATAGAATTTTGGGCAAGTGAGATATACCATGCAGTTTTCAAAAACAGTATATCTCGCAAAATAAGACTGTTGCTCATTCTAATTGCAAGATGGCAGCATATGGTGGGTGCTGTTCACTTCGCTTCCTCATTGCCACTGGTGCTATGGTCATAAATGACTATTGCATATCACTCTACAAACAGCAGATCATAATATCCCAGATGCCAGGATTTCCTTATCGTAAGCTTGTTTGGCATTTACAGTTCATAATTAACACTACCTCTTAACTAGTGATAGTTTATTACAGTGTACAGAACCCATGATATTATCACTAGGAATCAGAAATGATGCCTTTGACGTCAGGCGGGTGACAAAATAATGATGATGCAAAGTTCTCTAGAAGCACATCTTGTTTAATGCCTCAATTATATTTGACATGTAGGTGGCATGTACCATATTATTTCAAATTTTGTGAAAATAATATTTATTCCATGGTGGAAAGAAGCCCACCCATGCAGAATAAATAAAGCTTTCTCTATAAAAGTGTATAATTAGCTCAAGTCCAAGAAATGACAAACATCTTCTATGGTTGGAGGTTTTCTGGATGGAAATGTTTTGAAGTTGAAAAAAAAGATACTACTCACAGATTCATAAAGTTTTTGCTCTTAGAGATAGGTTATAGAAAACTGTCTTATGGCTTAGCTCAGAATCCACTTACACACATAGTGATAGGTTCTTCAATTTTGAATGCTTCAACATGGTTTGTGGTCAAGCGGTATTGACTTAGACTTCGTAGGAAACTCACTGGTGGTTTACCTCTTACAGCCTCAACAGATTTAAGTACTTCCCAGTCAATTTAAGGTATTGCAATACATTCTGTAATGAAGGTGTAATGAATGCAGCCTTTTTTTTAAAAAAAAAAAAGAAATTGCCCTATATAAAGAGGATACATGCAGTGGTGACAGAGGACATTTCAAATGCTCCAACACCATGCACAAGTCTCTGTCTGTGAGTTATCCACATGGGGCAAGTATGGATGTTTAAAAGACACTCAGAAATGACTAGTTAACCCAACATTAAAACATAATCAAGAGGAAAATGTGATCATTACTGGAGATGGACAGGCTACAAGGAACATGACTAAACAGCAACAATACTGCCAACATCTTGGAAATGCAGCCTACTCCTCCAGAGGAAAGTGAAAAGACATAATCTTTGCTACTAACCATGTTACAAGGCAGAGCTGCTGAAATACGAATTGATTATGAATGAGCTTACAACTGTTATCTGTCATACTAGACTGCCTACTTCTGATACAAAACTACTTTTGGATACCAGACTAGCATGTGGAAATGCAACAATACAAACCATCCCAACTACCACCATAACTGAAACCAATGAACTGGTATATGCAAAAGCAACAGTGATTCTAGAGATACGCAGCTACAAGGTCAAGGGCTCCTGGGAGGCTGAAATAAGAGACATACACAAAGATGGCAGTATGCTGACAAAGCTCAGTATGAGTCACAACTATCAAGGAAATATGAGGTTTGCCCATAACCGAAGCTCTTGAAATTACTAAACAAAAGCTTATGCTATTGGGCCTTAGGCTGAAGGGATACACTAAAGAAGGAGAAACCCAAATAATACTCTTTTCTAAAGAGCCATCTAAGATATACTCTCAGTTACAAGATGGTAGGTAAGCCAGTTTGGTCTAATGGTTAGGGAGCCGGACTCATATCTGGGAATATGGGGTTTGATTCTGCACTCCCCCATGAAGCCAGCTGGGTGACTTTGGGCTAGTCATGTCTCTCTTCTGAGCTCTCACAGCCCTACGTACCTCATAGGGTGTTCTGTTCTGGGGAGAAGAATGGAAAGCTTTTTCAGCCATTTTGAGTCCCCTTAAATGGGTGAGAAAAGCAGGGTAGAAAAGCCAACTTCTTCTTCTTCATTATTATTATTATTATTATTATTATTATTATTATTATTATTATTATTATTATTATTATTATTATTATTATTATTATTATTATTATTATTATTATTATTATTATTATTATTATTATGTAAAACAACAGTTACACACAGCAAAAGAGATCACTATGCTGGATTTCGTATTATATCACTAGTCGGGCACTTCTCAAGCACCTAGGACTGCATTATGTATTGGCGAATTATGCGAGCAGACCCCAGTAAAGTGGCTTTTTGTAGTTGGCAGATGGATATTTTGTCAATGCGAATGGTTTTTAGGTGCCCGCTGAGATCTTTTGGCACCACACCCAGTGTGCCGAGGATGACTGGGACCACTTTCACTGGTTTTCGCCAGAGTCGCTGAAGTTCAATTCTCAGGTATTCATATCTGGTGAGTTTCTTCCTCAATTCTGCTGTCACCTGGAATAGCAATGTCGATGATCCACACCTTCTCTTTTTCAACAATTGTAATATCAGGAGTGTTATGCTCCAATTTTAGGTCAGTCTGAAGCCTGAAGTCCCAAAGTAGGTTTGCCTGTTCATTTTCAACAACTTTTTCTGGCTTGTGATCCCACCAGTTCTTTGCCACTGGCAAATAATACTTTTGGCACAAGTTCCAGTGGATCATTTGTGCTACAGCATTGTGTCTCTGCTTGTAATCAGTTTGTGCGATCTTTTTGCAGCAGCTGAGTATATGGTCGATTGTTTCATCCACTTCTTTGCATAGTCGGCACTTTGGATCTTCTCCTGATTTTTCAATTCTGGCTATGATGGCATTTGTTCTTATTGCTTGTTCTTGTGCAGCAAGAATTAGTCCTTCTGTTTCCTTTTTCAATGTTCCATTTGTAAGCCAAGACCTGCTCTTCTCCATGTCCACTTTGCCTTCGATGTTCTCCAAGAACTGTCCATGCAGTGTTTTATTGGGCCACACAGCTTTTGAAACATATCAAGAACTGTCCATGCAGTGCTTTATTGCACCAGCTGTCAGTTCAGCATTGAATTGCAGTTTTCTGGTACTATGGCAGCCCCTTGGTGCCAAGCTTCTGGTTGTTGACTTCAATCAAAGCTGATTCTTTGCTTTCTGCCACATAATCTGCTAATGCATGTTTCTCTTCTTCCACTGTTTGCTTCACTTGCAAAAGTCCTCTACCGCCTGCTTTCCTGGGCAAGTACAGCCTGTCGACATCACTACGAGGATGTAGTGCATGGTGGATCGTCATCAGTTTTCTGGTTTTTCTGTCTAAGTTGTCCAACTCCTGCTGAGTCCAGTTCACAATTCCTGCAGTGTATCTAATGACTGGTATGCAGATCCACCAAGTGCTGAAACTGAACAATACTGGAAAAACCAATGGGAAAAATGATCTTTAGTGTTCAGTGCTAATAGGCCTGAGAGCAGACCACAGCAATCTCCAGAGCAGAAACCAGCATTTTGCACTTAACAGCCATGGGATACAGTAGTATCCCATGGTAGTTAAAATCAGGGATGGTATTTGCACTGTGAGCACTATACCATCCTAAACTTCACCTGGACCTACCTAAGTCTGGGTGAAATGTGAATAGTCTGAGCTGCTACCATTCGCTTCACTGTAGCAATGGCCATGTACACCAGGCCATTGCAACAGTGATGGTCAATGTGGCATGGAAATGCTAACAAAGTTGGGGACAGACGTGCATCCCTGGGAGTTGCTCTGGCTGTAGTGCGAAAAGGCCTCTGATTTCTCACTTTCTGTCTCACTCCTTTTCTCTTTCTTGTTATCCCCTCCTCTTCCCATTGCCCACTGCCTGACAGAAATGAACTGAAGCACCCTGACAAAACAGGAGAGTGAATCCGAAGCAAACAAGAGCCCTTAAAATTCCCTAAGGACACAGGGTTCTGGGCTTGCCGTAGTCTTCACTAGTATGCAGTTGTAGCCCAGTGCAGAAAGGCCCATAGTGACGGAGCACTAGGAAGATCACTGACAGCCCTTCCTACGGCTCTGCTGCCACAGTGCCACTTGTGCTGACTTCCCTGTGCTTTATTCAAGCCACAAAACACATTCCTGCACTAAGGATGGTTAACTGCCACGGAACATTCTCCTGCCATAAGGTTTGTGGTTTGGTGGCAGGCTTGCAAACACCTTAGCATACCACTGCTTCCCCTTCCCAGCCCTGATGCAGATCCTGTTTCGGTCTTACCAAGTTTCACATTCCCTATTTATGTTCAGGAATTTATTTATTTAAAAATACAGTTAGGCTATTTAGAACGAAGTTCCTTCTAACACTTTTTATTCAGTGAATTTGATCAGTTTTCCCATCGGGGTTATTTTATTAGAAACTCAACATTTTAATGGGAATGTGCTTAAATTACTTTCCTTCCTTTTCTTCTCCCTCCCCACCTCTTCCTACTCTCTCCCCCCCCCCCCCCCCGCAACTTGAAAGTGCTATATAAATGATAAATAGATCTAGGATATGGCAGGAAAAGAGAGTGCTATAAGAGGAAGATTACATCATGCTGAACACACAGAGTTTGGGCATTTGGATTTTATGGCTCTGTGTCTGATTTTTGCATCAGATTACACAAGACACTTGGCCTTCCTCAGCTGTTCTTTCCTTTTGTTTTCCTTCCTTTTTTGAGTGACATCATCTACTTTGATTTGTTGTTGTTGTTCTTCCTGTTTTCAGATACAGTGTTAGCATTTTGGAATAATAAGTGACAAGATCATTTTCATTTGCAGCACTTAAAATGAGAGCTGGGCTCGGAATCACCACATGGAGAACATGATTATTGATTGAAATGGGTCTGGCCTTAAGTGGTGTAAACTACCTGGATGAAAGCTCCTCTTGGTAGAAGAGTTTTCTTTTAACTGTGGTGATTTAGATGTATTTATTTATTTGCTGCATTTATAACTCAGCCACTAGCTGAGAAATCCGCATAGGCATAATCGGGTAATTAAATATATGTGCATTTAATTAGTAATTAAATATATGTTAAAAGTAATAAAATACCAAAAACAAATACGCAAATTATGTTTAGTCCAGCATGATACAGGAAGGCCATCTGAAGAAACATTGGCTACACTAAAAGGACTGCAGCTGATAAAGTTTTCAGTGATGCCATCTGGCCCACCTCAGACCACTGTCTAGTCTGGAAGCCCTATTCCATAGATAAGGGGCTATCACTAGGCACACCCTTCCAAATGGTGATGGAACTGCCCACTGAGCGTCTCCAAACAATTTTAATGTCTGGGCAGATCTGTTTCAGAGGACAGCCTCCTTAAGCTCTTTTGCACAAAATTATTGTCTTGACTTGGTCTTGGTAGTGTACTGGCAAGTTGACAATTAATCCAGATCTATTAAGGTAGGTGTGACCATCCATGCACTTGTATTGACATTGTTGCCTTCTGCTCCAGTGTCGGCACCTAATCAACAGTTTGAAATGAGACTGTGAAACGGACAGAAACAGGACTACCTGCCGGCATATTGAGAAGAGCTAACAGCCATGGAAGTTAATTGGTGATCATTATACAGCACCCAGCTGCTTGATGGCCAGTTTGGCTGGTCCTGGCTGTGTTAGACTGCCTAAAGAGAGCAAAGTGTTACTTTTATTTGCGCTGCCATTCCTTTTATACTGTTCTTATTCCCTTTTTTGGTGTATTAGGGTTGGGGGAGAAATTTTTCAAGTTCATATTTGTAAATGTGAATTTCAAATTGCCCTTAGATTGTGGACAGAAGCTCAAGTATCTTACAAATTCATGCTATTCCACTTTTTTATTTTTATTTTTGCATTGCTTGTGGAAATGTGCATGACATGCAAAACAATGTATATAAGATCTTTTTTTAAAAAAAAGTAAACCAAGGCCATGTTCCCACTCATACATTTCCATTACAGATTAGCTTCCTGCACATTCTGAGGAATAAATCGTCAAAAACTACATTAAAAAACACACACCTGTTTTAACAACTCTTGATCTCCGTTTTTGTTGCTAACATGTTTATTTTTGCTTTGGGAATGGTACAATCACAGTATATCCTGCCCAATAGCCTGCCCAGTTGCCCTTTCAGCCGCAGCAGCCCCTGCCTTGCCTGCCCATCCTTTTGGGCTGTGCCGCCTCCTTGCTGTGCCACTGCTGCCTCCTCACTTGTCCGGCTGCTCACCACCACTGTCGCTGCCTTGCTCACCTGCCTGCTTGGCTGCCCACCATTTTGGCTGCTGCCGCCTTGCCCAGCCAGCCTTTCAGGCTGTGCTACTGCCACCACCTTGCTCGCCCGGCTGCTCACCCAGCTGCTTGCCCACCCACTTGGCTCCCCGCCATTTTGGCTGCCACAGCAGTACTCCCTGGGCTTGGGGAGGAGGAACATTGAGCAGTGAGTGAGTCCTGCCTGCCCACCCTTTTGACCACCACCACCACCACAATGCTCTCTCTCTCTCTTTTTTTCAATATTATTATTATGCTGTTTTTTTTTAATTTTGTATTGGTTTTAGCACTGTTTTATACAGTCTTGATATGTGTGTGTTTTAAATGTTGTGAGCCACCCAGAGACCCTTGGGTATGGGGTGGGATATAAATATAAATATAAATATAAATAAATAAATAAATAAAGTGGAATTAACAACAACAAAAAAGTGAACAGGCATAATGCGCATTCACATCCATTTTTGTTAATTCTGTTTTAAAAAAGTCCAAATGTCTTTGAATAGATAATATAAGGGAAAAAATTGGAAAATCTATTTGTCACCATGCTGAATGAGATTTGGAGAGAAGAAAAAGAACACAAATTGATTGTTACTAGATTACAAGATTATGATGTATGGCAACCTGACTACCAGCTAATGCAGGACCTGTAATAACATGTTGTTTTTCACTTCCCAAAAGTCAAAGTATGTGGATGAGGTGGTAATTTTTAAATTTTTTGTTTTATCATGTTTTCAAAATAAATACATTTTCTTTAAAAAATACAGCTTTGGAGAGATTCACACAAGGCACCTTTTAGTGATGAGCCCATTCAGCTGGAGGCATTGATTGGCATTGTTATCTCACTCTACACAACTATCTCAAATGAGTGAAGGACATCATTAAGAACATAAGAAGAACCCTGCTGGATCAGGCCACAGCCCATCTAGTCCAGCATCCTGTCTCACATAGTGACTTAAGGGCATCTCAAGCTGAAGACAAGGGCAAAACCTTTGCCTGCTCTTGAATCCCAGCAAATGGCCCTTAGAGCCATCCTGCCTGACTCCCCAGCCTGGAGAAAGCACCTAGGCATCCATTCTTGTAGCCATTGATACACCTGTCATCCATGGTTGTCTAATCCTTTCTTAAAGCCGTCTAGGCTGGTTGCTGTTACCACCTCTTCTGGCAGCAAATTTCATAGACTGATGATCCTCTGGGGGTAAAAATACTTCCCATTATCGGATCTGACTCTCCTACCTATCAGCTTCATGGAATGCACCCTAGTTGTAATGTTGTGTGATAGAGAAAATATTTTTTCTTTATCCACCTTTTCTATACCATGCATGATTTTATATTGTATATTGATCATAGCACATCTATTGTTTAATTGGGATTTAATATGTTGTTTTAATTGCTTTTAATTTTGCTTTGAATTTATTTGTAAAGTGTTTTGTAATTTTTAGTATAAAAAAGAATATTACTGTAGCTCAGTAACAGAGCAGATTGTAGGCTTGCCATTTTGATCTCCAGCATCTTCCCAGAACTAGGCAATGGGAAACCAGTTCTGTGTGTCTGCCAAGAACACTACTTAGAGGTGTTCCTTGGAGATGCCCATGCAATCAACCAGGAGTTGGACATGACTTGGTGGCACCCAATAATAGAACAAATGTTTTAAACAAACAAATCAATAAAGCAAACTTAGTTAACCTTGAACTTACTGGTTCAATGTTCACTGTGGAAACGGTATCCATAAATGTTATTAGAATCCATCCCAGAAATGCCCAACAGCTGACATAGGATAAACCAGCGGGCAAGGTGGGCATACAGCTGTGGAACATATGCAGCTTCTTACTATCCCATGGGTCTTCAAGGGAGGTTCAATTTCAGAGAAGGACTCCCTACTCTGATCATCAGCATGGGGGTGACTACTGCATCCTTGTGCCAGCTAAAGACGTGGAATTTCAGACCAAGTCCACAGTGTGTGGCCTGATTTCCAGATCACCTTTGCATTCCTCTCTGTTCTTTTCACAGCCTTCTGACTCCTGCTTGTTCTGTCTGCTCCATCCAACTTTGACAGACACCACCTGTTTCATCTCAAGACCTTAATTTCACAGGCATTATAAAGCATCGTAGCTAAATGTATTTATTTATTTGTATTTCCATCTTGCCCTGTTCCAAAATGCACTTCATGGAGGAACTACTGATTTACTTTGGCTGTGTCACCACACACATGTGTTGAAAATGCATTCATCTTCCTTGCAACATGGTATGATGTATGTCTGGCTATGCTTGTCATGCTTGCATTTGTGCTTCCATAGTAGATAAAGAAGGCATGACAGAGGTCACCCACATGCACTAGCAATGGTCCACATTTGAACAGTAGTGAGCCAGACTGCTCATGTACCTTTTGATACCAACATTCTCACATGGAGGAACTGGGATTATATTGGACTCAGAGCAGAGGGAGATAGAGATAAATGTTTTCAATGGTCTCCTTTCCCAGATATGAGGATTTGCAACCTGAATGTGAAGCTGAATAACCATGCAGACACATTTATAATGCAGACAGCATATTCTCTACCACTGGCAAACCCAGGTGTGGCTGTGTGATGAAAATGAGGGAAACGATGGAGGAAAATAGCAGGGTTAGGAGATCTTTGCCCATCTGTTGATTTTTATTTCTGTCCATTTCCCCTCCCCTAGCAATGATCTGTTAATAAGAGAGAGGCCAGTGCAAAAGCAAACAGGGTTGAAAAAAGATTTGCAGGGAAGAATGAATGAGTTCCAGCAAAGACTGGGCACTCATTCTTGCTTGTCATGTCTCTTCAATGGAAAATCATTCCAAACCTTTCCTGTTATTTCTGTGTCAAGCGTTAGTTTGAAAGTAATGCCATTGCAGTGCAATTTTGTGAAATTGAATGCGTGATTCTGGGTAAGAATGTAAAATCTAGGGATACCTTACTTGTGTGAATGGGCTGTCACAGATGCTAAACAGAAAGGATAATACTACTAATACTACCAATACTAATACTAATACCATTTTTAATGGAGTTGATTTACAAGGTTTCTTAAACATTTCCCTGTGTCACCTCCAGAAGCCTTAAAGGAAATGAGGAAAAAGAAATGCATAGCATGAATATGAATGTCAATGAAAGAATGAACACTATCAAGCCACTGAGAAGCCCAGCCATCCCCCATGGAGTTTGTTTTGGCTGCTTGGAGAATCCCTGGCTTACACTTCCCACTCTTCTGAAATAAAGGGCTGTATATATCCGTCTGAATGAAGCTATATACATGGGTGCATGGACATACACCTGCTATAGAGAATATGATTTAAGAAAACGGACCCTCTGGAATTTAGCATATTTGGAAGGGAAGGTGCATAAGGAGGTGATGGATGGAATAAGTTTAAATTTTGTGTAGTGCTAAAGAGAAAGAAGGGGTAATCTGAACATGGAATACCAAAAGTGATCCTTCCAGCTGCCCAATATATTTTCAGCAATTCAAGTCTTTATGTGTTAGGTTCAATGCATACCTATGGACTGCTTGTTGAGGATTCCAAAGTTATATTTTCAGGAAATCTGTCCACATTAAAACTGCAGAGCTGGAATATTTAGTAAGGCAACAGAGTGAGTACAGAAATAAGCAGGGTTGAATTTGGAATCAGAGCAGGCCCTGTCTTACATATAAGCCAAAACTAATAGTTGCAAAAGCAAAAGCCTTTTAAAACAAATCTTTCAAAAGCAAACACTTTTTAAACTTGGAATTTGACATTGTTATGTATTATGTAACAATTAGCAATGAAGTGATGGATAATTTTCTGGAGCAGTTCCTGATTCCATTACTCAACTCTTCTATCGACCAGTAATTATGAATCATATCTTTAATTAGCTGCTGCTCTTCAAAAACATATGAAAGCCAAGGGCATAAAGTAATTGGCATAAAAGTTTTCCTAATTAATTTATCTGTCCATGTGAGTAACCAGGACTGGAGTCAGGGGAACATTTATAATTCGAGGAAAGCCAGCCTTGGAGTTCAATGTCAAAAGAGATATATACATATATTTGTGAATTATATTTTTTTTCTAAAAAAAAGAACAGGACCTAGGATTGCATCTGCTTCAGTGAGACAGACTGCGATGCATTTGTTCAGAAAGGAGCAAAAAGTTCCTATTGATCCTATTCATTTTCATCATATTCTCTGGTGAGACTTCCAAACCTCCCTAGCCGCTTCCCTCCTTTTACATTGTAGCTGTAATCAACCACATTAAGCAATTCATTAAACAAGAGCCCCATTGACCACAGGGAGTGCCGCAGCTTACATTCATTAGGCAACTGGTAACTCTATTTAAGCAAGTATAGAACTCTGAAGTATAAAATGAAACCCTTTGTCTTCCAGGGTTAGAGCTCAAACCAACAAGGGGTATTGTAGAGACCTTTCACAAGCTATTAATTTTCAAATCTGCTTGCAAGGGTGCCCATTTAGGGAAGACAAGAGAGGGAGACTGTTGCCAGTTACAGTTTCAGACCACATGGTTTTGTTTCTCAGGAACATGTACACTTCAGCATACCTTCTGCATTTGACACATGGAGTGCCTATTGTTAAAAACCAGTAAGGAAAACACATGTGCTAAATACACATGATGAATGCCTTTGGTTAAGATGGGTGTCTGTTTGATCTGAGTTGACAATATGAGTAGGTTTGTTATGAGGCATGGGCAGAAGTTGCACGGCAGGACACACAGTGCTGCTAGTATTGTGCTGTTTTTCCTGTGTATTAAGAAGAGTGCAATGCCAAGAGTGTTCTTCTTGAAGGGGTGGCATCCCGCTGTCTATATGACTTCCACTGCTCCCAGCTGTGGTAAGATTGCTGATGGAGAATGACAATTCCGCACCTCTCATGCCACTGGCCTTGGGGTCTTCAGACCTATGAGTTTGTAATGAAATGACAACAACACATATTGTACGATATATACTTACCCTACTTCACAGTGTACAATACTTTGGTTTCTGAATTGGATGGTTAGAGCTACCTCATGGAGAAAGAAAATGACCACTAGTAACAGGGGCCATGAAACTTTAAGCCAGTTTGGTCTAGTGGTTGGGAAGCCAGACTCTTATCTGGGAATACTGGGTTTGATTCCACCCTCCTCCATGAAGCCAGCTGGGTGACCTTGGGCTAGTCATAGCTCCCCTCTGAGCTCTCACAGCCCACCTACGTCACAGGGTGTTCTATTGTAGGGAGGAGGTTTGTCAGCCACTTTGAGTCCCCTTAAATAGGTGAGAAAAGTGGGGTAGAAAAGCCAACTCTTCTTCTTAAGACTGTAGAAGTGAAATGGATGGAACTAAAGACAAATTGGTTTTTCTCTCTCCCCCCACTACCTTTTTGCAAATAAAAGATGTTTCTGCATGACTTTTTAAAACTCTTAACTTATTCCCATCTTGCCAGCCCTTTTCCAAGGACATTCTCCACTAAGATACTGTAAAATGTAGTTCCATCTAGAGATAAATTCAGCCTTACTACTCCAAGATTGTGTAAGAATTACTACTTTTGTCCTGGTTTGGTCTATCATTAGATCTCTTTTTTCAAGATCTGCTGGTGTCCTAGGTGGTGGTATACTGGACTACAGAGGCAAGTGGATGACATACTTCCATGGTCTGACGTACCATGGGGACCAATTTTGGCAGCCCAAGGATCTCTAACAAAATACATTCCCCTAGGAGTTCCTAGTCTTCAGAGCATTTAGAGACCCCCTCATGCTGACTCACGATAACCTTGTTCTGGGTGCCAATAGCAATCCATTCCAGCTTGAAACTGGTTGTTTAATTTGGACCAGACTTGTTTTGGTCAAGTCTACTGCAAGTAAATGTAGAAAGGACCAAGGATACAGCTGTGGAATGGTGTTTTAGGTTATGGAAGTGTGAAAGTGAACATGGTATGGATTTTTCACAGGTTCTTTGAGCCTGTTGTATTCCTTGGGTTCAGCTATGCAAGGATACGGTCTTGGTTTGGTTGATGATAGAAATACTGAGTCCACAGTTAGGTTGATCTAATGTTCATCCCAGCAAAAGTCTTAGAAGCTGTTTCATAATGATCCCCAAAGTCCATGTGAGTACTCGTACACCTACTTCCCTAAGATCTGCAGGGGAGGCCCTCTGGTTGTACCACCACCCTCGGTAGCAAAAGGGTATGCATCCGGGATAGGGCCTTTTCAGTTTTGGCTTCCAGATTGTGGAATAGTCTCCCTCCTGAGGTGCATCAGGCACCCTCACTCTATGTGTTCAGATGAGCTGTGAAGACACACTTCTTTACCCCAGCCTTTGGCTAAGAAAAGGAACAGCTTCTTCTCCCAATATCCAAGCACTGTTATGGCTTTAATAAGTATAATATGTTATGGTTTTAATGTGTTCTTTCTATATGTTGTAACCCACCCTGAGACCCTTGGGATTAGGGCCAGATAATAAATAAATAAATAAATAAATAAATAAGTAAGTAAGTAAGTAAGTAAGTAAGTAAGTAAGTAAGTAAGTAAGTAAGTAAGTAAGTAAGTAAGTAAGTAAGTAAGTAAGTAAGTAAGTAAGTAAGTAAGTAAGTAAGTAATACATAAATAAGAATACATGATCTGCTAATTCATGTTGGGCATTTTAGCAGGAGTCTGCCCTCCAGCCTGAATGGAGTGGCAAGAAGCATATAATGGGCTTAACCCACAGCACAAAATTACTTTTGGTCCATCTAATCCCATACAGACTACTTGGGCATAGTGTGCTGGGCATCGTTGAAAATGTTTCTTGGATCTTAAGGACACAGAAGAGCTTAGGAAATCAAAAGAGAAATCCCCAAAGGGACCCACTAATTAGGGATGTGCATGAAAGCATTTTTTTTGCATTCAAATTTGAGTCAATTTGAGTATTTGAATGTTTGATTTGATTCAAATTTTAAAAATCTGGATTTTCAAAAATCTGATTCAAATCTGAATTATCTGGATCTCTACATTCAAAAATCCCATTCAAACTCAAAAATAGGAATGTCAGAATCATTCGTATCTGATTTTCAAATTTGTGTGCATCCCGTTTTTATACCGTTTCATCCTGTTTTCATCCCGCAATATAAATGCAAATAAACACGATATTTGGATACGATATAAACAGATCTATTCAGTCGAATTATTCAAAAATCCATATTGGATTTTTGAATATTCGAAATTCAACTGAATCCATTAATTTGGATTTTTGAAAATCCAATTGGAATTCAAATGTCGTTATTCAATGGATTTGAATTGGATTTTTGAATTTTTGAATATCCATGCTCATCCCTACCAGTAATGCTATTGCTACTACCCCTTCCCCCAAGCTCAGTCCTCTGGCCCATAGCAGCAGGCAGGGTCTGTGATGGTTGCTATGGTCAGAATTCAAGATACTAACTAGGGCTACACATGAGACAGTTTGATATGCAAGAGGATGCCGTACATTTGGGAAATTTGGCTTCAGCAAAGAAGGCTGCAGGAGTCATTAGCCTAGTGCCCCTTTTTCAGCTCCTCCATTGTATACCCTGCAGGGACAGCTGCCTCTGCCCCAATAAAGGTGCGCTGCTTCTGAACAGGAGGAGCACTTGTCACCTGGATCCTAAGGTTTTTGAATTGTGTCCTACCCTGAAGGGCTGGATGAAGGAACCAGGGAAAGCCATCCCACAAGCAAAGTTTTGTCCCCCAATAAAGCTTTTTGTGCAGAAGAGAAACATAAGTAGCTACTTAAAATAAGCACCACTTATTTTAACTCCTAGAATGAGACATTTTAAAATAAGTCCCAGAATGAGAACTGTGTGAAGAAAGATGTGGATAACTTTGTTGCCAATGTTCTGGCTAAGAATTCTGGGTAGGAAATGGATGATGGAGTTCAAGTTGTACTTGCTAAGGAAGTTTGTGTTGTTGCCGAGGAGGAGAAGGTTGCTTGTACTGCTCTTAAAGACCGTCTTAACCCTGGGAATGCTGGGAACAAAGTAAAGGAAGACAACAGTGGTACTGAAGTGGCTTTACTTGAGAAAGATGTTGCTGTTGAAGAATAGCTAGCTCAGGACAATCAGCTTTTTCTGAAGTTGCTGAAGCAGATAACGCTATGCACTGTCTGAGAAACGTGGTAGAAACTGCTGATGGTCAGGCAAATGCTTTCGTTGTTACTGGAAATGAGGAAGAAAGTTCTGTCTGTGTGATTGTTTCTGAATTAGGAGTGGCTATAGAGCAAAAATCCTCTGCAGTTTGGTCCTTGGAGCTTGGCTGCATGTTTTGTGGAAATTGTATGAAAACCTTCCATTGTGTAGATAAATAATGTATTGAAATATATTTGTAATTTAACATTGACTGCTTTGTTTTTAAAGATTTGAATGTACCCAATTATGTTTTACATCCACTTTATCTTGGTTTACTAATGTAACACATAAAAGAGTGTTAGGGTGTTTCTGCACTGGCCCTTAAAAACACATTAAGGACCCATTAAAGACAGATCTAAAACACTTGGCAAGTTGCCTTCTGCATTGCAGCACACATTGGAGACACTTTGCAGAGCCCGCTTCTGCATTGGCTTGCGTAAGATTCGTCCCTAATGTGGTCTACAAGGCGCTAAAACTGGTTTCCCGTAAGACCTGAAAGAAGGTAGTCTTAATCAAATCTTAATCCGTCCTTGTGCAGTAAATCCGCATCCACGGAGGATGCTTCCATACAAGGACGTGAGAACTAATTGCCCCCCCCCCCGGCTTCCCTGACTGGCTCCTCTGGAGCCAGGCATGGGGAACTGGGGGCCTCTGTTCTCTGGGCTCCCCCTTGCCCCAGAAGCCACAATCACCGCTTCTTGGGCCCGGGGGGGGGGTCTTCACCCTACACCCCTACACACCCTGGGTTGTGCGTGTGCACGTTCCCCTCCTTACCTGCAGGCAGCCAGGCTGATTCTGGCTGCCAGGGCCCAGTGTGCTTTGCATGTGCACGCAGTGTACCTCCTCATTGGCCAGCCATGCACACAAGTAAATGATAGTAGATATTCTTAAAAGGTCTACTCCTAGCCCAGTCTAGGTGACCATTTTGTCCAGTGCAGACATGACACTGTATGGCCTCCTTGTTCTTCACTGTAGTGAACAAGAGAAAGGCCCAGGATGAGTCTAGGCTTTGCACTCTACTGGTTTAACTTATTGCTAAAACATGAATGATAAATCATTCCCTTTCTAGCCTATATAATTTTCATGTGCGTTTCCAACCATAAGTTTGCTCATTTCAGCATGTTCCTTAAATTTTTTTCTTCATATCCATTTATAAATATATTTATAAATATCCAGGATCCCTGCTGGATCAGGCCACAGCCCATCTAGTCAGCGTCCTGTCTCAGACACTGGCCCACCAACTGCTTCAAGGCATGTCAAGCAGAAGACAAAGGCAAATGGCCTTTAGAGGCATCTTACCTGTCTCTCTAATCTTGCCTAGCCTAGGCGTCCATTCGAGTAGCCATTGATAGACCTGTACCTGAAAATATACATTTTAAAACATAGCTGGAACGCTTATCTTTTTTTTAGCACAGACATTGCCGCAATCAGAAAGTGCTAACACTACAAATAACTAAAGATTGTTCTGCACATTAGTTTGGAATATGTAGATCAGATGACTCCAGAATTTTCAAAATTCCTCAAGCAATGCAGCATTTAGAGATGCTTGGAAACATTGCAATGCACGCTGAATGCCACCAATAAGACATATTTTTTCCTAATTTTTTTATTTTTAAATGTTCTTAGGAAAACAATCCATCCAACTTTTTAAAACTCAACTTTCTCTGAAAAAGACAAGTTTTGATCAATCAATGACCACATTTCTGGTAAAAGGAAAACAACAACAACTGAGTTTCTCTGGGAAACATTTTAAAGCAATCTGAGCAGGGAACTATGCTCCATTTAATTATTGATCTCAGCAATATTTCCCTCTCTGTAATTATGATATACTTGCTGAAATGCAAACCTACAGGCAGTGTTTATTAATATAATGTATGAAAGTTGTCTGTGCAATCTGCACAGGTCTATGGATTGTTCTGTCAATCACAATATATCGAGCACAATGGCCCCACTCACATCTACTACTTTGTACTATAGTTGATTTCAGGACTCAAAGCATGTGAGTTATCTGAATACTCCCTTTTATCTCTCCAAGACAGCAGTATGGGACCTGTGGCAGATTGCACATGGACATGGAACAGAACATGGAATCAAATGCAAGTTGTGCAAAATTTCCAAATGTGGTACATGATGCTGTACTTCTCCATGCAATGTTTTGTCCTGAAAACTGCATTGTGCGGAGACAAAGGGTGGTCCCAGTTTCTTTCATAGTCACTCCATTGAAACAGGCACTGAGAAATAAGGAGCGTCTTACCTGTTATTTATTTAATTATGTCAGTCGAACCATCCAGTATGAGTAGGAGAAACATTTGAACTTAAAACACAGGAGTGCGTCAGAAACATTAATATTAAACATAAGCAATCTTTCAGGTAGTGAACTCAAAGATTAATCTCACTTAACTTTGGATTGACTCATGCAGGGGTGAATAGGTGTGCTTTCAGCATATTGGTGTGGCTTACAGGGCGACCATGTCTCTTGCTAGCATCTGGCATCTGCATTGGATGCAGCATAGCTCAGTCTAAGCCCAGGATACATGTGGACCTGTTTTTAGATATCTGCCAGTGGTCTAGTGAGTGTGAGATCACTGCAGAAGGTTTACAGAAGGTTTTCATGGCCCCATGGGCTATTTTAGCAGAGGGGCCCATTTTGCCAGCACACAAAATTGCACCTCCAAAATGGGTTCCCGTAGGTTCCAAGGCTAGGAACTTGGAATCTGATGATGAAGATCACGTGATTTTTAGAGCTGTCCTGGAATAGCTTTTTATACGTGGAAGGCTTGTTCTGGAACAGTAAAATGGAAGTCTGCTGATGAATAAGAGAACCCATATAATCAGCCAGTTTCCAAATTGGCTATGACATCCTTTGTGTAATGCTATTTTTCTTATCCTATGAACTACCGTTTTGCAAAGATTTGTCGCACAAGTAAGTGCTGCCTATTAAAAACTGGGGGGTTAAGGTAACTATTGGGACTCACCTACCAATTTAAGTCAATGGTTGCAACTTTATGGCCTTAAAAAAATGGCCACCTTTGCACCAGGTTCCCCAAGTTCTGCCACTGGGCTGGGAGACACGTCATGTATAAGATCAGTATTTCTTTGCATTTCAGGTTTTGAAGTTGCAGAAGAAAAAATCCATCTGTGCTATTTTAGTACCAGACATGAAATGTCCAGTACTAATTGAGCTGTTTGGAAATCAGCCCAAGTAGGTCACTCTGTCACCATTTTCTCTCCAGACAGGTGAAGATGAGGTGCAAAAGGGCAAAAACTACCCTTGGAGTATTTTGTCAGGATTTACTTGTAGTAGGGCACATCCCAGAGTGGTTTGTCCACCTCTCAAGCTGGACACAGGCATGGTAGGGATAGCTATATGCAGACTGGCCTTTTTGAGGAGCACTTACTGGGGTTCTGGCCATGTGGATATAGAGAATAACACCTACAAGATGAAACCAGTCAACCAATATAAGACACAGGCACTTTGGAGGAGAAATCCAGTATACCAGTCTCTCTTAAAAGATCCAGTCCCCATGCAGAATTACACCAGGCAGCAACACTAATTAGTTTTGCTGGTGCAGCTTTTAATAATCATTTTTTCTTCCCCTACTTTATTAATTATTCTTTATATGTGTTAATTACAGCTTTTTAACCACCCTGAGATGGAAGTACAGGGCAGTATATAAATTGACTGATAAATGAATGAATACATAAACAAATAAATGTTACTGTGTCAATGACACTGTGGAAAAGTCGTCCAATCTACCAATGTACAGTAAGTCAATAGCATGTTAGAAGCCAACTCATATTACTGGAAGTTTCTGAGGCCTCATTTTACAGGTCACATTTTACCAAGTGTGTAATGTCAAAAGCTTATTATATGAAACAGAGTTATATAGGGGTTGACTGTAAAAATCCCCTAGGAGACCGTATAGACAAGATATAACTTGTCTTGGGCAGTCTCAGAAAGGCCATTCATAAATTTAAACAATAGGCTTCTTATATAATATAGATATTTTGTTTCATATTTTGTACATTTTATGTAACAATATAATCTTTTCATAAATAATTTTTCCTTGTGCTATGTATGTCATGTGTGGAACAAAGAATATTCATTCATTCATTTATATTTATTTACTCATTTATTTATTGTTTATGACATTTATAACCCATCTTTCTAAAGACAGTTCCCCCATTTTATCCTCACAGAACCCTGTGAAGGAGATTAAGCTAAGAGGTAATGATTGGCCCAATGCCAATTTCTGAGTGGAAATTGAAATCAACAGATTCCTGGTCCAAGTCTGATGTTGAAGCTGAAACTAAAAACAGCTTCACACTAGATGAACACAAATATTCGTAACATTTGATATTCATACAAAATACGGACAAATTTGGACATTTGTATATGAATTGAATGTTACAACGTTTGTACATTGACGTTTGTATTTGTACAAATGCTTTGGGACGTTCATGACCTAAAGCGGCTGAGCCAGTCACATCTGCAACAGATCCAGAGTGCATTTGACATTCTTTGAGAGCAGATTCAAAGTGGATTCAGGGCAGATTTGATGCTTTCAGAGTGGATATGTTACGCGATATGTATCAGATTCGTATCGGATATGTATAAGATACATATGTGTTTGTATCGAATATTCATATGAGTACATTCACTACAAATAGAATCCTAAAGCATTCAAAGGGGATCTATTTGAATGGATATGAATTTTCTTACATTCAATTCGATACGAATTGTATGCAAACCCCTCCCCCATTTGTGCACATCCCTAATTAACACACCTTGGATCACACACCATCCTATAATTTCTGCTCCTGGTAGCAGTTCTACTCAAATCAACTGCAATCATTCTACTACCAGTGATCCCAGTGAAGGAGTGAAACACTATCACAGTTATCTCCCATTTTTTCCTATTTTTGCAGAATCCAAAATTTCTGTCAGATAGGGCAACTTTGAAATCCGTCTAGACTGTCCATTGTCATAAACTTGAGCTGTTGAGAGTCATTGTCTTCTTCAAACCTTCTTTGAAAATGTCTGAATCCTAGATAAGAATATTAGTCATGCCCTCCCCAGTTTTGAGCAGATAATGTTCTCTCATATTAATTATGGCAGATGTTGATTTGAAATAAAAAATCTTAAAGAATATCAGAAGAAGCCCTTACTGAGGAAACAAACCTGCTGGTATGAAGCTCTTCTCTCTTTCTTCTTGGTATTTTTCATCCAGAAGAATTATGCATAATAACAATAGAGTAATCTGTCCAGAGGGAGGGAATTCTGCTATTATTGCTTATTAGCATCTGAAGCTGTCCTGGCTCTCTCTTACTGTTGTAAATAATGGCAATAAGTGTGGAATTGGTCTGTGCTTTAACAGCAGAGTATGAGCGCACCTCAAAACAACTATTTGCCATTCAAAAACTGACAACTGACATGAAATGTCTCCTATTTCAGTTAAGAATAGGCAGAAATTATCCTGTGCAATTTGAGAGTTGGCAACTACAAAGAGTTTCTTCCATTTCAAATCACCTATTTATGATGGTGCCAAAGAACCAGTAAACTAACTTTTGAGTTGCTTTGTGCTGAAGGAATAGCATCTCTCTCCATATAGTTGGCTGGCACACCTTCACAACACCTTTTGTAGCCAGAAAGTGAGGTGGTCCAGACCTGGCAGCAAGATGCTGTTGTGGTGTGGGAATGAGGGTGACAGATGACATCTATACAGTTCTGAAGCAGCCCAACAAGGGAACTGGAACCAATCCGTGGCTGCATTCCCATTCAAGAGAAAATACAAACCATTTTCGTAATCCTCTGTTCCCATTCAAATATTTATTCCTGGACTTTATGAGGACTAAATTGGTAAAATCCGCAGGAAAAAAAACCCCTCAGAAAAACATTTTTGGTGGCAAGCCCACTTTATTTTTTCCAATAGGAATGGTACAGGACTATTTGGGGAGTTCATGCCTTTCAGGCTGTGTCCCCCCCCCCAATCCTTCTGTCCAATCCCTGGTACCATTGTGGGTGCAGAATTAAATGGGTGGGATTTCATTCTCAGGATGGGCAGCCCCCTGTCCTTGCTATCCATCCTGTCTGTTCCTCGCCTCTTTTCTGTGTATTTAATGCCATCCCCACCACCAAGCGTCAAGCATGTACGTGATCTTGGCTTCAGGCATGTTTTGCACATGAGTGCTGCACTGTGACATCGAGGTAGAGGGCCGTGGGGCACAGATGATTTTGATGCTTTGCCCATCCATGTCACAAGCTTTTACACCCACTTCTCTGTTTCCAGGATGGGGATTACAAGTGGCTGTCAATGTTTTCTTTGTTTGCCCACCCCAGATCAAACAAAGGGGTGGTGGGTGGTGGCAATGCCTTGCAAGACTAGGTGGTGTGAGCAATGGCTAGGTCAGGTAGAAGGTGGAGGGGCTTGGCTGCAATGATGCTGGGAGTGCACCCAGGGGAATAAGCCTGGCCTTGCTGCCTTCCACTGGGAGTACCTCCAAGTCAGGACGGTTAACCACGTGAAGCAGAACTGGCAGGTGTCATTGTATGAAATGCTAATGTTTGATATGAGTCATAAGGCCCCAATGTGAAAATGAGGATGAGATTGTACAAGGGATTTTCACTAGGGATGTGCATAAAACACTTTTGTGCTATGCTCCAAAAGTGGCCCCACAGCTCTCTTCTGAGCTCTCACAGCCCCACCTACCTCACAGGATCTCTGTTGTGGGGAGAAGAATAGAAAGCTTTGTCAGCTGCTTTGAGTCCCCTTGAATGGGTGAGAAAAGCAGGATAGAAAAGCCAACTCTTCTTTCCCATTTTGGTTTCAGGAAAGGATGACTGCCAAGCATGTGTAGAAAGAGGACTTGTCTCCACCCTTTCCTGCAGAGATGAGCATCACCTCCCCTTAGCTCATCATTGGCATAGGTTGTGGACCACTGGACCACACTGCTATTTCAGCAGCCCTGTGCTGCCCAACCCCCATGGCCAAACAGCAGGAGGATGTCTTTCCCATCTTTTTTCTATGGGGGCCAGAATTCCCTGCAGAATAGGAAAAAGCTCATCCGTGAGCTGGAATCATCAAAGCTGGAAACAAAAGACCTGTTTTATTGGAAATAAAACATTTTGACAAAACATGTTCTGGTTTGGTTCCAAAGCCAGAACCAGCCCATGCTTTGTTCCAAACTGAGAACACTGGAAAATCAAGTGGGAAACATTTCTCATGGAAATATTTTGCATAGCCCTAGAGCCTTTTTGCATCTTTGTTAGGTGCAAAGAAGGAGAGGCAGCCTCTTCCCCTGTGCCAAAATCATAGCTGGTCCTCCTGATGCTGAGGGCAGAAGCCTCCCTTGCTTAGCAAAATTGTACCTGGGGATTCCCTCACTGTACCTTTGATAGGGAGAGGAAGGGCTGTTCCCCAGCATCTGAACTGAAGAGGGGGAATTCCTGCTTCAGATCTGATGGTGGGAGATGGTTCACACGTGGGTCACTGGTAGGACCAGTAAGTCCCCTTTGATGGTGACTCCTGCCATGAAGCATTTGCTGTTGAAGAGCTTTCAGAGCCCTTCAGACATGTCTCCAATACAGACATCATAATGGCATGTATTGTAGCATAGTAGGGATGAAGAGTGTGGTGTCTGTGCAAAAGCTGTACAGTTGCTCCTCACTGATTGCATGAAGAGGGTGTAGGTCGGTGATGGCCAACCTATGACACGCGTGTCACAGGTGACACTCCAAGCCCTTTTGGGTGACACACCTGGTCACCCTGGCACCAGGGTGTGTAGTGCTTGTTTGTTCTTGAAGTGTACGAAATGCCTACTTTCAATTGAAATTTAGCAAATGTAAAGAATTATTTGTTTTTGCTTTTAATAAAGTACATATATCAAAAATATAACATTTTTACTAGAGCTACAAATATCACAAAATTATGGATATTTCTAGATGTGACACAGCACCCGAGTTAAGCTAGGTTTTCTTGTGAATTTTGACACACTGAGCTCAAAAGGTTCGCCATCACTGGTGTAGGTTCATGCAGACATGGCCCCTTCATTGCACCCTCAAAGCACCATAAGGGCACTGTGCAAATCCTGCCATACTGATTAAAAATGAAGAAAAGCAAAACCAAGGTAATTAGAATTCCATAAGCACCCTCTGCTTCTCACAACTTTAAACCAGTAGGGTTAAGCATATTTAGATCTGTGCTGAAGTGGGGGCTGTTTTTTTTTTTTAAAAAATCATGCATGCATTTTGCCTGGTGGTTACTTTTCTGTCACCAAACCAGATTACACTGTACCTTTTCCCTCGCCTGCAGCTCTTAGAATACTCCCCCTCCCTCCACACACACCAAACACAGAGAATCATATACCTCCCCTGTAGCTTCTGCCTACATCGCATGAGCACTGCCTGAAAACTATATAAAAACCCTTTGGCCTCAAACCAGAGAAGACCTAAATGCAGGAAAGTAAGGATAAATTAAAGTGACAGGGTCTCAGCAGTGGAAATTAGTGGAACTCTTCTAATTGCATGTCTAGTCTGAATGATGGGATACTTAATTCCTACACATCCCAGACAATTGCTTTATACCAACATGAGCTCTGGGAAAAAAAAGGCAGATTCTGAAGACATATGGAGTGTTAGATGGAGTGGAAAAATAAATCAGAGGCTCAAACCACAATGGGGGGGAAAAGTTTTATCATCATTGTTATGTGTATGTTATTCTTAATAACACTAATAAAGCCCCTTCTGGCCAGTTTTATTGTAAAAATATTATCCAATTATGGCTCTAGACTGTGTTTATTGTTTCTGCAAGGTGGAGGAAAGCATTGGGTGAGGAGGTTATGTTCTTATTTAGTTAGCAGACAGATGCCTAAATATGAGGTCCCAAGAGGTACAGCTCAAAAGTGCAGTGTGTTCTCTTCCGTGTTGCTATGCGGACTTCAAGGAAAAAGGCCTGCGAACTAGCATGGGTTCTTATATCTGTTTAACCTCTCGCCCCAAGAAGCAAAGAGCATCTGGTTAAGTGGAGAGTAAAAGCGCAGCTACTTTTCATTATCAAGGTTTACAGCCAGAATGTGCAGAAGCCATAGCTGCCAAGCCTGGGTTAAATGCCTGTTGCCTTCACTGCCTGAGGCCATCTAGCGTGTTTAGAAATGATTAAGTACTGCAGCCTAGAAAGGACCTGTCCTGAGCGTTCATCTCTGACTTTCAGCAGAAAGGAGAGGCTGGCAATGACAGAGGCAGATGGATGAGTCTCATTAGTATGGTGAGGCGGTGAACCAGGCTGTCTTCACAGAGCTGTCTAAAAAGGGAGAGAGAAAGAGGGAGCAAATTAAAATAGGAACCGAGAAAGCCAATGAGCAAGTGTTTTAACTCTCTGGTACCTGGCATCCTCTGAAGCGGTTTGTGTGCATATTTGGCTACATTTTAAGGTGGCAAGGAGAGCACAGCGTTCTTAGCAGCTCCTTGTTTTTTTTTTTTTTCATCCGGATTATTACTGTTAGTAATAATAATAAAATGTAAATATGTTTCAATTGTTCTTTCCTATGTGTTTGAACTGCTGCATCCTGCTCCAGGAACTCTGGGTAAACAGCTGAATATAAATGCAATAACAAAATAAATAAAAATATTGGCAGATACTTATGGCAGACTTTTATGAATTGGTTGTGATGGCCACATGGATCCCTTTCTTCCATACAGTAGTTTAGGACTGCTGTGTGTTAGGGGTCATCCTCTTTATTCTGCTGACTGCCCATCACAACAGCTATGGGTACTCTTATCTCATTGTGGACAGGGTGGGGCAGGGACCTTAAGTGATAAATACATTTAAAAGGTAGTCTTTCTCATACACCCCTCCTCTTTTACAAGTTTATCAGATTTCTCTACAGATTTCTGTACAGATTTCCCCATCAAGGGTGTTTTTCCACTTAGCACTAGAGTACCCATTATTAAGGACTACTATTAAGGTCTCAGTCACATTGTAACAGTGCATGTTATTCAACACTGTGGCCCTGGTCACACCTATATAAGACAGGACATCCTATTAATAATTCAAACTGAGACCATACCAGCTCTGTTTACATGTAGATCATTATAGGTTGTTCTCAGACCATCCTCACTCAGGGCTGCATTGCTCACACCTTTCTCTGTGATTGACCTGAGCCTTCTTCATGGAACTCTTGGTTTTCCACCCCTTTTTCTTCATCAAATTTATCTCCTTTCTTATTGGATGATGTTGTCTCACTCAAGGGAGGTTAGGGTGTGTGTTTGCAGTTCTTTTTAAAAGCCTGCTCCCCCACCTCCACACACCCCTTCCTTCTTTATGTGCTTTTCTTCTCCGTGCAATTAATTTTTTAAAAAAAAAATAAATTTGCAGAAAAAATTAGATAGTGGAATCATACACATAAATTGAGGAGAGAAGGGGAGGTGCCTCACAAATTAAGAATGTGTCAATTGGCCTAAGGAAAGACTAGACCCCACCCACCACAGCACAGTTCAGCCTCCTTTAGCCCATCCCACTGCTCACACTTTGAGGAAGCGAAGATAGTCTGGAATGCCAAGACAGACTGAGTCCTTGTCAGTCCTCTAAAAACAGGAGTCCAGGTTAAGATGGTCTAACAGGGGTAGGGTGACTTGGAAAACAACTTAAATTAAAATAACATAACAAGACCTGAAGTCTACTTCAGCTCATCCTAAACTACTTGTGTGACCAAGGCCATTGTGTGCACGTGCACCAACACATGCTTCAGGATCCACACATGTAGAGTTCTATAATGGCACCAACAATGCAAGCAGAGAGTGGGGAATGAGTAAAAATTACTAGGAAATTACTTCATTCTGACCTCATGTTGGAGCTACAACAGACTGTGAATATTAATATGTTTTTAATATAGTTTTTGTTAATTTTTTAAAAAAGAATTTATATCTTGCCTTCACAAAATGGTCCCAGAGCAAGTTACAATATAAACATTTAAAATATTTAAAATATAATTCTCAATCACCCTGTCCATCCCTCCTTTCCTGACAGGACGACACCCAGAGGGAACTAAACAGACAGAAGAAGAAGAAGAAGAAGAAGAAGAAGAAGAAGAAGAAGAAGAAGAAGAAGAAGAAAAAGAAGAAGAAGAAGAAGAAGAAGAAGAGTTGCCTTTTCTACCCCACGTTTCTCACCCATTTCAGGGGATTCAAAGTGGCTGACAAAACTTTTCTATTATCCCCACAACAGAACACCCTGTGAGGTAGGTGGGGCTGTGAGAGCTCAGAAGAGAGCTGTGACTAGCCCAAGGTCACCCAGCTGGCTTCATGGGGGAGAGCAGATTCAAACCCAGTATTCCCAGGTAAGAGTCACAACCAATTCATAAAAGTGTGCCATAAGTATCTGCAAATATTTTTTACTTTTCAGTCCTGTCTTACTTTTTATGGTTTCCCCTAGCACGGTGTCCTATCTATTTCTTCTGAGAAAGCCTACAGTAAGTAGGTGAAACACATGTAAAGATTGGGACTTTTATAACAGTTTTTAAAGTGTTATTTTAGCCCCTTCTAAAGTTTTTTTTCCAGCTTGCCTTTCAGAATTTTTCCAGCATAACTGTTTCACCTGAAAATTATTTTAACCATTGCAATATTTTTATTTATGTTATTATTGCATTTATATTCAGCTGTGTACATAGAGTTCCTGGAGCAGGATGCAACAGTTAAAACACACAATAGTATTTTCAGTTCAAACACAGAATAGAAGACAGAATAGTAAGCGGTTGGCTTGAGTAACGGTTTGAAATATTAACAGACTCAAGATACAATGCAGCATCTTCAAGGAGATTGGAAGGGGTCAAGATCTAGGCTGAGAAGCTTCAGGATGTCACTGGAACATTCCAAAGCAGCAGGATGTAGCTCTTGTTCTATTGCTATAAGCAGAGCTTCTGCCGGAAGCAGCAAGGATTCTGGCAGTTTTTCCTTCAGAGGATCAGAAATGGCAGCAGAAGTTTGTCATTTTTTATTCCATGGAAAGGAGACCTGGTAGTGTCCTTGGCCCTCAAGTCACTTCTTGCCTGCCTCTATGTGGGCCATGAGTGTGGAGGTGTCTTCCTCAGATGAAAATAGCTTTGGAATTCTTTAAAAAGGATTAGTGGCAGGGATTTGAGATGGCTTGAGGGACAGTAGGGGGTGGGAATGTGTAGATGCCCATCCACTTGTGCCCCTGGATTTATGGACACCCAAACACCTTGGAACCTGAAGTGTGTCTTAAGTGTTTGTATAGATTTAAGTGTCCCGGCTGATATTTGTGGAATATCAGAGTACATTGGAAGCAGTGGGCTGTTCAGAATTAATATCTGAAGCGGTGACCAGCTTATGGTAAGGAAAAGGAAGACTGAAATTATTATAACTTTTTCAGCCAAAGAAAGACCTGATCCTCTGAGTCTTCTCCCTACACTGAGGCAATGACTGTTCACATCTGTGGCACTTTTTGTGTTCATACAAAAAGTTACACATGGCTTCTGGGTGGTGCTAAATGAACAGTCACTTCTGGCAGCCAGACTGTAGGGGAAACCTTTAGTAGATTTTCCTGGCTTTTTAGACTTATGGACACTAAACTAATTCTCCTCTGCATTGACTGATACTTGAACTGGGTACTAGCAAATCCTACTCCGCTACAATTCCTACAGTTTCCTTCATAGGGAAAATGTTGTAGACCAATTCTGCAGAACTGGTAGTGCTTTAAGAAGACTCTTGTTAGAAGGTCAAAATAAGATGGGCTTTTCCTATGTCGAATATCCTTGGTTTGGAGTTAGAGTTTCACTTTCCATAATCCATAATTAATTCCTAACATAATCATATTAAAGGATTGATTATCTATCACAGTTTATGCAAGTTCACTTAATGTATTTTTCTTTCTTTCTTTTTTGTCCCCCTATAAAATACATGATGACAAGTCATTTAACTAAATGTAACATGTCAGAAAATGGTTCGTACAAAGGAAATAATATTATGCAGTATAAGCGCCCATTAACAAGTAATGTAGTTGACATTGATTGAAGGTGATTAAGTGTACTGCACTCTTTCTCATTGAAGTTTGTTAAAATAAATACCTGTATGCATGGGGGAAGCTGGTGTCCTCTCATTTTGCAAATGGATTGTATGAATCTGATTTCTATCTTACATTAAGTTAAAGATTAATAGATATATTAGGTGAGCACAGACAGTTAGCTAAGGAGATAATAGTGAGGCAATTTTACTTTCTGTTCTGAAAAATGTTACTTACTTTGAAGATGAAAAGTTTTGTCATCAGTTGCATGCGTACACAAACGTGCATGCATGCACATGTACACATGATAGACATAATGCCATTTCCTTCCTCCTTCTCGTTTCCTTCCAAGGTCAGTGCAATAGTGTTTCGTGATTTGTCTCCATGGACATTTTGAAAGGATTTCCTTAATATCAGCAAAGGATTTTATTGAGTAATGTGCTATTCCTCACCTTTCTGAATCCACAAATAAAGTAGATAGGAATGAAAAGGTGTGAGCATTCAGACCTGAAGGTGGATTGAAGAAGGTTTAAAATGAAGGTGTGACCATGGCCTCTGAGGCCAGAAACTTTCATTCTTAGCTGTTGGAGCCCTAACAGGAGGCTCCAAATCTTGTGTAAACTTTGGAGTGGGGTGGGGCAGCGTGGAGTCTATTCTGGGATAGCTAGACCACTCCAGCAGAGACATGTTCCAGCTGAAGCAGTCTAGTCCTTGCAAGTTCAGAAACTGCCTGAAATGCTGAAATTGCAGAGAATTAGCCTTGAAGGGACACAGAAGCAAGAGGAAATTATTTCCTCCTAGTAGGAAAAATAGGATAACGTGCAGAGCCAACGCAAGATAGAGATAGTAAAAGAGAGAGAGAGAGAGATGGGCTATGCCTTCACACACAAGGCAAAAGCTAACGGATGGAAGACACCTCCTTCATCATCTAATGCACTTCCTCGTTACTATCAGGTGACGTGCATTATAAGAAGTATCTGTGCCTGCACATGACAATAGGCCCCAACATTGCATGATGTAGTGATCTCATTGTCATTCTTTGCAACTTTGACATTTAAATCTGATGGGCCTCCAGGATGCTAACAAGTCAACCCAAATGCTGTGCTGGGAGGACAGAGGATAGGAAGGGAGGAAGGATTAAGCTACCCTGAGGGCGCATCAAAGGTATCCTCATTGTGAAATGAAGATGCAGCTATGGTGTACTAAGCAGGCTGAGCTCAGGACACAGTACAGAAAGTTGATTTCGAAAATAACAAGAAAGAAGCATCAGCTAAAAAAAACACACCCAATTAATAAACAAACACATTTTCATCCTTCAGTCCTGCAGAGAGGTTTTGAATTTAAGGTAAAATCCATTCAATAAAAACTTAATTATTGCATCTTTGATCTTCTCAGCATGAGGGACAAACAAGGTTGGGTGGAATCTGGGAAAAAAAGGATGCAAGTAAGCCACCAAACATGAACACATTTACAACACGTTCAGGCATGTAGACAGGACTTCCAGATAAACAAGGTGTGTAACATCCCACTCCCCTCTCCTCCTTATTCCGCACAAGGCAAAGTGCATGAGTGCTTGGCTGTGGCCAATCAAGTGTCTTAGTTTCCAGCTCTCCTCTCCCTGTTTTATGTTCATGAACAATACAATGGCAGGCTGTGAGAGATTTTGCAAACTGAAGCACACATTCTTTCCATTATCTGAAATATTACACACCATCAAAGCAGCTGGGTGATGATGCATGACCACCGCCTATGGTGAATTTCAGTTACACATTCCCAAATTGCTTTTGTTAGTTGCAAAAATCATACAGTACCTAACCCTTGAATTACCTCTGCCAAGAAGAGACACAGGTTGTTCTAATATCCTGGATTGTGACATACATACCATTTTCAGGGCTGCATGGGACACTTGGCCCCAATTCAGTCCAACACCCAGAGGAGAAGGCCTACCTGTAGGCTACCTCCAGATCCAAGGTAAACCCTCCGAGTCTTTTGGCACTACCTTAGGAATGCCAGATATGCACATATGATCACATATGCTGTTCAGCAGAAGTGCAGGTAAGTGGGACAAGGCAAGAGACAGTCATTTGATCTTGCATACTGTTGTGGAGTGCTCTTAAAGTGTGCAGTGCTAAGAGTGCATTGAGTGCTTCTACTGCACAGAAGCCCTGGTTTCTCTCTGGAATCAGGAGATGAGCAAAGTTATTGACATGTTTGTGGAGCCCGAAAAGCTCCTTGGCACTCCATGGAACTATGGGCTATAAAACAGGAAGGTCAACGGCTAGAGCACAGGTGGCATAAATCTGGCTGTGAGTCTGACTGAATACGGATTAGAGCACACTATTGTGCCTACCATGTGGCGATAACAGCGGTGAAAAAGTACTTTTTCTCCACCACCATTGTGTCCTTGAGTAGCCGTTCAGCAGAGCTTTTCAGAGTAGTAAAATCAGGCTCAAAGAAGTATGAGCCAGGGCCAAGTAATATCTGCTGTGACAAATTTATGAAGCACTTTGAGGACAAAGTCGCCCAGATTCGTAGGGGATTAGATGTCACAATTGGACATAGTCCAAACGAGGCATCCAGAGAACAGTCTGACCATGTTTGGTTGGATCAGTTTTAATTGTTGCAGCCTGAGGATGTGGACAAGCTGCTTGCAGGGGTGTGGCCGATCACATGCTCTCTGGATCCCTGCCCCTCCTGGCTGATAAAAACTAGCCAGCAAGGTATTATCGGATGGATCCAGGAGGTAGTGACTACCTCTCTAAGGGATGGGGTGGTTCCTGAAGAGGGCCTCCCTGGATCCGGAAAACTTAAACAACTATTGCCCAGTGGCTAACATACCTTTCTTAGCCAAGGTTCTGGAGAGGGCTGTTGCTGTTCAACTGCAAGCATGCTTGGAAGAAGCTGATTTTCTAGACCCAATCTGGCTTCAGGCCTGGTTATGGGACGGAAACTGCCTTGGTCACCCTGGTTGATTACCTTCTCCAGGAGAGAGACAGGGGTAATGCTACCCTGTTGGTTCTCCTGGACCTCTCAGCAGCTTTTGATACCAATGACCACGGTATCTTTTTGGAGAGACTACAGAGTTTAGGAGTGGGAGGCAATTGGTTCTGTTCCTGTCTCCAGAATAGATCCCAGATAGTTCGTTCTGCCCCAGGTATACTCAAGCTTTTAAGTTCAGTCTGCACTCTGGCCTTGGGCAGAGGTCTTGAACAAGTGAAACTCCTCCCTCTTTGAAGAATCCACCAGTCTTCCTACAGTATTTATTGCCACAGCAAAACAAATATATAACCACTTTCTTAGCAAGTAAGAGCTTACAGTTTCTTCACAGCTTACTGGGTCTTCAGGCTTTAGTTACTGTCCTTTGCTGAGGCACTCAGGCCTAGAAAGAGTTCCTGCCTTCCTTTTGAGACACTGGCTGGTCTAGAAGGACTTTCTGGTTCCTTTGGCACTTGCTGGCCTAATTGGAAGTTGCTGTTTTACTCTTTGTAGTGGAGTTTCTTCCTTCTGTGGCACTTGCGGCCTATGAGGAGTTTCAGCCTGTCTAAGAATGATGATTTCTTCCACTCTCACAGCAGACTGAAAACTGGCCTAACTCTCCTGTGTAAGCTGTAAATGCTCCACCCTCCTTATCCATAAGCCTACCTCTTAAAGATACAGGCACACATTCCTTTCTAAACTTCCAATAAACAAGGCTTACAACATAAACTTCAATTGCCACAAACAAACTTGTTGCAGAGGCATAACATAGTGGCTGTAGGAGACACTGATTCGACACCCTGGGAACTCACTTGTGGGGTTCCTCAGGGATCAATCTTATTTCCCATGCTATTTAACATCTATATGAAGCCATTGGGAGATTAGAAGTGAGGTATCATCAGTATTCAGATGATACCCAGCTCTATCTCTCTGTACCATCTGAATCAGGAGAGGTGGTTGAAGTGCTTGACAAGTGTCTGGAGGTGGTAATGAGCTGGATGTTGGCCAATAAACTGAAGATGAATCTAGACAAAACAGAGCTGTTGTGTGTCACAGTGTCTCAGATCCAGGCAGTTGGGAGATATCCTGTCCTTGATGGGTTTGCAATGCCCTAGAAGGGACAGGTGCATAACTTGGGAGTACTCTTGGACTCCGTGCTAACACTTGAAGCTCAGGTGGAGGCCATGGCCAGGAGCGCCTACTCCCAACTATGGCTGGTTCATCAACTGAAGCCTTTTCTGGATAGAGACGATTTGATTACAGTCATCCATGCTCTGGTAACCTCTAGACTGGACTACATGGGGCTGTCCTTGAAGATGGTCTGGAAGTTGCAGCTAGTGCAAAATGCAGTCACTAGAGTGCTGACTGGAACAGCTAGCCAGATGCACATCATGCCGTGTTTAAAAGGGTTGCATTGGCTGCCAATTTACTACCAAGCCCAATTCAGTGTTTTGACTCTGACTTATAAGGCCCTAAATGACTTGGGCCCCAGATATCAAAAGGAATGCCTTCTCCCATATCAACCTGCGTGTGCCTTAAGATCTAGCAGTGAGGCCCTCCTGGTTGTCCCACTGCCTTCAGTAGTGAGGCTGGTGGGCACCCAGGAGAGAGCCTTTTCTGTGATTGCCCCCAGACTATGGAATAGCCCCCCCCCTTGAGATGCGTCATGCCCTTCCTTATATATATTTAGGAAGGCAGTGAAGAAGACACACCTCTTTGCCCTGGCCTTTGGCCGAGCTGATTATATTCCCCCCTCCCCAGTACAGACACTATCATTTTAAACATGTTGTGTATTGTTTTGTATTTGTTGATTTTTAAAAGTCTTTTAATGTATATTCTGTTTTTAATCTGTTGTTTTAATGTTCTTACCCACCCAGAGACCTTCGAGTATGGGGCATGATAGAAATGTAAATAAATAAATAAATAAATAAATAAATAAATAAATAAATAAATAAATAAATAAATAAATAAATAAATAAATAAATTGTGCATATCCTGTGTCCTACAAGGATTCTTTGCCACACAGATGTACAGCCAATGTACATCTAGTGTCATCTTACAGCAACCTTAATATCCCAAGTAGATTTGTTGCTGCACAATTCCTACCATTAAAAGGAATGGGAGATCTCTTACATGTACTAATCTGTACCCTTCCTGATTAGGTGCATGACTTGCAAACTATGGAGAAATGAAGGCCCTTTCTGCACTTGTCATTCCAGGATAAGCAGATACATAGTACGTATTGTCTGCAATGGACTAGCCCTGATCCAAAAGCATGTCAAAGAGGTCTCTATCCCATTAGCTATAGACCTGTCTGACCCTGAAGTGATCTGCAACCACCCTAAAGTCTTGTTCCATCCAATCTAGAACAAAGAAAATGCCTTCATGCAAGCTTCCAAATATTGTTTTTGAAACCAGGGCATTGAGACAGGGAAGCTACCTTTGAAGCTACCTACAATGCACAGCTAATGGGACCTCAGCTAATTGCTGGCAGAGATGGGTGGTGCCTTGGACAGAAACGGCTATGGATTGAAACAGCATGGCACCTCCACATTGCTGCACAGCTTTGCCAAAAACAGATAGCATTCCTACTCTTGCCTCACTTCTTACCCTGGAATGAAGTGGCTTGGAATAGTTGGACTGTTCCAAGAGAGGTGATTATGGAAAGAGCCTAAATGCTCTCTCTTCTAACATGCAGACTTGAAGTCATATGTGATTACAAATAAATGATGCACACCTCATTCAAAGTACTAAGGATGTTCCCAAATTTCACATGTAAATTAAGACCAACGTGTCATATGGGGACACGTATAATATATATTCTTCATTCAGGGCCTTTCTGAACTTCCCGTACTGTCCAGGGGATGGGAATAGTGCACTTCCACTGGCATGTACTAATATTTGCATTTGTGAATACTAGTGCATGCCATCCCTTCCCACACACATCTGCAGACCTACCTGAGGTGCAGACCCGTTTCCCGGCGCTGCCATCTTCATCCTGGAGGCTGGCATGACTGCGTGTTGACTGGCAGCGGCACCAGGGTGACAGTGACGTACCGCACATGAGCACTTGTTTGGGGGGCCATCTGAGGTGCCAGTGAGCTTGTGCAGCACCTCAGATGGCATGTCCAGCACCAAAGTAGTGTGAGCGAGCTGTACCAGAGATGGGATAGGCTGTCTCTGCTAGGGATGTACACAAATTTTTTGGGGGTATTCGATTCGAAATGAACTGAATCATTGAAAATCTGTATTTGTACAAATAGATCATATTTGAATGTGGTAAAATTCTATTTCATATGAATTTATTCGTACATATTTGTATGGACATTCGATATGTATCTAATACAAATAGATACATACCTGATATGAATAGATACATATCTGATCTGAACAGATACATATCTGATACATTTCCCCAGCTTAACAAATGTCCAAACTATTCGTATGAATGTCCAGAAACATTTGTATTAATTTGAATGTTAGCATATGAATATCGTAACATTTGATTCAAGTTTGAATATCCAAATTCAGCTGAATTTTGAATGTTACAAATATTTGTGTACATCCCTAGTGTCTGGTGAAGATCAGTCTATTGTGCTCCACACGTAGTTTGCATGCAAACTATGGGGCCAAGTGAGGAAAGGCCCTCAATTTCATCTTTTTTAAAAATTAATGAATGTATTATATATAAGAAAACTTACAGGATATCTTATGAGATATGCATGGATTCCAAAGAACATGGAGTAGGACATCCAAATAGACATAAGAAGGAGATAGAGGACATTCTGTTTCAAATCTGGAAGGCCAGTAACACAGCGATAGTGTAGATGTGACAACAGACAAAATATCCTCAACTGTGTATATCTTTTCCTGTGTAAGCTAACTGAAAGGTCTGGAGGGAGATGCACAACTGAATTCTGGATCACACCAGCATCCTAGTTCATTGCTGGATATTTTAAGCACATAAGTGAATAATCAAACATAGAATCATAACTTCTTTCTACCCCTGGAAAGGCCCTTTTGTGGTGTAGCACAAGCATGACCCAAGAATTAATAAACATAGTTTACTAATTAGTCTCTATTCTCTTTGGCACATGCTAATTGGCACATATCAATGTATCTCGAATAGTGCAAATTTTCACTGAGTTCTCCTCTGCCAGCTTTAATTTGATCAAAAGTGGGTCCACCTTAGTTTGACAAGATGGACTCTTCTCTTAATCAAAGAAGCGAGGATGTCTCCTATCAGGTACCTGCTTTTGACAGTCAGCAAAGAGTAATTAACAGACATAACTATATTAATTGCATTACTTCACTACTTACTTATCAGCTAGCCTATGTTGCTCGGTTTCTAATGCAAACACAGTTCCTATTCCTTTTGTGAATTCAACATGCAAAAGTCTTTCTAATGCTAACTAGCAATCAGTGTATATAAGATTTCTGAGATTTCTGTGGGGAATTCTGCATAATAGATGGATTCTGTCTTTTGAGGTATGTACAGCCTTTTAGTATAATTATTCCTTAGGGCTGTACCTATCATATTATCAGCTACTGCAGAGGATAAAGAACACAAAACTTATTTGTTTAGGAACAAAGAGGCATAATCATTTCCTTTAGGAATCACTCAACCACTAAGTAAAATAAAGAGATGTGACCTAATGAGAATCTTGCATTTAAGGCAATTCTTTTTAAAAACTGTCTTAAAAGTTTTACTCTACGTGGAGGGTTTTTTTTTTTCAATAGACAAAAATATAAATCTCCTTGGTGTCGGACAAGTAAACAGGTAGGCCTTGAAAATCTGTGTTTGCCCACGCTAAACTCTTGGTGAGCTTTGCCCTCTGCTCTGTTCTGGAGCAGCCACCCCTAGGACCTGAGAGAGCAGTTCTTTCTCTAGATTCATTCATGCCTTGATCTCTTTAATAAGATTGCAAACAACGATGCTGATTAGTGTCACTTGGGATGTGTTTTTTTTCATGATGTAGACAATAGGCTGCCACCAGTTGCATTGAGACCACCCACATTTTATGTAGGCAACCAACAACCATCATATTATCATGAAATCTGACCCATGTTGGCAGTTCCCGTACTAAATGCAGTCACAGTTCCTTTAATCAAATACTGCTATAAAATACTCAAAATGCTTTCTTGGGAAACCCAAACAACTCTCTACCTTGTAAGACATTACTTTCTAGATAGGGGCACTTATGATACAGCACTTAGAAAAACTTTAACGTCAGGAGTGAATCTATCTCATATAGTTATCTATCTACTGAACAACATTTTAATACTGCTTTTCACTAACAGTTACTATGGTGGCTTCCAAAAAAGTAGCTGTAGTAGAAGTAGAAGTAGCAGAAGTAAAAGAAGTAATCGTAGAAAACAAGAACTGTAACAACCACAATAATAAACTGTTATAGTAAAAACAGGAGACTTCAGTCCACTAGATAAGCTCAACAACCACTAAATCAGCAACATATTCAGGTCTTTTGTACACTTACTGCCCTTAGTCTGGATTAGTGAATTTGGATTAGCTTGATCTGGATCACCTGCAAGCAGAGGCATCTGCATTAAGTGGGCTGGATGATAGCAAATGCAGTCTAGCAGAGACACAGTGAGATGCCTAAATCCTGTTCCATATCAGTGGATGCAAAGTGCCAGTGATACCACATCTGAAACCTGATGCAACTGACCCACCTCTCCATCAATCAGACACTGCATCCAGGTAGTTCCTATGTGAAGGCAAGGTGAAGACATCTTCACCACAGACATAAAGTGTCCTTGCAGGCAATGTGAAGTCACCTTTGCCATCACATGGCTATTGTTCTGAAGGGACTGTGGGGACTGTGAAGGCATCTTTGCAGTCTTGCCATCATAGCACATATTCCTTGAAGCTATGTTCATGATCATCCTAGGTCTCTGTGTGAATGTCCCATGCTTTCCCTGAATCAGATGGCATTACTATAGTTGTACTGATTTATCGGGTGAACCACTAATCCGGATTACTGTGGCCTTAGTACAGACCTGATCCAGATTACCAGTAGTCCCTCACAGACGATGTGGACTATGAGGCTTCTGGATCCAGACTATAAGAAAGTGTGGAAAGGACCAAAATCTTGTGTATGCAAGTGTATTTGGGGCCCAACAGCACCTTTTAAAGACCCAACTGAAGAAAAATGAGGGCAATGACCACAGCTCAGTGACACAGTAGGTGCTCTAAAGGCAAACGATTTTGAAATTTTCTTTCAGGAGGGAGATTGAGAATGAGAGCATGATGTGAGCTGCCAGTGCGCTTGTGCAGCTGCTCATATGGCTTCCTCAGCCAACCAGAGTGTAGATGGTCACTGGCTGGATAAGTAAGGTAAGCTTTTGGTTGGGATTGGAGAGGGTTGAGTTGCTTGTGGTGCCTGATGTCTTGAACCACAGCTACTCTACAATTAGTCAACATCTCAGCAGGCAGGGGGTGCTTGTAGGCTGTAAGTGCAGATTCACCTGCCCAGATGTTGACTAATTGTAAACTATAGGCCAAAGTGCGAATCAGCCTCTGGATGCAGCCTTAGTGTGAGTGGGTCCATATTCTATACATATGGCACTTTGTGAGAACTAGGCCATAAAAATAACCTTATACCACTTGAATATCTGCCTATAAATATTGAACACACTGGCATCTGAGAACTGTGAATGATTTGAAGCATGTAATGTTTGTACTTTTATGAGAAGGAGGGGATTAGAAACTTGTATGACAAAAAAAAAAGTCTCACAGCATAATTTTTCTGAGATGAAATATTTATTAGAGAAAGCCTGCTTTCTTGAAGAAGAAAATGTCCTTGGGAAATATTTTATAATTTCTCTCTGGATAGTCTAAACTGTATCCAGCAAGGCAGGAAACTCCATTCAGATACAAGATTCAACATTTTGAACTTTTTCTACAGCTAAAGTTGCAGGAGATACTTCCAAAAGCCACCATTTTTCTCCACTTTAGCATTTGATATAGCCCTTCAGCAAAGCATCTTTACTGATTTGCACAGAGAACAAAATCTGCTTGCATCTGTTTCTGGCAGGCATTCAATTGTCTTATTTGTTCTTATTTATTGCCATGAATTTGCCCATTCTTAGCCATGACATCATGTGGTACAAGCATTTTCAAGTTTAGAACTGTAGTTCTTTGGTTCTGAAACAGATGTTTATTTATGAACCCCACATCTGACTGTGGTGTGTTAGGTTGCTCTATGAAAGTGTTCCTTTCAGTGTTGTATTGCTATGGTTTTTTCCCCTTTTCCTTTTCCCATTTTTTCTACCAAAGACTTCAGTGTAGTGATTGTTCTTCTGCTGCAAGCGCGTCTTGCATGCGGCTTCTATACCTTCTGGAGAATCAAGATGAGATAATCTGTTGCCCCACAGTATGTGGAAGAACAGACTAATATTAAAAAATAATTTCTGTGAAAAAAAACTCAATTCCTTCTTAGAAGGTTATCTTTTGAAAATTATGAAGGGTTTCTTTTTCTTTTTTGTTTCTAAGCTGATTTAATGTGTTTTTAAATGTTTACTCAAGTACTCAGAACAAAAGATTCCATGGAATATTTCAGAAGCATCAGCCAGCAGGAGCGAAGGTCACAGACAGCCTGGTTTATTTCCTTCAGCTTAAGTGCCAGTCAGTCAAGCTTCCACTTAAAGCCTGAAGTTTGTGGGAGAAAATCTGTGTCAATGCGAGGAATTTCTGCCTTTGAATACAAATTAGCAGACTACCTGGCTTCTTTTGAGACTCAGAAATGACTTAGTGGTGATGAGGGTAAACAAACCAAGGTATCTGGAAAATGAAGACCCTTCCTCACCAAAAAGCACCCCATATGATTCATCTTTCCCTTCTATCCTTCATTCTTAGGCTGCGTCCAGATGCCAATTACTTATTCTGCTATATTTGATATTCCAGAATAAAGTCTGGAATATCCATGCTTTATTCTGGAATATCCAAATACAGCAGAATAAGGAAGTAAGCTGATACACAACATGGCCTGCTGATGTTTCCTTGAATATCAACAAAATGCACTTTTCTTCTTGATGGCGTCTATAGAGCAGAAGTTAGCTAAACAGCAGCAGCTTAAGGGCCTCTCTGGGAGGCTCTTGCGCTCTCCAGGGAGATGTTCGCACTTTGCTTCAGGTCTGTGGGAAGCAAAGTATAAACTTGCCTGCGTGTTTACTAAGCATTTGCACTTGTACATGTGATCCCTCCCCCCACACATCTGGATACTCACCTTCAATGCAGATGATGTCCAGGTGCTGCCATCTTCTTGCCCTGGTGTCAGTGCTAGCATGTGTGTGCTGATGCCATCACTGGGGCAACTATGACACATCAGTTTGCTTGTGTGGCACATCAGGTGACCCTCCAGCACATTGAAGAGGTGTGGATGGTCCTGCCCAGAGCCTTACCAGCTCTGGCGCAGGTAAAGGTAGCTTCATGCATGGTATCTTCATGCATGGTGCAGGGTCAACCAGCACCACACGTAGTCACTGTGGGGGAAGCTTCTGGATGGAAGGAGCCATTTCTGGTTAGGAAATGGCTCCTTCACATGCAGATGCTCCATTTCACAGCTCCCCCCATGGCGAGTAGTGGGTGAAGTGTAGAAAGACCCCAGGACACTTCATCCACATGTTGTAGAGACACATATTTCATAGATTGTCCTAATCTCTCCATAGATTGACTGGAAATGTCTGCTACACTCCTGCTTGGCAGCATTTGCACTGACATCCGGGTGCAAAGCTGTGAGCAAGTGAGGAGTCATGGTTGCAGCTGCACAAGTGCTCAAATATACAGTATATAAACTAATGATTGTATATGTTTAACTCTTGGGAGTTCAATATATGTTTTATAGATGCTAAAATAATAAAAATATATGTGCAAAGCAAGCAGCATGGAAAGGCCAGACACATGGTGGAAGTTGTCATAGCAATTTCTATGGCAGTTCAGACATTCTGGGGTGGACTGTCTGCACCTTGAGCAGCTTGGGTAAGTTGGGGATAGTGCCAGTGCTCACAGTGCAAATGCCAGGCACTGCCCCTAACTTAACTTTATACAAACTGGTCTGAAGATCCAAACAAAATGAAGGCCTTCAAGTTTGAAAATTAATTTGTTGTTTAAAGCTCACTAATTTCCTGCTCTTTTTATTTGTCAGAGATGACCCTCAAATTCATTAGATCTAAGTGATATTATGAGATGATAATCTAAACAAGAATATTGATTTTGAAATGGTATGCTATTATTAGTGCACAACTGATGCTCTTCTAGCCCCGTTTGTCGTTAAATAATGCTCCAACTGTTTCCCAGTGCTTTCTCCTCTGCAACAATGCTATATCCCCCAGGTCCAAAGAGAGAAGCAGAGAGCTATTGTTCACTATTGTTCATTCTTCTCTTTGAGGATACGCTGTGCTTCTTTTGGGTTATTGTCTTTTCCCTCATAAAACTTTGCAGTGTAATCCACCATGATGCAAAGACTATCATCCTATGCAAACACTTCCTGCAATTTTTGAAATATCATGCCTCTGGATTTGCATAGGAAAGATGCTCTTATGAAATAATATCTTAAAATTCTAAACAACCCACTGCTTCCAGTACACTCTTAAATCTATAAATCCTCCATTAGTCTCAGCAGGACAGATAAAGAACAGTTTTCACATTAACTCTCAGTGGAGAGAAGAATGGTCTGCCAAGCGCCCAAATATCGGATGATATTTCAACTTACCACCATTGCTTTGGAAAACACTAAATAGGATCTGTATCATCTCATGGCATCTGCCAGGAGTCTTTGTATAAATGGGGTAAAACATCTTTCCCCCATTGTAGATGATATCGTGACCAACTATGAACTGAGGGCCTATACAGGATTGGTGTCAGACTTTTTTGAAGTGACAGATACAAAATGGGAGGTGAAGTGTGAAAATGTCCATATATCCTAAACTAGGAAGAAGAATTAGGAAGCAGAAAGAGGCTGGGACCCCAACTAAACCTAAATTTTGATTTAACTTTCATCTACCTTCAGAGTAAGATGACACCTCAGCAAAATGAGAAGCAGGAAATCCATCTTTGGGTTATATCATGTGGAAACAAAAGGGCACTTATCTTGTATCTTTTCTTGTTACGAAGGTGGATTGAATAGATTAAAATTTAGATGTAGCTGGACCTTGAGCTTATTCATAACTTTTCTGTTAAAATCAGTGAAATTCCAATGCGATTGTGCCCATAATTTTGAACAATTTACATGGTTCAATGTTTTTAGATCACATTTTAAAAACTGCCTTAGGCTACAAATATCTGTCTTGCATCTTCTTTAAAAAAAAAGACAACAAAAATACAGATTAAAGGCCTCATTATGCATGCATGTGCAAATTACAGTGGATAAATAATGAGGGATCGTAACTTTAATATCACCCTAAAATTAGGAAAGCTACAGCTAATTATCTTCTTCAGAAACTCTCAGAAAAATCTAAGCAAACATCTATGAAGAGTCTGATTTGTCATGTATCTTATATGATTGTATCTTTTTCACAATGACTAGATCAATGGGATTCAAGTGTCAGTCATTGATCTAATGGGCAGATGGTGATTCCTGTTTGATAAGAATTAGAGTTTTGGCAATGAAGATGGCTTAAGGTAACTTCCCCCCCCCCTAGGGCTGATGGTAATCTTTGCTAATGCCGTCTGATTCATGTACAGTAGAAGCTATTCAGGCATTGTTTCTCAAAATTCCTTCTCCCCATGTGTACTGAACAGCTCTTAAGTACATGTAACAAATTTGCTGCATTTATAGTTGCCTGCATGGTTCGTAATGAGGTCTCAACTGTTGGCTTCAATCATGATAGGCTAGATCAGCTTTTATTGGGCACATCACATCATGCGTTATGATACACAGAACAATAATTGTTCTCTGAAAATGCATTTGGAGTGCACGATGAGTAGTAATATCTGTGTAGATAGGCCCACCACTTTAGGGATGTGCACAAATGTATTTTTGGCATTCGAATCCATGTAGATTCGAAAGTCATACAATCCAATTTGAATCCATAACATTTGAATCCGTACATTCGAATGTTAGATTCATATTTAAAGATACTAATGTCAACAATATTCATATCTTTTATATCTATCAGTACGCATTCTGTAAAAATCTCTATGTATGCACCCCGTATTATTCCATATGCATCCTGTTTTAATCCCATATTTTAAGCACAAGATACATATAATTTGCACACAGATTCGTATACGACAGATACAACACATTCGAATCATTCAAAAATCCCTATCAGTCAGATGGCCAGTTGAGGCCAGGCGGGTGCCCGGCCAATGAGGAGCCGTCCCACATGCATGCGCAGAACGTTGCCAGCCTATTCCAGCCAGAATCGAGCAGGCAGCAGCAGGTAAGTGCCATTCACGCATGCGCGCAACCCTGGGGTGGGTTGCGGAGGTGCTGGGTGGGGGTCCCACCACCTGCATGGGCCTGATCCTGGCCGATGCAAGTGGCAGGACCCCAGGGAAGGAACCCAACTGGGGAGAGGCTGGGGGAGAGTCTTCGGCCCAAACGCGTTGAAACCACTTTCCCATTTGCACGTAGGCAGGGAAAGGACACATTTGGAGGCCGGGGGAGGGGCCCAGCTGTCAAGGAGGGAGAGCGTGGAAACACTTTCCCTCTGTGGCAGCTGGTGGCATTCCAGAACACTTGAAATGTGTGGAGAGCACTTTTTAGAGCTCTGAAAATGGAACACGTCTACAATGTGTCGGGACGCTTGGGGTGGCCTGGAACAGATCCGGCCACCCCACAAGAGTGAATGCAGCATATCGGCATGTCGTAGACGTGTTCCAAACCCCCTCGTGCAACAAGGCCTCTGGTGAAGCCAATATGGATAAGAGAAAAAAACACATACATCATGCTTTTCTAGCATAGGATTTAGGCATGATCCTAGTAACCACTTCTGTAAAGGAATGATCTGGCCAAAGTAATCTATCCTCTGGCAACTTCCAGATTGGAGTATGATAAGGTTCTCTATATTTGCAGTTTGGAAAGTGCAGCTGGTGCACCACAAAACCCAATTCAAGTTAACTTTAACCTATAAGGCCCTAAATGGCTTGAACCCCAAGTATCTAAAATAATATCTTTTCCCATGTTAACCTGCCCATGTCTTAAGAATTGTAGGGGAGGCCCTCCTGATGGGAATCTGGGATAGAGACTTCTGGGTAGAAGCCTCCAGACTTTGAAGACACACTTATTCACTCTGGATTTCCTTCTCCACTTTCAGGCACTGTTACTGTTTGACTCATTTTATTTCATAGTCTGTTTTGTGGTTGTAACTAGCCCTGAGACCTTTGGCTATATATACATAAATACAAACACCTTCCCTTACTCGGAAGAAGCACCTTAAAAAAAAATGTTTGGCGAAAAGCAAAATGGTGCCATCCAGATTGTCCTTCCAAAAGAATGACTCCACCTACAAAACACAAGTAAAGAAGAATCGGATGACCATCAGTCTGTGTAAAATGCATGCTGTACAGCCCTGCTATCAAAGTACAATATAAGAAACAGAAAAGAAGACAAACAGAAAACACGCTACATGAGCAGAAAAAAGAAGTAGGTTTGTATGGAAACAAGAGCAATATCTGCTTTCACCACTGCCAGAAATCCAGTCAAGTATCTAGACATGTTAGAACTATGTGTCTCAACTTAGTTGTAGAGCCGTTGTTAAAAGCTGAGGAAGGGCATTTAATGCAGTTCCCACAAGTATCAACTGGCTGGCAGGCTCAGCATTGGCTGAATCAGCATGATACCATTATGGTGCATTGGATGCACATAGAGGAACAGTGTCTGCTTAACACTGCACCTTCGTTGCATTCTCAAAATGGAGAAAAAATGTGGCATCTGCTTGGATACCTCATGCTTCTTCATGCCACTACAAGTGCCTTTAAGGTGTAATATCAGCACAGCAATTTGGAGAGCCCCTCAGCTTACCCCTACTGCTTTCTGTTTGTGAAGACAGGGAATGGCCCAGGGACTCCTGCTTCAATACAAAGGGCAAAGGGAGCCCTTTCCCCCATATGTCAAATGTTGTTGTGTAGTGATCTTGTGGGGAAAAGGGCTTCCCAGTCCACCCACTGAATCAGATGTAAAATGATATCTGATCCTCTCCCTTTCTCTCTGTGTGTGAGAGAGCGCAAGCTCCCCTCATTTTTCAAATGGTGGTGAGAAAAACCCTTGTGCCAAATGAGAGAGTAGACAGACAATCTGACTTAGGCTGAGTTCAGACATAACAAAAGAGTTGCATCAGAGAGACAGAATGTGGCTCTTGAGTTCCCAACCATTCTCTAACACACTTCTCCTACAGAATGTTCATGAGGGGGATGGGCAGACTGGTGTGTGAACAATCCCACCTCAAAGCCTTCTCTGAGGTATCCCAGAGATGCTTTTTTTTTGCCATGTCTGATCACAGCTTTAGAAGAAAGTGAATTATTCCCTTTTCCTTCACTTGTATTCAGTCTTTGTTACAAGGAAATATATGAAGGCTGAAACCTCTCAGACTGGGACATATAAAAGGAGATCTGTGAAGTCTGGATTCAAAAAGCATGGGTATTCAGGAATAAAGAATTCCAGAATATATATTTAAAAAGCAGAAAAAATAAGTGGTGTCCAGATGCAACCTTAGTCTAATGTGGATAGCTCACAGGTCTGCATGATCATGCAGACAGCAGAGGCCTGGACCACTCCAAGCGCCAAACTACTAGTAAGTGGGAAACAGGCCCAAGAGTCTTAATATAATCAGAATCAAAATCTTAAGAACATAAGTCTTGTGACTCATTTAGTTCAACAGCTTGTTCTCATACTAAAAATGCAAACCAAGAAGCAGGGTGAAGGTACATTTTATCCTGCTCAGAAGTCACCAAGCAGTTGGCTTTCAGAACCATCGTGACCCCAGTGTATGCCTCCCAGAAGTAACACGTCTATCAGAGGTAGCATTCTATAGTAGTTCTGTCTTTGTCGTAACTTGTTGTGAAGCCATTGAAGGTTCTAGGCCAAAGTCCTTACATGATAATGAAATAAGAAAACACTGAAGATCAGAAATTCTATTAAATAATTTGTTTTAATCAAAATAAAGAATTTTGTAGTTTTGCTTTGTTTGGTCTTTGAAAGAAGGAGTGAAAATATTGACTGTATTACAGCTACTGTGTGACTCTTTCTGCACTAAACCTTATTCCAGACCCTGCTGTTGTCTGCACTAGCATGTGGATGGCAGGCCCCTATTCCAATGGGAACTAATGGCCACCATGAAGTCAAGAAGCTACAGCAGTTCCTTGGCTTCAAAGATGGCTGACTATTCTTGACCATCACCACCCCTCCCCACCTGCACTCCTGCACTGGCTATTCAAAACAATTCCCCTGAAATACTGTATATCCTTTTCTCTCTTTTAACAGAAATATTCAATTTACCAAATCCAAGTAGAATATGCTTTAAAAAAAAAGAAAGAAAAAGAAAAAAGCAGCACGTTTTCCTTGCATTTTAAGCTTCTAGAGCAGCCTTTTCAGTACGATTGGTTTCGGCCTGTGGGCTTAGATCTGCAGAAGGTGGCTTTGTTTTCTTCTATCCGTAAGTCTTCTCCAGGTCGACTTTGTATTCCAGCTTCTTTCAGGTTAAATGCTCTTGAGTCAAAGGAAGAGGGACTCAAGAAGAAGCGGGTGAGAGGGATAGTTGTGGGAGCTGCTGCTGCTGCAGGCAGACCTTTGTCGCTTGGAGGGGAAGCAAAAGGGAAACGAGAACCCTTTCCTGCTACAAAATATAAAGTATTGGCCACATAGAGGAATTTACTCTGGATTCTTGCACTTGCACAGTCCTTTCTGGAAGAGAGAGGGAAAACTATGAAAACTAGTATATCCACTGAGTTGGATATATAAAACTGAACCCTGTTCCACGATACTGCCAAGAGTAGGCCCCTATTCCAGGACATATTCTGGAATAGGGCCCAGTGTGGTATTATCTCTGACATTTGGTGAAGTATATGGAAGTGAAAGGGGATAGGTTCTCTGTTTCTGTTTTGAAACAAACCTTTAATTGAATAGTCTGCATTTTAATGACATATTCCATCCTCCATTGTCTCCTTTGGTTCCTGAGGTATTACTAACTTCCTAACCCTAATTCTCTTATGATCCTAGAAATAAGCTACATGCATGCCACTGTTCAGCTGCTGTGCTGCAAAATAAAAGGAGTGAGACCATTTCTAATAGATATGGTCCCATGAATTCACTAAAGTGAGGTAAATAGCATCTAGTCTGAAATAAAAAAGAGTGAGGGAAATTACAAAACACCAATACATAAAGTGAACAAAGCTCAAATGAACCATTGTCAAGATTCCAATGGAAAGTAATTACAGTTAAAATCCATTTTGAGGTTTCTTTCCTACTTTCACTTATGTTTTCCTCTCATGCTTGCAGCCTTATTCTAAATCAATCTAATTTATTCTACTGTCAATGTCTTCTAATGTGCCCTTGTTATTTGAGCAAGGGAGGAGTCACTGTGGAAGAGCTATATTATTCATCAAAATTCTTGCTCCAGTAAAGTTTTGTTATAGAATTATTCTTTTTTAAAAGGCTGAACATTGTCACTAACGTCCTGAATTTTTACTGATAATACAGAGTGATTTTTCAAAAGCTTTACATTGGGCGGCATGTCTGGTGTTAGAATGTATAAATGTATTATAACATCAGACGTGCCACCAAATTTAAAGCTTTTGAAAATCCAACCTATATTACCAAACTCAGAAATAAAAACAAAGCAACCTTTCAGTCCCTTCAGTTAATATTTTTCACCCATGAAGTTATTTTGTAAATCTGATTAATATTAAGTGTTTTCTAAAGAGCATATTATGATGCTTATGTGAAAAACTAGTATAATAATTGATTCCTTCTACATTAATCTATCTATCTGTATATATATATGTACACAGAGAGATAGCCATACATGTATAAACGCACACTCTCACACTATATGTTTTAGACCAGCCTACCAAATCCTATTACAGAATCAATCCTATTAAAACATTCCCAGGTTTAAGCCTGCTTTAGAGTTTTTCATAAGAGTGTGTGACCCTCCTAAAACCCCTACATGTGTGGTCAAGGAATCTAAGGATAATTGTAAACTCCATGGGCTCCCATTAATCTTAGCACAGTCAGATATTAGTGCTTGTAAATCCGTACCTAAACAAGGACAATAGTTAAAGCCATCAATAGTCTTTTAATGAGGCAGATCAAAAACAAATGGAAGCAGCAGGACACTGGGTTTCCACAAGGAGGGGAAGCACAGGCAAAAGGCTTTGTCTGATTTCTTACACAAAAAAAGTAGATGGCAGTAGTCCAGAATCTTTCCTCTGAACTGTAAGATCCCCTCCCCATTTTAAGTGTTTCCCTCAGTTTCAGCTTAGAAGAAACCAGATAAGGAAAGATAGAAGTGGGGGTAGGTGGGAAAGAGAGGCGAAGCCAGAATGATGACTCCTGATAATAATGTCCGGTGAATGTGGGAAGGTGGCTGCCAGGGAATTGTAATAAATTTATCTCACACTTTGCATGTATAGAGAGGAGGCTTTGAAATATCCACAGGTGTTATTTGGCCATCAGGAAGGGAGGGAGGAAGAAGAAGAGAGCAGAGAGGGAGAAAATGTCATGTTATAGTGTTTTTTATTTTAAAAGGCAAAGGAGAAAGTTGATAAGAATGTACCCATGTGCCAGAGAGCTGTGGCAGTTGCAGAGCAACATAAAAGCACTGTGCCATGGCAGGAGGGAGGGGCACAAGGGGAGGGGAAAAAAAAGGAACAACACAGCAAGCAGAATGAACAGCTTTTTCAGAACACATCACACCCATTGTATCTCTCCACTCCCTTTTATAGCTTGTTGAAATACAGCCACAGTTCCTAACATTCTTAGATTTCCCCCCCCCCCCACAATATGAAAAGCAAAGTGTGCTTCAAAAGAGTGGTAAAGGAAAACATTTTGGAGATGGTTAATTGTTTTTTTTTAAAAAAAAATCTTTTTGTCATGAAGACAAGGATTTTGAGAAGTCCTTTTGGAAATGGAAGGCTTTATCATATTTGTTGCCAAATATATCTAAGATGTTTTTGTTAGAGGTGGTTGTCTTCTCAGGCCCTTTTTGGAGGTGTCCTAGAATAGGGACCTGTGATCAGCATGTTAGTGCAGGCTACGGCAGACCTTGGGAGACCTACCAAAGGTGGCACTAGCATACAGTTGGCAGGTTACTATTCTGGGAAAGAATCTGGAATAAGGCCCAGTGCAGAAAAGTCCTCAGAATATTCATTTTGCAGAAGTTGGGGTTCAAGCCAAGGGGAAAGTAAAGCAATGTGCAAAACACTTCAGGACTGTGTTTCTTGCTCTGTTTAGCCTGTAACTTATTTCTTGATTTCAAGAGAAAAACAAACGGGATTAAAGTTCAAACATGCTGATCTCTTCATGTAGTTAGTAGAAGCTGAGGTTAACCTGAAGGTGTCCTTACCATACTTTGTATTATTAAAAGCCTTCTGGCCTCTGCAAGGGATGTCTGCCAAGATATTTTGCTGCCTAAGGTGAAATGTAAAGTTCGGTTTCCTTCCCCCATTGTGCACAGAGAAGCCAAATTACGTTGTAGGTAATTCTGCACTAGCAATTATATCAGACCAGCAAGCATATTAGGAGCTTCTCTACCACACATGAGTGTGGTCCAAGGGAGGTCCTGCCCAGGCCCTTCCTTAGACCATGTCAGTTAGTGTAAGGGAAGCTCCTAGTGTGTTTGTTGTGCCATTGTACTGCCAGTGTGTCATCACCCTGAATCTTACATTGGCACCACCAAGCTTCAAAGTACCTATTTCTTGAGACACTTGCTGGTTCCGTACCTTGTTGTGACATACTGTAGGTTAGATTCTAGTGTCATAATATCAACTGTTTTTCTCTAGACATGAACATAAGGATATGTACCACTGGGTTGCAAAGAGTAGTAGTTATGCCACATAGTTTTATGTCAAAGCAGCTTATCTGCCACTCATTGCAGCCTTTGTGGCAACCATAAGAATATAGAAGAAATTCTGCTAGATCAGGCCACAGCCCATATAGACCAGCATCCTGTCTCACATAGCCTCCCCTCCCCCAATTGCTTCTGGGAGTTCTCAAGGAGAAGACAAAAGCAAAACTTGCACATGCCCATGACCTTTAAAGTAATTCTGCCTGTCTCTCCAACCTGGAGGTAGTATCTAGGCATCAGTTTTAGTAATTATATCCTCCTTGAATTTGTCTAACCCTTTCTTAAAGCTACTTAGGGAGGTTGCCATCACTACCTCTTCTGTTAGTAAGTTTCACAGATCAATGATCCTCTGGGTGAAAAAATAAGAACTTAAGAAAACAAAAGAAGTCCTGCTGGATCGGACCACAGCCCATCTAGTCCAGCATCCTGTCCCACACAGTGGCCCACCAGCTGCTCATGGGCATTTCAAGCCAAAGATAGGGGAAAACTTCACCTGTAAGTACTTTCCCTTGTCAACCCTAACTCTCCTGCCTGTCAACTTCATGGAGTGCCCCCTGGTCATAGTGTTGTGCAATAGAGAAAATATTTTTTCTCTGTCCACCTTTCCCACATCATGCATGATTTTATATATTTCAGTCAGGTCACGTCTTAAACATCATCTTTTAACCACAACTCTGCAGAGTATTTTAGGTGTTCACCTACAATTTCTTTGTATAGAGACATTTTAATATTGGCAGTTTTGTGTTCAGTACTATTTCTTATTACCCCAACATTCTTGTTGTTCAGTCGTTACATGTCTCACTCTTTGTGGTACCATGGAGCATAGCACTCCAGGCCTTTTGTCCTGTCTCCTGATGTTTGCCTGAGCTTAGTTTCCACAAGGACACAGTGCTTCTGTGGCACTGTCTATCCATTTCATGTTCTGCCATTCCCTTCCCCTTTGTCTTCAGTCCTTCCCAGCATCAGGGCCTTTTCCAATAGTTTCTGCCTAGGGGTGTGCATGAATCCTCCTTCCCCCGAGTTCACATTGCAACGAAGTGAATGGGATGGAATGTGCTAGACTTCAAATGTTGATCAGTCCCTGTCACCATCAGTCACACCTCTGAATCCGATCCGAAATTTGATCCACATCAGCTCTGGAGGTGACTGGGCAGCAATTTTGAATGTAACAGAGCTTCAAATTAAAGTACAAAAGCTTTCACTTTGCATGTGAATATCAGTTTTTATATAGCCAATATAGTGCAAAGTTTAGAATATTTGCAATTTGTATGAATTGCAAAGGTAACAAACATTTTTCACCCATCTTTATTCTTGTCTTCTCATTATTTGGCCAAAGTGTCTGAGTTTCAGCTCCAGTATTTGTCCTTCCAATGAAAAGTCAGAGTTGATTTCCTTCATTGTTGACTAATTTGGATTCCTTGCAGTCCAAGGGAGTCTCAAAAGTCTTTTCCAGTGACACAATTTGAAAGCATTAATTCTTCAGCACTCAGTCTTCCTTAAGGTCTAGCTCTTGCATCTATACATTACTACTGAGAAAACCATAGCTTTGACTATGTATACATATATATGATACAATCAGAGGAGAATAAATAGATAATGAACCTTGGGTCAATACTTTCATTGAGTTATCAACCACTGTGCTGAGTTTTCTTTCCAAGCCAACTCCAATCTCATTAATCTATATGTGAAGTTAGGGTTTTGTTTTGCTCCAGTGTGCATCACTTTATATTTGCTCATGTTGAACAGTATCTGCCACTTTGACACCAGTTTTCCCAGTATGCAGGGGTCCTTTTGGAGCAGATCAGAGTCCCTTTTTGCCTTTGCTATAGGAACTCCTCTAACCAATCATAGATATAAGATTTTACAGATCTTATACCTGTAAAATATATATCCACATTTTACAAATGTATAATTAGGGAGCTGAGCTTGAGAGAAGGTACGGAAGGGAAGTTTAAATCCCTCAGATTTAATCATTAAAAACATTATTACAAGGTCAAGAGAATCAATTTGAAAAATACATCTTCAACAATGGGAGGAAAGCTGCAACGTAAGCGCTGGGCATTATCTGTGAGACAAACTATATCTAGCTGTGGTGATTACTTGGGTAAATACAATGGTAAGGCAATGGTATTTTTACAGGTTATGACAAAAGAATATATTAAATGGAAGGGTCAATAGTTTTATAGACAGGCCATTTTACACTTCAGTGTCCCAAAGAAACAAAGCCTGGAATGGTTTGGGTGTCCACACTTTGGGATGCCCAAACTGTTCAAAACGTAGCTGGTTCTTAACTAGGCACTGGCTAAGTGCCAGTCACCTCCATTAAACAGATGATCACATTGCCATGGCAACAGTGCCAGACTGAGCAACTCAGAGCGCAACTGTGTTGCCAGCCATATTTTCCATAACCTTTTCCGCATGGAAGAGATGCATATGGTGTATTCAGGGCTGTTCCAGGCCTGCTGCAGATATTGTTGTATTAGGGAAGTGCATAAATGTTTTTTTTAAAATTCATATTGAATCATATTAAAGAAAATCTGTATTTGTTCAAATAGATCCCCTTCAAATGTGGTAGAATTCATATTTGATACTAACGTTCAATCCCATACAAATTCCTTACGAATGTATATGAATCCCATACAAAGCTTCAAATGAATGTACTGAAACATTTGATTCAAATTTTAATGTCAATATCTGAATGTGTCAACATTTGATTTGAATATGAATGTCCAAATTTGTACAAATTCGTACAAATTTTGAACATTACAAATATTTGTGCACATCCCTAAGTTAAAACTGTGTTGCTGATTTATGTACCAGGGGAACTTCAGCATGCCCAGAGCTGTTTCTGGTTCAGAAGTGGCTCCGCATAGCAAAGGAAATGAAATTTGCCCTTAGCTACTGCTTAGCAAATAAGCAAGGAAGTTATTGAAGGTAGGGAGAAGAAGAAGAAAAAAACATACAACAATAGTGTAAGTACACTTCAAGGAGAGGGAGAAGAGCTACAATTATGGTTCTGATTGACATCCGTGGTGGCAGTGATTTCCCCTGCCCTCCTACCTCTAACAGCAATGAGTTGACTGAAATCTCTTTTCTGTCCCATCCAAGTGATCAGAAGTACCAAGGTAGGGATAAATTTGGTCCCAGCTATGATCACTGCTTCTCTTTTTCATCTTCAGACTTAAATCTTCCTACATTGTGTTAAAGAATTACCTAGTGAGTGGTACCTCTTCTGGAGGTTTTTGTGTGGAATGGCTGTTGCTGCTTGTACTAGTGGGTCTAAGGTGTCTTTATATATAAAATTAAAATATTTATTTGGTATGTTACAACATCGGTTTTAATGAAATTTGCAAAATACATTGCAATTAAATAATATAAATAAATATATCTGTATAACAATAATAAATAATAATAAATATAACATATGCATAAAAACAGTGAAATAACATATATTAACAGTAACAGTAAAGACAATCTACAATTGAAACTAATGAAAGATCAGCTAAGCTACAAATTAATATTGTAAGTACAGTATGTAATAGTGTAGAGCTTAATAAAGTTTTGGTTCCCCAGAAGATACTTTAGGAAAAACATGGCTTGAGGCAAATGTTGGTACATCTGTCAGGAGACTGGGGGTTCTAATCCACACACAGACTTCCTTAGCAGAAGTCCAGCTCATCTGCCAGATGAAAGCTGACGAATTCCAAGTCTGAGGGGTTAAAACTGTTTTTCTGAATAGAATCCTATACTGTTTCCTTACATGGGAACCACATCCAAAAACAATCCACATAATGTCAACAAAATAAGGGTTTCTTGATGTAAAGTCTATAGGGATAGAAAAGCTATCTGGATAAAGGAAGTTAAGGAACAAAAGTTAAAGGGATTAACATTCAACTGAAACATTACCATCTTCTCGGTGATTCGACTAGATTCATATGAAAGTGAATGCAAGAAAATGTGTATCTGTTCAAATAGATCTCCTTCAAATGTGGTAGGATTCATATTTGATACAAATGCTCAGTACCATATGAATCCCATACGAAGCTTCATACGAAGCTTCATATGAATCTATCAAAATGTTTTGTTTTGAATTTGAATGTCAATTTTCAAATGTGCTAAATTTGGCAAAATTTGTACATACATTGAATGTTATGAATATTCGTGCACATCCCTAGTTGGATGCAGTCTTTAAAAAGGGCAAGTCCTGAATTGCTTGTGGTTCAAAGGCATTCCAGTTACTCTGGTGCTGAGTGCATAGCTACCAAGAGATTGTGAAAATTGTGTTTCACACGGTTCACAAAGCCTAATGTAGCACTCCTTTCAACTCCAGTCCACTGAGGAATAAATGTCAAGTCCTTGAGGGAGCTGCATAAAATTTCAGGCAGTATAAATGCCCATATCCTGAATCTTACTGTCAATCTCCCCAATCTTTTATCTGTAATTTCTAGATTAACAGAGTTAATCATGCAGTTCCTGCCTTGTTCATTCCTATAGTTCCAAGTAAGTCTCTGGCTCTACATCCGTGTGCTCCAGTCTTTTTGCAGAGCCTTCCAATGTTTCTTCCAGTGTTCCCACTGAGTCCATATGGCTTTCATGTAGGCCTCATAAACAGGGAACACTTTTGAAATGTTGACTGCTATGAAATCCAGTTACATGTTAGTCTGAATGTGAAGATCTGCCATCACTGCCCAAATTTTCTGCCCAAAATTTTCTGCCATGAAGACAGGCACAAAGAATGAATTCATCTTCTCAGAAATTTCCTTCTCCCTCTACTTTTCTCAGCTCCCTGAGGGTTCAGGAAACCAGCAATCACCACAGTTAGCATACTACTTCTAATTATACATATATATAAACACACACACGCATACACATTAAAGCATTAACAGTATATATTAAAACAATAGCAGTGTCTGAAAGTGGGAAGAGAAAGTTGTATCCCCATTTAACCAAAGTCCAGGACAGAGAGGTGCACTTTCACTGCCTTCTGAAATATGTACGGTGAAGGTGCCTGATGCACCTCAAGGGGGAGACTATTCTATAGCCTAGGGTTCATCTTTGAGAAGGTCCTCTCCTGGGTGCTCACTCTTTTACTACTGTGGTGATACAACCAGCAGGGCCTCCCCTCCAGATCCTAAGGCATGGGCAGGTTGGTTTGGAAGAAGACGTTCTTTTAGATATTTGGGATCCAGCTGGTGACCAACAAGATAAGCATAACATCATCATGTGCTTATTTCCAACTTAGCAGGTACTTGCCAAATATCTATCCTGGCAACACAAATAACAGGTTTCTTGGGCATAATATATGCATTGCCTAAAAATAAAATTTGACTTGGCAGACAACCAATTTTACTGGTTTCATATGATTTACTGGTACTCATGAAAATGAAACTTACTACAAATCAAACTGGTCAATAATCTTGAAAATTTACCAGTTTTTGCCTGCCGATATTGCAGCCATGATGTGGCATGTCCATTCATGCTTGCTGTTCACACGTAATGAGGTTTAATTCACAAACAGACTAGGGTGTGATATAAAAAAGTTGGTAAATAGGTAGCGGATTCTGCCTATGGGCATGAAATTGGATGAAATTGTGTCTGGCCATATTCAATCCTAACATGCGATTATGTATTTCACAGAAACGTCTGTCAGCTGAGAATTCATCAAAGGTCCTTGTAGCCAGCTATGCGTAGAGGTCATAGAGATATAGTACTGAGAATAACAGGACGGATAAGTGACTGATGCGGAGGAAGAGGGCAAAATCCCAGGTAAGAGACCACTTGAATCTGAGAATAATTTTTTGATGGGTGTTCAGTCTAAGAAGTACTGCATTAAAATTAATTAACAAATGCTTGCCGGTTATTATTTTTCATTTTTTCCTATTTTTAAAATAGTATCTAAACACATTTCTAAGCAGGAAACAACATATAGGATATACTGATACATACATGGTAAGATTACTACTAGTCATAAACTTAACAGTTTAGTTAAATTTTGCTATTTGAACTGTGAAATATTAAAGATGTGAGATAAAAAAAGTGTTTTCAATCTGACCAATTCTATTACATGCACTACTGAAGGATGAAACTTTTTTCCGAGATCAAAATGCTGATGAAGAGTATTGATACTTTATATAAAGTTATCTTTATGGAAACAAGTAAGCAAAGTGCAAGGGTGAAACATATTTTTAAAACCATTTAAAACCAGGTGGTGTTTTCTTTTTTTAGATTTAGTTTATGAATTATGAATATATACTTTTATTTTGGTATTTTTTGTGTTCTTTCCATTTTTGAGAGTTAAAACAAAACAAAATTAACCCAGGAGATGGACAGCGTGCCAAATCCCACAGGTAAAGGCTGCTGCATAGAAGAACTGCATTATCATGTCACGATTGCAGTCATCATTGATGCCATTATGAAATCTGGAGGAAAAGGAACCTTAATAAATTCTGACTAAATAAAACTGAGTAATGGATGCCCGCATGCAAAGAGTAAATGGAAGAAGCAATTAACTGAAGGAGGCTGTTATATATGCGCTACTGTTACTGAATGCTATCTATGGAATACCATTGTGCCATGCTCCAAGGCAGCTTCATATCTGAATTTGCCCCTAGTGAAGTTCCTGAAAGCACACTTGACTTGATGCTTTCCAGGTTGGTGGCATTTCAACTGTGGTGATAGATGGTATCAAAGAAGTGACAGGCCTTTAAGTTTTCACAATTTTGTGTGCTGATTATGGGAAATTTTATATGTGGGCATGGCTGACTGCAAAGCCCAGCTCTTCTGGCCCTATAAGACTATGGGCAGAGAGACAGATGGTTATTAGAGCTAAAACATGTCAACACTTGTGCCCCCTGCTCAGGTTAAGCTTTAGGAGTTATCCATACCCCATTGCCTCTCAGAAAAGAATTGGATGACTAGCCTATATGTTGAGGAGGAGGAGGAGGAGGAGGAGGAGAGGAAGAAGAAGAGTGGCACATTCTGATTGACATCCCATTTAAGGGGACTCAAAGCATCTGACAAAGCTTTCTATTTTCCCCACAACAGACACCCCGTGAGTTAGGTGGGGCTGTGAGAGCTCAGAAGAAGAGCTGTGACTAGCCCAAGGCCACCCAGCTGGCTTTGTGGAGGAGTGTGGAATCAAACCCAGTGATTACAAGATATGAATCCGGCACTCTAACCACAAGACCAAACTGGTTAATAAATAGCTTCATTTATTTTACTGTATCACATAGTGCTTTTGTATATATAGCAGTATAATGCTGGGAAAAAGTCAGGAAAACCACAGAATGGACTACGATTTTGGATTTTGCTGAGGGAGAAGTTCTTTCTGTCAAATATCTTTATGGAAATACCCTGTGCTTCAGCCTGCACTTTTTCAAGCTTTTCCAGTGTTTTTAATGGCAGCGACTTGGGTTTGCATAAGACCATTGTAGTAACATCTTCTATTACTGTGCTTGGGCAACACCTCCCAAAATTTTGATTCTGCCATGTTTCAAATGAAAGAATTACAGACCTGTCACTACCAACCTGCAGCTTGAGCCACCTCCTGCCGACCCCATCCATCCTCACGGCCCTTTTCCCTTCCTGCCCTGAAAGCTGCTAAGTTGGGCACCATCACCTCCCCAACATCCAGGCCTGCCCTGACCCAGTCATAGCTGGACCCTCAAGTAAAGCCTCAGCAACCTGTTCTGTTTAGGCAACTTCAGTTCCAGGAATAATTACCTTGTCGCCATGCTTTAGCCATAATGTGAGGCTGTGCTCACCCATTTCAAAGCACCAGCTACAGCATGGTCTTAAATAGTCATTCCTTTGATTTGAACAAGAAGTTGGAGCTGGTGTGTGATCCATAGCACTTCTGAGGATGGGCAATTTTTTAAAAAAAAAATCAATTTGTAGAATTTTGACATCCAGGCCTAAGTTCAAATGGTGGACTTCATTTCAACGCACTTATGTCAAATCCATTGGAACACGTAATTATATACTTTTACTGCATTCTCTCAAATTTCAATGTATGTTATCTGTATATTTGCAGTCGTTATATGTGGATCATTTTTATATTTAAATGACAACATTTGCAGGCTGACTGTACAGTGTAGAGCTTTGTCGATTGATGCTGGAAACCAATAGGTGAAACTGGATTTGTACAAATTTTCAGCATTCAGATGGATCCAAAACTTGAGGCCTTTCTGCACTTAGGTTCTTAGTGGGTTGCGCACTAAGGCTGGTACACTCCAGGGACAGGAGAACCATTTGCATTTCCCCAGAGGAAAGCTTACCCAAAGAGACCCTTATGGGCCTCAAATGCGAATGGTCCTCCCATGGACCAGCCAGCACTGCTGCACCAAAAGCCAGAAGTCCCACCTTCTCTCGTTACCAGTGTTAAATCACAACTCCATCACCAATCGAATGCCCCTCTTGTGGCCCGGTGATCAATCACAGCCCTATGCTTGATCATGGGATCCATCACAGCTGCCACTGCCATCACACCTGCACAACCACGGCCACACACCACACTCAGGAAACTGAAAGAAGAGCGAACCGTTATGCCGCCGGACACTTGCGGTAAGCCTTAGGTAAAGGTTGGGATAGGTGCCCATCAGCAATTAGTACCACTGTGGTGAGGGCGAGGATGCTTCTAGGCTGGAACAGCCTTGTGGGCATGCACATACTCTTCACTGGAGCTGTACTAATTGCTTACTAGAGGCCTAAATGTGAATTGGCCTATGGATGCCCTTATGAGCAGATTACATTTCAGAATATAATTTTTTTAAAATTAAAATTTTTGAACTGGACTATTTGAAGATATTGTATTATTTATAAATCTTTAAACCAGCTGTTAGAGTAAAAGATGTATAAGTTACACTTTGGGCTTATGATCTGCTAAAGGCATGAAATGCAAAGAACGTCTGTCTGCAAAGATAATACTTTGAAAGAGAAAACTTGAAGGCAACCTCAAAACAAACAGGTGACCCCAATTCTAGCAGATCTGACAAAAGTTTCAGCTAAAGATTGAACAGATTATTTGCTGCCAAATGAAGTGATATTCGGCATTATGGAGAAGCTTTCCCCCATAATCTCATTATATGTGAGATACTTTTGATTGGAAATGCACGTCTGAACTTTATTTTGTTTTCTAAAAAGGGAGATTTATATTTCAGATTGAACATTGTTTCATTGAAGTTGCTAATATGTTCTCATCCCAGACACTTGCATGGTTTGCCAGTGTCACTGCACACACTGGGCCAACATTAGCTGTGCCTTCGCTTACAGATCGAGATGCCTGCAGAAGCTCCAACTGCCTTTGTGTCTTCATTTGCAGTAGCAGTGGACACCTTGTAGCAATTGTGCCACGTCCTTTCCTGGGAGAATTATCAATGGAGGAGCCATTTACGTAGAGCATGTTTTTGGACCCTGAAGGGAAGCATTCTGAACCATTGCTAAAAATGATGCCTCTGCCCTCTCAGATTGAGATATGGAGGCATCTTTTTCAGTGGCAGATCAAGACATTTCCACCTGCCTGCAACAGAGACATCTCATCGGATACATGAAGACTTGGCTTGTATCTTCCAGTTTCTTTTAGTTCTCAAGTTGTTTTGGAAACACCTCACCTAACTACACCTAAACATTCACTTAATCTGAAATAGGAATGGCTTCAGAAGTGGACACCCACACGCTGCTGACCCACTTTGTGCCACACTTTGTGCTTAAAGCATTTTTCTCATAAGAACTGATTTTTCCAAATCTGATCATGGCTTAGTCACCACAAAGCTTAGTGCTCTTCAGATCACCTGCTTTTCCTTCGAGCATATTTTATATAAACATGCACATGGTCAAATATTTGTAGTTTTAGTTGTACTGAATAGGGGACTCAGTGGACATGTTCCTTCACTCTAAATCCAGGAATTTTGGGATCAATGGCAACAGTGGTGAAAGTGTGGAGAGTCCTTCTACAATGTCACTGGGGGACTTGCAGTTCCAGCTGACTGACGGTCTGGTTGCTTTGTCTTACATAGCTTAGAAGGTAAGTGGGTTCTTCTATGTGTTGGGTTGCCTCCCATGGCCTCCAGATCACTGCTTTGGCAGAGGCAGGTTCACCTGCCACTCCCCAGTCGACTTTAGACCATTGCATGGAGAATACGTTCAGCCTTTCACTACCTTCCATATTATGACGGAGAAAGCTTATAATGGAGAAAGGTTCACCTTTCCACTGTGAAACCGAAACACTGCTGCAGTGGTTCTGTTTGTGGAAGCTTGTGGAGTTCTGGGTATTATTTATTTATTTATTTATTTATTTATTTATTTATTTATTTATTTATTTATTTATTTATTTATTTATTTATTTATATGCCACCCTATACTTAACGGTCTCAGGGCAGGTAACAACATTTAAAATCAACATATTAAAACAATAACAGTATGCATCAAAAGAACAGTGTCTGCAAGTGGGAAGGGAAAATACAGTAATATTTTCACTACTGAAGGATCATGGGAGAAAGCAGCAGAATGGTAAGGGTCCAGGCTTGGCCCAGGAAGTTGCCCTGCTATCTGGCAGGGAGAGTGAGAGACAACTGAAGGATCTAAATAAGATCCCACATTTTTCTGTCACCATTTGAAGGCTGGTTGGAGGCTGAAGAGACAGCAGGCATACTTATGCAGGATCTGCATGAAAGGGGAAAATAGCACTGCAAGCAAATAACTATTTTTAGTGCAAATTAAGAGGTGAGCTACACCCATAATACTCCTCTTGAAGTGGTGGAGGGTTTCTGCATGCACCCCACTGCCCCTGACATCAAGATCAAAGCTGGGGGTTCTCTGCTTGCAATCTTGATGGGCATACACACTATTTTCAGCCATCAGAGTTACAGTCAGGGAACACCTGGCTTTGATTTTGTTGGACAAGGAGGTCACTGGATACAGAAAATGGCACCATGGACCAGTTTCTGTGGCAGCTGTTTTATGAGGATGCTGAGGAACCAAGTTGGACTCCTTGGGCAGCAGTGGTAGTATGACGGCAGCAGGGCTGATGACAAGTCAAAGAAAGAGCTCTCTTGTGGTGGCATGATGATGAGACAAGTACAATTCCATGCAGGGGCCACCATCATCCATCACCTGGAATGCACCATTGGAGGATTTAGGGCCTTTCTGCACTTGGCCTTTTTCTCGAATATATGTCAGGATAGGGGCCTGCTGTCCACATGGTAGTGCAGGACCCAGACAAGGCCTGCCAGAGACTTTATTTGTGTGTGGACAACAGATTCCTATCCTGAGATAAATGCCAGAATAAGGCCAAGTGGAGAAAGGACTATGGTAAGTAGACCCCAATATAGTTGTTCCTCTAATGCTGATGTAGCACATGGAACTTATTGCATTCCCTGCTTTCTTCTCTCCTGACAAAATAATTAAGTAAGAATTTCTTTGACCTGACTAATTTTCCACAAGAGAAACCCTTTCAGCTTCAAATATATTTTGGGGGTTGTTATTTAGGTGCTACCTGTACATTCCCCATTACGTTTATCTCCCAGAGGGAGATTTGTTATTGCTTTTAAGCATAAGTATACTCCAGATGTTTAGATGTGATATAACCAAAGACAGAACTTACTGAGAATGCAAGGAAGGGATTTTCATAAGCTGATCTGTTTGCAGGAGAAGTCCTTAGTGCCAAGTTTGGCTATAAGAGGCCAGATTAATATCATTATCTAGGATTATACAATTGATAACTCTTCTGCCCACAACGTTTTTTAAAATAACATTTCATGCAAATAGTTTTAACAGCAAATTACTGTTTGGTACTTAAAAGCAGTTGGCTGCACAGTGGCCACAGAAGAATAAACCCACCTTCAGATAGCAAAGTTAACTGAGTTCTAATTCAGAGCAGAATGGCACGTTCAGAGCTTGACCGTATGGTCAACTCTCCCTCAGACAGTGGGGGAGCTTGACAGCTGCCCACCTTTGTGTTCTTGCACTCACAGTGAAACCCTCAAGAGTGCACTGTGAGGACAGCTGCAGATGGTGGTAGCGGGGTGTACATGCCCTTGCTGACTTTTAGATGAACTCTTGGATGCCTCTGAGGCAAGTGGAACACTTGGCTCAGTTGAGCCCAAGATAATTCTTCAGAGAGCTCTTGTGCTTGGACATTTTGCTAGTGGGTTACCACAGAGCTCACGCTGAGTCATGGAGCATGGGCCTATGCCACTTAGGGCCACTTCTGGGTGAGAGCAGCCCCAGGCATTCATTTCTCCTCAGGGTTTAGTATGGTCTAATCAATGGTGATTTCTGTGCCCCTTCTTTAAAAAATGCTTTTTAAAATCCAGGCTTCTCTTGCAAGCTGTGATTTGCTTGAGAGTCGGGGAGCTAAGTGGCTGCAGTTTTGAAAATGGAGCATGCAGTGTTAAAATGAGAAGGGAAACGACAATGCACAGTTTAAAAATTATCCCATCCTTTCTCAATCCATCTGAAATTCTGATAGGTGCATCAGGCATACATGGAGCTTTGGTTCTAAGGGAAATAACTAAAGTTTTCCCAGTGATGTCAGCCAAACTTAACAATGCTTCTGTTCCCAAGGTATAAAAGGCTGGACAACAGAATGGAATATAAAATCAATATAACTGTGGCACCATGCCATCACATTCAAATCAAACACGCTGTCAATATGAATATGGCATGCACTAATGTACATACACTTTCCAGTGAATATACTGAAACCTCTCCGTTTTACATTCTTTCTGAAAGTCTTCCAGGGAATGTTTTCCATTACGGTATTGTCTACCATGAACAATATTTCTTTGTAAGTGCGGAAGGGGCTTTTGTGTTTCCACAAGAAAGAAAACCCACATATTTCACAACTACAACCTTCTGTAACCTTCCTGCCCTCCTCACTCCCACACCCACATACAAAGACCCTCCTTAATTGTATTACTATTAGGCTGCCCTCCAACCCCTACTCAAATTAGGACAAGGCTAGTTCTGTATTTCATGGGATAACAATTTATGAGCAATTAAAAATGAAGAGACACAAAGCATTCATCACAGCGGCAGCTAGACAGGCAGCAGAGGTCAAAGGTTCCAGCAATGAAGTGTGCACAATATATTTTTATTTCTGTTTTCACTGAGAAGAAACGGGTTAGCTAAAAATTATGGCTTGCCATCTCTAGTTCAAAACAGGTGCACTTAATCTTTCAAGACAGTCCATTCTTGTGCAGATGGGTGATGAAAGTCTGTTCACAAACATACATACACACAGGGAAACAAGTTCAATATCTTATTTGAAAGCTCAGAATAATATGTGTGTGTGTTTATATGTGTGTGTGTGTGTGTGTGTGTGTGTGCAGACCTATCTAAAATAGGGATCTTATTTGAAAGCCCAGAATAATGTGTGTGTGTATGTGTGTAGACCTATCAAAAATAGGGATTTTCATCAATGGCGTTTTTGCATTTGATTTGTATCAAATCGAATGTAAGAAAATTCATATCCATTCAAATGGATCCACTTTGAATGTGATAGGATTCTCTTCAATATGAATGTATTTGTACGAATTCATACAACTATCTGATACAAACACATATGTATCCAATATGTATCCAGTATGCATTCGATATATAACTGATACATCTCCTGTAACATATCTGCTCTGAAAGTATCAAATCTGCCCTGAATCCCCTTTGAATCTGCTCTCAAACCATGTTGAGTTCACTCTGGATCTGTTGCAGATGTGACTGGTGCAGCCACTTTCCCACCTCCCCGTTTCTCGGATGCTCCAAACCCTTGTACGAATGTTCTGAAACATTTGTGTTCGTACGAATGTCAATTTACGATTGTTGTAACATTTGATTAGTACACAAATGTCTGAATTCATATGAATTTGTATGAATAATGAATGTTACGTGCACATCCTTAGTCAAAAACTTTTTTTTATGCTGAGAGTTAGTATACTGTAGTAGACAAAAGTGTGAACTCTGAGTTAACAGAATTCATGGTTTAAATTGTTCCCCAGAAATAATCTCTTGGTGGAGTCTTATCTAATATTCAAAATCTTTCCAAGGCTACATGTAGCACAGACCAAAAATAACAACAGATTGTAGTAAGACTTTTCCATCCTAACTCTTCGTTCTGGGGTTATAATCCTGCATGGCTTTATAATGTTTAATGCAGAATAAAATCCCAATGATATTAGAACAAAACCTTATATTTTTTACAGTTTCCTTTCTCTCTTAAACCCTGAACTTGAGGTGATGACCTCACAGTGAGTTTGTTACTTCCCATGGAAAGTTAGGGTGTTTCCGCACTGGCCCTTTAGACTCCATTAGGGACTCATTAGAAACCCATGTGCGACGGATCCTAAAAGATCCTTCCACACAGGAGACCCCATTAGGACCGGATGAAGGAGGCCTCTTCCACACAACAGCCTCCCAATTCCAGCCCTAATGGGGTCTTCAGGGCCCTAAATCCGGATTTCCGAAATTTTATCACTACTATCTTTATTCTTAATCACTCTATCTCCCCAAATTCAGTTCTTACAGGTGCATCTTCTTCACTGAAAATTAGTTCATTTTCTATGTTCTAAAATTGCCCTGGAGGAAATGGACTATTTCTGGATTGTGAAAAAATGGTACTGTACTCTCCACACTGCATGTCACCACGGTAATGCCTGAAATGGTCCACAGCCTGAGAATGCTTTATGAACCCCTTTAAAGTACTGTCCCCTTGGTGCACATCCCAGAGTGATTTTCATGTCAGGGGCCAATCTACGTAAAAGGTTTGTGTAACCAGCAGCATCCCACTGGAGGTTATACTTCCCATTGGCCACAAAGAGCCAGTATTTCTCCTCTCTAGCTGGCATGGGCCAACAGAAGATGTTGTAGAAGTTGCCTGGTAGATTTCCTTCTCCTTCTCTGCATGTGAACACAAACTTACCTGCCACATCATTTTACCTTTAAAACTTCCCTGCATTTTTTTGGTAAGCAAGTATAAACTATTTTCTTTCAATTACAACAAACTTAAACTAGTTTGCTATACTGGATAGAGAGAAAGAACAGAAAATGAAAAGGCCAAACAAACCAGCAGTTCAATCCTTTCGACTCTAGGGAACAAAACCTGATAAAACAGAGGCAATTAAGGTGCAATTTTTCACTAATTCTCCATCTACAATGAGTCTGCAAACAGGAAGCATTTAATTAACATTGAAAAACATAGGTCCTCAGTGGGATTTAATCGTGCAATATAATTTGAACACAAAATGTTTAGCTAAATGGAACCTGTTAACTACAAGTGGAGTCTTATCTGCCAAAACATTTTACTACTAACATAAGAGAGCTAACATAAAATGGATAATGCACAAAGGAGATAGATCAGGAGGGTTACTGGTTCTTCATTGACTACGGCATAGATTTTGACTGTCTTCTTGATCATGCCAGAATGTGGGGCATATTAAGATGAATAGATGTGTCAGAGCTTCTGATAATTCTTCAATGAACTAATTTTCAGTGAAGAAGATGCACCTGTAAGAACTGAATTTGGGGAGATAGAGTGATTAAGAATAAAGATAGTAGTGATAAAAGTATTTGTATGGTCGCTATACCTGTTCAACCTATAGTAAAAAGAGCAAGATATAGCAAATATATAGTAAAAAGAGCAAAGTTCCAACTGAAATTAAACTGGAGGTTGGAACACAACTAAAATATACTATCTTGAAAGCTTTTGGAAGCATTTGAGATGCCCATGAACCTCTTACATGGCGACCTCTTACATGTTTGGTAGAACATTTAGCAGACTAACACAAACTATACATGTTTGCTTGTCTTGGCTTCCCCTCCAAAACCTTTCAGAGACTGAGGCCACCCTTTTCCTCCAGACTCTGAGATGTCCAGTTTTAGCTCACAGAAGAAATTATTAAGGAGGAGATTATGGTGCTTTTCAAACACCTACAGAGTTGCTACACAGGAAAAAAATTGGTAGGACAAGTTGGGAAGCTTAAGGGTCTTTCTGCACTTGTTCCAGTAAACCACTAGCTGCTATACTACTGCTGGCCCAGAACTGTCCTAAGGTCAGCTCCTAAAAAAAAAAAAAAAGGCATCTCTTCCTTTAATCCTCACTAGATAGAAACTTACATAGGCAAAGAGATGTCACTTCTTGCCAAGTGATAATCATTAATCAGCGATATCACTTGGAGTCAGGGTGGATGTTGCCTGCCTTAGAAACAAATGTGGATTGCAGGGTTGCAACATAAAATAGATTCTCAGCTCAGCTGAATATTTGGGCAACTGTTTGTTACAGGGTTTTTTTTGTGTGTGTGTTTGGGGGAGGGCTTTTCCTACGTAACCTTTTCTGAGCTTTATTTGCCAGCTATGGACTGTGAAGCCAAACCCAGGACTTAAAGATCTGGGTCAAATGTGGAAACTCCTCAACCCATATTTAACTGTTGAAATGAGTTATTATGCAATCCCAATTGTTTTCCAGCATAGAGCACAAGTATACATTTGGTTGTCAACCAATTGTCATTCTACTCAAAAATTTTACTTGAATACTGTTTTGCTGGGTTTTCTCAGTTAGTGACAGTATGCTCACTAGGGAAACGCATAGCCAGCAGGCTACAGCTTGACCAGGGAAGACTAGTTGCCTCCTGGACAACAGTGTCTGCAACTTTTTCCAGGTGTGGTGCAGAAAGTGCAAAGAAGTCCTGTGTGTACAGATTCAGTCGCAATTAGTACTTATGAAGGACTGTGAGGAAAGCTCAGAATTCTGGCAGTCGGTACTGAGAATACAGTATTTGAGGAGAGGAAACTGTAGGATTTAAATTAGGGATGTACACGAATATTCAAAACATTCAAAATTCAATCAAAGTTGTTCAAATTTGGACATTTGAATTTGAACTGAATGTCTATAAATTTGAATTTAATCATTCAAATGAATTTTGAATTATTGGGACATTTGTATGTGTGCGGATATATACATGATGCATACTTGCCCAAACGTATCTTTCCCGCATCCATACGCACTTGTACGGATCCGTATGGGATGAAAATGGGATGCATACAGGATAAATACGGGATGCATACAGATGTGTAAGGGCACATACGAATGTTGTTGACATTTGTATGTGCAAATTCAAATAGAAAAGTCAAAGAAATGGATTTGAATTTACTCAATTTGAATTGAATGTGGGTAAATTCAAATTTTAAAGATTTGAATCGAATTGAATTTTCAGATATTTATTCAAATTGAATTGAATCCCAAAAATTGCATTTGTACACACCCCTAATTTAAATATTTCTTTGTACTTTGCCGTCACTGACCGTGAAACTCAATCAGTCAAATGACATCATACAGCTACATTGCAGAACGTTAAAAATGTTTTAGCCTCAGTAGTTGATTATTGGCACATGGTGCCCTGCAGCTCTGATTAAATTTGCTATAGAATTAAGACCTGTATCTTTTATCATTGCTTTCCTACTTTGTCTAATGCAACCCTTCTTCATTTCTAGTTTGCTTTCCTTTGTTTGTTTTAACTCGCAGACTCATGCTCCTTGCTTTGGCAAAGGAAGGGAGGAATCATTGAAATTTTGTGAGTCTTTCTGATGAATCTGCTGCCTTAATTTGTTTTCTTCCAGTTGCTTAACGAAAAAGTGTGCTGATGGAAGGAGCAAGGAGGAAAGGAATCAATGCTAAGAAAAAACATTATCCTAATGAGAAGCTCAAATTGTTTGAAGAAAATAGCTTCTTTCAATGTGATTGTAGACTCCAAATGACATGGTGTACACAGTTTCATGTGTGTTGCCCACTTAACCTCCATAACTCATCCAGACATCACCCAACTAATGTAAGATGTAAGATACAGCTTGCTAGCAGAATGCTAATTACAAGCCTGCATCACATTGTCTTATAGTTAGGCTGCATTCACACACAGGGAAAAAAGCAGTACACAACCACCTCAGGTATGGCAGCATGTGGGCCCCGAGTTCTCATTCCATTTCTGATTCACAGTATTTAGCTTAGAATAGTTGTAAGAAGGTAGGGGGATAGATAGTTATGTGGATAGTTCCACCTGTGAACCATGGGCCTTTCTACACTTGGCTTTATTCTGGAATATATCTCAGAATAGGGATCTGTTATCTGCATGCTAGTGCAGACTATGGTAGGCCCCATGTGACGTCTGCATTAGCTTGTGGCCAGCAGATGACTATCCCAAGAATAAGGCCAAGTGCAGAAAGGGCCAAACTCTAAACTGCTTCAGAGGTGCAGTTTTATTGTGTGTGAACACAGCATTTGACTCCACATCTTTCTGCATGGGTTCTTAATCTGGATTAAGAGTCCACATGAACACTTCTAGGCCACATAGATTTGTGTGTTAACGTGGATCTATGAGGGCATGCCTCCTACATGAGCCAGATCTAGATTGAAGAGGTCCTTGAACAATATCTATTGAAGACCCATTTAACTGAGTCTACCTCTGGTCTGAGGACCTTATTCTGAATCACAGGAGATGCACAGGTAGCATGTCTCCATGATCCATAATTACCAGGAAAGTGGTTTTCAGTGGCACATCATAGCACACTACCAAAAACCACACTACCAAAAACCATGTTGGCAGTCCTAGTCTTTAAAGGTGAAAGGGACAGCCATGGGGAGGCATGGGCCAGATCAGCACTGCCACCTACACTTCCACATGATCCATATCAATGGGTCCAGTTATTCCTGATCCGCTGATCTGGATATAACCAAGTTAAGTGCAGAGAAGACCTTAGTTGCTACATCTCACATCTCATGAGCACTTCAGAAGCTCTTCAGATATGGCAGCATGAAGCCCCTATGTTTTTATCCCATTTCTGATGGGGTTTTTGGCCCAATAGAGGACCACGACTTCCTCATTCATGACTATTAGGGTTCATTGAAGCTGAGGAAGAAAATGAAAGCAAGAATGATGCGCTGTTATTCTGCCTGAAACTAAACCTTTCCCCTTTCTTGGCTCTTATTAATTATGTGCTTGATTGCATGTGTGTTCTATCCCTTAATAAACAGCTGTGAATTGGATACTGAAGATCATGACTACAGCAGAGACACAGTGTTAAGGATCCATTTCTTTCACACTGTGAATCTGATCCAAGTCTGTCTTGGCTGTGGGCTACTATGTGGGTGGGGAGAGCAAACCCAGGACTGACAATCATATGATTCATGCCATGTCAATTTTGACAGGTGGTGGAGGAAAGCTGTGCAGAAGAGGAAGCTGCATAACCCTCCAGTGCCTTGTCTGGCTTTTCTGTAGACAGTGGATACATTGTATCACAAATGAAGCTTTTGTGTTGCTGAAGAATCACAGTAAGTGAATCAATAAAGTCAGGCACTGCAGTCCTTTCTTGGAGCAGCTTGGCACATACTAAAGCCATTTTACTCTATTGAGCTAATTTAGTGATGGTGTATTATTAAAGTGCAGCACTAAATGCACTTGTGTGAGAAGTCAAGATATCCTGAGGAAAGTTAAGACAATCGAGTGAGATGGATCCAGCAAAGGAACATCAACAACTCCTATCAGAAAAAAGCAGAGATAATTCTGTGCCAAAGTATTTCCCTAATCATTATGCCAATTTTGCACATTACACCAAAACCTTACCCCTTTCTGGATTTCCTTGTATTTTAGGTAAATTTGCCTCTGCCCAGGATTCCTTGCTACTAACTAACTAACTAACTAACTAACTAACTAACTAACTAACTAACTAACTAACTAACTAACTAACTAACTAACTAACTAACTAACTAACTAACTAACTAACTAACTAACTAACTAACTAACTAACTAACTGTCACTCTTACTGGAAAGGACTTCTCCTAGTAGACAGGTCCAGAGGCCCTTTTGTACTTTGTCTGCTAGTAGACACTAGGGTAGCTTCAGGGAAGTACCACCTGCACTTGCAGGAGGCTTTTCCACATCAGAAACATCTCCTGCCAATCCAGAAGCCACCCCAGCATCTACTAATGGTGATGCACAAAATAGTCCACAACCATACCTGTTCCAGCCAGAGGAATGATCGTTTGCACCTCTGCCAGTGCCAGGGGTCATTTGAGGTGTTGTGCAAACGTGCTGACACCTTAAGTGTCTGGGAACGTGACTGTGCATGTGCAACACATCACCATCAGTATGGTGATTGCACCTTTGTAGTCAAGTTGAGCTCCACGCAGAAGATGGCAGTGCCCAGACATTTGTCCAGACCCAGGTGAGTCTCTGGTTTGGCATGCACTACCATTTGCAAGTGAGAATGCTAGTGCACACCAGTGGGGATGCAATTTTCTTGTCCTGTGGATGGGAAGCAAAGTGCCAAAATGCCTCAGATCAGTCAAGATAAAGGGTGGTAGGGAGCATTTGCATTATGCAAGCTGGAGCACTTCTGGTCTTCTCTAGCAGCGCATTTAATAAGAATGGCCTATCTGGACAATTCAGACTTTGCAGGGAGATCTGGAAGCGGCAAATAATCGTGCAGTCATGATCACACAGCCCACACCTCTTCACTACACAGCACTCAGAAGAGATGTGAAAACTAGGGGTGTGCATGAATGCAATTTTTGACATTTAATTCGATTCAAAATTGAATATTCAAATGTCCAAATTTGTACGAATAGAGAAAAAAATGAATGTATTAAAATTCAAACCAATTTGAATACATTTGTATCTATTCATACAAATATTCAATAAGTATTTGATGATACAAATGTCATGCACATTCGTACGTATCCGTACGCATCTGTATGCAACCCGTTTTCATCCTGTATGTATCTGTACAGATGCATATAGATATGAATAAGATGTGTACAGAAATGTACACAATGTGTACATATTTGTAGACATATGAATGTCTGAATTATTCATATAAATAGTTTGAAACATTCAAATTCATTCAAATAATAAAAAAATGAATGTCTGCACAGTCAATTCAAATTCGAATGTTTGAATTCGGCCAAATTCGATTGAATACTGAATATTTTGAATATTCTTGCACATCCCTAGTGAAAACACCATCCCAGGAACATCTTGGACACTGCTGGGTAACCTGTGGACTACTATTAAGTTGTCTACAATTGGATTGCTTCAAGGAGATAACTCCATGACTGCTGTGGTAGCATCCCAGTACAGAAGGCGTGGTCCAATAAGAACACCTTAGATCACTTCAACAGTTAAGTCCAAAAATGCCCATAATCACAAACCTGTAGCATATTTTCATGAGTAGGCAGATATGATGCTCCCATGGTTCTATTACATCTTTAACCCTCCAGATTTGAACACACACACGTACAAGAAAATAATGATCTGCCTTTTCCTGCCTACCTTCCGTCTGTTCAGAAACTGTCTGTACAAGCTGCTTTGAGTTTAAATATTTTAAAGAACTAACACATGAAAGAATCAGAGAGCACTTCATGGCATGTAATTTAGTCCATACTCTCCAATGCAACATTCCTTGCACTTATCTGAATCACGTTTAATCAACATTTTTTTTTTGTAGAATTACTGTTGCTTTTTATAACCTTTGCAAAAACGGAAAGAAAAAAACTAGAAATCTCTTTTATTCTTCAATTAATATTTCACAAGACTCATCTCAAAGATTTATGATTGGTTGTTGGAAGTTAACACTAAGGATCTGCCAAGTTATACGAATGCTTGGAACAAAGATTTTGACAGACAATTAGATGAACAATACTGGAACAGTATATGGAAGACTGGTCCGCAAATTTCAATTAATGTCAACATCAGAGGGAATGGTATTAAATGTTATATTATGAGTTACCTTGATCTCCGACAGATAAAATATGGGAGGAAAAAGGGTCCTATTTGAAAACCATGGCCAGTTTGGGGATCTCATATTCTCTACAGAAGGGGTTTTCAAAACAGGATAAGAGGGCTGCAATAAAAATCTAAACATGTTATTGGCATAATTGTCCCTGATAATAATCTCTGGAACAAAAATTTGGTAATTATGCATTCCTTTTACTGGAGAAATAATTGATATTGATAATATTTATGTCTTCCAACAAGTCTTAAACCTAAGGCCAATTCACGTTTGGCTCTGTAGTTCACGAGAGGGTAACCTCCTGCCTTACCGCATCATCAAGTAGAGGTGGTGCATGAAATTGTGCACCACAATGTATCCCATTTCTTACCTGTTGCATCCAGCGCCACAGTTATTTGCACCATTTCTAGTGCACGGTGTCATTTTGAGGTGCTGCGCAAGCCCGTTGGCACCTCAGATGACCCTAAATGTGACAGCGCATGTGCAGGGTGTCATTGTTGCTGTGGCAATGGTGACGGCACATATGCTGCTGTGCCAAGCTCCAAATGCAAGATGGTGGCACCCTGCCAGTGACTGGACACACATCAGAACACAGGTAAGTCTCTGCGCTCATAGGGCTTAGAATAATGTTTGTGTGCTGGTGTTCCCAAATGTAAACATTAGTACCATATATTCTGGTGTATAAGATGACTGGGCATACAAGATGACCCCCAACATTCCAGTTAAAATACAGAGTTTGGGATATACTCACCATATAAGACGACGACACCCAGCGTATAAGACAACCCCCAACTTTTGAGAAGATTTTCCTGGGTTAAAAAGTCGACCCCAACTTTTGAGAAGATTTTCCTGGGCTACAAAGTAGTCTTATACGCCAGAATATATAGTACATGTTAATCTGATACACGCTTTCCCCATCCAGTGGACAGGAAGCCAAGTGCAAAAGCAGCCCTGGAATGAAAATGTCCCCTTTGTTGCCCAAGGACCTAACAATTTGCAATGAAATAACTCACTGCTGCTAAACATATCAGGATTTTCTTTATTTTTTAAGGCATCACAGTACAATGCACAGGGAAAGATACTTGTATCTTTCCTGTCCATGTCCATGAATATCATCCCATCACTACACATGGTATTCCTTGTAAAAATAAGTTCTTCCATCTTTTCTTAAACAATTATGATTCCTACCATGTAAGGCTGCATCTAGACTTTGGTAACTTATTCTTATATTTGGATATTCTGAAATAGCTATGCTGCTTTATTCTGTAATAGCCAAATCTAGAATATCTATGCTGCTTCATTCTGTAATATGCAAATCTAGTACTCAGTGTCTGGATGCAGCTTTATTTTACTTATGTTTCATCCTACAACTCATGGATTTATAGTACGGCAAGCAATCTGCAAGAATCTCAACAGAAATATATGTATAAACAGACCAAAAACCATTTGAAAACATTATAGAACATAAACCGGAAAGGAGCCCAGCATTTCTCTACACCTGGAAAAACAAGTACATTTAATCCTATGCCCAAGCACAGCACAACATGGACAGGTGAATTTCCAAAAGGAATGCATTGTGCTTTTTAGGTACCAGAGGAGTTATGGCCCTGCACTGATTATTTATGATTATACCTAGACTGACACCCATTAAGGAAGCATCTCATTTGGACCAGCAGCAAAGGTGCTGCTGACCTGTTTTTTGTTTTATCTTTTTACACTGTGCATTGTGATCCACCTAGAACAGTCCCCTAGTCCCTCTGCCCATTTCTCAGGTTCACCTGCCCTGGGCACGCAGTTTAACAACTATCCACAAGCTGTCCTGCACTGTTGGGAATTGACTGGGAGTAATGTGAATGGAACACTTTCAGGGGTTGTGCCCTGACCCAACGCACCACACCCCAGCTGTCCTCTTGCCCAATTGCAGATAGAGGTGGGCAAGGAATCTGACACCGAGACACAAGGCCTGGAATGTGGCCATTCACATGGATGCCACCAAGGCAGGAACAGGAATGTTCCTGCATCCAGTGTGTGAATGACTGAAGTTATTTGAAACATTAGCCAGCCTGGACTAGTCTTTAAAGAACATTCCATTCAAAATAAGTGCAGGTTCAGCCCTACAGTTGACTGTTAAAGAGCAAGAGATTAATGGACACCCACACATCTTGGTATTTTGACTGTGTGAAATACCCCAAAAGCATGTGATTGCCATCACTGCATATGGGAGGCCATCTTTTTTGGTGATCTCACATGTAGAATGACCATAACAAAGACGGCAGCTTTGCCCACAAGGTAAATTACAGCACGTTTTTGGGTAACCTGTAACCAGAGTTGGGTTTTATTGAAATAGGTTATAGTGGGATTTTGTGGGGATATAATGAGTCTAACATGGGGTTGCCAAGAAATTTGTGGCAACCCACCATTAATTTGTGGCAACCCACTGCAGACATAGTGGATCAGATCTGGATGTGTGATTTTTTGCAGCACCACTAATGAACGTTGGGGGAGCTTCTGGGATGGCAGGAGACACCTCTGGTGTGGAAACAGCTCCTGTAAGTACAGATGTTCCTCTCCAAAAGTTCCCCCAATGTGCATTATGGGGCCAAATGTGGAAGACCTCTAGTTCCTTGAAAGAATAAATGTTGAAACATTAGGAAAGGAAAACTGAGTACTATTATAGTAGAAGATGCTTTCAAGCCCCTTATCTTAGGTTGCATCCATATAGGTGTTGAAAGTTGCTACTAGTGGTGTCTCTGAGTGCCCAGCAAGCACTCCCAGAATCATCCTTCCATCAGTGTAGGATAAAGAATAGCAAGAGAGTCCACTGTCCTCATGCACCCACACCATCCTTTTGTAGATAAATGGATATTATAGGGGCATCTCATCAGTTCTGGTCTACACACAGAATTTGTCTTCTTAAAGGAATGAGAACTGGAAAAGTATTTAGGGACCAAAAGGAACTTTTTATAGCAATGTCAGATAGGGTGGTCCTAAATGCCATTGTTTCTGTATGCATCTTGTTTTATCAGAGAGAGTGTGTGTTCAAGCCTTTATAAAGGCTATTTTAGGTGTTTCCTGTGTAAGAGAATAATAGCTCTTTCTATAGCCCCTGATCTTCAAAACAACATGAGGATTCTTTTATCTGTCACAGCACATATATTTACTGTATCCTGCAAAAGCAGTCCGCTAACAGCTTTTGCTGTTTTGTTTTTGTTTTTTTAAATCCTCCAATGATTTTCTGTGTTTTTCTTGGAGAGTTGAAGCTTGATCGAAAGAGATTAAATAAAGCAGCAAGCACTAATCGGAAGCCATTATGACAACTTTTCTGCTCAAATGGCTTGGCAGCATCTATCTGCTGCCTTAAATGTAAACAATCACAGGTTTCCAAACTAATTATGGAGCAGAACATTATAAGGCATGGGAGATTTGACAGCTATCATTACAAGGAAAAAAAGATGGAATTTATTATGCAAATAGAAAAAGCATCTATCTAATGAAAATAATATAAGAGGAAGGTAAGCCTGTGTATTGGGGCCTTCATTCTTTTTCATTTTATGTATAACCTTTTACTTTTCTACATCTGAGGAAGCCAGGTCACATTGGTTCCAATATCTGAAATCCAGAAGATTCTAAGGACTGAACTTCAGCCCGTATCTCTTACCACAGAAATGGAGTTCTTTTGTAGCCTTCTTTCAGATCATGTCTGAATTTGCAAAATGACTCAGTGTATACAAGACTGGGATAGGACAATCAGCAGTCCTGTGTGTAACCCGCTATTTCATTTGGGTTTTCTTTAATCACTCTAGTTTTCAGCATTGGTTTCTCTTTATCTAATGATTAATTAGCCAATTGTCACTTTTAAAGATTTATTTCATTTTTGTTGAAAACTGAGGACACCGTTTTAATAAAAATCAGAAGATATATGATCAGTACTCACAAATGCTACAAAAATATTGCAGGTTGGGAATGAATCTTAAATCAATCAGATATACATTAATACATTCTCTCTGTCTCCTCAAGAGAACACCCACAGATAGATTGATAAAACCTGCAGATTGTTCTATGTGTGTGTGTGCATGCCCAATCGCTTTTCATCTCTCTCTCTCAAACACCTACAGTTCACAGTGCATCTGTAAAGGACAATGACAAAAAGCATCACGATTGGAAGGTGACTCAGAGCTTCTCCTGAATACCGAAAGCCTTTCACTGTGGCCTTGCAACTGTGGCCTTTTTTTTTTACATTGCTGGAAAGAACAATACATGTATTTGTCTGTCTGTATTATTAGGTTGGATTAATTAATTAACATTTCCAATTTCTCTGACGGAAACAGTCAGCCCATAACATGATGAAAACACTAAGAAATTTGCGATAATGAATATACATATAATCAATGCATTAAAAAACAGCATTTTTAAAGACAGTCTTAAAGATCCATGCCGTTTTAGAATGGAGCAAGAAGAGGTGATGAACCATTGCCCAATTATATTAGCAATTCAAGCCCTTGAAGAAACTTTATAATTTTTTGTACAGATATTTATTTATTTATGCCACTTACATCCAATTTCTTTTTGTGTGAAAAACTAAAGGTGACAGTCTGTCTTCCTGTCCTGTTTTCTCAACTTCTGGCTCATTTATGTCTTTTGATCCAGTCCTAAAAAGACTGAGTTACTCCTTAGGAGACTTTGTTACTCCATTTATTGCTCGTGTCTCTGCTTTTAGTCTCTGATCTCCAGCACCATGCTTCAGGATCCCAGTCTGCAGCAATCCAGTGCCTCTGCTAATAGTTTCCAGTCTCCCAGTCACCAGTCACTGCCAGCTGTGTTCCAGCCCAGATTCTGTTCCCTTTAGGTGGATCCCAACTGTCTGTTTCCTGCACTTCCTTTTATTCTGGACAAAAACAAACAAACAAACAAAAACTGAAATAAGGGCCAGCAGTCTGGATGCCAGTGTGGTCTAAGCTGAATTCAACTTCCCTATAATGCATGCAGAAGGCATGTTCAAATTGTCCAGTATGTTACGGGGAGAAACAATTACCAGCCTTTGGAGTCTTGAGATGGTTTTGTTCCACTCCAATGTGTTCCAAGTTTGGAATGGGTTACTTACTCTGAGCCGGTCAGCTCACCCTATCCCAAACACCATACATAAGGTAGAAAGGGCTTTAGTCCCCAGTTTAAGTCCCCCTTAGTAAAATGGAAGTCACTCCTTCATAAGGACAAATAGGATTATAACTTTGCTGTAGGATGATGAATGGCAGGACACATTTCAGCTCTATAATTTGTCACACCAGTGCTGGAGAACCAGCAGTATCATAAATGATTGGTTCCATCCACAAGGGCAAAAACTGAGGTAATACTTTCTTACATCCAACACATCCAACTTCCGTGAATCTGCAATATGGGCTCACTGGGGGGAAAAACGGCATAAATGATGTGCTTGGAATGCCGCAAAAAACAAACAAAAAATCCAGCAAAAAAAAAAGTGGATTCAAAAAACAAAACAAAATTTTGCAAAAAAAAAAGTGGATTCACAAAACAAAACAAAATCCTGCAAAAAAGTGGATTCATTGGTAAATAACACACATTTGACATGCAAACTCACATTTTTGATGACATCACTGCAGCTGATTTTTCTTTAACGCATGCTAAAACTTGGATATAGTGACCCCCTTAGAGAAAGACAATATATGTTGAGTTTCTTGCACATGGATACAGTGAATCTTAAACATAAGAAAAGCACATCTGCATTAAAATATTCTACTCTCTGTAGAATTAACAAAACAAAACAAACCAAGCTGCAAATAAGCTTTGAACTGCACCATTATGTTTTGGGTGTGAGATAGCAGGATAGACAGGACAATTAAGGGTGCACAAGAAGCTCCATCACTTACAGACAATAGGTATAGGATTCTCTTTTTTCCCAGAATGTCAACCCAACCACTCAGGCGAGTCGAAGAGAATTTCTTCCACTTTAAAAATCCTTTGTTCAGGAAGAAACCAAGACCTACATTTTGTAACTAGCCAAGCTGCAGCGTTTTCACCATGAAGAATGATTTCTGAGATGCGGCTATAACCAGACACTCCCAGAGAAAGTGCAGGAGGTGTAATAAGTCCAGAATATTCTTGCAGTTCAAGAAGCAGGCGAGTGATTAAATGAGAAATTGTGCAAAGGGAGGGACGATGGGCTATTTGTTGTGAAGCAATTGATTATGCTGGTCTTTCATTTTGTTTTGTTGTGTAAATTAATTAGTTGCTGTATGACCATCTGTGGCTTTTGATTTGCACAATTCTTTAACTTATTCCAGATAATGAAGCAACAGCTTATAAACTGATTTAATCCACCAGTTTAAATATTCCACAGGCCTGAGCAAACATGGCCTGGAATTGTCTATTTGTGAGTAGCAGAACTGCAAGAGCCATTTCATTGAACGTTTGTCAGAGTTTTGATAAGAAATACCAATTGAATATTTATACAAATAGATACAAATTAGGTTCGAATTTGAATACATTGTTTTTTTCTCTATTTGTTTGAATTCAAACATTTGAATATTTGATTTGAATCGAATTGAATCCAAAAATTGCATTTGTGCACTCCCCTAATGGAAAGGCTAAGCTTGTTGACTAAAGCACCTAAAGGTCCTGGACCTCTTTGTTTGGTTTGTTTATTTAGGGAATTTATATCCCACCCTTCACCAAAAGGTCTCAGAGCAGGTCATAATAAGGATAAATATATAAAACATTAAGACGTATTTAAAAATGCAACCTTGCCTTCCTCCCAGCCCCGCACCCTCCCTTCCTAGCAGGACAGCACCCCAAGGAATTAGTTCAGTTTTGCTGAAACTGTGATTCAGCACAAGCCTTTTATTGTTTTCTGGTTTGCATTATTGCAAGATAATGAAGGGAATACATTACAATACAATACAATACAATACAATATAGCTGAATTGGTTTCATCAAATTTCTGGATATACACACACATACACATCATTGTGTAATATGGATGTTTGGCATTCATTTATGTTTAGTTGGCTTTGATTCCCTTGTCTACATCTGCAGATACCAAAGGTGCTGTGCTTTTGGTTGCAGAGATAGAAATAGAACTGGGTTCTGGTGTCTGTTTTGGGATCATACATATGTTCCCCAAGAGAACAGTATCCTGTGATAAAAGAAATAGCATCACAATAATATGTGATCTGTGGCATTTCAAGTTTCTGCCCTCTTGTTCACTCCTGCTGCTGCCATCTCTCCTCTCCTTCTTTTCCCTTTTTAAAAACAAAACAAAATTTAGGGGAAAAAAGCAAAGTGCCTCTATCAGTGTTTCTTTTTTTTAACTGTAGAGAGCTGCCTGTGGGTTGGACCTTAGATGATGTGGGGGCTTGGAAGATGGGTGGATTTGGCTGAGGTCCAGTTACCAATAACTCCTGTTCAAACACAGCAACTTCAAGGGGAGAAAGATAAACGTTTGAGGAGGTGGAAGTCTGTGATTGAGCAATAACCAAATATAGTTCATTGATGGGGGAATAATTTTAATTCATTGGATAATAATTTAGGACAGACAGATAAGGAAAAGGTCTAGGATATTTTGTATATGTGAGCTTTTGCCAGTGACAAACCTTCTATCTGGTACTACTATGGCCTCTTCCTTCCTACATCTTATATAAAATGGGCATTTTTCTAGTGCATCCTAAGATGTGTCCAACCACCCTTCTTTTCAAAAAGTCTATAAAGGAATTAACTAGTTTGAAAGCTACACTACTTTAGCTTCCCTGGAGAGAGAAACAAATCAGAAGTATTTACCCAGTCGACTTATCTCCTTCTCTTCTTTTCCTTTAGATGACAGTATCTAGCCATAATTCTGCATTGGAGCTTTTCTGCTGGACTCTAGAAAGTATCACAATAAGATATTGACATTTGAAGGTTACTTAAAAGCTTCAGAGAACCCATAATGAACTGTCATTTTGGGGGGAAAGTGTGTAACTAATCTGCACAGTTAACACCTTTCTTTCATGAATTATAATGTATGCTTCCTACAGTCTTTTCTATCAACAGTGACGGTGCTATTATTAGGAAATAACATACATAGTTCCATGCCTTGAGGCCACTTGAAAACTAAACCTAGTACAAATTACAGCTAGTTTTCTGTTAATGAAAGTTTCTCACCAGGAGCACATTATAGTCATTCTTTACTGCCTGACTGTACTCATTTCCAAATAATTCTGATGTTTATAATTGTGCTGGTTGGAATTTGCTACCTCCAATAGCTTTGGGCTTTTTCATCCTACATTTCCCTTTCAGAAATGCTACTCATTGGCTCATGGTTTTCTAAAACATCAACTTTTTTGCAAATCCTAAAGGTGCAAGTTAGTTTTCATCCATGAAGGATGCTGGGGTGGACAGAATGGGTAGAAAGTAAAGCATTTGGCCAGCTCAGAAGAGCTCTTTTATACCATTTGGATAGACCTTTACAAAGCCTAACTTGGTTTTGGGTAATAATGACCTAAAGCAGAGACCGGGGAGGGGGAATGCCCCCTTTTGATAAATTCCTTTCCTTTACAATTGTCAGAGTGTAAGCCTCCATCCACACTTTCATTTGAGACTACTTTCACCTATATTTAATTTTGCTTTGTTTGCAAGTATGTTAGGGACATGTATGAACTAATCAGCATTGGCAGCACTTATTTCTAGAGATGTGTGTGAGTCTAAAACCTGTGGTGAGGTTGGAACTGGTTTTCTGTATTCTGGTTCATGGCTGTCTGCAATCAGACATTCTGTCCTGACCAGGCCTTTGAAAGGCAGGAATTAGAGTACCTGTCCTTTGAAGTGAATGTGCTGCTTGGTTGATGTCTCTGCCTGTCCTTACTTGTCTGGGTGGTCAGACAAGTTGTCAGCATGAGGAATAGCAACTCACATATTCTGTTCTAAGCCTGGAAGGATTCAGAAGTGTATCCTCTGTGGACATATGGTCAAATCTGAAATCAGAATGCCATGTCCACCCAAGTTTGTGGAGAGCTCAAATGAAATGAGTTTGGGGCCATAATGCTATTCTGTGGACATGTTCTCAAATCTGAGAACATTTTAGCCAGGATCCAGCACTATTAGCACGTTGGTTCATCAGCAAGCTGTGGCACACTTAAATTCATGTTTGCACATTATTTCTATGTATGATTATTATTGCTTTCTTTATAGTCAGCTGGGATGACACATGGTTGTTGGAAGAAGCTGATGTGACACCAGGTCAAGGCCAACGCTACCAATTTAACAAAATTTAATCACTTAATTTTGGATGCTAAGGAGGGCTCCAGAGTCAATCAACTTGCTGACTCTGGAGTCCTCCAATTACGAAGGTGGGATGATCCTATTGGAATCTAAATAAAAGAAGAAATATGTGCAGTTGTAAACATATTAACAGATCAAACCTGACTTGTAGCAATTTCTCTTTCCTTAAATAAGTAATGTAGCAGGCAATATTACTGGTAAAATTTCTGAATACAATCTGCAGTTTTGAACATTAGGTAATATAAAAAGTAATGTGTAGGCATCCTTCTGTCTCAAAAGATAATGGAAAGAGCCTAGGCATCCAGTATTCCAGCCTTAGCATGCTGGTAGGCCTAAAATTCAAGATCTGCTAGTAAAACAGGTGAGGATGCCATTTTGGATGTCCTAGTCTGGTCAATATTCTATTTTGTGAAGAATTTATGGTGATCCAATGATGTAAATGCATCATTATTATGACTTCTTGGTAAAACAAACAAATAAACAAAATTGGAGCAGGTTACTGCCAAAGTTTTTCTTTCTGTTTTCCTTTCTTGGGCCCAACAGTATGATCACGCTTTCCAAAAACATTTTTTTAAAAATGAATTCAGTTATAAGAATAATGATGTCATATAAGCAGCAGTTAGTGGATTGGAAAAGTGGAAGTGAAGGTGCAGGGGGTAATGCTCTGGTTGGAAGCTTCACAACGGTCCTAACAAACCATGCTTTGATCCAGGCAAGGCATGAAGAGTTAAGACCAGAGGAAAAAACCTTTCCATGCTAGCTGATATACTGGTCCAGCACAAAGCCTAGACGCCTTCTGGCCTTCTTGTTCCACACTCTGGAGTGGAACATAAGAGGCCCCACTCCCTGCTAGGCTGGAGGAGGCCTAGCCCAATCTAGGCAGTCAAATCGGCTTCCTAGACCAGGGCTGATTTCCCATCTGCTGGATGGAGAAAGAGTGAAATCAACTAACGTTGACTACTTGAGAGTGCTAGTCAAAGTTAGTCTACCCCCACCCGGAGATCAAACACTTACCTCCACTTCGATCACTAGCCGGTCAGTGCCATTGCCATGATAACACTGAAGCTCTGCACAGTTGCAGTTACATAGGCAACTTCTGGGAAGGTAGGGGATACTTGGAGTCTGTAACAGCCTCCCCTATGTGCAGATGCTCTTGCCCAGATATTGCCTAATTATCAACTATTGGCCAAAGTGTGAAAAGGCCCCAGGATACTGGTGCACTTTTTCAATAGGTCTACCAGTGGTCCAACATCCTCTGGAACAGAATGGGGAAATGTCCAGAAACGTGCATGCCTCTCTGTTCTGATTTGGCTGGGTGATTCCTTTTGACTATGCACCACCAAAATGGATCTACCTGGGGCTCTGAGGCCAGGAACATTTGTTCCTGATTGTCTGGACTCTCACAAGAGACTCTGAAGCACACACAAGCTTCAGAGTAGCACAAGGTGGAGGCTGACTTGGAACAAGCTGTTCCAGTGTGGACAACCTTGTTCAGGGACTGCTGAACCACTTAAGTAGGGACCTGTTCTAGTTGGAGTAGTCCCAGCTGGAGTGGTCCAGATCCTGCAAATCCAAAACATCCAAAAGAAGCTTCACCTTATATCCATCATTCTCATGAAAGTGTTTGATTTGCCACTGCTTACTGTCTTTAACACCAGATAGTGTGATGGATGTTCAAATATGTATCATGAAAGCAATGGATTTGGTAGCTTACTTGTTTTGAAATATTTACATATAAACATTTGCAGTTAGAAGGTTAAAACAAACAAAAAAACATGTTGATGTGAGGGAGAGGGGGACAAGATTTGAAAAAGACTACCCAGCATTTATGTTTTTACTCCAGAGTTATCTGTTAATGTGCTCACACGGCCTGTTTACTCAAACAGGACTATAGAAGCCCAGTGCCTCTCATTTTAAAACAATCATTTATGAATGTTAAAGTATGCCTGTGAAAGCAGAAGTGTTTGGTGTCAATCAAAGCTAATCACTGGTACAGGCAAAGAGCTTTCCTTGGCCTCCATGCTTTAAGCTGCGCTTCCACATCTGTGTTTGAAGAGATTAGAGAGGTGCTTCATACAAGAACTGTATTAGTTAAAGCTGATCGACAGTATTTGGAATAAATCTTGGGAAAGTAGAGGAAGAAAGTTGAGGGCCAGAAGGAGAGGCACAGCAAGTGCGACTGAAATGGACTCTGAGGCTAAATCAAATCTCCTTCCCTCACCATAAACATACAGACATACGTGTTTCTTTTCTGAAGACACTGCCAGTTATGGTCTGCCAGTCTATAAAGAATTTTGCGTTAAATGTTTCCTGTGCTTTCTGTCTATTGGCTTAAGTGACATCCAGCAACCTCAGTGATCTTTAGACTGATCACAGCAGCAAAGAGAAAACACAATTACTCACATATTTTTCATGAGAGAGTTTGGATATCTTCTCTTTGTATATACCCTCTTTGTGTGTGTGTGTGTGGGGGGAAAGGACTGGACTCTCATTTGTTGCATATTCTAACAGAGAAACTTTATACTAATAAGGGGGGTTAAATTATTTAATATGCAGTAAATTACAGATTTTGTGCTTTCTCTCACCTGTGTGGCATGTTTCTTGCTTCTTGACCCCCTCCAAACGAGGGAGGGAGGGAGGATGTGAAATAATAGTCAGGCACTTCTACTTCACATCTGGTTAGAAAGGTTTAATACACTTGGCCTTTGAATAAGATGAAATGCCAGATCAACTTTTACCTTAGAGGACTCGGAGGGACTATTACACTCTTAAATCTAGTATCTTAGCTGAATAAATGTCTCTCTCAGATTGATTGTACCATAGAGAAAAATGGTACATTTGCTACTCTACTTGCTTAGTCAACAATGTCAATCCAGTATTGCCCTTACTGACCAGTAAAGGATTTTGCAAATACCATAAATGTTATAAAAATCTCATTTATGTGGTCTATATGCCCATAGATGCCTATACTGTCGGAAAACCACATGACAAATATTCACAAAATGTGATGGCCTAGTCTGCAGCCAAGATAACTATCGGGATCTGATGTGGCAACAATAAACATGTTACTAATTTTGGTGATAATAGTAAAAAGGAGAGTTAAAATGGATCAGTAGATGTACTGATGACACATTCCTACCTGTTAGAGTTCAGAGAGCAGGTGTCCAGGAGGGTGCTGGAAAAGTAGGCCTAAGACGTTTTCGCACGGGGCTGTTCGGAACGCGTGGGAGACAGCTGCGGACACGGCATCCGCATTGCCCGAGCGCGGCTTGCGCCGCCTCGTGTCCGCAGCTGTCTTTCTCGCGTTCGAAATGTAGAGCACTTTAAAGTGCTCTACATGCGTTCGAATGTGGACGAGCCGCCCCGGCGCGTTCCGGGAGAGAAGCGTTCGCACGCTTCTCTCCCTGACAGCCGTCGGCACGCCCCCAGGGGCCGACTTGCCGGGCCGGCGATTGCGCCGGCGCGGCGAAGCCGGTAGACGGGACCCACCGAATCGGGGTTCCCCTTTCCCGTCTGCCAGGGTCAGTGACCCTGGCAGATGGCACAGGGGAACCCCGATTCGGTGCGTCCCGTCTGTCGCCTCCGACGGCCGCCGGGACGTGGCTCCTTCCCGGGTCCGGCAGCCCCAATGGCGCTGCCGGACCCGGGAAGAAGCAACCAGCATCGGCGTCCTGTCGCCCCTTTCTGGGGTGGCAGGAGGTCGATGTTGGGCTCGCTGGGGGCGAGGAACGCCTTGGGCGGCCGGAGCGCATCGCTCTGGTCCCCCAAGGGTCCCCCCCGCCCCCATCGGGCCCATCTACGGGCTGCAGGCGCCTGGATCTAGGCGCCTGCAGCCCGCAGATGAGTCCCACCCCCCCCAGTCCCCAAAACCCCCACCCCCAACCACCCTCCGGCCCGGATCGGGCCCATCTACGCTCTCTAGGTGCCCACAGCGGGGCACCCAGAGGGCGAAGATGTTTCCCCCCCTCCCCCAGGGCCCTGGGAGGACGCGCGCGCGAGGAACGACTTACCTCGTCGCCGTCCAGCGTCGAACTGAGGGTGGCATTGTGGGAGCGCGCAGGACGCAGCCCCCCTAGCCCCCCTATTGGACAAGCAGTTCACGCTGGACGGCTAGGTGGGCTGCGTCCTGCGCGCTCCCACAATGCCACCCTCAGTTCGACGCTGGACGGCGACGAGGTAAGTCGTTCCTCGCGCGCGCGTCCTCCCAGGGCCCTGGGGGAGGGGGGGGAAACATCTTCGCCCTCTGGGTGCCCCGCTGTGGGCACCTAGAGAGCGTAGATGGGCCCGATCCGGGCCGGAGGGTGGTTGGGGGTGGGGGTTTTGGGGACTGGGGACTGGGGGGGGGTGGGACTCATCTGCGGGCTGCAGGCGCCTAGATCCAGGCGCCTGCAGCCCGTAGATGGGCCCGATGGGGGCCGGAGGGTGGGGGTTTTGGGGACTGGGGGGGGTGGGACTCATCTGCGGGCTGCAGGCGCCTAGATCCAGGCGCCTGCAGCCCGTAGATGGCCGCGATGGGGGCGCGGGGCGAGCCCTTGGAGATCAGAGCCAGGGGCTCTGATCTTCAAAGGGGTCCGGCCCCATAGGGGCCTTGCCCCGGGCCCCATGATGGGTGCCCGGGTGCCCGGGCATCTTCGTGCCAGCCCGTAGAGCTGGCACGAAGCACGGGGCGGGTGGCTTGACAGCGCTGCCCGCCCCTTGGGTGCTCTCACCCAATGGGCGGGCAGCGCTGCGGCCGAATCCCCGCCCCTGGCCGGCCTTTGCCGGCCAAGACAGTTCCGGGCGCTTTTACCTTTCACACACAGACGCGCCGGAACGCATTCCGGCGCGTCTGTGTGTGAAAGGTGAAAGCGCCCGGAAGTGTCTTAAGCTGCCCGTCTGCACGCGTTCCGTTTGGAACGCGTTGCAGTGCGGAAATCCCTCTAGTTGGAATTACACAGTAAAAACAATGCTAGGGGATGGTGGAATACCAAATTCTTTGATGTATCTTTGTGTATCTGAAGGCACAATGGGAATGGTCCAATTGTGGCACTCAGATCATCATGGGTATGTTGTGGCCTAGCTTTGGTGAAGGTTACTGTATACAGTTCAGATGTTTTATGAGGTCTTTTCCACATTTGGGTTTATTCTAGAATATATTTTGGAATAAGGGGTCTGTTGTCTGCATATTAATCCAGCCTATGGCCGGCCTTGCTTGGGACCTGCCATAGACTGCACTAGCATGCGGGTAGCAGGCCCTTATTCCAGGATAGATTCCAGAATAAGTGCAAGTGCAGAAAGGCCCTGAGTATTCTGATCGTTCAGGTTACGTTCTTGTCTGTGTTGAAAACTGGAGCACTGCTTCACTGAGGTAGATAATCTGATCATCAGTGTCTTATAGATTGTATTCAGAAGGTTAAAAAGGGTGGGATGAAGTTCTGGTGGCAACTGAAGGCTTGATCCACCTCCATAGTCTTGTGGATCCTGTGTTTAATGTGAAGGAAGCGTGACAGCAAACCCTCCTCTTTGAATATTGTGTCTGTATGAGACACATACATGCCCACGTACAACAAATGTTCACTGATTGCTGATTACTGTGTTACCTCTGAAGTACTGACAAAAAATGACTGCAGCTACTCTTGAACACAAGTGACCCAAGGGTTGAAAGGAGTCTTCTCTGATCTACCTATTTCCCCTGGCCTTTGGCTAAGGCAGTGGTTCTCAACCTTCCTAATGCTGTGACCTTTTAATACAGTTCCTCATGTTGTGGTGACCCCCAACCTAACCCTAACCCTAACCCTAACCCTAACCCTAACCCTAACCCTAACCCTAACCCTAACCCTAACCCTAACCCTAGCCCTAGCCCTAGCCCTAGCCCTAGCCCTAGCCCTAGCCCTAGCCCTAGCCCTAGCCCTAGCCCTAGCCCTAGCCCTAGCCCTAGCCCTAACACTAACACTAACACTAACACTAACACTAACACTAACAACACTAACACTAACCCAATCATAAAATTATTTTCGTTGCTACTTCATAACTGTAATTTTGCTACTGTTATGAATTGTAATGTAAATATCTGATATGCAGGGTATATTTTCATTGTTACAAACTGAACGTAATTAAAGCATAGTATTCGTATCAACCAAAGCGGAATATAAAAGTGTTGTTTTACCTCCAATACTGCTGCTTTCTACACAGTAGCTGCTTTCTACTGTATTTGTATGGGGTGTATGTAATGGGGTTGGCATGATGATGTCATCACATATGTGGGCATATCTGCCTGTGGGCAGACCTGCCTGGAGATGGATAGAGGAACAGTGTCTCAGTTCCTATGCATTTTACGATGGTCTTAGATTACCCCTGTGAAAGAGTAGATCAACCTCCAAAGGGGTTGTGACCCACAGGTTGAGAACCACTGGGCTAAGGAAACAACTTCCTCTTCCCTCTTTCTTCCCTCCCACTGTTATTGTTATTCATTTTCCAACACTTTGTTTTTCTGCTGTAACCCACCCTGAGACCTTTAGGTAAAGGATGGGATAAAAATCCAAACAAACAAATAATTTGTTTTAGGAAAATAAATGAATAAATCATAAGTATGGAACAATGCTCACTACAGCATATATTTTAAAGCTCTTTTATGGGCCCATCTAAGAGGAAGTAGAGATGGAAGATGACGACAAAATTATAGCCAATAGGGCTGCTGGGGTATGGCATGGCTAAATTGATTCTTGAGTAGGAATAGATCTTTAAGGTATGAGGTTACACTGCAACATTTTAATGCAAATACTCCTAGAAATCCTCTCTTTCCAAACATAACCATGTGGTAACAAAACATACCATCGTATTGATGTTTCAGGTTAGAATCCTTATCCAAATGTCACTTGGATAATACTGGCCTTGGAAAATGTAGCTGACTTATTTTGTATGAAAGTAATAATGCTATGGAGAAGAACTGGGTCACACATGAACTGAAAATAGACATAGGAAGAATGATTTGATCTCAATGAAGGAGAATCTAAAATGAGGTTTTCTGGGTGATAGGGAACTTGAATCAAAATTATCACAAGGATATTCTTCTAAGAATTCTTTCTAGGAACAAGTAAAATGGAAAGCTACTGTTCTGTAGAATTTTTACTAGACTTCCCTTGTCAATAAAATATTTTCAGACTTTCAAAGCAATGAAATAGGCAGATAAGGCACAACTGAATCAAAACAACATCCTCATGTAATACTCCCATTACTAGCAATCCATACGAATGGAAGGGTGGAAGCGCAGTAAGCTTGCAGCTTTTCCAGTTGTGCTATGGGCTGATTGGCACATGCATGTCATACATGCATTACTGCACATTAGAGATGTGCATGACTATCTGTAACATTCAAAATTCATATGAATTTGGCCAAATTTGGACATTTGTATTCGAATCGAATGTTGGCACATTTGAAGATTGACATTTGAATTCAGATCAAATGTTTTGATAAATTTGTATGACGTTTCATAGGAGATTCGTATGGGATTTGTATGGGATTTGTATGTATTTGTAGGGGATTCATATGGGATTGAACATTCGTATCAAATTCGAATCCCACTACATTCCAAGGGGATCTATTCAAATTAATTTTCTTGCATTTGATTCAATATGGATCGAATTAAAAAAACACACCTTTCATGCACATCCCTACTGCACATTAATTTGTAGTCTGATTTCCCTGTAGCTGAATTTGGATGATAACAAACTACACCTGGCTTAAGTGTGTAATGTGGGCTGTGTAACCCACAAGCAGAAACAATGACATAGGCTGAATCCAGATGTCACTTACTTGTTTCACTATACTTGAATATTCTGGAATAAAGCATGGATATTCTAGAATATCTAAATATAGTAGAATAAGTAACTGACATCTGGATGCAGCCATAATACCAGCTGGAGATATCTAGTAACTGACATGATGCCAACTGGAGAAATCTAATGATAAATGATACATGCCCCCCCCATTTGCAAATAACAGCTTATGGCTTGATGGACAGGTCTTATGGTTAGAGTACCAGACACATATCTCATAGTTACTGGGTTTGATTCCACACTTCTCCATGAAGCCAGCTTGGTGACCTTGGGATAGTCACGTCTCTGAGCTCCTCTCTATTGTGGGGAGAAGAATAGAAAGTTTTTTCAGCTGCTTTGAGCCCCCTTAAAAGGTTGAGAAAAATGGGGTATTAAAGGCAACTCTTCTTCTGTTATGCCCTTTTCTATGTTTTTATCGACTGCTTCAAAGTGCCAAGATCCTTGCACTTGTTCAAATGTGTAGCTATGAGAAAATGTGACTCAATAAATTCCACCATCACAAGACAATAAATTGATTTATTTCAAAAATACATCTGCATATTAAGGAAGTGAATAACATCAGATCTTATAAATCACAATAATGAACACTTGATCTGATAAGAAATCTACTATAATATCAGTCATGTTCCACTAATGTACTGGATCAAGTTCAAAATGCCAGGAGAGCGGGTAAGAAATGGAAAGTAGGGGTATGCAAAATGCACTTTTCAGATTTGATTTGATTCAAATTGGATATTCAGATGTTTGAATTTGAGTGAATAGAGAAAAAATGAATGTATTCAAATCTGAATTGATTCAAATACATTCGTATCTATTCGTATGAATATTCAATTCGTATTTGAAGATATGAATGTCAACAGCATTTGTATGTGTCCATACACACCTGTATGTATTCGTACAAATGCATACAGATATGAATAAGATGAGTACGGATATGTATGTAATGCATATGTATCTGTACACATATGAATGTCCAAATAATTTGTATGAATGATTCGAAACATTCAGATTCATTTGAATGTTAAAAAACGAATGCATACATATTCATTTCAAATTTGAATGTCCTAATTTGAGCAAATTCAATAGAATTTCAAATGTTTTTAATTTTCTTACACATCCCAAAAGAGAAGTATTTCTAACCTGCACTGCAAGATCACACATCTGGTAGAACATGCCTTATCTTAGGATTGGGTTCATAGGGTCAAAGGCAGAGGCATAAACCTTACACTTACCATACACCTTATAATGATTATATGAAACTGAATATCTGCTTGGATCACGAAAGCCAATTCCCTACTGTCAGATGTAGTTTGGACACTTCTTGCCAGATCTTCAGTTTCAAGCTTTAGTAGACAGACAGCTGTATTAAAAAGGGTGTGATTGGTAAGTTCAGGGAGAGGCTTGGGTTTTCTGCTGGCTTTCTGCATCCAATAATTCTTTATTTCAATAATATCTAGTACACTATCCAGCTGAGATTTTTTTCACTTGCACACTAGATTGTTTAATGCACACACCCCTATCACTTATTGCATGGTTGCTACCTCAAAAACATGAGTAATCACTTTCACAGTGGAAGAATGGAGGCTTCTATAGCCAGTTTTCATCTCACCTGTCACAGTTTTGAGGTCTCTGCATTTGATTCTTCTAGCAGACATATCTTCTGAAGATAGATACTGCAGCCACATGCAACTAAGTTCAAAATCAGAACAATTGAATTGTGGCATAACAACCACAGAACTGCAAAATGAAATTTTCACACTATTTCCCACCATTTCACAAGTGAGTGGTGAGTGTAAAAATATACTGTTGAGCAATTCATTAAAATGCTAAAGTGACAATTGATGTAATACATCTTGCAAGAGATGTCTGTGTCAGGAGCACCTGGTTCATACAGAGAATTGGGTTTCCACTAGGGGTGTGCGTGGGTTCCTACACAATGCGTACTTGCACATATGCATCTTTCCCTCATCCGTACACATTTGTACGGATCCATATGGATCGAAAACAGGTTCCATATGGGACAACTACGGGATGCATACTGATGTGTGCAGATGTGTATGGATACGTATAGGATGTGTAACGATGCGTAAGGGCGCATACGAATGTTGTCGACATTTGTAAGTGCAAATTCAAATTGAAAATTCAAATGAATAGATTTCAATTTTCTTAATTCGAATCAAATTTGGTTAAATTTGCATTTTAAAGATTCAAATCAAACTGAATTTTCAGATATTCAATTCAAATTGAATCCTGAAAATGGCATTTGTGCACACCCCTAGTTCCCACTCTTTAGCTGGAGTTACCGTATGGAAAGGAGACCAGTGTTCCTGCACAATTAAGAATAGCGTAGCAGAGGAGGAAATTTCAGCAAGCATCACCAGGGTCACAAGGTAAATTTGCTGAAATTACCTCTTCTATACTGCTGTTAAAAGTGCAGGAACTGCATCTTTTTTCCTATATGAAAACCCTGCTTTAACTCAGACTTGAGTCCACTCTCTCTATATCATTCTTACATCTTTCAGTTCAGTGCTGGTGAAGGTGCATATAATCCATTATATTCCCAGGTGTCAGTTTTTAATATGGGTTTATGTAGCTCTGCTGCCTTAAAGGTAGGATCCACACAGGGCTCCTTGCCTGGTTCAGTAGCCTCTGTGGAATGTATTGTCCACATGGTGGATCAGTCTGTATCTGTGAGGATGTGATGTTGGCACAGGACCTAATGAGAAAATGGTGCTGGAGACCACTACAATGGGCAAATGTTTCAATGACAGAACCCTCCAATGAGAGACCTCTATGAAACAGTCTCCCATGGGTGGATGGCACTGAGTAGCTACATCATTCTACTCACAATATGGAGTTTGGCTTTTGTAGAAGTGGGCTCAGAAGTGTGCCAGTTCTGCACAACAGGCAAAAAAGCCTGGCTGGCAACCTCATTCTTAGTTCCTGAAGTTGCCAACTGGGCTGGGCTGCCAAAATGCAGATGGACCTTGGTCTGCACCTCCAAATGTTCACCCACAGTTAAGAAATCCAGCCCATAATCAGTCTTGCACAGTACAGGCTAGCACGCCTCATGTGGAAATAGCCATAGTGTCTCATCTGCCATTAGCTCTACCAGTTCTGACTCCTAGGACCATTTCCTTTACTGCCCACCAACTTGCAAGCCACTGGTATTATTACTTCTAGGGTGGTTATTTTGTGTCATTGTTTCTTGTATTTCACACGATGCTTCAGATAATTCACAATCATATTGTTGCTATAATCCTGTAGAGCAACAGCATATTCAATCGAGATAAACAATACTTATTTAATACACATTTGGATGCAAAAGAATTATGCCAACAAAACCATACAGTAAGCAATATGTGTATGTAACTTTATGGCTCTTTCTGCAATGAGCCTTATTCTGAATTATATTCCAGAATAGAAGCCTACCATTCAGTTGTTGATGCAGACTATGGCATAGGACGTGCCACAGTCTGCACTTGCATGTGAACAGCAGGCCTTATTCCAGAATATAATCAGGAATAAGGCCCACTGCAGAAAGGACTTATGCCTGCCTGCCTGTCTGAAGAGAGAGACAGCATAGCAAGGTGGCTAAGTGGATGAGCTGTGAGCTTGAAAATCTTATCTCTTTCTAGTCTGTATTTGACTTGATGATAATTACCTTCCAGTTGGCTGTAGCAGCATTACAATGCGACAAAGTACACTTTTAGGATTAACTTAAAAATGCATTCATTCAAAACCAGTATGGTTTAGCCATAGGACTCTAAATAGTGCGAACAGTGGCATAAGAACTGTTATAACATTTTTAAAACCTCATTTTCCTTACTTTTGTCAAACCTGCATTTTGCTCTTGAGATCTACCATGTAATCTGCTTGTCTGTAGTTTGATTCGTTTTTAAAAATGAAACTTTTGAATAAGTAACAGACTCAGTTGTTATTTGTTCAGAGTTTGTTAGGGTCGTGTTTTATCTTAATCCAGCTGCAATAAAATTAATGAACTACAATAATTAGTACAATAAAATCCCATGCAAGTGCAACATACACAAAGTACGAATACCAGAAACCCTTGGGCAGCACTAATAATAATATGCAGGGAAGGCTTAACCAAACAGATTATGCATCTTTCTTCGGAGAAAATGCTGCAAAAAAAATCTTTGGTCAGAGGTTAGTACTTGCTGGGGTCAGTGACAGAATAGTCTTGCAAGCAGACTTTCAGCCTTAATGGCTTTATTTATTTTGCTTTATGATTTGTTTTATAGACAGTCATAATGTTAATCAAGCTATACCCTTTTTCAGGCACTCATTATTGGCATCCAAGCAAAGCAAGGATACAGTCAAACTAAAGTTAAGCACTTTTAGGAGCTTCTGATTGCGGGTGAACTGAGTTGATTGACTGTAATCCCATTGAATGCAATAGGCCATCACTGTGCAGAATGACATTCTAAAAGCTGCTTTCATGTCATATAAACATACAGAGTCTCTTGCATAATGGGGTTTTGCTTTTACATAGTTCAGATGTGCCTAACCTTGCAATCATTTTATGGCGTCGATTTATTTTTACATAGTTGGTAGACTTTTATTTAACTTGCTCACTACAGACCTGAAATCTTGAAATAATTTGACATAGCCCTTAAGCTGTCATTCACATTGGGCGACACCCTTATGCACTAACAGCAGGTGCAGGTGAGCACAGCCAGGAACTCTTCCCCAAGCTGAACCCCCGCTTGTGAATGTCCAAGGAGGATTCACTGAAACTCACAAACTCACAGAAGAAACTCACAAACAGGGGAGAGGTTTCCGATTGAGCTTCTCTATGCTGGCTGCCACTACTCCCACTGCCCTCACAGCACCACTGATGCACTGACAGGGTGCGTCCACACTGTCCTCAGAAATCCGGATCTATTTAGATCTGGATTTCAGAAATCTGTGTTAAAATCGATCCAGATCTATTTGAACATGGATTTCAACACCCCTTCCATCCAAACACGGGACAGAAGGCCAGATTTAGATCCAGATTTGAGGTAAGTGCAGTGCAGAAGCACAGCACCCACCTCAATCCGGATCTCCAGAGGCCCTCCCCCAGCCCGTCATGATTGGTTCCTCCGGAGCTGAGCATGGTGAGCTGGGGGACTCCTATCTCGGGGCTCCCCCTCACCTCAGAAGCCATGGATCATGGCTTCTGGAGGCAAGGGGAGCTTCACCGACCCCCCTATCCCATCCTGGGGAGAGTGCGCGCCATCCCCTCCTTACCTTAATGCAGCCAGGCCTATTCTGGCTGCGGGGTCCCAGTTCACTTTGCACATGCATCCAGCATGCCTCCCGATTGTCCAGGGGTGCGCCTGACTTCAGGAAACTCTCTTTGCAGGCGTGCGGCCCTGGCCAAAGGTTCTGGAGAGGGCTGTCAATGTTCAACTGCAAACATGCTTGGAAGAAGCTGATTATCTAGAGACTCATTTCAATCTGGCTTCAGGCCCAGATATGGCACAGAAACTGCCTTGGTCACCCTGGTTGATGACCTTCTCCTGGAGAGAGACAGGGGGAATGGTTCCCTGTTGGTTCTCCTGGATCTCTGAGTGGCTTTTGATACCATTTACCATGGTATCCTTTTGGAGAGACTACAGAGTTTAGGAGTGGGAGGCAATGCTTGGCACTGGTTCTGTCCCTATCTCCAGAATAGATCCCAGATAGTGGATGTGGGAGACACTGATTCGACACCCTGGGAACTCACTTGTGGGGTTCCTCAGAGATTGATCTTATCTCCCATGCTATTTAAAATCTATATGAAGCCATTGGAAGAGGTCATCAGGAGATTTGGAGTGAGATATCATCAGTATGCAGATGATAGCCAGCTCTGTCTCTCTGGCTGCTTCCACACTTACCATTTTAAATCCGGATCTATTACATCCAGATATACTAAAACTGGTTTAGAATATATCCGGATTTACTAACTCCAGTTTAAGGTAGATCCAGATTTACTAAATCTGGTTTAAGGTAGATCCAGATTTACTAAATCTGGTTTAAAGTAGATACAGATCTAGTAGATACGGATCTACCAACACCCCTTCCGTCCGCACATGTGTGGGAAGGACAGATTGCAAGGGACAGATTCTGCCTTTGCTGTGCGGACGCAGTAGCACAGATTTCAAGACAGCTGCCCCAGGAGCCACGTGATTGGAGCCTTCAGCCATCAGTCACTGCTCCTTTCCTGCCGTGTGCGGACCAATCAGAAGCACGCCTAAGATCCAGTGCCCACCTGAAGCTGAAGCCAGCTTTTTGTGCATGGAATCACTACATTCCGACTTGCTCTCCCTCTGCCACCGTAGCTGGGCACCTGCCTGATGCAAAGCCCATATGAGAGGGACTTTGTGGCTGGACTGTGCTTCTCCTGCCTCACTCAACATGGCGGCTTCCTGTCGCCGCCTCACTCAACATGGCAGCTTCCTGTCCCGCCCCATGTGTTCTCTCTCCCGTCCCTGTGCGGACGTGTCCTCCGTTAATGCAGATTTAGAGCAAAACACCCATTAAGACCACCTTCAATGTGGTGTTCAGTTAAACCCCATTAAGCACACATTAGAGACAGATATGTGCGGATGCGCCTCACCGGAAGTGTGCTAAACAGGTCTGCCTGTACGGACACAGTTTTCCAAATGTGTGCTTAATGGGTGTTACTGTGCAGACGTGCCTCACCAGAAGTGTGCTAAATAGGTACGTGTGTGTGGACACAGGTTTCCCAATGTGTGCTTAATGGGTGTTAAAAGGCCTGTGCGGAAGCACCCTCTGTATCCATCTGAATCAGGAGAGGCAGTTGAAGGGGTCTGGAGGCGGTATTGGACTGGATGAGGGCCAATAAATTGAAACTGAATCCAGACAAGACAGAGACAGAGATGCCGTGTGTCATAGGGTCTCGGGTCCTGTCCTCGATGGGGTTGCTATGCCCTGGAAGGGACAGGTGTGTAACTTGGGGGCACTCCTGGACTCCATGCTAACACTGAAAGCTCAGGTGAAGGCTGTGGCCAGGAGTGCCTACCAACTACGGCTGGTCCATCAACTGAAGCCTTTTCTAGATAGAGAGAACTTGGCCACAGTTATTCATGCTCTGGTTACCTGTAGACTGAACTACTGTAATGCACTCTACATAGAGCTGCCGTTGAAGATGGTTCGGAATTTGCAGCTAGTGCAAAATGCAGCCACTAGAGTGCTGACTGGAACATCTAGCTGGATGCACATCACAGCTGTCTTAAAAGAGTTGCACTGCTGCCAATTCACTACCGAGCCCAATTCAAGGTGTTAACTCTGACCTATAAGGCCCTAAATGACTTGGGCCCCAAATATCTAAAGGAATGCTTTCTCCCATACCAACCTGCCCATGCCTTGAGATCTGGAGACGAGGCCCTCCTGGTTGTCCTACCACCCTCAATAGCGAGGTAGGTGGGCACCCGGGAAAGGGCCTTTTTAGTGATGGCCCCCAAGCTATGGAGTAGACTTCCTCTCGAGGTGCATCATGCCCCTTCCCTATATACATTTAAGAAGGCAGTAAAGATGCACCTCTTTGCCCTGGCCTTTGGCTAATGTGACCATTCCCCCACCACCACCACCACTGTAAACAATAGTATTTTAATATTTGGATAATTTTGAAAAAATAGGCTGGATTTTTCATTTGTTTGCTTGTTGGTTTTTAATGTGTTCTTATGCATATTACTGTTTTAACCTGTTTTAAAACTGTAACCTGCCCTGAGACCTACGGGTATAGGGCGGGATATAAATATAAATAAAAATAAAGAATAAAATCCAAACAGCCATTAAGAGGAAGGCAGGATAACCCTGCAAGGTTTATCCATCTGCTCCACAGCAGACCAGAAATGCTGGATTCCCTGTCTTACTGCTATTTAGTTGGCTTTTCTATCAGTTGGCTTCAGGAGGGAGATAAGGTGGCATTTTATGGCCCCTTCATCTGCCCTACAAGAGACTTCCTCGGAGAATAGGTTCTGCCACTTCCTCCCAGTCTACTGATCCCTGTACGTAGTGCATTTTTAGATTATAATTTGAGAGCATTATGTAATAGATTATAAATTGTAAGCTGCTTTGAGAGTCTTTTGTAGGCCCAAGGGTGCTATACAAATAAACCAAATAAAACCATGGCATGTTTTACAGAAACACTGTGTATATTGATCTGTAAAATCTTCATGATCTTTTAACATATCTTCCAGAAAAGGAGATTATTTAAGACCCTTAAAACCAAGGTGTCCAAGGTGACAGCTGAGTTCACCTGTATGGCTGGAATGACCTGGCAATAACAGCCTTTCTGTTAGGGATTTCTACCAGCCAGCCAAGATGAAAGCTCAAATGAATGCTAACAAAAGACACTGTGGAGTGTTATTCAGCCTCAATTTGTGGGAAACATTGCCAGCTCAAGGAAATGGAGAAAGAGATTACCTTGATTAGAATTCATTGATTCTAAAGCTCTTTGGCTTTTGGGTGCTGATGATATTTGGAATCTTCCTCTGGACACAGCTTTAAAATGAGCACTGAAGATCAAAGATTACTTTTAGGATTGGTACTACTGTCTTTGCCCCGATTCAAAAATTGCATAGGCAAGCCAAATGACACGAGAGAGGCTGCTTTTCTTGTTTTCACTTTGAAAGGAGATGATTCCAAGCCAAACTGTATTTGATAGTGGTATGTGATCATCTGACTCTACTACTTCAGAATAAAAGTATTCAAGAGGCCTGGATTAGGAAAATGCTGCTTGACAGGGAAGTCCAGGTGACAACAATTAACAAAATGATAGCTTCCAAGGCAGTTCAAAACCTGGTTTGTCAGGTTTACCATGAATCAAAGGTAAGCAGCGAATCGCTGTTTCGTCAAATAGGAGCTTGATGAGTGCAAGGGATTAGATCTGTCCAGGGTGTTCTCTGCATGGCTGCTATGAGTGTTTTAATCCTGAAAAATCTAGCAGGTCACAGTATGAGCACCTCTGTACTCAAGTCTGTCCATAATTAAATTCTGTCCCACACTTCATTTCACAGACAATAGATTAAGAGAGAAAGCCTAGCATACAGGTAATACTAAAGAAAAGGATCTTCTTAACTTTCCTAAGAAGTGGGATTTACCAAGCTTTAGAGTGCTTAATAATTTTAGGTGTACTGTAGAAAAATAATTACCAGTAAGATATTTTTTTGCATGTGTCTTTCTTGGTAGCTTATTCAAACATCCCAATAATAATAAAAAAGTAAAATTTTGTGTAAAAAAGTGAAATGTTTGAATAAGCTACCAAGAAAGACACATGCAAAAAATATCTTACTATTTATTAGGGAAAAAATATCTATTTTTCTTTTCTTTTTTCACAAATCACATCTGGTATGCATAACCAAAGGCTCATGTATTTCAGCAAGATCTTTTCACAGGAGCAAGTCAGTGGCCCAATTTCCACTGAAGTCACTTGCCTCTGGGACAACAACAAGCCACACATGAGTGCTAGGAGCATTATTTCCTCTTGTGTGTTTCAGCAACTGGAATTCCAAGCGTTAAATAAATAACTAAAAAACCATGTGACACTAAAGGTAGATTGCACAACCTTTAGTAGGGTTTCCCATAGTAGCAACACTTAGCTTACTTGCCTGTCAGCAGCTTCTGCAATCACAGTGATTGGGACATCCAGCCAAGTGCTTAAAAAATGAGAAATGGAGTTGGTGAGCCTTTGGCCAGCTCCCAGAAATTCTATTCGCTCAGACTGCAGAAGCGGCTGGCAGACGTGGAAGGTAGGCTGGGGCTGCTCCACACTGTAGGTGAGAAGAGGCAAGAGGCAATTGCAGGGGCTTTCGATCCTGCATTGTCTCTTGCCGTCTTCAGGCAGCCTAAGAAAAGCCTACTATATTTCATAAACAGTTTGCTGAGAAACACTATTCACTCATTTTACGTAGTGAAATGTGGCACCAAGGCATTTAATGGGGACCCAGAAGAGGTGCATATAACACAAATGCCTACTTAACTGCATTGGTTTCTGTTACCTTTCTGAGCAAAAGTCAGGGTGAAAATCAGGTTTGGCACATTTGGAATGGCTTCCTCCATATTATCTAACCCAGAACATGCATTCAAAACTGAGGCTGCATTCACACATATAGTATAAATAACTGCCTCAGTGCATGTGCCTTGTGTCTTCATCCCATCTCTAATCCATTTTTTCTATCCTGGAATGTTCAGGAGAGAAGGGAAGAGGCAGCCTGGGCCCTTTATGCACTTGGTCTTATCCAGGGGTCTATTGTCTGCATGCTAATGCAGGCTATGGTAGGCCTCGCTTGCTGCCTGCCATAGCCTGCATGAGCATGTGGACAGCAGACCCCTATTCTGTGATATCATACAGAATAAGGCTAAGTGCAGAAAGGCTCTTGGTCTGTGAGCTATCCCATCTGCAAATAATTTCTGAACTGTTTCTACGATGCCTCAGAGGTTTTTGTTTTGTTGTTTTGTTTCTCTTAGCTGAGTCTGAACACAGCCAGAGGACCTGTTCACATTTACTCCTCGGGGATGCTCTGGAACACTCTGTCCACATACCATGGTGCCATCTCTATCCCATAGCATCCTGGAGCATCCCAGAGCATCCCTGAACATCCTGGAGTGTCCCTGATCCTCCAAAGTGGTGGAGAGGTATTATCCAGGAGCATTCACACTTTCTTCCAGTAAGTGTTGTGTCACAACTGCCATGGCAACAACTGGGTATGGAGGAAGTTGCCACAGCCATTGCCATGGTGATTTGATAGTCTGGGATGACCTGTCCTCACTGCGAGCACTGGTAGTGAAGTTGGAAGATATGTTAGTGTTGTGTCCCCTTCAGCCAGGGTGAATTTCACTCCCTCTCTGACTGTCTTCCTCTGATTTGAAATAGCTGTTAAACTTAATAACTGTGCTGGCCATACTTCTCTCCAACCCTGTGCTAAAGAGCTCACCACTTTCTCTTACTTTAACACTCAAGCAGAGAAGCATCTCTAACCGCCACCCTCAGCGCTGCTTTCTCTCACTTGCTTTCACTACTTAAAGATACAGGATCCCTTTTACTCTGGCAATTCCTGTAGCTATGTTAATAAATACTTCAGTCACAGCACTCTTGGTTAAATAAGAAGATTTGTTCTTTATTGCTTACGATCAGTAGCGAATAAATAAATAAATAAATAAATAAATAAATAAATAAATAAATAAATAAATAAATAAATAAATAAATAAATAAATAAATAAATAAATAAATATGACATTGGCTTCTCACGTTTCACACAGCAACTCAATAACCTGTATAACCTTAAGGTAATCTAAGGATTCTCCCTGGCTCATTCCCCAGGCCTAAGAACCTGGATCTATCTGGGAATTTCTCTACCCTGGGTGCAGTACATTTATGCATGAACCTCCCACCCCAGAAACCCCAAGCATAGAACAATTCTCCCCTTGCAAGGGTGTCTTTTATACCCTACAGTCTGGCGTGGGCTGTTTTCTGATTGGCTTCACCTGTGGGCAATCTCTCCCCCCTCTCTTACGCTAATTAGGGGTGCTTTGCCCATTGCTTACCTGCTGCCTTATACTTAGTTTTAATGCAATCATTTTAAATAATTACTTTAAATTACAATATTTTACAATAAATACATCAAACAACCTTGAGGCATCACAATTAGCACTCACAGTGCAAATCCAGCCCTCTGTTCCTGAATTTAACTGTGATGGAATTATATAGTTATATCATTCCTCTTAGTTAAGTGCAAACAGCCCCTGAGACTCTTCTTCATGGTCAGTATCTGTCTGATGTCAAATGGTTGATGATCAGAGATAAGACCTTGGTTGGGAAACTCAGTACCCAGAGAGACTCATCAGAAGCTTGATCTAATCTCTTTTATGAGCCACAGGCATTTGAGGAAGTTGAAGCAGTTTATAGAAACTGAGGGCATGGGAGAAACAAGGCACTCATACTACATTTTCTCTAAGGCCTTTTCTGTACTTACCTTCTTTGACATGGTCCCAGGAAATGTCATATCCTGGGGGGCCAGGGTGCAGAGGCAGACGCACGCAGCGCTGCTCCACGGGAATAGCTTACTCAGGGTCAACGTCCGGTCCAAGTTTGGGGGGTACAGATATTGGCAGGTCGGTGAGGCAGTCCAGAGGTCAGGGAAGTCCAGTCAGTCCAGGGTCAAACACAGCTCAGGGAAACACGGCGAGGTTGCACGGCCTTGTCTGCAACAGAGTCTGGGCGCCGCCCGATTCCTTAAGTAGGGGAAGCTGTGTCACGCCCTCTCCTCTGCAGGTGTCTAAGCCTAGATGAGTGGCGCGTGACTTGCTTCTCCCTGCGCAACACCTGTGGGAGGGGGCGAGCGGCTCCCTCATTGCTCTCACCTGGGGAGGAGTTCACACGCTCCTCACGGGCAGGGTCCTTGATGCTTGGGCCAGCGTCATCTGCCCCCGTCAATGTCGGGGGTGCAGGCGTGGGTGTGGGTGCGCCTGCCTCCTCCTCCTCCTCCTCCTCCCCTTCCGAGGAGCTGGAGTCAGGAGACACGGCGGGGGGCATTACAGGAAAAACCAATCTGTCCCAAGCTGGTTGGATTGCTCCTGGTGAGAAATAAGATATCCACATTGTGATGGCCTGTTCCATGTCACCCCCTGTGTCAGCTCTCAAGTTCCCATCAGCTTCAGAACTGTCATGAGGAGCCCCCAAAAGCTCTGAAGATCAGGTACAATATTTTTTGCCTCCAGATATCTGGGGGCAGGGTGGTCATTTTAGTGTTATGCCTTGTTCACTAACAAAATGGGTCTTCCATGGCATGCCCTACCTTGGAGGCATGCCATCTATGGTTTGGTATACTAGCCCTTAGTATGCTGTTAGACCTCAAAAAAGAGGTTTAGTGGTGGACCCAAACACCCTAGTACAGTCTACTTTCCATTTGTGTGGATGGAGTGTAGTAGGAGAAGAAGGCTCTCCCTTAAACTGTATCAGTGTGCAGAAGGGAGGTCCATAGACCCTTCCAGTCTACTGGCAAGTGTGCAAAGGGGGTAACTGTGTTGTAATGCTATCTTAATGGTTTCAGTGTATTTTAACAAAGATTAATGTTGTAATATTTTGTTCCTTTTGATTTTCTTCAGATTTTCCACATCACACACTTTGCTTTTAAGATGGGCGATAAATATTTAAACATTAGGGAAACATTAAGCATTGGAACTGTCAAACAGTCAAGTTATATTTTCAAATCCCATATAACGTAGCAATGACTGTTAATAAAAAGATTTAATCACAAAATCATGGTGGAACCTGAATGGGAAAGGAAGAAGGCTTTTCCTTAAGGCAAATATACTGTTTGCTCTGTCAAATGGTGGGAAAGAGCTTTGCTACCCGCCTCAGAAGACTGGGTGTAGTTCTGCAACTGACCCTGCATGGGGGTGGTAGAAATCCCTCCCCCTCACAGGATTGGCTGGGAAATAATACATCCTGTCCCGAGAAGGAAGAGAGTAAGCTTCCCCCACCTGTCAAATGGTGGCAGGGAAAGAGAAATAAGTTTTCTATCTGACTGCTCAAATTGGGTTAAATTTTATCTATTGATTGATCTGGTTACGAGCACATGCACGGAATTGAAATTCTATTGAAGAGAATGTCCAAAAACATTTCTTCTGCCTAATTTCTGATTATCATGGGGATAATAACACTTGTTTATGAATAACCTGTGCCAAGGCTCTTTTATTTTACTTTTAAAATAAAAATAAAGACAACAAATACATAACCTTTAAAACACCCACCCCTACATAGTTATGTCTTACATTATGGTAAAACAGAAATTAAAAGATTTTTTTACTGCAACAATAGCAGCCTCATTAAACAATGTTAAAAATATTAGTATTAAAAAACGAATATTAAACAGTTTTATTTTTAAAATGGAAATGATTGACTAACTATGAATTGCCAAAAGCTCATTAAAAAAGCACATTACTCCCTAAATTGTCTACAACATTGCAAACAAATAATCCGGTCTTAACATTCCAAAGGCCTAATAAAGACCATCTTCAGACAGTCTTCATTACTTCTCTCAGGACCTGACTTATATGAGTTACCACAGCTCTTTCTGCACTGGGCCTTACTTACAATTGTATTATAGAACACTGGCTTGCCATCCACATGTTAATACAGACAATGGGGCCTGTTGAAGTCTGACCTTGCATGTGGATATCAAAGCCCATGCTAGGCTGTGTTTGCATGCGGACAATAGGCTCCTATTCCAGGATATAATCCATTTTTTTTTAATGTTCATGCAACTATTTTCCATAATGCACACCTATCAAGTGCATGCGCCCAAAAGAAGACAAAACCATTTATTGGTAGTCATTTCAGAATTCTTACTTTGATACCCACAGATGTGATGTGTTCAGTCTCCTCTCCATAAGACTGCCCAAATTGCAATAGGAGTAGCTGTGGTAACTTTTGCCATGCATCTGGCCTTTGCCACAGCAATCATAACATGGTGTGTGATTACACAGCCACAGCCACGCACCATCACATTCCTCTTATGCAGCATTTGCAGCTGGAAGTGGTGGAAGTACTGCATGCAGGAGTGACCAGGGCTGATTTGTGATGAACCAATGTGGACTAGTGCTCACACTTGGAGCACTAGTCAACATTAGGTGTACCCATCCCCCCCCCCCCCGCAATTGAATATTTACCTTGATTCGATTGTATAGCCAATCCTCTTCAGGGTGCCACCATTTTGCTGTGGCGCCTTGCATGACTGCATGTGTGTCAGCACCATTGCCATGACAACTCTGACAATCTGTGCAGTTGCAGTAATGTCAGGAGGGCAGCAGGGCTGCCAACAAGCTTGTGTGGGAGCCCTGTTGACCTCCTTGTCCAGCAGTGGGACGAATGCTCCCTGGCTGGATGCCACACGTAAGTGAAGGTTGGGGAGGATGTGAAGCACAGTTTTATGCTCCACAGGTAGTGTGTGACTAGGGAACTTCTGGGAAAGCAGGGGGCACTATGGGCTGTTGTACAAACTGGCCCCAGGTGTGTACTGGTCAAGTTACACGCTCTGGGGTGGAGGTGGAGTCATACTGTATGGATGTAGGGTAATGGAGCAACCTAATCTGCACCACCACACATAGGTACTCAGTATAGTGCGTGTCTCCACTTACTATGGAAGCTGCCTGGTCTAAAGTGACGTATCTCCATTTTCAGCAGCATAATATGCCCCCTAGATAAAGCGATGCCTGTCCAAGGTGCTTGGACTAGACATTTTGCACCCAAGAGGGTGCAAAATAGCTCTTGGATGCTGAGTATCTTAGCTGTGACACATCTGCATGTGTCAGAAGCACAACTGAAACCGGGGGGGGCACCTCCATTAAACCACTTGCTCCAGGCACTAGCCACGCCACATGCAGAAACAGCGCCTAAGAGGGGCTGTGCTGTAATTCCCATGCATATGTGCACAACCTCAAAATCTATGCCATGTTCAAACAGAGAGGTTCAAAAGGTGTTGATGTTTCCATCCCACATCTAGGGTGTTTTTCCACTGTCACTAAAAGTACCCATTAAGTACCCATTAATGGGTATGTAATGGCATTTTTGTACCCACTAATGGGTACTTAATGGGTACTTTTAGTGACAGTGGGAAAACACCCAAAATCCACTTTTTAGAAATGCATTTTCTAGCCTTTATTGTGGATTAAGTAATTAGACATGTGGACACTATCACCTCTAAACTGCTTTTGAGCCACCTTTTCTTTTAAACTATGCTTTGTTTGGATGTACTTATAAAACACTGAAATAATACTGACTGAAACAAAGATATAAAAATCTTGCTAAGCTTATAAAAATATGCATTTTGCTTTCTGGCTAAAGCAGGCTGTTCATTACAGACGTGACAAAAACAGAATTCACTTTTACCATCTTTCACAGAGACCACAAACACAATAATAGTGCAGGTTACAATGCTCATGTAAGTGGAATTTTAGATGCGAATGAACGAAAAGCATGAAATATGTTGTTCATTTTCTCTACATTTTAAAATGAAATTTGAAAGTGAACAAAAAAGGGATTTCATTCTGTAAAATCAAAGGTTCTCCTTAATAAAATCAGTAATTCAGGGTCTTTTGCAGTAACATTTTTTTTCCTGTGGGAAAAAAAAAATATTACTTTTATTTTAGCATAAATGTGGTTGTTGGGCAAAAATGTCTCCTTCATTTCCATGGGACTTACATTCAAATAACCATATTTAGAATGACAGCCTTTATTATGTAAGCGTAAAAATATGTGACTATTTCCTTCTATTCAGTTCCTGTTCATTTTTGGGTTTAGCTTATCCAAGCTGAAGTTTACTGTATATTGTAGAGAAATAAAGCTGCGTGTGATGGAGAAATATGAAAAGTCATTTTATGTCACATTGGTTAACATATACAAGCTTATTTAACATGTGGACAGCAAATAACTGTAATTACATTAAAACAAGGATCTGTAGCACAGAAGCAATAAAAACAGACTAGGTTGTATTATTAATTCTTGTGTTAAGGGTTTTTGAGCCGTGTTGATTGGCCTGAATTTTTTGATTTTGTTATGGTACAAAGGGATTGTTTGAAGTAATTTGTCCCCGAGAGAGGCTCTCAATCCCAAGCGGGTTTCAATTCAGCAAAGCAAATCTAATTTTGTTTGCTTTATGCAAACCAGAAGGGGCTGTGGTTCATTCTGTTTTCACTGGAGGGGAAAGGCGCACTAATGGGACCTGCTGAAATGCATGCACTGCAAACATCATATCCCTGCATATATTAAATTTAGCTATGTGATGCTCTGTGTTCATCATCTTTTTGTGTACACAGACACGCTTTAGAACAAAGCCTTTTAATAGCAGAAGAACTTTACAATGTTATGCCAACATGCTATTGTATTTATATTTAATGCTACCATTGACTTTCTTCTCCTGAAGAAACTGTGCTGAAGAAACTATGGCCTTTCTCTCTTAGCCACTGCCTATTTGCTGATCCATTTAGACACAGGGAGGGATTCTGGACAAGATTTGCTGAAGCCTTAAGCCATCCAAAGTTGGCTTGGGTCAGTCCCAAAAGTTAAACCATAGACTTATTTAGCAATGATTTCAGATTATTAGATGTAACATGAAAGGAGGACAGGAAACATGGAAGCCACTGATGCTAATCAATCACATAATGAAAGATGGCAATTGTCAAGATTTTCATTAATCCTTATTTTGATGGCTGTGTATTTCCCCCACAGCCAGTTGTTTTTCTTCCTAATGTGTCTTTGGTTCTCTCTCTTTAGCCTGTCCTATTCCCAAAGGCTTTTGGCAGCTAATAAACATGTGTTAACAATGCCCTGCCACAGGCTTCCACAAATATTAAAGCTAAGAGATCTAGCAATGATTGCTTATTTGGACATATAGCTCATGCTAGGCCTATTGCTCCAAGCAGAAAGTGGTAAAATCAAAGTCTACATACATAATGTTCCTTTTGCAAAAATAATACATCAGTGTACAAACCATTACATGGAAAGCTGGAAATCACTTCTTACAACACTCTCATATTATACCATTGAACAACTGCACTGCGTTCAACCCCCTAAACACACATGCACACAAACATGTACATGCCTTAAATGTGGTACAGAGGTGGTACTGTCACATGTCAGTGTGTCCACTAATGTACATTAAAGGCCAGAATGCCCTGGAGCATGCAGGGGTGTCTCTGATCCTCAAAAACTGTGGGTGACACATCACAGCTGTGGCTGTGTAAATGTGTGCTGCATTGAACATAAGAACATAAGAGAAGCCTTGCTGGATCAGGCCACAGCCCATCTAGTCCAGCATCCTATCACACACAGTGGCCCACCAAATGCTCATGGGCATCTCTAGCAGAGACAAGGAAAACCTTTGCCTGCTCTCAAATCCCAGCAAATGGCCCTGCTTCCCCGCCCCCAGCCTGAAAGATGCACCTAGGCATTCATTCAAGTAGCCATTGATACATCTGTCATCCTTAAATTTGTCTAACCCTACCTTAACACCATCTAGACTGGTAGCTGTCACCACCTCTTCCGGAAGCACATTCCATAAACCAATGATGCTCTGGGTGAAGAAATACTTCCCTTCGCCATCCCACTATTAACTATCTCCAAGTTTGGGGCATCTTGAGTAAAGAAGGCACATCTTCATGTTCTAGATTACTGAAGAACCCATTTCAGCTACATACCAAAGCATGCTACCAATATGGGTTCCTGAGAGGTCTAGGGCTGGGAATGTTTATTCCTAGATTTTGGAACCCTTAAAAGTGGCCTCAAAGTTCATATGAGTTTTGAGGCTTGTATGGGGTATTGCTGTGATCCACATCAGGGGGATCACTGGTCCAGAATCACTGGCCTGGTATAAAGCAAGGTGAGGGCAGTAAACAAGTCCCTTGTTTACTTCTGCTATTGCTTTTTAGTAAAGTATAAGCCAGTCCAACCAGGTGGACTCTAGCTGTTGCGGAGTACTGTCTTTCTCAACAGCAGACTAAATGACTGTGTTGTTTAGTCTAATGTGAGGGTTGGCAAGATTGGCACAAGATACTCTCATTAAGTCACAATGGCTGCCGAACCGAGTTAAAAATCCTTACTTCCTTTTCCTGAGTGAGGGAAAGAAGCTATAAAGATATTTCTTTCCTGTATTGCAGCTGGTGGGTTTGTTGGTCTGAAAAAAAAAGGCAATTCCCCACAAATTCTGTCTGTGCCAGATACAAATTGTATCATGCTGAGATTGCTCAGAGTGAATGTAAAAAAATGGCAAATATTGGAACTTAAGTAAAAATCAGAACTTAATTTTTTAAAAATGTGTGGACGTAAAGCTGGAAGAAATCACTTAAAACAGTGGAATTAAAATAATACATATTTATATTATTTATTCCAATCATTTATATTCCACCTTTCTCCCAAAGATTCAATAAAAATATCAATAAAATTGGTAAAGGAATAGGAAACATACTTAAAATATACCTCATTTTACTTCCATTTTAATATTATTTATTTATTTATTTGCATTTTTATACTGCCCTCAGGGCAGAGTACAATATTAAAAACTGAACTTAAAAATGAGCATACTAAAAAAAAAAGCCTGAAAGTGTCATTAATCAGTTCTGTGATTTGTTGTTGCCCATTTTGTTGCTGAAAGTCTGAAGTCACAGGTGAACCCTGCACATCTGGAATCTTCTTTTTGGTCAGCAGCTATTTTCCCACTTGTGTTTGTTCACTGGCAGGGGTAGGCAAACCACGGCTCGAGAGCCACATGCAGCTCTTTGGCCCCTTAAGTGTGCCTCTTCCAGCTTAGGAGTATCCTAATTAAGTTAATAACCATGTACCTACCTATATAGTTTAAGTTTAAAAAATTGGCTCTCAAAAGAAATTTCAGTCGTTGTACTGTTGATATTTAGCTCTTTTGAGTAATGAGTTTGCTGACCACTGGACTGGCGGAAGTGCTTGGCATGGTTGTTTGGGGCGGGGGAAAGTCTTTTGAGTATGATTTTGTGTCCTTTGGTGAGTGTTGACTGGATTTTGATGAGCTTTGAGCATTGTGATTGCTTTTGTGTGCCCTTGAGTATTTTTCAATGTTTGGAATATGGAGTGGCGGAGTGGAGTGAGTCACAACGGTATGTGACTTTCTGTGGGTTGATTTGGCTGTTTAGTAGTTTGACTGCTTTGATGTGGCAGGGAGGTGTTTTAGGAGTGCAGCCTTTGATATAGGGGAGGCTAACATCTGGCTGCTCTTCTATGAAAAACCCATGCTGAGGTGCGAGTGAGCATTGATGCAGGCATCTTGGTTGGCATCTTTGTAGTAGAGATTTCAGGCATGACATTTATTTATTTATTTATTTATTTATTTATTTATTTATTTATTTATTTATTTATTTATTTATTTATTTATTTATTTATTTATTTATTTATTTATTTATTTACATTTCTATCCCGCCCCATACCCGAAGGTCTCTGGGCGGGTAACAACATATTAAAATAGAATATACATTAAAAGACATTAAAATTCACACACGTGTAAAACAATATACAATATGTTTAAAATGACAGTGTCTGTATATTCTGGCATTGCCTCCATGATAATGCTCACTGAGAGAGCTGTGCTGTGCCCTTTTCAATGTGAGTTTCTTTCACCCAATCACTTGCATAGTCAATCATAATGGAAGTTAATGGAGCTCTCAGCCATGGTTTTCCTAAACCTCAGATTTACACTGAAATCTATTGCTGTCATAAAGCTGACTCATTAAGTGGTATTTTTTAGGAATAGAACCCTAGAATTATAGGAGAATCTATTGTATTAACTCTCAGTTACAGATATTGCATTTTATTGTTTGGGGATCTTTGAGTTTTATTGTTTTGAGATCTTACTGTTCTATTTGAATCCATTTTATCATATTTTAAGTCCCTTAAAACTTTACTAGCAATCAAAAGTTGGATTCAGAGAATATTTTGAACTGTGATCTATAATGATAAAATGCTAGATTTTTATAGGATAGCACTTTATTAGAATCTAATTTAAGACATGATCCACATAGACAAAATTCAGAATTCCCCAGGCTTCTGAAGTGCTATTTGATCAAAGGCTTCCACTCCTGGAAGGATGATGAGGAAACCTGTTTTAAGTACTCTTGGGGCACTCTCATCACTAGAAATGATGCAAGCCATTGTGCAAACAGTGGCAGGGGATAAATCTATAGCCAGGGATGGAGCCACAATTACTGGAAGCAGAAGGACTGAAACTTTGGTGGACATCTGCTGGCACTTCTTCTCCCTGGCAGTAATTGTCACTGTATGTTGTAACATATATCTCTAGCATTCCCCTGTGATTCTGGGGTAGCTGGTCCACACTGGGGCCTGGATTCCACCCAGGTGTGGATGAAGCCTAATTTTTTTAGCCCAATAGGAGGGATACTGTTTCAAAAACATGTTGTCTTTCTACTGATTGGAGGAATTTTCATTCCTTAGTAGCAAAATTGTGATCCCGTATTAACTGTGTACTAGTCTTAAGCTCAGGGTAAAACATACCAACCAACCCATGGCAGTTCTTTGATCTCTGTTTTCTAGGCATGCTGGAAGTATTTCACTATATGTGTTTTTGCAAGGATTAAGAAGAAGAAGAAGTGTTGGCTTTTAACCATCTTTGTCAACAGACAAGATATGAGAAGGTATAAAGTGCTGCATATTCTGGGAAGATATAGATTGCTGCATAATCTGTTTGTGTGTCTTAAGAACATACTCTATCAGTATGCTGCGATTAGGGAGATTGTCATTCACCTCTGTTGGACCTGGAGGTTCTATGAAAGGATGGATTCTATGGCTGTGTCCACACTGGGCTGGTAGACTGGTTCAGCAGCCCTGCTGCTGAATTGTGAAATGCCTCCCAGTAGAACTCTATATCTTCATGGGATGAAGCATTTGACTGGGCTACAGCATACAAATGGTGACAAAAATGAACCACTTGTGAGTGACCTACACAGTGGATATACTGGATCAGCCATTGGTATATAGATGACACATGAGTGATTGACCTGGTATATTAGAGTTGAGGCATATGAAAACTGCTCGGGAAGTGGGCCCTTCTGATTGCCTGGCTACAACTATCTGACTGGGAATTTTTGAGGAACTTTTGTTCTCAGCCTTCAGAACTGGGCATGGGCAGGCCGACCATAATGCAGCTGAGCCCTGTTGTGGGCTGCTGACCATCAGTTACCTGGTCAATCACATAATCCAGTCCAGGATTGTGGAATAAAGCACATTATGCAGAAAGGGCCTCTGACTGGTGGAAGGAAGCCAAGTTATACCTCAGTTCTCAGCATCTTATTGTCTGAAAAAGAACTGTGAGAAAAATATTCATTTTAGCAACAGTCCCATGTGACTGAAACAACTTCAATGAACTAGTTATTTTAATGCTGAGATAATAAATGAAGACAAGAACTTTACTCCTGCTGTATCCTCAGGATTTTCCATCTCGTTTCACAACAGCCTTCCTGCCCACAGTGATATGAATAGATGTCCTTCCTTGGTATGGATTCTCATGTGTTCTTCATTATAATCCCAGAAGCTGAACTCTTTTTACTTAAGCTCCTTTCCTTTCACAGTTTTAGATGGGTGTATACAAAGATAAACTATCTTTTTTTATTTTTTGCCTGCCTTGCTGTATATATAGAACATTTAAATGTGTTTGTTATATGTTATCTATGCACGGCTTATCTTATTTTAATTTGAAAGATAAAGTATATGTAATCACTTTTTCTTCTATTTGCTCTCTTCCTGAGTCTCTCTTTTTTTTGTTTCCAGTTTTTATTCATTTTTTAAAAAAATCCTTCCCTTTGTGCTGGAATACTGTGCTCAGTTTTACTTCTCACTATATGTTGGCACATGATGGGTAACCGAATGTCTCTAGTGATTTATGTGGGAAATAAATTCAAGGAAGTATTGTTCCAAGTTCACTTATTAGAAGTATGTCTGTATCTGCTGTATTCACCTTTGTCTGTGTTGTGCACAGTACGCATACAGGCAATTCACACACATGCCTAGGCTTAAATATACTGGGCACATTGGCTTTAATTTGCTGTGAACACGAGCTAAAAGCATCTACAAAGTTATACTAATTTTCTGTTCAAACTCCAGTCATCTGTTAAAGGAACAAGTTCAAAACGTAGCCAGGTTTTTTTTACAGCTTGGAGAGTACGGGGCTTTTGCATACATTTGCTATGTACTTAAACTTGTGTTAAACCAAATTAGATTGCGAGGAATCACAGTCATTCATGATTCATTGAGTCATTCATATCCGAAAGTTGCTTCCAGCCTCAGTGTATATTCTTAGGTTGAGACTGTTCTACCTACAAAATATATAAAGTATTATCCATGGGCAATTACCCACTTCTGCTCATCTTTCTAAGCCAGTGCTATTAGCAATATAAATTATTCATTTTATATAATGTCACATACAAGTGGTCTTTTCTGCCACCAATGTAGCCTCCCCCCACCTTTAAGGACAAAATGATCCCTTTACATCAGAAACAGAATTGTCATTGTTAGTATTCAGTACCTTCTGGTAGCTTGATTTTCAACCACTGTATATCTGAAAGTTGAAAAATTGTGCAGGCAGTAGAGATGGTTGCAGAATGTATTTTTGAAATCCACTGAACAGTAAACTGACATGTATCTTTTGGACCAACACATGGATCAAAATTCTATATCTACCATACTTGCAAAACCTCATTTCATCTCAATATGCATAAAATGTTTTTGTAGAAATAAAATATTTTTGAAATATTCGGATGAAAACACATTTAGATTTTTATTTTTACTGAGGATACATTTAAAAATGCATATCTAATTTACAAATGATCATAACTAGTTTCTTTTTAAAAAATCAGACCCATGAAGAAGCAGACGAGGAAGTTATAATGAAGTCTGCTGGGGGCAAGGTGGGGGAATGGGGGACATGCATCAGAAATAGTCCAAATGGCCTGTTCCAAACAGACCAGGATTAAACACTTCACAGTCAGTTGCAATGAGTTGTTACGTAAGATGGAGTTTTCCTAGAATTCTTCCAAAGTGACTTGATCTGTTTGTGTCCTCACAAAGAGATGAAATATATAGTTTCTTGTTTATCAAACTTGTATCTAGTTTAAATCAAGCAAGAATACATTTCTAAAAATATGTCGGAAATCTAGGAAAACAATGTATTTCCCCCTTTCCAAATAGCCTTATAAATGTCAAGATACATGGGACCAGTAAATGTATGAAAACATTGACTTTAAAAAAAAGTCTAGAAAACTTCTAGTTCCTTGACAAGGACTGTGGACATGACATTACCTTCCACCCTCGTCCCAGTTACCATGCTTCTAATTGGGCCAAGGGACGTACAAAACTCTCATTAATGTGCATTTTTTTCAGTTTATTCCATTGTTCACAGGTAGAACAAACTCCAGTTACTCTTGCTCTTTCTTTGTATTGAGTTCTTAAGAACTGCAAGCACATCTCCATCTGTGACTATGATGGTGTCTCCTTGTGCAGCACAGAAGGCACCTGGTGATGGGTGTCTCCATGGAAACAACCTTCTCCTACATCACTGGATGCTTTCCCATATCCATGTCCAGTTCTGCAAGCACTGTGAGCTCTAGAAACCATGGGTCAGCATCCCACTCATCAGCAAACAAGCCATGACAGTGAAAATGGAGCTGTGATACCCGAAGTTGTCTCCATGGGCACCAGGAGAGGTAAATGAAAGCACAACATGGATCTTTTCTGGATGAAGTTTTATCCACTTTATTTTTAACATGAAGCAACCACAAATAAGCCTGTTTTCACTCATTATGGGGCAACAAACCAACCCATCTTTTCAGTAATGAAGTATAATGATGATCATAAATAGCCATGTGTCTGACATCAAGGTTGAGAGAAACAAGCAAACAAGAAAGTTATAGAAGCACATTGCCTTTGCAGAGTTGGTGCCCTAAACATACACTTTTGAACACAGATGAGAGGAGAAACCTATTCTATAACTGGCTGGAAGAATTCTCCCTCCCTGCTGTGTGTTATAATTGGCCATAAAATCTGAAATTAACCAAATTTTGGTTTGGAGGCATGACTAGAGTGAATTAGCTTTGAAAATAAGACACTGCAAGCTATAAAGGCATTAATAACTGCTACTTCTCATTATTGCAGCTGTCTGTAGATTTTCAATCATTTTGAAAGAACATATTGGAAATATTCTCATTTTAACTCCTTCCATTCTTGCACCATTTGGCATATTAGTAACCAACATAGAAAAACACAACACAGAAAGTCATGATAATGTGATATCATGATCAAGGTAAATCTAATGAAAGTAATTAATTAATTAATTATGCCAGTTATATTCTTCCCTATACCAAGGATCTTGTGGCAGGTTACAGGAGTTGGGTGAAAATTAAAACCAATTTTGATATAATCTATGAACACGTGTGACAACTACCTCTATTATGCCAGGAATTTTGCAGGGTTTCATGATGATTCTATGAATTAAGATGGAAAGAAAACTAAGCAATTTATTAATCCATCCATAGATACATTTTCAAAAATCTGTTCATTTGCAGCAATTTCCAATTTAAATGAAGTCTTGTTAAACTCTGCAATTGGCATTCAGGATACAGAGCTCTAGAAATTGCTGAAGTAAAGGACCAGACTTAGTGAGCTGAGCCAATATTAAGGAGAATCCAACTCCCAATCGATGACTAGGCAGCCTAACTGGGAAAAGAAATTATTTCAAATACGGTAACCAAATCAGGCTAGAACGTTGATAAACCCAAGAACTGGTTGGTAGCCAGAACCACAGACTACCACTTACCAAGCCTTTCTGCAAATTATGTACACATTTATTGAGAAAGAATTGTTCATCCAAGTGTTCCCAGTAGAAATGGGTGCCTCTTCATTATTGTTTTTTAAATAACTAAAAATCTGGGTTTTTTTTTTAATATTTTGGGATTTTTAAAATTAAAGTAGTACATACATATTTTAAGCAAATAAAACAAAATAAGGAAACTTGTGAAACTTCGGTTAGAAGTAAGCAGGAAGTGGAAATAAGTAGGGATGGGCAAAAAATCTTCATCCCCTTTGCAATTCCTATGAATTGAGAAAGTTCAAAACTTAACATTCAGATTGAATATTGCCTATATTTGAAGAGTGACCTTAAGATGCAAAGCTATAGCTTTTGTGCCTTTGTCAGAAGATTCATTAAATTTGGAATGTATTTGGAGTAGATTTGAAGGCAGAGATTTAAAGAGAATTCATAGTGAATGTGAAGCCTAGCACATTCCAAGTGGCTCCATTCTCACAAATGCAAAGTTCTGTTCTATTAACTTTGATGCAAAGTGGAGGGGGGGATTCATGCATATCACTAGAAATAAATGTGTGTGTGCATGCATGTGTGTAAGTGCACATGCACGTGGACTCCTTCAACAGTATGAAATGTCTATAGTCACTTCTGGGATGTAGGGCAGACAAGGCTCTATCTATCTATCTATCTATCTATCTATCTATCTATCTATCTATCTATCTATCTATCTATCTATCTATCTATCTATCTATCTATCTATCTATCTATCTATCTATCTATCTATCTATCTATCTATCTATCTATCTATCTGCGCTAACACTTGAAGCTCAGGTGGAGGCCGTGGCCAGGAGTGCCTACTCCCAACTATGGCTGGTGTGCCAAATGAAACCTTTTTTGGGCAGAGATGACCTGGCCACAGTTATCCACGCTCTGGTAACCTCCAGGTTGGACTATTGTAACACGCTCTACATGGGGCTTACCTTGAAGACGGTTCGGAAGTTGCAGCTGGTGCAAAATGTAGCGGCCAGAGTGCTGACAGGAACATCTAACCGGACGCATATCACGCCGGTTTTAAAAGAACTGCACTGGCTGCCAATTCACTACCGAACCCAATTCAAGGTGTTAACCTTGACTTATAAGGCCCTAAATGACTTGGGCCCCAGATATCTAAAGGAGCAACCTTCTCCCATATCGACCTGCCCATGTTTTAAGATCTGGAGGGGAGGCCCTGCTGGTGATCCCCCCACCTTCAGTAGCTAGGCGGGTGGGCACCCGAGAGAGGGCCTTCTCGGTGGTGCCCCCAAGGCTGTGGAATGGTCTCCCCCTCGAGGTGTGTCAGGCCCCTTCTTTGCTCCTATTTAGGAGGGCAGTGAAAACATTCCTCTTTACGGGGGCCTTTGGTTAAATGTTCCCCACACTTCCCCCCACTAAAAACCACTGCTGTTTTTAATTATTCTTGTATTTTTAAAGTTATATTTTTAACCTGTTTTGATATAGTTTTTATATGTTTGTTTTAAATGCTGTGAGCCGCCCAGAGACCCTTGGGTATGGGGCAGCATATAAATATAAATAAATAAATATCATCATCATCATCATCATCATCATCTAACAGTAAAACCAGAATGAAAAATGAACACATTAAAAGCAATTACTGCACCTGAAAGTACAGAGGAGAAGCTGTTTTCTCAGCCAATGGAGGTACTGCTCATCTGAATGTATATAGAGAATGTGCTTGATGCACGACAGGGGGTTAGCCATTCTGCAGTTAGGGAGCCATGCTTGAGCTGCTTGGGTGAAGTGGAAGCAGGAGCTTTTCTCAGAGCACACGGCGAGAGATAGAAACAGGAAGTTTTTCTCAGAGCACACGGCGTGAGACAGAAACAGGAAGTTTTTCTGAGAGCACACGGCGTGAGACAGAAACAGGAAGTTTTTCTGAGAGCACACGGCGTGAGGTAGAAGCTTTCTCAGACCAATCAGAGCAGCGCACCATTAGGAATTAGCCACACCCTCAGGGAGGAGGAGTTACTCTGCTCAGCAGGGCTTAAATAGAAGCTCAAGTGGGAGGAGTTAGTCAGTTCCAGCTTGGGTGAAGTGGAAGCAGGAGCTTTTCTCAGAGCACACGGCGAGAGATAGAAACAGGAAGTTTTTCTCAGAGCACACGGCGTGAGACAGAAACAGGAAGTTTTTCTGAGAGCACACGGCGTGAGACAGAAACAGGAAGTTTTTGCTGAGAGCACACGGCGTGAGGTAGAAGCTTTCTCAGACCAATCAGAGCAGCGCACCATTAGGAATTAGCCACACCCTCAGGGAGGAGGAGTTACTCTGCTCAGCAGGGCTTAAATAGAAACGGCCCAAGCGCCTAACGGCGCGCGAAATTAAAAAACAAAACAAAACAAAACAAAACAAAACAACAAAAAATTAAAAAAAAGGTACAGTGGGATAAAAAATACCATTCATACCTTAGCATCACATCTTTAAAATCCTTACCCTAAAAGCAATATGGAAGGCGAGAACACCTGTATTGTCACATGCAATGTATGCGGCATGTTTATGAACCTACCACAACAGATGCCACATTTTACCTGCCACAAATGCAAGCTTGTGGCTCTCCTGGAGGAAAGAGTTAAAAGTCTAGAAGAGAGAGTCAAAACACTGAAGCAGATTCGAGAAGAAGAGAACTTCCTCGACAGCATGGAGGAAACACTTCAAAATGAAGCGATAGAAGAACATCCTTCTGTAGTTGCAGAAACTGAGTTATGGAAGCATGTGACCCAAAGGAGCAGGAAGAACAGGAGACATTCGGAACCTTTGCAATTAAACAACCAGTTCCAGATACTCAGTCAGGAGAACAACACATCTGAAGAGTCGACGACAAGGTCCACAAATATTACTCCAATAGGCACTGAGAAACCTCTGGAATGGAGAGGAAGAAATGGTACTGCAAAGAAAAAGAGGAGAGTAGTGGTCCTGGGAGATTCACTTTTAAGAGGAACAGAGGCAACTATCTGCAGACCTGACAGTAACTCACGAGAGGTGTGCTGTCTCCCAGGGGCCCGAATCAAAGATGTAACTGATAGCATATCGAGGCTATTCAGACCTACAGACTACTACCCATTATTACTCATACATGTAGGCACAAATGATACGGCAAAAAAGCACTTTGAAAACATCTACAGAGACTTTGAAGATCTTGGCAGAAAAGTAAAGGAACTGGGAGCACAAGTAGTCTTTTCATCTATCCTTCCGGTGGATGGTCACGATAAAAGTAGAAGGGATAGGATTCTTGAGGTGAACAAGTGGCTACGTTGGTGGTGCCGGCAGCAAGGATTTGGATTTCTGAACCATGGAGAAAACTACCTATATGACGGACTCCTTGCAAGAGATGGGTTGCACCTTACAGGGACAGGAAAGAATGTATTCGGGAAGCGCCTTGCTTCGGTTATTAGGAGAGCTTTAAACTAAAACAAAAGGGGAAGGGTAACAAAAAGTCAAGCAAAAATACTCAGTCAATCAAACCAGGCAATATTCTTACTCCCAGAAATAGTACCAATGAATTTTGTAAGGAAAACAGAGGAGGCAAGCTCGCAATACATATCAATTACAAACTAAAATGCCTCTACACCAATGCCCAAAGCATGAGAAATAAAAAAGGGGAGCTGGAGATCCTGACCCAGGTAGATAAATATGATGTCATAGGTATTACGGAAACCTGGTGGGATAACACACATGAATGGAACACAAACATCGAAGGCTACAACTTGTTTCTGCGAAACAGACTTAACAAAAGAGGAGGGGGTGTTGCGCTGTATGTTAAAAAAGAAATTGTCTCCTCAGAGGTTCAAGTTTCAGAGAGTGGAAGCTCAGTAGAATCGGTATGGGTAAGAATTCAAGGAGAGAGCAACAGAAAGGATACCATTGTAGGAGTCTATTACAGGCCCCCTGGACAAACAGAAGATATGGATGACCTCTTCCTAGACCAGATGGCTAAACTTTCACGAAAGCATGACATAGTGATTATGGGAGACTTTAACTACCCAGACATTTGTTGGGAATCTCGCTCAGGAAAAAGTCACAAGTCTAATAAGTTCTTATCCTCTCTCGCTGACAATTTCATGTACCAAAAGGTGGTAGAGGAAACAAGAGGATTGGCTATCCTTGATCTAATTCTTACCAACAGAGAGGAAATGGTGGAGGATATCAGAGTTTCTGGGGCATTAGGAGGCAGCGATCATGTTATCCTTGAATTCTGGATAATAAGGGAAGGAAAGCATGAGAGGACTCAGACTTCAAAGTTGGACTTCAGAAGGGCGGATTTTGATGGACTCCGGAGGAGGTTAGGAGGGATCAAATGGTTAAATGTACTAAAGGATAGAAATGTCCAAGAAGGATGGGATATTTTGAGAAATGCAATATTAGAAGCGCAATCATTAACAATTCCTCAAAGAAGGAAGAATGGAAAACATCTAAAGAGACCAGGGTGGATAAACCTAGAACTTAAAAACTTGATAAAAAAGAAAAAAGAAATGTTTAAGAAATGGAAGGAGGGATACATATCTAAGGAGGAATATAATGAAATCAGTACAATCTGCAGGGCAAGTATCAGAAAAGCTAAAGCTAAAAATGAACTGAGGCTTGCAAGAGAGACTAAAAACAATAAAAAAGGGTTTTGGGGATATGTCAACAGCAAAAGAAAAGTCAAAGAGGTTTTGGGAAGTCTGCAGGGAGAGAATGGAGAAGTGATCGAAAGTGATCTTGAGAAGGCAGAGATTCTGAACTCCTATTTTGCATCTGTTTTTTCCAAGAGGGATAATGTACATGCAACAGTCCTTCACTGTACTGATGAAGGACTAGGAGAATCAAGACACAAAATCAACACTGAGAGAGTAAGGGAACGCTTAGCTAACTTAAACGAATTTAAGTCCCCGGGTCCAGATGGATTACATCCTAGGGTACTGAAGGAATTAGCAGAGGTAATTGCTGAACCACTTGCTGTAATCTTTGAGAAGTCATGGAGAACAGGAGAAGTCCCAGACGATTGGAGAAGGGCAAACGTTGTTCCTATCTTCAAAAAAGGGAAGAAGGTAGACCCAGGGAACTACAGGCCTGTTAGCCTGACTTCAATACCAGGAAAGATTCTCGAACAAATTATTAAACAACACATATGTCAGCATTTGGATAGGAATTCAATAATTAACAGTAGTCAACATGGGTTTGTATCAAACAAGTCGTGTCAGACTAACTTGATTTCATTTTATGACAAAATCACTGAATGGGTTGATCAAGGAAATGCAGTAGACATAGTATTTCTTGATTTCAGCAAAGCATTTGACAAAGTGTCTCATGCGATCCTCATTGAAAAATTGATCAAATATGGGTTTGACAAGGCAACTATAAGGTGGGTTCAAAACTGGCTTAGTAATCGTACTCAAAGAGTGGCTTTAAATGGCTGCACATCCAAATGGAAGGAAGTGTCAAGTGGAGTACCACAAGGTTCTGTCCTGGGCCCAGTTTTGTTTAATGTTTTTATAAACGATCTGGACGAGGGAGTTGAAGGGAAACTGATCAAATTTGCTGATGACACAAAGCTAGGGGGGATTGCAAACACCAGAGAAGAGAGAGAGAGGATTCAAAAAGATTTAGAGAAACTCGAACAATGGGCTGCAACTAATAAAATGGTATTTAACAAAGAAAAATGCAAAGTTCTGCACCTGGGCAAGAAAAATGAAAAAAGCACATATACAATGGGAGGAATTTGGCTGAGCAGCAGCACATGTGAAAAAGACTTGGGTGTCCTGGTAGATCATCAACTGAACATGAGTCAACAGTGCGAGGCAGCTGCAAAAAAGGCAAACCCAATCCTGGGGTGTATTAGGAGAAGCATAGAGTCCAGATCACGTGAAGTTATTATCCCCCTCTACTCTACCTTGGTCAGACCTCATCTGGAGTACTGTGTCCAGTTCTGGTCACCCCAGTTTAAAAAAGACACTGACAAGCTGGAGCAGGTTCAAAGGAGAGCTACCAAGATGGTGAACGGTTTGCAAACCATGTCCTATGAGGAACGGCTTAAGGAACTAGGAATGTTTAGTCTAACAAAAAGAAGACTGAGAGGAGACATGATAGCTGTCTACAAATACCTCAAGGGTTGTCACAAGGCAGAGGGATCAGCCCTGTTCTCACTCTCTCAAGGAAGGACTAGAAACAATGGGGTGAAACTGCAGGGGAAAAGATTTAGTTTAGATGTTAGGAAAAAATTTCTAACAGTAAGAGTGATCAACCAGTGGAACAGGCTGCCACGGGAGGTGGTTGGTTCCCCTTCGTTGGAGGTCTTCAAGCAGAGACTGGACGGCCATCTGTCTGAGATGGTTTAGGAGATCCTGCCTTGAGCAGGGGGTTGGACTCGATGACCCAGGAGGTCCCCTCCAACTCTACCATTCTATGATTCTATGATTCTATGATTCTATGATTCTATGATTCTAAGTACTGAAGTGGTGGCATAACTAGGAAGGCTTCCAATAGAATTTAAGACACAGGCAGGTCAATATGGGGGAATGCAGTCACTGAGATATTGGAAGCCCAAGCTATTAATTAATACCTTGATTTGGGTGATGTGGCACCCAGACTATGGCACTTTCTGCACTGGGCCTTTCTCTGCACCAGCATATGGATGGCAGGCCCCTATTCCAGGATCTAATCCAGAAGAAGGTCCAGTGGAGAAAAGCCTATAGCTGACACCACAGCAGGTTGGCCACTTATGTAAGACTACCATGCACAGAATGGAGCTATTAGAAGTGGGTGAATATGACCTCAATCTCTGTTCCCCACCCTACAGCAAACAAGTGCATGAAGATTCAAAGAGAAAAAGCAGCATGATTAAGCTTAACGCAGTCCCTTCATTTACACGACACTTTGTTTCTCTAGCTCATTTGTATTTTGCAGTTAATCCTGTCTCATCTCTATGCGAAGAACGGGAAGTTACCATGTAACATCATCCTCAGTAATACTAGGTTATATTTATGATCTATGCAACATTCCAGACAAGTGATTAAATGCCCTTTTGAACATACCCGGTGAAATACCTCTTGTATAGCCCAAGGACATATGATGAATGTTTTACCTTTCCTGCCATTCTGGTGGAAATAATGAATCTGCTTTCAAAATCAGGCCCCTGGGTCTGCTTGGAGGGATTGTACATGAGAGTTAAAAAATTTAAAATGAACAGGAATTGGGGGGGGGGAGTGCTTGTGGATTTTTTCCACATTTGGTCAGGGTTTTAAGAGAAAGAGAGAGAAAAGGGGAAGTAACTTATGCAAGAGCAAGACAATTGTCTGATCAAGAGAGATGTGAAAGCCAAGATAATGTCAGCATGTTGTGCTATAAGCTATAAGCATAGCACCTTATCTTCAGTATCTTTGAAAGATATGAGAATATATGAGAATAAATTATATTACACAAGCTAAACATCCAGCAAGATGCTGATATAGCTACACAACCAAGGAAGTCACAGTGATGATGCAAATAAACTGCTAGAATGTTTATATACAATCTAGCAGCAAGTGTAATTAAGGAGAAGCAATAGAAAAGCGATACCACTTGAATCAGAAAACGACCATGCTATCAGTCAAGTATAAGATTTAACTCCTGAAGGATCTTGAAACTCTATCTTTTAACTTCTGAAAATTTATCAAAAAGAGTTGTTTAAACCATATTTTAGAAATGCCACTAGGATGGTGATGGCCAACCTATGACACGCGTGTCACAGGTGACACGCCAAGCCCTTTTAGATGACACACCTGGTCACCCTGGCACCTGGGCATGTAGTGCTTGCTTGTTCTTGAAGTGTATGAAATACCAACTTTCAAGTGAAGATTTAGCAAATGTAAAGAATTATTCATTTTTGCTTTTAATAAAATACATATATCAAAAATATAACTTTCTTACTAGAGCTACTAATTTCACAAAATTATGGATATTTCTGGAAGTGACACAGCACCCGAGTTAAGCTAGGTTTTCTTGTGAATTTTGACACACCAAGCTCAAAAGGTTAGCCATCACTGCACTAGGACTTATAAATGTAAGAACAAAATAAACTTGCATAAATGGGACTATATATTCTAATGTATTTCAATTAACGCGGTGTTCACACCAGAAAGTCAGAGGCAGAGTGCCAGTTCCATGGGCTTACTGAGCTCTGTGACTGACAGCTGGGGTGGAGCATTGGGGGAAGCCAGGCCAGGCCATCAAAATGGACCAATCGGAAATGATGGATCGTGGACTATAAAAGTGGGCAGCTTGCCGTTTCTCTGGTCTCTCATCTTGGGTAGAGGAGGATCAGGGAGTGCTACTCCCAAGTACTTGTGTGTGGCCTCTCCTCTCAAGTGAGAGAGGAGAAGAGAAGAGGAAGGTCTCTCCTCTTGTGTAGAGGGAGATTGGGGCATGCTGTTTAGAGCATGTGTGTGCGTGTGTGGATCTCTCGACTCAGAGCCAGAGTGGAGAAGAGCCCAGGGAGACAGGACAGGACTGCTCCAGGGCAATCTTTATTATTTTGGGAACTTAATCTACTGGATGAGAGGGACTAAGAACTATTTGAGTTTACTGTAGAACTTACTAGGGATTGTTTGCTTACAGTAGAACTTTGTGAAGGGAACAGGACAGTTTATTATTTGCAACATCTTCCTTTTTTAAGCAACCAAAGGACATTTAAGCCAAACTGCGAACTTGTTTATTTTATCCTTTTGTAACAATAAACGTTAAGTGTTTGTTTTATACCAGAGTCAGTCTGCTGCTTTAAGGGAGTCTGAAACCCAGACATATAAAGCAGGAAGCCAGTGGGAGGGAACTTTTGGGACAAAGCCCTACTGGAGCTGGAAGGCAACTGTGGTGCTCAGCAGCTCACTTCCTTTCTGTGTTGCTCTGTGGAGGATGAGGAGGGAAGGGCTGGCCTGAGTCACCACAATTAACTGTGGACTTTTTTTGCACTGAGGCAAAAAAAGGAGGACTCAGCACGCTTTGAGACAGTGAATTAGCAAACTGCTGTGCCACTTTCATCATGGAGTGGCCCAGAGTATACTTGGCTATCCTGATCACATCTAGCTGTGAAGCAGTAAACACTGTTGTACAGCTTTACTGGGAATGCCTAGGGCGCTCTCAGTAGACTGCTGGATGCAGTGTTCACACTACTTCCATGTGCAAACACTACACAGAGATGGGGTGCTGTGGCCTTGGCTGCTCAGTCATGCCACACTATGATCGTCAAAGGAAGGACCCAGTGTATGGCAGAGGTTGCTATGGTGATGCAGACGGTCCCGAATGGCACCCAGGTAAGTCAGGGGCAGTGCCAGTGGCTTACAGTGGCCTCTGAACTGAAATTAACTTATGTGGGATACACAATCCCATAGAAAGTTAAGTGTGTAACCCACCCTGGGACAGGCGAAGGGTGGAATATAAAATAAATAAATAAATAAATCTTGTAAGTATCAAGACACAGGAAAGGTCCATGGCCTATCTACAATCCCCAAAATCCAGTAAGCACAGTGGCAACATCCACAGTTGCCATATATTAAGCATTGATAAGCACTATACTTCAGAGCAGACGCATGAACTGGAACTTTCCAGGAATTGCAGCAAATCAACAAAAGGACTGGAAAGATTAAAATGGGCCTTCCCATAAGAGGGCAAATTTGTACTTACCTTAAAGGTAAAGATGGGGAGAACTCCCATATGCTCCATCCACATTGCGCAGAGCTGCTTCTTCACTAGAAATGGTTCCACACATGCCGGAGTTCCCCCAGTACGTATAGGTGTGGAGCACTTAAAAAGTACTTCAAACCTCTACTAGTGGCAGGGCTAGTAGAGACTTGCAGGCTGCATCTGCACCTCTTCTGGGTGTGGCAGAGCATGGGACCAGTGGCACAGGCACAGTTGCATGCTGGGTCACCTAGTTGCCCTGCAATGGCAACACATAGTGTGCTTCTACAGTCAGTGGGTCTCCATGATCACCGTTGTAATAGTGGGCATTCACATTTAGCTCATGCTCAGTTGAGTGTTGGCTAAGTTCCAAATGCTTTAGGCCAAGTGCAAAAAGGCACAGAGTTTCACTCCTCCCCATACCCTTATAGAAGTGCTTCACAAGTTTTCACTTCATGGTTGGATTCTTCCATTCTCAGAGAGGATCTGTACATGTTCCCATTATCTCCATGCACATAATTGCTGTGATTAAGTTCAGTGGGTACATTAATTTAGGAACCACAGTCATACAAGTGTGATCTTGTGTATCTCTCAGATGTCTGTTAAACACAGGGATGGAGAATGTTTGCGTCCTGTGTGTCATCAGCTTGATCTTTAAACAAAGAACAAAGGATGGCATGAAAAGAGGGAGAAATTGGTTTTAAAAAGTGACACCAGAACGTTTGCAACAGTGAGAGGGAGTTGTTTTACCTCTGCATTAAAAGCATAATTTATGACTGCAATCCTTGGAAGTGAGAGTAGGAAGGAGGGAAGGGAGGAAGGAAAGGAAAGGAAAGGAAAGGAGGAAAGAACAACTTGAGTCTTTTCAAAGTAATTCAGGTATCTCTTTCCTGTTTTTTTTAACACTATCAGAAGAATGTTAAATGAATTCCAGTTCTCTCTTGTTTCTAAAAGGACTAGAAAAAAGCATTTTGGTCTTCACTGAAAGGAGTCCAGTAGTTCATTTAACAGCAAGAATCAACTTGTTCTGTAATGATCAAAATCCAGTGAAGGCAACCTAAAACATGTTTGGACAACTGGTCTAGAATGATGTGGAAATGAGGCCATATCTTATTTTACTGAGATGTGGTCTAGCCAGACACCCCTTTCTCCTGTCCCTCTGAGATCCACCAAGTTATCTAATGGTTTCCAACTTCCCTGCTGATGAAACACAGATGGAGGAAACATATTCTTTGTTCAGGTGGGTATGGTCTTTGGCCAGCAAGCACAGAATGAGTAGTTGGAGACCAGGGACATTTTTGCACTTTCCTTTCTGTCCCATGGACAGGAAAACAATAAACTAATGTTGACTAGCACTTGCACTTGTAATCACTAGTCAATGTTAGCCTAACACACACACCCCGATCAAATACTTACCTCTGCTTGATTGCCAGGCTGAACCTCTTCCGGGTGCCATCATCTTGAATGTGGCGCCCTCCATGACTGCTCTTGCATCAGTGTCATTGCTATGCTGTCGCTGATGCTCTGCGCAGTTGCAGTCACAGTCACAATCACATTAAGATGTCATCAGAGCCGCCGGTACATTTCACCAGCAGCTCTGGTGACCTCCCCAGCCAGCAGAGGTGTGAATCCTCACTGGCTGAACGCTTTGGGTAAGTGTCTGGGGAAGGTTAGCATGCTTGTGGAGCACAATTTTGTGCTCCACAGCTAGCATGCAATTAGGCAACCTCTCAGCCTAATTGTATACTATGGGCTGAAGTGCGAATTCAACCCAAGAAGAGCTATTGAACTGCCAAGTTTTGTGTTTTCCTCATCAAGATTTGACCTCTCGGTGCTTAAATAAGTGGAAATGGCAGTAGGCAGCTGACTCAGAAGGAGCCTTTGTTGACGTTGCCTTGGCTATTTGTGTGGTTTTTAACACAAACTGAGGTGGAAGCAAGGATAATAGCTTTTAGGGAGGCTCAGAAAAGGCTGCAGGAACCACAGGTAGTAGAGATGAGAGAGACAGAAGTAAACAAATGCAAAAATCCAAAAATAATAAAGCATAATATCTGTAGTAGAGAGCTAATAATAAAATATATTACAATAGGTACAAGTCTTTTAAATATTAAAATATACAGAGCATAACTAAATGTAACACAAAATTAAAATATACCAAATTGAACAAATTGGATGCTAGTAGACTTGTTTTTGTAGGGCTACTGATGTTCCTGGGACAGCTAGACTGGCCCAAGAAGGCCAGTTTAGCAGAGGAACTCACTTTGGTGAAACACAAAATTGCACTGTCCTCCAAGCACAGGAACTTTACTTCCTAGCTGTCAAAGACCTTGTGGACTTTGGAGTGGCACAGGATAATGGGGTGGGGTGGAGGCCATTACAGAACAGGCCATCCAAATGTGGAGAGCCTTATTCCAGTACAATGGGACTGCTCCATCACGGAGCTGGTCCAGTCAGAGTGTTTCCAACTAGAATGTTTTCCCCATTCAAGTACAAAAATGGCCTTACTGTTTGTTTTGAAGCAGAAGTAAAAAGTTCCACTTTCATCCTAATGACTGTTCACATGAAAAAGTCAGACGTTCATGCAACATGGAATCACTTTGCTATGTCTTACCTCCAATTAGTACAGTGCATTTAGATTATTTCTCCCTTTCCTTCTCAGCTTTTAAAGGAGTTTAAAAAGACATTTGCCTGACATTACTCCAGTGTTTTCAAAGCAATCCATTTCTAAGGATTTGATTGCATCTATACTATCTTCACCACAGATAAACAAAAAACAAGTTGATCACACATCACCCCTCTAACTCAATTATAACTAATGTTGAGAATGAATATTACAATTACTTACTGAATGGTTTTCTTACAGAGTCAAACTTTATGAATATTCTAATTTAACTAGACTGATTTGTAATCTTTCCCATTTTATTACTCAGTGGTTTAAGATGAAGCACATCAAATATGAAAACTAAAACCTAGTTCTTGGAGATTTAGTAAATTCATGAAGAAAATGGAAATTCAGTGGCACAAACTTAATTTGTTCTGTGAATCATCTTAACATGAATCCAATAATTATATGTATATATAGTTGCCAGAAAGAGAAATGGGAAAGATAAAGTCATTAAAATGCACGTTTGGGGAGGGGGGGCAAAGTTTAAGACTTTATCTGTGTCAATAGGCCTATCTAACTGCACACTCTCTCTAAAAAAAGATTCAAATCAAGGTAGGGCAGACATAAATGGTCAATTTTTTTTTAAAAAAGAAAAGACTATTTGTTGTTTTTTAAAAATACTCATCCAATCTCAATTACTGTAATTTCTTTTGTGTTCAAATAAAGCAGAACAAGAACTGGATTTGGTGTGTTTGGTAGTAAAAATATGTTTTCTGACTCTCAAGGGGGAATTCTAGAAGGAACCGAAGTTAAGTAGAGGAAATTTAAATTATACTGGAGTCTTCTTTACTATGGTCATATGGAGCAGTTGTCATTTAAGGGATGTGTGCTTGAGCAATATGCCACATTTAATTTCCTTCCCAAGTAGGGTGGTAGAGAACAAATAGACACAAACTACATTCACCCTCACCCCTGCACCTGCTGGTTGTGGTGAAATGAGGTACCTGTGGCCGGGGTGGGTACCCAATTGCCTGCCAGCATCACAGCAAAGACCCACTTGCCCACTGAGAAGAGTGAGAAAGAGAGTGAGAATGATTTGTTTTCATTGTGCCCCACCATCTTCCTTCTGCCAAAATCTGTTCCCTGTCATTCCTTCTCTGGTCTCTACAGAGCCAAACTCAAAAGCTTCAGTGATTTATTTTTGGTATTCAAAAAATGTTTCTGGGGACTACCTTTTCTTTTTAGGATTTCTAGGAATGGTAGGGAATGGTCCACCAGGGAAACAGCTTGAAGTGATGCATCCAGAGGCTTTTTTGCACTACAGCCGAATGGCTATAGTGCAGGAAGGCTAGGCCATGTGGGGACGGATTCCCCATTGACACCTAGGCAGGTAAGGGACGCATGGGAACCCACCCAAAAAAGGTGGGCATGCAGGCCAGAGTCCCTGACCTCAGTTGCTGCCATTGGGTTGAAATTGACCAAGGGGTGGGCAGTCACCGTGACTGTGCCCCCTGGACATCCCCTGGGACCACCCCCCACCCAGGGCTGCGTACCTCCCAGGAACAAGCACATGCACGACTTACTTGGTCGCCACTGGGGCTGCTGGGGTTTTGCATCTGCACGCACCGTGGCTTGTGATTGGTCAGTGACCCCTGCCTGCACAGAACACTGCCAACAGGACCAAGAAGCCCTACCCTAAGGCTTCCCAGTCTGGACCCCTGTGGCAAGCAGGTAAGTTGCTTGCACACACCCCCAGGGAGACCTGCGGCCCTGGGTGGGGGGTGGTCCCAGGGGGTATCCATGGGTTGTAGCCACCTCGATCGAGGCAACTGCACCCCATGGAAGCCAAAGATTTGCCCCGGGCATGCTGGCAGCTGCCACGGCCCAGATTAAGCTGCACCAGCTGTGAGGGGCCCCCTAGGTGCCCACCAGCACCCAGGGGGTCGCACCCTCCCCCCAGCTGTGCGATGACTTACAATGTCGGACCCTCTAGTCCGATGAGGTGGTTACTCACCTGGCTGGGGCAATGCACCACTCCAGATGGTAGACGGGCCCCACGAACAGCCCCACGAACATATGAATATCTGATAGGAACAGATACGTATCTGATACATATCCTGTAACATATCTGCTCTGAATGTGTCAAATCTGCCCTGAATCCACTTTGAATCTGCTCTCAACCCATGTTGAATGCACTCTGGATCTGGTGCAGATGTGACTGGCGTAGCCACTTTCCCATCTTTCTGGTTCACAAATGTTCCAAATCATTCATACGAATACAAATGTCAATGTACAAATGTCATAACATTCGAATGTCAAGATTTGTATGAATTCGTATGAATATTGAATGTTATGAATATTTGTGCATATCCCTATTTAGCACTGGTCAGGAAACAACGCTGAAAGTTGGCCACTTTGTCTGGTGCTAAATTGTACCAGATGGAAACCACTCCAGTAAATTACTTCTGTTTATATGAAAGCAGTGAGGGTGCAGGAAGATGAAAGCCACCCTCAGAGTGGTTTATAAGAGCCTGCACATAGTTCGCCTTTGAGGGAAGATTTTACACCTTGTAAGCGAGTGGGCTTGGTCCATGTGGTTTCTAGGCCTGAGGAACCTTTATGGACTCTCATGCCATCTGGAAACAACCAAAGTAATCCATTGAGCTTATTTACATTCCAGCCTGTGAACATGTCAACATTTCAGAGGTTTCCATCTGGGATACTGCAGTTACTCCAGTAGGACTAGGTGAGCTAAGGCTTTGGGTGTGTCCAGACAACTTAAAGCTGTCTTCAAGCTTCAAATTCCCTACAGAGTTGCTTCCCATCATTCCAACGGAACAAGGGAAAGCTGTACAAGGAGGGCGAGTTTCCTGCAGAGCCACATTGCAAAGCTTTTGCCATTGTATGAGGGCATCCTATGTCTCCATTGCAGAATGAATCCAGCCTCACTTAAATTGTCTTTGCTGCATAATGGAGGCATAAACTAAAATTGTGATCAGACGCAGCAAATAAAACAAAAACCTCTGAAGCAACTTTGAGGTAGGATTGCTCATCCATTACTCTACCTTGCCCTTTTTCTGAACATTCTGTGCTAGAAAAGGTGGTTTAGAGAAGGGCCACATACTGTGTCTCTGAAGCACCTCTGAAATGCCCTCTATGTTATGTCTGATCATAGCCTAGGGTTTCCAGAAACTGCTGAACTACAGTTTGTTCCTTCCGAGTGCCCAGACTGGAAACAACATGATCCAGCCATTGCTGGAGCAAAGATTCTAGTAGCTTCTTTAGACATCCAGAGTAGGGGTGTCATGGAAATTTGAAGGTATTCAAAATTCGATTAAGTGTCCAAAAATTCAAATTTAAAGATTCAAACAAATTTTGAATTTTGGATCTGTTTGAATTATCCAGACATTCACATGTGTATGGGTTCGTACACAATGTGTACTTGCAGATTCACATATTTCCCACATCTGTATGCATTTGTACGGATCTGTATGGGATGAAAACAGGTTGCATACCAAATAACTATGGGACATACACGGATGTGTACAGATGTGTATGGATACATACAGATGCGGGAAAGATGTGTATGGGCATCTACGAATGTTGTTGACATTTGTAAGTGCAAATTTGAATTGAAAATTGGAAGAAATAGATTCAGACTTGCTTAATTTGAATCAAATTTGGTTTAATTTGAATTTTAAAGATTTGAATCGAAGTGAATTTTCATGCACACCCCTAATCCAGAGCCTTCATTCTTACTCCTATGTTTCAATTCTGATGTACTTATATAATCTAACAGCTTTCAGATTACAGACATAGCTGTAGATATGGTCCATACCCCCCAAATTCAAAAAGTGAAAAATGAATGAATGAACAAATGAACGAACGAATGAACGAATCTCAGTTTTCTGGATTCCCTCTTTGAATTTGTCTTCTCTCTCTAGCTTTTTCCTTCTTTCTTTCCCCGAACTATTTCCTTCTCTTTGCCTTGAAAAGCCCCATATGCACATTAGTTTTAATGTCCTGTGCCTCCTTTCCTTCTGCTTTGCTTGTCACTCTGTTTAAAGGCACATCAGACATCATTTGAGGGCAGGGATTGTCTTTTAAAGATTCCTTACTTGTAAATGAACACAGAGACAGAAATGTGTTCTTGTCTGTTGATGATGAATAAGTGGGGCAGGGTTAAGATGAGACTGACAAATTAGCTCTTGGAACACTGTATAAATTAAAGAGGCAGTCTACTCATGTCAATCCTGCTTCTTTAAGAAATCTATTTTTTTAAAAAATGCAAATAATTTAGAAAGTATATATGTGGATGATAGAACACCACAGATTGCTTTGAACATTATCATGCAAGAATATTTTTAGTACTTCCTCTTTGATTAGTAACCAATCTCTCACAAATTATGGTCAACAGCACGTTTATTGCTGTGTCAGATTAGCAATTTTGCAAAGGAAAAGTTTTCCAAGTCTAATTTAAAATGATCTCTATTCAGCCAAACATTTTATTGGCGGGGGGGGGGGGAGGGAGTGGAATTTTAATATATTGTTTGCAAGAAAGGAAATTCTTAAAGTGATCATGTGCAAAATATTTTGCATAAAATAGACCATATTTCATTTTCACTATTACTTGACTAGAGAAGGTCAAGACATTATTGTATCTACTAAGGAAAAAAGAAGTCTTATATATTCTACAAGGTGTGCTTTTAACTGAAAGGCATCCTTGAAACTACTATTACAATGCTACTATCTTAGAGTTCACCTCTTTCCAATTAAATCATGACCTTTCCTTCACTGTGAAGTTTTTTTCTTCAGTCCCATGGTTCAAATGTCATTTCAAACTTTTATTTTCTATTTCTAACATATAATTTGGAAAATTAGCATGAATAATAATAATAATAAAATGCTGGATGTTACATGCTCTCATCTTAATATCTGAAGCTTTCTACCAGAACTTTGACCTATGTTGGCTGCTGGATGGATGATTCTGTATGAGAAATTTGTTCTATGACATTATGGTTCTTGCCATATATAGGAAAGAGCAATACAAACAACATGGCTAACTTTTTCAAAGTTGCATTTTTGAATGACTATCGTAACATTACAGTCCAGACAATCAAAACATAACAAAAAGCCACTCCATAATCCTAAGGCCTTTTCACACTGCCCTTCCATGGGACAGTGTGGATATCACCATCCTCCTCTGAACCTTCTTCCACTCCACCACATCCTCTGAGAATCGGCAACCAAAGGCCAATTAACACTTTGGCTGGTAGTCAACAATTAGGCAACTTCTGGGGAAGAGCATCTACACTTGGAGGAGGCTGTTACAGCCTCCAAGCATCCTCAGCCTTTCCAGAAGTTCCCCAATCATTGATTAGGTGTGCAGCATGAAATTGTGCTCCACAAACTACCCAACCTTAACCTGTCACATCTGAAAGCTTACTTGGAGAGTCCAGCAGCACAACCATTTGCTCTATTTCTGATTCCCTGCATTTGGTGGGTGGACATAATGTCATCTTCCCAGGATCATGGTGGCAGATGTGTTCAATTGCTGACCTCTGACATGACTGGACCTCCGATCCCCAGGACCGCCCCGGGCCATGACGGGAGTGGCGTTCAGTTATAGAGTCATGAAAGGGGTGTTTGATCAGTGATGGAGTAGCAGACATTGTGTGTTTGATCACATCCATGTTCTGTCATGCCCAGCAGTCACTCCTCTGCAACAGCAGCCAATCGCGGCAGTGGGGAAATGGAACTTCAGGCTTTGGACGCAGTTGCTGGTAAATGGGAGGACCATTTGCACTTCTGGCCAGTAATGGACACTTTGGGGAAGCTTTCCTTGTTCACTTTTACCATAAGTTACCAGCCCTAGTGCATTGCAGACTAATTAGGTAAGTGTAGAAAGGCCCCAAAACTCCACATGGGATTCCAGATTTGTCACTGATTTGTATAAGGTTTATTACAATATTAGCAACATAGTTATTAACTGTCTCAAGAAAGTTTTGATTAGTTAAACAGCATAAAAATTGACCAAGGTCATGTTAGCCACCTCCAGTCCACAGTAGCCAAGCATAGCTAAAGTTGCATATTTTTGTTTGGAGCTCCACAATCACAGCTGTGAGTCCTTTAATAATTTTTGCTTAGATGCTGTCAGCTGATGATTTGCTGACATTTACTTTGTCAATTAGGTCTACCATGTCTTGTTAGTATTATGTTTCTTAGTTTATCAGACTCTGATCCTCAGAACAAGGATCTGCCCCAAATTCTCTTCCATGAAAAAAGACAGAAATAATTTATCAACATCTGGATTTATTTTAAGAGTATATTGTATTATATTTTATGCTCGTTAAATAGCATAACAAATCTGCAAATAGTTTTTCAATCTTATTTCTCAACCCCTTATATCTCACTTTTCCCGCTATGGCTTTAATCTTACCAGCCATGATCTTACCTTTATGAACTTTTTCAGAGGCTTAACCACTCTTGTGGGGCATGTCTATGGTATGGTATATGCTTTTTGCACCCAGTTTTCCCTAATGCAGACATTTTTATTGGTAGGTTTCTCTAACATAATTACTTTTTTCTTCATGAATATTCACATTTGCCCCAAATAGATTTTTCTTGAAACATATTTTTGATAGAGAACTGCATATACAATTCAAATAAGGACAATTATATATGAGTGCTATAATCTCGTTTCACATTTGGATTAAATGAGTGTGTGTTTTATAGATTTGCATTTGTTAAGTTCCACAGCTTCAAAGTTTCTTGCTGGTGTCCCAGACTAAGAAATGGGGCCAAAAGTCTGACATTTTCTGTCTGTCACTACATCACACTACCTGGAAATCAGCCTCGGTAAATCACCACTACCACTGTTATCTCTCTACATGGCAATGGTGGCAAAAGAGGATGAAATCCACCCTCAATCTCTAAGATTTATAGGGGACTCTCACTAAGAGTTGTTTTTCAGAATTTGGTTGTACCCTGAGACACTGAATATGTATGATGCAGCTCCAGTGTTAAGATGTTTAACATATTTTGGACCAAAATGGGTAATATCTTTGCTAGGGTTATTTTCTCATATTTTTATCTGATGCTGACACCCTAATAAGGGCCCAACCTGAATAGTCAATGCTATATTTCTGTAGTTTCCTAGTCTGTCCACAAGCGCTAGACTGTCTGGATCCAAGTAGCTCTTGATTCCCTCCTGCAAGTGGGTCCCTCTCTAAACTGCAGAGATTAAGGTGTCTTCTAAAAAATGTAAAAAGTTCTTAAATAATATTTCTATCTAGCTTGGCAGCCTGATTTCATTATGACCCTAGTGATCAACCAGATGGTTATGACAAGTCCACTTATTAGCATATTGACACACTTATTGCTATTGGTCTCCAGCATCCGGTCTTTATAGACACACCTCTTCCAAAACTGAACAGTATATGAAGTTTAATTAGCATGCTATTACTGGTGTTTAGGGTGGATGTACAGAATTATCATGATAAGTATGAGATTTACTTTTAAAAGAAAAAAACTCTGTTTTGGCTCTAAAAGGAAAGCTTGCAAAATTGTTTGTTTTCAGGAAACAAAGGGCTAATTAAATTTGCATTTGCAAAGACCAGCCAGGAATGAAGGAAAATCCCATCACCCCAATGACTGGTCACTGTTTAGTGAATTCTATACATAAATATAGAATTCACCTGCTTTTCATTAACAGTAAATATTCTGGAGAAATCCTTTTCAGAATGCTGAGTAGGATTAAACAAGTTCTGGTTAAACCTTTTGTCCTACTTGATTAGACTGATGTTTTCAGTGAAGACAGAACATCAGCTGAGATAGGATATAGCCAGGATCCCCTCAGGTCACATATCTACTTTCTTTCTATCCCAACATTTACCTAGTCCTTTTTTTCTCCATTCACCTTAATGGAACTTTTAGCCCCTGCCTATGAGTTGCACCCTTTCTTTGTTTGACTTTACTGCCCAGATTTGTCACTGGCTCCTGACCTCCACCCCTTGGGCTGGACTTTAAGGCAGGGTCTCTGCCCCCCCCCCCCCAATTAGTAATGTATAAGAATAGTCTGGTTTGGTTCTCGTTACCCCTACAGTTTCAGTCATTTCCATCTTCATCACTTGATCTCTGGTTTCTGCTAATTGCTCCTGATCCAGTATCCTGTTACTGCTAAAGTGTCAGTTGATAAATCAGCAACTCAGCTTCAGGAACGTAGCCGCTTGTCTTTTGGCCCACGCCCCCCCTTCGTCCTGGCTTCGGGAGCTGTTCTTTCAGCACCATCAGACCTCTGTCGTAGTTTAGAAAGAATCCACGCCACAGTCAGTCACCGAAGAGGATTTATTGCTTCCATCAATATATACAAAGTCTCCCCCGCTCTCTCCAGCGCTCCATCGAATTGTAAACAATACATTGGCTACACACCTACTTATATAGTTTTACTAGCAAGGTCACAATGACTCAAATGACACACAAACTCCTGATCTTGAGTCATTTGCCTCTGTCTTACGCAAGCTGTTGCAATCCCTGTGATGCTGTCATTTGTCTAGAAGAAACTGGTGATGTTTGCACACCTCACCTTGAAAGAGTCTCCTGACTAGATACTAAGTTAACTAGATTACCTACTGTACTTCCTGTGTGGAATTTGTTTTCCCTATTCACATCTACACATTTTCTCCTCTATCTCTTGACATAAAGAAGCCTTTCAGATCCAGTTGCTGCTGTCTATTGCCTTCATGAAGCTTAGAACTTGCTGCTCCTGGCTGATTATTAGTGCAGGGTGTTTTTAGGATAGGGTGTTTTAGCTTTCCTCCTTTCCCTTCCATTTTACTTTCATTACCAAAAGATTGCCTCAGTCTTTCTGTTAATAATTTCCTGTATGTTGAGCTACTGCTCCTTATTTGGTCAGCCTTGTGCCTATGCCATTGTTAAGATTCCCTTCCATTTGCATTTTTATACATTTGACAGCGCTCCATGCAGTGTTCACCTGAAATTGCCATTTTTCTTTTTTGCTACTCTATCCTTGATAAGACCTTTTCCTTGTATTGAAGAAAGTGTCTTTGGAGTCTATCTTGCTTGCTGCTTGCTCAATTTTAGTGTAACCCATGCCAATTTATGTTTTTTTTTAAAGCCAGGATGCGCTAAAGTTCCGAGTTTGGTTCATGGCTGTACTAAGCTAATTTCCCCACATAAGACGCTTGTCCAGACTCCAGATCATGTCCCATAACATGTCTGTAAAGACCGGATGCTGGAAACCAAGAGCAAATTAGTCTAATCTGTGGCTGTTTAGGCAATTCATCCTTGTTCTCACCTACTACTTTTGCTTTGTTCTCCATACTTTCCATGATCATTTCTCCTTTCCACTTCTTTGACCTTCTGTCCTTACTCTCTTCCTCTACAGAAGCTGCCTCTTCTAATTCCTTTCTTTTTTTTATAGACATGTTATGCATCTCCTGTTCCTCCCCTGGCCCCTTAAAAGGCACCAGTGATTGCACAAAACTTCATTTAGTTCATCCAGTGCTACTTCCAGAGTAACCTGTTCTGGTGGTATTTTACCTGCCTTGCTATAACCAGACAAGCACATACTGGGAGAAACATCCCCTCAGAAAACAAGAGTCCCAAACCCAACATACAGAGACAATGAATATGGCAATATGTCCCTGCATTGGCATTTACATCTTCCTTATCCTATGCACATATGTATATCTAACAAAAAACAGAATACAAATATAGCTTGTTCAATTAATGTACCATTAAAAGACATTCACAGAATTTTGTGCTGTAATTACTCAGCTTGTAATTTTACTTGCTAAGAGTAACTGTCTTAACATCAAATCTTTTTTCTTCAAACAGTACATTCAAAGTATTTCTATGACACCATTAATAGAGATTTCAGGGTGGTTAATAGACAATGATTAAACAACAGAAGCAATTATAAGGAAGAACTATAAAAACAGTAAAAATAAATTCAAAATATTTACACGCATACAAACACATGATCTTCTGTTAGCAGCAAATGCCTGAATGTATAAGCATGCTTTAAGCAAGCACTGAGAACCCAAAAGTCAGCACATACCTTATGTCAGCGTGAAAGCAACACCAAGAAGTGGAGAAAACATGCCTTCAGGTAATTCAGTCCAAAGTTGTTTAGGAATTTCTTTAATCAAACTTAGGCCAAATCTAAATGAGGAAACATTCTGAGCTCTGTGGCTGGCTCCACAACATATGTGATACTTGCTTTGTCAAGTCCAGACATGCATTCCAGGTATCTGTAATGGTGCTGAAACTGAACAAGGATTGGGAGGCTTGAGAGGAGTTCGATATATGTAGGGTGTATGCTAGGCTAGTGCATTTTTCTTAGGTCCTTCCTGCAGTGGGCCTTATTCTGTATTAAATCTCAGAATCTGCCACCTGAATGTTAGTGCAGACTATGAAAGACCCTAGACAAGGGGCCTTTCTGCAATTGGCCTTATTATGGAATATATTCCAGAATAGGGGTTTGCTATCTGCATGCTTGTGTAGGTCCTAAGTGAGTCCTAAGTGAGACCTTCCATAGCCTGCATTAGCATGCAGACAACAGAACCCTATCCTGATATATATTCCAGTGCAGAAAGGGTTTTGGTCTGCTGTAGTCTGTACCAGCATAAGGTTAGCAGGTTCCTAGTCTGAGATATAATCCAGAATAAGGCCCAGTGGAAAAAGGGCATGAGTCTGTATCCATATCTACCAAGGAAACACCAGAGGCCTTCCTCTGGAGGCCTAAAACATCAGGAAGCCACTGCAGTGTCCTTTCTTGGAGGAGATCTAATTGCTCTGAGGGTACCCATCCTCAGTCACTTTCACTGCTGCTGTGAAGAACATGGAGACAGCAAAATCAACCTATATCCCCACTTTACACAGACACAGCACATGCAAAGGCATGATAGAGGGACCTCTATCTTTGGAGCCCACACCTCAGTTTCCGAGCTGAGGTGTCAACTCCAAAGACCCTGAGGGGGTGGAATGTGGATTGTTTCACCAGCATATGCCCCACCTTGGGGGGTAGAAGTGTTCTTGTCTCAGTGTGCCTTATGCTGCTGAGATATGGACATAGTCTTAGCTTTGTCTGTCCCAGATTGATGGGGCAGCTTCCAGTTCTATTCTTTTTGTACTTTTTGTTTTTGCAGCTACTTCTGAATGCTTTAAAACACCAACAAGGCTTTGGATCAGGAAGCAGATGGTGGCACAGGTTTGTTTTTAGAACACACACTAGTTCCTATCCTATCTAGGTTTGGTTTGACACATGACTTTATAGCCCCCAAAGAGCTGCTGCAGTTCTCTGAGGAAGGTTGATATGCCTAGTGTAGACGTCTTTAGTAAGTGGCCTGGACCATCTTTCAGGGCAACTCTGTAAACAGCATTTTGCTTTAGGGCAGTTTTGAGATTAAATGCGTAAGATTCTGTGCCTCTCTATTCCTGTTCAGGGACAGCATATAAAAAGTTAAATTGCAAAGTGGTTTTTATATCCTGTTCCCAAAGTTGTAATATAAAGACGCCTTTTCAAAATAAGTAAACAAAATGTGTGTGGGAGAGTTTATTTTAGTGGAGGGGAGATTACTAAAGCAATGTAGAAAGTATATGGCACATCTGAGGCAGCTTTCATCCATGAAAGTTTGAACTTCTCCAAATAACAAGCAGAACTTGATCAAGCATGAACGCTTCTTGGCTATCTATAGATTTGTACTACACAACCTTAGAAATGTCATTGGCACACTTCACAGTGTAATCAATACGTTCTTTTTAACCTTTGAACAAGAAGGTTGGCTACAGAGCAGGGCTGATTGAAAGACTCTTTTGCAGTGTGAAATGTGCAAATGAGAAAGATTTTTTTTTTAAAAAAAATACAGTCTACAGGGTCTTATTAATAGGCAATGAGAAACTAGCCTTGAAACAGCCCTTTTCACTGCATAGTTCTGGATTAGTTTTCATAGGCAAGTGTCCCTGTGTTCCTGTTAGTCCAGGTGTTATGTCAGGAGTGCCCCAGTGGGAGACTGCTGGGAAGTAGTGTGTTTGTGGGGCAGGCTACTTCACAGCTACTGCCACTATCATGCAGGTAAGCGGCAGTGACAGGAATTGCCAAAACAGTCTTCTGGAGTCCAGTGATATTCTGCCAAGCTCTGGAAAACATCCGACTCCCGTGACTATTTTGGGGGGCTGCTTTGAAATATAGCCCACCTGCAATTTTGAGGCAGGTTGGTCAGGCCAACCACTGAAAGGACAGTCATCACCCTGTTTTGAGTTGTCCATTGCATTTCTGGCTCAGAATGCACATATACATCCTGCCATAGAGTCCTAAGATATGTTATATTGCTGATGAAAACAGTTTGGTTTTCTTGTCTTGCACAGTAGAATGAATGTCATGACCATAGAGTGTGTGGAATCGGACACAGAATGATTGGGACCAGTAGGCAGAGAACAGGCATGGAGCTAAGACAGACTGAAATATTGATTGAATACTGGGGACAGAGCAATAGTGAAGGCTGGAGACTAGATTGGGCTTGGAAATGCAACAGAAAACAAGCTTGAATATAAGAAGAAAACTGTGCAGCACTAAGCTGAGAAGGTCCATGATGTGGAGCAATGAAAACACAGAAGTGATATTGGGCTAGAGTCTGCACAACAGCAGGGTTGGGCTAGCATAAGCAGAGTGGATTTGAATACTTCCTAAGTGTCAGATTAAAGGGCAGTATAGCTGCAGCACATAAAGTATCAAGGCTTGGCCAAACAAAGAAAAATGTCAAAAGTCACAGCCATGTAGTCAGCATTACACCAATAAAATATACTATTATTGAGGAATGAGTTTCTTGCAGAGCCAAAATAAGCACAGGGGTCTTTTCTCCACTTACCTTCATTTCATCCAGATCAGTGGATCTGGATTAATTGGACCCATTAATCTGTATCACGTAGAAGCATAGGCCAGATCACTGCCATCTGCACTGACGGAGTTGATCTGGCGCATGCGTCCCCATGGTTGCAAAGCTCCCCATGTGAACTTAACCCACCACACCCTTGACAGTTAGGATTGGGGAGGCTGTTTTTCAGCAGCACACTATGGCATGCTGTTGAAAATCAGCCTTCAGTAGCTCTGGACCACAAAGGTGTACCATCTGCATGTCTCCTGTGATCCAGAACAAGGCTCTTCATCTTCATCTTCCTGTGGACGAGATGTTAAGGGCCTGAAAGAGATCCAGATTGAATGCATCTTTGGGCGTGTCCCCATGGTCTCTTTTTGCTTTTCTCTTGCGTCGGATTTTAAAAATGTGCGTTGTAATTCGAAATAAAGCATCCCCATGTGGTTTGGGGCAAGGCGGATTTAAAATGTACTTTCCTGTTCCTACGCAAGCTGCTTTTTGTGAGCCTGCATCTTCCTCTCTGCCCCCGCCTGCTACAGCAATGACAGGCAAAAACCTCAACACAACACAGATCACCCCTTTACTTGGCTGCAAAGAGTTAAAAGCAGTTAGAAGCATAACTGAAAGCAGCTAACTTTCTCCATAACTAATGCTACAAGCATAACTGAAAGTAGCTCACTCCCTGCAGGTGTCTTTGTGCAGAAGCTGTCCAGCGATCTCTCTCTTTCTTTCACATTATTAGGAGGGGGAGAAAAATTCTGTGGTTGCAATCAGGGGAAAGAGATGCTACTTATCTTAACAACAGAGGGGGAAAGATCTGTTTTCACACTTTTCCCTGACAGCAAGCACAGAAACTCTCTCCCTTCCTAGTAATGTGAACGAAGAAAGAGATCGGTGGTCTGTTTGTGCGCTAAAAGGGAATGGAGGGAGGCTAGATGTGACAGCTGGTTGGCTGACAGGCTGCAGGGAGTGATCTGCTTTAAGTTATGCTTGTAATTATGGTACAAGCATTGGTTATGCTTTCAACTCTTGGCAGCCAAGCAAAGGAATGTTTTCACACACACATGTGCATTAAAGACTGAGAAAGATTACTGTAGCTGGAAAGACATTTTAAAGAAATCTGTGTGTGCCTCCATGCTCCCAGGATAATCCATGGTTTTCCCCTAAGTCGGATGTAATACTTTTTGAATGGGGTTTCTTTCTGCCGTGGATTTTCCTCCTTTGCGCCTGTTGTAGCCCAGAGTAAAGCTGTGCATAGAGACACTCCGAGGCAAAACAAGCTTGAATTCAGAGTATTTTTGGAATGGAGACGTGCCCGTAATCTAGATCCAGCTTAGTCTCATGCTAGTAGAACAGTCCATTTTACTGTGTGGATAAGAAGACCCAGGATTCAGTCTAAGAGGCTCCTTAGGCTAAATCAAAGGTAAGTGAAAAAAGGGCCTAACTTTCAAGAAGCTAAGCACACTGGAGTGTGGCTTAGGGTGCTTCCGCACTGGGGCAAAGTAAACCGGATCTCTTGCACCCGGATTTATTAAAACTGGTTCCCAGGGGAACTGGTTTTAATAGCCCCGGGTGCATGGTAGATCCAGTTTTAAGGGGTAGATCCGCATCTAAGAGTTGTGGATCTACCCTGCACCCTCCGCACGGCACCCGCCTCCGATCCGGGATGGAGGGCCCTCCCCTGGCCCTCCACGATTGGCTTGCTGGAGCAAAGCCTGGCAAGCCGGGGGACCTCACCGCCGTGGCTCGCCCTCACCCTAGAAGCAGCGGATCGCCGCTTCTGGAATCAGGGCGAGCTTCCCAAAAGCCCACCCTGGCCCACCCTGGGGGGAGCACGGCAGTTCCCCTCCTTACTTCATCAGCGTCACCCCAAAACTGAAAGCAGGTGCGCAGGATGCAGCGTGCCTGTGTCCTGTGCTCCTCCTGAGTGGCCGGGGCTGCGCCTGGCAGCCCCTGCCCTCAGGAGCCACTCTGCGCAGGCATGCTGCCCTGACTTGCACACCGGCCAATCAGGGGGCACGCAGGACGCAGGTGGGCTGCATCCTGGGCGCCTGCTTTCAGTTTCAGGGCGACGCTGACAAGGAAAGGAGGGGATCTGCTGCGCTCCCCCCAGGGTGGGCTAGGGCAGGCTTTTGGGAAGCTCGCCCTGGCTCCAGAAGCGGCGATCCGCCACTTCTGGGGCGAGGGTGAGCCGAAAGGTAGGAGCCCCCGGCTTGCCATGATTGGCTCTGGGGAGCCAATCATGATGAGCCAGGGGAGGGCGATGGATTAGCACACTTGCGCTGTGCGGCCGCATCCAAAACGGATGCGGATTCAGAGCGCAAAACCACTTGAAAGGTGGTGTGCTAGAAACACCCATTAAGCACACATTAAGTCCGGATAGGTGCGGACGCACCCACCGGAAGTGTGCTTCTTTGCCCCCGCTAATGCGGATGCTCTGGCAGCAAACTGGTTTTGCCGCCAAAATCCGCATTAAAAACGGGCTCACTGTGCGGACAGCCCTCACTGGAAGTGTCCTACTTAGCGACCTGTGTGCGGAGGCACACATTGGAATGTGTGCTTAATGGGTGTTAAAGGACCTGTGCGGAAGCACCCTTAGATACTAATGGGAAATGTTGATTAGAGGATGTATATTGCATCCACCCAGGCAAATGTAGCTGAGAGATCTGGGGTGATTTCACACTTCCCTTCCCATCCACTTGACAGAAAAGGAGTGTAATCACTCACTGTTGACTAGTGCTTGGACATGCGAGTGCTAACCCCTGCATGATCGGTCACTCACCTGTGACCGATCCTGGGGCCGGTCCTCTTCTGGGCACCACCATTTTGGTTGGAGTGCCCTCTGTGACTGCATGTGCATCAATGCTGTCACCATGATGTTGGCGCTCTGCACATGCACAGTCACATCTATGGTTGTCCAAGGTGCCACCATGCTTGCATGACACCTCACGCAACCCCGGAGCACTGGAAAAAAATGCGGATGCTTGCTTCTGGATGCTTTTGGTAAGTAATTGGGTAAGGTTGGTAAAGATGTGGAGCACGATTTCATGCTCCATGCCTAGTGCACGATTAGGGAATTTCTGGGAAGGTGGGGAGCACCTGGAGGCTGGAACAGCCTCCTCGAGGTGCAGATGCTCTTCCTCAGAAGTTCCCTAATCATGCATTATGGGCTGTGGTGTGAATAGGCCTCTGAATACTAATGAATTGGCTGCTTCTGGCCAGAGGACAGAAGGTGATGCACTTGGCGTACTATTCCTGACACTGAAGACAAAAAAGTTTGTATTCTTTATCTGAAGTGGAAACCCTGTGACCTTCCACTTATTGTTTAGTTACAATAGTGATCAGACCCAGCTATCATACCAATTAGGTGGGGAAAGCAAAGGTCCTAAAAATATTAACCCAATAATATGACCCTTCCTTGAAATTATGTGTGTCCATGGCTGTGTCAGCACTCTGCTGGTAAGAGCCCCCCACCCCGAGAAGTGCCTGTGCGGCAGGAGGCTGCCCTTGCAGTCTTAGCAAACATTTTGATGCCTCTTTTGCAGATACTGAGGTCACAGTCCTCAAGCTGACCCTCACGCAAGTGTGGTGCATTTTGCCACAAGGTGTCGTGTCCTGGGGGCCAGGGTGCGGAGGCAGGCACACGCACGCAGCTCTGCCCTACGGGAATGGCTTACTCAGGGTCAATGTCCGGTCCAAGTTCAGGGGAGTACAGATTTCGGCAGGTCGATGAGGCAGTCCAGAGGTCGGGGAAGTCCGGTCAGTCCAGGGGCAAACACAGCTCAGGGAAACACGGCGGGGTTGCACGGCGTTGTCTGCAACAGAGTCTGGGCGCCGCCCGATTCCTTAAGAAGGGGGAGCTGTGTCACGCCCTCTCCTCTGCAGGTGTCTAAGCCTAGATGAGCGGCGCGTGACTTGCTTCTCCCGGCGCAACACCTGTGGGAGGGGGCGAGCCGCTCCCTCATCGCTCTCACCTGGGGAGGAGTTCACACGCTCCTCACGGGCAGGGTCCTTGGTGCTTGGGCCGGCATCGTCTGCCCCTGTCAATGTCGGGGGTGCAGGCGTGGGTGTGGGTGTGCCTGCCTCCTCCTCCTCCTCCCCTTCCGAGGAGCTGGAGTCAGGAGACACGGCGGGGGGCATTACACAAGGGTCAACTCAGGGTGTGTTCAGGCATAACAAAAGGGACACCTCAGCAGTGCCTCAGCGAGACAGCGTGTGACTTTCATGTTTCCAAGACTTTTCTAATCCTCTTTTCTGTACTAGAATGTTCAGCAGGGTGGGGAAGGGCTGACTAGTGTGTGGACAATCCCACCTCAGAGCCTTCTTTGAGCAGAGACGTTTCAAAGGCGCTCTTTTTTGCTTCAAGGCTGCTGCTTCCACACTGAACAGCATGTTCCTTGGCAAAGGATTAAAATCCCTCCATGCACCCTCAAACCCCTCCAGCATGGGGTGCAATGAAGACAGGCATTTTGAATGCCATGGACTAAATCTTGTGCTTGCTAAGGAATGCAATAAAAAAAAAAAGCATAACTTTGATTTTAGATTCAGTGAGTAGTGCATCAGCTGCATTAATCAACACTGTATCCATCTCAGTTGAACAGTTTGACCTGCATTGTACCTATACATTTCATTACTGTTTAAATTAATAATAAAGGCACTTTCCCCCCCTCCTTGAAAATAAACAGAAAATTTTCAACTCTGCTTTAGTGATATGATTTGGCTAAGAAGCAAAACTATGGATGGATGACAGACAAACTTGCTGCAGACTTATTTCAGCAGAGAAAAAAAGAAGGCTTTTGAACCATGGATAGCCACAGTTTCAGGCAGGCACATCTTTTCTCAATACTGCCCAGAAAACATCCTCTACGCAAACAGAAACCCTGTTTGCCCATGTTGGTTGGAGATGGCTAATGGCGGTTCTAAAGATCTTGCAGATATTTACAGCAGAGATTTAAGTACCAAAGATTCTCTGTGTCAAATTGACACTCTGCTTCAATTTTCTCAGCATGAAATAGGGAACAGGAGGTCCTCGTTTCACAGTACTTCTAGCAGAGTTTAAATGAGACCATATTTTTGATTGCCCCTTCACTACTGGAGGGGGAGAAAGATGATCTACACAATGGCTGTAGAAGCTGTAGAAATGTGAACATATAGCACAGCCAAAACCCCCCATAGAATGTGCAAGAGAGAGATTTGCTTTTATCTCTTTCTGCACTGGACCTTATTTCAAATTATAACCTGGAAGAGGAGGTGTCCATCTGCATGCTAGTGTAGACTTTAGCAGGCTCCCATCCCCGGGCCATCAGTAGCATGCACTATTGCTGAATGGGTGCTTCCACACAGGGCCTTAAAACACATATAAAGACACATGTAAGACACATATGAGACACATAGATTACTTACCTTCTGTGCAGGAAGCCAGATCCGGGACTCTTCGTACAGCTGCTTCCACACTCCAGAGCGCAAGATCCGACCCTAAATGGGTCTTGCAGCTGAAGAATCTGGCCTCCAGGAAGACCTTGAAAATTAGGTCTTCCATCCTGCCTCACCTCGATCCAGTCGGAAGCAGGCCGCTTCCGCACCCGAAGAGACAAGGGGCTGGATTTGTCGGCGGCCACCATCTTGTGAAGGGTAGAAGTAGACCAGTCTGCCTTCTTTCGCCCTTCCCTTTCACGCCATGCACCACCGGAAACATGTGGTGACTGACAGCTGTATGTTCCAGTCCCGTGGCTCCGGGGATGGTGTCTGCAGTGCGGGAGGCCGGATGCCCTTTGGAATGGGTGCTGCGGCCTCCGCACAGCACCCGAGGGATCTGGCCGCCCGATCCGGCTGCCCTGCACATGTGCGGACATGTGGGAGGCCTCTGAGGATCTGTCTGTATTTCAGATGGATCCTCAGGAGGCCAGATCACTGGGAAATGGATTTTCTTAAATACATTTCCCAGCAGCAGGTGAGGAAGCACCCTAAAAATGTATAAGGCCCAACTGCAGAAAGTGCCTAAGTCTCTCCTGAAATAAGAGGAATGTTAAGTATTTAGTGTACTGTAGATCTTTTGGTTATCCTTATGCATTCGGTTACAATAGCTTCTGTGGTATCGGCCTGGCTGCCTGCAGGTAAGGAGGAGAATGCACACACATGCACGACCCAGGATTTGTAGGGGTGGGTGTAGGGCGAAGCCCCCCCTGGTCCCAGGAGCCACAATTTTGGCTTCTGGGGTAAGGGGGAGCCCAGAGAACAGAGGCCTCTGGTTCTCCATGCCTGGCTCCAGAGGGGAGGGCCCATTTAGTTCCCCTGTCCTTGTGCGGAAGCATCCTCCATATTGATTGATTGATTGATTGATTGATTGATTGATTGATTGATTTACATTTATATCCCGCCCCATACCCGAAGGTCTCTGGGCGGGTTACAACCTTCAAGCAACAGATAAAAACAGAGTGTACATTAAAAAACTTTAAAAATTCAACAACTTTAAAACAATACACATTATGTTTAAAATGATAGTGTGTGGCCTGGGTGGGAAATATAGTCAACTCAGCCAAAGGCCAGGGCAAAGAGGTGCGTCTTCACCGCCTTCCTGAATATATATAAGGAAGGGGCAAGAGGCACCTTGAGGGGGAGGCTATTCCATAGTCTAGGGGCCATCACAGAGAAGGCTGTCTCCCGTGTGCCCACCAGCCTCACTACTGAAGGTGGTGGAACAACCAGGAGGGCCTCACCACTCGATCTTAAGGCACGGGCAGGTCGATATGGGAGAAGGCGTTCCTTTAGATATTTGAGGCCCAAGTCATTTAGGGCCTTATAAGTCAACGTCAAAACCTTGAATTGGGCTCGGTAGTGAATTGGCAGCCAGTGCAATTCTTTTAGAACTGGCGTGATATGCAACAGGCTAGATGTTCCGGTCAGCACTCTAGCGGCTGCATTTTGCACTGGCTGCAACTTCCGAACCGTCTTCAAGGGCAGCCCCATGTAGAGAGCATTACAATAGTCCAATCTAGAGGTTACCAGAGCATGGATAACTGTGGCCAGGTCATCTCTATCCAGAAGAGGCTTCAGTTGATGGACTAGCCGTAGTTGAGAGTAGGCACTCCTGTCCACGGCCTCCACCTGAGCTTCAAGTGTTAGCGCAGAGTCCAGGAGTACCCCCAAGTTACGCACCTGTCCCTTCCAGGGTATTGCAACCCCATCAAGGACAGGGTATCTCCCAACTACCCGGACCCGAGACCCTGTGACACACAGCACCTCTGTCTTGTCTGGATGATGCGGATTTACTGCACAAGGATGGTTTAAGACCTGATTAAGACTACCTTCTTTCAGGTCTTATGGGAAACCGGTTTTAGCACCTTGCAGCACACATTAGAGACTGATCTCACGTGAGCCAATGTGAAAGCGGGCTCTGCAAAGTGTCTAATGTGTGCTGCAATGCGGAAGGCAACTTGCCAAGTGTTTAACATCTGTCTTTAATGGGTCCTTAATCTTTTTTAAGTGCCAATGTGGAAGCACCCTTAGTCTTTCATGAAATCACAGATTCATTATTTATCCATAAACTAATAAATCATATCTCATATCATGGTAACAAAACAAGACAGCATATAATCATGTGGCCTGTTTGCACTTACCTGTGTAGAATGATATAACTATATCCTTTCACTGCAGTTAAGTTCAGGGACAGAGGGTCAAATTCACACCATGAGCACTGGTGTATCCTCCAATTTTCTACCAGTATTTGCTGTGCAGACAGGCTGTCTTGGACCATCCACATTGCCATGGCAATGGCCAGAGCAGCTACCACCACATGCCCTGCTGTTGCCACAGCGATTGTGATGTGCCTTATATTTGCAGAGGTGCAACCATGCTGTCCCTCCCTATCCCCTTGCCGTGTTTACAACAGAAAAAAAGTGTGAGTGCTACATCTGGGAGTCTATCAGGCTCTTTCCAGCAGTTCCTGGTGAATGTGTGCAGTGTTCTGGATGAAGGGTAAGTTAGAATAGACCGAAATATACTAAAAGCAAGCAAGCATTGACCAGCATTGATCCCTCCCTCCCAACTGTCACTACACAGGCTATGGAGGAGCCATCCGGCCCCTCGCCTCGATCCAGTCGGAAGCAGGCCGCTTCCGCACCCGGAGAGGCAAGGGGCTGGATTTGTCGGCAGCCACCATCTTGTGAAGGGTAGAAGTAGACCAGTCTGCCTTCTTGTAGAACAGTCTGTCCCTGTTCCCTCCCACACCATTTTCCTTTTGTATTTTGTCTCTTTAGATTGTAAGCCTGAGAGCAGGAACCTTGTCTAAGATTAATATAATATTGTAACACACCCTGAGACCTTCGGGTATAGGGTGGGATGGAAATACAAATACAAATACAAATAAATAAATAAATAAATAAATAAACATTCAACATTCTGAATCTCAAAAGTTATTCAGGAAAAAATTATTTTGTTTAATGTGCTAAATCTCACATGTTCCTAAAGGCAGCACTGAGTCATGATTAACAAAGCTGCACTTCTTGGCTAAATATAACAAAGGATGTATGCTGTGTAAAGAAAATATCAAGCTCCTTAACTTATCAGTTTTAAAGCAACCCATATAATTTATTTATTGGCATATTTGTTTTTTGACACCTAACAGATTTTAACTCAATCTCTGTGCTAGGCATTGGGCAAATTTGCACACGTTTGCATAGATTTCAAGATTTTAAAATATGTAAATATAGAATACTGGATTTCTCCATCGAGAAAGGTGACGACTACCCTCTGCTTAAATAATATTATGTCCATAGGATATATTGACATAAAAAACGTAATGTTACTGCAGATACCAAGTTTATGTTGACCACACTGTGTTATTATTACAAAAAAGGTCCTTTGGTAATTTTTCTTTTGTTATTTTAATTGAAAGATTCAAAGGTTTCAGCAAACAATAGTGCCTTGCAACATCTCAATGAAAAGGAAAAAATATCTATATGCCCCCCCCGCAACCTCACAAAGCAATCAAAATAACTACACACTAAAAAAAAAAAAATAAAGCAAGTGCAACAACAAAAACAAAAACCCAAGAAGGGAAAATTTTATGACAGAGAAAATTATTGGTAAACAGCAATGATGCATTACTTTCAAAAAATAATATAGTAGCCCAACAGCTTTGATATATACTCTGCATATACTCTGTTCACAGTAGGTCCTTACACACAGTACACACAGTGATAAGAACATTTTGGTTTGATATTCCTATAGCAAGTTTATTCGCCCCCCTCCCCATTATACCAGTTTGTAGCCACTGTGTAAAGATAGAAGCTTAATGGGGTGTAACGTTTCATGACAGCAGCCGAGTAGATCACAGTCATATTTTATTTTTAAATTGAAAGACTAGGATGTTGTGGATGGTATAAATGGTATAAAACGATACAGAGTGGTAAAGTACAGAAGCGTGTATGAGTATTTTTTAGAGCCAGCAACGCCTGAATGGCCATAGGGCTATTCCATATATCTCTCTTGTTCTGCTAGATTTCCAGCATGTGTTTTGTGATGTGTAGTCATGTATACAGGAACAACACCCATGAATCTTCCTCTGCATCCCCCCCATGTCTCGCTAGCGTTACACAAGTGATACTGAATAGCTGGACGTGAAGCCTCTTTGCTTCCAGAGCACTCTGTGCTGCTGTTGCTGAAAAAAAGGGTGAGTAGTAGTTGCTGTGCTCCAAAGTGAAACCAAGTGGAGGTGGAGGCATGGAAGGATAAGGAAGCCTGGAGGATTACATAATGCTACTCTGGGTATAAAGGAAGATTAGGAGTGTGTCTGCTTTTTTGTAACCCAGTAAGAGAGTTGTAAGCACATTTTGTTGAACGCACTTAATAGTGCTTTTTGGACGGTGCTCAATCTGCAGGGAGATCCGTAAGCACATTCAGACAAATGTGCTTACAATTCCCACTTAGATTGAAATGATGGCTTTGGACTAAGGTGGTGAACAGGGTTTAACAATGCTCAGAGACATCTAGGCCTGGTGAACATTCCATCTGCAGGGATGTCATTGAAGACTAATAGTACGCAGTCCAGAGGGAGAGGGAAAAAATGTACTACGTGAGTCTGCTGGTGGCACAAACATGCCAGAATTCTCTTTAATGAAATGCTCATCTTCATTAATGATTCAGAATGCTATGGATGCCTACCAGTAAATGGTTAGGACATAAAGTCATACCAGTAAACACATATATCATTACTTTCAATTAAACATGCCACCCATGTCTGTAATACATAGAGGACTATATCAGTCACTGATGGTGGCATGGCCTCCTGACAAGTCAAGGAATCAATTCACTTTACATGAATGGTAAAGGGTGTGGTCAGATATGTAGGGATAATCCGCACTGAGGGGAGTGAGAACTGAGTATGTTTTCTGGTTATTCCCACATTTGTATTATAACACAGACTCAGAAAGGGCTCACTTGTTCTTACTCATTTTTCTTGTGCTTGGCACAGGGAAACCATACCTTTCTCTTCCTTTCCCCTCCCTGTGCATTCGATTCTTGACTCCGACAGGATGGGAAGGTCAAACTCCACCCTCTGCACATGCCTGCTGCCACATCAGAACTTGGATTCCTTTGGTGGCATTACTGGTTATTCACCATTTGTTCCTTCTCTCCTTCCACCCTGCATCCACTCAAGCACAACTTCAGTTCTACGTCTGCCACATAGCAGAGCTTTTTAAAAGACCAGTCTCTATTTCTTTTCCTTTGTAATTGCAGTTTTGTGCTACTTTGCAATTTCAAAATAGCATACAATGTGTTGCTTGCTCTCAAACAGTGAAAAGGGGGGAATGTGTGAAAGCTTAAATTACCAGCATCTGAACTGTTTGTACCCCAGTTTTCATGATAAGTAAATAAAATAGATGTGCAAGAAAAGGACAAAGTGTAACTAAAAGAAACACAACTCTCCTTGTGCTAATACAACTCCTAGGATTTAATTAGCCTAAGCATCTTGTACACTGGGACGCTGGTCATGGCATGCCACATGGAAAAACATCCAAGATGTTGATAATTTAGGTGAATCAGGACACTCTTGGGAAGTTGTATCTACTTTTTCATAAACCCAAATGTCTTAACTTAAGCTTAGCTCAATGACAGACCAGTTACCTGGAAGGCAAAATCTACAAGTTCTGTCTACCGTATTTCCCCCAAAGAAGGCATAGCAAATTACTTCCATATCCTTGCTGCGACAACTCGATCCAAACCCCCCTTGAATTTGTACTAGTAGAGTAATGCAGTCGAGGAAGCGGCCGTTGAGCACTATGCTCCACTGCCTGCCAATGGGCTGGATTCAGTATATGAAATGCACTATATCCCCACACAGATGTCCTGCTCCACAGGCTTCATATTAAGCCCTCCCCCTGAAGCAGCACAATAAACACCAGTGTAATCCAAACACTATCTGTTTATTATTTACAAGTAAATAAATAAATAAGTAGAAGCAAAGATAAAGGACACGTCTCCATGGTCTCTTTTTGCTTCCTTCTTGTGTCGGATTTTAAAAATGCTGGTTGTAATTTGAAATAAAGCATCCCCATGTGGTTTGGGGCAACGCAGATTTAAAACATACTTTCCTGTCTCCATGCAAACCACTTTTTGTGAGCCCGCATCTTTTTCTCCCCACCCCCACCCCCCGCCCGCTGCAGAGATGAAAGGCAAAAACCTCAATTGAACCTCCAGAACACAAAATCATCCCTTTACTTGGCTGCCAAGAGTTAAAAGCAGTTACTGAAAGCAGCTCACTCTCTCCATAACTAATGCTTGCAACATAGTTACAAGCAAAACTGAAAGCAGGCTCCCTTCGGCTGTCAAATACAGCTGCTTGCCTTCACATAATGGCTGCTGATTAGCGCAAAACCAGACCTGCGAAGTGAAACTTAGTTTCACTTCAGAGGCTGCATTATTAGGAGGGGGAGGGAGAGATTTGCTTGCTGAGAAACAATCTCCATGGTAATAATAATGATAATTAGTATGCCTGTTAGCAAGCACAAAATCTCTCTCCCCCTCCAAAGTGAAACAATGTGACAGTTCAGAGCTCTGCTTGCAGGCTGAAAGAGCTGAATGCAGCTGATTCTGACAGCCAGTTCTTCTGCAGAGATCAAAAATGCCTAAAAATTCAGTGGAATATGGGAGAAGATGTGGAGAAAATGTCTCCATGCTCCCAGGAAAACCCACGGCTTCCCAAAAGTGCGGAGGTAATCTTGTTTAAAGGATTTTTTTTTCTGCCGTGGATTTTCCTCCTTTGTGATTCTGGAAGCCCAGAGTAAAATAAGAGTCTTTGTGTTGCTAGGAGAAACAAATTTTGTAAGCAGAATAAAGTTCAGTTCTGTAAAGATCCACTGCAAGCAAAATAATAAGCAACTCCTGCCTCCAGCTCCCCTTGTCCTGGAACGAAAATCCCTGATATCGTTCAGTGTGAAGATTCTTCCAAAGATAAAGAAAATAAGCAGCAAAAGCAATCTGCCTTCCAGGCTTGCCTCATTCCTACAGATCTAACAGCCTGCCCCACAAGTCCACACTACCGCTGGCACGCACTCTGGTCTTCCTCTAACCTAGAGGTTAGACCCCTCCTATCCCCTGCCCCTCTTCACCAAGAGTGCAAGGCCTAGAAGCCTGAAGAGATCCCTCTCTTACTGCAACTGCAAGAACAGGGATGTTGTGAGCCCTGGACTGCTGGCTTTTATACCCTGCGATCCGATTGCTCTGATTGGTGCATTTTTGCAGTCTTTTCGCACTGCTCCTCCCATCTTGTCCATCAAGCTGCAAAAAGCTCAGGAAACTAGCCCATGGCTTCAGCTTGTTTCTTGAAACCGTCACACTTGCCATATAATCAGACAACCTTTATATTCAAGGTCTGTTAAGTTTTCTTTCTTTCTTTTACTCTGTACCCTCTTCCACATTGGACTGTGGAAAATAAAATCCATGCACAGTTTTCTTTATAGCAGTAATATGCTACTTGACTCTAAAAAAACAATACTACAAAGGTCATTTTTTTTCTTTCTAGCCCACTTTATAAGACTGAGAAATTCTTCAAAGTCTCCTCTGCTTTTTATTGAAAGATATGTATTCACTCCACAGTAGCCCAAGCGCTAATCATTAACAAGATGCAACAAGCAGTCACAGAAAGTACACAGAGATAGTATCGAAAGCTTTATGAATATTAAAGCCATAAATACAATAAAAAACAAGTCACCAATATCTTCAACTATAATAAAGCTAAAACCCAATTAAGTTAAAACATTGACTTATTATTCAAAAGTTTGTTTTTAATCGCATTTAGCTGCTTTGATACACTCATTTGCCTTTTAAAGATGTATAATCATGGTCTCTTTTTGCATATTCCATTGACGAAGATTCATTCATTTGTCTAATTGAATAATTAGGCTGCTTGATTAATTGTTTTAAATAATTTCATGTCATGGGCATTCTCCTGCTGAATTTCTTTAAAAAATATTTTCATAGGCTAGAGCGTTTTCCACTATAAATTAGAAACTGTATGGTTGCTACTTCCAGCAGTTTTAAAGGATGGAGTTAACAGGATTTCTTAGTTTGTTGGCTTCCACCCGTCTTCCTGGCTCATATTTTCTTTTGCAATTGTTTCAAATGCCGCTGTTTCTAGGCTTCTGCATTCCTGATAGGTTTAAACAAGTGAGCTAGGAAGCATCAGGGCCTTCCATCGTTTTGTTCATCCTTGTTATCATGTGCAAGAAGTGCAGCTTCAAAGGTTTCCCCAGGGGTCCTAGCTCAGTAGAAAATCCTGATTATAAGTGACATTTGAGTGGATTTCTTTAGAATTAGTGTATTAACAATTAAACCAACCATGGGCTTTTTTTATTAGCAATATGAAGAGTAAGAAATCTACTGCAACCTCAGATGATGTTGTGAAAGCATTTTCCAAAAGATACCTGTATACTTCATTCAGGGAATAGGTTTGGGATAAGCAAATTAGCCATACAAAAGACAAAGAAAAGAAATGATAGTGTGAGGCAAAAGACGGACTGCATGTAGAACTCCAGTAATAAATATGTCCTTCTTCATTTACACCCTTTGCAGAAATTTTAGGGCCCAGTATTTCCCTGCTGCACTATGTTGGTGCCTATCTGTTGTTTCCATACGGCCCCAAAATAAGAAGTAAGAAAGTTGCACTAGTCACAGGACCATGTGGCAAAGAGAGGAAAAAATATAGGATGACAGAAAAATGATATATATGTTCTTTTATTTTATCACACAGATAAATTTCACAAGGGTTATGAAGTTATCTTGTGTATAGTTCAGTGTGTATTCAGATCCAAAGCAGTTACAGACTTGTTGTAAATTAGTTATTGTATTAAGACCTGGCTGATTTGTGTTTCATGACCTTTAATTTCCTTTTTAAAAAGGTAAAAAAAGTCAAGTTCTTGTCAAACATCACAGTATTTGCTTTCTACATATGGAACAAAACAGCATCATTATTATATTACATTTGTAGTGGTAAAATCTTTGAATGACTGCCTGAGGTTTTATGTCGCTGAATATTGCAGAGGGAAACTAAATAAAATATAGTACAGATTCTGTGAGATGGCTATAGCCCCACTAAGCATTAGAGGTGGGTCTCAACAGGTCTCTATGTTGATGTGACTAGGAAATCTTGGTGCTGCTCGCAGAGCAGAAGAAGGTTGTGCCCTAACCCTTTAATATAACTCACAGTATTTTGCAGCAGCCATCAGATTGTTTCAAGATGAGTTATAGGGGCATCCAGGAGCTGGTAAATGTGACCAACTTGTGGAGAAGCTGGAAACATTGGTCTCTGGGCAGACATTGGCACATCTGAGGGTGACTTGACTGGTAGCATTGTGGCAGTAGAATCAGGCTGCATTGGAGGGGAAACATTTCTCTCTTCTTGCTGGCTTACTCCATCAGAGTGGAAACATGGGTGAAATCAGACTAGCTGGGACTGAAGACTACCACAGGCATGAATGAAGACTTGGAAAGTCTCTTGGATAGGGATGTGCACAAACATTTGTAATGTTTGAAATTTGGCCAGATTTGGACATTTGCATTCAAATCAAATGTTGACACATTCAAAGACAGACATTCAAATTTGAATAAAATGTTTTGATACATTTGTATGAAGCTTCGTATGGGATTCATATGGAATTTGTATGGGATTCATATAGGATTCATATGGGATATGTATGGGATTCATATGGATTTGTTTGGGATTGAACATATGTATTGATTTTGAATCCTACTACATCCAAAGGGAATCTATTTGAATGAATACTGATTTTCTTGCATTCAATTCAATACAAATTGAAAATTTTTTAAAAAAAATTCTGCATGTCCCTACTCCTGGAACATATGGATACTGGAAGACATGGAATCTAGTCTAATTAGCTAAGGAAAGAATGGCTGCATCCAGACAGGCTGTAAAACCTGGAAGTATCCCAGGACTATGTTACTATTGCCACATGTATCTTTCCTGGCAATCCTAACATAACCCCAGTTTATTGGAGTGATAACTTGCAATAACATTATTGTGGGGAAAATCAGCTAAAAACCCAGTTTTTAGAGATATAGCAAAAAGACTTCCCGGTCTAAAGTTTGTTTTGAAATCCACCATTTTGAAAATGGCCTCTGTGCATGTGTGGCAGCAAACAACCTAAAATGTTAGCCGTGCATGTGTTAGCCACACATACATTCTGTTCTGCTTGTCATATACAAATTTGGAGCTGCTCTTTCTTCCTGTTCTATAGTTCCAAGATCAACAAACCTAGAAAGCTGAAATAGCATACACAAAGTGATTGTGCACTTCAAGTGCTTCCACACTGGACCCCTGAAATACGGATTTATTAGATCCGTATTTCAGAAATCCGTGCTAGATAGATCCGTAACCAGTAGATACAGATCTACTACCACTCCTTCCGTCTGCACACGTGATGTAAGGACAGACTTAGATGCGGATTTGAGGTGGGTGCAGTGCGGAAGCACAGCACCCACCTCAAATCTGTGCTCCAGAGGCCCTTGCCCCACCCGCCATGATTGGCTCCTCCAGAGCAAGCATGGCAATCTGGGGGCCTCCGATCTCAGGGCTCTCCCTCACCCCAGAAACTGCAAATCGCAGCTTCTGTAGCCGGGGGGGGGGGGGGCTTCACCTACCCCCCATCCCACCCCGGGGGGAGTGCAGGCGATCCCCTCCTTACCTTAAAGCAGCCAGGCTGATTCTGGCTGCTGGGTCCTGGTACACTTTGTGTGTGCATGCGGCGCACCTCCTGATTGGCCAGGGCCGTGCCTGGTTTCATGAGGCACTCTGCACATGCCAGGGCTGCACGCCTCCCTATTGGCCAGGGCTGCGCACCTGCGCAGAGGGCTTCCTGAAGCCAGGCACGGCCCTGTCCAATCGGGAAGCGCACCGCACGCACACGCAAAGTACGCCGGGATCCAACAGCCAGAATCGGCCTGGCTGCTTTAAGGTAAGAAGGGGATCGCTTGTGCTCCCCCCGGGGTAGGATAAGGGGAGTAGGTGAAGACCCCCCTGACTCCAGAAGCCATGATCTGTGGCTTCTGGGGTGTGGGGGAGCCCCAAGATCGGAGACCTCCGGCTCGCCATGCTTTGCTCTGGAGGAGCCAATCATGGCAGGCGGGGGGAGGGCTCGCTTAGGGACACTTTCGCAGTGCAGACACATCTGAAATGGATGTCTCTTAACTGCGGAAGAACACATAAAGTACTCTTTAAGACTACTTTCAAGGTAGTCTTCTGGGAAACCAGTTTAAGGGCCACTTAACACACAATAGAGACACATTGTGTGAGAGCCAATGCAGACGCAAGTGTCTCTAATGTGTGTTGTGTGCGGACGGGGTTTAGACATCTGTCCTTAATGGGTACTTAATGTGTATTAAGTGTCCAATGCGGTAGCACCCTTCCAGGTATTTAATATCTGGATGTACATGATGTGACATCACAGGAAGAAGCATCCAGACCAGATAGGTTCTTTCACTTGCCCTCTGCCGTTATTTTGGAACTGTTGTATTACAACATTATATTTAGGTGCCACTGGAGCAAGCAATGAAACAAGAAAGTGAAACACTGTTCAGGAATCTCCCTTTAGTATGGCTTTACAGTTCTCGCCATCCTTAACCACTGTTAATGGTTCTTCTTCTGGAACATTCCTACGCTCCTCACCCTTCTTTAAAGTGGTCATTTCTAGGAATATGGTAAAAAGATGGCATTAATCAATAGTGTATCAATCAAAACCTGACTACGAACTAGAGTGTTGGAACTGCATTTTTTTCTGAGTATAGGAAATGTTCTGCCAATGTCAATAGAACTATAATTTGGACTACACATACATTTATCTCCACTTCTCAATGGAGGCAACTCCATTTGCACTGTGGGGAGAGGTATCATAATAAAGGTACCTTGCGTGTCTTCACTTTGGAGCACAGAGGAGCTATTTTCTGTAGTGCCTCCATACAGGGTATGAAAAAGCACCCTTTATACTAGGTGCCACTGCCATCGACCAAACTAAGAAAGGGGATGATGTAATTACCAACAAAGATTGAGACAGGGTGACAGTGGGTACCTTCTAGAACTGACAAAGGTGTCCCAGTGTTGCGTTTTTTGCAAGTGCAGAACAGCAGAAAAGAGTTAACTGGGTAAATGTAACCTTGTTTGTTCCCCACCGTTTTTTCTGCAAGAACTGAAATCTGTTCCAATTTGCTTTTGCTGTTGGTTGTTATTCAACAGGAGAAAGCCATGTAGTGTAACAGGACAGAATAGGCAAACTGAGATGTTATTGTTTATATCCAAGTAATCCTATCTCATTAGACTTAGTAAACTATAAGTTTTTGAAGCTAACAAAACTTGTGGACTCTGTTCTTTGGTAACCAGATTGCTATTGTACTCTGGCACAGAAGTACAGCTCTGCGACGAGTGAGAAAATCCTACACAAGCATATCTTTATTTTCCAACACCCTGATTGGTGAGGGAGGCACAACCATAGAGATTTTTTGTTAAAAAAATACACAATAATTTTCATAATTACAAAAATTATGTATTTTTGTTGTTTCCTCTTTTGTTAAAAATTGCCTTAACCCACAATGACTAACATGTAATTCTTCGCTTCTTTCCTCACATAATGATGGCTGGATCTTAAACAGCAATTGCTTTTTAACATATATGGATCATGTTAGATACTTTTCTTGAAATATTAAAGGCCTTTGTTGCTCTTGCTGTGTGGCAGAAGTGGTATTTTTATGCCTCCCTCCATTTTTAAAATAAAACTCTGGGCAGTTCCATGGAACTGAGGGAATCTGACTAGGCCAAAATTGAAAGACATGAAACCTAAAGATCTGAAACCTCAAATTTGTGTTATACAGACCCTAGCTGTTGCACACAGGAGTTATTATTAACTCAGAGAATGCATTGATTTGATTTCTGTATGTTATTAACATTCCGTTCTGATTGTCATACACAAACTTTGAGCTGCTCTTTCGTCCTGTTCTATAGTTCCAAGACCAACAAACCTAGAAAGCTAAAATTGCATACATGCAGTGGTACACGGTATATATTTTTAAAAAACCATTAATTTGATTTCTATGAGTTCTGAAACATTTGTGACAACATATTTCTAAAAACTGCAGCATATGCAAAATCTGATAATCCAATCAGTGTAATATGATCACGAATATGATTTTACTATACATTGAGGTGCCAGGTTGAGTAAAAACAAAAAGAATAAGATTTTTTTTTAAAAAAAATATTTATTTATTTGAGAATAATCAGTTCCCAACAGGAATCAATGAAACTCTACATTTGATAGTGCTTTTATAGTAATCATACTATCAATGTTTAACTGGGAACAAATGAAGGAGCTGAGTGATTATTAGAAGCATCCATGATTACAGAGCACAATTATGGCTATTTGAGTTATTGATTAACCTGTTAAAAAAACTCAAGTAATAACTCACTTATCATTTGCTTTCTTAAGAAAAGGAATACATTGGCTTTAAAAGGCTTAAGTAGGAACAAAGATTAGGGTAAGTCAAGTATCAGGACAAGGTGATTACTTAACATCTGTGACCAAAAGTGAAAGGCTAAAAAGGGAGACTGAGGGGTGGGGGAGAGAAATCAGCCGTATGCACTCTGTAACATACTTGGGGGGAAAAACAAGTGAAGTGTGATTAATCACCTTGGATGTATGATTGAGTCAATTGACTTACTTTTTCATGATGATTAATCAGCTACAAAAATTATAATTGTCCCACTTCTAGTGGCTCCATGCTGTGCCTGATGACATCATTTTGTCTACAGATACTCAGTGAGTGGTTTTGAAAAGAATATGCAGATGAAGCACAGGATGGGTGGGGTGAAAGGTACAAAAAGTGAAGTATGCTGGCAATTTTACTGCACCCCTCAGTCTGTCAGTTTCAGCTTTCAGTGTTGTCTGAGCTGACCAGCAGTCATTCTCCAAGGGTTCTGATGGAAGACCAATCTTACTTGGAGACATGAGGCCCTTGTGTAAGAGATATAACTTAATATAGTCACTAACCATGTGTGCTTTGTCTGTTGCCCCAAAACTTCCATAAGAACATAAGAGGATCCCTGCTGGATCCGACCACAGCCCATCTAGTTCAGCATTCCTATGACCCACCTATTTCTTATGGATATCTCAAGCAGAAGACAAAGGCAAAACCTCCACCTGCTCTTAAATTCCTGCAAATGGCCATTAGAGTCATCCTGGATGTCTCCCCAGCTTGGAGGAAGTACCTAGGCATCCATTCTAGTAAGCATTGATACATCTGTCATCCATGAATTTGTCTAAACCTTTCTTAAAACTCTTTTTCACTAACTGGGGGAGAAAAATAACCAGAGGAGAATGTTGTCAATATGTGTCCTCAAAAGGGCCAAAATCTGACAAATCTTGTAGGAATCGAACAGGTATTCAAACTCTGCTTCTTCAGTTTCTATATGCTTAACTAACACAGTGATGAAACCACAGGTCACTGAGGCCAACTCAATGCTCCATGTAGGGATTTAGGCTGAGCCCATATAGGATTATCCCAGGGCTATGTTAGAATTGTTAAATGTGCAGAAAGGACCTTAGTCTATTGTAATAGTCTTACTAAAAAGGATGAAGAATGAACTGGAAGAAGGACATAGGATATAAATGTATGGATTAAGAATGGAACTATTAATAGAAAAAAAATGCTAGCACTCCATTAGACTCCAGAAAATAACCACAAAACTCTCATTCAGTTAGCAAGATACAAATTCCTTGCCCTGTGGTATAGGTGTCTCCAGACACGTGGTATGCTGTGATCTCCCTTTCCAGCAGCTTCCCATCTTCCAGACAGGAGGATCAGAAGCTGTAGCACTCTTTCACAGTGACTTCCCATCTGCCAGATGGGACATTCCATCACCTGTAATAGCAACGAACCATTCTAAGGTAAGAAATAATTAACCGCGTTGCTAAAAATGCATGTTTAAAAAACCCTGCTATTAAAACAAAGATTACAAACTCAGTAAAACAACTCTAATTAATACCAACCATGCTTATGAAGGAAGAGGGAAAGTCCTTCTGGAAGAGATACATTTTCAAATTCCTCTGAAAAGCCATAAGGGACAGTGGTGACTATAATGATAAAGGAAGGGCATTCAAAAATGGGAGCATGGTCCCTGAGAAGTCCCTATCCCATGAATTCACCAGTCATTCATTCTTTGCTCAAGATACATGGAGAAGGGCTCCTTGTGATGACCTTGTGGGACGAGATGAGAAAAGGTAGTCCAAGTACTTAGGACTCAGTCATATAGAAAAGTAAAGATAAGATGAGAACACAAAGGCCATGCATTACTATCTCTACCCTTTTTCTCTGCTATGTATTAACATAGCCACAGATTGGAAAATGAAGTGCAACAAATGTACTGCTCCCTTATACAGGAGATGAGTAATTCACACAGATATCCACATACTTTTCCCAAAGTAAGCACCCCTTGTTTACTTTGGTTTTTCATGATATTCTGCCTCTGGAATTATTCCATGTTGCCCAGATGGCAGGTCAATAGCATGAAGAAAGTGGAGGTACTCCCTGATTTTTACTCGGGCATTTATATACCCTGCCCTTCACCCGAAGGTCCCACCCTGATGTGCATGCTTGCTCCCTCAATGATGTGCCACATTCATCTGCATATTTTGATGACATGAAATATCTAAAAGTCTGTGATTGTCATCCTATGCACAAGCACAGAGACCATTTTTGGCTGTGTTTGACCCCACACAGATGTGGTGGCTACTTCCAAAATGGTGGATCATGAAAGCAGCACCCAGGCAAGGTAAACGCTCTTGCTTTTTAGATAAAACCCAGGTTGGGAGTTGTTTTTCTTGCAATAACATTATTGTGGGATATCACCCCACTACCCATGTGGCAATCCCAACATAGCCCCGGGATAATCCCGGGTTTTACATGCTGCCTGGACAGAGCCTAAATAGAGACATGGCCAAAGTTTTCAACTAATCTTAGCATGTTTTATTAGACAACAATCCTGTAAAGAAAATAGTTATGATTTTCATTTTACTAAGAAAGAGAGAAAGAAAGAAAGGATGGATGGATGGAATGGAATGGAATGATATAAAATAACTTCTTCCTGGCCTTAAAAAAAAATTAACTAGAAATCCATACGCTGTTTGAAAAGAATATATTTTAACTAGTTGCCCTTCAGGATTTTTCCCCCCCTAGGAGGAAGGATGTACCCTGATTGGCTCTTTGGGCTTACCTTTTTTTCCATTTTTTCCCTGGCTGATTGGACTGTAATTATTAATTAGCTAGCAGATAATTCTGGCACCATGGGAGGTATAAAGAGATACTGTTAGTAAAATGATAGTGCAATACATACTTGGATTGTGTGTTGCATGCTATTATTTGCGTAGAATGAAGCAATGTATAATACATGTTCCACTTGCATGTCAGTCACCATGGAAAATTTAGCTGTCATCCCTAAGACAAATAGATTTCTCTACTGAGTTCGCTAATACATATAGGAATCTAATGGTCATTAGTCCAATTCCCCTCTCACTGCTGACTAACTCTAGAGAGTGGAAAATCTGGGAGGACTTCAACACATTGATTGTGACTAATCATTGTGGACCCTCACTATTCTATTACAACAGGTAGATGATTAAAGGTAGAGATCTGCATCTTGCTGGCATCTGTCATGGTCAGCCAGGAGGAGGACTCAGAGGATGAGGAGGACTCACTTCCTCGGGTACAGGAGGAACCTGAGGTGATGCCAGGACCCAGTTCTAACCCCCCAGCCCCATTGGAGCCTGGGGTTCAGCAGCCCAGCCTTACCACAGCAGAAGTGCAGGATGTGGGAGACATGGAACAGCAGAGCCTAGAGATCCCCAGCTTTAAGCAAAGGAGAGCAGAGAAGGAAGGGTTAAGATGATCAAAAAGATTTGCCCAGAGACATGCGGATCACCTGCAGCTGTGAACTCAATCTGTAAAGATAAAACACCGGGCAGACGCCCAAGCCCTTTGTCAGAAACTATTTATTTACCTTAAGAGAAAGCTTCTGTATCTGACTCCTGGACTGCTTGGAAACCCTAGACCTTGGAACGTACCTGTTGACTATCCTTCTGGCTGCCCTGACCTCAGGCTGGACTGTTCGTATGACTCTCGTTAACCCTGGACTTGGACTGCTTCTGGATTTCTTCTTTTCGGACGTCGTTTGGGCTGTACCTTTGCTGAGCAATCTCTTGTCAGCTGTGTGCTTGTGACTGTGCTGGCAGCTTTCCCGGACAGCATCAAGCTGATATCATAGCCCTAGTCCAGCTCCCTGTTTCATACAATTGCCCACCAGTTGTTTATCAGATCCTCAAGAAAAACACAAAGGCAACATCTTCATCTACAACTCCTTGCAAATGACCATGAATTTGTTTAATCCTTTCTTTAAGGTATCCAGTCTACTTGTTGTCACCAACTCTTCTGGTAGTAGATTCTATATAACAATGACCCCCTAGGTAGGGGGAAAAACCCTTCCCATTGTCAGTCCTTTTTCTTCATCAGCTTCATAGACTGGCCCCTTCTTCTAGGGTTGTACAAAAGATTTTAAAAAATTATCTACCCACCTTTTCCATGCCTTGCATGATTTTATGTACTTCAGTTAAGCCATCTCTTAAATACAGTCTTTCAAGTCTGGAGGGGCCTAGATGGTACAGTCTGATTTTGTAAGAGACGTGTTTCAGCCCATTGATCATTCTGGTTGATTTATTCTGCATGTTTTCCAAGTCCACAGTACCCTCTCTGAGGTGTGGCAGTCAGAACTGTACACAACATCCCAAATATGAACATAAGAACATAAGAACATAAGAGAAGCCTTGCTGGATCAGGCCACAGCCCATCTAGTCCAGCATTCTGTCGCACACAGTGGCCCACCAAATGCTCATGGGCATCTCAAGCAGAGAAAAGGACAAACCTTCTCCTGCTCTCGAGTCCCAGCAGATGGCCCTAGAAGCGCCCCATTTCCTCCCCCCCCCCTCAGCCTGAAAGATGCACCTAGGCATTCATTCTAGTAGCCATTGATACATCTGTCATCCATAAATTTGTCTAACCCTACCTTAAAGCCATCCAGACTGGTAGCTGTCACCACCTCTTCTGGCAGCACATTCCATAGGCCGATGACCCTCTGTGTGAAGAAATACTTCCCCCTGTCAGACCTTACGCTCCTACCCATCAGCTTCATAGAGTGCCCCCTGGTTCTAGTGTTGTGCGATAGAGAAAAGAAATTTTCTCTATCCACCTTTTCTATGCCGTGCATAATTTTATATACTTCAATCAGGTCCCCTCTCAAACGCCGTCTCTCCAGACTGAAGAGGCCTAGACGTTGCAGACTGGTTTCGTAAGGGAGGTGTTCCAGACCCTTAATCATTCTGGTTGCCCTTCTCTGCACCTTCTCTAGTTCCACAATATCCTTTTTGAGGTGTGGTGACCAGAATTGTACACAGTATTCCAAATGTGGCCTCACTATAGATTTATAAAGGGGCAAAATGACACTTGCTGACTTATTTTCTATTCCCTTCCTAATTATTCCCAGCATTGAATTTGCTTTTTTTGCTGCTGCCGCACACTGGGACAATGCTTTCATTGAGCTGTCCTCCAGAACTCCGAGATTCCTTTCCTGATCTGTCACAGAAAGCTCACCCCACATCAGTAGTTTGGGTTCTTTGCACTTACTAAAGCTGAAATGTATTTCCCACTTGGTTGCTCTCTCATCTAGTGTCAAGAGATCCATCTGGAGCTCTTCTCAATCTCTCAGTTTTTATTACCCTGAATAATCTAGTGTCTTCAACGAGCCTTGCTATCTCACTGCTTACCCCTACTTCTAAATCATTCATGAATAAATGCACAGGTCTCAATACTGAACACTTGAAGATCCCACTTTTTATTTCCCTCCACTCTGAGAATTGTCCATTTATTAATGTTCTCCGTTTCCTCTACTTTAGTCAGATACCAAGTCAAAACAGGATCTGTCCTTTTATTCCATGACTGATGAGTTTATTCAGGAGTCTAGGTAGAGATGATAGAATAGTATCCCTGCAGTCTTCTGAAACAAGTGAGGGTCTCCATATACCCATTAGCTATGATTGCCTGCTTTTCAGTAGATTTCTAATACTTGTTAAGATTGGCTGCTGTGCTTTACCCAAGTTACTGTGAGGCACTGTTATTCCAGTGAGAAATATATATTAATATTGATATTTAAAGCTGAATATCACACTCAGCTCTTAGGCAGTACTACATTGTTTACTAAAGGAGTTTAGAGAACAGCTGCTATAACAAGTTGAAGTCTCCACATTTATCTAAAATATATGGCTTTCTCTTGCTAGCACCTATGTAATGTCTTGAGAATTGGCTCCTATCAAAGTGAAGATATTGGATTAGATGGATCCCTGATTTAATACAGTCTGGCAATTGTTTAGGTTTCGTGAAACATTATGCAACAGAAGGTATTGCTGCTTCTTTTTTTTCATGTTAAGTCTCAAAGATGTCATCTTTGTTGAGTGGTTAAAATGCAGCATTTTATAGCCACAGAGCCTAAAGGCTCTTATGCAAAGATTTCACATCAGGATCTTGGTTCATCTGTATAGCTTGATGGACTAAGAACTGACACAATAACCCAAATGATGATTTATTCCAGGCAATTTTGCCCCATCAGGCCAAATTCAAATATACTAATGGACTAGGGAAAAAAAGAGAAGAAAGGCTGTGCACTGCAAAAAATCTCAACCTTTGTTTGCCACTGCTAAGTATATTTGTGCCTATGTGCAGAATATGAACATATATTTAAAGCATCGTAGTTCAAAATTTTATTTAAAAGAACTGTTCCCTCTGCAAAAAGAATGATCAAAGGTCATCAGAATATTTTCTTCTGAATTTATATGTTACAGATTTTCCTTCTTGTTTGCTTCTGTCCTTTAACTTGCTCTGAGGTTATTTATTTCTGAGAGACAAATAAGACCTTGATGCCTTATGATGAAGCCTCTGCTTCTACAAATGCTGGGCTTCAGCTTCAAATAAGTATTATCTTTTTAATTATTTTTGGCTAGTGATAACCTCCATTTCATGGAAATAGTTTCCTTATAAGATTTTTTCATATATTCTGTGTACCACGTTGTCACTGTATGAGCATCATGCCAGCTCAAAGAACATGAAGCTACTTAGCTTTGTGTTATTCAGAGGACAGCAAAAATAAATAAATAAAATAAAATAAAATAAAATAAATAAAATGTATTTCTCTGTAAGCCTATCTGCCACTATTAATTAATTAATTAATTATATTTCTATCCCACCCTATACCCGAAGGTCTCTGGACGGGTAACAACCTTAAAATCCAGCATATCAAATAACAAGATATAATAGAACAATAAAAACCATCACAATGTCTAAAATACAATATATATCAATTAAAACAATGGTGTTTACAGTGGGAGAAACATAGCTGACATTTATCCAAAGGCCTGAGTAAAGAGGTGTGTCTTCACTTTCCCCCTGATCACTACACACTGAGCCAGAATGTGTCTGCATTTCCATTAACTTGTTTGTTCCAAGCAGTTAACACACATACCTCTTTCCTAAGTTAATTGAAATATGATCAGGGGACCATATTTTTTGCATTTATAAAGCTCATGTAACTTCTTGTATTTAAACTAGATGAGCTTTTTTTTCTTTAGGTACTGCTAATTGTTAATTATTACACCCTGAGTAAGTCACTGAAGTGAGTCCTTTGGCTGGTGTCTCAAATCCTGTCATTTACTACTACACAAATCAGCAGGGTGATAGAGTGTCTTTAAATTAGGTTACCACCATGCAGTTATTGGACAGGGAGTAATTGATAAAACCATTAGTAACACTTGTAGAGATAACAGCCAGCAAAATCATGCAACCATAATTATTCCTAATGGATACATGCTATAAATTGTGGCAAGGAAAAAAAAATCTCATATTATCTTTCAATCAAGTTTGACAGTCCTGGTAGATTACTCTACTGTAGACTTTATAAATGCTTGCATGTGTAGAAGGGAAAATGACCCATCAGAATTTTCTTTGCTTCCCTCCCCTTTTACTTTTATGTCTTTCCCCCCTTCAAATTACTTGGGGAGGGGAGTAATTTCTTTCTGTTGGTACTTTTCAGATAAGAGGAAATTTCATTATTGTTATGATTATTTGTATTGTCTGCATTGCTTTGTATTTTCAATCACAGAGAAGTTAAGAGAGCTTGTAATGTGACAACATGAAAAGAATTACCAGTTTGAATAAAGTAGCAGAGGTTATATTGCAATCTTTTCCTCAACAGTAAAATTTATTCCTTAGTAATATATAAAAGTTTTATCTGCATTCTGGTGTTAACAACATCTGTTTTAAAGAATAAAGGCTTCTTGAGACACTAACACTCTAATGACAGTAACAGATATAAAGAAAATCATTGCCCTTGATGTTTTCACCCTAGCATTTTTGGGGAAGGGGAGGGAAATGAAATTCTTACCAATATCTTCTCTGTAAAGACAGAAAATTAGAATTTATAGGGGAATACAAAATGTACCTTGCTATCATATGCTTTACCAATGTTTATGAGGACACAGACAAATCAACAGAGCAGTAGGTAATGTCATTAACTACAATATGGGGGGGGATTCACATAAAAATCTCTCTTCAGAATAGAGGCATATAATTTACTGGGATCCTGGGTCCTTAATCTGTTTTTCTGCTGTGGTTATTACCATGCATTTCTACAATCACAATTAATTACTTGAGTAACTCTCTTGTCCCAAGGTAACTCCCATATGCTCTCACAGTCATGAAAAGGCCCATTAACATTTTTTATTCCTGATTTGGAAGAAATAGTTGGGAACGAGATAGCTCAGGAGGACTGAGCGCCTGGCTCAACCCATCAGCCTGTCAGGGATCTATTCTTTTGTGCCTCATATTGCACGGGACTTTATCTGCATAGGGAATCTACAGTGCTGTCCTGGTGCCCAGTGCTAATGCAAAGGAGCAAAAGATAACTAAATTGGTGTCATGTAGCACAACAATCTGCACCCTACTCCAATCTTATGTAACAGTTTAAACCAGTTCTAAAGCCACTTGGTAGTTTTTAACATTCTTCAGTCTCAGACCCTTTATACTAGAGGGTACAATGCTCACCTACCGCCCAGGATAGTGAGAAGGGATCACCAAGCAACTGTACTTTTAAGAATTCTGTACATTTGAGAAATGTTTAAACCACTGATCTGTAACACTTCTAATTTTGTCAGCTGACTAGTCTGGACTGGTCTAACTGGTTGTCAAATGCTGTGTGTGGCCAAGGAAGTGGATGCTCTAATTCATTGACTGTGAATGGTGGTAGGATGCAAAACAAGCCCATTCAGGCCACAATATACAGTATTCCTTCAAAACTTGTGGATTTAAAACTCAAGAGCTCTGTGTGTTCACAGCTGTGGGAAAAAAAAGATTGTCCAGTTGATTTGTGAATTTGTAGCCAATTAATGGGGTTAGAAAGTGTGAAGGGCCCCAAACCATATGCTTACTGGTTCCCTCACTATTTGTAAGTTTCGTGTTCTGTAGTATCTCTAATGCTGATGAATAACAAGGCATGAGTCTACACTGTGACATCATATTTAGCATCTCTTCACTACTGTCACTAGGCAGGATTAGCACTATAAGTGGGAGTAGATTCTTAAGCACTTCCGAGTTAAAGAATGAAGCAACTCTTTTGGGAATTCTGTACTGGGCCGCATACTGGGCCAGCAACTGGATCAGAAGACCTGCTTCTGCATGCTGGTTGGAAGGGGCCTCTGAGTAGATCCTCAGGCCACACCAGCATGCGGAAGGGAGGGCCCTAGTACACTTGCCAGTACAGAACCAGTCTTTGATCAAGGAGATCAAAGAGAAGACTCTAAAGTGTGTTTTCATCTGTCATTACTTCTATGAGTCTCTTGTATGATTCTTTACTTAAGCATGTCACAAACATCCCTCTGGTTGCTTCTAGCCCTTTTTGGTTTGATTGCACTTGGACCTGGACTGGAAAATCCATCTCCGTCCTCATTGTGGGTGATGTCACTGTACCACTGCCAAGTGAACTGTGATATATTTTTTGGACATTAAAAAAAACAACAATTATGTTATAATATCATTTTACAGATTCAAGGTACTTCCATGGAAAACCCCCTGCAAAAATCAAGCCATTACCATACATTGACTAAAGGTCAAAGGGGCAGAAAGCAACTCCACCATCGACACACTGCATAATTTTTTGCCTGTACTGATAAGGATTAAATAAAGGATAGAAGATACTGTCTAGTAAAATACTAAACAAAAAAGAATTATATTCAAATTAGAGAACCGCCTTTGATAAAAGAGGACAACTGCCTCTGCATTTTGTAAATCAATAAACTAAGCTTTGTAATGCAAGGACTAATGGTGAGAATGAAGACTTCCCTCCAGCCCAACCTGGCCACCCCACCCAGGAGATCTGCGTTCATTACCTGCATTGCCGCAATTTAGGTTCATCCTGTATGGCAAGGATGTCAGTCTGGTAAAATTATGCATAGCCTTCATTAAATCTACTAGCAGGAAATCAATATGAAGCTAAAATGCATATTTGTAGAAGGAACTATTTTGATATGCTGTTATGTGTCTCACAGCAAAATCTGCTGAGTCTTTTGGGACTGTCTGCAGTTTATCAGAGACACAGTTCCATGTAAACATCCATTCTTTTGTGTCTCTGGTCAAGGTGGCTTTGCTGTTTCGTGGGATATTCAACTGTAACCTAGAAAAGCTTGTTTAAGCATTCTGGGGAAATTAAAAAGATAGTTTGAATTTTAGCCAGTTCTTTGTAAAACGAGCACATAGCTTGCTATTCCATATTTGTAAAAAGGCCCTCTGCTGCTATGTAACGTCAATCTTCAAAAAGGATCCGGGGTGATCCAGAAAATTACAGAGCAGTCAGCTTAACATCAGTTCCAGGTAAAGTGAGGGGAACCACAATTAAGGATAAAATTACTACGCACATAGAAGAGGCAGCATTGCTGAAGGAAAATGAGCATGACTTCTGCAAGAGTAAATCATGCCTTACTAACCTGTAGAATTCTTTGACAGTTTTAATAAGTGTATGGATAAAGGTAATCCTGTTGACCCTACCTGGACTTTCATAAGTTTTTTTTTTTTAAACTAAGTTTCTCCTTAAAGGCTCTTGAATAAACTCATCAGGAAAAAGAAACTAGTAATAAGTGGACAATTTTCAGAGTGGAGGGAAATTAAAAATAGGGTTCTTCAAAGGTTCAGTATTGAGACATGTACTTTTAATTTATTCATAAATGATCTAGAAGTGGAAATAAGCAGTGAGATTGCAAAGTATGGAGATGACACTAAGGGTGATTCTGCACTGGTCAGCATAATAATTTCCAAGTGTTCTTGGAGCCTGCGCTTTGCATGCTGGTGCATTCTAAATAAGGCTCCACCTGGATGTGGATTGGTCTACCTAGTGTACTTGCTGGTCCTGTATACTGGACTGTGCAGAATATCCCAAAATTTTTCAGAGAAGTATAAACTGAAGAAAATTGTGAAGCACTCCAGGCAAGTGTGTCTTAATCTTTGTAAGTGCAAAGTAATGCATACTGTGGTAAATAACCCCAGATATACTGATAAACTGATGGGGTATGAGCTTTCTGTGGTAGACCAGGAAAGGGACTTTCTAGTGGACAGCTCAATGAAGGCATTGACCCAGTGTGCAACAGCAGTGAAAAAACAAATTCCATGCCAGTGGCAATTAGGAAGGGTATGGAAAATAACTTGGCAAGCATCACTGTACCTCTTTATAAATCTTTAGTGAGACAACATTTGGAATGTTAGGTACAATTCTAGTCACCACACTTCAGAAAGGATATTGTGGAACTGGAAAGAGTGCACAAGGGCAACCGGAATGATCAGGGATCTGGAACACCACCATTACAAAATCAGGCTGCATTGTCTAGACGTCTTCAACCTTGAAAGACAGTTCTCTCCAGGTGCCCTTTCTCCTGCACTCTGGTATGGACCAGAGAGGCCACACACCCTCCTGGGATGCTCTGTCCACATTGGGTGGAACATAGTCCAGACTAGGCAGCTCAAAATAGCTTCCTAATCTAGAACATTTTTTTAAAGTCTACTGATGGTCTAACAAGTGTTAAACCAGGCTTCAGATGCTTGCTAATGTGGCACATGCCTCCATGTTCTGGGCTAATGGGAGACCTCTTTTGGTGACATTCCAAAGTATAATTGGGGCTCCAAGGCCAGGAACATCCATTGTTGGCCATTAGAGCTTTGGGGACCCATTAGATTGATGAGACAGAATTGATGAGACATTGCAGGAATTTGAGAGTGGGTGAAGGTTTTGCCTTTGTCTTCCGCTTGAGAATGCCCAAAAACAATTGGTGAGCCACTGTGCAAGACAGGATGCTGGTCTAGGTGGACTGTTGCCTGATCCGGCAGGGCTTCTCTTTATGTTGTTACATTATATTTTTATCTTCATATTTTTTTAAAAAGTTCCTAAGGCAGGTTGTGCCCAATGGTGTAACCTGGACTGCAACTGAACATTGCTCCTTGTGTTGTCTGTGTTCATACATCACTCTCATGCTGCATCCAAACATTGGTTATTTATTCTGCTAAATTAAGATATTCTGAAATAAAGCATGGATATCCTTAGGCATACGTTTTGCCCTCCGTCAGCTGCTGTGTAACTCAGGAGGCCAACCAATGCCTCTAGCCCAGAGTGAAATCTCTTGCCACTCAAATTGGTGAACCAATGAAGGGAGGGGGGCAGCTGGTTACAATGGCACAGTGCTGTTGGCAACACAGCAACATACAGAACCAGCCTTGTGTCTTTCACATAGGGAAATAACAAAACAACAAATCTAATTGCATTCATTAAAACTGAAGGCGTATCAAAAGGAAAATATGTGCATAGCCAGGGCAGCTTTCAGAGAAATGTTCCTTTCACCAAGATTACTGTTTCATCTAAAAATTAAAACTGGGATAATTAGCACAGCAACAAGGGGTTAATTAAAGTCCTCCAGATCCCTTTGAATAAGCAAAATAGGCTAAAATCCTTAAGCATGCTCTTTTTTTACACTGAAGTGCATGAAACCAAGTTGAAAGTCTGTAAAAAAATTGCTTCATGTGAAGCTTTGCATCTTCCCATTGTCCATAGACTGAAAATTATCCCTCCAGGCATATACTATATACTGTTCAATACATTCCTGCACTTTTAATATATCCCAAACTCGTACAAACTACACACTTCCCTGGAGAAAGTTGAATTTCTCAAGATTTAATTCAGGTTCCAAGGTCAAGCTGAATAGATCTGAATTCCTTCTTAAATGGGAGTTTCATTCCAATGAGGACTTGACTTCAATTTACTGCACCTTCCTAATATGTAACAAAATGGCATAGAACATCGAGTACAGACAGCAAATCAAGTGCAGTGACAGTACAAAGACAAAAAAATTGGCCCAAAGTCACCATACAAGGGAAAATCTTCTGGGCATGCATTTATCCCTCCATCCCCTCCTCCTGTGAGCTGAACTATTATACTTTATTGTCAACACCAACCAAATATGTGCAGCCCTCTACATATCTGCCCAGAAGTACATCCCATCAAGAACAATAAAACGTACCTCTGTGTAAATGTTGCAGCTGAAGTTTCTATCCTATTCATACTTATTTAAACCTTGTTGAATACAGTACAATCTCTTCCCAGCAAATATTTGGTGGGTTTGAACAATGAATACACCAAATAAAATGCAATGATAGAATAAAAAGATACTATTATTAAAAAAGATTACCTGAAAAACACTAGACTTTTAAGAGCAGGGGGATATAGCAAGCAATTAGAAACTTAGGGTCTTTCTCACCGATCAGTGGGTCGGCACCAGGCAGGACCCCACTTTGGGTCATGTAAAAGGCAAGGTCTAGAGCAATGCTGCCTATATGAGGTTCACGGATGGGATCTGAGCACTCCAAAATGTTAGTAACAAAATTTCTTATTCTTGGAACTAGCAGGGATCTATTTCAAAGGTGCACTTTGATGCACCACTGAAATGAGTCCTCCAGTAGTCCATGAGATGAAGACTTTATTTATTTATTTATTTATTTATTTATTTATTTATTTATTTATTTATTTATTTATTTATTTATTTATTTATTTATTTACATTTCTGTCCCGCCCCATACCCGAAGGTCTCTGGGCAGGTAACAGCAGATTAACCAGCAGATTAAAAACAAGATAGACAATAAAACAAGATACACATTAAAAACAGAATACAGATTAAACACTTTAAAAATTCAGCCAATTTAAAACAGTACGCTCCATATTGAACCTTTCTTTATATGAATCTTTCTTTTTTGGACTAGGCTATTCAGGATGGCACATACCAGCAGTGGGTGATCCACACTAACATAACAAGCCCAAAAGCCAACTATTGGGGCTCTTATTCAGGATCACTGGAAAGTGTAAAATGGCCATAAGGTCATATCTCCATTTACCTTTCTGGTGTGTCCTTTCTGTTCCAAGAAGGTATCTCCATTTTTGGGAGCATTGAGTACCTTGTGATGATTGCACCAGCCTTTTTTGCTAGCATAATCACCAGCAGAAATACCTTGTGCATGGTGTGTTTTTGAATGCTATGTATGGAGGCACTATGGAAAATAGTGGCCCATGCCCTAAAATGCAGATGTGGAAGGAACTCAGAGGCATCACTCCAATCTACTCAAAATGAAGCCACTTCCAGCAGATGTGGAGACATGGTTAAGATAGCTCCTTCTAAAAATATTTGTATTGATTTAGGTTGAAAACATTATCCATTCTTTTTAGAATTACAATCCAAGTTATGTCCGTTGATTAGCAATTACATTGATTTATATGTAAATACTTAATACCAAGGATGTAACTGCTGCCAGTCCAATATTATATTGGAAGTTGAGATTTATATCTTCACACACACACAACATGACAATATTGTTGTTGTTGTTAATATTATTCATAATTCATAATTAATTAATTATCCATTACTGTTTAAACAATTAAGCTGAGAGATTCCATTTCAGTTATTCACAGGGAACAGAAAAAAAAAACTTCAGAAAATTAGTTTCTGAAAAACATTTGCTTGTAAGTTCACATTGGTAGGTGAAGGTAACAATAAGGTGAGAGTAGAACTAAAAGGCACAGTAGGTAAAGCTATTTTTCCCATCCAAAATATTACAATTAAAGATAGACCCAAAATTGCAACCAAAACTTTCAACTTTTTGGACTGCAGATGTGGAGAGGCCATTTTATCATTCTCAAAAAGAATGTGGATGCTTTCTTACAATTTTTGGGCCATGCGAATAGATTTTTATGAAAATGAAAAATTGTCATGGAATTCTAAAACTATAAAGAACAGTAATGAGTATTTTGTCATTGCTAATAGCTGTACTGAATATATATTTGTTTTTATTTTTATCAGGATGGCAAGACAGGAAGTCATTACAGTCCTTACCTCACACCAAGGTGCTGATGAGAATTCCCATTCACATGCTATTTATATATCTTTATTCCACATGACATCACTGGTAATCATATAAAATGACAACGACAGAGAATAATAGAGTTGGAGGGGGACAACTCCCAGTTTCATATAGAAATCTAAATCAAGGCATGTCAAAGAAATGCCTACCTGAGCACTTCCAGTGAGGAGAGCTTGTTTTTACCATTTTAGGCAGCCAGTTCCACTGTTAAGAAGAAGAGTTGGCTTTTCTACCCTGCTTTTCTCACCCATTTAAGGGACTCAAAGTGGCTGACAAAGCTTCTATTCTTCTCCCCACAGCAGAACACCCTGTGAGGTGGGTGGGGCTGTGAGAGCTCAGAGGAGAGCTGTGTTAAATGGCTATTATAGTAAGAACCTTTTTCTGATATTCAGCTTGAATTATTTTGTCAGGATGAAGGTGTGAGTATTCAGTGCACACTTGGATGCAGCCTCCAGCTGCCTGAAACAGCAGTATGGAGCCTGATATTCTGAGCAAAAAGTCAGCGTGGGGGTGACAAAGTAATCTAAATGACCCCCATGTTGACTCTTCCAAAGGAAACAGCCTTAGAGCTGTTTAAAGATTATTGCTGGTAGGTCACCATTTTAGGATGAAGGGGCAGGAGTTCACAATGTCGTGCAGACACCACATCCACTGACCAACAAGAGGTTGGTTATTCCATATCATGTGAATGCAGCCTTCCTCATGATTTAAAAGGTTGTTTTATTAAAAAAAATAAATTGTTTAATTTTGAGTAGGGCTGTGGAAGAAAGGGAAAGGTTTAAATAGCATAGCAAGCAACTGTATACTGTTGTTTGAAGCACTTATGGCTGCTTTTTGGGAAAGTACTTGGATGGTCATGCCTATACCCATTGATTCATGTGCACACAGAAACATACCTAAATATGAACATGCCATTTAAGTTTCTCAGAACAAATATATACAGTATAGAGAGAGAGGAGAGGGAGAGAGGATAAGAAAAAGAAAATGGAAATGAAGATTAAAAAAAAAGCTGGGACAGATATAAACACACGTTCATGATGGGAATAATAAGTCTCTTTAAGAAAAACCTGTCTGTACAAGTAATGATGTTGAGGCAGAACCATTGGGGTCATTCCAGAAAGATTTACAGTAGACAGCCTCCTGAGGGAACTAGAATAATGGAACATGCACACATTTGGATGGACAAAATGTCTCTGATATCTGCAGTAACTCCTCATGTTGCTAAAATTACCCAGCCCATAAAAATGTCTGTGAATTCAGCAGCGACTACTACTTTATATATATGAGTAATAACATATGGCCCAAGCCTACACAGAGGCTGAGGAGGGAAAGACAAGCAAGGACTTTTGCTGTCACCAATGGGAGTATTCGGCAGTGTCTTCTTTATTAAAATGCAGGCTTCTGAATTTAGAGATGCTACAAAGACTGTAATCAACACTGGGGTATGTTTGGGCCTGGCAAAGTCTATGACTGAAGGATACAAAAATGTGATATTTTGCTTAAATGCAGATAGTCTGAGGTCTTTATGGCAAGAAACCACAAAGATGGTTTTAGGCAGCTTTCTTTGAAACAGGAAGAAGTTCTCTGCTGGCAAACAGTCCAGGATCATTTCTGTGTTTAACTGCCTGCATTTTAAATCAGTGATCCTGGAACAGTCAGGCTCACTGATTCTCACCAGTGGAAGGTGTGGTGTGTGTGTGCCTATGCTGTGGTCCAGACCAGCCTATGCTGTGTGAGCTTTGTGGCTGGAGTCCTACACCTCTATCTAAGGGCTAGAAACAAAGTCCTACACCTCTAATGGCTAGAGACTTCTGGGGAGACATTCCAGTGAGGTACTGTGTTCCCTGGTGGTCCCAAACATCTCTCATGTCCTGGATCAGGGCCACTGGTTCACTGGTAGATTGGATTAAATAGGTCTACCAGTAATCCTGACCAGGGCCTCCATAATAAGGATCATGTTCCATCTAAAGCAGTCGCAATGGGGCGGGGGGGGGGGCAAGGCCTTATATGTTAATGCAGATCTATCTGGACCAGAACCTTATTATGCAGACCATTAATCTGGTTGAAGAACTGTGGGAAAAGAGCCTTGATTTGGTATAACTCTAGGAACATCTGTCTCCTGTATTAATCCTGTTCTGTATGGTAATATTGGTAAAAAGAAGTTTTTGGGATCCCGCTGACAGCAACATATAAAACTATGGCATGTTGAGCAGTACCATGCAGATTATAGAATTACATTTCAAAGGTGATGCATCAGATCTGTCTGGTTAGTATTTAAATGAGCAGCATGGAAATTGCTACCCCCCCATTACTACCATGCAGGGGGCCTCAAACACCACATTCAAGACAGGCTCCACCACCTCAGACAGAGAAGCTGTTGGGCAGCCATGTTGAGTTGAGAGACTGGTGGTTAGTGTTGGATGAGAGACCAGGAATAACAGGTGCTGTTAGCTAGACTAGGAAATTAATATATTCAGGTATAAAAGGTTGACCATGTCTCAAAAGCCCCTTTAATATTACAAGGTAACCCTTTGTTAAGGGGAAATTTGCACTTTGCCTCAGTGCCTTAGGAGGCAAAGCACTAGAATGCTCTAGCCACACTCGCGGATGGTTAGAGCATTCAAAACTTACCCTAAAGGTGAATGGCAGCCTGGGTTGTGGCCATTGTAGAGCCCTGGCAATGTCACCAGCACACCTGTATGGCACCATTGCTGGGGCAACCAGGCAATGAAGCACTTAATTGAGTTGTAAATGCTTTGTAAATGTGAATGGGAGCTTGCCAGACTATCCCAGCCCTGCAGCTAATATATACTCCCCTGCCTCTATTCCTCAGGGATGCTTCAGCATGAACAGAGCCATTTCTAGCTAAGAAAATGTTCCACACATTGCAGAGGGACCATGTGGGAGTTTCTCCCCACCTGTACTGAGAAGGTAAGTATGAAAAGGTTCTAACATTATTCCAAACTTGCACCAATGCACAACAGTCTCAAAACCTAAATAAACTGAGACTGCTGCTTTATTGCAACATATTTCCATGTTTTCTTGAGTGTTTTGAATGTCACCATACCTACTCCAGAAGTAGAGTGTTAATTAGAAAGGGTGAACTTTAGCTCTTCATTGCTTTCTGAGCAGTTTTGTTTCCTTCAAATACAAATGAGGAAGTAGCTGAGAAGGGGCTGTTTTAGTCATTTTCAATTAGCAGTATGTTATTTCTTTACAGTAGCTTGGTTCCTAGTTAGCTGACCAACAGAACAATGACGACAATTTTGCACTGTAGAGGCCGTGGTGACAGGTGGATAATGAGAGAAACTGTCTCAGATTTCCCTATTAACAAGTTTAGCCAAAGCCCTCATTGGCCTTGCTAATGGATAATAAAATATTAGTCTATTGGTGAAGACCTTGAGGAGATTACAGGCAAATTTGCTTAATTAGTGGGATCTGAAGTGTTACCCCTGATGTCGTCCTGTGTCTTTGGTGTTCCTTCTTTCATTAAAAAAAAATCTTTTGAATAAAATCTGAGACTAAATTTCCCAACTTGATTATTCTACAAAGTCTGAAAGGATAATCAAGCAGCACTTATTTCAATCAAAATACACTCAAATTGCACCTAACCACAGTTATATGAATAAAGCAGATCTGGTATTGATATTGATTTCCCAGTAAATCATCTAAAGTCCAAATGATCAAAAATCAAGACAAGCCAATGTCAAAGAAACAGGAGTATTGGCATGAAAGCAAGCCCAGTTGATTGGTACAAATTAAAAGATCATTTATTAGTGATTATGCTGTATAATACTGCCATTGCCAAATGAATGCAATTAAGATGAAATGGGCCCCTGCAGCTACAGGGGTTAATAAAGACTGAATTCCTAATGATTTTTCCATTAATTATGAAGATATCCACAAAACAATCTTAACAAAGCAGCAGCTACCTTGGACCAACCTTTTGTAAACTGGATGAAAAGCCTTCCTTAATTGACACATTATTGGACTCATGTCAAGATTTCAGTAGTTCTTAAATTATTACATGCCAAATAAAGGGTTCTTTGAAAACAAAAAAAAACTGTGGAAAGTTGAATGTGGACAAATTTGTATAACTGCAGTTTTTATTCAAGAGGGGCGAAATAAAATTGATGTTAAATCACTCATAGGACAAAAATAAATCTTTTTTTTTCTACCAGGGTAGGCATTGTCTAGTCCTGATAGCTACCAAAAGTGCTGATGCATTCTTTAAACAAGAATTGGAGATACATGATGCTTAGGAGAAAGAAGTATGTGAACAAAGACAGAAAGTTTATATTTTGCTGAGAAGGTTCAATGAAACGACTACATAAGTGATCAAAGAAACCTCATTGTTAATTTTCCACAACCCAATAGTCTTTAAAACATCTCTGATTCTAAGGCTGCTTCTCCAGTTCCTAGTGTGGATGGATCTGTGCAGGGAGGCGTAAGAGAAAAACCCATCTTCCTATTTCCATTTTGGAGCAAGGAGGTGCATTCTCTGCAACAACTCCAGGCAGTATGAGTAGCAACCACTCTGCAACAGAGGCACTTCTGCAAGCAATTGCTCCTGAAGGCAGTCCACATGAGTGCTTTAAAGGCACCCAGTGCTGTAAAAAATGGAGACAAGGCAACACTGAGTGTCTTCTTTGACCCTCAGAGGTGTTGCATTCAGGTAAGAGGTGATGCAACCTAAGAAACCAAGGACAACTTATAAAGGTATAGGGTTTCCTTGGATCAAACAGATTCTACAATCATCCTATGCACACATATGACTTTGTCATAAAAGTAGGTCTGATTAGCAAGCACATGTGACAAAGTGGGAGGAATGGCTTGTGGGACTCTTTTAGGAGGCATCTACATAGGTTCATGACATTGGTATCATGGTTCATTAACAGTTTATTCCCACATACAGGGCAGACTCACATGCCAGTAAAACACCATGAAACCTTTCCTTAGGTATCATCATTATTGCAACAATTTTGTGGCTCCCCTAATTAATCCCATGTGCACTGGAGCTGGGCAGTTGTGACCTACAGATGAGAAGACAAGAGGAAATGATGGAAGGCTGTTGTCCCCACTTTGAAGTGTAGACATGCCCTTCATTTTGTCATACAACCCTTGCATTTTCACTATTTTGTAAGATAATTTAGATGATCTAATCCAGATTCTTTCATGCATCTATGTTCTGTTTTAAGCAGATGTTCTTCTGCTTTATTTTTGCATATACAATGCCTTTGGAGTGTTTGGTCCTGAAATACAACAAATTATGAATATGAATGTATGAATTTGGGCAGATTTCTTGTGGAATTCACACAGAATTGCTTGACTTATCATTAGATAATCTTGGCTTCCACTTCTCACCTGTTTCTGAAACCAAAACCTTCCTGTTCCCAGAATCCATTCAATACAAGGGTTTTAGTGATCCATCACTGAACTATTTCTTTAGCTTAAGGCTGTCCTTAAATAGATCAATGTAATGAATGCCCCCACAAAAGTCACCAATACTCAAACAGCATTTATCCCACACTTTATTTGACATCAGGATCTCTTCAAGGCCAATCTGAATGTTCTATAAATGCATGTTTAGCAAGAGATCAGATAAGTGCATACCATCTGGCTGAATAGCTGTGGACATCTGCTGTAAATCTCCCTGTAATTGACAAAGTTTTCCTGCCTTAGGAAATAAGCTGTTTATAATTTAATGATTAGCTATCTCACTGGAATTAGGGGGGGGAGGTTCACTATATTGTTTGTATATCTTCAGAAATTTGCCCAAACATCCTGGAATTGTGAAAATCTACTGGGTTATCATTTTCCCTCCAATTATAGACTATTTTGAAATTTTAATATGCTGGAAGAAGTGGCTGCTACCACTTTCTATAACTCTCATACCATTCTAGGTAAACTTTCTTTTGAGTTTGGGACCTTCAGACTTTAAATTCATTACTAGCATCTCCCTTCCTCCTCTACTTTAATATCAGCTTTTCCTCTGTGTTTGCTGATATCTACTTCTCATCCTCCCATGGCTCCATCTCAACTTCTTCTTTAATATCTCAGTGGGAATTACTGCACATAAAGATACTGCAACCTACAAGAAACTGAAACTCTTCTCCCTTTTGTCTTTCTATGCTCTGTAAAAGCCTCTGAAGGTCAAAGTCGAACAAAAAAGGCTTAAGAGGCCACCATTACCTTAACATGCAACTAATGGATTATATCCCAATAACATTTCATGGATTTCAATTATTCACTTACCATACTCAACATTTTTCAAAAGCCTTCGTAAAAGGCAGAAAATACCTGCTTATCTTAATATGAAGGAAGCAGGATAGATTGTTCCAAGCTATTCTGCCCATTTAACAACACACTTACGATTAAGGACAGGATGCAAAACCATCCTGTAGCATCCCTGCTGTGATTCCTTGCAAGCCAGCAAGCACAACATCTTTCATCAACTGGGGGAAATGAGGGGGTGGGGAATTCAAATAGTGTTGTATTTTCAAAGCTATTTTTTAAATCAGTTAGAAGACTATTTAAGAAGTGCCAAATAGAGATGTGCACGAATGGGTTTTTTTGCATTTGAATTGTATCGAATCAAATGTAAGAAAATTCATATTCGCTTGAATAGATTCCCTTTGAATGTAGGAGGATTCTGTTGATTCTATCGAGTAAACTCATCAGCTATGGAATAAAAGGACAGGTCCTGTCCTGGATTTGTGACTGGCTTAAGGGTAGGAAGCAGAGAGTAGTAATAAACGACCAATTCTCAGGGTGGGAAGAGGTAAAAACTGGGGTCCCCCAAAGTTCAGTGTTGGGACCAATGCTTTTTAATTTATTCATCAATGATCTAGAAAAAGGGGTACATAGTAAAATAGCAAGTTTGCTGATGATACTGAATTACTCAGGGTAGTAAAAACTGAAAGAGATTGCCAAGAGCTCCAGAGGGATCTCTTAGCATTGGGCGAGTGGGCAACCAAGTGACAAATGTGCTTTAATCTTAACAAGTGCAAAGTAATGCACATCGAGGCCAAACATCCAAATTATGTCTATAAACTGATGCGGTTTGAGCTTTCTGCAACATACCAGGAAAGGGATCTGGAGGTGCTGGTGGACAGTTCAATGAAGGTGTCAACCCAGTGCACAGCAGCAGCGAAAAAAGCTATTTCAGTGCTGGGAGTAATTAGGAAGGGAATAGAAAACAAGTCAGCAAGTGTCATTTTGCCTCTTTATAAATCTATGGAATATTGTGTACAATTCTGGTCACCACACCTCAAAAAGGATACTGTAGAACTGGAAAAGATGCAGAAAAGGGCAACCAGAATGATTAAGGAGCTGGAACACCTCCCTTACAAAACCAGGCTGCAATGTCTAGGCCTCTTCAGTCTGGAGAGATGGCATTTGAGAGGGGACCTGATTGAAGTATATAAAATCATGCATGGTATAGAAAAGATAAAGTTTCTTTTCTCTATCACACAACACTAGAACCAGGGGGCACTCTTTGAAGGTGATGGGTGGCAGAGTTGGATCCGTCAAGGGGAAGTATTTCTTCACCCAGAGGGTCATCAGTTTATTGAATTTGCTGCTGGAAGAGGTGGTAACAGCTACTAGTCTAGATGGTTTTAAGGTAGGGTTAAACAAATTTATGTATCAATGGCTATTAGAATGAATGGCTAGGTACAACTTTCATGCTGGGGGGGGGACTTCTAAGGCCATTTGCTGGGATTCGAGAGCAGGCAAAGTTTTGTCCTTGTCTCTGCTTGAGATGCCCATGAGCATTTGGTGGGCCACTATATGTGACGGAATACTGGACTAGATGAGCTGTGGCCTGATCCAGCAGGGCTTCTCTTATGTTCTTATGATAAGAATGTATTTGGATGTATCTGATATGCATCTGATACGTATCTGGTAACATATCTGGTCTGAAAGTGTCAAATCCACCCTGAATCTATTTTTAATCCACTCTCAATTCATGTTGAATGCACTCTGGATCTGTTGCAGATGTGACTGGCACAGCCACTTTCCCACCTCCACAGGTTCACGAATGTTCTGAAGCATTCATATGAATACGAATGTCAATGTATGAATGTTGTAACATTCTATTCGTAAACGAATGTCAGAATTCATATGAATTCATACGAATAATTAATCTTATGAATATCCGTGCATTTCCCTAGTGCCAAAGAGTTTTCTGTCATTTAGATAGATTCAGCTGGGGGGGGGGGCAGATATTGATCTCCAAAGAGGACATCTCTGATAGACATGGGGTTTGATGACTGGCAAACAATCATTCTTATGTTGATTTGGCCATGAGGGAAGTTTATCTGATTCTGAAATTTAAGTAATTTCAAATGCTCACTAGGATGGGAAGCAACCACATTTGGTGCACAGGGACTTGTCTGATTTGTCTCCTGGCTGGCAAGATGCTGACTGAAAAGTACCTGGTAAATGGTTCCTGGGAGATGGTCATTCAGTTTTCACTTGAATGCATGCAGAGAAGGAATAGCTACCATCTCTCTAGGCAATTGGCTTCACAGTAGAACTGCCCTTACTGAAACATTGGCTGCACCCACAATACCATTTTGGGGGGTTCCTTGGGATGGCCACTAACAGCATCCAAACACTTCTACCTCCTTTTGGCCCCTATCTGCAACCCATAGCAGGAACAGCCTAATGGTAAAATGGAATACATTATACAGAGGTTACTCCTCACCCTCATGTAGCTGCACAGTGTAGTAAGAATTCAACTTGAAGGCCCCAATTGTGCCTAAATTCATTTTTGGGGGCCCAAATTGCAGTGGACCTCCAACCACATTTTAGACCTGCCTAGTGATTTTGGGCATGATTTTTGCTCCTGAAAGTTACGTGCATGTTTTTTACTGAAGTCAAACGTGGAGTTGATAGTGCCATTGTTTCATTTATGTTTCATGTATTTATTTGAATTTTTACCCTGCTCTATACCTGAAGGTCTCAGAGTGAACTACAACTAAGAATGTGCATGAATATTCGTGGTATTTGGAATTTGTAAGAATATGTCCAAATTCCAACATTTGCGGATGAATCGAATGGGGTCTCCCTATTCATCCATGAATGGGATTATCTGGTATTCGGCAAAGCTTTGGTTGAAGCTCTGGTGAAGTCTGGATACCCGCACATCCTTCTGCCCCCCCCCTCCATGGCCTCCAATGCCCACCCACACCTTCCCTTTTCCCCACTGATCAAGGCTTTCTGGTTCTGGGCATGCAGCTCCCACTGTGTCATATGATTCCTGTATGGAGGCTTGCATGCACAAACACAGAAATGGGCACAGAGATGCTACTTCAGCTTCCGCAAAGGTAAGGTAGTACACTGGAGTGGAATTGGAGGCTGCAGTGGCAGCTTTGGACCTTGACTTTAGAATTGGTATTCTGTTGGCACTCAGTACACCTGAAATCTCTGCACCAGGCCAAAATCAAGATCCAAATATACAATTTTAAACATAAACCGCCATTTCAGTAAGGGAAGAAGAAATATTACAAAATAAGTTGTTTGTCATTCGGAACAGAAGCTTGGAGAAATTTGCATTTACAAAGCAGATGACTGGCCAGGAAATCACCCTGTTCCTGGTCTCCAGGCACTACACTGCTGGAAGAAGCCTCTCTGATTCACTCTACTGTTCCTCCTACCTAGAAGCAATTGCCATGTGCCACCTTCCTAGCCTAAAGCCATTCACTGCATCCAAACTCTTTTCCAGATAGCTTGTTCTCTTTGCTTGGAACACCTTGCTTACCAGCATTTAGTTGTGCTCCAGCCAAGCAGCAAGGCAGCAAAGAGCTTTTGTGCATCTTTTCCACCTCTGTGGCCCCAGTGGTCTCCTGGTTTCAGACTCTGTGCTCTCAAGTCCTTTCCATGTCATTGAGGGTGAGAAACCAACTGCTTCTGGTTAGGTTAAAGCTTTTGGGAAATTAATAGGGTATTTTTAGGTCAGATTCTTTCCTTCCTTCTTTTCCCCATAGTTCTATCTGCCAAAGTTCACCTCAGACAGTCTCTCCATAAAATCCTGTGTGCTGAGCTACTGCTCCTTATTTAGGCTGTTTCCATGTGCCTTGTGCCTTATTAAATATGTCATGCTTGGGGATTCCCTCTTGACTGTATTTCTTTTACAGCTTTGACAGCACCCTGTGCAGCACCCTCCTGAAATAGCTGCTTTTACATTTTGCTCCTGCCTGTTTAATAAAATCTCTTTCTTTGCTTTGAATTTTTTCTCCTGCTACCTGTTGGTCTTATGGAGTACTTGCCAATTTATTGTTATTAAAGCCATTAAGTGTTTCAATCTCTTGTTGGGCTTGTTGGTAGACCAAGCTATTTCCCCCATATAATACATGTGTCTAAACTGTGACCAGTATCAGGCTCAGTGCAGGAAGTGGAGGCAGCAGGTATAGCAGGCCCAGCTCCATGTGATGCAGGGCCTGTCCTGGAATAGCTTGTTCAAGTGTGCACAGCCTTTCTTCCAGTACAGTGGGACTGCTCTAGCCGGGAACAGTTACATTAGGAACATTCTCCTAGCACAAATGTGGAAATGGACTCTGATTTGTCATACTGCTGATTCATGTTCAGGTTGGGATTAGGGATGTGCATTAATGTGTTTTTTTGACATTCAATTTGTAATGAATCAAATTTTAGAAAATTTGTATTCGTTTGAATAGATCCCTTTCGAATGTGGTAGGATTCTATTCAATACGAGTGTACTCAAATGAATTTGTAAGAATATCTGATACGTTTTGGATATGAACAAATACATAGCTGATAATAACAAATACGTATCTGATATGAACAAAGACATATCTGATACAAATATGTATCCGATACATATCCTGCACCAAATCTGCACTTTGAAAGCATCAGATCTGATCTGAATTCACTTTTAATCTGTTCTCAATCCATGTTGAACGCAATCTGGATCCATTGTAGATTTGTGGTGCAGCCACTTTCCCACCTCTCCAGTTTAACAAATGTCCAAACTATGCATACAAATGTCCGAAACATTAGTATTTGTATGAATGTTAATGTAAGAATATCGTAACATTTGATTTGTGTACAAATGTCCGAATTCATATGAATTCATACTAATAATGAGTGTTATAAATATTTGTGCACATCTCTAGTTGTGATTTACTAAAAGCCCCAAACTTTACTATTGCCATATATCTCTACATTTTATTCTTTTTTTAACTTAACTGTGGCATTTTTCATTCTTCTTCGGTGAATTTCATTCTGTTGTTTCCAGCTTACCTCTCTAACTTATCAAGGTCATTTGAAATTTTGATTCTGTCTTCTACATTAGTTGCTGTGTCTCTCAGTTCTGTAACCTGTGCAAATTTCATACCAGTTCTTTCCACCTATCTGTTTCAATCACACTGAAGAAAGAATACTTAGAGAGAGAGCATTACCTGCATATTTCCTCCATTTTCCCCATTATCAAATGACTATAGCATTAGCCTTTAGTCCTCTGCTAGAGAGGACTGCCACTATTGCTGCTTCTACCACCTCCTTGCATAACGCTCACTGAAGCACTGTAAAGATGACATATTCATATTGTTTGCCAGGCAACAGAATAGCTTGTTCTTTCTTGACCCCCCCCCCTCCAAAAATGGTATGATTTTTTTTCTGGTTCTCCAAGGGGCCTTTCTGTACTTGCCAGTGTTCTTCACCAGCAAATGTACTAATGGCATCCCTTCCATACATTAATGCAGAATACAGGGATACCTCGCCCACCACTATGCTCCATTTGAACAGGATTGAATGTAATCCACATCAGGAAGCCCCTGATCTGGATTAGTGGTAGTTTCCTACATAGAGGACTACCACTGTATCAGCCTAGCCCAGGAGACTCATTTTGACCCTTCATGTGAGATTCAGGGCCAGCACAGGGTATGGTCTAAACCAGTGTCACTGTGCAGACAGGTGCTGTTCCAGTCCATGCCTTGCTGTGTTCCAGACCAGATGGCCTTGTTTGTCCAGATCCATTGATCTGAAACAAGGCAAAGTAAGTGCAGAAAGGGCCAAGAATTAATCATATCCAACTTCTGGACAGCACTTTCAAATTGGTTTTTATTTTTAAGTGTGGTAATTCTGTGTCTTTGATTTTTAAATGTTTTAAGTTCTTGAAATCTACTTTGAGCACCATAGTATGACAGGATGGGAAATAAACATTGTAAGCAGATAAACAGATAATTTTTTTAAAAAATCCTGCTTGGATTTTCAAAATCAGCTAAGGTTGTCTAGGTGCTGCCACCTGCTGAGATAAAGAAGAGATAGCTTTTTCCAAATTATTGTTTCCTTAATCTCTTGCTCAAAGTATGTGAGCTTTCATTTGATGATTAATGTATTAAGATTTATGTTTTACTATATCCAAGATTGATTAGCTTTTGTTTATGCTGTGTCCATGATGTCCTTACTAACCATCTACAGATCTATCATTTGAAGACATTTATGGATCCATCCACACTTAGGTTGGATCCAGACCTTGGGGATCGGGGCATGTGGTCTACAGATTGTCTTCAGCAGCCCCCAAGCCAGAATTGCTGCCAGGGGTTGGAAGTGCTAACAGAAGTCCACTGGAGTTTCAGTTCCCTAGAGCAATTGTCTCTCTGCCTGACTATAGACTCATCCACTCATCCTGTGGTTACCATACACATTTGCATGGCAAATAGGAGACAAATATAGTGACAAGAGTAACTGAGAGTTGTCCCATACTGGATTTACCCAAAACCTACCCTCATTGCTCTTCATTGCATATGGGTGTTTTCCCACTAGCACTAAGTACCCATTAAGGACCCATTTGGCTCAGAGCGGGAAGACCCCATTTCTATCACAGACCCCATTAGAGCCACATTTGTTTCCAAGAGTTCTAGGGAAATCCAGGGGTGTTTTTCCTCTGTCACTAAAAGTACCCATTAAGTACCCATTATTGGGTATGAAATGGCATTTATGTACCCATTAATGGGTACTTAATGGGTACTTCTAGTGACAGTGGAAAAACACCCCAGATCATATGGGTCCTTAAGGACCTATAATCTGGATTTCCTATAGACTCCATTAAAGGGGTCTACAATGGGGTCTTCATCCATCAAATCCGGATTATACAGAGCCTGTTTCCATCACTATCGGGCAATAGGGTCTAGGGAACGCTCAGGGGGGCACCCATGGGGGGGTGCCCCAAAACTCAAAACTTCTTAGCTTGTGCACATTCTCCAAAGTCCCTCCGAAGTCGGCTCCAAAGACCCTCTGAAGTTGCCTTCGAAGAGTAGCACAGGCTCCGAAGAGGACCCCATGCAAGGGCAATGCCTTTGTCAAAGGCTCTGGAGCAAGGAAGGAAGGAAGCAAGCAAGCAGGCAAGCAGGCAAATGTAAAGAAAGCTGAACAGAAAACACACATAAAAACATGAGTCATATAAAATTACATACAGGAAATCTAATATTGATAACAGTTTAGCTAAACACATGTTATGTTATTCCTTGAGAAAGACATTCCTATACTCTGAATATTGGTTGCTCTTAACATACCGGTATTAAGAACATATAGCACCACTCTTCATATTGAACATTGCCTTGAAGTTAAAAAAAAGACAATTTGTTATCCATCAGAATTAATAAAAAGAATGCAAGTTTTATTAAGCAATACTTGCATTAAAATGAATTTTAAAAACCATATCAACATCTCTGTAGCTACAGAGAAGCCCAGCTTGGATATTGCTCCTACATTAGAGATTGCGCCTAAATGTGACCACACTGCTCGCATATACAGGTAAGGTGGGAATCACCCAGTTTTCCTTTTAAGCAACTGGATCAAGAGGACATTTGCAATTTGCCAGGGTTTTGTAGCAAATTGCAGCATGGTCCAGCAGTTTAGAATTAAGGATGTGTACAGAATGTCCCTCAGCCCTGAAAACAACAACACGAAAACATCATCTGCAAATTAGACCCAACAGTTGATCACTGGGTTTCCTCTATCCTTATCAGCAGCAATTGTTGTTGATAGTGAAGAAAAATATCCTATGCTCCATCCTATGCAGTGTGCATGACAAAGTGGCTCATGTGGGGAGCATGAATATCCTGTTACAATGGAACTTGAAATGTTCTAGTGAACAGAATCTCTTTTTGTTCCGAGCAAGTCCATTTTGAACCCTTGAACACCTTGTGTGGAAAACCTTGAGCCAACACACCTTGAAATGAAATGTTTTGCACACCCGTCCTTTAAAAAAACATTGTGTGATGCTCCAGTGTTTGGACAACAAACTAGGAATTAAAAAGGGCCTCCTTTCTGCATGTTAGTGAGGAATACAGGAGATCAGGCACTGCTAGTATACTCTGTCTGCACAGGACATAATGTAATCTGACTATCGGGTGACTCAGTTCAGTGGTACACAAGAGTCAGAGCCCTTGGAGGTCAGACCTGAGACTTAGAAGAGCTTTGGGGCTTGTGTAAGGACCAGCACCACTGTGCAAATAGTGCTGTTCCAGTCCAGAGCAGTATGTTCCAGCCTTGACAGATCACTCTCTTCCTGTCCTACTACTCCTATCCAGAAGGGAAAAGTGAGAAAAGGCCCTCTGATTCACCTAAACACAAGACTGGAAAGTTCAGACAAATGAGTGAGATGTCTACAAAACACAGCTGAAGCCAACAGTCAAAAACTAGGTAACAGATCAGATCATATATGCTGCAGCATATCATTTTGGAGACAGTGGCTCCATCCACATGGTCCTGATTCCAGGCTGGGAGGTACAACAGCTACCACATAGATGACTGGGCCTCAGCTACATCCCTGAGACCTCATGGTGGCAAGCAGAACACTATGGTGAGTAGAACTCCCCTTTGCAGTAGCAAAAATTCCTGGAGTCCCTTTGGAGGACCAGAAATAGTACCAGATGTCAATCCTCCAAGTGATAATTCTGAATAGAAAGCTCATCCATTGATTTGCCTTCTCTCCCTTAATGTGTTTACACAAAGAGAAGAGGTGTCTTCCTCTGACCAAAACAGCCTCAGAATTCTTAAAACTGGATTAAGGAAAACAGTTCTTTACTTTTTTTAGGGGTTGAGGTAGATCAGGGACCAGAAGTGCCTTAGTCACCTAATAAGAATTATGCCAGAGATCAAGGTCAAGATATATTCTTTAGACTGTAGTCAGAAGTAGAATCACTGAAGGGACTAGAATCCAGTAGAAGGGCTGAAATACAGGGTAGGCAAGGCCCTTGCAGGGAAATAAGGCAAACACAGTAATGGGGCTAACAATCAGGCTGACGTCATGGTATGTGAATCATGACTGTTGTATTTTACTGGGAGGCTTATGGGAAGCCTTCCTCTCATATCCCACTCATTGATACAGTAGATATTGGCAAGAGCATGACACAAGATATATTTTATCTACAGCTGATGCTTTGTGTTTGACAGCTTTCTTGTGCCATCATGCTAGATTTGATAACAAGTGTCAGTTCTTGAATATATTCTCTCTGCAAAAGTTTCTGTCATTCTATAATCCAATTTAAAAATTTCGGTATAGTATTTTCATCTTAATGGAGCCCAGTGGCCTCTAGAACTCTATGGGTGTGTTCCCATAGGGGGTAAAATCCAGAGTAGATTTGGATTTGCCATTGAGGATTCCCATTAAAATCCCCAGTAATCTGAATCCATTCTGGGTTTTAGCCCCCTGTTCCCATGCCAGTTCCCTTTCCCCGGATTTTCTTCTTTCAACAGGGGGTTTTCTGGCTGACTTGGATTAAAGCCAAACCAAGGAGTAGGAGCTGTCTCCCTGCTAGAATCCAGGCAGGCACAGGATGCACTTTGGGAGATCCCAGACAGAAGGGCCTTCAGGGTGCCCACAACTTCTGCCCTAGACGTCCTGGATTGGGAAGGTGGAGGGCCTCTCCCCAGACCATGGGTGACACCAATGAAGATCATTTTTGCACCCTTGCTTGCTTATTCACTTCCCTCCCTCCCTCCCTCCCAGGCTGTTGCCACACCATGGATATTCTCCTGATTTCGGGGTGGGGTGAAAGGGAAAGTGGGGTGGAGAGAGAGTGGTCGCCAAGCACAGTGCTCCCCATGCGTGGACCGCAAGTCTTCCCTTTCCAGTTCACACACCTTTTCCACACAACAACACACACAATTTGCTTTCCCTTGCACTGGCAGCTGGAGCAGGGGTCGATGGATCATCACTGCTGCCTGGCAGCCCCCTCCCTTCTGCTCAGAGGAAGGAAGGAAGGAGGAGGAGGAGGAGGAGGGAGAAGAGGGTCAGCTATTGGGAACAGCGGTGGGTCCTGCAATAGCCCCTGAAGGAGGAGGAGGAGGAGGAGGCTAGCAGTGATGGTGGTGGCGGCGGCTCACCATGCTGCACTGCACTGCCCACTGGTGTGCTTGTGTGCACCTGTGGGTTCTTTGGAAACAGCCCGACATGCACTCAGTGCTGTTCCCGGCCTCCAACCTAAGAGGCAGCAGAACCCAGAGCAAACCCGGATCAGAGTAATCCAGGTTCGCTCCGGATTTTCTGTAGGTGGCAACGTGGCCTATGTTTATTTTTTGAAGGTTCCTACTTAAGCTGTAAACTTCCCTGTAATTTCTAATCTCCTTAAAATCTCTCATTTATACCGTCATTCCCGAGTGTGATCTCTTTCTCTTTTCTTGCTTGACTCTGGATCTGCACTCAGTGGTTCGTTTATAATTTATTAATCTACCAATTGGACTTATATACCACAGATCTCATAAAGGCCCTTTTGGTACTGGGTCTTATTCTGGATTATATCCTGGAATAGGGACCTGCCATTTGCATGCTGGTGCAGACTATGGGTCTTTTTGCATTTGGCTTCCCAGCTGTGGGAAGGTTTGGGCAAAATGGCACTTGCAGACGCTTAGCGCATTCCAGCCCTCTCCTCAGATTAACAGGATCTCTTTGGATGCCTATTTTCTTCATTTTTCTCCTTCCACATCCCCTTAGTATGCACCCCTGTGCAACAAAGCAACATCAGCAAACAGACCTTTTTGCTTTGGCAATGATATGTACAACTTGGTGTTGGCTGTGGAGACATGCCGATTCCATTTTCTTGGCTAGAATATGGAAATGATAAGATGTTGGCTTCCTCCAGTGTGTTTGTTCACTTTCCCCTCCCTGTCTAGATTTGGTTTTTGGCATTACTTCTCCATAGTATGTTGGATTGCCTCACAGGAACAGAATCCTGATTGCTTTCACTTCCACTGTGGATTAGCTTCTCCATCTTTATTGACCTTTCTGGCATTGTTCTCAAGGTTGTTTGAGCTATTGTGCCCCAATCCTGTTAAATAAGGCAACAATTTCTGGAAGAGGAATGCTCAGATAGATATATTTTATTGCTAAGATTATTTATTCTGTTAACTTTAGCTAAATCAGGTCCTATAGTAGACCAATCCTAAAAATGGTTTGGGGAACAATGGGAGAGAACTACATCTTATTTTGCTTGGTAAGGATCAGCATCAATAGGACACTGATTTGTCTTGATTCAACATCTATCACAGAATCTTGCCCACATTGTTCATTTCTGTTTCCATCTTTCTCATATGCCCTTGTAGAACCTAATGTACAGCAATGAATCAACAATGGCATTTAAGTGAAAACGAACAAAATTCTATAAACATAGTCTGCTTTTATCATAGAAAAGAGCCTAAAGGTCAATGAGGCAATCCAGAAATAATAATAAAAAAAAATGCTAAAAAGTCTCTTTTAGTTTGATTCACCTCAATAATGTATCTTAATTGCCCATCTAACCTTGAGGTATGAATACAGGAGAGGAAAATACCAGAATTTAAGTGATATAAAGTGACCAATCAAATATATATAGTATAAAAAACAAGTGCTTCTTTTTTCCATTAGTGATCATTCAAAAAAGGCCATTTGAAAGTATGAGGAAGGCTATATAATAAAAGAAACAAATAGCGTTGCCATCCATTTCTCACATATCTCTAACTTTTTGAGAAATTTAGATGATGAAAATTCAGGCTTACCTTATGAGATCCAAGTTGCATTGTTGCATCAATCTGTGCATATGATTTTCTGCTTAAAATACGTATGGTTCATGGTCCACTTTTGGACAGAGTGTGAGGGAAAGGTGATGTGTTGACAGAAAATCATGGGGATGGTCCTTCCTGAATTTGGATTCAATTCAGATTAAAATGCACATGAGGATTCACCCAAGGAGTATCACATTATTGGTGAAGCCAGATTTATGTATGAATTTCTCAAAAATTCAATATCTCTATATGCTTAGGGAAAGAAAGGAAGGAAGGAAGGAAGGAAGGAAGGAAGGGGTAATGGGTAGTGAGTAGCAAGTAGAAGGGCAAGTCTAAACTTCTGTGACCAATTGCTCACCCCACCAATGGCCATGTGTGGTGGGCTGTTGCTGCAGTGACCAGGGAGCATGCACAAACTTGCAGCCACAGCCATAATGCCCTGCCCATGAAGCCTTCTCACAGGATTACATGCAAAGGTGCCACGTGGGAGTTTACTAGGATCACAGTAGATATTCCTAGTAGAACTGCCTCATCTAACTTAGAAGGAATAGAGAAATAAGGTTGTCTGTTATCAGCATACTAATGGCACCCTACTCAAAGTGCCCCTCTGACCATTGCCTGCAGCTTCATATAAAGTTTAAAAAGACTTGGGGGACAGAGCTGACCCCTACTGTGCTTCACATGAGAATTCCTAGAGTGAAACAATAGACCCCAACTGTCCCTTTCTGGAGGCTACCTTGGAGATAGGAAGAGAACCAGTGTAAAGCAGGTGCGCCCCAATCCCAACCCCCCTTTACATTTCAGTTCATTTGTACATATTCAAACTTCTGCATTATCACAAAACAGCTATACATTCTTTTTCTTTCCTTTGTCTTCAGTGAAAACAAATGCCACCCTATTTATGAGCTACCTCAGATTCAGGTATTTCATATCAATATCTGCAATTGCTTTAGTCAAAGGAAATGAATCCTGGAAAACAGTTTTTCAGTCTTATGTTCTTTTATCCATTTTCTGTTCTCATTTATTTATTCAGCTAACATTATTTCCCAGACTCTATTATACTATCATTCCAAGTTTAAATGATCTGCATTCTTCCAATTATGCATAATTACATCTTTAGCTGCTGCAGTTAATGCTTTAATTAAAAAATTGTTACTTGTACCTCAATTTCTCCCAATAAAGTTGTTCAAAATACATAAAAATGAATCCCAGCTTAAGTCTTATTTCAAGATCTTCTCTATGTCTCTACCTTAACTTTTCAAACTTTGTTCCTTATATTTTTCATGATAGAAGAAGAAGAGTTGGCATTTCTAACCTGCTTTTCTCACCCATTTAAGGGGACTCAAAGTGACTGACAAAGCTTTCTATTCTTCTCCCCACAACAGACACCCCTGTGATGTAGGTGAGGCTGTGAGAGCTCAGAAGAGAGCTGTGACTAGCCCAAGGTCACCCAGCAGGCTTTGTGTAAGAGTGTATTATCAAACCCAGTGTTCCCAGATAAGAGTCCAGCTCCCTAACCACTAGACCAAACTGCCTATATATTTTGCCTTCTGTGACTGTTTCCCAATTCCATCCTGTTATAGTTACCTTAAAATCCACATCTCATACTTTTAAATTTCCTCTAAAGGTATATTATTTTCCTAATTCATAAATAGATTCAAACTATATCCCTTTATTTCTCCTCAAGAGAATACCATCATAGTTTTCCTGCCTCTTTATTAATCATATTGAATTTCAAGCTAATAGTTCCTCCTTTCTCCCAATTTTTCTTCCACTTTGTTTCTTCCATATAACTTCCTCTTTTCTCTTTCAGATTACTTTCAGATGCTTTCTTTGGTCTCTGTTAATTGAATTGAAATTTCTGCATTTATACACTATAACAGTTGGACTGGATATCTTTTGTCAACTCTTGCAGGAGTTTTCCCTTATCTTCCAAATTTCTATTGCGTCTTCCAGGAATTCACTTCTGTGATGATGATGATGATGATGATGATGATGACGAATTCTGTCTTGTAGCTGCTGATATGTAATACATTTGACCAACTTCAAAGGGTCACAAATTTATAAGGAAGTGCCATTTCAAGTGTTTCATTGCTATCATGAAATAGAACTTTCATGAAAAAGACCATATTAGCTAATAATATATTATCAGTATGTTTAAAGTTTGATACTGACATCTATACACTAGGCATTTAGAAATGTATTAAAACTGATCAATGAATAGAAATGTTATGCTTAAAGGAGATCTAGCACTATACAAGGAAGGTGCTCACATCATTGTCCTGCAGATTTTGTCTAGGTAGACAAGTTCATATACCTGCCTTGACTGAAATACGGAACTGGTTTGTTTTTGCCTACGGTAAATTTGATAACATATTTCATCTGCAAATCTTTTCCTAATTGTTCCTTCCTTATCACACTAGTGAGTAGGAAAATCCAGTATCTCTGGTTTCCTTAGCCAAGAGAAGAAGTATTGCATGTGAGAAACCTCACACATTCATATAAAGGTTCTTGTTTATGGTGCCAGATTTTTTATAACACGTGCAGTCCTGAAGGATTTTGGTGGTAGTTGAGCTGAGTGTCACTCTGCTCCTAGCCCCTATAAAATACCTTACATGCTTACATCCCAATGGCAACAGAATGTGGACATACTGCATAAGTTTCTGCAAAGTCTGGATTGTATCGGAGTATTTAGCACATGCATGGTTTCACATAGAAAACATAAAATCAGTGTTAAAAAGTTATTCAAGAAGGAATGAATGAATGAAGAATGAATGAATGAATGAAGGCTTTTCTAAAGTCTGTTGTGTTCAAAGATATATCTTGCAAGATGAAAGTATGTGATTTAAGACTGATATCTAGGGCAGCACTATATGAGAAATACAGCTTTTGGTAGAAAAGAGTATTTAGATGAATTGGGCAAGTATAGGGTGAGGATAAACCTACAACAATAAGATAAGTAAACAAAACAGCTCATTAGAACATTGTTCCTGATCAAGAAAAGGCCTTGAGCTCGTCAACATGTCTGTTCCTTTCTCCCAAGATATTTCCTCTTGGCTTTATTCACTTTAGTTATACTACCTAAACTTTGAAAATCTCAACTCTTATGTTAAAAAAGGGAGTTGTAGCTTGGATGACATGTCACAATTCACATCAGGGGCGCAGTTGATGAAGTTGAGCTATTGATATATATGTGTGGGCTGCAATTGAGGGAGGTTTGAACCAGCAAATCACTGGCTGTAGGGAAATAACCAAGGGACATACTGTATATTAAATCTCTCTTCAAGGTTCATATTTCCTTACTGTCTTTACCACTTTTTGTCTGACACTTCAGGAATCATTTAACTATCCCCCCATTTGCTGAATCACACACTTAAGAAGAGTGGTCCTACCCTACACAGTGCATATTAAGAGAGTATGAAGTCATTAACTCTAGTGCTGGGAGCAACTTTAGGCTATGTACTTTGTGGATGCAAATAAAGACACGAGTAAGTACCAATTATGTAAGGAAATGAACCATTAGCAAACTGATAAAACTGCAGGGTTTGGGGTTTATTTGACAAAAAGGACAAGACTCTTATGTTAAGTGTTGCAGAATCCACTTTTTTTGTTTTGTTTTGTTTTATCTGCACAATATATGACCTAAAGAATGAGTGTAAATAAAATTGAACACAGTAGACTTAGAATGCTATGTAACAGGCTACAAATCAATGGCCTCAGATAATATTGGGGTAAATGGGAACATGAAAGAACTGCTTTATGTTTATTTATCTATTTATCTATTTAGTTATTCATTCTTATTTCTATTCTTTTTCCAAAGCACTCCTGGGGTGTTTTTCCACTGTCACTAAAAGTACCCATTAAGTACCGATTAATGGGTACGTAATGGCATTTTTGTACCCATTAATGGGTACTTAATGGGTACTTCTAGTGACAGTGGAAAAACACCCCTGGTAGCATCCAAAATCATTATAAATTATACATATAGGAATTGAATTTAATCAGAATTTTAAACCTATGCCCAACTAAATAAATCTGAAATACAGAACTTTTAAAATAGTGATAATTTCCTTCAATTTTAAAGAATTTTTAACTTAGTTTTTTTGAAGTGACCCCACAATAGTTGTATTTCATGGTAAAGATACATTTTTAAGGTTGCTTTTAAATATGGATAGTGATGGGGATAGTGATACATCTGAGGGAAAAGAATGTAGCAGAAAGCACCTACTACAGAAGGATCTGATCTTCTTTTCTAAGGGGCCACCAGCATGATGTCCTGAATCTCAGTACCTGGTGTGCCTATATCTAAGCAGATGTACCCTTAAAATAGCCAGGGCTTTAGAAATCTAGGATCTGTACGTCAGTGCTATGCCTGTAGAATTTGTATTATATGACATGCCCCTCTCTAGTTAAAATGTGAAAGGGTGCATTTTGTACTACCCAATGCCTTTGGATGCTCTTCAATGGAAGTCCCATATAAAATATAGTGGGATGAAGCAGCGCTTTCATGGATACTTCATAGCATTTTCTGACCATGCATAGTCCTTTACAGTCTGTAACGGCCTGTAAATAAGTTGCAACAAAGCAACTATGAAAGGAAGGGCAGCATTTTATAGCTACTCTGGGCCTTCACAGACATTATGGCTGCATCCCCATTCAACTTTTAAAGAGCTTTGAATTCAATTTCAGAGCTGGCACATCCCACAGGATCAGACGAATCTGCAGTTTATGGGGATTAAATGTCCCAAAACACAGATTATCTGTATTTGAATCAAAATTACCTCTTGCTGCGGGATTTAGGAATAATCCTATTTTTTTTGCAAATGGAAACACACACGATTTTTTTAGGGGCTTCTCCTGAGTTTCCTTCAGCCAATGAGAAGTCATGATTACAGGCTAAAGGAATCCTCTGCTGGCTGAAAGATCAGATTTATGGGCTGTGATTTTACAGAGTGCCTGATTTTGCAACTATCATGAAAGCGTGCCTACTCCCTCCCTCCCTCCCTCCCTCTTTCTTTCTTTCTTTCTTTCTTTCTTTCTTTCTTTCTTTCATTCTTTCATTCTTTCTTTTCCTTCCTTCCTTCCTTCCTTCCTTCCTTCCTTCCTTCCTTCCTTCCTTCCTTCCTTCCTTCCTTCCTTCCTGATCCATGCCTTTTTGCCTCTTCACTCTGATCTGCTATAGCAATCCTATGCTAAACTCTGTAAAAGCCTGATCTCCCTTGTGAGAGGTGAATCCCTGTCAGCAAAAGATTAAAGAGAAAGTCCTCCCATCCATCCTCCCTCCTCTTCAGATAGCCATGTGTGCACATGTGTGTCACTTTATTCCACACATTTTCCTTTAATTCAGTTTCTAAAATGATGGGGTGGGTGGGATGGATTCTGCCTTAAGGAAGCAAATGGGAGAGATAGCAGGAGGCAGCTGCTAGTGCAGGGGGGGGGGAGTGGAAAAAGGTATATACAAGATGGGCTGGGAATAAACAGGGAATGAAAATTGCTGCCAGGGGTTACTTCCCTGCCAGACACTGAAGAATGGAGAGTGAGTCTGCATTATAAGTTAACAATGGAAACACAAATAATCTGACTTCACTGCTGATTTTTTTTTTAAAAAAACTGATTTAAATTCGGATTAAATTCCCCAATGGGGATGCAGCCTATGTGTCTGTAAAAATACTGGGTTATCAAGCCCTGTTTAGTTTGGATTGTATTCAAGGTAAATACGAAAATACAACACCTGGCTCAGTTTAGAGCTAAGACAGAAAAGCTGTTTGCCACAAGCCTGGCTTAGCACATCCTTTCCCCCAAGTTGTGAATCTGCTCCTAAAGTGGATGCATCATATCATCTGCAATTGGGACAACGGTGCTGCCCAGAACTGTGTGTCACTCAGCCATGGATTTTGCCCTCTTGGGATTCAGCTTCAAGTTAGGGACCCTCATCTAATCTCCAACAGACTGAAGACTATATATGAATAGTTTTTTGAGGTGTGGATAATATGGATACACAGAGCTAGATATCAGTTACAGTGCCCTACACCCCATCTCAAAATAACCTATATTGTTTAATGCCAGGAGCATTGAAGAATGGGATTGTCCTTGTTTTTTTTTGTGGTGAGTGACCAAAATTGTGCTGTGATCCTACTTAAAGCTAAACTGAAAGGGGGGCAAATAACCAATTTTTCCCAAGTGCTGCTCCAACAATGATCTTGCCCTCAAAGGGGGATGTTTATCTACAAAATAAACCACACTTTATGCAGTACAAGTCATGCCTTAAAGAAATGAAAATTCTAAGAGAAGAACAAAGTTGTAAAATCCCACCATATTCCCAAGGAATGTGAGATTATGAAGAATCTTATTATTGAAAACCATTAAGCCGACTCCCAGTGACTATGTCTGTGTTCACACCTAAGTTTTAATCCAGCTTCAGTCCACCTTCAGAATGGAAGGCCACATCAGCAAAGTCAACAGTCATTTTCTTCATTATCTAACTCAAAGGTGGATTTTCTGAGTTAGATAATGCTGAAAGAAGTCAGCTTGTCACTTTGCTCGTGTGTTCTATCATTCTGAAAGTGGTCTGAAGCTGGATTAAAACTTAAGGTGCGAACACAAAAAGTTTTAATTTTTGCCCCATACCCTGTCACCTTTCCAATAAGGTGTTATGGATCCAGAACTTTGAGCCCAAAAGTAAAGCAACAGTTTATTCATCTTCATTTATGCAGCGTGAATTGCTGTCTTCATGTCTGTCATGTCTGCAGGTTTTTTCCAGGACGGCTTGTTGAGAAAGTTTAATACATTTTGCTTATGTCAGATGTTGCTGAAACCACTGCACAGGACTATAGAATTTTCCCTATGCATTCTTGTAAAGTAAACAGGACCTTTTCCTGGAAATCTAACATTGTTCCATATGGTTCTCACTCTTGACATTTACTCCCACAACTTTATTTATAAGACCACATTGGACTTAGTCAGTTGAAATGATGTGACCCCAGCTATAGGTGTCCTTTGCTGTCGAAGAATTAGTGACATGCCTTAGAAGGTAGAGAAACTGGCTTGACTTTTGGGGGGGGGTAAGAAAGGGAGCAGAGAGATTAGAATGACAAATAGTCAGACGCTGGGGTCAAATGCTTTGCCAGTAGTTGCATATGTTTATGCCAAAATACATAAAGAAATGTCACTTCAGCACATGAGTGATGACAAACACTCCAAGTGGGACTAAACTTCATCAATCATTTCAAATGCACAGATTGGGTTTACCTATATAAACAAAAGCAATAACTGCTCAAAGACTCACCTTAAACTATTCAAGCATCATATAAACAATGTCTTCAACCAGTCTGTGCTGGCAAGTAAGAAGGAAAGTAGCCCAAGGAACATGATTTAAGATCATGAAACCGCAGTAGTGTTTTAATCCAAAGCACTTTTTGCAAAAATAAAGGGATTAGAGTTATGGGTATCCCTGGCTGGAGCTCTGTATACCACTGTAGAACAAGAGCACATCTGTGCAAAGAGTATTGAACATATTGCCCTGAGTTTTATGGGAATTGCAAGAAAACCAGGGATATTCCAGATTCAAAATACCCTAACTTTCAACAGATTGTGGTCCTCAGGATATTCAGCAGAAACCTAATGAATTACTGATATGTATGTGGTTTGTATATTTGTTGTTACAGTGTGTGTTATTTTAGCAAGTTATTTGTGGGAAGTAACCTTGAGGATAATTCACACAAACACATACTTTCTCCAAAGCCTGTGTCTGCAGAAGATATGTATATCATCATCCTCTCTCAGGAATATTTTACAAACCGAGGAACTCAGCTTTAATAATATCTTTCCTTTTTGTGTATCTTTGATGAGGAAACAATAGTTATCTGAACCTTTTTGCACCTTCAGTTCCCTGGGACATTATCCCATGTTTATTCAATCAGCAATTAAATTGATTAAATTCAGATAAAGGCATGTGGTGTCTAGAGATGTGCTGAACTCATTAGAGTTTGAAATGGTTAGAACTGAACAGGGGTGTGGGAAGTTTCAAGTTTAAACTGAACACCCTGCCGGTTTGAAAACAGAGTTTGAATTAGAATCAAAGGGGCGCGTTGCTACATTGCTAAGAGAGACCACACGGAGGCATGGATAGTTGCGAAGTGAAAGTAAGTTCCTTTACTGAAAATGTTTAGGGGCTTTTATGCCCTTCACACAGAATACATTTGCTAAGTGGAAAAGTACCCCGGATGCCCATACTTGGTGAGCTGGAGGGAAGAACAGGATACAACCAGATAGAACAGACTTACAGCAAGGATATTGCTACAGGAAACACATAGGAAGTGCCATATATGGTATTACAGATAAGGAACTCAGGAGCCAACCAGAAGTTTACTTAGGGAGCATGCTATGCACGTGAACAACTCACGGCACCTACATAGATCATCTCTGGGCTGTTATGCTGTTATTATGCTGTTATGACTCCTTGAGGGAGATATGGCAAGAGTCATTCTGCCCTGGAATGCAACCTTTGTCCTAGTTGCTCTTTGCTTCAGCTGAAATGGGCAAAATTGTGCATCCCCATGACATTCCCGGCAATGCAGGACAGGTACGGGTTGGGCGTGGATGGGGGCGTCCCCATGTGAACCATGCTGAACCCTGGTATGGGGGAGCAGTGCCATCTCCTCTCCACCCCCTCTTTCCTCATTGGAAGCCAGATTGACATCAGCCCACTCCTGTGCCGTGTCCCTCATCCCTTAGCAGCACTGACAGCCAGGACTGGGGTGGGAGACATGGAATCAAGTAAAAATAAAGCTTCATTCATAAAAATAACTTTTTAAAAAAAAAAAAAATTAAAACGCCGAAAGCCGCTACAAGGTTTAGTGGCAGTAGGCACTTGAGCAGTTTTGTGCACCTTCACTCCATTGGGGACCACGAGAATGCCCGTAAACTGAAAATCAAGCCTTTATTTATGATCGCCTTGCAGATTGGAGAATTAAACGGGGTTGGAATTACCTCCATGGCAATGGCAGAAAATTAAAAAACCCAAGCCATTCTCCAGCCTGCCATTGCGATCGGCATTTTAAAAAGTCAGCGGCTGCGATCTTCAATGGCACAGCAAGCACACCCCACCTCCCAATGACATGAGTGCAAATCTCCTCCCTGTTAGCCTGTGAGCGTCCCCATGTGCTGAGCAAGGCATGCCAGTCCCCCAAACCATTCCAAGACTTGTTTTTTCAGGTATCAAATTTGGCACCCTTCTGACACGGTTTGGGGGGATTTAGTATGCTTTTCACGGACCAAATCCAAAACACATGGGGGAAAACCTTACCGATCTTGCGCTCGGAACTGCACCAAACTTGCATGGGGACATGGCCTAAATGTTTCTGAGAAGTTCATAAGCTAGACATGAATAACTCTTTCTCAGGTTTGCTACCCAACAACAGGTCTGTCTCTGAACCTGGAGGAAAATCTGTGTCCAAAGAGTAATGTCCAAGACATTTCACAGATATTTCCTTCGAAGTTTGCATGGACCTCACATGAAAGCAACTAATTTTACTTTTTAACTCCATTGAGAATCTTTCCATCTGGGACGAATTCATTCTACAACAGCCTGATGGCACATAAGCCATAATCTTCTGTTTATCCTCAAAGCCCTAAAAATGAATGTAAGGATGAAATTATATATGAGGGCACCTTAAACGTCTTTCTCAATTTTTTTGATAAAGGCAGAAACTTAAATTTATGTGGATAATACAGAATGCTCTGACAACTGAAGATCTAAGGACAAGAACACTATTCAGCATAATGCACCTTATTCTGTTAAAAAGGAAAGTTATTTTTCCCCCTTCTGTAAATGAGACAATATGATGGGGAAATTAAATTAAATGGTGATGTTATCCCCTTGGGGCAAAACAATTCCATTCAATAAATTAATTTTACATCAGTAGCTCTTTCCTTCCTGGAAACTGACAGTAATAACCTGACAGGCTTAGAGCTTTAATAAACCTCAAGAATCGGAAGGCTTTCTTCCTTCAATAAATAGATAGATAAATAAAAAAATAAAGAAAGAAATAGAGAAAGAAAAGGAAAAAATGTAAATAGCATCAGACTCACTGCAGCTTTGCCATGTTAATTGAAAGGATTTCTATCCTTCTGGTAGCTCTGTGGGCAGCATTCACCTCATTTTTGTTACTTTACAAAGTCAGCTGTGTTGCCCACAGATAGCTGACAGAATACGGATCTTGGTGTTGTACCAATTTTCCTTCAGTCAGTGCTCAAAACTGTGACATTTACATTAAGGGAACTCTAAGTAAATATTATATGAAAAGGGCAAACACATGGAAGTAACAGGCCGATGTGGTTGTCCTTGTTATAAACAAAGCCGCAAACATCAGGCCATGTCAACGGAAGTCTGGATCAAGCCAAAAGCCAAGTGCTCTGCTCTTGAGGATCTGAACATGAGAAGCTTTCAGAATGTCAGTAATGTCTATTAAGGGCTACCTTCACAATTGGGAAATATGGCAAAGTTAATACTATTTCCATTACTGCTACTACCAGCCACCTGTTAAGGGTGCTATAAAAGCCAAACACACAAACAAGAACAGACTGTAACTATAAAGACGGAAACAACTAAAATAGATTAATAGATACTATCACAATACCATCCTCACTATTAACCAGTATCTCAGGGAAATCAGCGGCAAAATACCATCTGCAGCATCCTTCTCAAAATGTAGGTGGGATTTTACATTAGCAGGATCTGTACAATGGTGGTTTCTGTCAATGAAAATATCACTCACACAAACCTTACAGTGGGAAACTTTTGTTCTGTACTTTTCTGTTCTGTTTTCTCAAAAGTTGGACATTTGCTATGTTCAAAGAAAACATGGCTTATTTGCTCAACAGAATGTGCACTGGTAAAAGCACTTTTAAAAAGCATGTATGCTAGGCTGCTTGCTTGATGGTTGTAGGCCTGTGAAGACACCATGGTCTCCTAAAGTATAATTAAGATGCCATGTGGTTTCTGCTGTTGTTGAGAGTTCCATACTTGAAGCTCATGAGAAACGAGGACCTATATCATGCTTGTACATGATGAACTTACCTGAAGACAACCTAGGTCTCTTTTATTGGTTGCAAGAACTGAGGTGCTCTAATACAGAGAGGGATAATCAATGGGGCTTCATAGCAGCTCTGTGGGACTGCTGGGTGAGAGCTTTGAGAACTGGTATTGGCAGCGAGCAGTAGCAGTAGCAGTAGTAGTAGTAGGTTGGGACTGAAGATTTGTGGTTGGCAAAGAATTTCCCAAATTGTATTTTGCCTTACAGAAGATCAGGGTATGGTTGGAGATGATAGGTAGTCAGATCTTTGGCTCTCCATTGCTGCTGTGTAGTCCCAACCCATTCTAAGTATTGTATGACAAAGGCTGTGTTCAGACTAGCGGTGTGCATGAATGGAATTTTTGGGATCCGTTTTGATTCGAATCGAATACCTGAAAATTTGATTTGATTCAAATCTTTTAAATTTGAATTAAACCAAATTCAATTTGAATTAAGCAAATTCAAATCTATTCATTTGAATTTTTTATTTGAATTTCCAATTACGAATGTCAACATTCGTAGATGCTGATACGCATCTTTCCCGCATCTGTATGCATGCATACATGTCTGTATGCATCCCATAGTTATCCCCTATGTAACCAGTTTTCATTCCTTATGGATCTGTATAAATGCCTACAGATGTGGGAAAGATGTGAATCTGCAAGTATGCATCGTGTACAGACCTGTACGCATGCAAATGTCCGGATAATTTGAATGAATAGATCTGAAATTTGAACTTTGCTCGAATCTTTAAATTCAAATTTATGGATATGAGATTTGAATTAGAATGTCAAAATTTGGCCAGATTCCATCAAATTTCACATTTCAGATCTATTCATTCAACACCCCCCCCCCTTGAGTAAGATTTAAAACACTTACCTTAAATGGCTTACGCACTGCAGACCTGATTGGAGACTCTTCACAGATGCCGCTTCCACATTTTGGCATGCAAGGGCCCGTGCGGATCCTTGGGAGGTTGGATCGCCACAAAACAGATCTTTTTAGATCCATTTTTCAGTGGCCAACGCGGAAGCACCCTTGGGCTAGATCTTATAAGGCCATTCACCACTTGGAAGAGCTCTGCTGCATGGTTGCTACAGGATGCAATGATGGCAGAAAAAGACCCTCCTTTTAACTGCCATCCCTGCCACATGGTAGGCATTATAATGTGCTCTAACCCAGGACAATTTTAATCAGCTGCACTCTAGCCATTGACCTTCCTGCTCGTTGCCCATAGCTCCATGGGATACCAAGGTGCTTTACAGGCTCTACAGGTATGCTGAGGAAGTTTAGAGCCTCAGTCCAGAAACATGTTGGATGAAAGGTGTTACTTAACTACATGAAGTTCCTACTATATGAATGTGAAGGGGAAATAAAGGACTTAATTTTTTTTAAAAAATCTCAAAGACAAACCAAAAGTGCAAATATTAACCCTTAGCCTAAGAAAGTGTCATTTCTCATTATTCTCATAAAATCTTTATGTTTCTCTGAAAATATTTTACAGTGATGACAATATGTGCTCTGATATGTTCCAAGAGAACACAGCTGGGAGAAAAACCTGGGAAGTCAGCCAAATGAAAAAGAATTTGCTCTTCTCACATACTCCAGGCTATGATGTCATATCTTGCAATTTGGTACCTTCAGAGGAAATAAAATAAAATAAAAAACCTATCGATAATAATCAAACCTAAAATCTCATGCTGCTTTTCAGTGCTTTTCTCAGTGTTAATTTTCAGGCTTTTTTAATGGCAAGCAATTTATCAGTATTTCAGGGCAATTGGAAGCTGTGCTGTCCCACCGAAGTGGCTTCCCATCGGCCAGATGGGACACGCCATTGCCTGCAGTGGGGTGCAACATGTCCCCAAAGAAAGGAAGTAAAAAGATGCTGATTGAACAGCATCTTTTTACTTCGTGTGATTCAGTCAGATGCTGCGCCATTACTGCGGGCAGAAAGAAGCTGTGTTCCTTTGATACAAGTCTGGATGCAGCCTTTGGCCCCAGATAACTAAAGGAATGACCTCTTTCATATCAACCTGCTCATGCCTTAATATCTGGAGGGGAGGCCCTCCTGGTTGTCCCACTACCCTCAGTAGTCTCCCGCTTGAGGTGCCTCAGGCTCCTTCCCTGTATATGTTTTGAAAGGAAGTCAAGACTTTGCCCTGGCCTTTGGTTAAATGGGAATATACTCTCTCTTCCCACTTCACAGGAACTGCTACTGTTTAAATATATACTGTTTTAGTGTCTGATTTTAAATGTTGTTACCCACCCTGAGACCTTTGGGTATAGGGCAGGATAAATAAATAAATAAATAAATAAATAAATAAATAAATAAATAAGTAAATAAATAAATAAATAAATATTGGCTATATTTGAAGACTAACCTTCGTATGCAAAGTGAAACTTTTGTGCTTTGAAGCTTTGAAGCAGATTTGCATTGGATTTGCATTGGATTCAGAGGCACAGCTGGTTGTGGCAGGGACTCAACGAGGTGTGGGTGGAGGTGTGCGCTAGCTAGGATATGCCTCAGCTGCATCTGTGTGGGGGCACAGCCCCCTTACCCCAACAGTACCCTGTGTTAGCACTGAGTTTGCCATCAGCACTACACAGTCCCAAGCACACCCTGTTGCCACTATCGATTGGCAGAACTTTATCCTATTAGAATGCAGGTGGTGTTGATGCAATCAGAGGAGTGGAGAACTAAAGAGTCACGTAAAGGAGATTCGGGGAGATAACATAAAAGGTGTGAGCATAGCAGCCCAAGCTGAGGACGATCTGATTATCAGGAATTGGGTGTGAACAGGACTGGGACAGCTTCAGTTTCTTAATCGAACAGACTATTTCAGCCGGGTGTGATCATGGATCACTCTTAGACTTGAAAAGGACCCCCACTTTGAGTCTTTTAAGCACGCTATTCTTGTGATAGAGTTAAACAGAACTGACTACAACATGCACTTTCATTCTTTGGATGTGATCTCCAGGCAACCTCTTTTAAAAGAAGGAAAGTAATACTTGTGTCTTCCCTCCAATAAATATATAGGATGCTGAATAGCTCCTGCAACGATGATGGTTTCAGATTCATTCACAAAATGTTCTGCATGATTAACTTTTATATTCTAGGTCACTTTTCACATTTCTCAAAGGCAGACTTGGTTGTGTTTTAAATGTGCACATCACAGGACCAGCATCACTCATACATCTCTCAGTAAAGATACAAGGATTTGCCCTACAAGTCATATAATGCTATTTCAGTATGATTCTTGTCTACAACTCAAAAAAATAAACAATGAAGTGGTCCAAATATTACAGGCTAGGACCAACTATAAATGTTCAGAATTTCACTTTAAAAAATAAATACATTAAAATGTAAAAACAGAACAAACAAATTGCTCCTTTTCTGAGAAAAAACTTTTTTTTTTTTTGCAATGTGTGTACAAATACCACAAATGACAGTACAGTACAATTTTAATGTAAATTGCAACAGAAATCCTGTGTTATTTATTCAGGTTTTAGGGAAGAGTTAATAGTGGGAAATGATTGATAAATTGATGTAGGGAATTGAGAGATGAGAAATTTAGAACTAAAAATCAGTCATGAGATAACAGTTTTGTTTTTTTCTCGTTTTTAAAAACGTGGTTAATGTTGCCTCATTTTGTGCTTTTTATACTTGTAAAATAGGACACAAACATCAATTTGACAGAATAGGAAAATAATATATATAGCTTTAAAGTGTTCTAGTTTTTGCCAACTATAGTTTGTTGCTTCATCCTGATAGAAGAAAATGTAATGGGCAAGACTGGATCTTGGAAAAGTTTTTCTTCCCTTCAGAATCTTTCCTCAGCATCTCTCCAGTTTGTGCTCTTCAGCTAATCTAATTTTGCAGCTCTCTGTGGCTCAAATTATTGTACTATCAGGGCTAAAGAAAGAAAGAATGCCACCTTGTAGAAAAAGATAATTCTGCACATTACCATTTGTATTCCACAGGAGTATCAGAATGAGGGTTGCTAACAATTAAGCATGATTAGTGGAAATTAAAACATTCAGTACAGGTATCTCCAGTAAAACAGTATCTTGCAATCTTCTAGGACCCACAGAAGAAAGCAATACATGATCTCTCTTCCTCACTATGCTTGTATATTTCTCTATTTTAGGTGTCAAGAGATGTCTCTAAAGGACAATGGGTCATTCTTATTCTTCTCCTCTAATGTCTAGAGTTATCTGAGTGGCAAGGCTCATTAGGAAGGGTAGATGGAATCTCAATTCCCAATGATATCCATGGGCCCAGCAAAGCTCCCTTAAACATGTTGCCTGCTTCTTTCTTTCTTTCTTTCTTTCTTTCTTTCTTTCTTTCTTTCTTTCTTGTGCATAACTATACAATGGCATGCTTTGAGAGTCCCCCCCCAGACATTTTTCCTTGTATGCATTGTAGTGGTGAGTTTAAATGGAGTCAGAAGCAATGACAGCAGTTATGTTATAGTGGCTAATCACATTGTGAATTTATGTTTTCAGGCTTTGGCAGTGGTAAGAGATAGGTCAGAAGGTGATACAACAGGCAGAATAAACCCATTCATCCTATGGAGGAACCTAGGGAGTTTGAACTGGCTGAAGGATTTAGCACTTTTAGCAAAGGTTGAAATATGAGCTGGCTGAGAAGGCAGGCTTCTTCTACTTTACACTTTTATAAAGGAGATTTCACACTCAGATCCTCTGCTTTCCAGGCTATCTATATTTCCCTCCAATCTTTGCCTAAAATGTTTTACACAACAAATTACCTTTTTCTGTACAGGCTCCATCCACAGGGCCCTTCATAGGAAATGTAGCTAATAGAGACATGCATGAATATTCATCAGATTCACAATTCATACAGATTTGAACATTTACATTTGAATCTAATATTGGCTACATTCAAAGATTGACATTCAAATGTGAAGCAAATGCTTTAGTCCATCTGTTTGAAACTTTGTTATATTCACCAAGGTGGGGAGGTGGCAAAGCGGCTGCCCCGTCACATCTGCAGTGGATTCGGAGTGAATCCAAAGTGAATCTGGAAACGATTTGGAGGCACTATGTTCAGTGGAGTCAAAGGGCATTCGAAGAGCATTTGCAAGGGATTCAAATTCTACCATATTTGAGGTGGATCTGTTCACCCAGATGTGAATTTCCTTCACATTTGCTTGGATGTGAAGCGAAAACAAAGAAAAATCATGCACATCCCTAATCATTGTCCCAGGATCGGGTAAATTCTTGTGGATAGCAGAGCCAGTAGAACCATGATAGAAACCTCCATCATAGAAAATTTCCAGCTCCCCTTAGTGGTGGTGTGACTGGCAGAAGGGATTCGAAGTAGACTCGAAGAGTATTTGCAACAGATTCAAATCTTGCCATATTCAAAATGGCTCTGTTTGCACAAATGTGAATGTCCTTCACACTCACTTAAAAAAAGTGCACATCTCTAGTGCCTAGAATTGGATGTGCTGATCCCACCACTGGGGCAAATGCTACAGCATCCAAACACTGTGACTCCACATGAGACCTAAAAACACAGCTATAAGGATTGCCCTCTTTACAGCTATCATATTTTTTCACCTCCCTTGTCCCAAAAATGACTGACTTTCAGCCACGTTTCTGACTTATTGGAGAACCAACGAGTTTTAAGATGATGGTAGAAGAGTATTTTCCTTCTTTGTAATCGTGGGTTTTTGTAATCATGTATTTTGCAATGTTTTGTATGATGTGTAATTTTTATAATTATTTTTATAATGATTATTACTTTTTATTTTATGCTTTCTGTTTGTTGTAAACCACCTTGGGCAAAATTTTCTTTTGGAAAGGCGGTATATAAATAAAAATGGAAATAGAAATGGAAATGGGAGCATCTCAGCCTCTACAGATGGCCTGAAAATACTTTCTCAGGGCTTACTGGCAGGTTGTTCCTAGAGTTGGTAGTGGAGGATCAGTGGCTGAAAATTCTGGGTATTTTGCCCCCGGAGTTCACAGGGAGATAACCTTCTGCTTATGCAGATTGTGCCCTTACTATTTACTCTTATCAGAGGGTTATATATATATCACATCCTATCATCTATTTATTTGTATACTGCCTCTTCAAAATAAGATAATAACAAAAAACTATAATATAGCAATACAAAATAATATCAATTCAAACAGAAAATACAAGTTAATTAGGAAAAAAGACAAAAATGCCCATCTTATGAAAACCTTTAAACAGAACCTCTTGTGATAATTCACTTCCTCAACCCTGAAATTGTTACTATAGGTAGCAAGGAGGCAAGACAAGGAACTAACAGGTACAGGCAGACCCAGTTAGAGCCACTAGGCCACTTCCACCCATATGAATTGTGATGCAAACTGTTCCTTTCTTTTTCTTCATCTGTACCCATGAAACAATAATACAGGGATCTGGACTGAACTGGATAGTGCTAAGGAGCATTTTCAGCAGTTGATCCTTTTAATATATATTAAAAGCAACATTTCTGTGCATTTGCCTGATCTTTTTGTTTGCTGCTCTCAGGTTCCCATCACTTTACCTGGCACTCAAGCAGCTGGCATGCTTTTTCACAGTGTTCATATAAAATGAAAGAGAGGAATCACAAGTTACAATTCCATGAATTTGACTAAGATGTATCCTATGATTCTTGTCTTCGTTGGTATTTATTCATTTATTGAAACAAGCAAACTAAAAGAGAACGTATTTGAGGAGACCGGCTGCCCAAGCTGACTGACCTTTAATGATTTTGTGGCCTCCTCATCTACCATCTGTAATGCAGTAGATCAGCTTTTTGATCACTGCATCTACAGATGTTTCCTATAGCAAACTAGGAAAACAACTGTTCTCTTAGGGTAGGAGGCGTGGGAGCCATCATGTTGGTGATTGAGTTTGAGGCTGTGATCAGCCACTGGAAAAAAATAAGTGTCTATGAGGTGCCTCTGTGGTGGCTTAGAGAAGACTCAGGGTGGGATTTTTCATATACCAGCCTGCCGCTCCCCCTCTCATGAACATTCTGTGCCAGAAAAGGTAGATTAGAGAAAGGTTGAGAACATGAGGGTTGCAGACCGCCTAAGTCACATATCTGAGGTCCCATGGTCACAAAGGGAATGCTGCTGTGGGCAGAACTGCCAACCACAAATCTCCTCCAAAATCAAGGACAAGGAGAGGAACCATGACTGAAAGGGCCCTGCAGTTCCAGGTTTCTGTATGTGATTTGGGATGAAATGTTAGTCCTTGAGTTGCCCCTCCTCCCCTATCCATGCATCTGCCTGACTGAAGGCTACTACACTATATGATGTCCCTTTAGAGTCCTTGTAAGTAGTTTAACAAAAGGTCATGTCAGTAGGGAATTGATGGACTAGCAGACCTGAGGTATTTGTCTGCCCAACCCTCTGGGGATGCCTAAGTATCCATGTGGATTCACCATGCAGGAGCAACTCCTGTTTCATAATGAGTGCACCTAAATGTGAGGGAAAATAGTCCATTATGCATTTGAGTGTGTATGCTGAGGATTCATGCTGATTAATTTTCTTTTAAGTAGATATTTCAAGAAACAGTCAATTTTGCTGAGAAGTAGTATGACTGGGAGTCTTTTAAAGTAAGATTTCCAAAGGCCTTTACCGTATTTTCAATCTAAAATGTATAGAATTTATCATACGTTGTTCAAATGCTAGCAGCTCTGTATCTACAGTTACCTGTTAGCATCCAAGGCTAAATTAAGCTAACATTGCTTGAGCTCTGCATATGTTTTAAAAGAATTCAAACCATCCCACGTTGCTTCTTGAATTTCAGAATCTCCTCATGTTCAGCATTTGCCTGTATTCTCTTTGCAACAGACATTTACTAATAATTTCATGGCATGTAAAAATAATCATTTTCTCAGAACCGGGTCCCTAATGCTTTCCTTTCTTCAAAATTTTCATTAAACAGTTTACAGGATCACAAAATCTAAGCGCTAGACATGCTCTGATGTTTCTGTTTATGGGCCACGTTTTGATATTTGAAGAAAGTATCATTTATTTTATTCTAAAAGATCAATCAGATTAAAGTCTACAAGAAACCAGGCATATTTTCAGGTTAGCCATTACTACCCAGCCTTGATATTTTATTGGCCATTCCTTTGTAATAGCATTCAAATAAGCAAGGCACACATTTTGGAGCGTAAATGTTATTTGATACATGTTTTATGGTTCTAATGTTTGACCCCAGCTCTTAAAATCCTACTAATAATAGTGAGAGACAAAAGTTTTCATGTGCCATTTAGAGATCATACTTTGCTTGTGGTGATGGGCATCCAATGAATTGTCGGATTGCAATGGTAAAGGATAAGGTATGTGAATAGTGTAATGCAGTTGTACTGTTGTAGCTTTGTTTGAAAAAAAAGTAATCAGAATAGTGTAATTTCATATCTTAGACGTTTTCCTACGGGGCTGAACGGTACGCGTGGGAGACAGCTGCGGACACGGCATACGCATTGCCCGAGCGGGGCTTGTGCTCCGACGTGTCCGCAGCTGTCTTTCTCGCGTTCGAAATGTAGAGCACTTTAAAGTGCTCTACATGCATTCGAACGCGGACGAGCCGCCCGCAGGCGTTCGGGAGGAGAAGCATTCGCGCCTGCTTCTCCCTCCCTAACAGCTGCGGGCTTGCCTCCGACGCCGGCGCGGCTTCGACAATCAGCTGTTTGACAATCAGCTGATTGCCGATCTGCCTCCGCGGCTGTCTCCGCGCCCCTGGCCGGCCTTTGCCGGCTAAGACAGCTCACGATGCTTTGAGCATTCGCACACAGACGCGCCGGAACGCGTTTACACGCGTTCCGGCGCGTCTGTGTGTGAAAGGTGAAAGCGTCGGGAGCTGTCTTAATCTTCCCGTCCTACTCCCGTTCCAAATGGAACGGGAGTAATGCGAAAACGTCTCTTATCTGTAAATCTTGTTTGGTGACTTGAGATCATCTCACAGCTCAATCTCTTTCATGGGAAAGGCACATAAGGAGAAGCCCAAAGAAAAAATATTTTCTCTGTCGCACAACACTAGAAGCTGGGGTCAAACTATGATTCTGTTGGGTAGGAAGGTTAGGACTGATCTTTTTTTTTCATACAATGAGTTATTGGTTTATGAACTATATTGCCTGAGGAGGTGGTGATGATCACTCACCTAGATGGGTTTAAGAACGGTTTGGATAAATTCATAAGGTCGGTTATATCAAGGACTTCTAGAATGGATCTCTAGATAACTGTTGCCACGTTGAAGAGTCAGACAGGATGTCTGTAAACGATACTTGTAGGGAGTCATGAATACGTGTCAAAGTTCACTTGTAGAAAGTCATCTGCTTGAGAATGTTCAGAAGCAAGTAGTGGCCACTTTGGGGAGTTGGGGTGCCGGATTAGATGAACCTCTGCCTAATCCAGTAGGACTTCTATTATATTCTTATGCACTTATGTAGTAGTTCCAGTAACTAGGAATGAGCAAAACACTGAGGTGCAATATATGCACTCCAACTGAGTGGCCTTCTTAAGAAATGAGATGCATTGGCTGGACTGACATCTCAAGAGTGCATTGAAAAGTGTGCAGAGTTTGGAAACTTAAACAGGGTTTGATGTTTAAAGAACAGGTCATACGACTCCCCCTGAATCTGCTGCTGTCACTCCAAAACAAAGTAGCCAATAAAAGTAAATAAAATTCCTGACTGCACTGACTGCAGGAAACTTGCTCGAATGGCTGCTGGTCCTCTGCACAGCAGATGCAAAAATGAACCATGCCTGTACTCCCTATTGCAATATATTCTTTACTGATCTGCAAAAGGAGCACTCCTAGGACTGGGTTCATCGCCTGGGAGCAGACTGGGAGTGAGATGTGTGTGGTGTATGGTCATCTCATCCCTCCTGCATGGTGATGTGCAGTCACCACACTCTGGGCCTGTTTTGGTGCAGCTTTTTGATGATCTTGCTTTTGCAACAAGATGGTCACATTCAGGAAAGTCCAAATGAAGGGTGGAAAGTCCACGAATAAAATGGATAGAAATGAAAAAAGTATGAGCAGTCAGACCTGAAGACAGACTGAAGACTGTGACCACAACACCAGAGATTGTTCAATCAGGTTTGCCTAGCAATTCTTAAGAACAGCCCATCTAGTCCAGCATCCTGTCCCACACTGTAGCCCATCAATTGTTTAAGAGCAAAACCTTTACCTGCTCTCTTCACTGGTCCAAGTCATTATTGCAAGCAAGAAAAGAGATCTTTGAAGATCTGATTAAATAAATTAATACTCGAAAGTGTATTGAGTCCAACTGCTTTATGGAGGTTGTTCTCATAATACTTTCAAAAGCATAGCATGGAAATCTTTACTCTGGAGTCCAAACATCTTGGAAAAGTGACAAGCTATGAGGATATAAAATACTGTGGCATGGAAATAATACTCTTCAGAGTCTTTTGTGTGTTTAACAAAAGTGGAAGGTTTCTGGCAGATTATCTCCAGTAATTAGAAGTCCCTGGTTGTGTTTACATGGTTAGCAAGTGTAAAATATGATGACCTGCTGAGGATTTGCGAACTGCTAAGTTATAATGATGGATCGTGGGGAGAGGACATGCAAGATTTTTCAGACTTCTGCTGGGAATACTTGAAAAATAAAGCATGTTGTTTTCCCTGGGGTTTATAACACCTCTTCTGCCTTAATCGGCTTGCTCCTCCTTCTGTTTTCTCAGCTCTCTATGAAAATTTTCTTCTAAAAAAATCTCATGATTTTCTTAGTGTTGGGGCAGCTAAATAAATAACCACTTTCTCCAGCTAAAACTATTTGAATAGAAAAATGAAACAGATTTAAAAAAAACAATGTAGGAGCACTTTGTGGATTTAATTTTATAGTCTTACCTACCTACCTACCTACCTGAGTGACCCACAGAGAAATGGTGTCATTGCTTTTTATTTAAAGTTATAGAAAACAAATTAGAAGTTTAATAAAGGCTTATCCTCCCTTGTATTTAATTGATATGTTCATAGCAGTCACACAAATTGCTCTTCTTTTCTGTGATGAGATGACGTATACAAGCTATGCTCATTTATTTTATGCAGTAACATTTGAACAAACTTATGATTGTATGTTTGTTCTCAGAGAAATAAAGCAGAGAAATGAATCCTTCTGTATCCTTACGTTCAATTCTTGCTCCAAAGTAAATAAGACCCAGGGGTATAATCTGAAATGTAAGATAGGAATGAGAGGGAGGAGACAAAAATGAATCAGGCGTAGGGATGGGTGAAAAATGTTTGTTACCTTCATAATTCATACCAATAGTGAAGGTTCAAAATTTTGCATTTGGATCAAATATTGGCTATATCTGAAGACTTGACTTTTGCATGCAAAAGTTTCTGTGTGTTTGTTCAAAGATTTGGAGCGGATTCAGAGAGGATTAGGAGTGGATTTGGAGACGCAACTGGCAGCTGGGATTTAAAGTGAATTTGAAGCTTAGCACATTCGAAGTAGTTCCATTTGCACAAATTCAAAGCGAATTGGGGGGGGGAGAATGCAGGCACATCCCTAATTAGGCAAACTGTGTACAAATGTAGACCACCACTAATAATCATATTTTATTATTGAATAGAAAGCTTCCCTCTTTGAAGAATTAAATTGAAATGAGGCCTATTGTCTGAAACATGGGCAATACCAAAGCACAGCTTTAAGACAAAATAATAGATTATTAAAGGTTCACTTCTTGTTTGTGGAAGACCTGAATTGCAGGATTTCCAATGCAAGTATCATCAAATGAAGCCAATGCATAGGCAATGTCTGCATGGGAGTTTTCTAGCAAGGCTAGAAACCAGAGTGCTCCAAGGGAATATACTAAAAACAGGTCTATGCTGCAACACTCTTCAAAATGGTGACATTATGATCAAATTCCAGCTGTGATGATCCTAGATGATCCATTTCTTCAAATAGTTGAAATGGTTCTGGATCTCAGGATCTCAGAGCACTGTTCATGATTTTTCTCTTCTGCACTTTATCCTAATTATGACATTCTGCCCAACAGATGATATTGGCATTCTGATGACTGTGAATGCCGGAGCAGATTTCCAAGTTGCACATACTCAGATCTGAGCTTCAGCTATATCAGTACAGCCTTCAATGGTATGCACTCTTGAGATGAAAGGCTCTTTGGTGATTAAAATTGCCAAGCATAATTGTCAAGCTAAAGGCAGCAGGAAAAATGTCAGATGCCTAGGTGGTGCCACATAAAAATTTGTTGCCTGTCCAAATACATACTACTTTATAAGTGTCTGCCTAGTTAGATTGGACTAGAATGCACATATACATTACTGGAGATCATTTGATTGCACATTCATAACAGCAATAGTGCTATCCTAATAAAGCAATATCAGCTTGCAGAAAACATGAAACATAGGGGACAGCATTTCCCCCCTCTAGATATGATAATCTACTTTTTTTTTTAAGGCTGTTATTACTATTGAGGCAAGCCCAGTTTTTTGGTCCTTGACTGTATGTATGTATGTATGTATGTATGTATGTATGTATGTATGTATGTATGTATGTATGTATGTATGTATGTATGTATGTATGTATGTATGTATGTATGTATGTATGTATGTATGTATGTATGTATGTATGTATGCATGCATGTATGCATGTATGCATGCATGTATGTATGCATGCATGTATGTATGCATGTATGTATGCAGGTAGGTAGGTAGGTAGGTATAGGTCATTGCTCCTTCCCCCCCCTTTCTGTGACACTGACCCAGAAGTGCCTTTTCAGCCTCCGGAGAGTGCCAAAATAGCCCCATAGCACCACCACAGCCTCCCATCCCAAAAGCACTCCCTTACCTTTTGGGGGGCTGCAGTGGCAGCCCAGGATCTATTTTGGGGCTCCCTGGGGAAAGGAGTGGTGGCAGCCCCATAAAGTAAGTGGAGCAACAGGAGGCCGTGGGGGGGATGGGAGGGCCCGGGGGGCAGGAGGCCTGGGGGCCTCTGGTATCTGCTGAAGCTTCAACTGAAGGTTCATCAAATACTGGATAATCTGATTCACAGATGAATAGTTATTTGATTCAGCCACAAATCTATGAATTCCTACATATTCGTTCAAATTCCGGATGTCATGAATACTCATGTACATCCCTACTAGCTATTCTTCTGCATCCATTGGCTATTATTTGGCCAATGAGAATTTTGTTTGGCACAAATCTTCATATATAAGCTGCCAGGCAAGACCAATGTGTAGGATTCATTGGAATTTTGCACCATCATTTTAACAGTGTATTTTGAAGATACATGAATTTTTGTCTTTCAAAATACATGAAAATAAATTTAAAAAATGCTAAATGGTTTATTGTTGTTCATAAATTTGATCTGTAGTCAAAGCCCTGCTATACAGCTTACTGCTTGCTAGCTTCCTTCCTTCCTTCCTTAATATAAGAAAACGCTTTAACGTTTTACAGCAAGAGCGGCAGCCACTTATTTGTGCTAATTATTATTCATGCATTAGAGGCCATTAGTCTGCACTTTTTTTAAAGGGGGGGAGGGAATCAATCAGCATTCCAATCTTGCTTCTTTAGCAGAGTGTCATTACTGTGGTATTCAAAATCTGGCAAAAAGCCTAAGAAAGGGCCCTTTTTGCAAGTCGGACTGTCTAATCCAGACATCATTATTGATCAAACTGACATACACCTGCCAAAGTTGGTTGAAACTGTATTACATGAAAGACAGGCATCTAGAATTGCCTATTTTTCCTCCTTATCTGCAAAAATAATGTGGAAATCAGTATATGAAATTCTAGATAGCAATATAGGAAAGCATATGAGCAGTATTAAGAGACATGGCACAAAAATATTTTTGAATGACAGCTGAAAAAATAACTGAAGAATTACCCCTTTAAAAATCATAGATGCCCCTTTAAAAATGATAGATAGATAGATAGATAGATAGATAGATAGATAGATAGATAGATAGATAGATAGATAGATAGATAGATAGATAGATAGATAGATAGATAGATAGATAGATAGATAGGGAAAGAAAGAGAAACTGGGTTAGGCTATAAATTAGATGCAATATTTTAAAGTTAATCTTGTGCAGATCCAGCCCAAGAACCGATCAAATGTAGGCAGAAAAGATGTGCTTAACTGTTTTGGATTTGACCCAGTGTAAACAAAACTGAACCACCATTTGAACCATTTGAAACAGTCTGGCTTGAACTGAATTGAACCAGGAGATGTTCATTCAAATGGGTCAAACCACCCAGTTTAATGGACATCGATTTAAGTTTGGTCACAATTGCCCTTAAAAAGTGGATTTTCCCCATTGATTTTTAAAAGTTTTTAAATGAATACATTTGAACCTGTTTAAGGTTCAAAATTGAATTGGGTCAAGTCTACTTATCCAGTTTTAATCCAAACTGAACAACGGTTTTAGAGTTTATCCACATTTTTAGTAGGCAAAGTGCAAATGTATGAAATAAATAACAAATAAATAAATGAAAATATGACTCCTGAATGGTGTGTTCAAAACCATAGTCAAACAGCCTCCAGAGAGCTGTAGGCTGGCAGAGTCTAGGGCTGCTTCCGCATTGGACCATTAACACCCATTAAACACACATTTTAAACACTTCTGAAAACCGCATCTGCACTGCAGCATCCATTAGACACACATCGGGGAGTACGCTTCTGCATTGACTCCTGCGAGATGTGTCGCTAATGGGTGCTAAGTGCCCCTTAAATCAGTTTCCCGGAAGACTACATACAATGTAGTCTTAATGGGTGTTTTCACAGTTAGGACACATCCGTTTTGGATGTGTCTGCACTGCAAAAGGGTCCATAACTGGGCCCTCCCCTGGCCTGCCATGATTGGCTCCTCCGGAGCTGAGCATGGTGAGCCGGAAGACTCCTATCTCAGGGCTCCCCCTTGTCCCAGAAGCCGTGGATCGTGGCTTCTGGAGCCAGGGGGGCTTCACCTAACCCCCCCCCCTGCCCACCCTGGGGAGAGCGCAAACGATCCCCTCCTTACCTTAATGCAGCCAGGCCGATTCTGGCTGCGGGGTTCCAGTTGCCTTCGTGCGTGCGTCCTGCGTGCCTTCCAATCGGCCAGGGCCATGCCTGCCTTCAGGAGGCTCTCTGCGCAGGCGCTGACCCTGGCCAATCGGGAGGCGCACTTTGGCCAGGGCCACACGCTTGCACAGAGAGCCTTCTAAAGCCAGGTGCAGCCGTGGCCAATTGGCCCTGCACCCACCTCAAATCCAGATCTAATTCCATCCCACCCTTGCAGATGCGAACAGAATTGGTGGCAGTAGATCTGTATCTATTAGATCTACTTATCACAGATTTCCAAAATCCGGATTTCAAAACTCAGTGCGGAAACACCCTATGTTTCTGGAACATGCATGATGGAAGATATAATTGCCATTTTCTGCATAAGAATATTAGCAAAATTCTATTGTAACTTAACAAAGTTTGATCTGTTTTCTCAGGTCACTTCAGCATTGCCACAATGAGAAGTTTTAAGGGAAAGGCAGCACTTGTGATGATTTTTTCAGTACTCCAACTGCCTGCACAACCAGTCAAAGCAGAAGTGGCATAGCAGTCAGAAATGATATATCAGTTGCTTTCTCAGCACCTTCCAGAGTCTGTCAGATGGCGGGCCACTATTCTAAGATATAATCCAGAATAAGGCCCAGGGCAGAAAGGAACTTGGAAAAGGGCAGAGGAACTGAGACCATGGCCATTTCTGCAATTACCGTGGTGATAAACTAGATGAATGGATCCCACTGATCCTGATTATGTGGTGGTCCACTGATCCTGAATTCTTGGAGGTCTGGGCCAGATCAGCATTGTTTGCATTGACAGCACTGATCTAGCCCATGCCTGTCGGCAAAGCTCACAATCAGGGATGTGTATTATATTGTTTCCTGGTTGCTTTGCACTGAAGTGAATGGGACTTCATGCAAGTAGAACCACTTCAAATGTGGTTCTAGGCTTCAATTTCACTTTGAATTCACTTTGAAACCCTGCCACCACCAGTCGTGCCTCTGAATCTGATGAAAATCCAATCTGAATCCATTGTAACTGTCTTTCAATGATTTGAACAAAGACAGAAAAGCTTTCACTTTGCATGTAAAGGTCAGTCTTAGAATATAGGCAATATATATTATATATATTGTGGAGGTGACAAACATTTTTTGCCCATCCCTACTCACAATAGCTTCACAGCACCCACCCCTATTGACTCTAAAAGCTGTTGTTTGATAAAACTTAGCATCCAGTAGTTCCTAATCATGGAGATCATGCTTTCTGGATGCCTCCTGTGATCAGGTGCAAGGACCTTGGTCTGATTCTAGACCCAATTAAATGGGTCTACAACACATTTGGTGCAGAAGGAGTGGGGCCAGTGAGAGCATACCACCAAAATAGGTCCACTAATAGCCAAAAAAATTAAAGTGCCTTCTGCATGGCTCCATTGTCCAGACTGATCCACACAAATATGGCAGTGGACCAGTCTAATCAGATTCACCAGTATGCCAGATCAGAGCCCTTTCTACACTTGGCCTTATTCAAGAATATATCTCAGGGTAGTGGTCTCCTGGACAGAAGCTAATGTAGACTATGGCACACCTTACCTGGGGCCTTCCATAGTCTGCAGTGGAATACAGATAGTAGGTCCCTATTCTGGGATATATTCCAGAATAAGATGAAGTGCAGAAAGACCTCAAGAGTTTCCTAATCTGAATTATGGTCCATTTGGTAGGCAGGCCTCTCTACATTAACTTGAAGATCAAATTAAGAGGCTCATTAAATATCCAGATCACTAACAAGTGCAGAAAGGGCCTATGAAGGAGAACCACTGTAGCAGAAGCACCTCCTCCAGATATTTTTCACTGTTGAAATAGGGACACAGACATAACAACAAGTGAGGACAACTATAATATATTTTTTCTGCACTGCCACCGAAATCCTGGAATTGGAGAGCAATGAATCCTCAGCATTGATTCCTGAGATTCCAATTCTATGTGAAACAGGAAGGCTGTATAGGTATTGCAGATTCCTATCAGCAGATAGCTGTTTTTCAGCATGTAAAAGGGAACAGGGATGTGCACAAATGAGTTTTGGGGCACTTGAATCATAATGAATCGAATGCTACAAGATTCGTATTTATTTAAATAGATCCCCTTCAAATGTGGTAGGATTCTATTTGATACAAATGTATTCATACGAATTCATATGGATATCCAATGCAAATGGATACATATCTATTTGTATTGGATACGTATCTGTTCATATTAGATTTGTATCCATTCATATTGGATACGTATCCGTTTGTATTGGATACCTACCCATTCGTTTACATATCTGATGCGTATCCCCAGTTTAACAAATGTCCGTACCATTCGTACGAATGTTATTGTACAAGTCATAACATTTGATTCGTGTATGAATGTATGAATATATGGATTTCTGCAAATTCATACGAATAACAAATATTATGAATATTCATGCACATTCCTAAAAGAATAGTATCATTCATATGTCTTTCTTCTTATTCAAACTACAAAAGTTGGATAGGACTCCTATTACCATGACTGCAAATATTTCTTCTTTTCTAACATGGCTTCCTCTCATTTCAGATGCCATTCATACAACCTCTAGTCTCAATACTGATTGCTTTTTTCTCTTCCTGTATACAGAAGCAAAAAAATAATAATAATTCCTAAAGGCAAGTTCTCTAAAACCTAGGTTCACTATCAGTTTTTATCTTTCTCCTAATAGCATTTCCAGTCTGTAGAAAGAAGTGATTAGTGTCATGTCCTATAGAGAAATGCAATTCAGTGCTTGTTCATACTCTGGGTGCTTCTGGATGTCATTGTCCCTGCACAACAGCTTCAGTATACCTGTCAGGGGCTTCTGGTCTGTCCAATTGGAAGATTGGAAGCTTTGCAGGGATGCCATATTGGCTTCTGGTCCACCAGACTGGCAGATCAGAAGCTTTGGCAGCCCTGTGGAGCAGCTTCCTGGCTGCCAGACAGGAAGCTCTGTTGCCCGCAGCATCTTTTTAATGCACATGGGGGGTATAATACTGCATAAGAAAATAAGAACATAAGAGAGGCCCTGCTGGATCAGGCCACAGCCCATCTAGTCCAGCATCCTGTCACACACAGTGGCCCGCCAAATGCTCATGGGCATCTCAAACAGAGACAAGGACAAACCTTTCCCTGCTCATGACAACCTGGAAGACAATGACTGGCCCAAGGTCACTCATATGGTGCCTTGTGGCATTCCAAGAGGTGTTCCAGGGTTATGCATCCCAAACTCATCTTCCCCACTCAGACCTAACTATTTGCAGCATGGCCTAAACATGACATATGGCAGGGGGGACCCTATTCTTGAGGTGGTCAAAGAGGCTGAGTTGTTTCCTTCCCCCCATATGGATGCATGGAGGAGAAAAGTGAGACACAATTATTTTTGCCTTGAATTCTGGCCTTATTTCCAGTCCTTTGGATCTGGGCCAGGCAGACCTTTGCTCACAGCAGTGGTCTGGGACCCTGCCGGAGTGAATGCCATTTGCCTGTTATGCTATTTGTTATTATTGTGCTGGGTCCCATGTTTTCCACCCCAGATCCTGTCATTTCACCTGCCTGGCTGAAGGCAACCCCTTTGAGCTTTCATAGTCATGTAAGGAATCAAATTCATGGACTTCTAAGCCCTAGCCTAGTATGCAAATGAAGACCTGGGGCCTTTCTGCACTTGGCCTTAATCTGGAATATATCCCAGGATAGCGACCTACTATCTGCCTGCTAGTGCTGACTATGGAAGGCCTGCATTAGCTTGTGGTCAACATACTGCTATCCTGAGATATATTCCAGAATAAGGCCAAGTGCAGAAAGGGCCCTGGAGAAGGTTTTCAGGGTCCATATTGATGTTCATAACTGTTCTAAACATTTTAGGATATTTTTTTTAAAAAATATATTATTATGCCCTATTTATCTGAGGATGCTTCAAACACTTCTTACAATTTTGGCAGTGTGGTGCATTGAAAACCACCAGTTCTAGTTCTCTTTTGCATCTGGGTGAGCCAGGATTCTTTGGTGGACTGAAACAAGACCCAAAAGCTGAATGCCTTTGGATTTTGGTGTGATGGGCACCCTATGGACTGATGGCTCTAAACTCCAGAAACTGAGTAGATCATCTGTTCTGTATAGAATTGTGCTGCCCCTAAAGCATCAGATGCATAGTTTTAGGGTATTCCTTGAACCATCATTATTACTAGAAGCCGAGGCAGCTGCTGTGCCTTTCACTTGGTTCAGTTAATGTGACAGCTCTGAGCTTTTCTGAATAGGAATAGCCTGTAATGTAAATTAGTCCAGAAACTGCAGCTGGTACAGAATGTGTATTACATCGTACCATTATACCATTGCTAAAGGAACTGAAGTATTTGCCAGTTCCTTGCCAGATCACAATCAAGGCCTTGCTGTTGGCATGAAAGACCTGAATAATTTGGTCTGGCTATCTGACGGAATGCCTTTTCTCTTTTAGATCTATTCATTCCCTTATATCTGCTAACAGGGCTTACCTGATTGAACCACCAGTTAAAGAGATCCATCTGGCATCCACTGAAGGGAGGGGGGCTTCTATGTCCAATTTATGGACTGCTCTTCCCTCTGAATATGGCAGTGCCAACTCACTACAGACCTAAAACATACCTGTGTATCCAGGCATTTGATTCCTGCTGACAATGGCAGTAGACAGGCTGTAGATTTTTACAAAGTTATTTTCTTATATTACTACTGCTTTTGTTTGATGTTACCCTGGGAATTACTTAAATATATAAATATGATGGCCCTTATAACATCTAACCGTTAAAATCTTATGCGAGCTCCGTTAGTTAAGCATTAAGAATTTCTTGTGCTTTTAAATTTCAGGTTTACAGTCAGGGAAATTGTGTTTTTTAAAAAAGGGCTGGTGATGTCCAATGCCATTGGGCTTTAGAAAGCTGACAGTTGCTGTAAAATAGTCATTAAACAACCTCTAGAAGAGACTCATCAGCACATGCCCTCAGGTGAAGGAGAGAGAAAGCTGAAAGAATGAAGGAGAATCTAATATTTTAGCATGACTGAATTAAACAGAGCATATTATGTTGATTTCTAGAGTCAGCCCAGTAATTTAATTTTCAAAGCAATTCCTTTGATTGTAACAACCATTTTATGAAACATTAATATTTTTTTTATGTAGCACATATCCCTTTTCCATGTCATTAAGGAAAAGGAATCTCAACATTTACAAATCTGCTGACCGTTATTTCTGTAAATGGTACAGACAAGAAGGGAATTATATTGGGAAAGAAAAAGTAAAAGTAACCCCATCATGGATTTGATGTTATCTGTTTGTATATAAGAATATCATTTATAATATGCTTCTCATACTAAATTGTGTTATTCATTGGTCTTTGTGTGTTTTCTCTCCTTCCTTGTCTATGACTGTATTCAGACATAACAAAAGGGGCACCTCAGAGGCCCCTCAGAGAGACAGTGTGTGGCCCTCATGTTCCCAGACCTTCTCGAATCCACCTTTTTGAGCACAGAATGTTCATGAGAGGGAAAGGACCATGCTAGTGTGTGAACCATTTCATCACTAAGCCTTCTCTGGATTGCTTAAAAGATTTTGTTACATATATATTTTCTTTGTCTCATTACAGCCTAAGTGTGTGAAAGGAAGTTTGGTTATATTCCCACAATTCTTTATAAGAATGTTACTCTTAGGTAAACCAAGGACCAAAAATACGTTTGTGGGGAGTTCTTTTGGAGATGGGGTGAAGTTTGCACTTTGCTTCCTGTTCATGTTCCTGTGCTTAGTATACAAGATCTCCCACTCCCATGTGTCCAGACCCCTACCTTAAGTGCAGATGGTGTCTGGGCACCAACATTTTTGCCAGTGGTGGTGTCAGTTTGTGTGTGCTGGTGCTGTCACCGGGGCAACTGAGACATGCTGCACAAGCACACTTGCATGGCATGGCACCTGAAATGCCAGTGTGCCTGCACTGTGCAGGGCATGGCCCTTCAGCACTGGAAGAGGTGTGGATGGACCTACCCGGAACCTTGCTGGCTCTGGTGCAGGTAAAGGAAAGGTCAACCTGCACCATGCATAGTGGCTGTGAGGGGAGCTTCTGGATGGAAGAAGCCATTACTGGTTAGGAAACTGCTCCTTCATATGCAGATGCTCCATCTTGGAGCTCCTTGCCACAGCAACTAGCAAGCTAAGCACAGAAAGGCCCAGGCTCTTTTTTCCAATTGAAAATGAGACCTGTGGATGGCATATAACTCTTTACAGCTGCAAAGAGATAACTGCTGAACAATCCTAAAATCAACAGAATCTCGGAAGCATCCTCATTGTCAAAATGATGAAAGCCATATGATTGAGAGGGATTCTTGCAATTGCCTTGAGAAGTCAAGAGCATCACCAAGATTCAGCGTAATTCTGCACTGGCCAGTATAACAAACCATTGAGCGCACTAGAAGCTTTCCTAGCTGGTAAGGGCCTCTTGATCTGGATCACTGTCTCCCATCCTGCATGGGTGGAACATGCCATTGGTGGGCAAGGGCTCCCATATTCTGTACTACCAGGCAGAAGGGAAGTCCTTAGTCTACTCGCTGGTAAAGTGAGTACCAGCAAGTAAACAAAGGCCCTGAGAAAGAAAGGTTATTCTGTAAGACCTTTACCTATTTTATTAGAGCCATTAATGAAGAAATAACAATACCAGCTAAAGCAGATGATAAGTTTAGCCCCAAACACAAGGAAGGTTCCACACAGGGATAAGCCATTTTAAAGCCATATCTACCTCAAATCTCACGAACTTTAATGATCCTTAAGACCCGTTTGTACTTACATATGGTGCACAGTTCGAGGCACTCAGGGAAGCTCTGTTTACACACTGTGACACTGCCTCCATCCCAGAGTGTCCCAGAGTCACAAATCTTCTCAAGCATCTATAAGCTCCTGGATGCAGAGTTTGCATCTATTTCCATTGTAAACACCAGGAGTGGCATGGCTATGGCTGCACAGCTGTGTGCTGTGTCACAATCACCATAGCAATGGCCTGGCCCATGCCAGAAGCTGCCAAAACCATTGCTATGGTGAGTCAGATGGTCCACATTGCAACAGACAGTGGGGGACAATGCCAGTGCTTGTGGGGCAAAGGCTGGCTGCTGTCCCTGAGCTTAACTTCAGTGGGATACACTGAAGCTAAGTGCAAAAGGGCCCCCAAATCCAACAAAGGTTCTCTGGATCAACTGCTTTTCCTACTGAAAACTGAAATAGTATTTATGTAAAAATTACCCACATACCTGACAAACTTAGGCACATCTTTGAATTGCACCAAACACATTAACCCTTTATCTTTTATTTTAGTTAGTGGGTTTAACCAGTAGACCAAACTGATTTCCCTTACAAGAAACTTCACACTGCAGCCTATAAAGCTGTTAAGTTTCACAAGGTAAATGTTGTGAAAAATACTCAAAAGTGGAAAGTACATTCAGAAAGACAAATGGCATTTTTTAATGCAAGAAATCAAAATTCCTTTTTACTTTTTAAAAAGGTAATAGCTTTTGTTTCTTCACAAATACAACCACTTTTAAAAATCTAATTACCTTTGATATAAAAAAGCACTTAAATAATGATCAAGAAAATGCAGCAAACAATGACAAATATATATTCTTGTAACATTATATAGTGCAGGAACCTACAATTCTGAAATAAGAAATAAATTTTACTGTACAGCTACTGACAGAGTCATTAGAATTCTAATGCTTTACTCAGGCTGCATCTCCGCTTACCTTACTGAAACAAACCATCATGGGGCACCTCCCCTAATGGCCAAAACACAGATGTGGAGACACAGCCTCAGAGGCACCATCAACACAACTGCTTGCAGGAACTAACCTTTTAGCTGGAATGGAGGTCAGGGAAATAGACCCACTGACATTTCTCTCTCACACATGCACTTTCTTGTCCCACTGTAGGAACAGCATAATGGGAAAGCAAGAGAAAGAACTCCCATGCACCTCCCATCTGCAGAACTGGTTTCTTATTCCCATGTGGATGCAAAGGGAAGAGAAGAGATGATTCCAGGACCAAATGTTTCATAGGGATGTTCTGAGACAGACAGAAAAAAAAAAAGGCTGACTTCCTTATGTATTTCTTGGGCCTTCTTGCAAATGCGACAAGGCTCTTGCTGCTACTGATCCCAGAAGTTCTACATAAACAGTGTTCCAAGTCCCAACACAAGGCCATGGAAGTTTATCCAGGGATCTCTTAGGCTGTGTCTCCATTTCACTTCCTGGGTGCCTTCCAGAAGGGGATAAGTTGCCATGTTTCCATTTGCAGCAGCATGAGGTGCCCCATGATAAGCATGCTACCTCAACAAAGTGTCCAAAATACCATCTGAAGTATTATGCCCTTGTGGAAAGGGCATAATTTTCCACTGTACAGAATGTTTCCTTGATCACCACCACATTGGGTTCTTCCATACTCTGACACTGGGGCATAAGACTGTCCTCTAATGGGGTGATCATAGTGGTTCCACCATGGTATCCATACTAAGGTCTTCTCTCCCATTACATGGAGGCATGGCTTCACTGTCACAACCCAATTCTACTTCAGATCCCACCTCTAATTAGTGCCATGTGGATGGTACTAAGGTTTAGTTTGACAATCTACTAAGCAGAGGCAGACATTATGAACCCTAAAATAAATGGTTTGTTTCAGTCAATTATATTTTTCCACATTAGGCAGTAATTCTGAATTCATTTACTTGGGAATAACCCCTACTGAACTCAGGATTAGCCAGAAATTTGGCTGGTGAAGTTCACGTTTCGGTTGCCAGTTTTATCCTGCTCATGTCTTCCTTTCTTTGATTTATAAAATTAGAAATTCTAACACCACAAAGGCATCTTAACAGTGTGCCTAAGCCAGAGTTTACTTTCCTAAAATGCGCTGGTTACACATATACACATCATGCACACACACAGCACATCTGCTGGTTTCAGTATTTTCCTGCTGCATTATTTTTGATCGAAAACTTTGTGAATGTTTGTGATACTGCTGAGAGCCTATTGGCAGATGAGCATCTCTTGCTGTAGTCTCCATCATTATTTGCCTGTCTTGTCTATTAACGAGCACTATCATCCCATCGTAGGATGACAGCTGCAACACGTACTCAGGCGCAATAAACAGCTAAATGAGGCGCACAGCAATTTCACTTGTCACCAGAGCCCTCGGCACGACTGGCTGCACAGCCTGATGCATAAATTCATGAGGCTGTTGCATATGATGGAGTACGCCTGGCTGAAAGAGGTGATGGATAGCAGGGCAGCTAAAAATGGCCATCACCTTGACTGTGTCAGGACATTTTTTAAAACCACCCGATCAGCTCTCCTGCATTCTTGCTTGTACACTGTCCTCAAGCTAAATGCTTCCTGGGGAATTGATCAGTGACTTTCCCTTAAAACAGAAGACTCCCCCACTTTTCCTTTAAGATCCATAGTCAAGTTTCTTTCATCTAGAAACCAATAATAATAATTCTTCCAGTTATTCCAGAAATTTTTTGGGGTTTTTTTTTAAAAGAAGAAAATAAGCAAGCAAACAAACAAAAGCCTAAAGGTTGTTGGACAATCATTGCTTAATGTTATATAATTTGTGGAAAGGAATCCTGTCCAAAGAACAGCATTTAAAAACAACAACAACAAACAAATGCCTTAACATTTAAATGAGGACTTGAAAGACGTCCTTAATATAAACTATTGTTTTAGCATGTTTTAAATAATGATTTGTGGAACTCTCTACTGTTGTGATGGTATCAGATGTGGTGGTAGGAAAAAAGATCTTGTGCTCTGAGTCAGGGGACCAAGTATTTTGTGACAACTAGTGCTAGATTATTACAAGCAGCCTAATTGTTTGTTTTGAAGAAGAGCCAAGCTAGGACATTTTTATGAATTAATGGTCATACATTGTCCTGGAAAGAGAAAAAGAAAGCATACCCATTAGTACTTTTTGACCGTTTCTGCACTGGCCGTATCCTGGAATAGAGACCTGCTATCTGCATGTTAGTGCCAACTATGGCAGGATATAATCTGAATTAAGGCCCGGACCAGAAAGGGCTTTAGTCTTATGTGGCTAGAGTAGTGCAATGTTCTTAACTGGTTGAGAGTGAGGATATATAACAGCCAAACCTCTTTGTTCTTTCCATGTGATTGGGGAGTGATTCTTCTTTAGGTGTTTTCACACTACACTTCCCATCCGCTGGACTGGAGGAGCACGATGACTCACTGTTGACTAGCACTCACTCACTCCCCGCAGGAGGATTGGATGCTCATCTTATTCAATCCCGGGGCCCGGTTCTCCTTTGAGCACCACCATTTTGGCAATGGTGCCTCCATGACTACATGTGTGTTAGCACCGTTGCCTTGATGATGTGGACACTCTGCGCATGCACAGTTGCATCTATGGTTGTCTGAGGTGCCAGTGCACTTGTGCGGTACCTCAAATGACCCCAAAGTGCCGGCAAGAGTGGGATGCTTCAGGCAAGAGTTAAGTAAATGTTGGTAAATGATTAGTGCAGTTCTGGGGAGGGCTGTCTACTCCATATGTGTATGTTCTTCCCCAGAGGTGCACTAATTATGCACTAGAGACCACAGTACGAAAAGGCCTTTTGTTTTATCTGGTAGTAACCTTGTCCTTGGTTCTTTATGTGGTGACTTTTTCTTGGCAGTAGCTTTTCTTTGGTAAGTCAAGCTGTTGATTTCTCTCTAAAGGACTTTTTTACTCGTTATCTTTGGAAGTTTTTCTTATTTAAGCTGAAGGGCTAATAATCTTTCTTGACCACTAGGATGTTGAGTGACTTCTCTGTCTAAATGCCAGCAGACTATGTGAGAATTAGGAGAAGGTATTATGAAGTTGGTTTCCTAGCTGATCTTTTCTTTGCTGACTCTCAGGTTGTTTAATGTGTGAGATTTTGAGTGATTTCTTTTGAGGGTCCATAGATTGTGTCTATGTCTAAGTGTCACTTGATAGCCCATTTGTCTGAGCACCAGGCTTCTAAAAATGTGTTTGCGTTCTCTGTTTTGACCTGCTTTAGTATTTCTACAGTTTCTCAGCTGAACGTGTGGAAATCTTAGTTCTTCCAAAGACTTCATTTCAAAAATCAAATTAACAAGGCATTTATTTTGCTTGAACTTTGTTAGAAATGGAATGGCATTTTACAAAATTTCCTTCAAGTTATTTTTCCCATTTGATTTTATGGCTATCAGTGCCCCCTTCCAGGTTAGTGGCTTAAATCTACAGTATTAAAAAACATCTGCAGATTACCTGCTGTGAAGTGGCAGTCCAGCGTTCAAACTGCAGCAGCTCCCCGCAGCTTCCTGCTTGGGAAGCTGTGAGACTTCCATGTGGTATGTGCAGTCACATGGGGTGAGACATGAATCATATGGGATGGGGCAGCCAATGGGAGCTGAGCTGCAGTCTCAGGTCTCATTGGCTCTTCTCACCATCCTGTCCAGACTGGCGGGAAGCTTAAAATTTACTTAACACTGTGCAGTGAGTGCTGCTATATCAGTATTAAGTAAATTCACAACTGCAAAGTATTGGCTGTCGTGTGTGATGGCTCGACCTTGGCTGCACATTCCAATACTCAGCTTCAAGAAATCTGGACACAGCCAGTATTTCATTTCATTATCTATGCCCTGGAGTAACATTACAAAGTTAACTGTACCATAGAATATGCCTAAAAAACTGTCAAGACTCAAGATGTGCCAAACTGGTTTAGATTCAAACCAGTTCAAATTTATCAGGGGTGTTTAAACAGTTTAACTTTGAACTGAACCCCTTGTCTGTTCAAAAACGAGTTCAATTTCAGACCAAACAACCTTCGCCGTGGGGTTCAAACAAACCTAGTGAACACATTCTGTTTGATCTGAGTTTGAAGGTGTTTAAATTGAATCAAACTGCCTGTTAAAAGAAAAAAGTTCAAATTCAAACCAAAGGAGTATTCAGTTCTATTTGAACTATACAGCCAATTCAAGTTTCTACACTTCTATAATCAGCACAATAACTGAGCTTATTACTTGCAGTGGAATGTCTCTCACTCTCTCTCATGTTGTTACCCACCCAGAGACCTTTGGGTATGGGGTAGGATAGAAATGTAAATAATAAATAAAATAAAATACACATACTCTCACAAACAGAGCTTATGAAGGAAGAGAAGCTGGGCCACTATCATTGATCATGGTAGAATATCACTATATCCCAGAGAAATCTAGTGGAATTATTTCCCCATTTTCTGTTCCAATAACTGTAGTTAAGAATTTCAGGGGGCACTTCAGCAAAGTGAGTAAACTAGGATAGTAAGACAAAAGAAATGTAAAACCCAAAATTAGTGCTGTATGGGAACTTTAAAGATATCGTATAGTTAAATAGCAGGTCCATAAAATAATTATATGAATACTGAATAGTCAATGACAATATCATTACATAACCACTCATAGTCCAGTGTAATAAAATTTAACATGCTTTTAGCTAATACAATAAGAAGAAATGATTATCCTAACAAAGTCCTTTGCTGCATGGAAGAAAGCCAAAGATCATAAGAGGACTGAAAAATACAATTAGAATACTATCGTAATTATTAGTATCATTAATATCCTTATTAATAATTTTACAATATTGTACCAGATATTTAATGATCATTAATGATAGTGGCTCTGTTGTAAGAATCCTAGTATTAGAAAAGTACTAATGCATAACTCTATAATGTGTCTTTTGGAACTGATTTTCAAAAATCTTAGATCTAATGGCTTCTTAAATCTTACATCTAATGCCTTCTTAGATCTAATGCCTTCTACTGATGATGGCAAGATCTGTTTGGACCATAGTGACTGGACCAGAAGATAGAGTGAAGCACGATGACCTCATATCACCATACTCTGGAAATATAGTGTTATGCATAAGTCCACACATCATAGTACTGGTCCATACCTTAAAGTAGTTAGGGGTTCTTTGCATTCAGCTAAATGTGACACACTGAAAGTCATACAAATCCTAGCCCTAGTTTTATACAGAAACATCATTTCATAAGCTGGTCCAAATGGCATGAATAAGGGCACTCCATATATTCTATTCTGAAGCAATTGAGCCAGGAATTACACAGTGTAGAATGGGGTGATGGGAGCTGGCAACCATCCAGAGGGCAGCTGTCCCATTCCATTCTCACTTTGGACTCAAAGAACATAGATTCCCCAGCATCCAAAGTTACAGGTCAGGAACCTTTCCCCCCAGCCCCAGAAACAGCTCCAGAAGTGGGTTGTCTTTCAGAGGACACTGAAATGTCACTAGGAGTCAGAATGGGGCTGGGCTACCTCTGCCACTGCTGTATATTATCATGGTGGTGCCAGAAACAGGGTCCCACCTAAGCTGGAAAGGAGACCACATTAAAATGGTTTTTAGCTGAAGTGCTTCAGAGAGCAGTTTCTGTGCCTAGGAATGGGGCAGGCATGGTCTCTGAACAGACAATGCACATATCAAAGGAGGGACCTGGTCCTGCCTATGTGCACAATTCTCAAAAACATGCTGCACACTGCATGTGGCATGGACCTAATGGACCATGTAGATGCTATCAGAATGTCCAAAACATCTGAATGGCATAAGTTAAAGGAAAGCAAATCTAAGATAGAGAGATGTAAAAATAAAAAAATAAAAATAAATATTCCTGAGTAGAACATAACTAGGGCAACATTTTTTTTCCTTCTCAGAGTCCCCGGCATGTGGTTTTCAGGGGTGTAACACTTTCTGTATTGGATGTAGTTCACACAGCCATCAAGATTAGTAGCATTTTATAGCCTTATCCTTCATAAATACCTCACTTTAGTACACATCTGTAAAGTTTGTGCCCATTATTTACTTAGTGTCCAAAGCAAAACCATAATTTCTGTTTTTACAGATGCTGTATTTGCTGTTCTGGGGAAATGCATTATACACCCTCCATCTATGTTACTGGAAGTCACCTAAGGAAGACAAATATAAAGGCAACAAAATCAATGAGGCAGTTTCCAGCAAAGCTTTATACATTAATCTCTATCACTCAGAGAAATACATACCACTATAAGGGAAGTCAGTTGTTCTCTCATATAGAAGACCTATAGTAATAAGCTATTAATAAAGTGGTTGTAATTAAACATGCAGCTGCAAGTCAACATTTACTAAAAAAAAAATTGCCTCCATACTTTGCTTACCTATCTTTCAATCCAATTGAAAAAGAAATTGATTATCTTTCTTTTCAGAATTTGACTGTCAATTCTTGTAACGTTTTCATAGAACACTTCAAAAAACAGACTTCAGAATGTTTTTGCAAGGATGTATGCTGGAACAATTTTGCACTAGAATTTTGCTTATTCACCACTTTTCTTCTCTTCAGACCCAGTTTCCAGATTTCTATGCTTCTTGTGTCCACAGCAAGAAGGGATATACCATTTGTTTGTATTATCAGTTAAGAGAGACATGATGATGAAGGGCAGCTCATTTTTAAAGAGCTTTAAATCAGATATTGAACCAGGCTTTTGAATTCTTTAAACTGTATACTTCTTCAAGATTATATTTTTAATGAGAAGCAGTATATAAAATATTTTAAATAAATAAATAAGACAGACTGATGACTAGAATGCAGGGGACTAACGTGTAATAAAAGAAGGCAGATTTTATGTTTAGTATCCTTAATACTAATGCTTATATAATATTTTAATTTTTTAATTAGATTGTACACCATGGGCAGGATTTGTTTTTGTTTGTTTTATCTTTTTACTTTTAAAACACCATGTATGCCAATGGTGCAATATAAATAAATGATGACAACAACAACAACAACGTTGATGGTGATGATGATGATGATGATAAAAATAATAAACTTCAATGGCTCTGGAACAAACTGGTAGAGATAGTCCCAGTGGTGATCGGCGCAGCACTTGAAAACCATTGGTGCTGACAAAATCACCATCTGTCCATTGCAAAAAGCTACCCTGCTCAGTTCTGCATGCATCATACACCAATACATCAGACAGTCCTAGGGGCTTGGGGAGTACTCAATGTGTGATTTAACCCAAAAGCCAACATAGTGATCTTGCTTGCTGTGTATTATTATTGAATAGTAGTAATAGTAGTAGTAGCAGCAGCAGCAGCAGCAGCAGCAGCAGCAGCAGCAGCAGCAGCAGCAATATAATAGCATGCAATGTTGCTTGTAATATGCCTGTAAGTAATGCAATCAAAATGAAATGAAATGAACTTTATTGATGAGTCATTTGACCATATCAAGTTTAACAAGATAAAATCATATAATCATATAAAACATACAAGGATAAAATTAAGAAACAAAATAAAAATAACATTGTGATGTATGTTCCTTTAAGACTGAATCTTCTTGTTTGCCACCTGTTTGTATAGCATTGGTTTGTGATCACCTATATAGGATCTGTGAATGTAACATAAAAGGTGTCAAGCCTCCTCTTACATTCTGTTATTTTTCCTCTTTAATATGCTGGAAGAATAAACCCTGCTTGTGTTTTAAGGAGTCGTTATTTTATATGGGCTTGCCTGCTGGTGGATGTTTCATAGAACACTACAAATATCATTACAGGACACCCCTTTCAACTCAATGAATGATTTCCTGTCTGGCAGCCTTAACAAATTGTCTGCATTCACACAAAGATTGTGTTCAGACATAACAAAAGGGATAGCTTGGAGGCATTTCAGAGAAACAGTGTGTGGCCCTCATGTTCCCAACCCTTCTCTAATCCACCTTTCTAGCACAGAAAGTTCATGACAATGGGGATGGGCAAACTAGTGATGTGAACAATCTCTAAACTACCTCAGAGATGCCTTTTTTTTCCTGTTTCCATTCACAACCTAAAACAGGACTTCCTCACCCAGTACATACTCCAAAGTTACCCCAAAACTTGACTCAAGCAGCAGCCCCTTCAGACTAGAAAGTGGAAGGACAAGAAGGTGACTCAATAGATGATGATTCCACCAGGAATTACAATTGTAAAAAAGACTGACTTTTGGTGCTACTTTTGATCCTTTGAAGTTAGTCCTTATGGGTAATTTATTAGAAAGACAGTATACAAATAAACTGAATGAATGAATGAATCCTAGCTGCTGTGAGAATTCACCTTGCAGCAGCATTCTGAGAATTGTGGCAAGGTGAATGGCTGACACATTTCTGCAGCACCTTCTGTGCCCTCTGGATCTTACCCTTCCAATACTGCAAATGGATGAAACCATTGAAGAAATTTTACTTCAACATCTCCTCCAAGACATTATCCAAACAGATGGTCAGATGAGATCCTCTACTGACCTTGGATAGCCTGTAAAACATTTTGATGGCAAAGTCTTTGGAATTAAGACAGAACTAGCCATGGTAGAAACTGCAAATTGGTTTGATCCGATTAAGTTCAGTTTCAGATGATGAGGCCATATGGCCTGAGAAAAGTACTTGAAGTGAACTGCCTTATCAGCCTTGAGGTGGCTGGAAGAAGGTGGCTTCAAATGACCTAGGAAAGTAAAGAACTCTTCCATGCAGGAGGACATTTTGCAAGCCTTCCTCAAGAGGTGATTGTGTTTTCTCAGTAATTTTCTCTCTTTACTATTTTAAAGATTCATAGACCACATTCCTGCAGATCATCTGTCCCAAATGATTTACAGTATCAGTTATAACAGCATAAAATAAAGGAAAACGTCAACCGCCCATGAAAGCATTCAACTGTGAGTGTAAAAAGGGCCATACATCCTGACTAAGGATGGGGCAATTGTTTTTCAGACACAATTTTTCAGTAGTTTCCATTCTGTTACAAAATATCTTTGTGTTGATTTCTTTGTGGTTGGTATTGTTGTTGTTCTCTTTAATGCACATGAATGAAAAAAACAAACACCACCCTACACCCAACGATGAAAGATTTCTTTAGTTTTACACCCACAGATATAAAGAAATGGAGGAACCAAGGTTAAGTACATGGCATTATCCAATTACATATACCGTATTTTCCGGCATATAACACAACTGGGTGTATAAGACGACCCCCAATTTTTCTACTTAAAATGGAGATTTTGCAAAACTGGGGTGCGCAGCCTAAACCGAGCCTCGGACTTGGGGAGAGATGGCAGCCTTACCTGCTAATCCCACAAATGTGCTTGTAGCTTTCCTTCTGGCGCTGATGCCAGGGAAAAACTTTGCTCTGATAAAGATCTGTGGCTGCAATGCAGCTTTGGAGTCTGCCTCCCTAGCACGATTTGTCTATGATCCTGTAGGGGAGGGGGTGTTCCACCGAGTGAAATATGAAGAATCCTGCCATCATTTTCTCTTCAAAAGCCTCTCTGCTTTCAACCCCTCCCCTACTGGATCACAGACGAATCTCGCGCTAGAGGGGCAGACTCTTCTAAAGCAGAGAAGAGAAAATGAGGGCAGGATTCTTCATATAAACCATCTTTTGGCCTGACAGCTTACAAATTTTCATTCTTATCTATTTTATTGTGGACTTTCCACCCTCCATTTGGACCTTCCTGAATGGAAAGTCCACAAAGAAAATGGATAGAAATGAAAAGGTGTGAGCAGTCAGATCTAAAGATGGATTGAAGAAAAAGTGAAGTGTGATCACAGCCTCTGAGAATAATATCCCTTCCCTATGCAGGCACTATCATTGTTTTAGTGTGATTGTTTTAATTATGCTTTTTATGCGTTTTTATTATGATTTTTTGTGACTTACCCTGAGACCATCTGTCCGTATACCGTAAGCAGCAAAGCATGGAGGGGAGCAGAAGATTCAAAGTCCTGTGGCAATCGGGCAGCATGGATGGCAGCAAACGATGTAGAGAATTGATCCAATAGCAGGAGAACATGTACCAGGTGGATGGTGGATGAAGGAACATGTCTGGCACCTACCCCTTGAGCATTTTATCTTGTTTTTCTTACCTGGGGAGCTGGCCTATGACCTAGGAACAGCCCATGAATGACATGAAAGATGGCGACAATGGTAGTCTATAGGAAATTCGAAATTCAACCCATATTCAATTCAAGGTGTTAACTTTGACTTATAAGGCCCTAAACAACTTGGGCCCCAAATATCTAAAGGAACGCCTTCTCCCATATTGCCCTGCCTGTGCAATAAGATCTGGAGGGAGGCCCTCCTGATTGTTCCACCGCCTTCAAAAGTGAGGCTGGTGGGTACCTGGGAGAAGGCCTTCTCAGTAATGGCCCCTAGGCTATGGGAAAGCCTCACCCCCGGCTCCTTCTCAGATTAGGATCAGGAAGGTGGTGAAGACGCACCTCTTCACTGAGGCTTTTGGCTAAATGTTGGCTATGTTTGCCCCCCACTGAAAATGCTACTATTTTAACTGAAATTGTGCTGTTTTTTTTTTAATGCATTGGTTTTAAATTTTAATATTGTTTCTTTTGATATGCTGGTTTTAAAAGTTGTTACCCGCCCTGAGACCTTTGGGTATAGGGTGGGATATAAATATAAATGAATAAATTAAGAGTGGCCCTGTTCCCCCCCCCACCATTTTCCCTTTCCTTTAGACTGTAAGCCTAAGAGTAGGGACCTGTCTAAGAGTTTTATAATATTGTAACCTGCCCTGAGACCTCCAGATATAGGGCGGGATAGAAATAAATAAATAAATAAATAAATAAATAAATAAATAAATAAATAAATAAATAAATAAATAAATAAATAAATAAATAAATAAATAAATAAATAAATAAATATGTTTGAGGGCTCCTGTGAAAATGTAGTACATATTGAAAACCTATGAGTGTGCTGCGCCTAGTTCTAGCTGCAGACATGCTGAGTAGCTATTACACCTCTGGGCAGTGTAAATCTCCTCTTGATCACTCAGGCAGATAAAAACAATGGAGCTGCACACATAGAATAAAGCCACTAAGTGAATAGAACATTTCATTTAGCCTCCATCTATTTAATTCGGGCAATATTATTGTTTTCATACCTGGGTAATGAATGTAATGCCAGCAGTGGCACTTGTTAGTATCTTTTGACATTTTGATGGAAATGTACCAATTTATACCAGTTTTGCAGAATAGACATTGTCTTTAGAGCTAACTGGACCTTTTAGTCTTGGTTATTCCTTGATTGTGTCATAAAGATGTGCTTTCTTCTCATTGTGACACTCTCCCCCCAAGCTCCCCAACAACAACTTTGAGGTACCTCTGAGGTGGCTTAGGCTTCAAGGTCAGACTATTCACTATCAGTCTGCCCCTACGCACTCCTCATAAACATTCTGCACTAGAAAAGGTGAATTGTAGAAGGCCTGGGAACACAAGAGCCACACTGGCTAGCTGAGGCGCTCTTTTTCCCATGTCTGAACACAGTCTCTGTTTAGTACAAGAGTTCCAGGCCCCTTTGGTCCTTCTTTGTGCTTGCAACTTGTCAGGTCCAATTCATGTATTCTTGGGCATTTGGGAAGAGACAAATGTCTTTTGCAGCAAAATGCCTTTGATAAACCATATTTTTGAGAACACTGCATAACAAATCCATTATGAGTGAATATTGTAACCCTAATACAAATTTATGTTATAAAAGTAGTACGGTAAATATTTTGTGTTTACTCAGATTGTCTTTGTCTCATATTAAAATTTGTTTGGAGATCTGAAACAATTAAGTATGACAAATATGCAAAAATAGAAGAAATCTGGAAGGGGTAAATAACTTTCTAAGGACCAATGGCATTATTTTTCTGTATGTATATATATGTGATTTTATGCTAATGTCTTCAACTGGATTCTAAATTTGGCATAAAATGGGCTTCCTGGAAACAATGCATGATAAAAGAAACAAATTACCTCAAAAAGAGATTGTTTATGAGCTTGACCACATCAAACAAATTCTTTAACTCTTATTTTCTCCATTCCTCTAGATTCTGTTTCTCTTCATACTTATTATTCTATACACTCTTTAGATTTGCAACCTTTGGCTCGATACTTCTTTTAGGCTACATAAAATTGACAATTCCTTAATGGGAGTAATTTTTCCCTACAGTGGTGGCATTATAATGGCATTGCCCCTGATCAAGCATAGCAAACCTAATAAACATAATGGAGGTGGATAAAAAAGGAAGCTGCACTGTGGCACTATGTGGTTTGAAACTGAATGTTTACTAACCATGTCAACTTATTCTATATCTGCTGCAGAAATCAAATGTACAAGGCAACATTGCAATCATTGTTCCTAAGAGGCTTTACTTCTTTGCTTTATGTAGTTCAAGCATTAAAAACTAGAGAGAGAGAGAGAGTAGGGATGTGGACAAATATTTGTAATGTTTAAAATTTGTCCGAATTTGGCCAAATTCGGACACTGGAATTCAAATCGAATGTTGGCACATTTGAAGACTGACATTCAAATTTGAATCGAATGTTTCCATACATTCGTATGAAGCTTCATATGGGATATGCATGGGACATGTTTGGCAACATTCATATCCATTTCAAATCCCACTTCTTTCCAAGGGGATCTAGTCAAATGAATACAAATTTTCTCGCATTTGATTCAACATGATTCATATATGAATCAAATTAAAACAAAAAAAATGTGTGGATCCCTAAGAGAGAGAGAGTTCTAAAAGCAGTCCAAACTTCCAAAAGCTAATGATATCTTTAAAAGTTACAGTGAAATATGTGCCTATATATACTGAAACAAATCACATCTGCCATAGCTTGTTTTGACTTTTCCAGGGTGAAGCTTGGTTTTGTGCATCTCTGAAGTGCTGAAAATGCATAGAATGCAACTTCTGATCTCAGTCATCTTAAAGGGTGTTACTAAGGCACCTTCTAAATAGGATTAGATGTGGCATGTGGTATGAAGTTGCTACCCTATAGCATGGAACATTGCGTATTAGGAACTTTAAGCGAAGCTCCGCCCCCTCATAGTATGCTCTGTCTGCATAGGAAAGAGCATAGACAACTGGCATATTAAGGGATTGTATACTGGTATACCATGGGGGCTCCATTTCAGTAGCTCAACAAGGAGTTGAAATGCTCCCCTTTCCCAGGAACTCGGACTAGGAACCTCAAAACATTCTCAGGTCTTCCACACCAGCTGCAAAGCTAACATGAGCTCTGAAGTCAGCATGGATGCTGTTGTGGAACAAACTGTCCCAATGCAGATGGCCTTGTTCTGTCCTAGGAGCAATTTATCGCAGCGTGGGATGCATAGCTTATCCTGGACCAAAGCATCCTGCTCTGTAGAAAAGTGTTTGCTTCATTTCTGGAGTCCTCAACAGTGGAAAAAAAATGCTTCCAGAATGAATAGGATTGTTTACTCTGAAGGTTTTTTTTTTTTTAAGTACCCTTTTGCCTTTCAGATTTGGAGACTAACACTATCTGTACAACATCTCAGTTTCTGGGTAGGGGTACCTGGAAATCGACCATAGGATGGATGCTGCTCTCAGTCTGTTTCTGCACAAGGGCTTAGATCCAGATCAGAGGGCCTCTGATCTGGATCCAGGGCTCCACATCCTCATGTTGATGCAGATTGCAGAGCCCACCTTCCCTGTAGATCTACTTGCACAGGACAGAGGTAGATTCAGATTGAGAGGCCCTCAGTCTGAATCTCCTGTAGACTCCATTAATGGCATCTACAATCTGTCCTGAGGGCCATGGTCCAGATTTCCTGGAAGTGGTTCCCGGTGCAGCCCACCATAGCCCAGTCCTGAAAATCCCCCCCACATACACACATGCTCTGCAGCTAGGAACTGTCATTCCTAGTCATTTGGGGGGGGGGCAGCTGCAAAGCTCATGCTGCACCACTCAGTCTTTGCAGCCATGGGGGGTTAGATCCCAGTTGCTACCACCTGCGCAGATAGCATGGATCCAGCCCTCACCTCCCCAGGATCTGGATTGGTAGATCTGGGTGAATCTGGATCTGTAAATCTGGATTTTCTTCTCCATACTGCAGAAGCAGCCTCAGCCAAGCAACAAATTTCTTACTGATTTTCTACCTGCCTCCAACTTTCTTTCTTATTTCTGCCTGCCATTCATGGACTTGCTTGGAAAGCAAGTGGTTCAGCTAGGGTGTAGCTGCCGCCATTGTAGGCTGTAGTTGAATACAATACCGAATAGAGCTGTGCGTGTAATGTAGCTTGAAACCGCCACAAGCGCAGTGCTGTCTGGAAAATTTCTTTTGTCTAAATAAATGTGTGAATGTCTTTAAGACAGATCATAATAGGAAGGAAAGTCATCACAGCAGATATTTTTCAGTGACTAATACTGGTAAGCAGTATGGGAGAGGCACCTTGCAATTCACTTAGCTACTCTTCCCTATCCATCCTTTGCCAAGCTGTTTATCTTCACATTTTGCTACAGTGGATTATAGCCTTAAATCACTAACTTCTATCCTGCAAGACATATCTTAGCCCTTGAAAAAGCAGAGTAGAGCAAACCTTTTCTCTAGAAAAGAAAAATCCTCCTTGATGTTGGTTTTATGTGCCTTTGTTTACCTTGGCACACTGAGTTGTTTGAGCTGCAAAGACCTACACATGCTGTTTTGGTCTGGGAATGGTTTGATGCCAGGTGATGCATCTCAATGCGCACACCTAAGTGAAAGCAGTGCATCCATGTTATTAAAGCACCATACCTTAAAAGTTCTATAACTTAAGAGCAAAATTAGTAGAAAGACACTCTGACTATTTCCAGAATGCAAGCAACCTAGGGTGTTTCTGTACTTAGCTTCCTGTACGCTGGGAGGTAAATGTTCATTTCATAGTAACATGTACTACCATTTACACTTGGGAAAACTAGTACATGACAGACTAAGCCCCACACACTTGGAGACTTACCTGTGCCTGGGAGCATGTCCAAGTGCCACCATTTTCTTTGTGGAGCCTGGCACAACTGTGCTTGTGCCAGTGCCATGGCACCCGGTAATGTTCCATGCACACATAGTCACATATGGGGTCATCTGAGGTGCCAGTTCACTTGCCTCAGATACTCCTAGCACTAGAAATGGTGTGAATGGCCGTAGCACTAGATGGAAAAGGTAAGGTTTGGTATAGAGTCTGTTCTTCGGTGTGTGGGTGGGAGGCTGAGAGAGCCCCCCCCCCCTGCCAAGGTGGCTGCACAAAAGGGAGAAGGAGCCATGTCTACTTTGGAACAGGTGTGATGCACAATTTAGTGCATCACCACTAGTAGATGATCGGGTAACATCTGATAAGACAGGAGGCATTCTGGGTTTCTTAGGCTGCCTTTCCACTCAAGAAACAAGGGTATGTCTCTGGTGTAGACTGGCTGTTATCAGAGGACATTTCCACAGCTGATGGTCAGGTTTCTCTTGGAAGTACCAGTGCTTCTACAAGAAGGCCAATATATCTGGCATCCTCTTAAGTCAGCCACATTGTGCTAGCATCAGTAGCCTCCTTAATTCATCTAGCAGAGTTTTCTGCAAGATAACATGCTGTGAGCCAGAGACGTAGAGTGTCAGACTGGAAAAATCTTGCTTCACAAGATGCTCATCCTTCACTCTTGAGCTAACAGGCATGTGGAAATGTGCCACCCTTGTGGAGAAATGCTGCTTTAGCTGGTGTTTTTGCAAGCTACCTAAACTGTTATGATTTATAGGCTGCTTTTCAGAAAATAAGAACAATAAATAACAACATTTGAGAGTGGTTTCTCACTCTTTGATGCACCAATTTCTTCTCTCTCTCTCTTTTTATATGTTTGTGTGTGAACAACAAGGACAGAAAACAGTGGTGTATATGTGGAAGTTGCTTTGTTTGTCTTAAAAGCTTGTGTTGTTTGACCTCTCTCTTATATGTGCTCCCTGTTCCAGAGAGACATTGAGTTTGTAAGCTCAGTCACAAAGACAAAGCAAAGGGGGGTGGGGGTGGGAAAGCTTCAAGCACAAGAGCAGAATATGAATTTGTGCAAGATTCAGGGCGTTACAGAGTCCTAAGAATAACCAGACAAATTCCATCACCAGATGTCAGCCTCTAAGCAGAGCATTCTCTGATTGTGTAGGGGTTTGCACAAATGCAATTTTTGACATTCGAATCGGAACGAATTGAAAATTATAAACCCAAATTTGTCCAAATAAGGAAAAATAAATGTCTGGATATTCAATTTGATACTAATATATTTGTATGTATTTGTTCAAATATTTGATACGTATCCAATGATAACACATCCTGTATGTATCCAGTTTTCATCCCATACATATCTGTACAGATGTGTGTGGGTATGTATGGGTTGTTTAGGTATCTGTACAGATACATAAGAGAACATAAGAATATAAGAGCAGCCCTGCTGGATCAGGCCACAGCCCATCTAGTCCAGCATCCCTTTGCACATGGTGGCCCACCAAATGCTCGTGGGCATCTCAAGCAGATTTAAGGAAAAACCTACTTCTGCTCTAGAATCCCAGCAAATGGTCTTAGAAGCGTCCTGCTTCTAAGCGTCCCAGCCTGAAAGATGTACCTAGGCATTCTCTTGAACACCGTCTCTCCAGACTGAAGAGGCCTAGACATTGCAGCCTGGATTTGTAAGGCGGGTGTTCCAACCCCTTAATCATTCTGGTTGCCCTTTTCTGCACCTCTTCCAGTTCCACAGTATCCTTTTTGAGGTGTGGCGACCAGACTTGTACACAATATTCCAAATGTCACCTCACCATAGATTTATAAAGAGGCAAAATGACACTTGCTGACTTGTTTTCTATTCCCTTCCTAATTATTCCCAGCACTGAACTAGCTTTTTCCGCTGCTGCTGCACACTGGGTTGATACCTTCACTGAAGTGTCCACCAGAACCCCAAGATCTCTTTCCCTGTGCGTTGCAGAAAGCACAGATTCCATCTGTTTATAGACATCATTTGGATTTTTGGCCCCGATGTTTATACAAATAAAGTGAGATATTCCTATTTATTTGAATTCAGAAATTCAAATGTCTGGACATTTGATTTATATACGAATGTTCAAATTCATGTGAATTTGTACGAATAATGGATATTGCGAATATTCATGTACATCCCTATGGTTGTGTGCTGCAGGGTAGTCTTTTAAAGCCAAGTGAACTAGAAACATAGAGCATTTTTGAATTCATTTACTTGGAGTGGTTCAACTGTTCCTGTCCACTGTGTTTTAGGATAGGATATGAGGCACTGTCTACATTAGGATGATGGGTATGCTGTCTCTCTCAGTCCAACTCCAGCAGTAATGTAGTCATGCCAAACTGTATCTATATTTCAGGTCTTTTCCACATTCAGTCAATAGCCTGGTCCAAACATTGGTCTTTGAAGACAGTGTACCTATCTTGGTGCTGGAGGGTGGTCCTTAGGCCCTTTCTTATACCGTGCTAAGAGTGTGTGCGGGAAGGGCCTATGATTTTAATGGCATTAGTCTTCATAATAACACACAGGATTTCTTCTTTTTAGAAATAACTGCTCTAAAGTAACTGCTCATATCAAATCTTCCAAGTGCCCTTGCTCTGTGTCCTAAAGTAACACTTGAGGTTTGTTCTGCCTTATCAAGAGATTTTAAAGTAAGGCCTATGGGCCAAACAATCCTCTGAGTTACACATTCACCTGTATAAATTGACAGTAGCACCTGCCCTTGGGACTTTAAACTTTGATCTGATATTTGATGGGCAGTCACTATATCCATCTCGACACCAGAGTGATGTGTTCCTGTCAGCCTGTGAATCACAGAAGTGCCACAATCATTTGGAATGAGGGAAAAATATAATAGCATAGAAGCAAGTTCTAAGAGCTTGTTCATGCTTGCTTTCAAACTGGAAACACAACCTGAACAAAAAAAAAAGAAGGGCTTGATAATAAAGCTGTTCAGCAGCTTAATACTCCTCTTCAGCTGAAACCAAAAATTTGCATAATGTATATTTGTGTTGCCCCAGGTGAAATACATTTCTATGCTTAGTTACTAAGTAAGATCTTTTTCTTAGGCCCTTTCTTCACTTATGTAACTTTGATCCGGACCAATCGATATTGATTAACTGAACCTACCGATCCAGATCATGGGGAAGTGTGCCCTTATGATCACACAGATTTTACACACACACCCCAAGCCAGTTTGGTCTTGGTCTTGTGGTTAGAGTGCTGGACTCGTATCCTGCAGTCATTGGGTTTATTTCTGGACTAGCCACAGATCTCTTTCTGAGCTCCCACAGCCCCACCTACCTCACAGGGTGTCTGCTGTGGGGGGAACAGGAAGCTTTGTCGGCCATGGGGTATAAAAGCCAACTCTTCTTCTTTTACTACTTTTTATACTAAAAGTGTATCCTGGATATAAGTTCTTTTTTATGTTGTAGGGGAGAAAATCTATGCGCACAAAAAAGTGATAATCAAATTTAATATTGTCTAGTAATGAATTCTAATATCTCATCATCTTAGCCAGTGGCAAAATAATTGTTATTGTGACATCTTCCTGTTTTGAGACTGATTAGATTATGCTGATTTGTGGTATAACCAACAAGGCAAGCTGAAATCTTTTGGAAAGGACCCGAGGCATACACAGGTTCTTGAAAGAGATGGGGAGAGGAGTTTATAGGTATCTCAAACTTCTGCTTTTACACGCTCACCTCATGAAGCTAATCTTGACCCAGTAGCTAGGATAAGAACATAAGAGGAGCCCTGCTTGATCAGACCACAGCCCATCCAGTCTAGCATCCTGTATCACAGTCGCTAAACAATTGTTTTTTGGACATTCTCAAGCAGTTGAAAGCAAAACCTTCAGCTCTTCTCAATTCCCTTCAAATGACCTTTAGAGACACCCTGCCTGTTCCTTCAACCTGGAGACAGTATCTAGGCATATGTTCCAGTAGCCATTGGTACACCTCCATGACCCAGAATCATCACTTATTCCTTAGTATCCATTTTTTCATCGCTTATCTGTACATGTGAAATAAGTGGCAATAGAGAAGCTGCTAGTCCTTATTGGCTTTCACTCTCTGGAATGTGAATAATATTCTATTTAAAATGCCCACAATTCCACAAAAAGAGGAGTATAACCCTGCAATTTTTGCATAATTAGATATTAGTTTAAAGGAAAATAAAATACCAATGTAGGAGTCAGTATTCATTATGTGCAAAACTGTAAAGCATATTAAAACCCACAGAGACCTATATGTAGATGTGCTCTTACCTGTTCCTTTGGAATAGGCATTTCTACTCAGTGTTTTCCTTTTATAAACATGTAAAATTTTAAACAGGCAAAATTATAAAATATATAAAAACTTAAGAGTGGACTATACAGTATGTAAACTTGCATGACTCTTCCTGTCCTCCTAAAAGACAAAACATAGCTTTATTTGGAAAACTGTGTTCTTGGTATATTTCAGATTAACATAAATAAAAATAAAAGCTCCAGCTTATGTTCTTCTTCTGAAAATTGATCACGTCTTGAAGGATAAGCAAACTTTAGTGCTGTCCATTTCACACTATCAATGCCAAATCTTCTGTATGTGTCTCCAGAGTGTCAGAGTCTGTTTACATTCCTTGCCTGCCTGCAACAACTGTAATAGAAGAATCCAGAAGGGCCTTGAGCATTCTTCCCATTGAGATAGTCAGCAACAATGCCTTACAGGGCTAAGTAGTGGATGGAAAGTAAATAGGTTCATGAGCACTGGGAGCAGAAGTGCTTCAGGCAGAGGAAGGAGAAAATGTAAAATAAATATAGCTAAACAGAAGGGGAAATTTATTTACTGTGCTTTGCAGTGCAGCCAGAAAGATAACTTTGAAACATATGATGAAATTTCCTCCCTAAAGATGCTGTACTTGACCCATAAGAGTAACAAGGGAATCTAAACAGACTCTGTGTATTGAAGGTAAAGGCAGTGTCAGCATTAACACAGGCAAGGAGTTGGGGATATCTAAAAATTCTGTGACAAAGCTGTTGGAATTTTTTTCTCAGCTATATTCTGAGAACTTCAAGGTTTTCTTCCTCCTGAAGCTCACAAACAAAAGCAATCACAAAATGAGTAACTTAACAGAGGAATATCCTTCCTTCCTTCATAACATTCCAGCTGAGAAGGCTGAAATCATCTAATGACCCATAGATGTAGGTGGGCCTAGGTGAGGTCAAGAAGGTGGGGCCATAGGGGGTGAAAGAGGTCACGGAAGGTCAAAGTTAAAAAATTAACTTTTTAAATTTTTAACTTAATATGACATTCCAATGGGTTAAAGACATTTTAATAAATTATTGTATCATTTTTCTTTCTCTTCCAGCATTTCCTGCTTGTATTGAGGTCAGTGGGTTACTATTATTATACTAAAATATTTGGGTTGCACTACCAATGTCCCATTATGATTTTGTACGTCCTTTGAATTAGTAATCTAAGGAAAATAAAAATTCATAGGTTGATAGATGTCAGGGTAAATCATGTAAGCTTACCATACATTAAAAAAGGACAGATCTCCTATAACTTTTAAAAGCTGCCAGGATGAGGAAGTCAAAGCATAAAGCAGGCTTAATTTCCCCTTCTGTACAACTATTAAAGGTAAAACTGTAGTAGAGAGTGTGTTGAAGAACAGACTTGAAGCATACAACTTCTTGTTTTGTTTCAATATAACTTTACTTATCTATAACTTGTGAGGCTTATAACTTATTTACACCAGATATACATGTCTAGAGATGCTAGAGTCCATCTATATACTTACTAGCTTGAAGAGGAAAGCAAGTGGTCCAGGTGAGATATTTGGCTGCTTCCCACATTTCAACCATTTGAGATCATGGGCAGCTCTTGTCTGTTACAGTTTATTCTTGTAATAATATTTTGCAAAATGCTATTTCAAGTCCTAATATAAGTGACAGAGATGAGCATATTTGGTTTGAATTTAATCTGTTCAAACTGTTCAGTTTGAACCAGTGCAGTTCAAATGAAACCAGCCTCTGTTTAAAAGTGACTGGTTCAATTTAAAGCATCCCAAGGTTGCTTGATGGAACAGAACAATTCAGTTCGAACCGTTCAAGTAAAATTCCACCTTGGTCCTATAGGGCTTCTTCCTATGTATTTCTAATGGCTTTTTATTTTTAACATCAAAAAGTTTGTGATCTAGATCAAACTGAACTCAGAGAGATTTGATTCAATTTGAAATGAATGTTAGAACCCAAGTTTCTGCACATTTTTAATAATTGACAGAAGAAAACAAAGCAGGGGGGAACAACCATTTGGACATTTTGTGTGTAGATTAATACCAATAAATCCAACTTTCAGTGAAGTTTCTCCCCCATAAACTTCAACTTTCCTGTTCCCCATTCCTCTCACCCATCTTTTTATAACTCATGATCATATTCTCTTTTTCAAGGGTTTGTTACAGGTGCTTTCCTGTTCTCATTCCCTGCCATTACCTCATCCCTCCAACCAATTTGTTCTCTTTTGGTTTTCCCCATCATCACTTTCCTCCTGCCAGTGATTTTCCTAGTACCTGAGGCATTCATAGCAGCCTCCTAAAAGAGGAAGAACCAGAGGTGGAGTGAAGAGAAGCTATTCCCAAAAAGCCGATTCCATGTTGCCTGTTTCATTTTGGCACAAAGGAAAAGTTGTCCCCTCAGCAGGCATGTGGGTAGTGGAGCCCAGAGTGCCAAGGCAACACCGCCATGCAGGTTCTTCATCTTAGAAATTCCTCCTCAGCTTGCTCTGGGTTGGGGAAACACATAGGACAGAAGTTAGCATGGTTGCATGGGGGGAAGAGAATGCTGGGGGTGGGGGGGAAACCCTGACAAGTTCTGGTGAGCCAGTTTGGTCTAGTGGTTAAGGAGCCAGACTCTTATCTGGGAATACCGGGTTCGATTCCGCCCTCCCCCATGAAGCCAGCTGGGTGACCTTGGGCTAGTCACAGCTCTCTTCTGAGCTCTCACAGCCCCACCTACCTCACAGGGTGCTCTGTTGTGGGGAGAAGAATAGAAAAGCTTTGTCAGCTGCTTTGAGTCCCCTTAAATGGGTGAGAAAAGCAGGGTAGAAAAGCCAACTCTTCTTCTTCTTCTTCTTCTGGTGCAGCAATGGCAAGGTGTTCCTGGTCCAGGCAGGATTATAGTTCCTGACTTTTCTCTCATCCAGACATCCAGACAAAACTTTGAGCAGCCATTTGCCTCCATGCAGTTCATTTGCATTGTGATTGAGGTGGATTGGTGTGACTAGTTGAGCTCTTTCTGAGAACAGGTTTTTGTGGTTGAGCAGTTTCCTGCTGTAAATACTTTTGTGAAGTTTAGATTAGGCTAGAAATGTGGATTATCCACACACACACACACACACACACACACATTCACTTTGCACTGAAGTGAATGGGATAGACCTTCATATTCATGAAAATGGAACTACTTCAAATGCGCTAGGCTTCAAATTAACTTTGAATTCACTTTTAATCACTGACATCACTAGCCATGCCTCTGAATCCGTTCTAAATCTGCTCTGAAGGTTTGAATAAAGGCACAAAAGCTTTCACTTTGTATGCGAAGGTCAGTCTTTGAATATAACTGGTATTCAGTTCAAGTTCATAGTTTCAAACCTTTGCAATTTGTACAAACTGCAAAGGTGAGAAACATTTTTCACTCATCCCTACACTAGGCATTTGAAATGGGCCTCCGTGTTTGAAAGAAGCTTGATTATTTGTTGGACCACCAATACAGTTATGAAACTTAGGGAGAAGAATCTGAACAATTCCTGGGAGGGTAAGTTTAGCTAAGCTGGTTGTCTATGAGCTCTCCAGAAAAGCCGATTCTAATGCATTGCTGCACTTAATATAACACAATTAGGCTGTAAATAGGATTACAGTTTAATTGGGAACTGTATTTGTTACAGAACGTTTGAGCTTCCTATTATGCCACATAAGTATTACAAACACTTCAGAACTGAAGGAACAGGAGCAAAGGCGAAGGCCACCAGAGTCACATTCATCCTTATTTTGTTCTGATTGTGTTACCCATTAGTTGCTGGTTGGGACTTAAGGCTACCAGGGAATTTCTCTGGCCTCACAAATCTTCTAGAACAGGATAGTCTTGAGTTTCAAGGAGGGAAGAATGAGTTGCATGGGGAAATAGTGTCAAGAAGAAAATAGCTGCTGACTAGACACAACACTAAGGCCATTGTGGTGGAACTTATGAGCATCATCTTGCAATTACTTTAAAGGTACAAAGGATATTATTTTATTGGCGATGGTTGTTCAGATTTTTATTTTTAAATACGAAACATGATACAAAAGCCAAGCGGAAGATGGTAAAGGTTGAGATGCAGAACTGGGTCAACTGAGAGAAAAATCTAAGGGTTTTGTTTTGGATTCCTCAAGAAGAGATGCATAACATGTTGCACAACTAGGGAGCTGTTCTGATTTTTCCTATCCGACATTTCATATTCTTCAATGCATTGTAGAATACTATCATGTCCTAAAGGCAGCTGCCCTCTGAGAATCAACTCTGTTTTGCCTGCACCATTATTACAGGCCGAGTGTCTCTGATATGTGATTGAGGCTTCACTCATAAATAAGATGCACTATAAATTTAAGTCTCTGCCTTGTTTAATCCCCCTTTGCCCACACAGCAAGGAAGCCAAACAGAATTTATTGCCTCGTGTATTCTCCCTGATTTATGCAGTCATGAAGCTGCTGCATTTCCCTTTGTTTGACATTATTTTACATTTCATAATAAGTTTCTTCATCACATTATAGTAGCTACCTTTGAAAATGTAGTATTTTGTTTCTGTGCATTATTTATTTATTTTGATATCTAGGCTGTCCAACCCAAGAGGCTCTGGGCAGAGGGAAATATATTTAATGCATATTTTAAAAGCCAAATTAAAATTAGATAGGCGTTACAAATAGTTCAAAATGCTTGTCCCTATTGCTTTTTGTATCATTTCCTGTTTTGTCCAACCAATTTTCCTTTCCTATTTCTTGGAAGAAACCTCTTATTTTCCTTCGGTTCAGTTTTCTATCCAAAAATTCACTCACTCACTCACTCACTCACTCACTCACTCACTCACTCACTCACTTACTCACTCTCTCTCTTGCTCTCCTTTCTCTCTCTCTCACAACACACATTTTTTTCACCTTGCTGAAAAAGCCAGTCCAGGAATGTTCCTACATACACCTTACATACCATGAAGAACCACTTCTGTTCCAAAAGTGGCTCTACAAAGCACTCCACAGCTATACTAGCCATATCTGGGATGTGACTAATACATCCTAGACTGCACCCTTTGCATCTTATCCTGGTGAAGAGGGCATGTGGGTAGCCAGCGTTCATGGCCATTGCTGCAGCGAGGTGACTGGCACACAGCTGGCATGTAGTGAAGTGCTGGGTAATACTGGGATGGACTGTGCATTCCAAAGGGTGTGACTGTGCAAGTGTGACTGTAGCCACACTAGGAATGCCATAAGTGCTCCTAGTATGGCTATGGAGCATATTTTACTGTTCCATAGCTATCAGTGATGGGAAAGAGCCATGAACATTTGGAGCTGCTCTGGAATGGAAGCAGCTCCACAGTGTGTGGATGGTCTGAAACATCCCCAGATCTTCACAATAATCAAAATATGAAAAGATCCTCTATCTGCATTCAAAATGTTGTGGAGATGCCAAATCCAGAGGCTGAAGAACTCAGCAGGGACCACATTGGAACAAATGGCATGGATGTGGGTTGGTGTTAACTGTGTTACCAGTCAGTTACAGTTCACAGGCATTTATAGGAGGGGAAGCTTTTGCGGGGTTTATGTTGCTGTCATTAGTTTTAAGGTTTTGCAAGAGTGCTCTAGTAAAGCTGTTAAGTTATCAATCCTCATTCAATGTGTGTGTGTGTGTGTTTGTGTGTGTGTGTGTGTGTGTGTGTGTGTGGTGGGGGACTGTACAAAATGAATATAAAGCAACTGCTCATCAGTGGAGCTTTCAGTTGCAGAAATGGGGGAAATTTCCACCTGTCCCTAGTCCTTGCCTCTGGACTGGACCTACCCTTACCATAGTGATTCTCAGAAGAAGAGATTGACTTTGCTAAACACTATCAGCACTCAGTTTCCATAGGAAAGGGCAGGTTTTAGTGGCAAGCAGAAATTTTACACTTGAGTCTCCCACACCTAGGCCCTCTGGTCTTCCCATTAAAGAGAAGGTGGATGATTCATTAGCCTAGGAGAGACTGAGCCAGCTACTCAGGGAAGGGCTGGCACATGGAGATACCAAGCCCCATTTGTGACTGAGAATGCTGGTCTGCTTTAATGCACAGTTGTTTTCAGCTTTTCTCAGCTATACACGAGCTATGCAAAAACTTTCATCGATTTTTACAGACATTCAACAGGTTGCATTTTATTCTGATAATCCCTCTTATTTTTGTAACTGCTGGAGAAGAGGGGCCAACTGAAAGCAATTTTGAAACCTTCCCTTTTCTACAGGAGCAAAGAAGAGAAAAGGTGGGAGGGGGCTATTGCAGACTAATCATTCATTGGGGTAAGGCGTTTCAGATGACCTGTGGATGGGGGCAGAACAACTCATCTTGCATTTGACTCAGTATTCCTTACTGCTATGTTCTTTGCCCAATGCAAACTCTCACACTGTGAATTATTACTTTGCTAATATAATCCATGGTATTTTGTCCAATTTAGCATTATTTCCAACTTGATTTAGAATTCATAGGAATACACACTTTATCAAAATTCACCCATCTTTTAAAACTTAGGATCTGAAATACAGCAAACACTGGAGAAACTAGCATGCTAAAAGGAGTTGATTAAATAAAAAAGACAAGAAAAATATTGGAAAAGAGGTGAAATCATGGATTAAGAATATTCTTAAGGATGGCAATAAGCTAGGATGTATGCAAAAAAAGATGAACATTTAGTAATACGTAGGCAGCTTGTCCATGGTATGGTTACCAATTCTCTGCCAAACCCAATGCAAGGATATTGACATGCAAAACCACAAATGGCTTGAATCTCCACTATACCTTCCCAAGCCTTAAGATCACAAAGGGCCTTCTTGTAGTTCTGCTGCCCTCAGAGGTGTGAGGGGTTGCAGCATGCAAGGTGGTCTTTTTTGTGGTGACCCCTCAGCTTTGGAATGGTCTGCCAGTGGACATACACCAAACACTATATAGTTTCTGGAGCTTGTGTAAAATAAACCGCTTCACCCAGGGCTATGGTCTACTGCAGTGATGGCCAACCTATGACACATGTGTCACAGGTGACACGCCAAGCCCTTTTGGGTGACAAATAGGTTCACCCTGGCACCTGGGCGTGTAGTGCTTGCTTGTTCTTGAAGTGTACGAAATACAAACTTTCAATTGAAGATTTAGCAAATGTAAAGAATTATTTGTTTTTGCTTTGAATAAAATACATATATCAAAAATATAACTTTTTACTAGAGCTACAAATATCACAAAATTATGGATATTTCTAGATGTGACACAGCACCTGAGTTAAGCTAGGTTTTCTTGTGAATTTTGACACACTGAGCTCAAAAGGTTTGCCATCACTGGTCTACTGTGAATGCAGCCCTACCAAGGTGAGTGAGAAAGAGGGGGGGTAGGAGGGAGAGAGAGTTATAATTTTATTACATTTTGGTACTTTGCATTTTTATCAAATATTATTTATTTATTTATTTATTTAATTACAAATGGTATGGTATGGTTATAAAAATAAAGAGATCTGAGAGAAGAGAAAGTGAGTTTAAAGGAGAATACAATAAACACAATTAGAATACTGCACTAAATATCAAAGAGAAGAATTTGCCCTCCATATGACATATTGCTCTTAAGAATAAATAGGACACAGACAAATAAACGGCCTTCGATGAACCTGAAGGCCCATCTGACCACATTTCATGGCCAACCTGACTCCACTCTCTTTGTTCCCATGGAAGCCATGAGTGAGAGGCATTTGTATCATTGCTGCAACATTCATGCACAGCAGCCCGGCATGCACATGCACAACCTGGGTACAATTAACGTATGTAAAATAAAATAAGTTCTTACTACATAATATTCCACAAACTGCATGACTAATTCCAAGAAACTGTGCCTAGAATCCCAAGATGTACTTGTCAATAAAAGATAGTTTCTGTTAAGAGTGACTGAAGGAAAATTCCAAATTTATTCATGACTGTTCCCTACTTTATTTTTGTTTGTGCTATAGAGATTATCCTTTTATCTCTTAAATCCTATGCAATCATTTCCATTAATGCAGTGATAGCTCCTAGAGAGCGCCAAGATCATCAATCACACAGAGTCCCCTACTGTTTCACTCAACCAGCCTAGTACTCATATGCCAGTGACCGTCTGCCGATTGAAACTAACTGTTAGTCAAGACTCTAATGTGCATACACCCGAAAATGTTAGCTGGACAGATTTTGAAACACCAGACACTCTTTTTAATATATGTCTTCAAATACCGTTTTAGTAACTGGAATACTTACTATAATTGTAAAGTGATCTCAGTGAGAAAAACAGCCAGGAAAAAAAATACATCTGCAGAACAGATGTTTGGTGCTATCTGTTTAGAAAACATCACAGTGCTTTTCAGTGGAATGAGGAATGAAAATTCAAGTCTTCTTCTTGCTGTGCTATTGGCGGGATAAAATGGAGCTTCCGTATCCCAGGAATAGCTTAACAGAACTGTAAAGCTTATAGTCCCAGTGACCTATTTGCTTTTGTAATTTTGGGGTTAGTAACTGGAATCATAAGCACAATTTTGTGTGGTGCTTACCAAAATCTCCCCATAGAAACAACACAGGTTCATTTCTCCAATGATTCTTCATCCGGTAGGGAATATATATATTTTCTCCACATGAAGCTTCCTTTCTGGATCAGGCGGATATGTTTTGAAAATAATTTTATTTGACTCCCTCCCCCAATCTTACATTTTTATTAACCTAGCTTTTTCTTTTACAAATCACTTTTCTGAACAATTACTTAAGAATAGGAGATTAACTACAAAATAACTTCATTTTTGTTAAAGGAAAGTAAATCTAGCTTAAAAAGTATTTTGAGCTACATCTATTAAAATTTCAACCTACTATATAATTTCTACAATACATATTAGACAATGTATTATTTTTAATGACTAGGATGTTAATAATCTCTTCAATTTACAATATTTAAGTATTAGCACAATTTTACAATTGAAAACAAACAGTGCCAGGAGTCCTATTTCTACTACGTAATCACCAATATAACTTGCATACTGTATTTTAGATTGTATCCTGAAAATTGTTGGAAACATATAATTTATCCCCATGTGGATATAACAAGCACAAAGCTTGTATTTTAAATGCTGGAAAGAGAGTGAGGGAGTTGGCTGGATTTTATGGATAATGTACTATCATATTTTACCCTGTTTTGATGAACAATGATATGAAGGTGACAAAGCAGTTGTTAGTTGTTTACTGGAGAGTAATTCCATCTGGTATAAATCTTTGTCCTAATTGCATAAAGGCAGGTTGGCTTGGCCATAAAATTAAAAATAATCCCTTCTCTTTTCTGAAAATAGAGAAAAACAGAGAGAAATACTTAGAATAGACTGCACCACTTCCATAGCAAATGACAGGAAGCCTCATCATTACGACTTCCTATTCCTGAAGTGGTGGCCATTGATGTATCACCTTGTTTTCCCATGCGAGTAAATATACTTCCTTTGCCCAATTGAGACAGATGCAGGAGGATCTCAGGGAGGGAATTATTCAAAGGCTTCCAGCTACCACTAGACCTAGTCCTCTGAGTCAGCAAGCAAGGCACCATGGGATGTGTCTTTCCTATTTTCCTGCACTCAAGCCTAATGATGGCCATTGCTTGTCCACATAGCCATGGTTTTGTCTTTCCATCCATGCAGGAATAGTGCTATAATTGTGGGCACGGAAGAAACGAATGCATGGACGATTGGCTGAAGGCAATCCCCACAAAGGGTGAGAGCAAGGAGTTCATATGGGTATTGATCCTTGCTGTCCCCATGTTGAAGGTGGACGACATCATACTGTGTACATCCTCAACACTATTTATGTTGAAAGTGGCTGTGGATCATCTATAAGAATGGAAGGCACAGATGCTGTAATTTTAGGAAAACACTCATACTTGCTTAGTACTTCCTAACTGTTCTGCTTTACTTTACAATATTGGAGAATTAGGGCAGCAAGAAATAGACACAGCATTTGGAGGGGAAGGAATAATCCAGGGAGATGAATCTGTTTTCCAAACTTGTCCATAGAGGAATTAGTGGAAGGATCACAAACCCTTGTTCAATGCTTGTCCTACCTGGAGAGAGCAAAAGGAAAGTAGGCATCTGGCAGGTATGTACCAGGTGAACCCCCTCAGATAACAAGGTCCATGCCCTTATAGTTCTGTGAGAATCTATGGGTGTAATTCATTTCTGAATAAATATAATTGTACTTATGGCAGAAGTGCTAACAAATGAAAAACTACTCAATTAGCCATGTATTGTGGCTTCAGTGGAAAAGATGAAGAGGCATAATTGTTGAGCAAGTCTAGATTCCTGGGGCAAGGGAGGTTAGAGTTTTTGACTGTCTCCTAAACTTCCACGTGTTTCTCATAGTATGAGGTCTCCATCATGATTTCTTTGCTGGGCCCCCATTCCACTCCTGCAAAGATGCACCATTAAATCTGAGGAATGACAACATAAGGTGTGATCAGACACAGTAAAAGGGCCACATTCCAGATCAAATTTAAGGCTCAAGGGAGTCAGGACAGACATAAAATAACAAACAATGACTTACCACATCCCCAAGTCTCTGATTCTGTTCTCCTTTCCCAGACAGGAATTTATCAAGGGCATGGACACCCAGGACCCATCCCCAAGCAATAACAAGTCTGTTAAAAAGGTTCTTTTGCCTCTGAGCACCCCCATGCCCGGCTTTTCTCCGAGCTTCCAGTGGCACAAAAGGAGGAAAATGCACAGTAAAATGACTGCCCTTTAAAGAAGACTACCAGAGCACCTTTTGGAAGCTGTGGGTATTCCAAGCAACATTGTGCATGGAGACGCTCTGTGGCAAAAGGAGCGGGGATTGGCGGCCAAGATCTACGAAAAAAGCACCCTGGCTCTGCTTCTGCTGCCCACCTGCACACACAGTCTTAAACATTCACACATCTCCCAGAACAGCAGCACCTTCCCTTCCTTTCCCTTTCTAAAGGCCAGAACTTTTAAAGAGCCAGAATTGTGGAGAATTGCAACATTGTTATCAGGTGTGAAGTGGGTGGATTGCTACAGTGTAACAGCTGCTGGGGTGGATTTTTACAGTGATTACAATCACTATCTTCGGAAGCAAGCTCTGGATCCCAAAGTGATAAATGGCTCTGGTGGGTTTGCAGGTAGGGAAGATGAACAGAGAACTTGTAAATATGGCTATTTTTCTTTTGGACTTGCTGGGGGTTGTCTCCCCGGCACCCTATCAAGCAGAGAGTGGGTGGGGAGAAAAAGATGTGGGCAAACAAAACATGCTTCCTTGGGGACGGTAGGTCGTTTAAAATGCATGTTTTACCAAACCTCATGGGGACGCTTATTCTGGAATTGAATGGCACTTTTAAAGCCCGCTGGAATAAAGGGACAGTAGAGGAAAACTAGAGAGGCAAATATGTTGCTTGGGGATGCAGCCCCAGAGTAGCACATGAGTCAAATATGAGAAAGAAAATTGAAGTTGGAGGATTTTAGGCATTTATTTTTTAAAACTCTTTGACTTACATTTTTCTGCATCCACAGATGTGACCTTTCTTTGAAAATGATTCCCTCCCAAAAGTCCTGTTTGATTTCACCCATAGTTATGCAAATAACAATTAATACAAACATTATAGTGGATTTTTCACAATGGAGTGAACCAGGAATATAATCCTGCTCTGTATCATCTTAATTTTCACAGAGCTTAATTTACATTGAGCTGTTTGGCTTATCGACAATCATTTTATTGTAGAGACTGGGTATGGTACCCTTGTATACTTCAATATATGGCAGAAAGCATCACCCCAATCAATTTGGAGTTATTTTGTGTTTGTCACACAAGTCAATATGCATGGAAATCGTGGGAATTATTTATATAGAATGTTTCTTCCTGTAGGCTTCATCGTGGGTCATTTGGTCTTCATACAGAGCCAGAACAAAGAGTAATTGGTAGATAGATAACTGTAAAATTCTTCTAATCTTCTAAAGGTTCAAAGGACTAGCAATAACAAAAGGGATTTGAATTTTTTTTATTGTGTTTAATCTTTACACCAGCATCAAAAATGTCAAATTAAAAAGTCATTAAAATAATTTAAAAATTAAAATTAATATATCCCTTAAAATTCTATCATGAAGTTACAGATTGATGCATTGGTGGGCAGTGTTTCTTCATCATTTATCTAAAACCAGGTAATATGAATTTCTTTGCATGTAAGAAAGGAACCCAATCTATAATCTGTAGGCTTTTATGCAGAAAGCCTTCCAATGGGTCCCCCACACCACAGACTGCTAAAAAGGTGGCAATGTGACGAGGGTATTTCCAGATTATCTCAGTGTCCAGCAGGTCAATATCGGAGCAAGCACTCCTTTTGAGATTTGAGGCTCAAGTCCTTTAGGACTCTGTACATTATCAGTACCTTGAATTGGGTTCATCCAGAAAATGAAAGTCAGCTCTGCTCCTTTAAGAACAATGCAAGGCATGTCCAGCTAGCAGGGCCCTTCAATGGCATTGCTGCTGCTCTGATGCTTCTCATTTCCAGGGGTAAGCCCACGCAGAGCCCACTGGAGTTCTCCAGAGCATGAATCACTGTGTCCAAGTTGTTTCTGTTCAAAAAAGGCCAAAGTGGACTGATCAGCTAGAGCTGGAAGTAGGCTGTCCTGGCAACCTCTGCCACAAGCATCTCAAGAAAGAAAAATGAATCAGATGTGACCCCCGAGTATGCAACTCCTCCTTTAAGGGAAGCATGAACCCAAACGTTAGTTTAAAGGAACATGTAGGTAGGTAGGAACATGTATAGAATGAAAGAATGTACTGTGTCAGGTATGAAAAGGTATAATATGTCTCTAGCCTAATAAGAAAAAAAAACATGTATAATTTGTGATGGTGATATTGTGCTTGAGTGAGGTGCAATGGGAAAAAAAGAAGAAGCAATATTCCAGCTCCTAACTTCAGGAGCTATTTAAATCTATCCTGTAAATGATACCAGCAGAATAATCAGAGGTCACTTTGCTTTCCATAACTTTAGATTTAAAATGCAATATTTCATTCATACTCTCCTTCATTCCAATACGGGTCCCAAAGGAATATCTTGAGTTATAAAGCCACAATACAGTGATACTATTAGGTGAGCCTCCATTGGAATAATTGTGGGACTTCAAATGAGGGAAGAAACTCATTGTGCTTCCATTTCCCCTTCTTCTTCAGTCTTTGTGACAGGAATGAATACGCTTTGTACCATCATCTGTTTCTCCAACCATTAAAGATTGTTAAGAAAATGCATGTTTCCAGATCTCATTACCGTCGTATTATGAACTGACCTATTAGGAAACTATTGCCTCATCTGCAGTGAAACTGAGAATTTTCCAAATACTAATATACATACTACAGAAAAGTCATTCTAGTACTAAGGACTGGAAATAATAATAATAATAAAAAATCCAGTATAGCATATATATATATATATACATGCATACTGAAAGGAATTGTGAGATAACAACAACAAAAAAAGACTAGCCAGTAATAAAATGAATTTTAGTTATAATGCAGAGAAGAATATAGTTTAGAAAGAACCCACAATCTTAAGATAGCAATTTTATCCTTTAGGTTTGAGGAGCTGCAGCATTTAAGAAGTATTGACTCTTGAAAAATGAAAATCCTCTTCTAAGCTTTGTCTAAGAAACTGAAATTCTGAGTATAACTTTAGTGACTTAGCTGCCCCTCTGAACTGAGCCAGAGGTTTTATTCAGAAGCTGTGGTAGCTGTTGAAAGAAGAGAAGTTTACAAAGTTCTTTTGAATAACTTATGAGATTGGGGAAAATGTGCCAAACTTCAGTTTGTTGAAACTACAGTTTAAAGGCCCAGACCTGTCAGGTACAATTCTGGGCTCTCTTTTGCGCCCTTGAACAACTAATGAGGAAATGAGTCCTAGTAGAACAGAATAATGAGGTAACAATGTGCACAAACTGAAAATTAGTGGTCCAGTTTGAAACCAAATATCCTTGGTTTAGGTTTCACCCCAACCTTGTTTTTAACAGCAGCAGGGAGGGCTGGTTCGCTACAAACCATGAGCTGAACTAGAGATACTAAAACAAAGTAGTATGACCACAGCCTGAGAAGAGGAGAGCTGAATTGACATTCCACAGTACCCTTTCATACTTCCCTTTCTGCTTTTAATAAGTTAAAATTATAGCAGCTTTAAAAAAAACACACCAGCAGGGCAACACAAACTGTACTTCAGTATGGGACTGGTACAAAATGTTGAGGTTTTGAAAAGTTGTTCAAAAACACTAGGAGGACTGCTTCTGAGAACCCCTGCTCTAGACTTCTGGGGGAAACTTGTAAGGAACAACATTCAAGGCTCTTTCTGTGCTCAGGCTTAGAATAGGGACCTGCCATCCACATGCTACAGCAGGCCCCAGGCACAAATTTCACTTTATGTACACCTATCCCTCCTCATCACTCTGCTCTGCTTGTACTCACCTCCTCATTAGTTATTCATGTGCAGAAAGGTCCCAACTCTCTTCATGGAGACCATTATTCATGAGTAGCTGGAGTTTTGTTGTTGTGTGTACTAAGTAAAACATTTTTGTTCATTCAGGTCTGGTTATATCTGTGGTGGGTATATCTGTGGTGCCCTAAAGCTATTCTAGTTCTTCACTATATAAGGTACATTTTATTATGATGCTTGTGTGTTTGGTTTTTATGCTGGTTGTCTCTAAAGCTTATTGAGAAGTTTATTGCAGAATGGTTTTATTGGTATGTTTTATTCTTTTTATCTTCGTGTGGCACCAAGAGTATGTATTTTTGTGGGCATCTCATAAATACAATAAATAAATAAATACTTACCGGTTGGGGAAAACAGGTGTTTTTCCAGTGGACCACTACTTTTGTTTTGCTCTAAAGCCTGGAATTATTACTACAACTCAGTTGTTCCAAAAGGTATATATTTGTGTATGTACAGATAGATACATAGATAGATAGATGTTTGTGTGTGGGGGGGGGACACATGCCCACACACACCCCTTGTTAATTACTGATTACTTTATCTTTCCCTTTCTTCAAAATTTATGTTAAATTTTGTTCTTCAATATACAGTTATATCATAACTGTGTTAGATAGTGATGGATGCAACAATAAAACATTTCATATCTTGGTGGAGACCTGTATCTGATTTGTTTCCATTTTAGGTCATATCCATACTATGTGGGCTGTTCTAGCCCATATGGTGTGGGCGGGTGAGTGTGAATCATGTTGGAGTGAACCAGGAATAGCTTGCTCCAAAGACTGCCTGCATTTGAACAACCCATCATGGCTAAACTCCAGCTGACAGTTTTGAATGCTGTGACTAGCCTGTGAAGTTATTACAGAATCTCTTAAAAAGCCAGGACCTTTCAGTTCCAGCCATTACAGTTTCCAGGGGGACCTGTTTGAGTGATGTGCCAACTTCTGTTGCCACTCCTGTGCACTGCAGAAATGGGTTCCTCATAATATTCTAACCCCCAGGAGCATGCTATCCGCATCCACTTTACAGCTATATTTACTTATCCAGCTATATCTGGATATTTTGGAAGACTGTAAGATTCTGGAATATCCATGCTATATACCAAAATATCTTAATATAGTGGAATTAATATGTCTAGAGACAGCCATAATCCAGAATATGGGCATTACTAATGTAATGGACCACTTTAAAGAAGTCCGCAGCAGAACTGGGATATAGTGTCATATTCACAACTTCATTCCATGCAAACAAAGAAGGCTGATGATGTCTTATCTTATTCTGCAGTAGGTGCAGAATGCTGGCCCTTGGATTGAAAAGGGCCTTAGTCTAAAGTTCCCACCTGGAAATCACACTTCTAACTATGCATGTTTGTGATCTGTGCCCATGTTTTGCTCTTACAGCTCATACATAGATTTTTGCTATGAATTCAAAGCTTGATTATCTTTGGTGTCAGCAGAGCTATCTGTATCTTTAGGATAAATTCAAAACATTTGGAGTTTTAGCCATTCAGAAGCAAGAGGAACTCTTCTGAGTTGGTTTGCTTCTCATAGGTGGGTTCTGGAGCCCCTATAACGGGTTGTGCAATAGAGCATCATGGGAGATAACAACTGTGCAATACATGCACACAAAATGCCCACTCTGTATTTTTTTTTTAAAAAAAGAAAAGGAATAGTCCCTCCTTTGCTAATTGGAATGTAAAAAAAAAGTTTTTTAAAAAACAAGCCTCTTCCAACATTGCTTGAAACAGCAGCTATTTTTAAATGTTGTTCCATTTTTAGCTCAATACACTCAAAATGGCCCATATTGAGAAGAAACATTTTGCATATGCATAATCTCTTGGCGTCAGAGCCAGAGAGTACAGTGAGCAAGGCATCATCATGTATGCATAAATGTGCTGAGATAGGATATAAAGCAACCTGCCCTCTTCTTTTTATGTCCAAATTCTCAAGAGAAAATCTTGGTGGTGTCTCAAACAAATGTGTCATAGAAAGAAAGGAATATATAGTAATTCCTTCTTCTTTCTGAATTAATAAACTAATAAAACTTTTTTCCCATTAAATCAGACTTTATACCCTACTTTCCTTCAATGGTGTATCTCAAGATACTACACCCAAGACTTTTTTATCCCACCTATTCAGACAGAAGTGCCTGTAGCTCAGCTGTGAAGCAAGCTGCCTTGAAATCAGAGGGTTGGCAATTTGATCCCCAGCCTCTCCCCAGAAGTAGGCAATGGCAAACCACTTCTGTATCTCTGCCAAGAAAGCTGCATGGCAATGACTGTGGAGGTGCCCATGCAGTCAACCAGGAGTTAGTCACAACATCCTCAAATCAACACCCAGATAATGGTAAGATTTACTTAGCTTCAATATCAACAACAACAACAACAACTTTGTATTAGAGTACCCTACAACTATAGTATTTCAGTACATCTCTTTCAGAAGAGCAGACTCAGGCTGCAGCTACATAATATGTAATGGGCAGTATAGGGTCAAGTGGAAGCAGGGCAGGAAAGAGGGCGTGTGCCAGATGTGACCATCTCCTGACCAGCAACAAAAGTAGGAAAAACTGCTCCAAGACCCTTCATTCAGAGGGTGTGGATGATCAATCTGGAATCTCAGGACACATACAGAGAATGTAGCTCAACTTCTGCAATGATCTCTGGTCTGTGGTCAGCATCCCAGCCATAAAGCTCAGCTGCTGTGGGTGGGTTCTGCCCATAGAAATATACCAGAGAAATGGGACAGCACCTCAACCATTTGTTCCTGTGTTGGCTGATGCGGCTGTTGGCCCCATCCATCCCTGATCAGGACTTTGCATGGATGGAGCTTCAATCAAGGACAGTGATAAATAAGCACAGGTCTGGTTCTTTCCTGTCCTTCTTAGATTGGGTCACATGCATTTACCTTATGATTCCTGCAGAAATTTTATGAGTTACGTAAATACAGCTAAAATATTACTACTGAGTGTTGGCCAAGCCATTTGTGAGCCTATAAAGTTTGATTGATGGTTGCTGGGGAAAAGGACTGAAAGATCTTGTACCTGAAGATGATGTACTGAGTGACTCATGATGGTTTATGATGATGTTTAAAGCCTTAACAGCACAGTTTGTTTCTATGCATGAAAGAATTCTGACCAAAGGACACTGACATATTCATTCCATTAAAAGAAAAGAAACCCACATGGATTGCAATATGTTTATCTTTGGCATATCACTATTCTCATTGTGCCATTTATACAGGAGCGGTTTATCTAATTTTAAAACAGAAGATAATATGGAAGAAATGAAATGATTGTTCTAGAACAGAAGAGAGAGAGGCTGAAGTGAAGCTGTCAGCCTTTCTGAACCAAGTGCATTTTAAATGTCTGATTACAACTTCATATTATCCATAACTATCAATCACCCTCATTGGCACTGATGGGAGTTGAAGTCCAAATATATGGAATAATCCAAACTGGCTAAGCCTTATTCATTGTAAGCCAATGGAGTGGAATTTGCAATCTATCTAGATACTCTGAGAGGTTGTTCCCACCTGGGTTTTACTGTGGTTTGAAAATGATTTGAATTTTCTTTGTCTACATTACAGATTGGATTCCTGCATTTTACGAAGAGTAAATCACTAAAAATCGCAATTAAAAAAAACACCTGAAAAAAACAGCTCTCACTCCCATTTTTGCTGCTGAAATGCTTTATCGTTTTTCCTTTGGGAATGGTACCGCAGTATTGGGGGAAGATGCATTATGAAATGGGTGGGATTTCACCCTTGCCACCCCTTCTTTGCAGAGGAGTTTAAAGTGTTAAACTCCTCTCTTTCCCTCAGCAGGCCACTTCACGACCGAGAAAAAGTTTTTCACCCACTTCACACTGATAACAAGTTTCATTTCCTGCCCACACTTCCCCTCACTTTCTTCATTTTTGGCTGGGGAAAGACAACTTGGCTGGCTTGTTCCTGTATGAACCAACCATGGTGTGTGTGCAGGAGAAAGATGCGAGAAAGGGGGAAATGAGGAAAGTGTGGGCGAGGAGGCTTAGGGAGGTGATTTTGCGCAACATCGTGGAAGCGATCCCTGTGGCCCTCCTCGCTGCAAGGTTTGGCTTTGCTGTGGGGAAGCAAAAGCACAGAGGAGGGGGAGCTGGGATTCCCCACCCTTGGCCACATCACAGGATTGAACCCAATCGGGAGAGAGGGGCAAAGGGTGGCAATGAGCGGGGGGGGGGAGATTCGCTTTCCCCGATGCCTTTTTGAAGCGTTTTCTGTGGGAACAGCATTGGGTTGACTGTGATGTACAATGGGAACAGGCAGAATGCACATTTGCATCAGGTTTGGCTCTGTTTCGTTTTAAAGAACTCAAGTGGGATTGCAGCCTGAGAATCTAAGTAGCTTTTGTTTTAGTAACAGGGGGAGGGGAAGGCTCTATTCACAAATTAGAACTTGCTTTACTCACTTTGAGCCATCAACACTTAAAGGAAGTACAACTTATATAAAAGAAAGAAGGCTCATTGGTAATAGTCATCTGTGTTAGCTTCAGCAGCATCTAACAATCATTTAAACGGTCAGCGGGCATGTCTCCATGGTCTCTTTTTGTCTCTTCTTTGTCTCCCCATTGCAACGGACTTTAAAAATGCATGTTCTGTTCCACAATAACCATCCCCATGAGGTTTGATAAAACACCCATTTAAAATGTACTTTCTGTCCCCATGGAATTTGTTTTTTCTTTGCCCACATCTTTTTCTCCCCACCCCCTCTCTGGTTGATAGGGTGCCAGCACAGGCTACCACCACCACCATGTCTCCAACCCAGTTCTGGGAGAGCGGGGGCCAGAGGGACGCGGATGCAGAGGAGGAAAACGATTGAGGAGGCGGCAGCAACCCAGAAATATTCTCTTGCTGCCAGTCGATTGATGGGGATTTGCGGGCGGGGCCTTCCCAGGAGCTGGGCTGGCTTTGAAGTCACCCTTGTCACTGTTGGCACACAGATGTGCAGATGTTCCAAGGGCAGTGCAGGCGACCCCAGCCCAGGCAGCCTGAAGGACTGGGCAGAGCAAGGGAGTTGGAAAGCGCTGCTTGGCTTGCATCTGTCATTGTTGTCCGTATGTGTGTGTGTGCTCGTGTGTGCTTTTCCGCTCTCCTCCTCCCCCTGGGGCTGCTGCTGCTGCTGCCATGGATGCCAAAGGGGGCTAGAGAATGAGAGAGGAGGAAGATCCTTGGGGATCTGTGGTATCTTCAACCGAGGAGGATCCGCTCACTTGAAAATGAAGTGTATTTTAATTTTTACCCCTAAAACTGATTGCAAGAATTGCAGGCAAAGGGGAAACCCCACCCGCTAATACAATCCTTAACAATCCTCGCCCCCATGTTACTAGGAAAACCCGTGGCTTCCAAAAAGTTCAGAGGTAGTCCTGTTTAAAAGGGGGGTTTTCTGCCACAGATTTTGCTCCTTTGTGGCTCTGGAAGAGTAAAGCTCTGCATGGAGACGCTCCGAAGCAAAAGAAGCTTTTTTCCGGATTTTTCTTTGCATGAAGACATGGCCAGCATTGGTGATTCTACTGGATTAGGAAGTATTGGGAGGTTTTCTTTCCCTTTCTCACCCTTTTCCCCCTGCCATTTTCTTAGCTATCAGAAAAGGAACCAATTAGGATTTTTCTTGCTCATCTCCTTTCAGCAGTAATCATGGCTGGAAAGAGGGAAAAGAAAATGAAAAAAAATACCTTGGTTTGTGTGTGTGTGTGTGTTTTCTTTCTCTTCAGCAAGAGAAAATGTGTGGGAAAGTGCTACTCCTCTCAGATTCCATTTGAACTTGAAATGTTCCCATTAAACAGGATCTGTCCCACACACACACACACAAACTTGAAATGGGCACTTTTTCTGAGTTTGGAATACTAAAAACACCTTGTTCTGACTGCATAACATTTTGTTACTAAAAGGATTTGCAAAAGCCTGGTACAAAAAGAAAATTTAAAAGACATATAAGCAAAACTCTAAAGACAGACACACACATTAGAAACAAGAAGCAGGCTAAGGAGGTCATAGGCTCTTTCCTCCTGCCCCTTTTTGGAAACAATGAATTCTGGAATAAGGAACAACAGCCAACATGCTTATGCAAAGTATGGCTAAAACACCACCCTGTCACCCTTCATTCACATTGGACCAAGCATGGACCAGGATAGGGCATTGAAAATGGCACCCTAGCCCTGTATATCTTTAAAGAAGTCTACAACTGGTTGAGTGTGATATACCAAACCACAAAGACTGGTCTAATAGATCACAGGAGACCTCATGGTCCAAATATCCTACAGAGGATGGCCATCCAGGAAGATCTGCAAGAAGGGAATCCATCATAAGAACAATCAGACCAAAACTCTTAAGACTGGAAACTTCTGCTGCCTCTGTGGTGTGTCGTATATATATATGAGCAAGTACTTGGAAAACTGTTTAAAGTAAGTTCTTTTCTCAGGTAGCAGTTCCTTGAAATATAAATGTAAATTTCTTATTTTGAGACCCTGATCCTTGAAATATCCTTGTTTTCAATGCCAGGTCTCCTGTGCTCATTACTAAGAGGGGCGGGGGGGGGGAATAAAAGGAGAAACTGCTGTGATTTTTGAGATATAGCAATGTGACGCAAAGTGACAAATGGGAGAAAATGCTACAATGAAGCATGATACATTACAGCATTATGCAATGCTGATACCTAAAGAATCTATAATAGGTTTCCCTCTCTCTTCCTACTTGTTTTGGCTGTATTTGAGTCTAGGCAGTTCCATGCTAGATTAAAATCCCCCTGTACCCATACCAACTCAAAAAGCAAAATATTATTCTTTATCCCATTTCACTGATGTCCTGTTACAGCAGGTTCTGTGTTGCTGCATATTTTTGTATGCAAATTAATTAGCTTCCCTGTTCTTGTCTATGTTATTATATTAGACTGTTGGGATCACCCAGTCCAGCACAATAGAAATAATGAGAAAGCAAATTGATAAAATCAAGAGCATCAATATACTACAGCTATCTGATATCATAGCTATATGCACAGGCAGAATTAATGCATAACACAACAAAAAGCAACATGATGGAAAGAGCATCAGTGTGTCTAGTTAAGCAAAAGAAATTCAGTTAGAATTTGTCAGTCGTTACAACCCTGAAATCTGCGTCTCTATGGCTGTTTTGTCCACACACATAGCTGTTTCCTTCTTTGTGTAGTAAAATGTCCCTAACAGAGAGGGCAGAGGGGTGGGAATAAATAGAGCACCAGTAAAAATGAATAGCTGGGATGCGACTGAACCATCAGTGCACCAATCTCCAAATTTCTCATCTCTCTTAAATATATGTATGTAAATTGTGCATCCATGATATTTCCAATGTTGGATTTTACACTAAGTGTTATGAAAGCTATGGGCATCACTCATTTCCTGGAATCCAATGAGCACCAGAACACTATTGAAGGTATTGTGTGCAGATTTAAACCTGAAAATTGATTTTATGGAGAAACATATAACACCTAAAATTTCCAGGCTGAACTAACAACATGGAATTTATCTGTGCAAACCAGGTCCCCCTCATTACCCATGAGGAAGTAATCTGTATCTCATCAAGATAAACATCAATAACCCTGTAATAAATCCCCAGTATGCTGGGAAAGGATACATAGAAACTGATCTCTTTTATGACATATCTCTCCTCTTGTGAAGAGGGATAATTCACGAGTGTCATAGCCACAAGTGAATTATTATATCTCTTCTCATGACTGAAGATAAATGTAATAATAGAGATAAGCAATCATGCCCACATAGTATTATTTGTGTGTGTTTCTCTCTGTATTATATAAAGAAGCAGAAAATATATTAAATACTCAATTAATGGAGGGATTACCCTGCTTTTCATGAAGCCTAAGCACAGGCCTGTAAAACAGCCATAGATTTTACAAATCTCTCCAGGAAAAAAAAGTACATTTGAAAGCTTCATGCAATATGATCAATAAAACAGCAATAAACAGGGAATAGGTGCATGTGCATTCTTAATTTCAGCATAGCTCAGATTAAAATAAAAAAGCTACATTGTGAATTTCCTATGTTCTCTTTCCTGTGTGTTATGATAGCTAAAAGGCCTCCTAGATGACTGAAGAACAGCAAAGTTCAAAAACAATGAGCTAATTTGTAAACTATTTATGTTCCTGTAACAATAATCTGTTCCTTTCAACATCAGGGGGAAAGATGGGTATGGGATGATACGCAGGACAGTGAAAACAGAACACTACAGACAAAGCTGGCTAGGTGCTGCCAAAATCTGACCACAAAAGACTCAATGTGAAGCCTGTTAAATTTCAGATTGATCCACAACTGAACTCGCCATGAGTGCAATAAGCTGTAATGCTGGCACTGCTGAGATCATTGTTCATTGTGCCAGCACTCTATCCTCATCCAGAAATCAAAGATATATGCACTCCCTGCATGCAAACACCTCAAGAGTTATCTTTGATGCAGGCATAATTGAGAGCAGGACAATAGGAGGCTAGGAAGTTTAGAGAAGAAGTAGATGTGGGATTTATTTGTGCTAGATCCAAAAGTTCCTTAACTTAGCTTGAGATGAGACATAGAGATAAAATGGACTAGTGCTTCCTTTTCCCTCACTCTTCTCTCTCAGAGAGACTTGGCTATTGATGCTTCTGATTCCAGAAAAGAGACAACTTGGCAGAGCCCCTTCAATGTCCAAGAGTCCCCAAATAATTGGATTTGAACTAGAAGGGCTCGCAAAATCTGTATCTGGTCCAAGTTTCTATTTCAAAAAATATAACAAGGAGAAAATGTCAGAATAACTTACAAGCGGCAATGGTGTATAGAAACTTCCATGAGGGTGGCAGTGACCAAGGGGGAAGTTGGCACTTTTATTCCCAATATATGCTGCTCCCAATATGCCAGCAAATTTGGAAAACTCAGTAGTTGCCACAGAATTGGAAAAGTTCAATTTACATCCCAATCCCAAAGCAAGGCAATGTCAAAGAACATTCAAATTACTAAGCCAAATCCCCCAATTTGATTCAATTCAATTGATTGACACCAGCCAACCAAGATGTGACAATGACAATCCATTCAGAACAAATTAATTTGTTGTGTCTGAATTTATGCACTTTTTCTGTGCCATGAAGAGAGTACATTGACTTTGCATATATAGTTGAAGGCTTAGCTTGATTTTCACTAAGATAAACCTGGCTATTTGTGAATTAAAGTGATTAATTGCCTAACTGTATTGAGAGAAAGGAAAGATAAAGATAATATCTTTTGTTGTTCCAATTCAAATTGATTAAACGTTCTGCAAGCTTTTGAAGCATCTGAGGTTCTTTTTTGGGGAGCAGTGGTGGCAGGGGTAGAGATACTAAAAACCTAAAAAGACATAAATGGATGAATTTCTATTTTTCCCTGTCCCCTGTTTTTACAGGGCAGTCATTTATCCTTTTGTTTTCATTGTAAAAAGTCTCCCAGGATTGGCTATTTTAACTGCATTGCCATTCAGGCTGACTTGCCCAAGAATGACATAGATGATGTCTTAAATAAAGGTGGAAAATTAAAGATACACGTATCTGGGAGTGAAATGATCACATTCATACAATGTGGGCTGGTATGAAGAAATATATATTAACCTATCTATCTCACCATTCTGAGCTTCAGAAATTAGGATTAACAATTAAAAGTCTGAAAGTAGAATAAATGAGAGAGTTCTGTCAACATCCCCCTGATGGGGCATATTATTATTAATAATTCCTTGCTCATTCAGAGTTATATTCAAAGACATAGCCATGTTAGTTTGGATCAGTATTCCTTAAAAAGGGAGTCTAGTGGCACCTTAAAGGCTAACAGAAGAAGTTGTGGTATGAGCTTTGGTTAACTAGGAGTGTCTCCAGACAAGCTTAAAGCTTCACAGGACAATCAATACTCAATAGCAACAGAACAGCATTCCAGGGACACTCTGAAGTAAAAAGCTGGTAAGCTGGTGATTAATCAGCAGCTTTTTACTTTGGAGTTTCCCTGCTGCTGCACTGCTGGAGCAGGACAATTGATTGTCAACTGACTGGTCATCTGTTCAGCAGCGGTGCAGCGAGTCTGAAGTTTTAAGCATGTCTGGAGACACTCACTATAATAAGTGTGTCGAACAACCATGCACAGCCACTGTCCTGAAAAGTGCTAGCTTCTGGTGCCAACTCACATATTCTCACAGCTGTTTTGCAGCTCTGAGATTTTTGTCTGTGGCAGTTTAGCTTTGGACTGGAAAAGTCTCTAAAAGACAGCAAACCATGACTGAAATAATTGTCTTCCAGTTATTCACTGGCTTCTTCCCACAGGGTCACTTCCTGTGTCTTAAGACCCTCCTAATGGCAGTATCACAGGCAGTGACAGCAGCAGATGTGCAGACAGCATGCTATCACTTCCAGAAGAACAGTAGATGAGCAGCACTTTCTAGCTTGCTGTGCAACTCCCACCTTAGACCTTTGGTTCATCTGTGCTGTCTGCCAGATCTCCAGGGTTTCAGACAGAAAAACACACAGCTACAGTTAATACATTATTTCAAAAGTGAATTCTTTCTTTTCTTTTCATTGATTAGATTTATACTACATCCTCTATAAAAAAAGATCTTGGGGCAGATCTTAGAGAACAATGCCTGTATGATAAAAAGCAACACGATTATTCAGTTAAAAATACATAATGTAATACAGTACAAATATGTGTGTGTGTATAGATATTAAAAGCACAAGAAATAGAATTTCATTTAAATATAAAGGCAAATAATATTAGATTCTACACAGTATGAAGCAATACAAAGTACAAAGTAATCCTAGTGCTACCCCAAGGCAGAATGTCTCCTCTCAAAGTTGTTTTCTTTGCTTCTGGCTCTACTTGCTTTTCACTGCACCAGCAAAGGCTGAATCCATGTGCAGTTCTTCTCTCTCTCTCTTTTTAAGCCTTATACTAGTCTATTGAGAGGGAGGCACAACTTGTTACATGGTAGGCACCTCCCCACCTTCCAAGTCCTCACAGCCATGGAAGAAAAATTCTGCAGCTTTGATGTTTCTGAAAGCACCTGTTTAGCTTTAGACTGGAAATGGCTCCAGATGTCAGCCATTTTCAATGCTCAGTAAACAATGAAGGGCATAACTGTTCACGTAATTCTTCACTTTCACCCACTATCACTCTACACAGTGACAAATAAGACTGCAATTTGCCCTTATGGGCATGTCTTCATGCTGAAAATATTCCAAAGTTAAGCTTGTTTTGCCTCGGAGCATCCCCATGCACAGCTTTACTCCAGACTACACCAGGCGCAAAGGAGAAAAATATGCAGCAGACACCCCCCCTTCAAATACTACTACATCTGACTTAGTGGGAAACCACGGATTATCCCGGGAGCATGGGGACACACACGGATTTCTTTAAAGTGTCTTTCCAGCTACATTAATTTTGCTTGCTCTTTAATGCACGTGTGTGTGTGTGTGTGTGTGAAAACATTCCTATCCTTGGCTGCCATAGTTAAAAGCATAACCAGTGCTTGTAACATAATTACAAGCATAACTAAAAGCAGATCACTCCCTTCAGCCTATCAGCCAGCCAGCTGTCACATCCAGCCTCCCTCCATTCTGTTTTAGCGCACAAACAGACCAGCGATCTCTTTCTTCTTTCACATTATTAGGAAGGCGAGAGAGTTTCTGTATTTGCTGTCAAGGAAAAGTGTGGGTGTGAAAATTCAGTAGATGTTTTCCCCTCCGTTGTTAAGATAATTAACATCACTTTCCCCTGATAGCAAGCATAGAATTTCTCTCCCTCTTCCAATAATGTGAAAGAAAGAGATCACTGGACTGCTTCTGTGCTAAAACAGCTGTAGGAAGTGAGCTGCTTTCAGTTATGTTTGGAACTATGTTACAAGCATTAGTTATGGAGAGAGTGAGCTGCTTTCAGTTATGCTTGTAACTATGTTACAAGCATTGGTTATGCTTTTAACTCTTGGCAGCCAAGTAAAGGAATGATCTGTGTTGTGTTGTGGAGGTTCGATTGAGATTTTTGCCTGTCATCGCTGCAGTAGGTGGTGGGGGTGGGGGGGGAGAAAAAGATGCAGGCTCACAAAAAGTGGCTTGCATGGGGACAGGAAAGTACATTTCAAATCTGCATTGCCCCAAACCACATGGGGATGCTTTATTTCAAATTACAGCACACATTTTAAAAATCTGACACAAGAGAGAAGCAAAAAGGGACCACCTTACGCTTTAAGCAGCTCTGAAAATAGATTCCATGCCTGAGGTTGAACTGTTGGCCCATTGTTTTAAGGATCCATTTGCTCTCCAAGCTTTTGGGGAATCCAAGGATTTATGTATTTTGTGGACACAAGCCAGGTTTGTGCCCTCACCTTGCAAATCTCAAGATAAGGATTCTTTGACTTGTACTCTGCCAAATCTTCCATTGGAATCCTCCATTGAACCTCACCATAATACACGGGATCGAAGTGCAGCTCAGGATGCTCAGAGAGAGCCTCCTGGAAATGGTTCACAAACCATCAGTGACTGGAAGATAGAAGGATACAAAAACAGTCTCAGCTGGCAGGACCTACTCTAAGAAATTTGAGGGAAAGCGAAAGAGAGGAAGAGAGGAAGGGAGAGGAAGGGAGAGAGGAAGGGAGAGAGACAAGGAGTATAACTCTTCACAATCAATTGTCTATAACTCAATTCCTTCCTTTTTATTTTCTCTCCTTTATGATGTGATAACATGTTTTTAACATAATGTGTGTAGAAGGACACCTCTACAAAATGCCCATCAATCTCTGTGTTATGTTTTTGTGCAGTAATACTATCTCAGACTGCAAGTTGTGGGGACAAAAATAAAATAAAATGACACCTACTTTATGTTATGAATTTCTATGGCAAATCTAGAAGCAAGTGACTTAAAATGCCTTGGAAATAAATCCCCTGAAAATAAGGTTTAGAATGGAAATGCTGAAAATACATTTAATGATAACCGAAGTAGCAGGTCCTCCTATAATAAAAGGACTTATATGGGGAAAAAAAGAGTATGCTTCACAAAAAGCATGTGGATTTCAGAGTAAGACCATATGCCAAATCAATGTAAAGATGCATGAGAATATGTTGAAGTTATCATGAAGCAAATGGTTTGAGTTGCGAAGATCACAGAAGCTGAAATATTTTAGATAAATGCGGGCAGATTTAAAGGGAAAATGCAGAAGTTGATATGTGCACAATTTGTGTGTGTGTGTTTACTTTGCACTGAAGTGAATGTAAAGGAAATTCCCATGTGCGTGAATGTAGCCACTTTGAATGTGGTGAGATTCGCATTCGGTTCGTATCCACAGCCAATGTTCAGTGAATGTTCACCTAGAGCATTCACAGCAACTGCAGGTCTGGCTGGGTACTGCTGGCAAAAATGGGGAGCCACCGGGATTCAAACTGTACGATTGGGTGGGAGTGCTTCCAGATAAGATTTGAATGTACAGATTTGAATGTTGAGTCTGCACATTTGAATCTTTTCTGGATGTGCTGCCACCCGCTGACATGATTTGAATGTTCTCTAGTGGTTGGCCACTTTCACCAGCAAAAGCAACTAGGCAGCTGCTTGCTAATGGTGCTGCTGAGGTGATGCTGCCACCTGAACAACACTGGGCCAGCAGGAGGTCCTCACATTCACAAATATAACTAAGCTTCGAATGAATGCACAAAAGCATTCAGTTCTCCTTCAGATGTCAGTCTTCAGATGTTGCTTATTGTCTAGCAGAAGTAGGGGCTATGGCCCTTATTACTTTGGATGAAGAAGCTGCTAAGGGAGTACTTAGTACAGATCAGTACTGTACTAAGGGCTCACTAATCCAGATAAGTGGTAGGCCAGATATAGGCCTTTGTCTGAGGTGATTATACTTTCCCCTCACTACAGACACCACTATTTTAATATGGAGTATATTGTTAGAAATGCTGTATGTCACGATCCCCAGCGTTCCAGTCAGTGCCTGCCCTCTCTAGGAGTAGGTGGGCCCTTTTAGGATGCTGGTTACGTGCAATGGCCGAGTGAATACTACAGTGTGGACACAAAACACGGGTAGCAAGCGGTTTGAACAGTAAACAAAAACAAGTTTATTATTTTACACAAGCAATACTAGAAAGGAAAATGAGGTTCAGGATTTTGTTAGTAAAAGTCTATGAGTCTCTTAAGGTTACTAGCCTCCTCGTTGTCTAAAGGAAGGTAGTTCCCCTCTTTAAGTCAAACCTTTCCACGTTCCACCCTCCTGGCCAGCTCTGCTTCAGCCCAAGCCTAGCCAGTGAACTAGAACGTAGCTCTGGATGATCACAAGGCTCCTTCCATCCTTGCTTGCCCGATCACCCCCTGGTCAGTCGCCTGCGAAGTCTTCCTCCAAGATCTCCCAGTCAAAAGACCCCTGGTCAACTACTGGTCCGGCTCCTTCAGGATTCAGCTCTTCTGCTCCTTTCAGCTTTTGTCCCAGCACGAAGAGCTAGTCTGCTGCACTCAGAGTCCCTTTATTCTCTTTTCCCTCTGGTGCTGATTGGCTGGCACCTCCTGGGGAAAGCTGCTGGAATAAAATGCTGCTGGAGACTCCTGCTAGAGGTTCCTGTCCCGCACGCCTGATTGGTGGAAACTCCCCCTCTAGCTCTAAGATCCCTGGACAGCTTTTCCCTCCAAATACCAGCTGTAGCCAATCCTTGCACTAGGCCCGCACAGGATTTCCCGCCCTTTTTGCAGCCTCTGCCCAGGACTTGCAAAAAGGCTAGCAAATACAGCTTGCTAGGCCTTTGCCTAGGCAGAAAGCCCTGCCTTCAGCAAACAGGCTTGCAAGGGACATGGGAACCTTACTGCCCATTGCAGCCTGACCCCTGAAACCGTCACACTGGATTTTTAAAGTGTTTTAATGTATATTATTGCTTTTAATACATAGTCATCTGTAATTGGTTGTTTTAAAAGTTGTTACCCATCCTGGGACCTTCTGGTATAGGGTGGGATAGAAACACAAATAATTAATAATTAAAATAAATAGGGGAAGTTTGTACTTGCAAATGCTAGTACATGCCAACCCATCCCACCACCTGTCCAAACACTTACCTGAGTGTGGACGCGTGATCTGGGTCAATGCATCATGTACCCCTCCAGAGGTGGAGATGGGGGCACCACTGGATGCCACTGGATGGGGTCCAGACATAGTTTGTGCACAGAAGAGACCATTTCTGGGCGCAAACTACCATCAAAGTGCAGAAAGGCCAATTGTCTGCATCTGTGTGCTAGCACTTTTTAGCACACATTTGCTTTTCTAAAACCCACTGAATGCAGATGCCTTTGCCTATGTTTGATCTGGATCTAGCTTATACTGATCTAGCTAATAAAGATCTAGCTAATACAGATTAACTAAGCTATGTGCAGAAATGGCCCACTAGCTTTCCAACAGCAGATGTAGTTGGTCATTTTAATATTCTGCTTCTCAACAAATAATGAACCAGATTCCTCTCAGATAACTGTGCCTGGTAATCCTTTTGCGTCTGTTTTGCTACTAAGCTGTTTCTGTAGAAAACTGTCTGTGGGGAAAGGATGTAAAGTGTGTGTGTGTGTGTTTGTGGGAGCATAAGGGTGTATGTGTTCCTTTCTTTTCTGCCTGTAAAACTCCAACCAAAACTGTCAAGGTGACAGTCCAAAACGATAATCAAAACCACTTTTTACATTCCATCTTGTTACTGCCGCAGGCAAGTTTTAAAGAAGATGCTAACAAATCCCAAAGTGTGTCATGTATTAAATATTTGATACACAACCGGCAAAGTATATACAACTGACATCAAACTTACGTTACCTATCTCTGTAATTTCTGTACTGTTAGGTAAACAGCTACTTAGCCATCAAGTTTTGTGAGCTGTGAATTCTTTAAGAATAAAATTTGTTTACATTGTATTTATTTATTTATTTTGAAGAAAGCAATATTAGCAGAAAACAGTGCCTTTTATAACAACTACAGGAAAAAATATTTGCAAGGCCTTTTTTTATATATAATCATCTGTCTAGACGACTTTTAAAGGAAAATAATTTTACATGCATAAAATTATCATCTTTCCTAAGTTTCAAGACTATCATGATTGGAGGAAGACATTTTGAGTAACATAATTTGGGCTGTATCACCACCAAGCAAGATATGTACTCATTGAGGTCTCAGGGTTATGGTGTCTGCCTCGTGGCAATGCCCCTGGGAATGTGGTGAGACACCAAGCATGCTCAGCAGTGTTCTCAGCACTGTGTGGGAGGAGCAACTGTGAGCACGTTTGTCATCCTCACATGTTCACAGCACTGCTGTCATAATGATAGTGTGAACATCATACTCGCTTCATTTAGCAGCTCTAATTTCAAAGCTGGAAGGCATTTGTTCCCTGATGGTGAGACAAAAATGTGGGATCTTGTTTATACTCTGCAATTGCCTATTGCTGTCCCTAGCAGATGACAGGGTGAAATCACAGGGCAAACACAGGCCCTTACCTGTCTGGATACTTCCTCTCCTACTGACTCACTGCATACTTCTGGGCATTTTGATTGTGCAAAATACTCCAAAGTGTGTAATCCTTATCCTCCATGCATGTGTGGGAGCCATTTTCAGGCCAGTTATGGCCCTGGAGTTGCACATTGGACATTTTCTCCAATAGACCCCGGGAGCAAGCATCCAGACAGTGTACGTATTGCTGTTCCAGGAAAACCCAAGTGGGGAGTTGATTTCATCCCTTTATTCTAGGGCTTTATTGGGATTACCGTGGGTAAAGTAGGTATCAAGCTTAAAGGCAGGTCCACACATCGTCATCATCATGTTTACAGTATTTCTATATCACCCTTCCATTGTATGCTCAAAGTGGTTTGCAAGCACTTAACAAAATTCAGAGAAATTATGAAGCAGAATACACCAGTAAAATACAATAATCATGTCAACATAATGTAAAACACATTTAAATATAAAATCCTAATAAAATGAACAAAAAAAAAAAAACCTCAAACACACACATAGCAAGCACAGCTGTCATCATGCCAGTGTCATAGCATCATGACAAACAACTGTTTCCACACAATGCAAACACCCAGATGGGCATCCAGGCTTGAAAAACCCTTATGCCACCAGGAAGTGAAATTTCCAGGCTCACTTCATAGGAGCATAAGAACTACCCAAGTCTGGGTGACCATAGGGTAGTAGTGGCCTGCCCAATAGAACCTCCTCCCCTTGCTGAGTGCTCTGTTGGAAGTCCACACAGTGCCAGCAAATATTCAGTTGGATCAAATGAAACACTGACAACACTGCATGGACTTTCAAAAAAAAAAATCTTCAAAACAATGTTTAGCAAGGGGAGGAGCTTCTGGCTCTGCTAACCCATGCCTGTCACTACTGCCATGTGCATGGCTATGTTATGTTCAGGCAGTAAGTTGTAATAAACAGTTATACATTTCTGATTCCAGCATAGGCTTAGCCAAGCCCTAAGCATGTTTGGGGCTTTTCACACTTCACTTACCTGTGACAGTGCCCCAGGGAACTGAAGATCAAGGATGATGGTGGATATTCAATTTTGAACGCCTGCCTTATCCCAAAGTTTCCCAGCAATTAACTAAGTGCTGGGTAAATATGAACACTGCTGTATTAGCAGCTATTGTCTCACCACAGTAACAGGGCTGTTGCTAGGCAATGGGTGATGTGATGCACAGCTGCCCTGTCCCCATGCATCCTTCGCATGGAAGCAGTGCAAAGGGCGTGTGCTTGAGCAACCTAGGAGCATGGTAACTACTCCTCATATATCAATGTTTTCACTTAATCTAAGCACTTGAATGCCACTGAGGATCCTGTTATACCATCACACATTTGCATGCACTATCAAATGTGAATTTAAATAGGATACGGATACACTAGTCTGTGCACAAGATATAGATGTAAGTATAAAAATTTCAAAGTGAACAAAATTGTAATTTCCTTGTTAATATGTTTTCCATCTTCAGTATTTTGGTTATCTCAGAAAGGAAGGGAAATAGCTGCCTGGTTTGTTATCAACCTACTTTTCTCCTAGAGAAAACTTGGATCAGTTCTTTGGCTTTTATACCAGTCTTGTATTATACAGATCAAGATTTAAAACTGCACATTAAAAATGATGAATGATATGCTTTTAATATCATGATTTAAAAGTCTGTTCCAATAAAGCACAGTGTATTTTGACTATTAAAAAAATACATGGCGAAAAGTTTCAAGATCCACCTAACTAAGCAGTCCATCTCCAAGATGGTCAGTTTCAAATTCTTCAAAGGAGACATATAAAAGCACAGAATAAAATCCCTATTCATATCTTTCCAACTTTAATCAGCGTAATGTTTCAGTAACTTGTAGAAGTCTAGTGATGGTCAAGTTAAAGGCCGTATAAAAGTCTGTTAAAATGAGATTCTGAATGCTTTTGACAATGGGCTGCATTATAATAGCCTTTAAATCAACCATGGACTATTTTAAACCAGACTTGAAGATTGTGATATATCCACTTAGCTAACATTTTCTGCTGCATCATAAAATAGATATAGCTTTAGTGCAATCTTCTATAGCATGTTCTGCCTGGTAATAACCATGAATAGTTCAGGTAAGAGTTCCATTCTTGAACAATGTGGACTACTAAGGGGAAAACATTAGCATCCTCATACACTGTCCTCAGTAGCTAGATGGTTTGTCCGTATACTGTATCTGTTCCCCTGCTTTGTGTTGGAAACCATGGGATAACTCATACTCCCTTGGAAGTCTGATGCTCATATTCCATCACCAAAGTGCCCTATCTGTAAAGCCCATAAAGACCCTTGGTATTCCATGGAGCTAGTAACAATGAAATAGGAAGGTCAATGGCTAGAGTACAGGTGGTGTAAATCCCTCTATGAGTTTGACAGAACACAGGTCGAAGCACACTAACATGCCTATCATGTGGCATAGAAGGTGGCCAAAAGGAGGGTTTTTTTCTTTCCTACCATTACATCCTTGAGTAGCTGTCCAGCAGAGCTCTTCCGAGTGACGAATGGCCTTATAAGATTTAGCCTGATGGAGCATGGGCAAGAGTCATGCAAGATCTGCTGTGACAAATTTGCAAAGCATTTTGAGGGCAAATTTGCTCAGATTCATGGGGTTAGGGTTAGGGTGTGGTACAAGTTCAGGTTTGCAGGGTGGATGAAGGAGTTGCCACATTTCTATAAAGAATCCTTCTCCTCGATGCCCTATTTGCTATGGGACTGGGGTTGAGGGTCTCTTCTAGGTGTTGGGTTTCTACCCACAACCCTATGACATCCCTGTAAGTTCATGAAGGCTGTCTCAGAGGTGGCCTGGGAGGGGACGCCTGGGGGAACTTCAGTTTCCATGCTAAGGATGATTTTATAGTCCAGCTCAGGACTTCATGGCTCCCACGACAACCATGAAACTGTTATGGGCCCAAATCATATTGCAGGACATAATTTCAACCTGTTTTTTGCTACAAAGTGGGAGAGATGATGGTACACAGACTTATAGTGAGCCTATTGTCACATGGATGGATCATTTTCTGGTGCAGTTTAGTTTTGTGACATCTGTTTGTCACTGCAGGGGTTAAGGGCTCACTGAAATGTTATCCCAACAATGCTTACTTAATCTGCATGATTTGAATAATCTGAAGTAAAACACATTCAGCGACATTTTATTCCAGATTATCCAAATCATGAAGATTAAGTAAGTGCTGTCTAATGGTCCTCCCTCGGAAATTTATGGAATCTGATGGATTCCTGATGGCTCTGGGGAAGTATCCGGTTGACATGACTGGCACTTCTTTTGAGGCTTTGGTCTTGCTTTGGAATCATGAGGTGAGTAGAGCTATTGACATGATTGCTCTCAGAGCTTGTAAGGGTAGGCACCCTGTAAGGGTAAGTGGATGGATAAGCCTGATGTAGTTTGAAACTTTGTGGACAACTAACTCACTGCTCACCTTCATATTTTGACAGCATTGGTGTTTAGTTAATTGCTGTATAAATGCCAGAAGTTTTTGGTTGTTTGCTTAAGACTGGCTGCAGAGCACAGCTAGTAGCTGATAGTAACTGAGAAATGATCAATTGTCTCTTATATTCCAGAATTTGGAAAGTCTATAGGAAGGAGAATAAAAAATGATACTTGTACCATGGGAAACTTGGTAAATATGCTCTTTATTAACATTCTGCCTACCAAGACTTCAGAAACCTTTTTTGTTTATAAGCATTTTAAGCTTCAAGATACAAGATACAAGCAAAGAGCTTATTTAATGCATCTTAGGAAGAAGCTTAGTTATGGGTGGGTTATTGCATAATTGCCAAAGGCAAGGTTTCTTGCAGCCTCCTCTAAAGCACCCAGATCATCATGCTAGATTAAATTAATAACTAGTGTTATGGAGTCAGAAGACTGTGTGATGTAAATTAAGTAAGCCTTTGCTCAGCAATGAACTTACTCAGCGTCGTGCTTATCCATTTACTCATGGTCCCATCTCACAAGTCCATGCAAAGCTAGCCAATTTTCTGTAGTTTAAGGACTGTCTATTTTTTAAGCAAACAGAAAGTGCTGCAGACATGTAACAGAAGAGTCTTCACCCAAGATCTGTTTCAAAACCAGGAGGAGTATATTTAAAAGCAAGAATGTCTCCTTTTTAGCAACAGTAAAATTATATAGTCAGAAATCTTTCCATTGTCCTTATGAATTGGGATCATGTTCTAGATAGCTGCCACCCTGGATCTCAGAAACTGCTCTCAATATCTTCTCTCCAACTTTTATTTTTTAAAAAGTATTTCTTTATTAAATTTCCAACAGCAGTACAACTTATACGATATAAAATGGACATTATATAAATCAGTTTATTCTCTCCAACTTTATTATTTAGATTTTTATACAACCCTACACATAGACCCCGGACAGTAAACAGAAATAGTTCTCAAGCTGGTCTATATGGGAGGAAGCATTCTTCAGGTACATGGGGCCCAAGTCATTTTTGGCTCTAAAAGTCATCAACTGAACTCTGAGTTGGATCTGGAAGTGAAGTGGGAGATAATGTAATCCCATGAGAACTGGGTCCTGATAAAAATGCCTGATAACAGTCTTGCTGCTGCACCTTGTACTAATTCTAGTCCTCAGGCATAGCCCTACAGTGCTCTCTTTTGGAGAACAAAAATACCTGTATCATTGTGCTTAGGTATTATGCTCCCTATGAGGGAAGAATTTCATCTGTTTAATAATACTCAAATGAGATGAGGCATTTCTAGCCACACCACCACCTGAGACTCAACTGAATGGTAAGAATTCTCATGCCTATATTTGTCATCAAGGCCATGCCCCCATGCAGGCAATTTAGTGTGATTTGGCCGGGTGTGGGGCCGAAATCGAATCTGCTTGTCCCCATGCCATCGCCAGTAACGTAGGCTGTATACGGATACAGCCGTCCCCATGCAAGCTGCACTAAACCCTGGCAAATGACATCACCCCCACCCCTGTGTCGCCCACTGCAACGATTACTGGGAAGCACCACCAAATGTCACATCTCCCCCCCCCCCGTTAGCAGCACAGAGAAGCTAGGATTGGATATGGAGTGGATTCTAAGTGGATTGAGAGTAGATTCAAAGTGGATTTGATGCTTTCAGAGCAGATATATAGTAGATACATATTGGATACATAGGGGATTCATATGCAATTCGTAGCAGGAATTTGAATCAAATTCATATCAAATATTCACATTGAATTCGAATCCTATGACATCTTAAGGGGATCTATTTGAGCGAATACAAATTTCCTTGCATTTGATTCAATATGAGTCAACTCCCCCCCAAAATTTGTGCACATCCCTAATGTAAGGATAATTAGTCAGGCTGATAACCTGGATAGCTTCAATTGGGACTCAATTCATATTCATCTTGGCGAAATTTGTAATATTGATTATGGATCAAGGGCAAAAGGGGGCTTCCATCCAAACTGTTGCTGTTTGAGAGGTTTAGGAGGAGAAATTCATTCCAAATGTGATGGTTTTTCCAACTGCACAACTGCTACTTTGCTATCAGCTGGAGTAAATTTCCTAATTCAAACTGCTTCCTCATCCCAGGTCTCACTATGCACAAATGTACATCCCTGACTAGCTATGCTTCTATTCACTTTCCCAGGGTTCTGACTGGTGGTGTCTAGTCATTGTAACACTGTAACAACCCTTGAACCAGTCAGTGACTAACTTAACTAGAAATACTTTTGCCATGCTGTATATAAAGTACATATTTTTAACATTAAGACACTTCTGATTCTTTGTAGCTTTTAACTGCAAATGCAATACTGGATTTTCTAGCTTTTGCTCATTGCTGAAATTTCAACCATTTATACACTGGCTGGTACACTGGTCCATGGGGCATGCTAGACCCCGGCTATCTGCATGCTGTTGAATCTAGCAGAGGTCACATCACCAGCTCTGGTCACCCCCAGAGGGTAGCTAAATAACCCCCTACCAAGAGATAATGTTAGGGATGTCCACATTTTTTTTTTGATTCATATCAAATTGAATGCAAGAAAATTTGTATTCATTTGGACAGACGATCCCCCAGCTAGCTTGCTGACACTGTTTTCACACATTTTACTGATGCATCTGGATATTCAGCTGGTGCAGGATGTCTGAATGTGAGCCACCTTCATGCCTGGATGCCTGTTTTGGCCTCCATACATACGAGTGGATGGAGCTATGATGGCAGCTCTGTCCAGAAGATAAGTAAAAAGCACTACTGCTGGAAAATCCATGGTCAATGCTGAGTTTTCCATCAATAAGTTTACCTCTTTTGGAGGAGAGGGGGGACAGAGCTATGATGGGCTTGCATCAGATATATGAGGCAACCCCACTGTTGGAGTACCAGAGTGGTGCTATATCCCCCAAAAACTTCTAGATGGGGATCTATCTCCTCTGAACAGAGTGATGGAGTGGGATACAACACTGTATCCCAAAATACAGTGGACCACTGATGGTATACCAGTCACAAACAGTGTATAGACAGCACACTTCTGTGAACTGGTATAACAGCTCCAGGGCCTTTTCATCTGGACATCCCAAAGCAGTATCAGAAGTGCACCATTTCTGGCCCAGTGGTCAAAACCCAGAGAAAAAACCCTTTAATTTATATATATATATATATGGCTCAATCTTTTATTTAGTGTGATTTGAATGATTAAGTTGCCTTCTCCACCTTCCCTTGAATGAAAAGCTGTATAAATCACATGGGAACCCTCATAACAGAACAAAGTATTTCTTTATTCCTAAAAACATTTCTTCTGACAGCTGTCTGTTTTGTCCATTCCTGCAAACTATCCTTTGACTAGAGCTCACAATCAAGGGCTTGTTTCCATACAGAGATAGGGAACAAAATACCAGGCAATGGATACATGACTGATAAATAACTGTATTTGCTTTGCATTGTAATCCATGGAGTAACAGTTTGAAAGCATCATGTAAATCCAGCCGATAACTCCACTTGAGATTATTGCAGTGACTTATGACAGAGTTACATGATGCTGACAAGAGCTTATAGTGACACTTAGCAACAGCAGTATTGTTAATTACATTACTATAGTAAAGGAGACTATTAGTTGCTTTCTAGCTTAATATAGCCTTATGACACTGTAAATGCAAATAGCATAGCTATGCAATATTCACTTCTGACACTTGATAATATAATAAAAATTGAGGCTTGGAAACAGGAAGTACGCAGGGACCTGAACATTCTTTCAGCCACTGCGATAGGAGCCTGGAAGTTTTTACAGAGAAGCTCATAATCAGATACTTTCTAATTAGGCACATGCTATGAATACAGATCAACGCACTATATAAAGTAACATCTGTTCCAAAATAAGTTTCAACAACAGTTGTGATTATTTTATAAACATCTGTAAGATAAATCAGCCTTTAAAAAGTGCCAAATGTATCTTACCAGTAGTTGTTCTTTCAAGCCTTTTAATGCACAGTCTGCCGTATCACTGCATACTGAGAACAGTTTGCAATTTCCCCCATTTCTGTTTGTTTTTACATAAATGTGAGAATGAACATAAATCCGCAGAAAAATCAGAAGTTAGCAAAACTATTTGATGATCGTTTGTGTGTGTGTGAGAGAGTGAATGCGTAAAAATGATGATAGTGCTACTACTTGTTAATAAATCGTGACCTTAGGTTCTTATATTTTTAACTGGCTATTTTCTTTTAGTGTATGAGATCGGTAAGCTTATATTTAGTAATATTTCTTGTGATTCCATTATACGCAGAAAACATTTTCTGCTGTTTTGATCTTAAGAATTAGATTGTACTTCCGGGTGTGGTAAGGGAATCGCACGATGGCTTTAAACAAAGGTTTGCTGCGAAACCATCCAAAGCACCAGAGCTGTGCTGCTGATGAATATCATCAAAAGAGTTTGTTATTTTGCATCCTTGTACTGAGTGAAATGCTAGAAATAAGCGGTGAAGGATTTTAATAGGAAACAATAATGCTTTAAAAAATCCTTCTCTGTATCTCCAGAGAGCATCCAGAAAGGGTTAAAGAAAATCAACCCTGACAATAGTCGAAACAGTTCTTCACTGTGTGTTGGTTCACTGCTCCACGGGGCATAGCAGATGTTGCGTCTGGTAGTAAGAAGGGCCCAGGAGGTGTGAGCTGTCAATCACTATTTCTCTAACTACAGAGTGTGCTATGGATATGAAGCAGGACTAAAACAATCTGTCTCAGCTGGGGTGTGTGAGGTATCAATAACCCTTGGCAGAGGTGTCAAGAGCCTTGCTGGAATCAAACTACCCTGCTGACCAGCTGCTTAGCAAGTTAACAAGCTACTATTCACCATTCACTGGCCTCCCAGTGCAACAATTAACACAACTGGAGAATGACTCGGCTCGAATCTGTATGAATAAGCCTTGCCAAATCTCCCTGTTATTACTGATGCATGGATATTATACCCTGACTGATAGATAGGGAGAAGGAGCAGACAATTATGTTGAAATAGTTGAGCAAGTTAAAATGAAATCTATTTTTTTGCGCTCTCTCTCCTGAAAAGAGGGTTTGGAAGTTGGCCAAGCAAGTGAGAAAGTGAGAACAAAAACCAAAAGCAAAGCAAAGCAAAACAAAAAATAGTTTCCAAAGGTCATCCCTCTTAAGGACTGGCACAATGAAAACTGCCACCATTAAATATCTTATGTTAATGATAAACTATAAAAGCAAACATTAAATAAGCCTTTGATAAAATACTTGTCATTATCAGCCAAGAACCAAACTGCAGTTTTAGATAGCTATGAAAATTCAGTGTGTTCTCATATTCCAATACATAGAAGGGATGCTTATAAAGATTTAGAAAACACCTTCCCATAAAAATACACAAAGTTAGGATACAAATTGTGATATTAAGCTTATCTTCCTCTGCCCCATTTTTCTCCAAACACAAACAAAATCTTTCATATTTATAATTACCAGCATGTGCATGCTGTCTCATAATAGTAATAACAATAGCAGTAAACTACATGTAGCAGAAATGCAGTTTTATTTTGATGACCTTGCAAAAAAAAAATCACTTTCCTGGTACATCTGGAAATAAAAAAACCAAAAAAACGAAAATAACATTCGGAAAAATGCCTAGCCTGTACAAATATCAAAAGTCAAAAATATTCATTTTGCAGAAGAATTCTACTTTATCCTTTTGTCCGGTCTGGAGTGCAAGTTAATTCTATATGTTAGGGCCTCAGATGTCAGTTTAGTTTTTCTTGATTCCTTACTATAGATCAGTTCTGTCTGTCCACATGGACAGCTCACAAAAATAAATGAAGAGGGCAGCATACAAAATATGAATTTTAAGGACAACAGACTAACATATAAGCCTTAAATAATCTAGTGTTGTTTCCCCATATTTTGACACAAAATAGCATCGATAGCCCACAAGAGCTCTTAGGACAGAGCTTTTCACACAGCCAAAGCTGTTTTCTACTACAAAAGCCCAGCAGCTGTGGCCCCTGCAGTTACTCTTAAAGGGTGATATAATAAAACCCTGGGAGGGAATAGGTCGAGACAGGAGCATGAAATGGACGAGATGAAGATCCTTTGTCAGAGCCAAACTGGCTGTAAAGTTACTATAGTAACATCCAGCATTAAGCTCCAGGTGGATTGACTTAATGTTGCCTTAACAAAAAAAGAGGTTAACATAAACTAAACCAATAATTATTACACATAATCTACCAAAATGTTTGCAGCAATGCTATTCTTTCGTCATTGAACCAAGCCATAAAAAGCAAAGTGCAGGTTGCTCTTGGTGGGGGCAGGTCTTTAAAAAAAAGGAAGAACCCCCCCCCCCTTCCTAACAACAAAATAAGATTTGGGTACACAACTGAAACAGAGAATCATTCCCTTGTGAACCAAACAGGAGCTGCGCTTAACCTTTGTTTTATTCCAGGAAGTATGAAAACAAAGCACTACTTATTAAATGCCTTTGAACTACAAGAGTAATTTCACAAGGATGCTACTTTTGGATGTATTTAGTCCCAAAAAGGATGTGAGATGCTATATAGAAAAACCTAACAGAAGAAACTATCCCTGGAATGTATATAATCCACAAAATAAACCCAGGGTGTAGGGTTAGAGATAATCAGCCCTGTTATCCCCACCTAGATGTAGGGTGAAATAATTTTTATTTTAGGAACAGATATCAATAAAGCACCATTTTACAACAATAAACTAAAAATTAGATTTTTATTTCTTTAAAAATTAGTCAGACACAAACTTTTTCCAAGTGCAATCCTAGCTACACTTTCATAGGGGAAAGCTTCATTGAGAATGGAGTCTGAGTTGGAACGTTCATGATAGTCACTGGACACATAAGTAGTGGGCATAATGTAAGATAGTTGGTCATTGAGCAAAATGGGTCAAATTTTTTCTGACCTAAGGGAGGATTTCTTAAATCACAAGGAAGTTAGCTTTCCCTGAAAATCTAGCCCAGAATGAAAGCGGCTTTTGATGTTTTTGAGTTAACTGCTTCATTCTACAGGGTGGTATAACAAACTTTATTATTATTTGCACACTAGTCTGTTCTGAAACAAAGCAAAATCATATTCCTAAACTATATGTAACCTTCTCTTCATATTCATAAACACACAAGAATTATTATCTAGGCCACTGCAATTTGCAGAAACCATGAAGCAGCACCAGCAGGATTTTTGTTGTTTATTAAAAGTTTTAAAACACTAACAATAAATGTGTTTCATTGTGGGTATTTGAAAAATCCTTTCCAACTCTGTTTCATTTCTCACCCTATGCAATTGTTTTTAAATCACACCAGGGGTTTCCTCAAACTTACTGCCTATTAAATTCATTAAGGCTGCAGTGCGCCCTCTAAAGGAGAATGAGAGGGAAAGACAGTGGAACTCTGCAAAATGATATCTCCTCCTTCAAACTCTCAGTAGTATAGCCATTGCCTCCCTAATAATTAGGTAGCTTCCCTGGAATATGTGTATGAGAGAAAGAGATGGGGGTGGGGAAGGACAGAAGCTAATTGTAAAATAATTGATGCGCTTGCTGTCAATTATTCTGGGCCCTGGAGATATTTATAAATAGAAATGTATAGTCAAACATAGGTGAAATCTGTATGGTGATTCCCAACAGTACAATAACAAGAAAGCTGCATGCATAGCACTCTTCTTACAGAAGCTGTGTGCTGCCGATGTCTTCGGCTGTGTGAACTTAGCAGCCAGAGAACATTCCCCTCCCTCCCAGCTGTAGTTGTTTCCAGCCAAGGATGTTTCTTCAAGCACAGGAAATTCCCCTGGAAGTGGATTTCCTATATGCAAAAAATCCTGGGTTGTGCAGCATGGCCTGCCGGTGGTGTGTGCAGGTAAGTGCATGAAAGCAGTTGTGTCATTGGTGACTAAGGGCCTGGTCACACACAAGTTTTAGGATGAGCTGAGTCATCCTGCAGGATGTGTGATTCAGATGATTTTAAGCTTTATGAATTGCAAGGTGGGCTAAAGCCATTAGTCCATTCTAAAATGCAGTCCCTTTAAACCAGCGGTTCTCAACCTTCCTAATGCCATGACCCCTTAATGCAGTTCCTCATGTTGTGGAGACCCCCAACAGTGGGGGCGGAGCAGCTGGGAGGTGGGAAGGAAGGGCGGCAGGAGACTCATTGCGACCCCCCTGAAAGGGTAGTTCGACCCCCAAAGGGGTCCCGACCCCCAGGTTGAGAACCACTGCTTTAAACAACACTGACAGGGATTAAGGCTGGCCTGGAATTTCAGTCCGGCTTCCACTTCCTCATGTGTGGGTGGTGGGATGGCTTAAAGAGGAAGAACTATGCTGTGCTGGGTGGCGGCCAGTATTTCCTTTGGCCAGTCAGCACATGAAGAGTTTGTGAGGCACCTCCCCTTCAGCCAAGTTCGTGAGGCACCTTCCTCTCACCGTAGTTTAGGGGTATTTTTCCTCTCTCTAGCATTTTTACACAAATTTATTTTTATTATTTTTTTAAAAAAAATAATTGCAAGGAGAAGAGAAGCACATAAAAAAAGGAAGGGGTGGGTGGAGGTGGAAGAGCAGGCTTTAAAAAGAACAAATACCCTCACCTCCCTTTAGTGACATGAACGACATCCAATAGGAAATGAGATGGATGTGATGTAGCAAAAGAGGTGGGAAGCTAACAGCTCTGTGGAGGAATGCCAGGCTGAACTCTGTAGAAATGCATGACCATACAGCCATAGGAGGGATTGGCTTCTATCGATCCACGTCTAACCAGCACTGGTATGAATTAAATTTGAATTAATTAACAGGCCGACCTGATTGAAACCCATGTGACCAGGGCCTAAGAGTGGTAAGAAGAGCTGTAAGAGCTGTTCCTACCTCTCTGATTTACAACCCTTATCACAGGGTGTGTGGCACTGAATGTGGGCAAGGACTCTCACAGTGGCACAAGGGAGCAGCATGATCTGGACTCGTATGGCATATTCTCAGGACCATAATGGTGCTCTGCAAATACTTACTTGTGAAGCAAGCTATACATTTAAAAGATTTTTACATTTTCAGAGTTGTTTAAAATAAATTTTAAAAATTCTTTATGTCCACACAGAACTGGATGAACATCCTTGTGCTCAGGTAAATGTTGCCATCTGTGACCATTTCAGTTCTTCATGGCCTCCATGACCACTGTGGAGCTGTCTCAGTTTGTTACTGGTCTAACACACAGGGCAGGATGTACTCTTGTTTTTGTTTTTGCCACAGGGCAGATTGGTGAGAATCCATTGGTAGGACAGATAATTTGCTGCTAAGATTTGGACTAGCAGCCTGAGGAGGCAAGGCCCATTGCCATCTAGCATCTGCTGTGATAAATCTGCAGGGCAGTTTGAAGGCAAAGCTGCTCAGATCTGTAGCAGATTGGCTGCCACAGTTTAAAAAAAGACTGGAGGACGTGTCCAGAGAACCATCTGGTCCAGTTATTTTGGATCAGTGATATTGGACTTCACCCTCAAATATCCAAAAGAACACTTCCTCACCTGTAGACCTATCCATATCCTAGGTGCTACCAGCAGTTCCTCTTGGCTTTGTAGCAAGTATGGGGTGGAGACACATGGGAGAGCATTCTCTTCAATGGCCTCCAGATTATGGAACAGCTTCCCTGCTTAGATGTGTGAAGCCCTTTCTGCACTTACTTGTTAATCTGGATTAAGGAGCAGCTAAGAACACATTGTCTGCATGGCAATCCAGGTCAAGAAGCTACTAAGAATACATCATCTGCACGGGAGTAAGATAGATCCAGATCATACCAAAACTGTGCTAAAGGTTCACTTATCTGAGGCCAATTTGCACTTGGCCCCATAGTTCACAATAGGTCAACATCTGAACAAGTGCATCTGCACTTGCAGGAAGTGTTTACAACCTAGTAAAATGCCTCCTGGCCTATCATCAACTAGCAGTGGTACATGAAATTGTGCACCACACCCACCCTAACCTTTACACCAAGCTTAGCTGTGTCATCCAGCACTGTGACCATTGCACCACTCCTGGTGCGGAGGGTCATCTGCGCAAATGCGCTGGCACTTCAGAGGACAACAAACGTGACTGCATGTGCACCGAGTGTGATTGTTGCCATAGTGACAGTGCACGCAGAGCCACTAGTACAGTTTAGTCTGTTATGCACCTTTCCCATCCAACAGACAGAAAGCAGAAAGTGCAGAAATGCCACTGGATTAGTGGTAAGCCAGATAAATGTGGTCTATCAGTGCTAGAACATACATTTGCAGTTCTAATGCCCAATTACTGCAGATGCCTCTGATTGTGCATTTCTGCACTTGGCTTCCTGTCTGTTGGATGGGAAGAGTGTGTAACAGACTAACATGTATTGGCATGTCCCCATTGCTATATTGCTTTGGTCTTTGTGTCACCTCCCACCACCATACATCTACACAGTGGAAAGAGGTGACATCCTTCACGGTGTACATTAAACAGAAATTTTATTAAATGACTTCTGTCAGGGGTCACAGTGACTCAGGGTCTGGTAATGGGCAGAAACATCTAGACACATTCTGAGAAACTGTGGGACACTCTGGGCACCTGTATGGTCGCAAGTCTAGGTCCACACCACCTGGCTCTTGGCTTTGCACTCCTTTGTCATTTGTTCTCTGGCTTATTCTTAGAACAAGAGAACTTGATTCAGTGAAGATATCAGGAACAGGGGAATACAATAGCTGCGTTGAAGAAATCCTAAATGAGCAAATCCAGACAAATATGGCAAGCCCATAGCCAGGTATTTCTGAATCCAACAATGTAAAGGGCAGTTATAGCAGGATTTCTTCAACCCTTACATCCTCCTCCTCTTCCAGAAGCAGTGAGATCTCTTCATCTCTTCTTGACAGCTTCTCTGCCGCTAGGTAAATGTAGTTTATATTAACTTCACCCCATTTCATTCTGCTGCCTTTACAAAAAGAATCTTTGTACCCACCTATAATGTGGCTTTAAGATTTATGCATAGGATAAAGCAGACAAGGATAGAAATGCAAAACATCAAGAAAAAATGTACCTGAATTATTTTTTTAAAGATGGTCTTTTAAATATAATCTTTTAACTTTTAAAGATGATTTTCAGTATATGTTGGCCACCCACAGGGCAAACACAGCATCTGTTACCCTGCCAGTGCCCACTGCAAGAGATGTGTTGCAATGCATTATGGGTCAGAGAAAGAAATCCCCTCTACTGTGCCTGCCATTGTTTGGAACATGACATTGCAGCTGCAGTCAGTGTGTAGATCCTGTGGAAATCCATTGTGCAGTTCTCATGCTCTTGCAACACAGTTCCAATATGGAAAAGTGTGCATGATACACATTTCATACTTCTAAAAGCTTACAAAAATGCATTAACACAATAGAGGGGGGAAATTGGATGTATGTAGGCTTTCACAGCTGGATTCAGTCTCATCTGTAGCAGTTTTGGGACTGTTATTCTATGTTCCAGATACCTACCTAGTACCGGGAACACAGCATAAGAATCCAAAAACTGCTACAAAGGAGGGGGGGGGAATATTCCACATTACCAGTGTGTGTGATTTAAATAAGAATCGTTACATGTGCTTTCCAAAGAAACAAACAGAAAGATACACAATAAACAGAATCAAATGAACCTATAATATAAAGTTTGTGAAATTGCACCTGGATGGAATTCATTCCTACCTAGTACTTGCAGGAAAAATACCTGTGGACCCCATTTGTAGTACCCGTGAACCACATAATTAATCCTTCCATGTCATTACCTGTCTGTCTGCTAGATATTCCCCAATGAAGGAACGAAGGAGAATATTTGATTGCCTGCAAAATACCTGAGTGCAGCAAATGGAGTGGACCAAGGCCAAGAACATCTTGCTGAATCTCCTAATAAATTGTGACAACTATGGCTGTATTTTTCCCACAGTCATCACAGGCTTCATGATTTATCTGTGAATGTGACACAGCTATTTCTCTACTTTAATAAATATTTTATGCTTAATCATAAAATATCTACATTTTGGACAATGTGATGTGAAATATGCAAAAAACTTACCATGAAATATGCATTTCTTTGTCATTAAGGAAGGAGGGGGGATTACAGCCTGTGCAATTAGAATCCTGTGCCAGGCTTACACCTCAAGAAGTCAGGGACCAAACAAAGGCCACAAACCCAAGGGTCAGTTTTTGCTGTTAAAAGGATTGTTTTTGCTCATGCTTTCTCTGTAGAAGGCAGAAACAGGAAGGAAACAAGCCACAGGAGTTCTGAGACAGTGTCTCCAAAATGCCACCTTCATTTGCCAAAACTGGCATAGAACAGCTGGCATGAGATGTATTCTATGGCTGTACAGAAATGACTGGAACAACTGGCCACTCTTTCAGGGCCATGTTCCCTTCAAGCAAACTATGGCTACATCCACATGTAGCCCTGTGAGCCACTGTGGGAGCCAACAGGCTCTATGACTGCAAGGGCAATCCTGCAGGTGGAATGTGCAGACACTAAAGGTCAATACCCTCACAGAACACAAGGAGAGAGATGGATAAGGAATAGAATAAGAAGTCAGGCTACGTGGCCTCTATGTTCTGAACCATCAGTCCACCTGGTTTGTCCCAGATCAGAGTTGGGCACTTTAGTCTGGGATAGATAATCCATCCCATTGATTAAGCCCTCTGCACTTCGATAGCACCCTATCCCTGGCACCAAGCCTGAGAGCCAGCTGTGAAGCCTGTGCCCAGCCCTTGAAACTGGCACCCAAACTTCAAAGGCCAGGAAAATGAAAGATCCCAGACTTTGAAGTTCCTGATTGGGCCTTTTTCAAAGGATGGGCTGACTTCTGGTTACCTTCATGCTATTTTGGCCATAAGGTCACTGTCAGATTAGTTCATCCACAGTGATGGTTTGGTTGCCCTGGTTGCCTTTGGAGTGGGAGGCTGGCATGTCAGGCATGTATTTGCACACACCCTGCTAAAGTGGACCACAGAGACCATGTGCCCTTCCACTAAAGATGCTGATTAACCAGCATCTTTTTACTTTGTTGGATGGTGTGTGTGTGTGTGTGTGTGTGCTGCATTCCTACTGCAGGGCACAGAAGTTTTGTTGCTTCCCTCCCTTTCTGGAGACACACTAAGGTGAAACAGAGGGCGTGTCTGGAGGCACCCTTAGTGTGGAAGGGGCCAAAAAGCTTTTCCTGGTGTGGACAAAGACCCTTTCCGCATTTGGCTGAATTCTAGAATGTATCTCAGGATAGGGGTGTGTTCCCTGCATACTAATGTGCACAATGGCAGATCTCATCTGGGGTCAGCCATAGCCAGCCCTAGCAGGCAGACAGCAGCCTCACATTCCAGGATATATTCCAGAATGGGGTCAAGTGCGAAAGCCCCAGACTGTACTAGGAGGCGATAAGGCTTCTGTTATTTTGGACTAGTCTGCAGAAGGCAAGTCCCTGGACTTCTGCCAAAACCATGATAATGATAAGTGTGGAAAGGACATAAGTTAGACAAGTTTCATGGGTGGGTCAATGGCCAATTTTTCACCTTCACTTGTCAGAGAAAATGTCCCCAGGAATCAAAGATAGGGGATAGTTTTACTGTCCAAACTTTGGGACTCTGGATCAATAAGGACTGAGTAGTGCTTAAGGAAGTGTTGGTAAGATGTGGGTGGCGATCACAGAACCTCAGCAATGGCACCAATACACCGACATGGTGCTGCAGTGATGGAATAAAGCAGCACTAACCGCACTTGTGCCAGCAGGAAGAAGTGTGAATGTAGCCACACCTGGCTGCAGGGAGCAGCTGAAACTGCTTTACATCTATACGCTCCAGGGGAAGTCCTGAACATATGGGACTGCCCCATAATAGTAACTATTCCAGCAAGTACAAATGACGCACGTAGGAGTTTACCTGGAGTTCACTAACACATAAGTGTGAAAAGGCTCAAAATGTATTTGATAATGTTCCAACAGATAAATAATATGGAAATAATTACTAATTAAAATTTGACCTAAGAATGAATAGGCTTCCCTTTAAAAGTTCCTCAGCAAAATAATGTAGAATATACTGTATATTTTTCTTCATCCCAACCTCTTTGGGTAGATCAGAGACAGTAGCAACCTTTCATATTTCTCTGGGATTTTATTTCATTCTTGAGGGCTTAAGATCCCATTGTGTGAACAAAGAAAGTATCAGACTAGAAAGTGCTCCAGGCTAACTCCTTCCAAAAGGATTCAACCTTTGGAATACTATCAATATCAACCCTTACACCCAGACGGTTAGCACTTTTTTAATACATTTGCTGAAAGCCATTAATAAAGAAACAGTCGTAGTCTGATTCTTAACCATGTGTCACACTGAAATAAGTTCATGTAAATCTGTGAACTGCACGACAATGATCAAATTAACAGTCATTTCAGGGGGAAAAATGCCCTTCAGGCTGAAAAATAATTAGTAGTCTCTCACTCTTTCCTACTAATAAAAATCATGATATTATTGTTGACTGTGCTAATAAAACACCTTCTGTGACCCTGATGTAGTGGTGCAAAATACATGGACAACTCTATTGTGCAGGGCTCACACCTATTTCATTTGACGTTTCTACTGATCTCCTCTCCTTCCCATCTTGGGTGACATCTGTTAGAATGTAACTTCCTTTGCTCTGCTTTTAATCATACATATCCTGTACCACCTACCAGGTTTCTCTCTTGATTCTTGAAGTTTTGTTTTATAAAAATTCTCACTGAAGGTTTATGAAAGAACAAATCAAGGAAGTATACATTATATTTTCACAACAGCCAAAATGCTATAAGGACTTTTAAGCCCTGCTATACTTGTTTGTAGGAAAACTGGAAAGTTTTAACAGGGCAAGGTTCCAGCAAGAGTCTCTCTGTTGCTTCTTCCAACCACATTTTGAGCACAGTAGTGACACACACACCCTGGAGAAAAAAATCTGGTTCCAAGAGGTCAAAGGTGAGGGTTTAACTGGAGTTCTGCCCCTGCTCAAAAAGTTCACCAGTTCTGATTTATGGGTTCCCCTTAACTTGCTGGTACTTATTAAACTCGTGCACAAAATGTCCCAATCCTGTTACTTTAGGGAGATAGTGCTCCTTTATCAAAGCTGCATCCACACACAGTTAAAAAAAAGAAAAAGCCTGAAAAACAGTTTGAAGGTGGTAGCATCCACATGGCTAGAAAATGCACTTCTAAAATTAAGCATCTGTTTTTTAATGTGTTCTAGATGTGGGATGGGAACACTAGCATCCAGATGCTCCCTATCAAATATTCACTTTTGAAAAGTTCTTTTAATGTGTGCAGATGCAACCTAAATTGTGGTCCTTGATTCTTTGGGCCGTTTTGAGACTTCCCTGGGTAAACATCACAGAAAAGCAAAGTACTGGAATAGGGATGTGCGCAAAGTTACTTCTGTTCAAATGTTTAAAGTCCCTAGAGGTTAAGGCTGTTTATGACCTTCCCACAGTTAATGTGCATTTGCCCTTTGTTAGGAATCCAACTTCTGACAACTGTATAAACTAATAAGCCTAGTAGAGATGATGATTACTGAACTTCAGACCTGATCCAAAATGACTAGTCATCCCACTGAAAATAATTTATGGCAATATATAAAGCAACAGGGGGGGCTTCCACACTTACCTCAGTAAATCCAGATCTACCTCTTCCGGATTTAGTAAATCCGGTTTCCAGTAGATCCAGATTTACTAATCCAGATGCAGGGTAGATCTGGATTTACGATGGTAGATACGGATCTAATAGATACGGATCTACCCACCCCCCGTCCTTCTGCACACGCAGAGGAAGGAAGGATGACTTAGGTCTGGATTTGAGCTGGGTGCTGTGCGGACACACAGCACCCGCCTCACATCTCTACTCCGGGGGCCCTCCCCCAGCCCGCCATGATTGGCTCCACCGGAGACGAGCACAGTGAGCTGGGGGAGCTTCTCCAAGGCCCTCCCTAGCCCCCCTCAGAAGGATTTCAGCACGCCTGTGCAGAAAGCCTCCTGATGGCAGGTGCTGCCAGAAGCAGCCCTGGCCAATCAGGAGGCACGCAGGACGCAGGCGCACAGCATCCTGGGACCCCGCAGCCAGAATCGGGGTGACGCCAAAGAGGTAAGGAGGGGATCGCTCACGCTCTCCCCTGGGGGGGGATAGGGAGGGCCTCAGAGAACCTTACCCTGGCTCCAGCTCCAGCCACTCCAGCCGCTCCAGCCACTACAGCGGAGTCCCCCAGCTCGCCATGCTCAGCTCCGGTGGAGCCAATCATGGCGGGCCAGGGGAGGGCCCCGGGTAGGCACGGATCCACTGTGCAGACGCACCCTAAACAGATGCGTTTTCACAGTGAAACACCCATTAAGACTACCTTGTATGTAGGTTTTTTTTTAACAGCCATTAAGCACACATTAGAGACAGATAGTGCGGACACAGCCACTCCTATCTGTCTCTAATGGGTACCGCTGTGCGGAAGCGGTCTACCCATTCCGTTCTTAATGGCTGCCGCTGTGCAGACGCATTTTCCCACATGTGTGCTTAATGGGTGTTACTGTGCGGATGCTGTGTACTAAAAGCATCCTAAAAAGGTGCCGCTGTACGGCTGCCTGCTTCCACATGTGTCCTTAATAGGTGTTTAAGGGCATGTGCGGAAGCACCCAGGATGTGCACAAACAAAATTTATGTGCTCATTTTGCCATTGAAGCAAATGCATGTTTGTGTGTTTCACTGTCAAACCATTTAATAAGAAAATGGTTGTTCACATTCAATTTCACACTGATTCAGAAATAAAAATACACTTTTTTTCCATTGGGAAAAAACCTCTCTTCATGGGCAAAACATGAATATTTGATCAAGTTCATGTCTGCAAGTGGAAGATTGGTTCAGTTTGATCAATTTTTTTTAGAAATTTGAGCAACCATATTTTTGTTTTGTTGCTAATACCTACAAAGACACTCAATTGAATTTCCAAACATAAATTGAATTTTGCACATCTCCAAGTAAAATCAAGAAAGTTAAATATTTTAAATAGTAGATTCCATCCACTCTCAACCTTAAGTATCTTAAAAACATTAAAAAGAAGAATTGGCTTTTATACCTCCCTTTTCTCACCCTTTTTTAAGGGGACTCAAAGTGCCTGATAAACCTTCTGTTCTCTTCTCCACAACAGGCAGCCTGTGAGGTTGGTGGGGCTATACAAGCTCAGAAGGAGAGCTGTGGCTAGCCCAAGGTCACCCAGCTAGATTCATGGAGGAATGGGAGAAACATATCCAGTATATTATACAAACTAACCAGGTCAGGATTACCTTTGTGTTAAGAAGTAAAGACAGTTGTCAAAGATCTAGCACCCCACTAATATATTTGGCAAATATAGCATCCTCCTGACAGATTTATTTTGTGACATGAACATAACTACACACCAAGTAGCTTACTCTAATGCATTCCTTATACAACTTTATCTTTTGGAGCCTGTTAAATATGTGCCTCACAGGAATAAGAGTCTCAGAAATCGGGAACTGTTTCTTGCCTATGTCCCTATAGCCAGCTGCCAGTTACTTAGCATAACATTTGGGTTGGGCTTAGTCTAATTGCTCAGGATTAGGCCTCTAAAATAATAAGAAATTCACATGTTCCTCTGATAAAGCTTAGAACACTCCAGGCTCTTTCCCACAAATAGGATTTTTAAGCAATTTTCATCTTTCAGGTGTTATCAGAAAACAAATATTAGTAAACAGCGGGTAGTAGGTAAATGACAGTGGGGGAAAAATCTGTTTAAATTCTATAAGATGTTGGGTAATTAATGTAGGCAGAAAATGAGAAAATGTGAATTGCATAGAAGGAAAAGGAGGCAGGTAAGTAATTGCTTCACTAAGGCTTCAGAAGTACTTTTCAAGAATGGAATGAAAAACACTCAGGGTTTCTACTCAGTGGGAACTCTCTCAAATAATTTTAGCATCTTGGAGTAATAGCCCCAACTTATCAGAAGGGAGAAATTTACAAACACTGTTATACATGTGGAAAAGTAAAGAATTGCTTTAAACCCAGGATTCTGTCACAAAAGACACAAAGTTATGGGCTGCCACTCAATCAACAAAGCTGTAGATATCAGGCATGGGAACTAAAGGACACACATACCAACCTCAGTCTTTTCTCTTTGTGTGCCCCCAGCTGGTGCTTGATGTGGTATTCCATGGACACCCCGATGAAAAACCACCTGCTCACCCACCTGCTTGCTCACTTTAAAAAATCACTTTCCCAACTTCTTTTACACTTGTGTTGAACAGTGCAACATTCAGCTGCTATGGTGAGGGCCTCAGTAGTGACTTCTGAAATAAGTTGTTCTGTTCAGCAGCATAGCTGCTGCATTCTGCACCAGCTGCAGCTTCCAAAACATCTTGAAGGCAGATCCATGTGCAGCACATTACAGTAGTCCAATCTGGAAGTTACCAGAGCATAGATTTCTGTAACCAGGTTATCTCTTTCCAAAAAGGGCAATAGCTTGTGAATCAGGCATAGCTGGAAATAGGATCTCTTGACCATCTCCATGTGAGCTTCCGGCATCCGTGCACAATCCAAGAGCACCCAGACTTTGTAGCTGTGCCTTCCAGGAAATCTCAATCTCATCAAGAACAGGATGCTTCCCAGCTTCAAGGACCTAAGACCCTGAGACTCATAGCACCTCGATCTTTTCTGGATTCAATTTCAATTTATTATTGCCTCCAGGCACTTCAACCTCCTCTCCTGATTCAGAAGACACAGAGAGATAGAGTTGGGCTGTGTCCAGACTTAATGAATACTGCACATTCTGATGCACAATCAGGGCATGGGTATCACACCTGACACCTCATACTTTGTAGCAGCAGCACATTATGCCACCGCTACTGTGAATTTACCTACTGCAGAACGATGAATGCTCACTCCTCAGTATCGGGTAAATTCTAAGTTTCCTGCCAGTCTGGACAAGACCACAAGAACAGCTAACGAGAGCTGAGACTGCAGCTCAGCTCCCATTAGCTGCCCCATCCCATGTGACATGTGACTACACATGCCAGGAAGCTGTGGAGGCTGCTTTTAGTGAGGATGGCAAGTTGTCAATTTGCAGCTGGTAAGCTGCAGATTTTTATTCTAACTGCAGGTTTAAACCACTAGTCTGGAAGGGACCTTGGATATAATCTGCGTATTGATGACATCTTACTTCAAAATCCCAGATGATCTCTCCCAGCAGTTTCACATAGATATTTTAAAAACCATGGGAGATAAGATTGAGCCCTGAGGAAGGTGACAAGTGAGGTCCTGGGAATTTGAACTCTCTGATATCAGCCTTGAATACAGGAAATTAATCACTGCAACATAGTGCCTCCAACTTCCAACATCCACTGCTTTTTCAGGATACCATTGCCAGTGGTGTCAGAAGTCACTGAGTGATTCAGGAGAAACAACAGGGTCACCATAGCTCCTGGCTCGTACGAGCTCATTGCTTTAATTACCCAAACTGAGGAAAGATAAATTGAGGAAAGGTTATCAGGTATTGGGTTTGGCATATGGAGTCCAATTTCTTAATAAGATTATTTCACCAAGATGTGACCATGGCCCAAGTCCCTCCTCCTGAAGCTGCTCTGCCTTTGGGGATGATTCCATTTTAAGTTCCAAACTGGGCTCCATTTTGCTACGAGCACATAGTTCCCCTATCAAACTCAAATAGAGGGTTACCAGTGCAATCCCCATTCTCTTCCTGGAAGTAAGCAACAGCTAAACAGTTCTGTATCTCTGCCAAGAAAACTGCATAGAAGTGCCCATGCAGTCAACCAGGAGTTGGCCACAACAAAGTAAAGGCTGTCACAGTAAACAGTAGCAGAATAACTATATTAATTTCAGGTTTTTGTGATGTAATTTACTTACATGATTGTAGGAGTGCAGACTAAGAAGTTCATAATTTTAAAATAATTTTGGAACGCGGCTGTAAGGTCCACTGAACCTTTTTTTTAAAAAAAGTCCGTGTATACTCTATGCTGGCATTGCATTTCCACTTAGCCCACATATCTAGCTACCCATCTATATCGCATCTCCGGTCATTATAGCTAATAATTCCTGTTTTATGAGCTGCTTTCTTTTAACTGCAGAATTCACAAAGGTAATTAAGCCAATTTGAAACAATTACAGAAAACCATAACTGAATGACTCCCCCCAAAAAAGTTTTACTATACCCTCAGGATGAGGAGAAAGGGGAGAAATATGTGTGCACTGCAGTAAAATTATTCCTTATGTTCCATTCATTCTTGCTAGCTAGCCAAGCTCAAATTAATTGTTCTGACTAAACTTTTCTTCTTGAAGAAAATTAAAGATATGCTGTTGTCAACACTTGAGCATAACCTTGCCGACACTTAAACGCAGAAAAGGGTGTGACATCCTGCCCTAGCTGCCTTGCGCTAATTAATCACTCTGGTATTTAGGACCATTCAAGCAGACAAATTAATGGAGAATAATTAGTGTATCTTTGTTCCAGCTCAGCTCTACGCACACATCGCACACTCTCCGCGAGAGAGGGGAAGCACGGAGAAAGTAAGCCATTAGTATGCTCATAGTTTCGCTTCTGTTCAGCGCATACTGCAGAGATTAAGAGAAAAGCCAAATTAGCCATCGTGTGACCGCCAAGAGAGCCCTCTGCTTGGTGCTGGCTTTCAGGAATGAGTTGTCAATTCTGAGGTTAGATTTCACAAAACACCATTAGGATTATGCTCTTTCTCACTGAGACGTCTAGAGGGCAATATGGTGAAGACCAAACAAAAGAATAAGCAAAAGAAAGAATCATAAGAAGTTTTCTCCCCCTGCCCCATACATTTGCTTATTTTTAATTTATGCCACTTTAATAGAACATATCTACCAAGCCACAGACAACAAAAACAGTGCTGTGAAAAAGTATTTGCCCCCTTCCTGATTTCTTCTAGTTTTACAAGTTTGCCACACTTGTTTCAGATCTTCAAACAAAGGCCCTTTTGCACTTCAGTGATCCAACACAAAGCATCCATACAGCACAGAGCCACTTCTGTCTTAGAGTGGCTGAGATCACACAGGGTTATCTGCAATCACTGTTAGCAGTGGAGCATCCCCCCACCCCATAATAGCCTTTAACTCTCTCCTAAAACATGCACAAAAAGATTCTGGTATAAAAATGCTGAGATGAACGATTTTTGGAAATTCGGAATCATACTGATTCAGCTATTATGTTTGAAGACTGAAAGAGGACAGGGTAGGGAAGGCAAAGGGTGGAAGATGATGACAAATTGGGGTGGGGGAGGCAAACGGTGGTGGGAGATGACGACAAATGGAGGAATGGGGTGGGGGAAGGAAAATGGAGGGTGGCGGTGGAGGAGATTGGTGTGGTGGTGGCATTCCCATTAATAAATATTCTGATTATTCCAGGATTCTGTAGCGAGTCCTGTTATAATCCAAATAGGAATTTCCTGGAATTCTGGACATTTAGTCCACAGAAATGTGGAATCCCTAAATGGGTTGTGGCTCAGTTCAGCAGGGTTCCTCTTATGTTGTTTTGTAGTCAAAAACTGATATAAGATCTCTAGATGGCTGCTTAGATTGATTTTTAAAAAGGAGCTGGAGAAACACATTAGTCTGTTTATGGGCTGTCAGGTCATGACCACATTAGGTCGGTAGATTGACCCTGAAGCCACCAAAACCAGTGACCTACACTATGTATCAGGCTATTAAGTGACCATGTCTCCAAGCATAACGGTCTGCCTGTACTGGATGAGGTGTTTCTGAGCATGATTCAAAGAAGACTTGCTTTTATATAACTACTGTAGTAATATCATAACTGTATAACATTGTATAATTATTACGGTTTTAGTTTTTTATTCTTTTTGCACTGCTTTGAGATTATATATTAATGGGAAGCAGTATACAAATATTTAAATAAACAAAATAAATGCATGCATAATTTTATATCCACAAAGGTCTCCTTTTTTGCATCAAACACAGAAGAGGGACAGAAGCCACTTTGCAATGCTAGGACCACACACGGAGACATAGCTGGGCATGCCAAAAGCAATGACCCTGGTTCTCTAAAATCATACAACTTCTTTGAAGGGATCAACTGGGCTGAATTCATTCAACACATTTGAATAATCTCTCACAGAAAGTGACCACAGAAGGTTGTTTCATGATGATAAAAGATACCGATGTAATATAATACACAGTAAAGCTTCTTTAAAAATAACTGTATCATATAACTGAGCACATGGTTACGGTGTGTCACATGCACAGGGGAACAAAAGGAAGGGCAAAAAGAATCAGGCTGAAATGAAACAGGATCTATGAAATCACACTTTTAAAAGGAAATCTTTACTAGCTCAGAAAACAAAAACAAAACACTGCACAGGGACCCAGCAGCAGAATGAATGCCAGTAAGCCAGCAGTCAGGCCAACACTGCTCAGAAAGCTCCTGCCAGGAAACTGATTCACACAATTTTCAAGTGTGGAAGGAGCTGCCCAGATAAGGTCACATGGACCATGACTAAAGGAACTGTCCCCCCTCTCATTTGCAGTGACTACCAAATTTTCAGATGGCAACATTGCTGCTCTGTTGGGTGCAGAGGTTAATAAGTTTATATGAATGGTGATCACTACATCTCTAAGTAGAGCTCTGAAGTAAGTGTTGCACGAAGAAGCAAAGAATGTGCAGCAAAGGAAATAGCTGTTTCCCTGCCTTGTCAGGCCTAACAGCAAGCTCCAGGGCTTTTCCACAACTTGCTACATATCTAATGCTCGTTGTAGTTTATTACTTTAAAATACTAACCTACCCACTTAAAAGAAATTTTAAAAAATCTTTAAAGCAATGGTAATTATTCTCTTCACTATTTCTCTGTTTATGCTTTCCATTCTGAGGAAACTGTTCAGAACTCATCCTTGGGCAAGTTATAAAATTATGCTGGATTAATCAAATTATAGTAGACTTCAGTCAATGAAAATAATGATTAATTTGAAACTGGGATGTGGTTTAAATGAAAGGATTCAGACAGCATTTGGAGTATTCAAGGATTCCAAAAGAATATTAAATTGTGAATTGTGCCCATCAACTGGCAATTGATGAGAGACAGAAAAAAAAATCAGGAAAATATGGTACGCACATCAGAAAGCTGCCTAAATTTACTGGCTTTAATGCTCACTTTTGGAATAAACAAATTTCAAAATGATGTGTTCCTTGTCATTTGCTGTATGAGTGGATTTTTTAAAAGATTGTATTGGATGTTTTCAATGTGTGTGGAGTTAAATGGAGTGTTTGTTTGTTTGTTTCAAGCCACACTTTTCAGTACCAAATTGTGGGAATCAGTACAATAAACAGCAAGCGTATGAATGTATGAAAGGAAATACTATAATATAGTTCCTGCTCATTTCGGGTGCATGTGAGAAATTATCCAGATTTGTGTCAATTCAGACCTATGGGTTAGAGAGGAAGAGAAAAGATGAGAGCAATAAACATGTAAACTTTTAAATACATCTTTGTACTAAATTTGACTGCCACAGAATCAGACAGCAATGTGTGTTCACTATGTTCACTGACTAATACATGAGTTTGAAATACCATTGATGTTTGATGAAATGCTAATTAGATTGATGACTAGAACCATCAAAAAGAATAACTAATTAATTCAAAATAATAGGAACACTGTTTCAGGCTCCAAATCTTCTGTTAACACCCAGTATATAAAAAATGAATGCAATTTTTAAGATAGACTTCAGATTAGCATTGCCCTATAAGCTTGGGGTCCATGTTTGTCATAACTGTATGCCAATAAATTGTGCCAAAGGCAGGGGCCATCACTCAAAACTTGGTTTATTGGTTGGTCAGCAAAGCAAGGGTCTCACAGCAGTATCTCTGTGATGTGGACCCAAGACAAAGGATTCAGCAACCTTATGCAGCTTTCTCAGTTATGTTACAGTCAATATATAGCTGTCTGGAATTTTCCAGTTAGTTGTTTACAGCAGCACTTAGTACATCTGCCCACAAACCAACTCTGAGCCAGAAGGTCCACTCTTCTGGTAAGTCCCTTTTTGCAAGCAAAAATACCAAAGCAGATTGCAAAATTAAAACTTAGGTCAGCAACATCTGTTTTCTGCTAGATCAAAAGCATTTAATTTTCTGTTCTATGATTTCTAAAATAGTGCTGGTTATGTTCACCAGGGTTTCAGAGATTGTAAGGTGGGACCTGTTTCCATAGTTGTTTAAATGCCCCAATGCAAAGAAATGCCCAGGCAAGTAAAACTTGCCCAAGAATTTCATCGTAAGATATTGAAAGGGCTAACACTTCTTCAAGTTATTCCAGGGTTTTTTCTGCACTGAAAGGCCCATGATCTGAATAGAGAGGCATGAATAACAGTGTTGGCCCAAACCAGCCCACACTATGTCATCCAATCTCATGCAAGATTTGACGCTGGACTCCCAACCCTTACATCAGATCTTCTGGGGGAAGTGTATCACCAGCACAGTATCAGGAGCTACTGAAAGGTGTCCTCCAGGAGTCCTGAACATGGGACCAGCCCCCCCCCCCAATATACTGATGGATGTGATTAAACCTGTGTACCAGTGATACTAAACTCTGTTCAGCATCATGCTCTGTCTAAAGCTGATGGAGCAGACCAGCAGGGATCTGCATTAATGTGAGATCTATGAGGTCCAGAAGCTTACTACATGTGTCGTTATTCCAAATTAAAGATCTGTGCAGAAAGGACTCAGGTCAGTTGGATGTAGCAAAGGACCAACAGAGAGGTTAATAGATAAGTAAATGCCATGTTTTAAATAAGCATTCAAAAAGCCAGCTATAGATATTGGCTATGGACACAACAGCTTCCGTCCGCCTTCAGAATGAGAGAACACATCAGCAAAGTGACCAGCAATTTTCTTTCCACATTATCTATCCAAGAGTGCTTCTACATTGGCCGCCGAAAAACAGACCTAAAAAGATCTGTTTTTCAGCAATCTGACATCCTGAGGATCCATCACAAATCGTGATGGATCCAAAGGGTCCTCACGTGTCCGCACATGCCCGGGAAGGCCGGATTCCAGAGAATGGATGGAGTGGGTGCTGTTCAGACACATCAGCACCCATTCCAAAAGTCCTCTCGCTCATGTACTGCCGACACCGCCCTGGGAGCCATGAGCTGCCAGTTACTGTATGTTTCCAGCAGCGCCTGGGGCTTCGGAAGCAGGCAGTCCTGCTTCCGCCTTTCCCAACATGGTGGCCGGAGGGACATCCATCCCTTCACCTGGCCGTGTGTGGAAGTGTCTTGCTTCTGCACACATCCAGGCAAAGAGACGGATGTAAGACCTGATTTTTCAGGTCTTACATTTAATCCGGATTTCGGCAGCAAAACCGGTTTTAAAAACCGGTCTTGCATGCCGAAATGCAGAAGTGGCATCCACGAAGAGTCTCCAATCAGGTCTGCAGTGCGGAAGCCATTTAAGGTAAGTGTTTCAAATCTTACTTAAGGGGGGGGGGGTTAAACCAGTTTCCCCAGCTAGTGTGGAAACACACCTAAAGGTGAATTTTTGGAATTATTTAACACTGAAAGAAAACAGCTTGTCACTTTCCTGATATATTCTCTCACTCTGAAAGTGGACTGAAACTGGGTTAAACCTTAAGTGTGACCACAGCCGTTGTGATTTAGTGCTCATAACTTGAAACATGAGGAAAGATTGTGAAGTTTAAAAACTTGACTGGGAACACTTTATCACATAAGACAACTAGGGCTGGAAGACGTAAGGAGTATAGAAGAAAAAAGATGGAAACAAGTTGAGTTAGGAAGGCATAGCTCTTGCTTAAGCAAGGATTTTGAGCCATTCTATGGGGGCTGCAAAAAACCTGAGGGAGGGGAATTGGTGACTTCCCTCCCCCCAGTCAACTTTTTGTGCAGAGATAAGAAAACACCTCCTGTAATAAAAATGTGCTATATATGTATGCATATCTCTGTGGGAAAAACATCTGAGGAGAACAATTATTATAGAATGGCCACATCTGAAGGATGAAACTCTCTATAAAAACAGGATAGGAGTGGCATCCATCAGGATATTTCTGTCTAAACTTTGGGTCTTTTTGCGCTTAACTTTTTACCTCATTTCAGAACAATAGCTGGAATGCCACATTCAATCCTGAGGCCTATTTGCATCCGGTCACTGAGTTGCAAGAGGGACATTCAATAATAGGTGATGATGTGATCGGCTGCAGTACATTCCTCTGCCCAAACATCCCCTCTACAATGGTGTCTAAGCACGTCACGGAACGGCCAATAGCAGCAGTGAGGAGGTGGAACTTCTGGCTTTGGATGCAGTGACACAGGCTTTCCTCATCACAAGAGCGAATGGTCTACCTCCACCGGAAGTTTACCAGCCTTAGTTCACAGCAGCCTAGTCAGCTAAGTGCAGAAAGACCCCTGGATGCTACTTCAGCATTCCTGAAGTTGTCCGAGCCTTCCCTACTTAGTTCCTGCTTAAAGGTTATCCACTGGCATTCCAGCGGCATGAGGAACAATCCAGAATGGTGCCTTTACACTCCTCCGGTTACTGTGAAGTGAGGGGGCATGGGCTGCTTGACCGAGTGACTGTGGCATGCAGCCGTTTGGAGTGTCCAGATTTCCTACAAAGTCCGAACTTGCTCTGCATGGTTGGTTCAGACTCTGCAATGGTGATCCATGTGAGGCAACTGCAGTTTTTGCACAGCCAGAACAGAACAGAGGTGCTCCAGCATGCAAACCAGTCTGGAATGGTTTCCAAACACCATCTCAAACATGTAAGCGTGAACTCAGCCATGGATAATTTTGATAAGAACTAAGAAAATTAATACAGTTTTTTTTTTCTCTCAGAGGTCTGCTGGAGGACCAAGCCCTACATGAATACAGTATCAATGCATTATGAATGTGACTTGAGTCACATCAGCAGTGATGCTCATTCTTTTCCTTACCTTTACATTACAAATGTGACATACTATGAAAGAACAGCCTCCTGCAAAAGTAGGAAAAGTGCAGACACAAAGGACAAAGGACATCAGAAGCAGAGCTTCATCCAACAGGTTGAGAGTTTTGTAAAAGAAAGGTGGTTCTGTCTCACAGTAATGATTCCTTCTCCAGAATATATTCTCTCAAGTACGTATCAAGTATTGATTTTGACAGAGTTCAGGAATCCCCTTGACCCTGACTTGGAAATTATTTCAGGATTATTAAAAGGCTACCTTAAAAAAGAGGCAAGTTTTTATTTTTCCATTATCCCTTTCTGGTTCAAATCACATCTCAGTTGGATCAGAATTCACCTTGAACTTATGCCCTATCCTTGCTGTACTACTTCTCAGTTACTGGCTGCATCCAAACGTCACTTATTTATTCTACTATATTTGGATATTCAGAATAAAGCACAGATATTCTGGAACATCTATGCTTTATTCTGGAATATCCAAATATAGCAGAATAAGTAAGTGACATCTGGATGAAGCCTAAAAAAACATCTGCATGCAGCCACTCTCTCCCTATTTATCTTTGCCTGCCTCTTTTTTATTGAACGAGTCCCAGCGTATGAAGATGCTTTGATCTGGTTCCTTGCACTGAACACAGATGCTTCCAAATTGTGATTTGATCTACAGCAAGGAAAAAGAAAAGGAGCAGTCACATCATTGCAGACTGGAGCCTAAGGAGAGGTTTTATTACTTGCTCCTAGTGGCATCACCTATTACCATCCTAGCTGAGTGGTAGCCCTTGTTTATTATGGTTGTTGTTGTTTCCGGCAGCTATGATATTCATTTCCTCAGGAAATCAAACAATTACTCTCTGCTGTGAGAGAAGCAAATCAGTTCCTTTCTAGATCATTTCCAAAATCATACAGAAATGTTGAGCCATTTGTATTAAGCTTTAGTTTGTAGTACTATTTTAATTTCCTGTTTATGATTCAGTTTTCCAGGCATTAGATATAGTGCTCTATTCTGCCTGTGGTAAAATATTAAGAAATTACTAATTCCCAAGGCTTTCCTTGAAACAGTAGTAATAAATAATTCAGATTACAACTGTGGCTGTTTTACCATAGAACCCTCCAAATGGCAGGCTAATCACCAATTTTTAGCATATAGAAGCAGCCTGTAAGACTATGGTCACACCTAATGATTAATCCATTTTCAGTCTGCAACCAAGAATGCATTCCTGTTTCTTCTTTGAATTATTGTCCCATACTTCAAACTATCCTATTTTTGGATTATCTCCCAGCAGTCAGACTTTTTCAGCTCATTAGTAATTTCTTAGTTGTGATAATACAAGGTGACTATTGGGAACAACATCTGGACTTTTGTGCACAGGAAGAGGGAGTGTTTCCCTTTCCCTCAGGGCCAATACATGACCTTGTGGATGCTCTTGAGAGATAGTGGCATCATCATTTTGGGGGTGGGATAGAATAAGACTGTACATGGAGGTTTTAGGTTTTTTTAAAAAACCTCTGGGACACATGGGAACACCACTTTGAGGGTGAACCTCCTTAGCTCCAATGCCTTCAAGAGCCTTTTGTCCATGATGATGGTCAGGTCCTGTCAAGTCCAGCCCTCTGCTTGCTTATAATGTACTCTGGGTAAGAAAACAGTGATGAGGACAAGACTATAATCAAGATGTTTATAATCCACTATAATGGAGATGTTCATTCTGTAGGTTTTCCTCAGCCTGGGCCTTTGCTTTCCCTGCAGATGTGTTGTTTTCTTTGATACTTAGAAAACTATACTAATAGCAAAGAGCTTGTTGAAAAGCTCGGACAAATTTTCTTTTGGAAAGGTGGTATACAAATAAAATGGAAAATGAAAAAAAAAGACTTGAAGCATACACTTCTTGATTTTGTTCAACATAACTCTACTTATCTATAACTTGTGAGTCTTATCTTATTTACATCAGATATACATGTCTAGAGATGATAGAGTCCATCTTTCTACTAATATTAGCCTGAAGAGAAAGAGACAGCATGTGATATAAAAATTGTTACAGCAGAGTTATCCAATCAGCAGTTTCCATGCTGCAACTCTAATATACGCAGAAAATTAACCTCTTTTACACTGAGGTGGTATACACTTACAGTCATATACCAACAAGAGGCCCTCAAGAGCCAGTTTGGTCTAGTGGTTAGGAAATCGGTCTCTTATTTGGGAATACCAGGTTTGATTCTGCACTCCTCCACAAAGCAGCTGGGTTATTCTGGGCAAATCACAGCTCTCTTCTGAGCTCCCACAGTCCCACCTACTTCATAGGGTGTTCTGATGCAGGAAGAAGAACAAAAAGCTTTGTCAGCCACTATGAGTCACATTAAATGGGTGAGAAAAGCAGGGTAGAAAGGCCAACTCTTCTTCTTTTTCTTCTTCAATGAGTCAGACAGGCTCAGGCTCAGGAGTTTGTGTCAGAAACTGAAAGCCAGGTGTGCATGTGTCTATGATTTACCAAATTCTGATACTGAATAAAGGTTCGCTACAGAATCTGAATTCTGTTGCCAGAAAAGTCTCCTACCTCACACTCAGTAACAATAAACACATTATACGAAACAGCGGTCTTTAATTACACATTATCTCGCAGCAGTTCAAGAATTTACATTGAGCAAGAAGCTATATCAAATTACAAAGCAAAAAAGAAAAAAAAGAAACAGAAGCCCTGGTCAGACGAGTCCAAAACAGGTCGGCCTATTCATGAGTTCGAATTGAGATTGTACCAGTGCTGGTCAAACATGGATCGATATCAGCCGTCCTGAGGCCATCCCCACCTTGGGCCGTGTTGGTTACACATTTCTGCAGAGACCGGCCTGGGATTCCTCCACAGAACTCTTCTCTCTCCACCCCTTTTGCTACATCACATCTATCTCATTTCCTATTGAATGCCGTTTATGTCACTCAAGGGGGGTGAGGGGGTGTGTTTGCAGTTCTTTTTAAAGCCTGCTTTCCCACCTTCATGCCCACCTTCCTTTTTTATGTGCTTTTCTTCTTGCAATTATTTTTTTTTAAATAATAAAAATAAATTTGTGTAAAAATGCTAGAGAAAGAAATCATACCCATAAACTGAGGAGAGGAGGGGTGCCTCACAAACTCCGCGTGTGCCAGTTGGTCAGAAGTAAATACTGGCGCCACCCACTGCAGCACAGTTCTGGCTCCTTTAGGCCATCCCCTGACTCATATGTGAGGAAGCAGAAGACAGACTGGAATTCCAGGTCAATCTGAGTCCCTGTCAGTCCTATAAAAACACGACTACATTTTAAGACAGTCTAACAGGTGTAGGCTGGCTTGGAATATGGCTTAGATAAAATTAATGTATGTGACACGGTTATGGGGCTGACTCAGGTTGACCTGAGACTCACATGTGATCATGGCCAGACACTACCAGTTATGATCAATCCAAACAACGGGAGAGTAAGGGGTCTGGAATCAGAAGCACAAATCAAGATCACCAGGTAACAAAGAACGATAAAAGCAAAGAAAGCTGCACAGGGAGGGCAGAGCCCCTGCAGAGCTACATCCTATTGTCCAGATGGGATGAGCAATGCTTTGCAGTATCCTCCATCCAGGCAAGGGAACATGTCAAGGAAAAAGCTGCTAATTAAACGGCAGCTTTTTACAGCACACTTTCCTGTTACTGCTGTGCTGCTACTGCTGTTCGTTGGTCACATAACCAATCACATGGCCACTGGGTCCACAGAGGCTGCCAGTGAGTGGAGGCACCCACAGTCAGCCGTGTCCCTCTTCCACTTGCCTATTAGGCAAAATCTACAAGGTGTCCTTACTTCTGGAAGGCATGAGTAAGAAAAATAAATGTACGGCAGTCAACTGACAAGTGAACAGGCGTCTTATGAGACAAACCACAACAGTTTCTGCCTAGCAGAATTTTAAACAGCTCCAGTGAGCTGGCGTACATTTTATAGTACTACTCCACATGCAATTAACTGATCATCAAGACACTGAAACACAGATAGAGCCCTGTACATATTGTGAGTCTTGTCTTGAATAAATTAGCAAACAGAGAACCTCATGGCTGACAAAACAGATAATAATTCAAAGAACATGGCAACCATAGTTAAGGTCTTGACCCAACTCTTATTCAAATCAATGGGAATCTTTGGACAGTCTTCAAGGGAAGCTGACTCTTGATACTAAGAACCAAAAATCTCACCTACTTAACACTCACTCATGTGTCCCAGTTCAAAATTTCACACTTGAAGCCACTTAACCACTTGGCACTGGCTGAATGCATTCACATTAAGAGAACATTTTACAAATGTTGTCCGATTAAGCAGTAGTGTTGCTGCTATTCATTATTGTAAGGGATAAATCAGATTCCTGGGAAATGTGCCAATAAAACAGTTTGCACTGTACTTACATATTTGACTCTTGATAGATTTGGTGAAAATGTCCTCGTGTTAGTATAATAAAAGCCCATTATCAGTTTAACAGCAGAAAGCTGCATTCATTTGTCAAGAAGATAGCAGGTTCAAACACCAGTTGCATTTTCAAGTGAAAGACTGGAAGTATGGCATGAAGAAATTTCTCTTTCTATCGTAATAGAAGAGTGGCATTAGGCATATAATAACCATGTTTTAAATGCAATTTCTGTTCAAATAATACTTTTTCCATGATGTATTACTTGCTAAAAGATACGTACACACTAACCAAGGTTTTGTTCTTTAAAAAAGCAAAAATAAAATTCAATTCCTGGAAATTTCAAATGTATTATACAGTTCTAAAAATTTGTTTTTCAGTATTTCAATGCCAATGGATAAATCATAATTTTTTATGACACTCTAGAGTGATACAGTATTTACCCTATAAATTTGAGGACATATTTCACTGCCCAGGATAGGGCCTAAAATAGGGATGTTCATGAATATTCAAAACATTCAAAGTTCGACTGAATTTGAATTTCAACATTCGAATTTGAATCAAATGTCTATACGTTCAAATATAAACATTCGAACAAAATTCAAATTTTTGGATCCATTCATTTGAATTATTCGGATATTCGTATGTGAACGGGTATGTTTTTTCCCAGGTTGCATACGGGATAAGTACGGGATGCATATGGGCATGTATGGATGCATACAGATGCTTACAGAATGCATAATGATGCATACGGACACATACAAATGTTGTCAACATGCATAAGTGCAAATTTGAATTGAAAATTCAAACAAAGAGATTCACATTTGCTTAATTTGAATCAAACTGAATTTTTGGATATTGAATTGAATCCCAAAAATTGCATTCGTGCACACCCCTAGCCTCAAAGTGATTTGATTTGTTAGGTTATGCATCTGCTATCTTATGGGAAACCAGCACATAACAGTAGGCCTAAAAAGGGGGTTATATTGGGCATGGAATATAACCCCTAAACACACAACTATAAAAGCTATACAAAGCATTTTAGAGGTTAGCTTCCACATTGAAAGCTGTATCTCCTAAAATTTCAAAGTAAGTTATAAAGGAAAAAGTAAATAACTTCTGCCTATCAGGTACACGTATTGAAGAGACAACACTGGGTTTTCTATGGAACAAATAAATTTTAATGGCTATTTTTGAAACATGTTCATTAAATAAATTGTTCTTTTATGAGGTTGTTTGCTGATAATTTCTGTTCTTCCTTCAAATGGTAAAAAAAAACCTTTATATACTATTTTTGCAGTTAGGTCATTACTGATGTCACTTGCAGTGATACTAAGTAGTGCAGTCAGCAGTTAGAATCTATAAAACATTCATGAAAGCAACTTGTCTAGCACTACAGCTTTTAGAGTACTAGTAGAGTAGTTAATACTAGCTAATGACTTATTTCTTGGGTTCCCCTAGTAGTATAGCTAATGTTTTATGTCAGCAATGGTTTATAGATTGGAAGTCACAGAATATTTGTGTTTTGAACTGAGGAATGTTCTGAGTGATCCACACACTGGAAACAACGAGGAAACAAATTGTTGAGTCTCCTATAGCAGGGCTAGAGCCCTTCCGATAAGCTGGCAATAAAGTACCCACTACCTAATCAATAACACAATTAATCAAATGGGATATTTTGGGGGGAAAATACTGATTAGGCAGTATAAACAAACATCTAAATAATAAGAAAAATATAATAACCCCCATCCAAGACTGCAAATACAGCCCCTGCAACATTCAAAACATTCCAAGCCTTAATCACTTTGTTTGAAAAGGTGCCTGACTTTGTGTTTGTGACTCTCATATTCCTCCAGCCAAGAATGTTCCAAATTTACAATGTCTTGTGCACCACCACTCTACAAAGCAGAGTTTGATAGGATTAAAGCAAGTCTTCCAGTTGGAGCCTCCCTGCTCTTCCCTGTCCTGTGGGAAAAACTGACAAACCATTATTGCTTTACAATGCAATCTTAACCATATATCCACTTCAAAGTAAGCTCTGGCTGTAGTTACTTCCAGGAAAGTGCAGTTAAGATTTGAGTCTTAATATCCATAATCTTTAGATTAAGTTGTACTGTGAGCCTAGTACTCCTGGAAAGCGAGAATACTAGTCACCAAAAAGGAAGCACTGAGAAACAATGCACAGATGGTCTTTTTAAAGGACCTTGAAAGAAAAAAAAACTGCAGCTGCATTACAAGGAGGAAACACCCTCAAATGCTTGAGCATGGCAGACAATATGTAGAGCAGAAACAAAAGCTGCCCCAGGTTTGAACAAAAATTACAGTGCAAACAAAATGCAACACCAAAATGAGTAAGTAATTCTAGGCTATCCAAGCTAAATTGCTATTGTTGGCAGGCCTGGTAATATGATGCTCTTGAGGGTTGTGCTGCATTGAAATGTTTGGTGGGAATGGCTCTCATCAAGGGAATCTATATTCCACTTCACTGTTTTCTACGGGAATGGAGAGTCACAGAGCTAACAAAAGGGAAATCAAACAAACATAACAAAACCCTCAGCACTCATTTTCTCTGAGCCTGGTTTTTCAGAAGGGAATCATCTGCGCATATATAGACCCTGCTTAATTTAAGTAATAAGATAGGTGAACACTATTTGTCTTAAGCAAAAGAGAGAGAAGAAGAAGAAACAAAATCAAGATATCTTTCTTTCCTTTAACTGTTTCTATATTATTAAGAGCCCCAGTGTTTAAAACTCCCTTTTTCAGAAGCTACTAGTAGAATCTTATTAAATGTTTTCAGAAGAGGCCGTAATTGACAATTTCTTGTATACTTTTTGTAGTGTACATAAATTAGGTTTTCAATTATGGGACTTCTTCACAGCATGCATGAGGTCAAATTGTTTCATTTAGCAACCACTTGTCTAGATATGCCCAGAAAAGCAAATTAAGTTTAAATTCCGTTGATCAGGGTCTGGAAGAGATTGCTAAGGGGGGGAGGGGGGAATCATTAGAATCCAGCAATGCAAAGGTTCTGAGGTTGTCCAAAGGCCTTGTCCAAACAATGAACACAGAAGCAGATTAAAGGAAAGCCTGTAGAAAGTCTACTCACTCCTGTCAGTAAACCTCTGCATTCCTTATTTGATGCAAAGTGAAAAATGGAGGAGGAAGAAAAACAATCTACACTACTCTTCGTAAGAGAAATCCAGCCCCTTCATGGATCACTGCCATGTCATATGGAAGGGCTTGTTCATCTCAGAGAATCTATATGAGCTGTGCTGTGCAGGACCATCCAAGACAGACAGGTCATGGTGTAGATCTTAGACCAAATGTGATTCACTGGAGAAGGAAATGACAAACAATTCGTTTCTTTCCCAAGAAAACCCCATGGAAAAGCATTACATAGTAATCGAAGTCTATGTCCCAACCACTAACAATGAAGAGGCTGAAACTGGCCAGTTCTATAAATACCTGCAACATCTTCTAGAACTAAGAACAGCAACCAGTCTAGATAGCTTTAAGAAAGGGTTATACAAATTCATGGAAGACAGGTCTATCAGTGTCTACTAAAATGGATGCCTAGGTACATCCTCCAGGCTGGGGTGACAGGTAGGATGTCTCCAAAGGCCATTTGCAGGGAACTGTGAGCAGTCAAAGGTTCTGCCTTTGTCTTCTGCTTGAGATGCCCATAAGAAATTGGTAGGCCATTGTGTGGGACAGGAGGGTGGACTAGATGGGGTGTGGGCTGACCCAGTGCGGGTCCTCTTATATTCTTATGTGAAAAATATGTCACTTTTGTTATAGGGGATTGGAACGCTAAAGGAAGAGATCAAAAGGTAACCAGAATAACAGGCACATTTGGTCTTGGGGGTGAAAATGAAGCAGGCAGAGACAAATTCAGTTGTGTCAAAATAACTCCCTGGTCATAGCAAACACTCTTTTCCAGCAGCCCAAAGGTGGCTCTACACACAGACCAGATGGTCAATGCTAAAATCAGATTTACTATAAATTTTGCAGGCAAAAATGGAAAAGATCTACACAGATAGTAAAGGAAAGAATCATCATCATCATCATCAGCAGCAGCAGCAGCAGCAGCAGCAGCAGAAGAAGACGACCAGGAGCTGATTGTGGCTTGGATCATGGGCTTCTTATTGAAAAATTCAGGCTTAAATTGTAGGATATAGATTAGCACGTTCAGGAACCCTAGCCTGCTCCTGTGTTGCCGTCTTATTGCAATACCAATAATGATCTGGATGAATTTGGTAGGCTGTAAGGATTAATGTGCCTAAGTGGCTTGATCAGGTGGCATGCAAACTTAACCATCCTGTTGTTTGAAAACTAGAACTAAGAAGTGGTCTAACAAATCAAAGAAAGCATAACAAACCAAGCTGGTTGGCAGTAGTTTGCATACAAACAAAAATTTCATGTTTTTTTTAAGTGGTTTGAAATAAACCTGAGCCAAGAGTTTGCAAATAGAAAAAGTTCTTAAAATGTGTAAGCACCCTAAACAAATTAAATATTTAGGGGTCCTCACACCTAAGAATCAGGACAAGTTAATCCAGAGAACTACCACTCCTTGTGGACTCATATTAGAGCAGAATCAGGGGAAAGAGCATGCAGCTTTCAATACTAGGATTAATGGCTATGATTAAAATATTTATCCTCTCTAAATTTACATATCTATTCATGATGATTCCAGCTTATTAGTATCTCACAAAATGTTGGACGACTAGCATAAAGATATTTAAGTTCATCTCAAAAGGAAAGACTGCACTGAGGCACAGTAGATCAAGATCAGTAATCCAGATCAAGCCAGCCCCACCCCGACATATAGAAGTGATAGTTCTTAGCCATGTGGCATGTGTAGGAGGTGAGTTTTGGCAGCCCACTCTGATGCACCACTGAATGACAGCATCTCCAGATCATGGAGACCTACCATCTGCACGCCTCTGTGATCTGGAATACAGCCCTTACGCTGGACAGTAGACCTGATACATCAGGTCTGCAGTAGATCCAGATCAAGGGCTTGTTGATCACAATCTGGCTCCATCTAGTGCTGATAGAGCAGACCTAATTTATTGGTATTAACATATTGATGAGGAGGCCCCGGATCTAAATCAGAGGCCCTTTGATCTGGATCAAGACAGTACAGAAAGAGCCCTAGACTACAGCAGAAGGGAGCTGGGGTTTACTATCACTTAAACTGTATCATGATGCTTTCTGTATACCGTAACTAAGATAGATTAGCTTCAATATCACAAAAACTGTGGGGAAAGTTGGAGGGGATAACTTGTTGTTGCAGCCATCCCAAATGCTTCTGAAACTTCCTCTTTCTCATTGTCTAAGGTATTCAATAAAATGTTTTTTAAAAGTGAAATGCCAAATTATTGTCTCTCTCTTCTAAAACTGCTCCTGTAAATGTCTCAAATTCTGGGAAGTAGTTTTTAACAGGGAGCTTTAAAAGTGTTTACAATCTTTAGGGAGATTGGAGATGCAGTGCTTCTTTGATGAAAAAGGCCAAGTGGTCTCCCTATTTTTACTCCAGGAATGTCATGTGATATATAATGGTGGCAGCCTAGACCCCTCTGGCCTCTGAATAACTCCAGGCTGGATGGGCACTGATCATTTGGAGCTGCTTCCTTGCAGGACTGGGCCCCTCTTGTCAGCTGCTCTGGACTCCACCTGGTCTCAGCTACACCAGAAACCATAAAGGACAGCTGCTTATGCTATCCCTCCTGTGGGTGGTCTAGTGGTGGCAACCTAGACCCCTATGTCCTCCAGGTGCTCTGGACTCCACTTGGCCTTAGCTGCCTCAGTCTGTGTATGTGCATGTGTGTTTGGCTTATTTTATAATGTTTTGTATGATGTACGATTTTTATAATGTATTTTTATTATAATGTTTTGATTATTATTTTGCATTGTGTATTTTCTTTTTGTTGTAAAGGGCTTGGGCAAATTTCTTTTGGAAAGGCAGTATACAAATAAAATGGAAATGGAAAAAATATAAATATATTAATAAACATATAATTCAGGAGACAGCAATTAACAGATTTTGATGCCACTGTACAACATTTTTATAATGAAACTAGAGGGAGAGTATGAAGAAAATTTAGAGTTTTGTTAGATTATACATTAGAGGATATCCAAAGGCTTGACACAGAAACCAGAATTCATGTCCCTACATCCCATGGGGATGCAGCCAGCCAGCCAGCCAGAAAGGACGGAACGAAGGAATGAATGAAGGAACGAAGGAAGGAAGGAAGAAACAATGACACAAAGAAAGAGGCGGTATCTACAAGGCACCTTAAGGCACATTATGTGCACTCAAATGGGATTCCATAGCCACATGCCCATCAAGTACACAGCACAACCTAAGTGCAGTTAACAGCATTTTAACAATAGAGCAAGAGAAAACATTCTAGCATCGTTTTCTCACACTCTTCTGCCTCATTTCCCCACTGTTGCAATGTGCAGACCTACCTATGTCACCTTCTTTAGGCTGAATAACACAGCCCTGTATATCCAAGAACGTAAAATGATCAACTTCCAAGGCCATCACCTCATGTTCAATAAAACAGACTTAGGATGTAAACAGTACATTTGCTGATATAAGTGCTTGCTTGCTTGCTTGCTTGCTTGCTTGCTTGCTTGCTTGCTTGCTTGCTTGCTAAAACACAGGCTCTGAAGCAGGAGGAAGTGAGGATTATGCTAATCCTGCAAAAGAGAAAAAGAGTGCAGTGTTCAAAATACTATGCCATTGGGCAGTTCATTAAATGATCAGAAGCCAAAATAATTTCTGTCTCTGTTGTTGTTCCTCTAGAAACAGAACAAGAAACCTTAACCATCAATAGGCTCTCCACTTCTTTAATATATATATATTCCTGATCCTTAGAGTATTAAATGTCCTTGCAGAAGACATTATTGTCACAAGGACTGTCAGGACTGTTAATAGCTCAGGTGGAGTTAGCATACAGCTCATTAAACGATGTCAAAACTTTCAGTCCTGTTGTACTGTATCATTCCCTTTAGGGGATCTTCTATCAGTATAATTTGATCGTTAAAAATACATCAATTCATATCATAATCTTACACATAGCCAAAGCAAATTGGGATGAAAGGAAGGAAGGAGAGAGAGAAAGAAAGAAAGAACGAAAAAGGAAGAAAGGAAGAAAAAGAAAGAAGGAAGAAAGGAAGAAAAAGAAAGAAAGAAAGAAAATGTTTTAATTTTATCTAACACATAATTGCAGGAAAGCCCAGTGTATGTGTGTGGTGCCCGCGAGGACCTCTCACCTTAAAATTGAGTTATTTTGGTTAAAATACAAGTGTGGTGAAAGTGGGATGTCTATACGTTTAAAAGTGTTGTCAAAGTGTGTTTTTTAGAAATGGTAGGTTGGTACAGGGAGGGGCTATTCCAGCTCTCCAGGAGGAGGGGTGAAATAGAATCCTGGAGGAGCTCAGCCAATCAGGGCGAAGCAAGCCAGCCAGGCCCATATAAAAGGGAGCCTGAGGGGATAATTTCGGTTCTCTGCCTTGGGTCGTTAATCTGTGAGGTTAACGAAGGGGAGAAACGGGCCTTTAGCTGTCCTGAGGGAAGCTGGGAATTGGGGTCCTGAGTCTGTTAATACGTGTTTGATGTTGCTGGTGAAAATATAAAGGGCAAGCAAACACATAATGTACTGGTTGAGAGTTTACTCAAGAAGTTTAAGAGTCTTTGAACTGAGTGTGAAAGTTAGGGGCTGAACTGTTTGACAACAGAAGCTGAAAGTGTAACTTGAAGAAGAAGCTGACTTGAGACTTAACTGTTTATAGAGGGAGCCAAATAGGGCCAGAGTTCTGAACAGTAACTGTATCCAACCCACTGCTGGAGACTGGCAGAGTGGGGGCAGGGTGCTGTCTGCTGCAGCATCAGAAGGGAGGCAACATTATTATCAAGCTAAAGAGTAGGGAAAAGGAAATGGAAGGTGCGCCTCTTGGAAGGAAATAACAGAGTTTGATTTACAAGTAAATACAACGCTACCACACTACCAAATAAAGATAAATATATATATATAAAATAGATAAGGGCGGAGAGGCGGCCTTTACAATGTGATTAACATATAGCTGAATTTTTTTTATCTCAGAAGCAATGTTGATAAGCTCTCCCCCTCCCTAATTGTTAGATGCTATGCAAGAGAGAAAGAAACATTGTTTTCACAGTTTTTAAAGAATAGAACATCTTCTATTTATGTTCTGTTCTTTAAAAACTGTGAAAACAATGTTTCTTAGCTTAATTGACTGAAAATTTAGGGTGGACTTTGACAGTCCACATTGAATGGAACATGGATTGGGCTAGGGTGCTCATTCTTGTGCAGATGCTGCCATAGGCCGCAATCATGTGGGTTAAAGAAGAGACTCAAGTGGCTTAAAGTGGTAACATGTAGCATCTAGTGTTCAGGGTCCCTGTGCCACCTCAAGCCCACATTAATGGAAAGAAAATTTACTTTGGAAATGTATTTTATAGCCTTTAATGTGATATGAGAACACTAGCATGTGCAGCTACCGGCTCTAACCAACTTTTAAGCTTTTTTTTTATTTTTTAGCTCTCCAAGTAGATGCAGCCTTAGGGTGTTTCCACACAGGCTGTTAGAACGCATTTAGAAACACATTAAAGACACATACAGAACACATTGGAACTTACCTTCTGCATTGGGGGGTCAAATCTGGGACACTTCGAGGACGCCGCTTCCGCATAGGCTCGCGCGAGATACGTCTCTAATGTGGTCTTGGCACCGCTAAAACCAGTTCCCGGAAAGACCTGAAAAATTAGGTCTTAATCCATTCTTGCATGGAAAATCCTCATCAAAGGAGGACGCTTCCACAATGGACAGGAGAGGGAACGGATGTCCCTCCGAACACCATGTTGGGAAGAGCGGAAGTAGGACTGCCTGCTTCTGAAGCCCCTCCCCTGCACGCCGGGTGCCTGTTTGGTCTTGTGGTTAGAGTGCCGGACTCATATCTTGGAGTCACCGGGTTTGATTCCGCACTCCTCCACAAAGCCATGTGAGTGATCTTGGGTTAGTCACATCAGTCTTTCTGAGCTCTCACAGTCTGTTAGGGGGAAAAGAACAGAAGGTTTGTTAGCCATTTTGAGTTTCCTTAAATGGGTGAGAAAAGTGTAGGAGAAAAGCCAACTCTTCTTCTTCTTCTTTTCTTTTCCAGCAGGGTCCTGAGTCTCCCTTAAGTTTTTAAAATGTAAGAGCACGAGTAATTGTGAAAATGGGTGACTAGAGGCCAACACAATGACATCTATCATGTAATCTATAACCCAAGGGCATCCCGACAGTGTTTTTGTTCACTTATAATCCACTATTTCACAACTTACATTCATCTGCAAAGATTTCTTTAAAAGATCTGCATGAAAAAAATAATCATATTAAAAGATGTGATTAATGCTTACTGCAGTGACATAGCTCTCAGAATAGCCATTGTAAAAGGCAATATTAATTGCTTTTTGATACTAACCTGTCTCAGAATATTTGGGATTGTAAAAAAAACTAGTAAATGAACAAGAAAAAAAAAGACTAAAGATCTTCACACTGGAATTCACAAAGATCTGAATCTTTAAGCATATCAGCTCATTCAGTAACAGCAAAAGTCTTAATATGAAGATTCAGCTAAGTTGCATTATTTAACTGGAAGCATCTATATATGTGCTTAATTTCCTTCCACACACACTTTGAATTAACTTATAAATAACTTCCACATTGGCTTGCTTGTGCCCATTGGGATCACCAAATGTTCTCTGTCTACATTTAACCCTTATATAATTTTTGTAGGTATGACTTAAAGGTTCTTTTTGTCACTGCCAGTGAACGTGATTTATCTTCCTCACCTTTCTTCATAGGAGATGGTCTTGAGATTTTTTGGTTCAGAACATTTTGAATTCAGTACGTCTTCTGGAAATAGTCAAACTGATCAGACTCTATGGGTAAAATTGGTAGATACTTCCAGTCCTTCAAACTGAATTGCAAGATCTATTTCATTCTGTAGCCTTGATTTAGGTTTATATGTCATGTGGCTCAGTGTTACAGTATACTGATTTTTTTCATCCTTATCATATTTGCATGTGTGACATTCTTCTCTACCATGATGAAGTGAAGTGAATTAATTTATTTTGTAGTGTGTGAACTGTCCATGGCAGACGTGCACTGAATTGCTGGACAGAGCCATCAGGGAAACTGCGTACACATTGTGGATCTGTCTGTGCTATGCCTCCTGGTAGAAACCCACATCTGCTTGGGATGTTGCACTGGAGCAGGCACCCATCAGAAAATAGTGCTGCTAGAGTCTGCTGTAATGTGATACTCTTTGAAGCAGTCTCTCTGACATTGCTTGGAGATAGACTGACGGATGACACTGAGTGGCTGGTTTTAGTCCACCAGGCATGAGGAGTCTATTTCACCAGGTTCCTGGAAATGGCCCCAGAAGTGCATCACTCCTGGGAGTCCAGCTTAAGAGAAACTTTAGCATCTGGGATGTGCAATGTGAATGGCTCTTTGGCTCCTGCAATGTGAAAGACCTTTGGCCCATGCTGCTACTTACCCTCTGATCCTGTGTTGTATGGATAATTCCATCTGGCTCAAGATCAGACCTGCTTAATACAGGATAACATACACTGTGTGAAATTTCCAATGAAGGCTTAGCCTTGTTTCCAGAATAGCTTCTCCAGTTCTTGACAAACAAACCAAAAGTCTATCAACAAGCTGAAGGCCTTTGCCTGCAGACCAATGAAATTCAAGAGAGTTTTCCCATTCTTCTTGGAGAGGAGATGTTGTCTTATTTTGGAAAGTTAGTCAAATGGAACATGAGCTTGATGGAAAGAGAAATAGCTCTAAGGCAGGGTTTTAGAAACTTTGGTTAATCATGATCTAGCAAGTAATGACCCAAAGATTAATGTAAGATTTTATTTTTTCATGTCAAATTTCAGCATGGCTGTTGGCATCTTCACTACAGCCCATCTAAACTGCTCTGAGACCCCTGTTCCCTCCCACACCATTTTCCTTTTGTATCTTGTCTCTTTAGATTGTAAGCCTGAGGGCAGGGACCTGTCTAAGATTAATATAATATTGTAACTCACCCTGAGACCTTCGGGTATAGGGCGGGATAGAAATACAAATAAATAAATAAATAAATTTTGGAAAGCCTTGCTGTAAGGTATTATAGCACAATGCCAGTAGGATTATTAGGCCTCCTTTACACTTACAGGGTACGACACCCAGTGACAAGCCTTCTGAATTGCCTGTTGATTCAAACTGAGGCTTAGGTAATTCCCACGCAGTCAGGTGTAGGCTATGTAAATAATAATAATAATAATAATAATAATAATAATAATAATAATAATAATAATAATAATAATAAATAAAAACCATCTTTGGTCTGTAGCATCCCTCTGGTAAGTGGGTTTTATATTTTCTTGTACAAACTGCCAAAGCTTCCAGTCTTCATATTGTTAAAAGTGTTTATGGATTTTCTTGTCCAAAATGACAAGGCATGACATTGTTCCTTCACTAGCCCTATACATAGGGTGACCAGGGTTCTTTGCATTCCACAAGAAGTTTGGAATTGCTGAGCATCTTCTTATGAGCATTTCTCGTGCTCACTGTAGTGCGCATATGATCTGACTTCAGAACAGAATGGATTGCAGACAATAGGTGGAGTTTATCTTGGTCAGGGATATAACAATTGATTTTTCAAGTAAAGGATGAACATTTTGATCCTCCTTTCAAGTCCGCTAGGAGTATTGTGTCAGTTTACTGGTCACAAGACAGGCACGAAAATTTTAAGGGCTCCAGTTTAAAAAATAGTAATAATTTATTATTTAAGAAGGCAAATAAACTTAAGCCTGTTTTGAAAAATCAGTTATTGAAGTAAAGGTTTTCAGAGTGTTAAACAAGGGGCCGGTCCACACTTGCTTGTCCACATGCTAATGCAGACTCTGGTAGGCCTCACTTGGAGCCTGCTTTAGCCTGGACTAGCATGTGGACAGCAGGCCCCTATTCTGGGATATATTCCAAGATAAAGCCAAGTGCGAACAGGCCCTAAGTATGCAACCACTTAGAGGTGGAATAGGATCTTCACCATCATGCTCTGGCCTAAGTGCCAGAACACTTCCTCTGCTGCTAGCTAGGACATGTTGATTTTGTTGCAGTACCTGTGCATGGATGTTGCAACCAGTGGCTTCCTCCTGAGACAGCCTTTAAACACAGGTGTAGATGGCCTGTATTCAGTTTTCTCACCACATACTGAAGAAGCACAGAGTGCAACTGAAGGGGTCACAGTAGAGGGAGCAACTATAGATTTTCTGCTTGAGCCTTGAACACCCTACCCACACTCCAGGGACAACTTTGTGGCTCACAAGGCACTTCAGTGTGGGGAGGGAGAGTTATGAACTGCATAGGAAGAGTGTATCGAGCCATGTAATTGTACCAGCCAAACTAAAGTACTCATTTGCTTGCTTATTTTGAAAACTTAAAATATATTAAGGTCTCTTCTCTGTTTTCTTCCCTTTGCTGAGTAGCCATATTTTGAATGACAAAAGACACTAACAAGTGTTAAGATCCTCCACCCATTTTCCTGAGAGTTTTGTTCTAGTAGACAAGTCATAGCCAGCCAGATTTTTCACAGTCAACTTTTGCACAGGCTAATACACCTTCAAAAATATGAACTTGAGCTAAAATATTAAACATGCATGTCTGTCTTCCAGAGGAGAAAATGACAAAGAGTTACACACTACCGTTAAGAATGACCTATAAGTGTTTTTCAATTTTTCCTCCTACAGGAGCAGTTAGTGTGGAGTGCAATGAACCAGATCAGCAATGTGATTCAGTCTGTCGCTGCAGTTTCATGGTGAAAGAAGGGATAAACTATAAAAACTACCCTCCTACAGCTCTCCGTTTTTGCTTCCCACACTTTAACATCCTCTGTCACCTCTGGCGCTGTTACTGACCCATGTTAAGCTAAACTAAAGGATGATAAGTTTGCTGCCTTTGCCCTTGTCCTAAGGGGCTTCACATTATCCTATCAAGCATCAGAAACCATTTCAGTGGGATATTTGTCAACCTACCCGTCCTTTGTAGATCAAATGAAACGGGCAGCAATTTTTTTAAAAAATGTCATTCTCTAAAGGAAATGGATGAAGGCTTTTTTCTCAGTAATAAATTGGTGCCATAGTCTGATAACACTATTTTTGGTATTATATTTGACAGATTCACTATTTTAGATTTTTAGGAAGTAGCCAGGAAAAGGCTTCTTCTTCTAATGATGATGATAAGTTGTATTTAAAACAATATCTAGATGTTATAGATGGCATAAAAATAGCAAATATTCTTATGCAACCTTTGTGTTGGCGAATTGATTAAGTTATAAAAATAAACTCATTTTTTAAGAAGGAGTGACCATAAAATATATTGCTGTAGGTGTCTCCCTCTCTTGCCATTTTATTATGTATGACTATGGGTTGAAAAAAGTGGGTTGAAAACCATTTAGAGGCAGTAGCATCACATACCTACAGACTAGTGCCTCTAATCCACATTAAAGACCAGAAAATGCATTTTAAACTTCTTTAATGTGGCTCTGAAGTGAGATCCACGTATCTGAACTGAGGATGAACTAAAGAAAATAGGACCATATGTATGGACTAGGGTTGAACAAAGGTAGGATAGCGGAGGAAATGATTGATTGGCAGAACCAGAAATGGAATGGGACATAAAGAAATGCATGAATTTAAAATAAATATATAAACAGGTAGGTGGCTATTATTGTTTATATTATTATTATTGTTTTATGAGTTAGTGTCTGAAAATATGTACAATCAGTGTTCAAGATGGAATGGAGTTAGCTAACTTACTGCAGAGGGTAGGACTGAAGTCCCTTCTAGAAAAGAAGAGTTTCTGGTCATCTTCAGGAAGAAGCCCCCAAGCCACCTTGCGGAGATGGCTCAGAGCTTTATATATGATAAATATATAAAGCTCTGAGCCAATGAAGGAAGTTGTGGAGAGTTTAGAAAGAGAACAGAAATTTCATTCTCCTCTCTTTTCACTCTTTTTGGCTGTGAATGAAGAGTTACATCTGAGTATCCACTGTGGTCGCACAAGACATGCAGGGGTCCTTGTCAAATAGTTCATAGATATGATGAGATTCAAAGATAAACCAAGACTTGGGCACTTCTCTGTGTATGCAGAGTGTGGAGGGCAGAAAAAAACTTTAAACGCGCCAAAATGGTGATAGGCTCCTGAGAGACATCTAGGCACATCAAGCTTCTGTGCCTCAGGCATCAATGTATTGTAATTGATTCTTTTTAAAAATTGATTAATTTAGGATATCTGGGAGACACACTCTTAATTAATTCATTTGAAAGATCAATTACAAATCAGATGTTGGAAGGAAGGGATCCTGCCCATCACAGGAATACATTCAGTCATTACAAAGTTAGAAAAAGTAGAGTCAATGTTGGTTGTCTCATTTGTGCAGTTCCAGTATTGTCTCTTTTTTCAGTCAGGAAGGGAAAAAAACAGCCTTTAAATAAAAATATATATCTGGTTAAATAAATATAGGGACAGAAATTTTAAAAATTAAAGTACTTTTGTTCCTTATTTCAGTGAGGAAGTGCATTCTTAACTCTATCGATAGGATTCAAGGAGTGACAAACAGTGAAAAATAATTAATATCTCATTAGCATTTGTGCCATTTACAGATTGACAAATGTGGTGCTTTAAGAAAAGAAGTCCTGCATATATTTGAACTGTGTTCACTCTAAATTTAGTATTCTATCTTTAATCATTTTTCTTTATAGTGCAGAAAACAAATCTGGCTACACCTAAATTTTAATCCATCTTCGACCAACCTTTGGAGGGAAGAGGTCAGGAAAGTTACTGTTTCCTTTCCACACTATCTAACCCAAAGGTGGATTTTCAGAAGAACAAAAAAATCCCCTCAGAAAGTGTTTTATACCCCTAAGGGATTAAAGTTTGAATGCATTTTGGGAGGTTGGAAAATAAAAAGATGATAATAAAATAGGAGGAAGAAATGGGAAAATGGGTTAGGCTACTTTGAGACTATAAAAGATATGTACTGGAAAGAGATGGGAGAAAGGCCAAACTGTCGTTGGTCAATAAGTGAACATTCCTTAAGCAGGACAAATTTCTTAGCTTAAAGTGTTTCAAGAATATTGTATGGAGCTGGACCCAAAATTGTCAACACATTTACATGCCATACTTGAATTTATTACCAGAAAAGATGGTGACAGCAACCAGCCTGGATAGATAAATTCACGGAGGACAGGTGTATCAGTGGCTACTAGAATGAATGCCAAAGTAATGCCTTCAGGTTGGAGAGACAGGCAGGATGCCACTAAAAGCTACCTGCAGAGAGTCAAGAGCAGTCTTCTATTTGAGATGCTCAGAAACAATTGATGGGCTACTGTGTGAGGCTGCTGGACTAGATGGGCTTTGGCCTGATCCAGCAAGGGTCCTCTTAGGTTCTTATGTTCTGACATTTAACCATAGGCGAAAGAACCAGAACATAATGGTGCAGGCAGAAAATATTAAGCCACACATTCATAGGAATATACATTCATGTGTCAGGTGGCCAAATTGCAGTATCAACCACCTGTGTAATAGCTGGCATGTACCAGGGGCTATGTATTCCCCAGCCTCAAAATTGCAGATTGGAGATTTTTCTTCCTCTACGAATGGTCTTGAATGTAGGCCTTCCAAAGCTCTGCAGAATTTTACAAGGCTCCAGAACAGAGCCTTGGCCTCCACTGTCCATCTGCACAGCAGTGGCAAGGGATGGGATATAGGCTGGGTAGCACCCGATCACTTTAAAGTTGTTTAGCGTTGGAGTAATCCTGGATATACAAGGAATGTGAAACAAATATTTGACATGTTCTGCTAAGTTCTACTAAGCTATGTTGCCTTATCTTGGGCCTTACTACACTTTTCCTGGTAGCTGGTTTCCAGTGTATTGCCAATCGGAGCTTCTGCACTAGAAGGGACCATTTCCAACTCAGAAATAGCTCCTTCCATGCCAGAGTGCACGGGAAGCCAACGACATGAGGAGCACGATTTCGTGCTCCACACATGCAATTACCTTAACCAGAGATGGGTCTTTCCTATCTCTGGTGAACCCACCCACACCTCTGTGATGATGGGCAGATCAGCTGACATACTGTGCAATTACACAGGCTCATCAGATGACCTGGAATGCAAGCACACAGGCATGGTGCATCACTGTTGTCTTGGTGATGGTGCACACACACTGGCACCAGCATCTGGATGGGAGATGGTGACACCTGGACATGTGTCTGCACTAAGCTAAATGACTGGGTATGAGGTGGGGGGGAGGGGTAGCGTGTACTAGCATTTGCAAGTTTGAATGCTAGTATACACAGGGGCAAGTTCACCACTCCAATCCCCCAAAAGGGAAGGGAAAATTTGCCCCTTAACAAACAAGATAAATTACAGCAAATACAATTAACCACAGTGACCTTTAAAAACTGCAGTAAAATGAATGCAGGTACAAATAAAAATTGCAGTAAAATGAATGCAAGATATAAGTACAAATTAAATATGAGCTTCTTAAATCCAAGAAGATGACAGATAAAGGTAGAGACTGTATTATTTTGAATCAGCCCTCATCTCTTCATTATCTCTTACAGCTGGAAAAGAGGAAGGATATTTCTGAATGCAATCACAATTGATAAAGTTTCTGACCCAAGAAAATGTACACATATACCACTCTCTGTTATTCTGATTTATAACCTTCCTTGGAGATGACACTTTTAAAGACAGTGTTAGATTAATGACATAACTGTTCAATAATATATAAGAACAAATGTGACCTACTGATCTAGGGTAGTCAAGTGAATAAGAGGGATAGAAAAGTTCAAAACAAAGCAAAGAATAAATATAAACCTGTTTTGTTCTCATTTTCATAGTTTTAAACTTTTACATCCATGTTCTGGTTCAGGTTCTAATACTGTATCAGAATTATGATGATGATGATGATGATGATGATTACCATTATTATTATCAAGCACATGAATATGCGTGAACACATTTACACAAACTTTCCTTTTTAACAGGCTGTTCACACTAGGGTGTGCACAAATACAATTTTTGGGATTTGAATTGAATATCTGAAAATTCAATTCAATTTGAATCTTTAAAATTCAAATTTAACCAAATTTGATTAAAATTTAACCAAATTTGATTAAAATTTAACCAAATTCAATTCCATTTAAGCAAATTTGAATTGATTCATTTGAATTTTAGATTTGAATTTGCACTTACTAATGTCAACAACATTTGTATGTGCTTGTACACATCGTTATGGATCTTTACAGATCCATACACATCCATATGCATCCCATAGTTATCCCTATGTGGGAAAGATATATATTTTTGCAAGCCCGCATGATGTACGAACCTGTACACATATGAATGTCTGGATAATTCAAACAAATGGATCCAAAATTCAAAATACATTTGAATATTCATGCATACCCTCAGTTCACACTTACCTATTAGTGAGCACTGGTCTGCTCACTAGACAAGCTTGTCCGCACTATGCCACTGCCCAGGAGGTGGCTAACTCTTCTCCAGAGACAGCAGCATCTCTTCTAGACGACAGCATCTGCACCCTCTTTCAGATATAGAGTGCCAAGTGGGTGTGGTGGCACAACTGCAGCTATGCAGATGAGCCCAATGTTCAGATCACCATGGGAACATCTGAGCATGCTCTGGATGTTACTTCAGTCCTTGTTATGGTGATCAAAGGGTGAAGTTCCAGGTGGCATTCCTGGTCTTCCCCCAGCAACCCAGAAAGAGATTTATACTTCTATAGACATTACTCCATCTGAAGAATGTTCCTTAAGTCCCAGAGGACCACTTTGCAACCAAGGCCATATGGACTTACCCCTACAACATTAGGACATAAAAAGAGCCCTGTTGCATTAGCATCCTGCCTCACACAGTAGCTCACCAATTGCTTCTGGGCATTCTCAAGCAGAAGACAAAGGCACAATCTTCATCTGCTCTCTGCAACTGGCCTTTAGAGGCATCTTGCCTACCTGGAGGCAGTAATAAGGCATTCACCCTAATAGTTATTGATACATCTGACCTCCTTTCCTGAGTTGCTATCACCACCTCTTTTGGTAGTAAATTGTATAGACCAATGACCTTCTAGGTGAAAAAAAACATTTTGCTTCTTGGTCCTAACTGTAGGGTTGTGCATGAAGCCAATTTTCTACCTTCAATTTGATACGAATCAAATGTGGTAATACTCAACTTTGGCTGAATCCTTTGCCCCACACACAGACCAATGTGGGGGGTCCATATTCATGCATGGGTATTTGTATGAATATTCATGCATGAAACGAAGTGAACACCCACCCACCCCCACACACTCTTTCCTGTCCCCCCCCCCACTGGCCATTGCCACCATTGTCACCACCTTCCAGTTCTGTGTGTGCAGCTCCCACCATGACACACGATTCCCAGATGGGAGCTGTGTACGCAGAACGGGAGGTGCTGATTAGGCCTTCAAAAGAGCACTGAAATGGGCCCCGAGATGCCACTGTGGCCACCTGTTCCATACTGGCATTCTCCCTTTGCGGAGGCTGTGGTGGCACCTCTGGGCTTATTTTGATGCTCTTCAGAGTCCAAATCAGCACTTCCAGGTCTGCACATGCCACTCTCCATCAATCCCCAGTGCCCAATCGCACCTCCAGTGGAATCAAAGTGGATTCAGGACAGATTCAGAGGAGATTTGGAGGCTTGACTGGCGGCAGGGATTCAAAGCAGATTCAGAAAACATTCAAAGAGCATTTACAGCAAAATTGAATGCTACCATATTCAAAGTGGTTCTATTTGCACAAATGCGAATTTCCTTTCAATTCACTTTGATATGAAGTGAACATGAAAGAACATCCAGGCACATCCCTACTTTGGAGATTGTTCCTAAGGAAGTCTGTTACATTAGCAGGTTTCTACATTGCAAGTACTGGATGCCACCCAATATTTCCAGAGCTGTGTCAACTAGAGATGTGCACGAATATTCAAAATTCTATCAAATTCATTTGAATTTGTACATTCAAATTCGAATTGAATGTCTCTACATTCAAATTTAAACATTCAAACAAATTTCAAATCTTTCAAATCATTCATACGAATTATTGAGACATTTGCATGTGTACGAATACATACACATTTCATATGTATCTGTACGCACCTTATTCGTATCTGTACGCATTTGTATTGATATGTACAGGACAAAAACAGGATGCATACGGGATAAAAACGGGATGCGTATGGACACATACAAATGTTGTCGACATTCGTTATCTTCAAATATGAATCAAACATTTGTACAAATAGATTTGAATGTATTCAAATCAAATCGAATGTGAATACATTTGAATTTTAAATATTCAGATTGAAGATTCAAACCTTCAGGTATTTGATTCAAATCAAATGCCGAAAATTGCATTCGTGCACACCCCTAGTATCAACCCATAAGCAAGCTGATATTGAATGAAAAAAACCCCTAAAAGATCAAATGTCTTCCCTTTATCCTGTTTTTAGATAGGAAAAATGTTCAGGTAACTATGGTTTAACTCTCCCGAACTTGTGTGTGCTCGTAGTTATAATGCCAAAGCCCTGAATGACATAGGTTCTCAGAGTTCACTCATTTAAAGAATGTAGAAACTGAGAAGGAATTGTAGCAGAAGCAACTATACAAAACTACCAAATCAACAAGGCTGGCATCGCCCCTTCCATAGCCCTGCGGTAATGCAACACCCTAAAAACCAGAGAGAGAGGTGGCTTCATTTCCCAAATTTCCCTGGAAGAAGCAAGACAAAATCACTTATGCATCTTTGCTACTGAAACTGTGTGGATGTGTCCAAACAGACAAGCCTCATTTTTTACTTCTTTTTCTTCATCATTGTCATCTCTATGTGCATCCCGACATCAATTACTATATTTGGATATTCTAGAACAAAGCACAGATAAAGCACTGATGTCTGGTTTCGGTCTGTGTGTGTTTCCATGTGTGTGTGTGTGTGTGTGTGCACGCGCGCGCGCATGTCTGTCTCTGTGTGTGTGCATGTCTGTGTTTGTGTGTGTGTGTGCGTGTGCATGTGTGTGTGCGTGTGTGTGTTAAAGAGAGAGAGAATGGCAGAGGACAGAAAGTCCTGCCATGCTGTGGTCCATGGGGTCACAAAGAGTCAGGGAAGACTGAACGAGCGATGAACAACAATATATATTATGTCTTGTCCTTCAGTCAAGGGTCACAGGCCAGGTCACAATAATACCCCAGTAAAACATCACAATTTCAAATGCAATTACAGAAATATAATAATGCTTGGTTTGAGGCTAGGGATAGTTGCCAATGTTACAGGCTGAAAGCTCCATCCTTTTTAAGTTATCTCGTCTAATTCATGCTAAATTTTTAACCTTAATAAAACCACCCTAGAATGTATTACCTGCAATTTGACTCTCATGATGCATCTATACTCCACTATATTTGGATATTCTATGCTTTGTTAACAGACAGCTGGATTGCAGCCTTAGTTGGCAAGTGCTTTAAAGCCAAATACTGATTAAGGTTGCAATCCTGGGCAAGATCTACACATTGGCAGTTCCAGCCAAGAAGAAACATAGTATTCTTTGTAAAGCAGCTGGTGTGCTGTCATCATGGTTGCTGCCACTCCTAGCTTACTCAAAATTTCACAGCCTGAGAAATTTAGGGTGTTTCTGCATTGACTGCAGAAACCGGATTAAATGCCGCTAAGGTTAAAGACACTTACCTTAGATGGCTTCTGCACAACACCCACTCCAATCCGTTATGGCAATCCATCCTCCCCACGCGTGCACAGATGTGTGGGGCCTCCGAGGATCTGTCCCTATTTGGGACAGATCCTTGGAAGAATAGATGGCTGAAAAACAGATCTTTTTAGATCCGTTTTTCAGCAGCATGTGCGGAAACACCCTTGTTTCCCCAACTTCAGAGTTTCTAGCCAGGGCTGTTTTCACAAACCTAGGAGTTGGCCCCAGTTAGGGATGTGCACAAATATTCATAAGATTTGTTATTCATACAAATTTGTCAAAATTCGGACATTTATACACGAAAGGAAAGCGGCTGCACCACCACACATCTGAAGTGGATCCAGGTTGCATTCGACATGGATTGAGAGTGGATTAAAAGTGGATTCATGTTGGATTTAACACTTTCAGAGCAGATATGTTACAGGATACGTATATCAGATACATAATAGATACATATGTGTTCACGAGGATATGTATTAATTCATATCAGATACCTATCGGATATTTGTATGAATCTGTACAAATACATTCATATCAAAGAGAATCCTACCACATTCGAAGGGGATCTAGTCAAATGACTACAGATTTTCTAACATTCAATTCGATACAAATCGAATGTCAAAAAACCATTTGTGCACATCCCTAGCCCCAGATGAAGACAGTTTCTTGTGTATGTGAAAACAGGGCGAGTCTGTTCAGCTGACAAGAAGTGCATCAAGGCTGATGGAGACTTCACAGTGGTGGTAGCAGAGCAGAAGAGTGGGAGAAAGCAGTATCATTATGCTTTCTCCTGCTGTACCATTACACTGCTCTTAGGAGCACTTAAAATGCTGAGATTTTTGCAGGGTGAGTGCAGGATCATGCAGACTGTGCACTCTTCCAGTGTGCCCACAGTACCATTAAAGTTCCATGTGGATCCTATCCTAATGTCAGTCCCCTCTTGAAAAGCAGCCTATCATAAAAGTTTGGCTAGGAAGGACTCTGCCATGGCAAAGATACCATCTTTACACAGGTAAGCAGAAAACTCCTGTCACAAAACTGAGTGATTGAAGACTTCATGGCTATTGATTCAGTGGATACTTAGGCTTCTCAGCTGCATCACCTTGGAGCTTCGATAGAAAAGAATGGAACAGAATCCCAACAAACACACATCTGTTTGCTTCTTTGGTCCTAGAGTAAGCTTTGGATTTCAGTTAAACTTTAACTCAATTACATTTTAGAGCAATCCTATTCCTGAGATCCAGTTAGAGGACTGGATGAAAAGTCATGAACTTTTACTGTGGAAAATCTTCAAGTGGAGACTTACAAGTCACGGTAAGATTTGCCTCACAGGTGACTCTCACAAGGATCTAGTTACCTGGAGATCAATTCCCATTTTTGTCATAATTCTAGGATATTCCAGGAGCTCCCTCAACCAGACTCATTCGGACTGAGGTTATGTGGTGCCAGCATGAAACTGGAACCAGTACGGATGTGCACAATTTTCTTTTTTGCTGCTTGCTCCACATTGAAGCGAATGGGTCAGAACTTCACATTCGTATGAATGGAGCTACTTTGAAAGTGTTAGGCTTCGAATTCCCTTCAAATCCCTGTCCCCACTAGTTGTGCCTCCAAATCCATTCTGAGTCTGAATCTGTTCCAAAGCTTTGAACAAAAGCACAAATTGCAAGCAGAAATCAGTCTTCAAATATAGCCAATATTTGAACTGAACACAAAGGTGACAAACATTTTCTGCTCATCCCTATGAACCAGCGCCATGCCTGGTGTAGGAACATTGGAAATGTAACTCTTGACAACAGTAGTGCCAAATGCCAAAGGCTTAGCTATGTTTTTGCTTGAGAGGAAGTTTTGCTGTTGCTGCTGCTACTAGGCAGGATCTGCTTGTAAACCAGATCCACCCATCTGCATTTGCCTGGCAACATAATCCAGATTTTGAACTATTTTCTTATTGTGACTTAAAAAGACTTTTAAAAATAGTAGACATGGAAAAAAACAATCAAACAGACTTACCTATGTCCTTCCAGAATGCCCAGCCCTTTCCTTCTTTCCCTCCTATCCTATCTTTCCCACAGTTTCCTATTAGGAAGTAACATTTGCAAAACGGCGCTGCCTTGGGGATCGCCTGTAGCATGAGCCAGAATAAACAGCATTGTCTTTCATTGCAAGTGCAAGCAAAAAGAGGGAAAATACAGTACACAAAAGATGGACTTTCTTTTTCAAATATCTGTCTAGTAAAGGGTGTTAGAGATGTGTAGTGAACAGTGTTCATAGCAGCAGCAACAGCAGCAGTAGTAACAAAGACAACTGCCTTTTTTTTTCTCCATAAAAGTCAGTTTCAGGGGGAGAGGATACATGGGATGGCAAAATTAAACACTACTGCTTAAGGACAAAAGTTTCACGCTTGAGATCTTGCTCTGAACTGTGACCCGTAGTTTGACTGGGCACTAAGCGCGGCATGCTTGCCTCATCAGCCACCGTCATAGGCACCCCGGGGTACCAGTCTCCAACAGGGATCCAGCTTCCTCTCCTTCATTCCCAGCTACCCAGCAGCCCACTGCCTCTTCCACACTCACTGCCGAGACCCTGCCGAGAAATCAGCATGCAACCCAAGAAAGCATCCTTTCCTCTGGAATAGAAATTAATATTACTTGTCATATTTCATGTCTGAGCTCTTTTCATGCTTTATCCTCTGGTAATGAGGACTAAATTACCAATATTAGTAGATTTTCATGGCTAGCACAGAAAGAGCTGTTACCAGAATAAATGTTTGCATTGCTTCTGTTGGACACAGGCTTTGCTAATGCAGCTTTGCTAATTATTTCTAAATAGGCAATAATCTGCTTCCCCTAGTGCTGGATAGTGGATTGGCCACGTACCTGCTATTTCCCTTATTTACATGTTTTACAACTTTATCAACTACACTAATTACACTCTGAACACTGTTTAAAATTTTCTGTTAATAGAGATACAATGATGCACCAGAGGATGTGTATTTATGCCATAATTACGCCTCTGTTCCTGCGATGCAGTCTCCAATTAGCTGTCGACAGTGGCACACGCAGCTGCCCGGTATTCTAAAGCAGTGAAACATCTGCACAGAGGATGATATGCTCACATGGATTTTTTTTTTTTTTTTTAAGCCTAGAAATTTACACCCAAGGGAGTGCAGACAAATAGGAGCCTGTCATGTGTAGGGATGATTAGAAATGCTCACCATGGCAACATTGGAGCAGCCATGTCACAGAGTAAGGGGACACATGTCTAGATGAAAACACTAAAAACAGTTGCCTTTCCCCCTCCTATAGGAGAATTCCCAACTTCCCTGCTTTGCCTACTGCTGTTCTCCATTCCCTTCTTTTCTTTTTTCCAAGAGCAACCATGACAGCTGGCAAAACAGACAAAATATCCAGCCAATGTTGGGCAGAAGATTCAAGATATTTTCTGTTAGGAAAAAGAGAGAGAGATAATTATCATAATATTGGATCACATGAAAAGATCCAGTGGAAACCAGTGTGAACCAGGGAGAGAGAATGGAATGGAAGGCATACCGACAGTCTATTTGTTTTATTTTTATTTCTTTGTTTTTTAAAAAATTAAATATCTTTATCCTGTGAGGCGTAAGGAAACCCACCTTTCAACCAGATCTCTTTGAATGGTTAGGATGAGATGCCTTTGTGGAAGAGGACAATATCCGCTAAGCTTGTGGAACATCTTCTCTACCGTGAACAGCTCCTGTGATCAGCCATTCTATATTAAGATAGTACGGATGTGGAAACAGGTCCTTTTATTATCCAACCTATTAAAAAATAATGAAAGCCTTAATTATGGAGATGAGTTAATTATAACATGTTCTTTCTAGGATTCCAACATAGATTCTACCCTATCAGTATCACAGAATAGGAACATCGACATCAGGCAGGGACAAAAGGAAGAAAAAAAGATTTCAATTAATTCCTTCAAATTCAAGGGCACTGGATTAAATCTTATCTCACAACTTTACATCTTAACTGAATCCCTTGTAGTTCTGATAGAAGGCTTGCTAAACAATTTTACAGTATTCTTCCCCCCCTCCCCCCGCCCAATCACCCAGGGTTTTTCAGGGTTTTAAATGGTTAGGAATTCATTCTCATGAACTGTGCTTTCTTTGTTTGATGTATGTAATTTAAGAGAAAGTTTTACTGGTATTAAGATTTTGAGGACAACAATAATGCCATATTTTTGTGAGTTGCTTTCCCTTTGATTATTTTCTTGTTTCGGCGTTGCTGCTTTTCCATCTCCTTATTTTGACTCACAGTAATGATCATACACAGTCCTTTCCTCTTTCTTAAATATCCAGGATGCAACCATGAGCCCTCATTAAAATTTATGCTCAATTTCCCTTCACTCCAAATGTACCTGGTCGCATCTCCACTCATCAGTTCCACCTGCCTCCACAGGTTGAAGAAGGCATCTAGTGCTGGCCCGTCTCCAATTTGGGTGGCAGTGAGTGCTTGCCAGCCCTTTTTCCAGTGCAATCAGCCTCCCTTGTGAGGCTGTTTCTCCCACCCTGCACAAAGGAAGTGCCATTCTCCAGCATCTCTTTGCTCCTAAATGAATAAAAGAAAAGCATCCTCAGCACTTCCTCCATTCATAAGAACATAAGAGGAGCCCTGGTGGATCAGGCCACAGCCTATCTAGTCCAGCATCCTGTCCTACACAGTGGCCCACCAATTGCCCATGGACATCTCAAACAGAAGACAAGGGCAAAACTTAACTGCTCTCGAATCCCTGCAAATGGTCTTAGCGGCTTCTCCCTGTTCCCTAGTTACTTTGGGCAGTTATATATGGCACCTCCATCTGGAAATGGAGACCCATTAATGTATATTAATAAAACAACATTAATATACAGTCCCACCCTCACCCATACATATGTATCTTTGGCTTTGGTCACACCTGAGGTTTAATCCAGCTTCAGTCCGCTTTCAGAGTGAGAGAATACATCAGCATAGTGACAGGCTGTTTTCTGTCAGTGTTAAATAACTCAGAAAATTCACCTTTGGGATAGATGATGTGGAACGAAAATTACTGGCCACTCTGCTGCTATGTTCTCTCAGTCTGAAAGTGGACTGAAGCTGGATTAAACCTTAGGTGTGACCACAGCCTTTGCCTCTGTGTGTGTGTGTGTGTGTGTAGATCAGGGGTGTGCACGAATGCAATTTTCAGATTCGATTTGAACAGAATATCAAATCGTTCTAATTCAAATGAATAAAGAAAAAAATGAATGTATTCAAATTTGAACCAATTCAAATACATTTGAATCTATTCATACTGTAGCAGGAGGCCTGAAACCCAATTATATTGTGTAAAAAAGAAAGAACCAAACCGTTGCCATTTTAGAATTTTGCTGGTAACATCTAGTCTGTGAGAAAAGTCTCGAAATGGAATGTTCTACCCCAAACTGTAAATTCTGCCTGGAGCTGGAAAGCACCTGGCACTCCAAGGACAAGATAACGTTAATTGGAAGCCTGTGAAGTCAATTGGGAGGAAAAGGGCAAGTTCTCAAAACAATTACCTACCAAAGTGGCCTCAGCTTGTACATTGCTTATTGGTTGGTGTGTGTCATGTGATTTAGCCTGGAGGGTGAATATAGCGGGAATGTATTCTATCTATAGATCTCTTCTCTGTTTGGTATTACTTTGAACCTGACTTTTTCCTTATGCCTTATTCATTGAACTCTGTACATGCTCGTGCTCCTTGAACTGTATTTCGCTATGCTACCATAAGGCAAGTAGATGTTTGGGATGCTTTTGTAACAAGGCTATGCCTCATGCAAATGCATGAAGAAGCTTTTATTTTGCTGAAGGCTTTTTTGTATCGTATACCTGCTCAATCTTTTGAACTTTTCTTATTTTTAAATAAACCACAAAAACTCCACAAAGGTCTCGTGTGACATCGCTCGGTCCGTACCAGCAGGGACGCAGGGTTTTGGGGTGCAAGGGGCGCTCGGGCCCTGGTTCCTGGTACACATACGAATATTTGATTCGTATTTGAAGATATGAATGCCAACAACATCCGTATGTGTCCATACGCACCCATGTGCATCCGTACGCATCCCATTTTTATCTTGTATGCATCCCATTTTTGTCCCGTACGTATCCATATAAATGCGTACGGGTACGAATAAGATGTGTACAGATACATATGTCTGAGTAATTTGTACAAATGATTCAAAACATTCAAATTCATTCAAATGTTAAAAAACGAATGTATAGACATTGGATTCGAATTCAAATGTCCAAATTCAAATGAGTTTGATCAAATTTCAAATGTTTCAAATATTCTTGCACATCCCTAGTGTAGATTCCTAGAGATGTGAGGAGAAAAAAAAATATGGCCTGAGACAAGTTTGCTTCTTTTAAAGAGCTCAGATAAAGACCTTGAAAGTTATTTGCACAATCAACTGAACATTCCATTTACTGGCATGTTGCATTGTTGTGGTACCTTGAAGGCACCATGTGCTTCCAGGGACTGCACATCCCTGCACATGCATACCATGGTAGGGGCACTGGGAAGTATGGAGTCCACATGGCCCCATGCTCCTCCAGCAGACATCCCGATGGAAGCATATATTAGAACGACTGGAAAGTAGAGCTGGTGTCACCACCACTACTGTCACCTCTCATCCTTTTTCCAGATTCTGTTAACACAGGAATTATCACCTTTTGGGGGTAGCAGCCGGTGTACAAATAGCAAACCATCACTTTAAGTTTAGTGCTATACTCATTGCCTGATTCTTTGCACACGGTGCATAAAAGCTCTTCTTAGCTCCTCTTTAGAGCTCTGCCCACAGGCCTTATTCTGATCATTTCAGTGGTAAAGAAGAAGAGTTGGTTTTTACACCGCACCTTTCTTACCCTTAAGGGGACTCAAAGTGGCTGACAAACCTTCTGTTCTTCTTCCCACAACAGACACAGGTCGTTGAGGCTGTGATAACTCAGAAAGAGAGCTGTGACTAGCCCAAGGTCACCCAGCTGGCTTCATGGAGGAGTGCAGACTTGAACAGGGACACTATCAGATAGGCTCTAATCCCAACTGACACTATGACCACAAGACCAAATTGTAATAATGTAATGACTCAATGCAAATATATAGGGTTTGTTTCTTGTCATCTGCCCATAATCGACTCTACATTCAAGAAGAGACTTTGAATGCAAGCAGCTATGCAGAATTTCAGCATCAATGATCACCTGCTTTAGAAAGAGAATTAGCCCAGGATCTAACACACACCCCTACTCCAATCTTATCAAAGTATCAAAGTTGTGCCAATTACCTGGCAGGGGAAAGTGGCCATCATGGACATTATTGTCTTCAGTATTGTATGTGCTGTACTCAGAATAGTCTACATCACTGCATTTCAAAAATTTACACAATCTTGATCACAAATGAATACTAAACATAAAAAGTCAGGTCTGCCTTTCTTCCTCTTATATTGCTTCCAAATATAACTTGCAGTTTCTTTTCCTATGGAGTCCCATAAATTTATACTGAACAAAAAGGAACAGCCCATAGTAGGTGGGTAGGTTGGTAGGTAGGTTGGTAGAAGGAAAGAAAAAGAAAGAAAGAAAGAAAAAGAAAGAAAGAAAGAAAGAAAGAAAGAAAGAAGAAAAAGACCTTTAGAAATGTACTGTAGGCATTTATATTTTTAATACAGAGCAACTTAAAGCTAATTATTAGAGATATGATGATAATGAACACTTTGGGATAGTTATATTCAAATGTTAATATATTGCTTTTCTGAATCTGGATTCTTAGAATTATTATTATTTGTCCATTTACACAATTATTTCATGTTTTAGACACACAGTGCATTTGACTGTGATCTCGTGTTTCTCTTCTTAAAATACACACCGATATATAACTGCGCAAAGACGATAATCTCACCTGTGCAGGCAAGAACAAAGCCATTTCAGTCACTTCATCTTTCCTTCTCAAGCCCCCACTCCTTTGTGACATCTCCATTGGCAGTTGTGCATGATTGTGGAGAAATTAATCTCAACTGGATTAATCAGGATTTAGTAGTGTGTGCCCAGCAACAAGTCCTAACTCCTGTTAGGGCAGGGCAGGTTGAGCAGCCTTCTACATGTCTACTTCAAATTGTGTTTTAACTCCAGTTTCAGCAACTATGGACAAGGTTTGAAATCCTCTAGCACAGTTTGAAAATGGTAGGAGATCAACACTATTGGCTGCTTCCAGTGGGTGAGAGGCAACAGGGCGTTTAAGCAAGATCCTGTGATTGCCTCTTATTACCTCCAGCAGACAGGAGAAGCAGCTGTGAACTTATCTTAATATTTGTACACAGCTTTCAGAATCGGCTCGCTTGGAGCTACCTGAAGCCAGCCAAGTGCCTTCCTTTTTTTTAATGAACTTAGTTGGTTCTGGTAGCCCCAAGCAAGCTGATCCCAAAAGCTGTTGACAGACACAAAAATATTCACTGCTAGTTTGGAAAGCCCAACATTGCTATTACAGTGTTTTAGCCACTTAAAGCAGTACTATATTGGCACTGCCAGGGGAATAATATTCCCTGTGAGTACAGAAAGCAAATATCTTGTATCTGAAGGGAGTCATAATCTGTATCCTCACACAAAGATGTAGAATTCAAATCTTTATCATTTCTGTTTCAGGCTACATGCACATGATGCCCCTTTCAGTGGGAAGTGACACCTAGCATGACTCAACCTATGGGAAAGCCTGTGATACCACAACTTCTGAGAGGGAGGGGTGTAGAGTTGTGTGAACAATCCCACCTGGAAGACTTTTCTGGGATGCCTCAAAGGTGCCTCCAAAATGTATCTTCTCCTCATCCTCCTCTTCTTCCTTAGCTGTATCTGATCACAGCATCAGATAGAGTAGATTTTTCTCCAAGATCAAATTGGCTAGAACTGTTTTGTGCATATCTTGGTTCTGTGTGTGCAGCTGGCATGTGTACAAATCTCACCCTGGAAAAATCTTGAAGTCACTTCCCTATTGTCTGTCTGCCTGTCCACCCACCCACCCACTGACCTACCTACCATCTACCTACCTAACTACCTACCTATACCAACCATCTATCTATCTATCTATCTATCTATCTATCTATCTATCTATCTATCTATCTATCTATCTATCTATCTATCTATCTATCTATCTATCTATCTATCTCATCATCATCCCTTCATTTCCTACCTATTTATATTCAAACCAAAACTGTGAGAATGTCAGTGTGTCGGTGTCACTGCACTGTGCACTTAGTTGTTGCTTATTATGCATTACACATACTTTGTTTTCCATTTCTCACATAAGCAAATCTGATGCTGAGAAGCCACTGTGTGTCAGTGCAAGTACAGGGTTTATCTGATAAACAAGTCATTTTTGGAAACTGCTGAAGCTCCTACTGTGAAACATTAAACGTGGCCCCTTTTAGATACACAGAATGGGGGTTCTGGTTGACTGAACACAGGCTGATAAGTTCCACATAGCTCCGAATGCTGTTTGCCCACATACTAATGTTAAACAAAAGAACGGCAGACTGCAAAGAAAGGATGCAGGTCAGACAACTAAATTGCTTAAACCCTTAGGCAGCCTTTGAGAAGAATAGGCATGAAAGAAGACGATATGAGCTTTTATGCAGAATTGCCTGTCTGTTTATTATCCTGCTTAAGAAAATTATGGTAAGCATCTAATTCTACTACACATTCTCCAAGTGAGACAAGAGAACCACCACCTACTAAGCCAACAGCAAAACGCCATCGGTCGTTACACACAAAGCTCTATTTCTGATTTCCATGACTTCTAAATTATGAACACAATAAAAAGTGACAATAATAAAGCTGTGCAGGGCAATAACAAGTAAAGCATCATTTTATTGTTTTGCATGAAATCACCTGGCTCTTTGTTGGGAGCTTGCAGGTAATAACAGTATGTCACAGGAGTAATCCACTTTGTGCCATTAAAACTTTGTTAGATTTCCATTGTTGTAACTCTGTTCAACTGTATTATGCCAACAGTTTAATAATAAATCCAGGGCAAAGTATATCATTCTGACAACAGCTGAACTTGTCTGGGAAGAACAGCGATATGATTTCATTATGTACCTTCTATTACTAATATGATAAAATATTGAAGAGCACTTGTCTGAGGAGGAAAAAAAATGGATATTCAGAAGTACATAAAACTGATTTGAGATGGAGGGCTGACTGTTCCCATTCTGACAGATGGAATCCAATTGGTGCCCTTGCCCTTCCAGAAAAGTTAGTGATCCAGAGCACACCTGGGTTAGTGACAGAAGAGGTGAGGTAGGTTTTCTGTTTTCTCTGCGTCTCCCCCTGTCTTTTGAAAATCTGCTTAAGACAGTTGAGCGACTGAAAGGTGACAAAGGAATAATTGCCTTCCATCATCTTTCATTAACAGATGCAGGTGCTGGCCCACTAAGTCAATGGTTCTCAACCTGTGGGTTGGGACCCCTTTGGGGGTCGAACTACCCTTTCAGAGGGGTCACAGTTAGTCTCCTGCTGCCCCTCCCTACCCCCTCCCAGCTGCCCCTCTCCCATTGTTGGGGGTCTCCTCAACATGAGGAACTGAATTAAGGGGTCGCGGCACTAGGAAGGTTCAGAACCGCTGCACTAAGTAGATTCCCCACCAGCTTTAAGGATCCTCAAGGCATTAATGTAGGTGGCCAAAATGGCTGTCTAAATTTGAATACAGGTAGACCTGTTTTTAATTGGTCTAACAGTGGCCCAGGGTTCAATATACCAGCCCTTAGAAGTGTATGGAAGGGTACACGCCTCCATGGGCCAGTGCAGCAGAGGGACCCATTTCAACTGCATGCTGAATTGCTTTTCTTCTGGCCACTTGAGCTCTTGAATAAGTCTCAGAAGCTCATATGAGCTTTGGGACAGCATGGGGCCTGTCTCGGAACAGATAATCAAAATGCAGGTGGATTTGTTCTGGGGCAGGTGGATCACTTCAACCTAGCCTGAGACAAGTGATCTGGGTCAGGTGGTGGGGATCATATCTTCAGCCACCTGCATGATGGCTTCCAGTATTGGCCTAAGCTTCAGGATGCCAGTGGAGGAATATTTCTGGAACTGCACTTTCCAAAGTCTAGTAAAATGGCACTGGGCTGCATGTGCCTCTTAGGCAGTAGAGCCATCCACATAGCGGACAGCTGGACCAGCCTGCAACGGGGAATACTTAGGAGACTGCTTGGAAGCACATCCACACAATTCTTGCTCCAGGAAGTGCTCTACATTGAAGCCCATGTGACTTGAGTGTTCACTGCTCTAGCATGCAGCTATGATGTTCCTTACTGGCAGCTAGCACAGTCCCCAGAGACTGTGCTGAAGTTGCTTGTATGGCCTGGTTCCTTCCCCTGTGTAAATGAGTATATGGACTTGTGTTCCCAATGAAGCAGGGATTCTGCAAACCCCTAGTATGGTTGCTTTTGGTGCATTACCTTGGAAGCATAATAATGAACAAATAAGTATTGGTCCCTAGCTTGTAAGATTCTGTTTCTTAGAACCTGTAAATCTGCTGAATCCAAAGAGAAAGATAGTGCAGCAATTTATAGTTTTTAAATATTGCAATTGCATAGTGCAGTGCTTAATGCTGAGTACTTAATCATGAGTATGCCCTAAATTACTGGCTATGAGATTGTATGGATAATGAGTTCCTGGGCAAGGAGGCAATATAGCATTCTGAGATTAAAGAAGTATATGCATAGGATATGCATATACTTCTCACAAGGGAGGCCGATTGCACTGGAAAAAGGGCTGGCACAGTCACCAGCAAGCACTCACTGCCACCCAACAGTTTCAAACATGTTCTCTAAAATGAGTATGTTCTAAATTGGCATGAAATCAGATCCAGAATGTGGGGAAGAATTCTCCAGCCATTCTCTGACTATAGGCTGTTTCATTTCTATTTCTGTGATTATTTGGTTGGCATTAGATTTGGTGCTTTTTCTCTCCTCCTTGTTCACATGTTCTTTCTTACTGCAGATGAAAACTGGTAAGCTGCCTTGGGGCTAATTCACACTACAATTTTAGCTCACAGGACACACAAATAAAGATAAGTGCTGCCTTCAAGCCTTTTCATCCTCAAGCTATGCTAGTCAATTTTTTCTATCACATATGTTCCACTAAAGGCTATGGTTGTCTCAAGGTAGCAAGTCAAATAGAGGATAAATCTGGCCTGTGGCAATGCGCTTGTCCAAAACACTTGGAAAGAGATGAAGGCCATTTCTGCATGGTATGGCTTTTCCCATGCTGCACAGACATGTGCTAGGTAGCCAATCTCATGGTGAGTAACAAAATCTACAAGTTTTCAAAGTTGCTACTGCAAGCTTTTTGGGCCAGTGCCCAGAAGCAGAGTGCCTCCACCACCACTTTTGGGTACCTGGCCAAAACAGCAACAGGCTTTCTATGGTACAGTATACCTTGCTTTTGCCTACTCCCTTTCCCAGACCTGTATAAGAACTATTGCCACTTTGGGTGAAGTAGAGAGGAGAAGATCATGTCTTGGAGCTTCAGCTGAGCCCACTTGTCTGTCATACTCTCCTCTGTGGCAGATTTAGGCTGTGCTTGAGAGAAGACTATCTCTGTTGTGTGCTGCCATTGGATTTGTTTTCCTCTATCATATCCTCAACCAGGCACGTGTAAGAGAATCCCATCCTGTTACTATTATATTAAATTTTGTGTTACTTATGGAGTGATCCATGCTTTATTGTTATTTTGTTATCTGCCTCAAGCAATATTTGGGAAGGTGATATTTTAAATAAACTGACTGACTGACTGAGGCCCTGTCCCCTAGCAATTTAAAGTCTGCTAAAAATCCTTTTTTGCCTCTGAGCGCCCCCATGCCAGGTTTTTTTTTTACGAGCTTCCAGCGCTACAAAACGAGGAAAACCCGCAACAAAAAAAGTGCCCTTTAAATAAGACATTCAGCACTCTTTTTGGAAGTTGCGGGTTTTCCTTGCAACATTTACCTTGGGCATGCTCCATGTCAAAAGGGGCGGGGATTGCCGCCTACACACACAGCAATAACAAAAGCAGCCTCCCTTTCTAAAGCTCAGAACTAAAGAGCCAGAATTGTGCAGAATTGCAACATTGTTGCAATCGCTATCAGGTGTGAAGAGGGTAGATTATTGCTACTATATGGGGTAGGTTTTGACAGCAATAACAGGGGAAAGTGGTGAGAGTGAATGAGCGATCGTGCACTGTACAGGTAAATACGTCTTGCAGCCATACTCACACAGCTTCTGGAGCAAGAGCCCAAGGATGGGGAGGAGAGGGGGGGGGCGGAAGATCTGGGAGATGAACAGAGAACCGATGGCTATTTTTCTTTGGACTTGTCGGGGGTTTCTTCCAGGTTCTGGCCGCACCGAGCACAGTCCCTCCCCATTCCCACTGGCACCCTATCAACAAGAGCAGGGGCGGGGAGAAAAAGATGCGCAGAAAGAAAACACAGCTCCCATGGGGACGGAAGGTGCGTTAAAAACACGCATTTTGCTGAGCCTCATGCGGACGCTTATTCCTGATTTGCATGGCACTTTTAAAGTCCGCTTGAATAGAGGAACCGTAGAGGGACAGTAGAGAAGCAAATAAGCCTTTTGGGGACGCAGCCTGACTGACTGACAAAATCATTTTGGAGTATTTTCTGGAATACGCTGCTATAGTTACATATACCAACTTTATTTGTCAAATTTCAGTTCTATTACCTCTGGCTTCAGTCGTAATGATTTCCTGTCCTACTGCAGCTATTAATGTAGCGGTTACTAAGGTGTTAGTGTTATCACTTATTGCTATTGTGAATCATCACTAATCTTAAGTTACATTCACATGCAGAGAAAAAAGTCATAAGTGACCTAAAAATGGAACTCGTGTGGAACTCACATTCTTATCCCTATCTAATACATTTTTTCTAGCCTAGGGTATTCTTGGAGAGAGCAAGATTGAGGCTGCATCAAGACAGGGTCAAAAACTCATAATTATTTAAAAATTGCCCTGATTTGCCAGATATGATAATGGTACTCCTGATATAATCCCAGAAGATAAACCCAATGAACTATTGTAGCACAATATCCTATTATACCATAATTGCAGCTCTATTGGAATTACTATGCACCAGAAGTACAGCAAGAGTTCAACATGAGCTGCTGGAACTGGAAAAACTTCACTTTATACTATTGGGAGGGCTGGGCAATGTGGAAAGAAAATCCTGCAGCGGTAACATCACTCTGCAGCTGTGGAAATGCTAAAATCTGGAATAGTGATCTAATCTATGGACAAGATAGTTCTGGATGTGCTTTAAAAGCAGTGAATTGATAAATTGTGGAATAAATAAAGTGATGCCTGGAGGCAGCGTATGTGCAATCTCTCTTGCTAACCATCTCCAAGCTGTCCTTAAACCATCTCAGAATTTTTGTATTTTTACCGCACATGAATGTAGCTCTCTTAGTTTCCATATGCTTAAGCTTTGTTGTAGTCTGTATTCTTTTCACTTCATTTCCATATGACCTCATATTCATGCTACTTCACCCCTTCCATTCATATGTGAAGATACCGAAGATAACATTTTAGACATCAAATGAAGATTTTATTTTCCCCAAACATATATTATAACGCATCCATTAGTTTATAAGTTGCTACATTTTTGCTACAACATGGAATCATTGCAAAATAAAACATATAAGAACCTTTTTTAAAAATCCAACTGAATCAGGCCACAGCTGATCTAGTTCAGCATCCCAGGTTGCACAATGGTCCACCATTTGCTTCTGAATTTTCTCAAATAGAAGAATCTTCTCACCTAGTCTTGATTTCTTGCAAAGGGCCTTTAGAGGCATCCTAATTGATCCTTTCCAATTCAGAGGTGGTGCCAAAGAATCCATTCTAGGATCTATTGATACACTCTTTTTAAAGTCATTCAGACTAAAGGCCATCACCAGCCCCTTTATTAGTCAATTCTGTGGACCAATAACCCACTTGGTAAAAAATACTCCCTTTGTCATTGCTAACTTTCCTGCCTATCAGCTTCATAGAATGACCCCTAGTTCTATATTGTATGATAGAGAAAATATTTTTTCTCCATATCCATCTTTTCCCAAAAATTTCAGTCAGGTTCCCTCTTAAATGTTATCTTTCAAGTCTTTACAGCCTGGTTTTGTAAGGGAGGTGTTCCAACCCCTTGATAATTCTGGGTGCTGTTTTCTGCACTTTTTTAAAGTTACATGATATCATTCCTTAAGTGTGGTGATCAGAATTGCATACAATATTTCAAATGCTGTCTCACTATAGATTTTAAAGTGGTGGAATGATGCTTTCATATTTTGGGTCTTTTTGCACTTGGCCTGGTGGGACAGTCAGAAGAAGAGTTGGCTTTTCTACTCCGCTTTTCTCACCCATTTAAGAGGACTCAAAGTGGCTGACAAAGCTTTCTATTCTTCATCCCACAACAGGTAGGTGGGGCTGTGAGAGCTTAGAAGAGACCTGTGACTAGCCCAAGGTCACCCAGCTGGCTTCATGGGGAAGTGCAGAATCAAACCCAGTATTCCCAGATAAGAGTCTGGCTCCCTAACTACTAGACGAAATTGGCTCACTGGTTTGTATTTTCTGAAATGGGACTTCAAGCCTTCTACCGTTTCTGAAATTGTCACAACAAGGGCTATGTTCAGACATAACAAAAGAGGTGCCTCAGAGAGACTGTATGTGGCCCTCATGTATTGCCAGATAAGAGTCCAGCTCCCTAACCACTAAACCGCTTTTCAAACAGAAGAGCACTTCTCAAACATGGAGGATCCACACCACACAAAGAACAGAAGCGGCTCTGGATGTGCCAGTCCATTTCCTTGGCAGATAGCTGTAGAGTGCTAAAAAAAGAGTACTTTATAGCTATACTAGCCTCATCATGGATGTGGCTAGCACAGCCAAACATGCACCCTTCACGCCTCTTCTGGGTAAAAGGTCCATGTGACAGGGTGCCATAGCCACAGTTTTGTGCTGCATCAACAGCTCGCATGCTGGTATAGTGCCAATCACACTTACCCTGCTCTTGGTGAAGTGCCAAGTAAGTTTTGGATGGATTGAGCATTCAAAATGCAAACATCCAACTCATTCCAGATCTTCACCACCCTGGGATGATTTCCCAGTGAAGTGAAGGTGCAGACAGGCCCTCTGTACTGAAGTAACTAGCTATTCTCAAGGGTTAGATTTGGCCAAAATGGCCTAAACCCTAAAACTGCAAAACAATTATGGATGTGCGACCACCTTCAGCAATTAAATGTGTGAGAGAGTTTTATGGTTACGTTTTGGTAAATAGGCTGAGATACATCAGGGACCTCACTGTATATATTTAGATGTCTGGGGAAGACCTATCACTTTACCTTTTCCTCTGGCTGGAGAAAAAGACTGCAAACCACCCCAAACCACCCCGTTTCAAGCATTGCTATTGCTTTGGTCAGTTCATTTTAATTGTGTTTTACATTTGTTTACATTGCCACCCATCCTCAGACCTCTGAGTATATAGTGGAATAGTAATACAGATAAGTAAATAAATAAATTGTAGAATCTAGATCCTCTCCTGGGCAGCTGTGCTTTGTCTGTTTAAATGCAGGTTCCTTTCTTCCATTGGCTTGCATTGAGAGGGCAGCTTCTCTTTCAGGTCAATATAATTGTCAGGTGGATTAGTCAACCCAGTGCAGCTCAATGGCCAATGAAAGCCAATGGAGTCTTTCAGAGCAACCAGCCTAACATCAAGTTTTACATTAAAATCAATTGAACCATTTGCATGGTTTCCATTTACACACCTTCCCCGCCCCCCAGAATGTAACCTCCACGTAAATCAATGTATGACTGTGCTATATGACTGATTAACAACAGTTGATGAGGAAAACAATAGGCTAAAATAACAATAACAGAAAGCCCATTGCTTCTTTTAACATTATTAAAATCTAAACTGTTACTCCTAGTTATCTAATTCTGGGGAAGGGGGAATAGAAATAATCATTGGCATATCCTTGTTTCCAGATTTCTGACTGCCCTTCTATTTCTGCTGGTGAGTGGCAACTGAAATAAATAAGTAATTCAGGATTTGTCCTCTTTTCTTTTAGTGTCCTTGCTATAAGATTGACCCACTAGAGAAATATGTTTCCCCTCCCTACTGTCATCAATTATGTCTTGATAGAGCATGAAAAGTTATTGGTTCACTCACACTTTTTTTTTTACCTAAATATTGATTAGTGATCTCATCAGGTTGGTGTAGTTGTTGAATGTATGGTCTTGCAGTTTTAAGCAAGAAGCTTTGATATTAATTTCTTAATTGATGCAATGAATGTAATTATATTGTACACTATTTTAAATTACTTTATACGGAGATTTAAATAATACATTTAATACAGGAATAAATAATTTTGTGCCATCATTTTTATTTTTAAGGGAAAGGGCAGTGAAAAATGCCCAAAAGACATCATTAATGGGAAGTATACAAATGTCAAAAAAGAGACAAATAAAAAGAAATCTCATTTTTATAGCTCTAATTCAGATTATTATTATTATTATTAGTTTATTTCTAAAGCGCTGTACATGTACTCAGCGCTGTACAAAGTAAAATAATCAAAGAGTAAAAAGTAAAAAGAGTAAAACCTGCCATTGGCGTACAATCTAAAAACAGTAGAAAATGCATTTTAAGATATCTTTATTTGTTCTTATATGATAATGGTTTTTCTGTTGCACAGCAATTTATAATTTTATTTTGTTTTATTTGAGCTTACTTAACTGGAATAGTGGAATAATTGCATGCAGCATTTCAGTTTGTAGAAACTTATATTGAGAGATAAAAGGCTGCTTTTTCCCCCTCATCAAATGTGACCTGACACCATCAACTGCAATTGATTTATGTAGGGTAGTTAGAAACACTAAACTCTTGATCAATATGTCAGGTTTCAAAAATGCCATAGAATATATGGGAAGTTTTAGTTAAAATAAGCAATATTAACAATTAGCGATAATGAGAAGTATAATGACTTATAATTTGGAAGGCATCAAGTTCCTAAGCTTTATCTAGTGCATGCTTATTCTTAGCTGTAACTCACTGAAGAAATCAGAAATGTAATAAATATTAAAAGATTGTTTATTAACATTTCTTTTATTGTGAGATTCATAACTGAACCACCCTCTACATTGGATTCAGTTATGACCAGCATTTCTGTGTGATCACATGATCCACCTTAACTGCATCACAGACAATCATTAACATGATAAAACCCATTAATCTAAGCAAACACAACCCATTTGTCATCTTTTTCTCGCAACCCATCTGTGTGTATTTGTGCAAAGACGATTGGGAAACGTGAGAAAGAGAAGATTCAGTGACTTCTCTATCAGTTAGTTAGCCACACAGAGAAGGTTTCAGCAATTTTTTTTTTTTTTGTAAGTAAAAACTAATTTGTTTCCATTTGCTGAAACACCTATTCATTATTCCACTTTCATGATATCACTTAATGTCAGTAAAGGGTTTGCAATGAGAGTAGGGGATTCAGAGAGGCAATAAAAACATCTCACTGCAACAATCAAGGACATAGACTAAATTAACAATTCCTTTTCATTAACTTTACGTCACAACATACCCTCATTGCTCTTGTGTTTTGCTTATGGAACAAGAGGCACATTTTAGCAGGTGACATATGAAAGCCTTTTCTATTCTTCCAACCTGACAATGCTATTTTACTCATTTCAAGGGTTTTCTCTCTCTTTGCATGTTTCTCTAGAGCTTAATAAAGAAGAGCTGCAATTATAGTACTATAACCATGTACAGCCTCTAACAAGAACTCGGTAACCAAAGAGAGTTAAATACAGTCAGGTAATATACCATATGTAAGTATAATTCCATACATATGAATTTCCACACATAAGAAGCACTACTTAGATTTCGCAAATAGAAAACAACTGAATGGTTTTCTTTGAGATCTGGCTGAAAGAACTGTGATCTAAACTTGCGTGTGTGTGTGTGTTCTGTAACAACTTAGTTGTAAGTTATTTAGTTTTATTAATTTACATTTGTATCCCACTTTTCATCCAGAGATCCCAGGGCACTATATAGCACTCAGTAAAAATTTATTATTACTATTGTTGTTGTTACATAAAATACATTAAAAGTTAACCCACCACAACCCCAGCAGTGCTAAAAGCAAAGGAAATTAGGCCTGGGTGAGGAGATAACCAGATATATTGTTGGTGCCTAATGTATCTCAGAAGGAGGAGGCCAGGACACAGAAGCCCCTCTTGTGTGTCACTACCCTTGTGCCTCTGTAGATGGAGAAGCTACACGAAAGGCCTTCCTTTCCAATGATTATGGCCAGGCAGGTCTGTATGGGAGAGGTACTCCTTCAGATATTTGGGACCCAAGCCATTCACTGTTATTCACTATGACCAAGTTATTGTTAGCCAGGAAAATCCAAAGCTGGTGAACTAACTGGAGATGGAAATAGGCACCTGGCTACCACTGCCATCATTTGTTTTGTTTGTGGCCACTTCTGTGTCTCCTTTCTGGTACCTGAAGGGGGAGGAACTGGGGCGCTTCAAAGGCCATCTGCTGCGACTCGAGAGCAGGAGAAGGTTTGTCCTTGTCTCTGCTTGAGATGCCCATGAGCATTTGGTGGGCCACTGTGTGCGACAGGATGCTGGACTAGATGGGCTGTGGCCTGATCCAGCAAGGCTTCTCTTATGTTCTTATGTTCTTAACATGGCAAATAAGGCATCCCTCCAGAAAGCACAATATTGCTCCCCTCAGCCCCAGGCACTTAACAATGCTTTCATTCAGGGACAAAACAGCCAAGCCCAGAACTGGGTGCCCACTAATTTCCTGGACTGTAGACCCCTTAGCACACAGTACTTCTAACTTACCTGGATTCAATTCCAATTTACTGATCTGCTTCCAGCCCATTACAGCCTCTAGGCAATGATCAAGCACCTGAACTGCCCCCCGGGACTCAGAAAAAAATGGAGGCACAGAGTTGGGTTATATTAGCTTACTGATGGCTCCTTACTCCAAATCTCCAGATGACCTTTCCCAGCAGCTTCAGACAGATGTCAAAGAGAATAGGGGATGAAACTGGGTCCTGAGAAAGCCTGCATGGAAGATCCCAAGTGGATGAATGAACACTCCCCATTGCTATTTCTTGGAGTCTGTTTCAGAGCTAGGAAGAAAACTACTGTAGAATAGTGCCTCCAAGTCTCCATTCCCAAGGTAACCCCATTACAACAACAATGACATTACACTTGTAGCATCCTATCAGTTTGACAGTAGGTTTATCTATAAGCCTGCTTAGATACCATGGTAGGGTGCTTCTTGTGTATGACAGAATGCACTGTAATCTGCAAAGCTTATTCCACAAGACTCTTGCATGATTAATTCGAAAAAGATACTCATTTCAATAGAACCTAGGCTGCATCCTGACAGAGTAAAAAACCTGTAATTATTACATTATTGTACCTGATTTGCTAGATGTGCTCCTCATACAGTCCCAGAATTTACAAGGTTTGTCATTATTCTGGTTTAAAAAAATGTTGTATCTAATGATGAAATAAATAGATAAGCATTACATTTAAAAATAATTATTATGGTAAAATTAAGTGCCATAGTGCAATATCCTATTACTCCATAACTGAAGCTCAATAAATTGCAGAATAAATAAGTGATTTCTGGAGGCCACCTTGCTTTCTGGCCATTGTGTGTAAACTGCCAATTTAAGTAGCGAGTGGGATTTATGGGATTCCATAATCAAGAAGGAGAAAATCATTTCTTGACAAATTTAGAAGGAAAATTCAAGAGAAATGAATCTGATAAATATAGAATACCACAAATATCTCAAATAAAATTTATTTTGTTGTAAACGTCTTACAACATATTATCTACCAGAAAAATGACACCTGAAGCAGTTTGCAATTATGACAAAAGCAGTAATCCTAACTGTCAAAAATTAAGCATCTAGAGCTGTGGAAACAAAATCCATAATTGCACTGATAATTATACAAAACAAAATCAGCAGGGACCAAGTTGCTATCAGAAAAAGATTAAGGCTATAAATTAGGACCGTATATGCTAAGTTTAGCATTGCTGGTCATTTATAAAATAGTCTAAGACCAAACTAATACTACACCCTCCTTGTTTCCTTTGTAGGTTAGACATCTTTATTTTTGTCACCTTCTCAAGTGCGCATGAAAGTGAAAGGGTCTACTTTCACAGGCCAACCTTCTTACGCAAAGGAAACCTTCAGCCAAAGCTTCATAATATTCAAAGGCAGCTTGCCCCCACCCCTCCAGAGTGGCCCTAGAAGAAGTGGACAAATAGATGCCTCTGCAGCTACTTAAGTCAGGAATCAGCTCCCCTACCCCAAGTGGGTTGCAGTGCTGGGGAAATAGCTGGGAAGGGCTGCTCAGTTGTGGCCACACAGCCACAGCCAATAAAGTCAAGAGTTGGCTGGTTCCTGTCCCAAGTGGCTGCAGGGCCATGGCTGTGAACATCCCTTTTTCCTGGGGCCTCAGCAAAGGTGGAGCTTACTACATTCCCACTTAAACTACCTCCTCAGTTGCTTTGATGCAAAACAAATGGGGAATTCAGCATTTGTACACATCCCTACTGTACATTTTAAAGGCCAACCTTTCCCTCATAAAGAGGTTCCTGCAGTCCCTTGATCATTTTATGCCAAGTCTTCCCCTTTTGATAGGAAGCATCCACCCTTGCCATGTCACATCATCCATTTTCAGGCAGAATCATGGCTGGAAGATTCATTTGTTGCAGACCACAATTTGACCTCCTGAACAGAGGCACTCCCATATGTCATGGGAAAGATGCCTCCTTTATCAAAAAGGGACATACAGCAGACATAATTTTCAGCAACAGATTGTGGTGCCTCTTCTGTAGGCTTCAATGGACCCCTAAGTAAGCCACAGTCTTAGTCACACTCTGCTGACCCTCCTCCAATCTTCCAATATCTTTTATGAGATATGGTGAGCAAAACTGCACCACAGTGTTCCAGATGCAGTCTCACCATCCTATCACCATCACCATCATCATGTTTGGTCTGACAGGATATCAGCATGGCAGAACACCCACCCACCCCCGGCTAATTGCTCTCCTTCCACTGCAATTCTTCATGATGGTGGAGGAGGTAAATTGGAATACTAGAGCACCTCTGAGTTTGGATTCTGTGTCTCCATGGTGGCCTGTAGCCAAGTCGCAGGCAGGCAAGGGAGCACTCAAGGAACATCTTAACTTGCCCATGTGAATGTAATGTAAGGTGAAAATTGAAATGGCACAGATATTGTAAAAGACACGTCTCTATTCACTCCCCGCAGAAAGCTTGTGCTCACATGTAGGCATTTTAATGTGCACATGTGAGTACTTTAAAGTGAGGAAAAGTAACAATAAAATCTAAATCTATCTGTAGCATCATAGAACCATATCCAGTGAGATTATGGAGGGTGTATTAGCCTATACATTAAGTCTTTTCTCAAGCCTTCAAGTCCTTAATTTATTCCAGTTTGAAAAAAGTTGAACCATGAATTTGGAGTCATGTGTGCAATAGGGACAACAATCAAGTTCAAAATGCTGATCTATCCCTGTTTAAGATTTGGCCTAAAATCACAAGCTGAGGCCTTTTCTGGGACTATGCATAGAATATTATTTTAGAGGAAGAAAACCTAGTTTGTATCTTCATGGCAAGGGTAGAAAGCTCTGATGCCTTGGCAGGAGAAGCTCATTTGCTATGTTGGCAGGCCCTTCTGTGTCTCCTTTTGGGTACATGAAGGTACATGGCAAATAAAGCAATCCTCCAGAGAGCACAATATTATTCTCCCTCATCCCCAGACACTTAGCAAATCCTCTATCAACACAGTCGTGGTTGCACTCCTTCAGATTTTGCTGCCCTTGCCATTCACATCTGTGATGTTAACTTCATGAATTATGATTCTGGCTATTGCTTGTAAAACTGAAGTAAATGCATCCTGTTGAATGAAGGACAGCATAGGATTCTGCTGCAGTCAGGTTCTAGGCAATTTCAATATCACTGTGTACTGAAATTTGATTGATGATTGATTGATTGATGATTGATTGATTGATTGAAAATATTTTCATAACATTTCCCATTATAAAAGTATATCACAGCCATTTACAATAAAATTATCACTTCATAAAAAGCTTACCAGAAGTAGTGGGTGGAAAGGGGAAAACAATTCAAAATGGAAAATCCTGTAATAACCATAGCTATAGCAAATAAGTTAATTTTCTTAAAATAAGTCAATTTTCTTAAAAAGCTACACCTAGTAAGGCAGTCATTAATCATGTGTACTGGCTATTGGCTTTAAAAAGAAAATATATCCAAAGACATTTTTAAAAGAAAATGAAATGGTGCATATTTCCTCATTATCATAGAAAGAGAAGAAACCCAAATCAAAAGCAGGGCTGGCAATCGAAACAATTACTGTAAACAATTATTTGGATCCTCTGGAACCTCATGTATGATATCATATTGAATCATCTAGTTGCTTATCAGCATGGCTTCCTGTTCCACAAAACGTTGTACTGTTCCAAGAGAACCTCATTACCATAGGTCTAGGAATCATAAATGAGCTTCTTGAGCTACATGCAAGGCCAAAGTCATAATGTTACACTATTTTTTTGTCTCCTACAGCAACCCATTTTATATTTAAAACACCAATGTGTTTTTTTTTCTGTTGACAAAACTAGCTGTGTCATATTTCTTCTCTCCTACTTCCAAGGAGACGGTCATAATACACAGCAAAGCAAAGTTCACCTTACAGTTTGAGTTTATTGATATCAACAGGATATTTTTAGTTATACAGTATTATATGCATATATTTAAAGAAAATTTGCAACCCAGTTGAGTAACTGCAATTACTAAATGATAGCTGGTTAATCTAAAGTTTTCTTCTCTTGTGTGGTGTCCCTTTCTGTCCTGTAAGAACAATAGTACAGTTACTTTTTCAAGGTAGCATACACCATCAAATTTAAAAATATTTTAGAAACGAAATAAAAAAGCTAAAAAGATAGTTATTAAAAGTAGACATTTCAATAAAATATGGTTCTTTTGTTAATTTGCAGTAGATTCTATTAAGTCTTTGTCATTTTTCTGAAAAAGCAAATAAATTGGTAGTGAAATTTATGGAAAGAAAGCAGATCTTGTGGACTACAAGGGCAAAAAACTAATGGGAATCTCATGTGAGAGTCAGGAGTATATAACAAATAATTTATTAGAGAAATTCTTGTAGTCAAATTATGAAAAAATGCTATATCCTACATATGTTTTATTATCATGTCTTTGTTTAGTGAGAATATTAGTCATTTTTAAGTAGAATGTAAGCCTAAAGCAAATTTTATTATATCATCCGTTGCTGTAGATTGTGAGGTAAGCCACATCTTGACATTACTGTAATTCTTTTTAAAATAACAGCTGTGTGGTATAGCCTCAAGGGTATAAGCAGGTTATATCAGTTTATATAGCAAACACTTTCTATATGCATCTTTCAGTCGTAAGGTATACTGTAAAGCTCTGAATCCTGTATTAGTAATATTTTACACATTTTCTCAATTTACAGGATAATATCCATGTCACTGAAAACAAACAATTATATGAATATTGGTAAACAAGAATGCACTAGCCAAACCTTTCTAACTTAGCCTTCACACTAGGGATGCACACAAAACCAAATTTGACCATTCAATTAGATGAAAGTCAAATGGGGGAATATTTGGCTTAATCCAAATCTCCCACACCAGGGTTTCCCAAACTGTGGGTCGGGACCCACCTCTAGGAAATTTAACCGTATTAGAAATAACTTTTTTGATGTAATTATTTAATTAAGTAATAAAAAAATTGTATTAAAACTTTGTTTGTTGTTTGAAAAGTCCTTTATTCATATTGGTAACGGTTAAATTTCCTAGAGGTGGGCCCCCAGTTGGTAAACTTATATTAGATGTGTCGTAGCCCAGACAACTTTGGGAACCACTGTCCCACGCAAATGGAGGGGTGTGTGTGTTCAGCTTCATGTACAAATGTCACACAAATATTCATGAATATTCCACCACCTGCCACTGCCATCATTGTCATGCACTGCTCCCAATCTGGAGATTGCCGCACACCCAAAAGGCCTGAGTTGGTTTCAGAGCAGCAGAGAAATGCTGGTGGACAATGCAACCACAGCCTCTGTAGAAGTAACGTAGCGCAGGAGAGGGTCTGGGGGTGCGCAGTGGCATCTCTGGACCCTAAACAGGTCTTCCGGGTCTGCATATGTAGCTCCCCATTGGAGACCATTGCGTTTCCTGGATGGGGAGCTGCGCGTGCAGACCTGGAAGGCCTACTTGAGCCTATGAGGAGCCTGTGGTGGCGGCGGCTGTGGGGCCAAAAATAATGGGGACGGGAAGCCGCGGAGTGAAATGGGAGGTTTTTGGGGGGACCCGGCCTTAATCAAAGCTTCAACAAATGCCAAATCCATTTGATTTGTGGACAAATAGGGCATATAAATGCAGCCCCCTTTTGATTTGTGTCAAAATTAATACGAAGTCGGATAAATTTCAAATGTGCCAAGTATTCATGCACATGCCCACTTCATACATTCCAACAAGAGTGGATTAATTACTATTAGTGTCTCATGTCCTTCACCTTAAACAGCAGCACTACATTCATGGCCCTATTCTTAATATGGAGGCATTCTGTTCACACACCTCCTCCTCTTCCCACTGCCAAGATCAGTCTTGATGGCGGAGGGCATCTCTTTTTTATTATTACCACAAATGCCACTGAGGGGACCAGCAAGGCTGTCACTGCACAGGCACAGTAGGCCTATTCACAGTAGGCCCTCTGTTGCACAATTAGGGCAACTCTGGGACAGAGCATACACATTGGCTGGAGGTCAGTTCCGTTTGGCCTCTGGCCCAACGCACTTACAGCGTGGGGCCTGTCTACCGGCACACATGCCTGCGCACAGAGCGGAACATCACCCTGGCCGGGGGGACGACCACCACATTGGACCAGAGGGTCCAGCAAGGAAAGTCAGCGCACGGCTGGGGGGATGCCCCCTGGGTGCCGGTGGGCACCTGGGGGGGGCTGGCAGCTGGCACAGCTCGATCCAGGCTGCACCAGTTGCCAGCATGCTGGGGCAGATCTTCGGCCTCTATGTGATGCAGTCACCTCCAGGGTCTAAACTGGCAAGCCTAGGGGCATGGCTTACTGGTCCGGTCAGTGGTGTCCTGCATCTGTGTGTGCCGCTGAGCAATCACAGGTCCTGGCGCATGCAGACACAGGACACCATGGACAGGACCAGCAAGCCACGCCCCAAACTTGCAAGTTTGAACTCCAGCAGCAAGCAGGTAAGTCACTCTAGTGTGGGTCCAGGGAGGTGCATGGCCCTGTGGGGTGCTCTGTGGGGGTGTACCTGCAAGCTGTAACCAACCCAATCCAGTCAGCTACAACCCTCAGGAACCCGGGGATGGGACCAGCCTGATGCCCCTGGGTTGATTCCGACCCAATAGCAGCAGACCTGGGAGGGGGATCCCGTCCCTGCACCAGCCTTTTCGAGCTAGGTCATGTGGGGGCATATTCCCCATTCACACCTAGGCAGGTAAGGATGAGTTCCTGTGTGTCCCTTACCTGCCTAGATATGAATTGAGAATCTGTCCCCATGTGGCCTAGCCTAGTGTTTTGAAGAGGTCTGAGAATCTTCAAGTGGCACTGCCATTGAAGTGCTATAGCAGCAGCCTTTGTGACAGTATTCATGCAGACACTATGGTCTTCCTGTATGTCGAATACTCATGAGTGGGCAGTGTCATGTAGACATAGATTCCTCTTGTGTATTCAAAGCCCACAAAAGGTGTCTTGTGGATCCTGCCATGATGCAGTTTCTGATATCAATTGACTCATAATTTGTAGAAAATAGAGACAAGGGCCAAGATGGTTTTGAGTAACAATGTTTGAAAAGAAGCCTCTCACAAAAGTTTGTTTTTTGCAGCTCACACACCATCCACAGCATCTTGCTATTTGCCGAGTCTGCTATTCTCTGAAGGTAAAAACAACAGCTGCACCGTTGATAAGATTATTAGAGACTTGTTAGTCAGTGTTATATAATGAAGATTGCTGGTAACAGGGATGAAAAAACACACTTGGACATCCCCCAGTCCTCAGAATAAAAGGTCAGAAAAGCAATCAAAATTAGATTGCGTAACTGTTAGCTCTGAGACTGAAGATAGCCTAAATACCTTCTCCCTGTAAACAGACTGGCAGTGTTGGGAGAACTTACTGAAAGCTGTAATTCAAATGAGAACGGCCTAACAACAAACCCAATTGTAGGAGATAACAGAGAGAATTCACCCTGCCCTATGAGCTGCTTTCAGGGCAAAATTTGGACAAAGTAGCTTCCAGTGCATATATATGGCCATGGTCTTAATCCCTTTACATTTGCATGCAGAAACACCAATATATCTCCATAACCAAACTGTATTACATCAAGAAATAAGTGAATTGACCAGTGAGCATCAGTGCTGTAAACATAACAGCACTTAGCTTCCCATAAAGGAATTCTGGCATTATCCAAGATATCACAAGAGCTGCATGATAAAAATTTCACAAGACCATTCTGGAGAATTAACTTACATACCACTCTAAATTAAGCAATTCACTAGTGGTTTATAATTTGGGCAGCTCATCCACTTAACTGGGGGTCCCACCAGACAGCAAAAGGCAATGCATGAATGATTCATATGGATGAATTAGTTCTTTTTTATGTGGTTGCAAATGCTTCTGGTGATGTTCCTAGCTGATGAATTCTTCTCTCTTGAACAAGAGGTAAAGGTTTGTTGATTTTCTGTTCTTCGCTAATTAAAAAGGTTTTTTTTCTCCCTTTTATATAAATTGCCTGTTGATTACGTTCAATTGTAAGAGTTCTCCAACAACACATTTTGGAAACACTCTAGTGTCACAATTTGGGAACCCCCTAAGATGCTGTTACCCAGGATATGTAAAAGAGCTATGGCCTTTGCTTCCTGCCCGGGGGTGGGGGGAGCCTGTCTTCCTTTCCAGTGGTTTTTCCTTCCATCTCATAGGTACGTTTCTTTTTCAGGAGACATTAGTACTGGCAATCTGATGGTTTTTTTTTTTTAAGCCTTTAGAAAGTTTGAGTGGAATTTCTGTTTACCATCTTCAGGCTTTTAACATTGTATGTATGAGAGACAGAAAGAGGCAGAACCTGTTGAAATATGTGTGACGTTGGTGCTAAAATATTTCAATAACCCTTGCCAACTCTTTTGTTGGTTTTCTTTCCATATTTCTACTGCTTTTATTTTCTGTTTATAATTGTGGCATTTCACCTCAAATTGCTTTAAGGATGGGAACTCTGCCGCCACAGATGCCAGGACTATTCATCTGAAGTGCTGTCCCAGCTAGTTTTAACTCATATTCATTAGAAGCTGGGAGAAAACAAATAGCTTGCTGAAAAAAAATATTTAGGTAAACTTACAATTAGTGGCTGCTGGAAGGGATTAGTGCAGCCAGAAGCATCTCTCTTTGGTGAAAACCAGTTTATCAGTTTCTTCTGAAATCCATGCAGCACCAGCAAATCCTCATTTGATCTTATTGGCTATTTCTGCACTTACCTGGCTGATCCCATCCAATTGACCAGAAGCCAATTCACACTTTGGCCCATAGTTCACGGCAGGTGAACATCTGGGCAAGTGCATCTGACTTGCAGGAGGTGTATGCCCTTCTGTACTCCTCCCCTGTTCTAGAGGTTTCTGGACCATCAGCAGTACTGTTAAAACAGTTCTGCCATTATCCTAAACAGCCATTTTGGAAGCCTCATCTGGGCTATGATCTGTCCAATGCAAATGGAGTGAGCTAATCAGGAGACACGGCCTCTCTCTGTCCCACTCCAGATTTTGGAATAGAGGGTCCAGAAGAGGGTTAGGCCTTGCACTATTCCATTCCAGAGGTGAATGCAGAAAAGGCCATTGCTTCTCCATGAAATTCAAAGGAAGCTCACAAACTGACTCTCCATTAGAGGAAGGACTTCTGGGCTACACTCACCTATAGTAGTCACATTTCCTTACAATTAAAGGATTATGAAAGAATTTTTGCATATTAAACACATAAAACTGGATCACAGATGAATTAGGTAAAAAAGTGATTTCTCAGAACTTCCTGGCTCTGGTCCTTATCATTCAATCTGTAAAAGAAATGGAAAGATGCTTGCCTAGCAAGTCCCTTTCAAACTAGGGCCCATGATATCCAAACAAGTCCTAACTAGATGCAGGGTGTTGTTCTGCCTCCCAGACTTAAGCAATTGCAATAAAGACCAGGGTTAAAAGGGCAAAATGACATCTGATAAATAAATTAAGTGTTCTACTTTCCTGGATTCTCCATAAGACTTTGCATAGTTCATATTTCTTCAACTCTGTCTTCCTTTTTCTTTTCCTTTTTCCATTTCTCTTATTTCTCTTCCTTTTTACACTTATCACTTTCTGTTCATATTTGCGTTTTATTCTTTTCTCCTCTTGCTTCTGTTCATAGTCCACTCTTCCTCCTCTCCAAATCCTTTAAGTGTAATCTACCATGACAACTAAAACTATTGCTTCCTGTAGCAAAAAATATGATTTGACCTTAAGGACAGAGCTATCTCTTGCAGTTTTAGATTATTGCTATATCTTTGTTCTTAATTTATGCTCATAAATATAATTTAATATAGTCTAAATTTGTATTAAGGCTTATATGTTTCATATATATGCATGTTTTCCCTTCATCCCTTTTTTTGTTTTATTCTATATTTTTTGGGTAGATAGGTGTTGTGAAAAATAAGGCCAAAATGTATTTGACCAGATAATTTCACATTACATTCTCTCATAGGAGCTATGTACTGTGATATACTGATTTATGGGTGGGGGAACTCTTTCCCAGACACAAAATCTCTGGAGGCATCTTTCGGTCAAATGGTTTTAACCACAGTGGCCAAAAGGTAAGTCAAGGAGGTCTAAAAACACTTCAGGATAGATGATTCTTAAGAAAACGTAAGAACAGGCTCAAAAACAGGGTGGAACAGAAAAATTGTCAGGTCTGACAACCAGCAGCTGACTGTCAGTGGGCAAATTCGCACTTCGACTCCCATCACTGGGAGGCAAAGTGCTCAACTGAGCCAGCATTTCACCAGTTGATTATACTACCTAGCATGGTGGTGAAACATTTGCAGAAAGATTAAGCTTGGAAAATTCCTATAAGGCAACACTCTAACCCTGAGCTACAGATATTTTCTAATATAGAGTTAAATTGACTGGCTAACTTGATACTATAGTACCAAGTTTTTTAAAGTCATCTGAGACTACCCAGACTAGCTCAGACTTTAGGAAGTACTGTTCACACCATTAGAATCTTATAACAATCTCATTAAGGAATTGTTAGCATTTGTACTGAAGTCTAATAAGAGTACAGCTATTTCTGAGCACTCTATTTCTAACTTGGTCAGAAATATGTTACTACAAAAAAAAAGTTAATTTCCCCATTTACCACTCATACGCTTCCATTCAAACATTGATTGAAATGAAAAGGTAATATAAACCTTTAGAAGTGAGGGAGGGGGGAAGAAAGGACTTAATAGTCTCTCCCAATTCCACTAACCCATCTCATAGCAGTGTAAGATTATCTAGTCACTTTTTCAGGCCCAGGTGGACATTTTGAGGAACTTACTCCAGCCGAGGTGGTGGTGGTGGGGGGGGGGGGGAGAGAATTAATTGGCTCACTCCCTATTCATTCACTTAATTGGGCTGAGGGTTTCTCCCAAGTCCCTCTGCACTTCTGGAGTGGGAGAGGAGCAGTATTACTGATATGAAGAAAAGGGGAATTTTAACCCCACATTTGGTTCATCAAGGGGCATTTTCACCCTAATCCAAGTTCTCTTAAAACTGAAGCAAGTGTGATCAAATGCTTCACAAGTCTCTTGGATATTTCCCTCTAGTCCAGGCAGGGACAGGTTCAATTTTACCAAAATCTCTGATGTACAGCTCATATGCAAATTTACATAAAATCCAACCCATTCTGATGAAATTTCCTTTTTTTTTTGCTGAAATTTAAGTCTTTCTTATTTCTTCCCCCCTTTCTGATGCTGTACTTTTAAACACTACGGGCACAGCAAATTTATTTCGCTTTCCCTAAACCGAAATAATAGAACCGGATGCAAACGCGAATTTGCCTGTTCCCATTACTTTTAACTTAATCGCGTTCGATCCGGATTCTGAGGATCGTACGTGGTGTATGTGGCTCAAGGTGGGACTCAAGTGGCTACTTTTTAAAAGCCGCTTTTTGGGGCTGCCCTGCCCTCTTCCTTCAGGCATGGACGCGCCACCCATAAGGGACCCCTTCACTGAACCTAACTGGGTGGCTGGATGGCTGCCGCTTCCATGGATGGAGGAAAAATGGCAGCAGGCAGCCAGCCAGCGGTTCTTTCCCCTCCTCTCCCGCATTGCTCAGGGCACACAGCAGCGGCAACTAAAGCCCCTTTGCTTTAAACATTCACATTCAGCTGCTTTCCTCCCTTTCCCTTTTTAAAGTCAGAACTCCAAAGAGCTAGAATTGCGCAAAATTGCAACATTGTTATTCCAACCATCAAGGTGTGAAGCGGTTCCATCACTACAGTGTAGCGATCCCTGTTAAGTTGATTTTTACACTGAAATCACTGTCTTTGGAAGCAAGCTATTGGGAGAGGGAAACCCTAAACATGGATTCTCATCTCTTAAAATGGTAGTCCACACAGTAAAAAATGTAAAACGTTTCAAGCGCACAATCCAGAGTGAGACCTGTTGAAATCAGGATTGAGATTCACCACGCTTTGGGGTGATTTAACATGGGAAAAGCATGTTAAGCCAAACTGCCGTGCGGACTCCGAGGATTGAAAACGTTTTGAATCCGAGATAAGGTTGCCGTGAAGACACGGCCTACAAGTCATCAGCCAGGGTCCTCTGTATCTATTGGTGGCAGCTGTTAACATTATATAATTATATTTGGAAGAAGAGGAAGAAGAAGAGTTGGCTTTTCTACCCCACTTTTCTCAACCATTTAAGGGGACTCAAAGCGGCTGACAAAGCTTCCTATTCTTCTCCCCACAACAGAACACCCTGTGAGGTAGGTGGGGCTGTGAGAGCTCAGAAGAGAGCTATGACTCGCCCAAGGTCACCCAGCTGACTTCATGAGGGAGGGTGGAATCGAACCCGGTACTCCCAGATAAGAGTCTGGCTCGCTAACCACTAGACCAAACCTTATAGAGCACTTTATAGAGCAAGATGAGTTACTGATTTGCAACCCAGCTCCTCAAGGAAGAAATTACTGGGCACAAGGTTGAATTAGTCTGCTGTAGGCCCCATGAACCATCATCATGATCCATGTTGTCTAATCTTAGTTAGTCTTGACTGCCACAAACAATCTGCAGCCTCTGTTCTTTGCTTACCTACTTTTACATCAGGCACTCAGATGCTTTTGAAGCTTACAATTTTATCATAATCTAGGGTATGCAGGAACAGGATGTGCAGTAACTGCGCTCTGTGCTAAACTGATGATTTTATAATCTTCAAGGAAGAACCAGTAGAAAGAACGAGGAAAAAAAGATACAGAGATGAACATCTGTAGACAGTTGGAGGTGATTTTTTTTCAAAGTAATAGGTGACAAGTACAGGTATAAATCCTGTTCCTTATTAACAGGATTTGCTCCTGTATCTGTCACACTTTGCTTTGAAAATATCTAAAAGACATATTTCTTCTTTTAGATAGGTTTAATCTTTAAGACCGATGGATAATCTTTTCAGGTCATGTATTTCGGAGAAACTGCCAAAATGTTTTCAGCATGCTTTGAGTATTTCTTCCTGTGGGTTTCTCATTTTCTTTCTCCAAATGTACTGTATCTAAACATATGCTATATATTTGGCCCTGACAAAAAACAAATAGGATTTTTGCTTCCTTATAGTCTTAAGGGCCTTTTTGCATTTACCTTACTGGCCTGATCTAATGAACAGGTCAGACTGGAGCAGTTCCAGGAGTTCAGCCATTCTTACAGTCTCAGAACAAGTCATCTGCATTTGGCCAGCTGTTCCATGACAGCCACCATTCTGGTCCTGAAGTCCGTGCTGTCTTCAAAGCCTGCTTTCATGTTCTCTAATGGCTAGAAACTAAAGTTCTTAGTTTTGAAGTCCCCAGGGGACCTATTTAGATGGTACAATTTTGTGCGCTGTGAAAATGGTTTCCCTGACAAAAGTAGCCCATAGAGGTGTGCAGCCTTCTTCATGCCTCCTGTGCAAATTTACTCATGAAGAGGACTTTTAAAAAAGTCTGATGCTGTCCCAGTCAGGACTGCCATTTTGGGCTGTCTAGACTGAGCCAGGCTCTGTCTGATGTGGAGGGTATGGGCTCTCCCTAAACTGGGTCCACCATGTGGAAGGATGGCCTCTGAACCCCTTCCTGGACCAGCTAAAGGGTAAGTGTTGTGAAGCCCTTCAGATACTGACCTCTGGCACTGAAACATCTATCCGAACCTGTGTATTAGAGCTACACATTTTAATACATAGCACAGCCATGCACGAACCTGACATCAAACCAGAGAAGAGACAAAAAGATGAGAAATTAAAGGAGTCTAAATGAATGATGGAAAGTCGACACTTAAATTGCTGGAGAAGAAACTTACTTGGAAGCACTTGGCATTATTGAAATTTAGTCTATGATTATCTTAGAATCTAAAAGCAGTTCCCTGGGAATCTAGATTGTTAATATGGATTAGCTGGTTCTTTCTCTATATAACCAATTTAAATAAGAGACAAATGTACAATTGAAGAAGTAAAGGATAAAGAGGCCTAGAAAGACATAGAGCTCAGCATGAGAAGGCTGAAGGGAAGAAAAGGTAAGGAAAGTAATGGTGCAAGCTATTTGTTGGAATGAAGAAAAATAACTTTGCTACATGACACGAAATGGTTTCTTTGTATTTACATGTGTGTGAGAGATTTATTATTCTATTTACTCTTAAAACAAGCCAACCATAGGCATTTACCTACAGAATATAAAGTTGCTTATTTCTGTACCGTACAGCTTCACAGAAGTATGGCTTGGTGGCTTCACAAAGCATCAGTCACACTTTCCCAACATTTGCCGATATAAATATAAAAGCTTCAAATTTAAAGGATAAATAAAGCAACACTACTATCTAAACAGGCTAAAATATAACATCCTTGTGGTTTGTGGAATTTTTTGATGTGCCTGCTGGCTTTTCAATAAAAATCAATTATGCCTTAAATGTGAGCGGTAGTCAACATACTACAGACTATAAATTCAATTTCATACTCAGAAATATGGATTAGCTGAACTAGATGCCCTTCCATTGATTTCAGAAAGCAAAAGCTGATAAGGTAAATAATAGTAAGAAGCTCTCTGACACTCCACATCAAGTTCCGGATTTCCATATTATTTTTTTGTAAGAACTTTCCAGTCACTATAATATCCTCCTTGTGAAATATGTATGATGAATGGATATTATACGGATTGCTGATTCATCTCTATTTACCGAATGGATATTTAGCTTTTATAATGCAAGGTAGGAATGGGATAGGAAATGAATATACTTATTTCCTTTTGCACGGTGGAAGGCATGTATCATCCTATCTGAATAAAGCCATGGGTAATTACAGAACATTCTGATTAAGCTCATGTTCTTTAGACTGAAGTCTCCTATAAATAAAAGCTCTAGAGAATAGGAGTGCAAGACAGCACCAAGTCGCTACAATATAAATTAGATGAGCAGAAACACAGTGCACTGTAAATTCAAAACAGAAACGCTTCTTGTGTTCTTTGTACTGAACATCTTAAGCAGGAAATAAGAGGGCCCCCATCAATTCTAATCATCATTGTCATCACCATCATCATCTGTGTTTATACAGCAATTTCCTAAACCCTCCAGGTGTTTCACGTGAAGGAATGTGAAAGGAAAATAAGATTAAGGGGCAATAATAGTGTGAATAAACCTTTTAAAGAAGAAGCAACCTAAGCTATGGTCACACCTTGCTGAAATAGTCTGTCTTATCAAGAAACAGGACTTATCCATGGTCAACCAGACCAGCTTCTCCTGCCCTCACTGGTGCCAGAGGCCAGAGACGTTTTCGCACGGGGTTGAACGGTACGCGTGGGAGACAGCTGCGGACACGGCATACGCATTGCCCGAGCGGGGCTTGCGCTCCGACGTGTCCGGAGCTGTCTTCGGCGCGTTCGAAATGTAGAGCACTTTAAAGTGCTCTACATGCATTCGAACGCGGACGAGCCGCCCGCAGGCGTTCGGGAGGAGAAGCATTCGCGCCTGCTTCTCCCTCCCTAACAGCTGCGGGCTTGCCTCCGACGCCGGCGCAGGTTTGGCAATCAGCTGTTTGACAATCAGCTGATTGCCGATCTGCCTCCGCGGCTGTCTCCACGCCCCTGGCCGGCCTTTGCCGGCCAAGACAGCTCCCGGCGCTTTCACCTTTCGCACACAGACGCGCCGGTACGGAAAAGTCTCAGGTAGCACTTGGCTGTCTTCTGGAATATATCCCAGGATAGGAATCTGTTGCCTGAATGCTAATGCACACTCTGGCAGGCCTCACTTGGGGCCTGCTGTAGCCTGCACTAACACATGGACAGCAGGCCCCTATTCCAGGATATATATTTTGGAGATATATATTTCTACAACTCTCTCTCCAAACAAATAACCACCGAAAAGCATTCTACCTCCCAAGCTCCCTGGGTGCTGTGTTCTCAAGCTCCCCAAAGGTTTATGATATTAGAAGAAGAAGAAGAGTTGGCTTTTCTATCCCACTTTTCTCACCCATTTAAGGGGACTAAAAGTGGCTGACAAAGCTTTTCTATTCTTCTCCCCACAACAGAACACCTTGTGAGGTAAGTGGGGCTGTGAGAGCTCAGAAGAGAGCTGTGACTAGCCAAAGGCCACCCAGCTGGCTTCACGGGGGAGGGCGGAATCGAACCCGGTATTCCCAGATAAGAGTCCGGCTCCCTAACCATTAGACCAAACTTGCTCATGGTTGGGGAGCTAGGATGATGTCCAAGTTTACAAAGGATTTCCACTTCGACAGCAAAATCTCTGTGATCATCCTTTGAAGCATATTCTGCAATTTTTTTTTTCAAAAAAAGAGTTTCAGAAGGTTTAGGAGCTGATCTTTGCTGCAGGCATTTAACCCATCGATGTTTATAATTGATACAATTAAGACTAAACATCATATATATCTTTTGTTGTTGGTGGTGAAAGGGGCATTATAAATAAATTATTATTATTTATTATTTATTATTAATTAAATTATTATTATTCCAGAATAAAGCCAATTGGGAAGAGGCTGAGCAGTTTGGTTGGCAGGAATGGTTCCACTGTCCCAGAAAAAAGGCTTCTGCACAAAGAAGGCCATTCCAGGGCAACCTGGGTGTTTCTGTATTTGCTGCCGAGAAACGGATTGAAGAAAATCCATTTCCTGGCGATCCAACCTCGCAAGGATCTGTCTGAAATAGGGGCAGATCCCTGGAGGCCTCCCACATGTCCGCACACATGCGGGGAGGCCAGATCAGGTGGCCAGATCCCCTGGGTGCTGTGCAGAGGCCGCAGCACTCATTCCAAAGGGCATCAGCCTCCCGTGCTGCCGACGCCGCCCCCGGAGCTGCGGGACTAGAACATACAGCTGCCAATCACCATGCATTTCCAGCAGCATGCAGTGCGTGGGGGAAGGGTGGAAGGAGGCAGACAGGCCTGCTTCTGCCCTTCCCAAGATGGCAGCCACGGGCAAATCTGGCTCCTCACTTCTCCATGTGCAGAAGCATCCTGCTTCCGACTGAATCAAAGTGAGGGGCCAGATGGAAGGCCTAATTTTCGAGATCTTCCTGGAGGCTGGATTCTTCAGTGGCAAGACCCCATTAAGAACAAGTCTTGCGCACCAGAGTGCTGAAGCGGCCCCCGTGAAGAGTCTTGAATCCAGCCTCCAATGCAGAAGGTAAGTTTTTATGTGTGTCTAATGTGTCTTGTATGTGTCTTTAAATGTGTTTTTAGTGCCTGTGCGGATATACCCTGTGTACTGGTTCAAAATTCTGTGATCTTAGGACCCAGCATTTGGGTTCTCCAATGGGTAAGAACTAAAGTTCACAACCTCTGAGCCCTAGCAGAACCCATCTTGGTGCACAATTGGTGCACCACCTAAACGTGCCCCATTATTAAACTGAAACATAGTAGGGATGTGCAAAAAATATTCTCCAGCTTTGAATTTGCATTCAGAACCAAAACTTCCATTATTCACGTGTGGATCAAAAGGGGCCTACATTTATAGACTTCCTCCCTTTGTATACAGAGTGAATATATCCAGCCCTCATAGAAGCTTTGCCAAGGCTAGATTTGCCCCCTCAAATCTTATGTTCCCCACAACTGTGTCCCCTTCGACCTTCCTCAGAAGCTCACCTAGGCCTCCCAGAGGTGCACACACATCAGAAGAGGCTGTCCCCATCTGGGAATCATAGGAAATCTTGTGTGATTCCCCAGAAATCACAGAAAATTTCACAAAATTTCCCACAATTTGCTGTGGTGGCCTCTCCAGTGGTGTGGAAGGCCTAGTTGCAGTGATAGCCACATCTCAGCATCCAGATTACAGCAGCCCCCTGTAGCTTCCTCCCCGTTAGCTGCAAGAGCTGAGACTGGTGTGCATGGTCACATAGGGTGAAGTGCGAGGTGCGCATCACATGGGATGGGGCAGCCAATGGGAGCTGAGCTGCAGTCTCAGCTCTCGTTGGCTGTTCACACCATCCTGACGGGACTGGCAGGAAGCTTCAATGCTGTGGAGCGAGTGTTCTCCAACCCAGCGTCAAGTAAATTCACACTACAATCTGAGGATCATGGTGTGTGACATTCCCACAGTGACTGCGACATAACAAAAGAGGGACCTCAGAAGGACTTCACAGAGACAGTGTGTAGTCCTCATGTTCCTAACTCTTCTCTAATTGACCCTTTCTTAACACAGAATGTTCAGGAGAGGGGGTGGGGCATAGTGGTATGTGAACAATCCCACCTTGATGGCTTCCCTAAACCACCACAGAGGCAGCTCAGAGATGCCTTTTTTGTTATGTCTGATCACCAACTATGTGATCGCAAACTAGCCTTTTCACAGTACCCCAGAAATTACAAAGCCCACTTCCGGCTAAGCAGAAATTTATTCACACAGAATAGCAAATAAGCAAATCTTTGTTCGAGTCTTACTGTAATTTCTTAGATGGCACAGCAAAAATGAAAAAAAAAAAACCTCTCAAATTTGCCACTATGCACAATGCAAATGATAAGAATCACATTTCCAGGATCACAGGAGTTTAGTGCTGTAACTATTCTACATTGTTAAACATTATATAAATGATTAATAATTGTTCAAATTCTTGTTTAGATGGTAATGTAATACTCATAATACTTCATTAATTTGTTACTAAATATGGAGCTATGTTAAACAGATGGCTTTCATTAATTTAATGTTTCTCATAAAGTATTGTTCAGAATGCTCAATGCTTGTATGAACTTAAAAGAATAAAGCCAACAAAAGCTATTTGGATTGTATGGGCCCATTGTAACTGTACCATTTTGGAGAGAAATGCACATCATTGTTTGTAGAAATATTCATATAGGTACATTTGGAAATTAGCAGACGTTCATAAACAGCTCATTCTGGAGGAAAGGTGGAAAATGCTATTAAACAGGTGTTAGAACATAAATGACAACTCATTAGTGACTCCTTTCTATGGCAAAGCAAGAAAAACACAGTATTTTATTTCAAGGCCAGCCACACTACTCCTGAAGGTATTTTGTATTGTCATGTGTTTTACAAAGGCATTTCTCTCTTCCAGTTTTTTAAATATATATCAATTGATGACAGAGAAATCAATAAGCTAATGCTAGGGATGTGCCAAATGGATCTTCAGCATTCACCAAATGGATGTGAAGGCAGGGTATTGTAAAAGCCTTTATCCCACAGTCTCAGGTCTCTCTGAAAGCTTTACACAGTGATATCAACACAACTATGGGCATCATCACATATGCATGTAGGTAAACAGAAGGTTGGACTGTATCCAGAGAGGAAAGTGCATCTGCTTTGACAGGCAATTGCCTGTCACTTCAACCTGAGGCCAGCCCTGAGGCAGGAAACCCACCCTCAGTGGTGCTCTGCTGGTAAACCCTCATGAAGTGCTTTGAGGGGGGACATTTCTCTTGTACCCCTATCCACGGCATTGGTGGGCTTCTTGAAACTACACTAAAATTCAGGTTATCGCAGAAACAGGAGTCTTGTTGCTATTGCATCACACTAGCGCTATAAGGTCCAGTATGGAGGGAATATAAATTCTCAGCCCACATCAGCATCTGCAGTGAAGCATAAGCCCGTATCACAAAAATGCTTCATAAAGGAGATGAAGCACAAAAGTCATATCTCTTGTCCTTGCTGAAAAACTTACAAAAACCATTCTCTCCAGATCTCCTTCCACACTTGGGGCGAGTTCCCATTACCACTTTAAAACAGTTTCAAAACAGTTTGAATCCTTGTCATTCCCACCCCCAATCAATTAAAATGGTTTCAAAAGGGTTGGGATTCTCATTGTCCCCGTTCCCAATCAGTTTCAGGGGTATTCTGAGGATTATTTGGCTTAAAAATGGAATAAATAAGCACCAGATTTTTCTAGTGTTTTTTCTGCTTTTGCTTTTAAATTGCTTCTTCCTTAGTGCTGTGGGAACACTAGAGTATTCCCCTATAGAAAAGACTGTTTCATTTTAACAATTCAGCCACTTCACACCTGATATCAATGTTTCCTTTCCCACGCACACAAGCCTAAAGATTGAAAGAGGCAATCCTGCACAATTATGGCTGTTTCCCTCCTTCCTTGATCTTTAAAAAGGGAAAGGGGTGAAGCTGCTGCAGGAACTGGGAGATGTGCATGTTTAAGTGTGTGTGCGCAGGCGGCAAAGGCAGCAGAGCGAGCCAGCCAGCCAGGGTGCTTTTTTTTAGAGGGAACCCCTGCTGGGGATGGTGGCTGTGCAGGTGGAGTGGGCAAACAGGGCTTGAGTTGCTGCTGCTGCCTTGCGCCCTGGGCAATAGGGAGAGGAGGGGTGGGGAAAGGCTGAGGAAGGGAAAGAATTGCTTTCCCCAATCCATTTTTGGGAAGCTGTTTAAGTGTTTAAGAGTGGGGACACAAAATCGGGGTTGGATCAGATTGCCAGATGCTCCTTTGCTTCCTTTTAACATGCTTTACATATTGATCTAAATCCCGATGTAAATAGTCTTGTATATAGTGATTTATTCCTTGGGGAGTTTCCTAACATTGTAAAATAAGCAGCAAGAACTCAGGTTTTCAGAATGGTGACCACAAGTTCATGCATGAAAGTCACAGCTGTTCCTGGTTTTAGTCAATATTATGTGTGCTGCCAAAATAATGGTTTGGGGTACTCCAAAAATATTTTTCTGGTTCCCCACATTGGACATGACATGCTGTGACCAATAATCTTTCTTGGTCTTCTGAAGAGGCAGACTACCCCACCCTTCCTTTCCTTTTTTTATACCTAAAATAAATTTAAGTACATGAATATTCACATTCTACTGGACAGCATTTGCCCTTAGCAAATATGAAGGTGGTGGAATGTTTAACTACTGGAGCCACAGCTAAGCAAGCCATGTTGACCCAGGCGGCATCTTATCCCTTCCACATCCATGAAGCCAGAACCTTTCTGACAGTAGGCCCAATCCAAGGGCGTCTCTGCTTGTATTTTCCTCAGGGTTGCCCATGGACCTGGCTACATGTGTTTTCTTCTGTGGGTTTGGTCTGTGTTTGCACTAAGAAAAGGGAGGCACATTGAGTTACCACTGCCACCACAGTGTTCCTTGTTCACCATCCCCCACTTGCCCTTGCTAGGGTATTTCTCACTACAATTTTCACACTGCAATTTTATTGCACAGCACACTTTAATATATATACAAAAGGAAAATCCAGGTTCAGTATATTCTGGTGTATAAGACTACTTTTTAACCCAGGAAGATCTTCTCAAAAGTTGGGGGTTGTCTTATACACCGGGTGTCGTTGTCTTATACGGTGAGTATATCCCAAACTCTATATTTTAACTGGAAAAGTTAGGGGTCATCTTATACACCCAGTCATTTTAAAACACAAAGACCCACATTTATGCTATTTAAACACATAGTATAGAATAGTCCATTTATCCAGGTACCTGGATTTTTCTAAGGAAACAAAGCCAAACTCAAATAATTTGCTGGACGGTTTTTAACCATTCCTTACAGGCTTATTATGGCGGTGCTCTGGTTTTCCTGCTATACTAAGGAAACTTTAGAAACATTGTAACTTGTTTGCACAGAGTCTCCATATCTATGCAAAAACAAAATACATGTAATGTGAATGTTTTGAATACACGGTAACTTGCTTTGATTTTATTCTGAGCATATTGTTCATACTTTATCTACTTACCATTGCTTCTTGAATCCATTTCACCCAGAGGTCTCCCTCCTAATACTCAAGAATCTGATTTAAGTAAGAGAGAGACTCAACATGCTGGTGGAAAAGGATTGAGCACACTGTTTGGTGGGCAAGGTCTCATTGTCTTTAAGATCACAGAAATTGGTCAGCCAACCACAGGAAACCAAGCCTGCAGCATCATTGGTCATTCACACACCAGCAGCCAGGCTCAAAGAAAAGTCTGATTGTGCTTTATGATATTGGCTGCAGTGTAAACAGGAATTATCTACATTTAATGTAGTTTGTGTTGAAAATGAGGACAAGGGACAAACAAAGTGAGAGGATATCTTGCTTTTAAAGAAAAATCCAAATCTAGCCTGCTTACGTGTAACTGCACCCTTGGTGTAGCATAACTCCTATTTCTTCTGGAACATTCTGCCAGAAGCATGCTCACAAGGCTGCTGGGGGAAAGAAAAAGAACTGATTACACCCTCCTTTAGGGTTACATACACATTACTTCCTGTGTGTATATTTTGGAAGATAAGAAGAGCACTATTGAATCAGGCCACAGCCCTTTTTCCAGCACCCTATCTCATACAGTGGCCCACCAGTTGCTTTTTTCTTCAAGCAGAAAACAAAAGCAAAAACTTCACCTGCTTTTAGCTCCCTCCAAATGGCCTTGAGATGCCTCCTGTCTATCTCTCCAATCCTATATGTAGTAGGCTGCATATATTTTAGTGTACTTGGGTGTAAGGGAGATAGACACCATACTTAATTTTCTTGGCTGCACTTCACTGCTTTGAAGTTCCCAGAAAGTTCATCAAGAGAAGATGACCTCTCATATAAATATATAACAATACATTTCTTCAGGTCTATTTAAATGGTATAAGAGATTACAAAGAAAAGGTTGATCAGATGATCCATAACTTTCTACTTATCTACTGCCATTTAAGTATCTTAGGCCCTTCCTGCATTTATCTTAATTCTGGAATAACTTCCTACATAGTAAACCTTTGGACCTCAGGGTCAACAGAAGGCTCACCACCTAGTTCAGGACTACTGAGGAATGCATTTTTGCTGTTTGCCAAATCCATGTCTAAAAGGTATCCATCAGGAATTCTGTTACTAGCCCTCAGAAGTGTCTCAATCTAGACTTCAAGGCCAGGGATGGGGCTGGTCTGGACCAGTGCCATTGTTTAAATGGCATTGTTCCAGAGCATACCTTTCTGTGGATGGAATCAGTGGACCTGGCTGTTCTAGATCCAGTGATATCAACCACCAGACACCTAAGGGCAGAAAAGTGCACGAATATTCAAAATTTTGAATATTCAATTCAAATCTGTCGAATGTCACCATTTGAACCCGAATCAATTTTTTTAATAATTTGAAAGTGTAGATTTGTATCTGTCGTATACGAGTCTGCATGAAAATTATACATATCTTGCACTTAAAATACGGGATTAAAACAGGATGCATATGGGATAATACAGGATGCATACGGATTTTTACGGAATGCATACAGATACGTATAACAGATACAAATGTTGTCGACATTTGTATCTTTAAATACAAATCTAACATTTGAATGTACGGATTCGATTTGGATTTTATGACATTCGAATCTTAAATATCCTAATCGAATCAGATTTTATGACATTTGAATCTACTTGGATTTGAATGTCAAAAATACATCCGTGCACATCCCTAGCAGAAAGGGTCTTAAGCCAAATACCTTATGCAGCAAACAGAGTTGGTGGTGGGAGCTCAACAATGCTTTAGACATAACAGTGGGTTTCCTTTTTCACCTAGAATGTTCATGAGAGGGTAAGGGGAGACTGAGGCATGATTGATGTCATCTGTGAACCACTTCTAAGCCATCTCAAAGCTGCCTTAGAGTCCTTTTATTTAACTGCCTTAGAGTTATTTTATTTAACTGCTTTGAACACAACTTTTATTTAACTGCTTTGAACATAGGACTAATCTGATTTCATTCTGCAGAGAAAAGCAGCTGCCTCAAATAGTGTTATCTTAAAAAACAACTTGACTTTCAAACTAATTGTAAGATAACTGTTACCAGTATGCTGTTGACATGGTGCTCCAGGGGAGGTGCCTAACTAAAGTTAAACCTTTCCTGGGATATAATCCAGAACAAGACTCAGTGAAGGAAGGGCCACAATGTGTAATACTGCCTTAAGAATAAAAACAGATTGCAATTGCTGTTGGATTCTGGAATCTGTCAGTCCTGGCATCTACCAAAATGCATAACCTATATCCGTCATCTCCTTGGCAGCACTTCTAACAACTTCACTAAGAGCCCTTAGGGTGGGTCTGCTTCTTACTCTTGCCTTTAGGTAAAGAGTTCATTTCCCTTGTCCACAAGCATCAGTTGCCAAGATGATTCCTTTCAAACCATGTATGATCCAAACATGCCCTCAATAAATCAATGTTTACTTGAAAAGCAAGACAATATCACAATGATATCAAAGATAAGAACTCAAAACCTGAGATTCATCTCGGACTCCCTGGTGACCCTGAATAGGTCCAGACATCTGAAGTAAAAGAAGAACAAACATCTTTCCCTAAAAAAAAAAAAAAAATGACACTGAGATTTCAAGAGTTCTACATCTCTCTCAGGCTGTCACAGTCCTTGTCTGACCCTCAGCATACAATGTCTCAAAGTTCCCAGGTGTCAGTGAGCTCTGCCTCTTGAAGTTAGATGGATATCTGTCAATTATACTCTTCAGAATACTTTGATGTGGCCAGGTGTGACCTAGCTCATTACCATACCAGGCATGAAAGCATCCTTTGTATTAACATTCTGATAATAAGGTTTATTCTTATCACATGCACTCTTCCTTTTGCTGGGCCCCCTGTATGCTCCATGCTTAATTTAATTCAGTATTGCATTGCCTACATTTTATTTTGAATTCTGTGCAGCTGCTGTTGGCAATTATCCTTTCCATACACCTCAGAGAGCATTAAGTTCATTTTTGTAGCTTTTCTCAGCCCCCAGCATAAATTACCCTTTGTATTCCCTTCCTAAAATTGATGTCTACCACATAAGGAGATGCTTTCAAATAATTCTTTCACTAACTAAACTTGTATCCACAGTTTGCCAGCATTATTTCCTCACACACCCCCAATAAAAGTACCATACAGATACAGGAAATCATGTTTCAACTCATTTGCAATATTCATGTCCATTAAACATAACTAAACAGTAAAGACTTGCTATGTGGTCACTGAAACAGAGAGTGAGCATAAATAGACAGATAGATATTAGATAGATGTGTGTATAATTTATAAATATATAGATATCAATATCAATATATAGATATACACATTTGTCAATGTTCTGAATTTGTTATAAATGTTATTGCGTCAATTTTATGCCTGAAGTCCACATGGGCTAAACATGAAAGGCAGTTTCTAGAAACACAGTGAATGTGTTTTATTTGGGCTGCATTTTCTTCAAAACAGCTTATTAAAGAGTCTTTGCCGACATAGAAGCTTATTCCTAGCTTCCTACTGAGAGCCTAACATCTGTTGCCACCTGTCTAAAAAATGGCAATACCATCCATGAAGAAAAACTCAGTTTGTTTTTGTTTTTATGCATATGCTCAGTATCCAGACGCCTTTTTGCACTACAGCCAAACAGCTGTAGTACACAAAGGCTAGGTCACGTGGGGATGCATTCCCCATTCACACCTTCCTTCCTGCCTAGGTGCAAAAGAGGAATCCATCCTTGTGTGGCCTAGCCCGAAAAGCCTGGCGTGGGCGTGGGACACTCCTCCCAGGCTTGCCACAATTGGGTCGAATTCCTTCCCTGGGTCCCTGCAGACTCTCAGTGACCCAATTGGGTCACCTAGAACCCACAGGGACCCACCCTGGGCACCCCCACCCCGAGCTGGTGCCTACCCAGGGGCAAGCGTGCATGCACATGACCTACCTTGTCATGGCCAGGTTCAAAGTGGTGGCCCCAGGCAGCAGTGTTGTGCATCTGCTCACGCTGCCAGCTCTGATTGGCCAGTTACCAGTGCCTGCCCAGAATGCCTGGCATCAAACCGGACATTCTGCAGAGGGATGGGTAACTGACCAATCAGAGCCAGCGGTGCACACAGACACACAACGCTGCTGGCCGGGCCCACCACTTCAAACCCGGCGGTGACGAGGTAAGCCACAAGTGCACATGGATCCCAGTGTAGGGCCCAGCCTGGGATGGGGGAGGGGTCACAGGGAACATCTGTCGCCCGGTGGCCAACATACCTTTTCTAGCCAAGATTCTAGAGAAGTTTGTCGCTGTTCAGCTGCAGGCATGCTTGGACGAAGCTGATTATCTAGACCCATTTCAATCTGGCTTTAGACCCGGTCATGGCACGGAAACCACCTTGGTCGCCCTGGTCGATGATCTTCTCCGGGAGAAAGACAGAGGGAATGCTACCCTGCTAGTTCTTCTGGACCTCTCAGCGGCTTTTGATACCATTGACCACGGTATCCTCCTGGAGAGGCTACGGAGTTTAGGAGTTGGAGGCAGTGCTTGGCGTTGGTTCCGCTCTTATCTCCAGAGCCGATCTCAGATAGTGGTGATGGGAGAGAATGAGTCGACACCCTGGGAACTCACTTGTGGGGTTCCCCAGGGGTCAATCTTATCTCCCATGTTATTTAATATCTACATGAAGCCGCTGGGAGAGATCATCAGGAGTTTTGGAGTGAGGTGTCATCAATACGCAAATGATACCCAGCTCTATCTCTCTGTGCCATCTGAATCAGGAGAGGTGGTAGAAGTGCTTGACAGGTGCCTGGAGGCAGTAATGGGCTGGATGAGGGCCAATAAATTGAAACTGAATCCAGACAAGACAGAGGTGCTGTGTGCTACAGGCTCTCGGGTCCAAGTAGTTGGGAGATACCCTGTCCTTGATGGAGTTACAATATCTGGGAAGGGACAGATGCGAAATTTGGGGGTACTCCTGGACTCTGCGCTAACACTTGAAGCTCAGGTGGAGGCCGTGGCCAGGAGTGCCTACTCCCAACTACGTTTGGTACGTCAACTGAAACCTTTTTTGGATAGAGATGACCTGGCCACAGTTATCCACGCTCTGGTAACCTCCAGGTTGGACTACTGCAACGCACTCTACATGGGGCTTCCCTTGAAGACGGTTCGGAAGTTGCAGGTAGTGCAAAATGCAGCTGCCCGAGTGCTGACCGGTACAGCTAACCAGACGCATATCACACCGGTTCTAAAAGAACTGCACTGGCTGCCAATTCATTTCCGAGCCCAATTCAAGGTGCTAACTCTGACTTATAAGGCCCTAAATGACTTGGGCCCCAGATATCTAAAGGAGCGCCTTCTCCCATATCAACCTGCCCATGTCTTAAGATCTGCAGCAGAGGCCCTCCTGGTTGTCCCACCGCCTTCAGCGGTTAGGCGGGTGGGCACCTGGGAGAGGGCCTTCTCAGTAGTGGCCCCCAAGCTATGGAATGGTCTCCCCTTGGAGGTGCGTCAGGCCCCTTCTTTGTTTACATTCAGAAAGGCGGTAAAGACGCACCTCTTCACTCAGGCCTTTGGCTAAATGCTCTTTATTCTTCCCTCCTTCCAAACACCACTGTTTTAAACTGTTTTTGTATTGTTTTATTCTTATTCTTATTATCATGTTGGTTCCTAAATATTACGCTGATTTTATTATTGTGTGGTACAATTTCAGTGTGCTTGTTCTTAAATGTTGTAAGCCGCCCAGAGACCCTCGGGTATGGGGCGGGATATAAATATAAATGAATAAATAAATCTGCAAGAGCCCCTGTGGAGGCTGAAGATCTTACCCAATGGGCTGGCAGATGTGCTGCTCCACATGGGCCCAGTCTACCGCATGGAGCAGCACATCGCCCCAGCCAAAGCCATTCCCATTCTGGTCTCGCCCAACCCTAGAAAGGGGCAGGGGGTGACTGAACTAAGGGTGCCCAAGTGTTCTGTTGACTGCTGCAGTCCCAGGGATTTGAGCCACCACCACCCTGTGTGTGACAACTTACCTCATAGGGCCCGGGGTGCTCTTCACACGACCTGGGGAGCAATGTGCCGCAGTCTGCACAGGTGCATGCACTCCCAGTAGCTCAATGCCATACTCACCTGATATGTCAATGTGGGGTCAATCTCCCGGAGCACATGCCTGAACAGAGAGCACATGCCTGAACAGGCCCAGCAAGGTAAATTAATTGCACATGCTTGCCAGCTGTTGAGCTGTTTTCCGCCCAATAGCAGCAGCAAGGGGCAGGGCCCACAGCTGTTTGGGAGAGAGAATGTGAATGTTCTCCCTCCCATACAGCTGTGGGATGGCCCGGAATGGCTGGGAATGGGTGTAGAGTGTGATTTCATGCTCTACACCCAGAATGCATGTAGGACGCCTTAGGATGGGCTGGTGTGGTTCTGAACAGAACCACCATCCCAGCAGAGCGAATGCTCCACCCCAGGACATCCTACACGTGTTCGAGAGGCACTCCTGCAAATAGGCTGCAAGCATCTGTGCTAATCACCACCATATCCTTGAACTTTGATTCCATTTGGGAGACAATGCATAGTGTGTTTCAGACTTGAATCTGGCCCACCTGGTTCCAAACTTCAGCTCAACAACAGATGAAATAATTTATAAGGTTGTCTCAGTTTCTTACTAGTAGAATGAAATACTCAGTAAATTCAGATATTTCATTTTGAAACAAAAAAGGCAGAGATTATTAAGTATTCCTCACACTGAAAGCAATATCTAAATGAAAAATAATAATTCATGTATTATACTTTATATAAAAGAAAATATGCAGAAGGTTTTTTTTAACAAGCATTTATCACACGCGTGACCAAATTCCTTAAAAACAGGTTGCTGAATTATACAATAATGATAATAAATTCCTCATTATTGGCAGCTTTGAGGCTATTATCCCATGTTCCAGATTTCTTCTGAGAACCTAAGCTTTCAGATATTACTGTGATATCCATCTTCAGAGGGTTTGGCTTTTGGAAGGGTCAAAAGCGACTGGTGTCCTCCTAGCTCTTGTTTCTGCTGTTTGTTCGGCTGTTTATAGCCAATGGTTACCAGACATACTTTGGATCATTGGGTGGTTGGTCTTAATTATAGCACAATGGAAGCCTAATATAGCTTATTTCACAATGCACAGAAGGGCTTTTTCCAGAGCAATTGATGCAGGGTGTCCAGGGTGTTTATTCTTGTGTGTGTGTGTGGGGGGGGGGGGAATATTTGATCTTTGTTGCCTAGAATCATTACACAAATCTCCAATGGGAACCAAATTATGAAACATTCTAGACATGTTTACATACTGCTTCACAGGGACCATTTAGAGAAGATAGAGGATTGTATCCATCTGTTCATATTTCATACCTTCAATAATAATTCTTTGAGAAATACACAAAAAAAATACATTACTAACATGTTCTAACAATTAATGGCATGTACAAATGCTGTGCAAATTTGGATGGACTTCAGATTCCCTCAAAAGGCATTAAATCAAAATATTGACATCAATCATATGCAGCACCAATAAGATGGCTCTTTCCTACAATCCATATTTCTCTGAAGGCACCCTTAAAAATCTTGTCAACAAATGCCTCTGAAAAATGCAAGCACAGCACTTTCCAAGTTGTAGATTTCACCTGGCTGGCTGTGCCATTCCTAATAGACCACATCACTCCTGCAAATTATTATACCGTTTTTATGAAAAATAAATATTCATATTTGTTTTTCATAAAACAAATGCTTCAGATTTCTTCCACACTCCTTTCAAGAATGCTTGGTTGGCTATCCACAAGTCCCATCCCTTCTGTTTCTCTTGCTTCCCCTTATCCAGGACCAACAAGCTCTCATTTTATTAAGTTGGTTTTTGAAACCAGATACTTGTGGAATTATAATACATTTGTGCCACCACAGCAGGTAAGTCTAGCCTTGTAAAGAGAAGACCAATGATGGCACTTGCTTCAAAGTCATGCTCAGATTTCTTTATCCAAGCCCTGCTGAAAGAGTGACTATGTGTAAGGAAAGTATCTTTTGGTTAGCCCAAGGTAACACCATTTCTTACACATAACAGTAGTATGTTTTTGATCCGGCCATAATCCATGGTGCTGACAACAGGCCTTATACTCATTAAAGCAATGTGGTTTGGATCTAAATCAGGACTTATAAACTAGAAGTCCTCCAGATGTTTCTGAACCACAACTCCTAGCATTCCACTCCCAACATTCTGTGCCAAGCCAGCTAAATCTTCTTGAGTAAAAATCATTTCAGCTAGAGTGCTGAAATGAACTGAAAACCAAAGGAATCAACGTTAAAATAATTTGCAGCATAAAATCACTAGACTAATAGCCTGGTTATGCATGCCAAATTGTGACACATTGTTTGGCAGGAAGAGCTGGCTATTCTCCATACATTAACTCAGTATATTGTAGACTCCAGGAAATGCATTGTTTGAGTATGACTGGTAAGGTGGGGGACAAGTGCAAAGATGCTTTCTGCTGCCATCAAGCAAAAGAGAAGTCCTAATGTCAAGGACAGCTATAACATTCACATGCTGTAGCATATGGATTCTGCTTATGATGTTTAAATAAGCTCACAAAATATGGGATAATCTCTTTCATTGAGCGTGTTGGGATCGTTGGATGAATGGTGAAATAGAAATGCTTATAAATGCATACATACGTACATACGTACATACATACATACATACATACATGCGTACACAGCCTTATCATTATCCAAACACGTATGGATGCTTTCAACTTATGTCATCAGGGAAATGTTATTGTTGGGGGGGGACCTATTTTAACTTTAAATGAAATTGCAATCTGGCAATGCGACCAGGAGACAGAGTGATCTTCAGATATAGACATTATGTAAAAGTCTTTCATCAAGATATGAAGTAGCTAGTATCACAGTTGCTGAAGGACCCTAGTACAAAAGTGTAACAATCCAGGTTCCTCTCCCTTAAGCTTGGTCTCTGCCTCCCTGAATTACGGGAGAAATGAGAGCTAAATTTATGATTATTAAATATTCAATGGATTAACCACATTGACTAATCAAATAAATTTTGCAGCCATTCTTGGCAAGTGAGGCTCTGTTGGGGCTGCAGGCTGCTGTAGGACTAATGATTCTATGTAGAAGAGGAGTTGACTCCATCTTAGTGTTAGTAATAACATCAGTAGCCCATAGACTGTAAACAAAGTGCAGCAGGAATGGGAAAAGACTGTGGTCTGAATCTTCCCTTTGTCTTCCCTGAGCTCTATTTGGATCTACATACAGTCAAAGTTCTAAAGATCAAAAGAGGGTTCTTACCTCTTATCCCTTATCCCTCTTCTATACCCTTGGAGAAGTGGCCCCAAGCTGCTACTAAATAGTCATTATAGCCGTTTGAGCTGTTACACATAGCATGCATTCAATTCACACAAAACATTTAAACAAATATAAACTCATGTTATGAAATAATTGTGCCACATATCTGGTGTAGCTATCAAGAGCAACTAGTCATAACACAATCTGCATGCGGAGATTGCATGGAGGACTATTCCATGTATGGACTACATGTATGGAGGGAGACTCTTCAGCCTAGAGTGGGGTGGATGGTCAAAGTATGGTGGAGGTTCTCCAGGTACCTACACTGTATGGTTTCCCTCCCTCCCTCCCTGGCAGGACATCACCCAGAGACAGAGTCATCTGTACAAGCCTCACATGCAAAATTTGAGGTCAGGGAAGAAAACTTGAGTAGCATCAAAGTCTGCACCTGGGTTCATGATATGGAGCAATGAAAATGGTCCCAGAAATGGGCCACTTTGGACATTTCACAGCATTGGCCTGGGCAGATAGATAGGTTCTATCTTGAAGTGCTTTTTGAATTTGACACAGCAGATATTATGTGGCCCTTGCCCATGCTTCATTGAGCTAGATTTTATAAGGCCAATCACCACTCTGAAGAGCCCTGCTGGATGGCTACATGAGGACGCAATGGTGGTGGAGAAAAAACTCCTTTTATTTGCCACCACTACCACATGGTAAGCACAACAGTACAGTGCCTGACAAAAGTTCTGTCGCTTATCCATGTTGTTGAAACCAAAGCCTATAACCTGACTTAAAATTCATCCATAGGTTTTAAAAATGACTCATATGACTTTTGTCAGGCACTGTATCCTGTAAGCCATGTTCAGTCAGAGAAAATGCAGTCAGTTCAGTTGCTTTGGGAACTAATAGTGGCCTATTCTATAAACTAATGTTTTGGGCAGATGTGGAAAAAAATGCTGCAAAGTTAAGTCCAGGAAGTGATGATATGGCCCCATAGTTCCCTGATCTCAACATCATCAAATCTGTCTAGGATTATAGGATGTCAGCAAGCCTACATCCACAGAAGATCTGTGGTGACTTCTCCAAGGTGTTTGAAACAACCTCTTGCCAAGTTCCCTCAAAAACTGTAGAAAGTGTACCTAGAAGAATTGATGCAGTTTTGAAGGCAAAGGGGTGGTCACAGCAAATATTGATTTGATTTAGATTTCTCTTTGGTCATTCACTTTGCATTTTTGTAAATTGATCGAAATAAACTATTAACCCTTCTATTTTTGAAAGCATTTTTACTTTGCAGCATTTTTTTCACATCTGCCTACAATTTTTGCACAGTACCATATAATGGAGTAGCACTAAGAATAATGATGCCTAACCATTTTGTGTGAAAAGAACCATACAACACTGTGGGGAGGACATTACTTTGTGGTTGCTTCTGAGCATCAGTAGAAATGTTGACTGATTCCCCCCCCCCCCCACTTATTTTTACAAAGGTCTCAGAGCTTGACTGATTTCCCTTTCTGTCTGCATGGATTCATCTTATGAAAATTCTGCTGCCATTGCAAAACTCTACAAGGGTAACTTCCTCCATGCAAGGATAGTGGGAACATCTTTCTGAGAGAGACCTTTCCTGCTTCACCCCGTGGGTTATGCTGGCTCACTAACATTTAAATTTTTTAAACAGCTTACCATGCACTTCCAACTTTGCATTTCCAGCCAAACTCTTGATTCACCTTTCAGCCCTGGACTCGGCTGTGATCAGACTCATGTAAATATTGTCACTCACTCCCATTCAAATCAGTAGAGACCTTTCCAGCATAACCTCGCCTCTCCTATTATTTAAAAAGAGGGGGGCAAACTGTTTTATATCGACAGCCATCTGTGAGGCTGTCTTTCAGGCCATCAAACTCTTCCATCCATTACAGAAATCCTTCCTCCTCCTCACCTCCACCGCACGACAGCACAATAAAGATGACATACTAATTCAATGACTTGTAATTTCAGCTAAACAAAGGCAAGTGCTATAGCTTCGTCTTTTGTATTTCTGTGCTATATCAGTGAAGCCAGCTATGCAAACACAGCGCTGAAAGGGTTTTATTGCAACCAGTAAGTGGGGGAGGGGGAACAGCTAGTGCTTGGATTTTTTTCTTTAAAAAAATGGATCTTGGCTCTGCCGCTCTTGGCTCTGTGCTGTTGGCCACTGCTATTGTGTCTGGATTCTATGTCAGCAGCAGCTAATTGTTCCAAATAATGTTTATCATAGGGATCCACCAGGGAGCTGTATATGTGGAGATAAGCTACGGGGCAATGATACTCATACTATCACTCTGATCTCTATACAGAGTGCTTTTGCTTGATGCCAAATAGCTCCTTAGGTTTCCAGGCTTTAAAAAAAAATAATGAAAAAACAAAACCAAAAAAAATAACAGCTTAATCATTGAGCCAACAATAGCGTCTAAGGGGATGCAGTCAGTTTCCTCCAATAATCTTAGCAACACTTGAAAAGCATGTGCATGCACACACACCTAGGTACAAAAAGCAGTAATTGAAGCAGTTGGTTGGTTCATTCTACCACCTGCTGTCTAAGTCTCAGGTTAATCTAAATGAGATCTCCTTTCCTATGAAGTAGGATGCAGAGTACTTTACAAACTATAAATGTGTATTTTACACACTTTACAAAATAATTAATAAATTATTATTATCAGCAGTTATACACAGCTAACAAGATCACTATGCTGGATTTCGTATTATATCACTAGCCGGGCACATCCCAAGCACCTAGGACTGCGTGATGTATCGGCGAATTATGCAAGCAGACCCCAGTAAAGTGGCTTTTTGTAGTTGGCAGATGGATATCTTGTCAATGCCAACGGTTTTTAGGTGCCCGCTGAGATCTTTTGGCACCGCACCCAGTGTGCCGAGGATGACTGGATCCACTTTCACTGGTTTTTGCCAGAGTCGCTGAAGTTCATTTCTCAGGTCTTCATATCTGGTGAGTTTCTTCCTCAATTCTGCTGTCACCTGGAATAGCAACGTCGACAATCCAAACCTTCTCTTTCTCAATGATTGTAATATCAGGGGTGTTATGCTCCAATTTTTGGTCAGACTGAAGCCTGAAGTCCCAATGTAGTTTTGCCTGTTCATTTTCAACAACTTTTTCTGGCTTGTGATCCCACCAGTTTTTTGCCACTGGCACATGATACTTTTGGCACAATTATTATTATTATTATTATTATTATTATTAATCAGTTCATTATATTTAACCAAAGTCACTCAGCATACCTTGAGGCTTCTATATTCAGGCACAGAAGTATTTGGCAGAAGCTTTGTTTCAATTTAGTTGAAACTGCAGAAATATTAGTACATTCTTAGCTAGATGACTTCAAACTATTTGAACTTAAAAGGAAAAAAAGCCATGTCTTTTCTCTTTATCTTGATGAGGATTTTACCATGCACCCATGGCCAATCCATGTTCAATTGTCAATAAATTCCATTTTTTTTACTACTCCTGAGCAAATGTTTTTATTTTGTAAAAAAGTTATCTCACATGGATTTTATGGACATTTCAAACATCTAAGCAAGAGTTTAGCATTTGGAAGGTTTTGAAAATCAGAATCTTCAGACAAAGTTGTCAAAAATAATAAACAGTTGAAGGACTGCCATATTTATGAGATTATTTCATTCTGGAGATTATTAAGCAAACATGCTCAAGCTGAACAAAAGTCTGTCTCTGTAGCAGCCCAGACCTATGTTTAAACACAATCACACCTAAGTTTTAATCCACCCTATTATGCCATATTATTTTCTATGAGCACTACTGAACTCAGAAAATCTACCTTTTGATTGGATAATGTGGAAGGAAAATGATTAGTCACTTTGGTGATGCATCATCTCACTCTAAAAGTAAACTGAAAGTGGATTAAAACTTAGGTGTGAACAGTCTAGAAAAGCATCTTTTTAAATTTATTCATACTACAACCACATGGGATAAGTGGGGCAACATAGAAGTTAATGGAGAGTTGTTTACCTACATGTTGCTGCTTGGATATTGCTTTTTCCTTCCTTTCTGGGCCTAGAAACTTGTGAGTGTGATACATGAACAGGACAAGAATGAAGTTTCAGAACACAAGTATTAAAACCAGCATACATCTCTAGCTTCTATGGATGCGCACAAATATTCATGTTATTTGGAATTCCTACAAATATGTGCCAGTTCCAACATTTGTGAATGAATTGAATATGGCCTTGCATTCATAGGCCCTGTTCATCCATGAATCATTTCATCCGAGAACATTTGTAATAGCACATTTAGGGGTTGTTTCCACCTGGGTTTTATTGCAGTTTGAAAACAATTTTAATTTACTTTGGCCCTATTACAGATTGAATTCCCATGCTTTCTGAGGAGTAAATTGCTAAAAACCACAATAAAAAAACCTGAAAAAACAGCTCTCATTCCTGTTTTTGCTACTAAAATGCTTTATCTTTCTTCCTTTGGGAATGGTACTGCAGTATTGGGGGGAGATGTGTAATGAAACTGGTGGGGTTTCACCCGGTAGGACAGCCACTGGCTTGTCACCTCTCCTTTGCAGAGGAGTTTAAAGTGTTCAAGGCTCCACCCTGCCCCATTCATGGCCAATTCATGGTGGATAAAAAGTTTCGCTTTCACCCACTTCACACTGATAACAAGTTTCATTTCCTGCCCACGCTTCCCTTCACTTTCTCCTTTTTCGGCCGAGGAAAGATGGCATGAACCAACCATGGTGGGTGGGCAGGATAAAGGTGCGATAAAGGTAAAAGTGAGGGGAAGGCATGGGTGAGGAGGCTTAGGAAGGTGATTTTGCACAACATTGTAAGCAATCCCCATGGTCATGCTTGCTGTGGTAGCAAAAGTAGGAGGGGAGTGGGAGCTGGGATTCCTGATCCTTGGCCACGTCATTGCAGGATCAAACCCAATGGGGAGGGAGGAGTGGGCTCCCCAGCTGCCAAGGGGCAGGGAGGAAAAGATTAACTTTCCTTGATGTGTTTTGAAGCATTTTCTGTGGGAACAGCAGAATTGGGGCTGACTGTGATTTAAAGTTTTTAAAAAATGGGACTGGGCAGAATGTGCATTTGCATCAGCCTTAGCTTTGTTTCATTTTTCAAAACTTAAGTGGGATTGCAGCCTTAATTAACTTTTTTTTTCCTCCCTGTTGAACCTTGCCTTCTCCCACTGGATGCTATCCCAAGATTCCAGGGACCAGAATTTAGTATTCCATAGAGGAGAACAATTCTACACACAGCCCTCAAACCCACACAAGCTTTGAAGACCTCGGGGGATTCATTTCGTGGCACATCAAGGCACATCATCAAAATGGGTTGCCGAATGCCCTAGCATGGGATAGATCTTGCTATCTTAGGCAACTGGTATTTCAGATCTAAAAAGACCAGAAGGTCATTCTGGACTTCCTTCTCCAAAATACAGTCCATCACATGCAGAAGGCATGCACTAGTGGGGTCTAGTGGAAGCTCTGAAGTTCTAAAAACCATTAAAACTGTGAGACAGTTTGGTCTAGGGAGCCGGACTCTTATCTGGGAATACCGGGTTCAATTCCACCCTCCCCCATGAAGCCAACTGGGTGACTTTGAGCTAGTCACAGCTCTCTTCTGAGCTCTCACAGCCCCACCTACCTCACAGCGTGTTCTGTTGTGGGGAGAAGAATAGAAAAGCTTTGTCAGCTGCTTTGAGTCCCCTTAAATGGGTGAGAAAAGCTGGGTAGAAAAGCCAACTTCTTCTTCTTCTTCTTCTCCTTCTCTAGTTTACACAAGAAGATCCAGAAGACAATCAAGATCCAGAAGAGAGAAAGACCCTAAGGCACCAAGGCCAGGACATGACGATCTCCATAGCATTCATGCCAGATTAGATACTGTCCTAGAGACCTAACTCTTTACCTGGCATTCTTACGATCATCCTCAGCTGAAAAAATAATATTCAAGAGTTTGTATCTCTAGTTTTCCAGTAAACTATTTATGTAACGTGCTTTCAACATTATATTACATTATATAGTACATGATATTATCTAGTACCTAAGTCTGCTACTGGCATAGAAAGACAAATTTTTACACTTTCCTAAAGAAGTGACATATGTATACAGGTAGCTGGAACAGGGAAAGGGAAGAGGAATCAATACACTCTAAACCAACACGACTATTTCATCATTTTAAAAACTTCATCATGTTTTATACTTTGCTACAATGTGGCATTTAAATGCTGGCAAACTTTAAAAAGCTGCTACAGATATAGTTTATTAAATAAGCAGGAAGTACACACTTATCTGTGGACAAAATGAATGAAATACATGCTTGATTTAGAGTAAATGAGAAAAAGTCATGTGTAACCACTGTGCAAATGATTTCTGATAGGAAAGAGCAAACAAAACAAACACGACGAGGCCTCTGCATTAGCCCCTGAAGGTACTGCTTTCTTAAGAAACAAATGATGAGGTTTAAGCAGTAAATCCTTTTCCAACAGCTGAATGAATATATTTTAAGGACTTTAAATAGAGAACCCATTATATATCAGCAAAAAACAACAACAAAAGTATCTTTTAAATTTGGAGCTTAGCTATGTTGAAAAGTACTTAATATAAAAACAACTTTGGAGGGCTGAAAGGATGAGAGAAAAATTGGTCCTCGTTAGGTTCTCCATTTTGTCTGTTAATTCAAAAGCTGCTTGGCATTATATTTGGTTAGTGTGCAGAATGTTAAACAATAGTCTATATGTGTTTTACATTGCTTAAGGTTCTTTGATACTTTTAAAAGACTTTTCTGTTTCAAAGTGTTTCATATTCATAATTTCAGTGATCCTAATATCAACTTTGTAAGGCAGATCAACATTATTATTCCCATGCAGATGCAATGAGAAAAAGCCCCCACAATATAAAATTTGAATTCCCTGTGCTCCAATTTATGCAGCAGTAGCTGAAATTTCACAGCTGGTCAACTATCTCGGTCAACTAAACTGAAAAGCATTGTTCAGAAAGACTGTAGCAATGGTCCTAGGTTCTGAGGCAGAGATGGGCAAGGAAAGTTAGGTTCAGAGCCAGACCTTTGTCATCTGAGACTCATGTTGTCTTTTTTGCTACCATCCATCCTAGCTAGAGGATGATCATCTCTCATTAGGTGAGGGAAGTCCTTTTACATAATCCTGGCTAGCATAACTCAGCATAAATTGTCCCAAATGCTTGAAGAAATCCATCTACCCATCTATCCATATCTATCTATCCATATCTGTCTGTCTGTCATCTATCATCTAGCTATCTATCATCCATCTATGTACTGGATTGCTAACTTACCCACAGTTGCAATCATGTTGCAACGAAATTTCTGCTGAACTTGTTTCAGTAGCATGGAGCACCACTTTCCTATTATTTACTCAACTTAGTAGATGGTTCCTGCTCAAAAGCATATTCCGCATGCTGGAGGTTCCTGTCCATAGAAACTCTGTGCACAAGGGAAAGCAGCAAGAGTGCTGCTGACATACACACTGCCAACCCCAGTGGTGCAATCAATACATCTAGGGAATGTTTATTCCACAACTTTGATGTTTCCAGCCATAACTAATTCCAGCCAGAACTCAGAATGGGCAAAAAATGTTTCCCACCTTTTGAACATTCTCACTTGTTAGATATTGGCTATATTACAAAGCAGACATTTGCATGTTAAAGCTTTGTTAGATTGCCAAAGGTGAATTTGTGGATTCTTAGCAGATTTGGAGTGGATTTGAAGGTGTGACCGGTGGCATTTGAAGAATATTCTGCATTCAAAGAACATTTGCAGCAAATGCAAAGCCTAGCACATTTGAAGTGGCTCCATCCACATGAATGAGAATTTCTGTCCCATACCCATCCTTGTTTTCTCAAACACAAAAAGAAAATGACCTAAAAGTTAGCCACATTATTCACCCACAAGGATGCAATATAGGTGAGTCCATACATGGGTCCCCCTGCTTGGTTCCCTTGCCCTTTGACCTTGTGCAGTGGCTCCTCCTATAGTCTTAAGATGCAATGACATGTAATAAAAGCCATTAAAACAATTTTAATTAGTTATACATGGTAAGTGCTGTTACAGAGAGTCCAGACCAGGATAACATGAAATGACATATTTTGTGGAACCAACAGCAGAATGATCTCAGGGGTCTTCCAGACTTGTAATAGAGCAAACTTTCGTAAGGGCAAATTGGTCTCATAAAAGGTTTTTGTGCACCATCATTTTACATCATGATCTTTTAAGCTTTTAATGGACCAGCAAGAACTAGCCGTTCGATCTGAATACAAAAGCTCTAAGGGCAATAAATTAAAACAAAATAACATTATATGGTAATACAGTTATGATTTTCAGCTAAAGATTCAAGTTCCCAAACCCTGATTAGTCCCACTTATCTGTTTCAAGATGATAGTATATATATTTTTCTTATATAACAATAATTTAAAAGGATGTGTAAATAATTTTCTCCTGAGTTATTGCCCTACAGTTATTGACCTTAAAAAACCAGTGTTGTTCTTTTCCTTAGGAAAGTGTGTGTGTGTGTGTGTGTGTGTGTGTGTGTGTGTGTGTGTGTGTGTGTGTAAGGAATACACACAGGCTTAATGACAAGAGGGAAGTTTGTTTTACTAATTGTCTAGGCCTCCCTGAAAGAGAAAATGCTTGAAATATGTGGAAGATAAAAGTCTAAACAGCTTTTCCTTTTTACACCTTGCCATAAAAATATCTTTGTGTCTGCAATCAGGCAGTGACTGGGGCCAATCCAGGTTTCACGTAGAGAAACAATCAACTTGGCATCATGTTGACACATATAAACAACAGTCTGCTGACAGGCCTCACATTAGTGACAGAATATTTTTTGGCAAAAAAAGGAGCTCCCTCCCTGGGCACTATGGCAAAAACAGCCAGCAATATTCATTCATGCCTTCACTCTAAGCACACAATAGTAATTAAAAGATTAGAACAACATGCATCCAACAAGTTGTTTGGTGGGTTTTTTTAAAAAGAAGAATGGAAATCTGACTGTGTAAAAATATGACTCTAGAAATTTAATTATTCCCAAGATTTTTGTTTTGGGCTCCTTCCAACCAAGCCCCTGTGCTGACAGAAAGATCAGTGATCCAGCGGAGGAATTCTTTAACCCCCTACAGAAGGACTTGGGCAGTGAAGATATAGAAATCTTCCAGTTTGCTGAACCAAATAAAATTCTCATCATTGGAGAGACCAGTTGTATACAGCTCTTTGTGCTAAATTGTAAGTGATGCTAAGGAAATAAAAGATATTTTCAATTAAATGTATTCTAGCAGCTCATTTTCAAAGCGGCCAGCCAGTTCCATGGCTAAAAGCAGCAAGTAAATACCAAACATATTAAACTGGAAGTTCCTATGATAAGGACATAAGCAGGACATACGTGTGACAGGACTCCCCATCCCCCACTAAGGATTCACTGCACCTGACCTTAAGAAGTATTGATCTATCCGCTTTGTTCCATCACATACTGTATAATTGTAAACAATTGTCATGTACTTCTTGCTTGCTTCCTCTGCCACACTAAAAGCTCCATCAGTATAACTTTCCTTCTTATAAGAGGTGATCTACTCCCTTTTTCCATGCATAGTCAATCATCCAGATCTTCAAGATCCAGACCTTTGAGATGGGGTTCTCCTGGATATCCAGATCTTGAAGATGCCTGAAGACCCCATTGTGGACACCTTTAATTAGGTCCGCACGAAATCCAGATTTAAGAGCCTGAAGGACCCATTAAATTCAGATTTCCCCTGCCCTCGTGGGGACAGGGCCTTGCAGAAAGGGCCTTCAATGGGGCCCAGGTAGGGACAGGGCCTTCCTGATTGGTACCAATCAGGTACTAATTGGGTTCCTAATGGGGTCTTAGAAGGGTTATAAGCTCTAGTGGAAAAAGGCCCGTAGATTATATCTTGACCACTTGGCTGTCATTTCCTTAACCATATTCAAAAACTGCCAGGTTGCTTCACTCTTCTGAAGATTCTGTGCTAGAAAAGATGCATTAGAAAAGGGTTGGGAACACAAGGGCTACACAATGTCTCTCTGAGGCACCCTTTCTGTTGTATCTGAACACAGTCCCAGGAGACAGCAAGTTAAAAATGCAGAGCTGGCATTTGCTTCATAGTGAAGGTTCTCTGCACGGAGAACTGATTGTCCCCACATTCTCCAGCACATTCAGATAAGCCTGCCGCTTCTTGGACGTGGGTGAATCCTTGCGAGTTCTTGTGCAGTTCACCCAAACAACTGGGAAAATGTGGAAGAAAAGAAAACTTTGCAGCAAATACTCAGATAAATAGACGGTTTTTGACAGTCCAGAGCATCATGCTTTAATGCACAGCTATTGTGGAGCATCATCAAATCTGTCTGTCAGGTTAAAAGCCACTCCACAATACCTGCAAAGTTTTCATCACGTCTGGACACAGCCAAGGTAGCTCCAGGTGCCAATATTAATGTAGTAGTAACCAGCAGGCTGACTAGAAAGAAATAGCACTGATGCTGCTGGAACACATGGTCATTAAATAAGATTGTATATACTGGTAGATGAAGGAAGGACACTGACACATTCAGTTGCATCTACAGTTGTCCGAAGTCCCAGCATGCTTGTGAAGAACCTCAAAAGATCCTAGAGCACTGGCTGGCAAGAGCAAATGGTTGCACCGCTGGATGTAAGTGATCAGCTAATGTTGGTTAACGTGTGGAGGACAACTTCATGATCCACACCTAATCAACTACTAGTGCACTGCTGGGGAGGGAGGACATGCTTATAGGCTGTAATAACCTTCTCGACATGCATATGCTCTTCCCCAGAGGTGCATTAATTATTGACCAGAGGCCATAGTGCAAAACAGGCCACAGGTGAAGCTTTTGCCTTTGTCTTCTGATTGAGATGCCCAGAAGGAATTGGTGAGACACTATGTGAGACGCGATGCTGGAGTACATGGCATGCAGCCCAATCCAGTAGGGGTCCTATTATGTTCTTATGTTCAGTTTTTCTCTCCCATCTTTGTAACAGCTTTATCCCAGCCTTATTTATTTTAAGCAAATTTGTGGTCCAGCATGAACATAGGACAAAGGTCTTTTCACGCTTAGTCCTGTAGGAAAGCCTGAGGTTGCTCCAGCATGGAGCATCCACATAGCACAGTGTTGCTTCCATCCAGCTCATCAAAGATAGCTGTGGAGCAAACAAACATCATAGACACTGCTAGCTGACTTCTGCATGGAGCCTTCCCATGTACTTCCATGCAAAGGCTGCATGGGTGGGGGGAGGAGTAGGATGGTTGCATGGGGGCATTGCTGCATGTAGAATGCTGCCAGATAGCAGTGTTCACACTCTCCCTGCTGCAGGGGAGGGATGTGCATGAATTATTTGGCACATTCGGAATTTGGACAAATATGTCTGAATTCCAAGATTCACGGACGGATCAAATAGGGCACTATTCAAAGGGCCCTATCCGTCCATGAATTGAATAATCCAGTATCCGTAGGAGGTTCAGTCAAAGCTTCTATGGATACTGGATGCCCTGGGAGCCCCCCTCCCTCGGCCACCCTCCCCTGAAACCTCTCCCCCCACAGCCTCCCCACAGCTCCTTTACCTTCTTCAGTGGCACCGTGGGTTTCTTCCAGGGCCCTCTGGAACTGCGAGTTTGCTGTATTATCTGAATTCAAATTACAGTTTGCTGTATTATCTGAACTCAAATTGTGGCCATTCTTTAATAATCTAGAAGATGCAATGTCCCTGGGGGGGGGAGGGGTGCTTTGCTGGTGCTCCAGGTCTCTTCCAGGGCCCTCCGGAACCACAAACAGGCTTTCTGGAAGCTAACCATGAACAGGTTTTACTGGAAAGCCTATATTTAGCCTCTGAAAAGCCTGTTCGTGGTTCTGGAGGACCCTAGAAGAGGCCCTGGTCACCAGCAGTATGCTCCCACCCACCTCCCCAGTGCCCACTTACCTCGGGTCTTTTCCAGGGCCCTCCAGAACCCCAGAAGAAGGGGTGGCGGTGTGGAGAAGGAAGTGGCACAGAGAAGGCAGTGCAGTGTTCAGGTAAGTGGGGGAGAGAGTGAGAATGAAGGGGTGGGGGGAAGGTTTATTCATTCGATAGAATATCCATGCATGGATACAAATATCCCCACATCCGTGTGGGGTGGGTAATTAGCCGGAGTTGAATTTTTCCACATTGTATTCAATGGGAAGTGCCAAGTAACTTCCCTCTCTGATGTTAACTTCCCTGGAACAGTGTCTCGGGGGAGTTAAATGTGCCCCCCCCTTGTCTCACACATCTGTCTACCTAATTGCATTTGTTTAAAAGCACTGTATTCATACTGCTAAAATAGTCCAATTGGATTCCACACGATGCTTTCCACTTTGCTAATGATGAGGTCAGCTCTATTAAACTCTTTGTGATCACTGGCTGAGAATATCAGTAATTAATTTGGATACCCCCACCAAAATATTGCAACATTAACTGGTGCAGCTATATTAATTTTTAAGGCCTGGGGAATTTAATGACTATCGTGGTTGATAATGGTCAGTTTTATGAAAATGAAAACAACATTTCAAAGCACACCAAATGCTGATATCTACAGTAAATAGTCATTCCATCTAAGGATGGCTGACATAGCATTGCTGAAGTTATAAAAACATGCTTAGTATTTATTTATTCTGATTTCTATTCCACCCTATATTAATAGATAGTATGAATCACATTATCACAATATGTGAAAACTGGTAGCAATTAAATCATTTTAAAAATAATAGAAACCGTTAAAAACAGTGTCCCTGAGATCCATGGAATTAATCAGACATAAAATTCTGCTGTTGCCCATTCCACCAAGATGTCATAGCAGATACTGGAGTCAGTATTCCCCTTAAAGCTTTAAGTCAAGCATATTAATTTATATATACTGTCCAATTCTCAGTCAGTCAGGGTACATCTTGCAGCAATTACTGCCTAAAGACTGGCGGCACTTCAGGAGCTCCACAGTGGGACCAAGCACCTCTGTGGCTTAATTTGCAACACACAAGGCCATGAAAGGTATCACAGCCAGGGTGCTTACCTTCTGGAGTAGACTTGTCTCCTTGACTGTGTCCAGACTGTGTACAAAGCTTCACAGCTTTCTTCAGCCCACAGCAGCGGCACAGAATTCATTGAAGTAAAAAGATGCTGACCAATTTGCATCTTTTTACTTCGTGTTTTCTGGGACACGCTATGCCCCTACTGCAGGCAATGACACATCCTGTCTGACAGACAGAAAGCCACGTTGAAAGAACAGCCCAGTTTTCAATGGGCCTGTCAGGCAGACCGGAAGCAGCTTTGACATCCCTATGTGGCTTCCAATCAATCCATCTGTCAAGCAGGAAGCAGCAGTGGCAGGATTGCACAGTTTGGGGCGGGTCTGGAGGTACCCGTTGCCTCCAGCTGCCAAGGGAGTGTACTGGGTGCTCCAGAAGGCAGTAAATGCAACTGAAATAGGAGACTTCCCACCCCAGATGACCTATGCAGTAAAGCCCCCTTAATCAGCCACATAGGACAGAAGCTTTCTTTTGGGAAAAAAACAAACAAACCCAGAAACTGGCTTCACTTAAGGTGTCTTTCTGCATAGTGGAGATGCAGCCACAATCTCATTGTCTCTCTTGGTTTTATACAAACACACATGCACCTCTTTTCATTTTGACCAGCCATACAGAAAAATATCTCAAAAAACTTGCTTGGAAAATCCCAGAAGCAGCAATTACTGGGGCACCTGTGTGAGACAGGATAATGAACTAGACTGGCTTAGGCCTGATCCAGCCAGGTTACATGTTCTTATGTAACCTTCAAAAGTCTATACTACTAATTTTGACATACTTTCCTAAGGTAAGGTAAGGAAAGGAAAGGAAAGGAAAGAACTCTGTTAAGATATTTTAAATTAGAGTTGCTTTGTAGGAGCGTGTTTTGTATTTTGTAGGAGCACTGCTTTGTATTTTATAAAGTATCTTTGTTGAGTAGAAACAAATCAATATATGTGCATGCTCCATAAATTAATTTGATCTAATAAATCTACATACCTGTGTAGAATCTTTTCATGAACAGCAGTCAGGGTGTATTCTAGACAACTCCATCTATATGTTTGTACTATATTTTCTATAAGAACCGCTATCATTTCATGTATGAGCATGTTTATGGAGAGGCAGGTGAAAACAATAAAGTTATTACTGGTGGAAATAGAATCAGTTTTAAAGGGCATTTATTCTATCATTTAGTGCCTTGCTTGAGTTCTTGATAAAATTAATGAGCAACATCTGAAAGCAAACATCTTTTATGCAGTGTCATTCACATTTCAATACCTCCATTTCACTGTTTCGTTCTTCTTGAAAGTATGGCACAATTACAAGGATACTCACACAGTTTGAAATGCAAGGAAGCGATTTCTTTGTTTGAGTTTCTAAGCAGTAATTTATGCAAAGGTAAAATTTCTTCCAAAGTGGACAAGAGATTGATATGTCTGTATAATACAATGTGTGCGTCATTTTTGTGTAATGGTAGCTGAAAGCATTAAAGCACAAGTGTTACCTCAACATGTGTACATGAGTATATGCCAGCATCCCAGATTAAGTGGATATTTAAACATTGGACTTGCTTTAAAAGTCACTGAGTTGACTTTCTATGAGGAAACTAGCTAAAAATCTAAATGGACAAAACAAATTTACTAAAAAGAAAACCATTATCAAGCTATTTACATCTTAAACATCAGAGAGCAAAATCTTAAAGTTCAAAAGTGTTCTACTAGGAAAAAACTAATTAGTGCAGCTACATTCTATGAAGATTTTTGGAAACATTAACAATCAAGGCTGACATAGGAATTGCAAAAGGGCACAGCTTGGAAGTAACAATTCACACTGCCACTGTATCTGGAATAACATGTGTGTGAACCTGTTGACAGGAGAAGGAATAGAAATTGATAGGAGTAGAAAAGGGATGTAATGAGATTAATAATATGAAAAGCTAGTTAGAATAAATATATTATTTACATAGGAGTAGAACTGAGTCATCCAGGGAATGTCAAAATAACAAGAAGCATATTCACATGAGGGCCTCTGTGGTTTGATTAGGCCAGCCCTGGGACAGAGGATTTGCTCTGCCAGGAGGGCAGTTCCATCCAGAACCATCCCAACATGTCTCAGGGTGGCCTAATCATGGCCAGAATCCCCAGGCCGTCCCCAGCCATCCCCGAGCTGTCTGGCAGAGAGACCATTCAGATTTTCCTTGCCGAGCAGCTCTGGGCCCCAACCCATCCTTGGCTACTGGGCCTTTTTGGCCCCCCTGGCCAACAGCCCCTTTTGGGGGAGGGGCAAGACCAAGATGGCCTATCCTGGGGTCCCACAGGCTTTAGCCAACCCGATTGGGTCAGCTGCAGCCCACAGGGACCCTCTAGGCACTCCCCTAGGGGCCTGTGCCAACTCCCAGATCCGTGTGCGTGACTTACCTAGTTGCCACCAGGGATTGGACTGGCAAGCCTCGGGTTCAATGTATGGCATTCTGTGCCTGTGCACACCATGGGATCAAGCATTCTGCACAGGCATGCACCAATGACCAATCGCATGGGACCTCACAATGGGACCAGCCTGCCAGCCAGGGGGTCAACATGGCCCAATGGCAGCAGGACTGGGAGGGGTGTCCTGCCCCCATGCCAGCCTTTTTGGGCTAGGACACACGGGGACAGATTCCCCATACAAATGTGGGAATGCATCCCATACTTGCCTAGGTGTGAATGGGGAATCTGTCCACACGTGTCCTAGCCTAACTGCACTACAGCCGAATGGGGCCTCTAGGAAGTTCTCAGCCAAGTCTTGTGGCAACTGGATAAAGCCTCTGTTGTCCATAGGAGCTGTAGGAAAGTCAACCAAAGATGACAACTGAATGATCATTTATTAATTACTTATTACAATAATTATATGCCACATAATAATGAGAGATGAGAGAGAGAGAGATGAATTATATACCTATGTATTTGAAAACCAAGGATAAATAATAAAAGTATATAAAATGATACATAAAAATAGGATTTAAAACTGTAGTATCCATTTGTACAGGGAAGAACAGTCTTTAAAAAGTTCCCTAATTGTGAAAAGAAGGCAGACAGTATTCCAGAGTGTAGGGAACACCACAGGGAAGGCCCTGCTATAGTAACGGAAATAAATGAGGTTCAGTAAGTCATGGTACCTCCCCAGTGAAGACGTGCACAATTTTTTTTTATGGTTGAGTTTGGGTGTTTTTCCTCTGTCACTAAGTACCATTGAAGCACCCATTAAGGACCACAGACCCCATTAGGGACACATTTGTTTCCACCACAGCTAGGGAAATCTGGATCATATGGGTCCTTCAGGATCTATAATCCAGATTTTGTGTAGAAACAATGGGGTCTTCAGCTTTAAAATCTGGATTGTAGGGAGCCTGTTTCCACTAAAATCTGGCGATGGGGTCTAGAGGAGGCTCAGGGGGAGGGGAAGGCACCCATGGGGGGTGCCCCAAAATCAAAGCTTTGAAGTCCCTCTGAAGCCAGCTCCAAAATCCCTCCAAAGGCAACTTTGGAGATTAGCACAGGCTCTGAAGAAAAACCCCTTGTGAGAGCAATGCAGCTGTCAAAGGCTGCAAAAGTCTTTGAAGTTAGCAGCAGGTCACAGGAAAGGCTGGGCAGAAGAGGATGTGTGGCCAGGGGTTTCTTGCAAGCATGGTGGATCCCGTGGGGACTTTGATTTTGCTCCCTTTTCCAGGCAAGCCACTTGCTTGCCTCAAAACCGGAGTAAAAGCAAATGAGTAAGGGGGTGTAGAGGTTTGAGTTTTCTCGCTTTTTCAGGGAGGTAACCTTATTGCCCCCCTGGAGGAGAGAAATTTCAAGCCCCTGCAACCCCTTGGAGCTGTCTGTTAATCAGATCCTTGCAGGAGGCTGACTCATTCATGCGGAAAGAGGTGCATAATTAATGAGCTCCTTGCTCTTGCCCCTTAATTAGTGTCTGTTTTAAAAAATCTTTCCTGCTCTTTACAGCCCCTATACTACCTGGCAGTTGCCCAGCTGGGCATCCAGCTGTCAGGTGGGTATAGGGAACCCAGCTGGGCAACTATCAGGTGAGTATAGGGGCTGTAAAGAGTAGGAAAGATTTTTAAAAATAGATGCCAGAGCCCTTTAAAACAGGCTCTCCCATCTGTTTTTAGAAATCTTCCCTTTCTTTGCTTTCCCCTTTGCTTCATTGTCAACCTCAGACTCTTTGCCCAGTTCCGTCCTGGGTGCTTTCGGTGCTGCTAACTTCAAAGACTGTCCGGAGCCTTTGCAGCCTTTGACAACTGTATTGCTCTTGCAAGGGGTTTTTCTCCAGAGCCTGCGCTAATCTCTGAAGTTGCCTTCAGAGGGATTTCGGAGGGACTTCGGAGCCTCTGCTAATCTCCAAAGGCAACTTGAGATTGCACTCCCTGTCCCCCAAAACACCTGGGAGTCAATCTGGATTTGTCACGTGGGTGCTCCGGTGTTTCCACAGCAGGCAGGCTAGCACCCATTGCTATTGGGTGCTAGACCACCCATGGAAACACATTGGGTACTTCGCTAAATTCCAGATCTACTAGATCTGGATTAAGGGAAGTACCCATTCCTTAGATCTGGATCTTCTTAGATCTGGATTAAAAGAATGCAGTGGGAAAACACCCTTTGATTCAAACCAAGCCCTTCATATTTCATATATGTTTGAATTGAACTTTGAACATCTCAAAGACATTCAAAGTTCAAATCTTCAGTGAACTGTTCATTGCAGAGGACAATAGAGACTAACAAAGAGGGCAGGAGGGCCAAAGTTCTGCAGAGATATAGCTGAAGATGCCCCAATTGGTGTGTGGGTCTGAGGGGCCTCTAGGAAGTTCTCAGCCAAGTCTTATGGCAACTGGATACAACCTTGACTTTTAAAGATTTCTTTAAAAAAAAAAAATCTAACCCATGAGATTGTGAGAGCAGGCCCCTTTCCGCACTTAGCCTCATTCTATAACTTATCTCCAGATAGGGGTCTGTTGTGTACATGCCAATGCAGGCTATGGCAGGCCTTGCTTGGGCCTTGCCATATTCCATTCTAGTGCATGGGCAGCAAGCCCCTGTTCTGGGATATATTCCAGAAGAAGACTAAGTACAGAAAGGCCCCAGATGAACTACTTCTAATGAAAGAAAGAAAGAAAAATTCAGAACAGCCTCAAAACACCATGCCACTTTCCAGGGATCCACTCCCATGCCACTCCCCAAGGACCCACACATTAGCTCAGAGCTGATCATGCCAACCACATTCCTGCCAGGTAAGCCAGCAGGACCAAAGGTTCTATATATTCTGAACTGGGGGCAGCAGGAACATCTTCATTTCTGGGGCAATTAGTTCTGGCTCTCAGGGTTTCCTTCTTTCATAAGTTTCCCATTGCTGAAGTTCGCTCTTTCCTTCACAAAAAAGTGAGCTAGTTGGTTCTCGTGGTTAGAGTGTTGGACTCTCAACTGATAATCTCCTGACTTGATTTCACATTCCTACACAAAGCCAGCTGGGTGACCTTGAGCTAGTCACAGCTCTCTTTCAGAGCTATCACAGTCCCACCTACCTCACGTGGGGAGAAGAATGGAAGGTTTGTCAGTCTTTTTGAGTGCCCTTAAGGGTGAGAAAAGCTGGATATAAAAACCAACTCCTCCTCCTCTTCTTCTCCTTTTTGCCCATTGCCCACATGCACAAGCAACAAGAATACAAAAAAAAAAACCCAAAACCAAAATGCCTTGCCAAAGAACCTACTGTTTTCTTTAACCTTATCTAAGCCAAACAGGATACTAGCCCAGAGTAAAGATAATGTTATTTACAGGGAAATTGTTTTGAAGTAGAAGCTACTGTTATTCGAGCTCTTCTCTGGATTCAGAGGACTCCACTTTTCTGCCACTTGGTCATGATGTCTGAGACTCATGGAAAACCAACCATGAAGACAGCAGTTCACTGTGCACTCTTGCTACCAACCACAGCAGCAATCCATTCTGTGAAGAACCAGCAGCAGTTCCCCTGAAAGATAATGCTCCTTACAGGGAAATTTTTTCAAGGCAGAATTGCAAGCTACTACATGGGTGTAGCGGATTTCTTCATCTAGATTGCCTGTATCAGAATGGACTTGGAAACTTGTGCTCTTTTTGGTTATGCTGAACAGGTATGGTTTTGTTGTTGTTGTTAAAAGGTATCCATTTTTCCTCTAAGAAAAAGGAGCTCTTTGCCTCAAACTTGCCAGCAAGGGAGATATTTAAATCCAGGGATTCACTGATTAGTTACTGTGTAGCCTTTTGCAATTGGTTGATTCAAGCCAAATCTCTTAGAAGTGAGGAATGTGTGATTGAATACTGTTCCTACAAGATTTACTTCTTTGCTCCTTAACACAGGTACATATAATCAAGCTGTCATTCACATCTACCAAGTAGACATCATTTTCCAAGCAGCACTTTGCAGTGGCAGAATTAGGAAAGAAAGGTTGAAACCAGATATTTATTGAATGAAAGTGTAACAAGTAAATACAATCAGCTCATCTTTTACATGTAGAAAATGTTCTGTCACTCAGAGAAAGTAATCACACTATCTAAAGATATATAATACATTTTCTCAGAATTGCATTGTTTTAAAACCATCTTTTAATAATACCAATATTTGCTGAAGTAGTAGGAGTGGTTATGTATAAAAAAAAGGAGGAAAGATAGGTTTCAAAATAAAACTTCAAGTTAAATGATAATAAATGTCTCCAGTTTAATCCTTGAGGTAGCTATTAGAAACATCTTTTCCTTAGTGATAAGTGCAACTAAAATAGCATCAATTTAAAGGAAATTGCATTAGTGATGGCTACTTTAAGCATGATTTTATAGTACCTCTGTTTCTATAATTTAATTTTTAAGTGAAGCCTCATTTTCTGCACAAGTACTCTGCAAATTACTTTCCATTTAAACAGGTTGGGATAAATTTCCACTTTGATTCTGCTTGAATTTAGTTCTGCTCAGAGGACATTCCTGGTGCTGAAAAGGGTAGATGCTCTGCTGATTGGTGCTCTAGAAGGAACCCTCCACTGGAACAAAAGACTCACTGTGTTAATTCAAAAACTGTGAGTCTCTGCCTACTGTAGACTTGCTTACTTATAACATAAGTGGGGCAGGTTCACAAAATTATAGACAATGTCTCCATTACACAGCAAAGGCACATTAAGTAAGCCCTGTTTCCATTAGTTCCAGTGGAGATAAGCTGCCATAAGGGCCTGATTATTATGTAATGGAAACATAGCCATTGTCTTATTTGGCTTTTCTCTTTGGTTGCCAGGAATTAATTACACCCCCACACACACACACACACTATTTTAATGTATGAAAGAGAGTTTGTTTAATCATAACATATTCCACTGTTAATTTCTTTGTCCAAATCAAAGTATCATGATATTTTAAAGTCTGTTGTAATTTTTAATGGGATGAATTAAGGCTACATTTTCACAGAGCCAAGAAAGCTTGCCTTAACAGCAATAGTGAGAGCCTGGTAGCAGATGAGACAGGGACTCTATCCATGTGATCACCACCTCCTGCCTATGCAAATTTCAAAGACAAGTAAACACAACAAAACAAAGCCTTGCTCAGCTTCATTTTCCACCAAGTGACAGACAGTCCTCAAAATGGCCCATTTCATGTCCACCTTTGAATGGAGTTGGGCAGAAAATGGGGCAGGTAGCTTATCCCTGCCACCTTCACCTCCCTGCACAGTGGCAGCAGTACAAGCAGCCTCAGAATGGCTTTTTATTGCTCAGCAAGGACACTTCCAAAGGCACTCACTGCCTTTGAAAGAGCCTGCAGATCCAATGGATGTGGCAACATGTGCTCACTGAGCTGCTTGGGCCCTTTTTGGTCTAGTTTGGTCAAGTTTTGAGCCAGTTTGGTCTAGCGGTTAGGGAACTGGACTCTTATCTGGGAATACCGGGTTCAATTCTGTCCCCCTTCACAAAGCCAGCTGAGCTCTCACAGCCCCACCTACCTCACAGAGTTTTCTGTTGTGGGGAGAAGAATAGAAAGCTTTCTCAGCTGCTTTGAGTTCCCTTAAATGGGTGAGAAAAGTGGGGTAGAAAAGCCAACTCTTCTTCTCCTTCTTTTCTATAGCAGTTTTTGTCTCTGTGTAAGCAGCTTAACTGTCTGCGAGTGTTTCCGCACAGGCCATTAGAATGCATTTAGAAACACATTAAAGACAGATGCAGAACACATTTGAGCTTACCTTCTGCACTGGAGGCCATATTGGGGACACCTCAAGGACACCGCTTCCGCACAGGCTCACACAAGATCCATCTCTAATGTGGTCTTTGCGCTGCTAAAAACAGTTCCTGGAAATACCTAAAAAATTAGGTCTTAATCCATTCTTGTGTGGAGAATCCGCATCAAAGGAGGACACTTCCGCACACAGACAGGAGAGGGAACAGATGTCCCTCTGGCCACCATGTTGGAAGGGCAGAAGCAGGACTGCCTGCTCCTGAAGCCCCTACCCCTGCACGCTTGGCGCCGCCAGAAACAAAGAGTGACTGGCAGCTCACTGCTCCAGTCCCACAGCTCTGGGGGTGGCGTTGGCGGGGCGCAAGCCGGAGGACTTTTGGAATGGGTCCTGATGCATTCGCACAGCACTCACTCCATCCATTCTCCAGAATCCGGCTTTCCCACGCGAGTGCAGAAGCAGGGGGCCTTATTTGGATCCGTCCCTATTTCAGACAGATCTTCCCAGAGACGGATTTGGGAAAAATGGTTTCCCTTAATCCGGCTTTCAGGAGGTATGTGCAGAAACACCCTGCTTCTCCAATAGAAATTAATGGGGCTTTGTAATGGCTCAGTTTGGGTGATTGGTTGTTGGACAAATAAACAGGTGCATACCACTGCACAGTGATTTTACAGATTTTTATATAATGTAGAGCATTTTTACTGGCCTACTATCTATGCATATTAATAGAGGGTGCCTCCAGTCTCTGGTTAATGCTGCAATTTTCTGGGACTTTCCTGTGTCGCTCCCAATATAGTCACAAAATATCTAGGAGATATCCAAAAAGATCAGTATTACAGGAAATCTAGCAATGATGCCAGAGTTCCCATAATACTGAACACAGTGGGGGTGGGGGAATAAAAAGCACATCAGAGGTGGCCTAGAGATAATTTGCAAGTGGATTTGTTCACACACCAGTCTGCCTCTCCCGCCTCTTTTGAATATTCTAGTCTAGAAAAAGTGGATTAGAGCTGGGATGAGAACACAAGGGCCACATTCTAACATGCTATATGTGAATGCAGCCTTCGCTTTCTGATTATGAAAGATTAGTATGATTTTTTTTTATTAGTGAAGCCACCAAAGAGAACATGAGGTAGCCAATGAAAGCAATGTCTTCTATGCTTTCCAGCAAAGCAAGCAATTTGTTGCTGCTGTTGTTGTTTTAAAAATCCTTTGCAGTTCTCAGAAACAATGACTCATACATATGATGAAATACATGAAAGGTCACCCCTAAGTAACTCTAATAAAGAATTACCTGGCATTTTTCCATATAGTGACTCCTACTGCATTCATTGTGCTTGGAACTATTTTAAGACTTTTTATCCACAAGATGGGGGTGGGGGGTGGGGAGAGAAGCACATAAAACTTATGCCAGGAAAAGTAGAGGGTGAATTGTGTAAAATCTATAGAATGGAATAACATCAGAACATGTTCGTGTGAGCAATCATCCAGAAAATATCTGAAGGTTCAATTAAATTGCCCTTTCTTTTTTCAAGCTGGTCTCCTGTGCAACAACAGGAAAATTCTATCTGCTCTCATTTCCCTTTAAGTGCCATAATAAACCAGATTGTGTTATATGGCCCAGGAAGTCACCCTCCCCCCCCTCAAAAAAGATCTTTTAAAATATTTTTAAAAAGTAGTTCGTGCCTAGGGTCTATTTGCATGGAGTAAAAAGAAGCATCTCTGAAGTGGCTTCAAGAAGCCTTTGAGGTGTGATTGTTCATACACTACTCTGCCACTCTGCCTATCCTGAACATTCTACGCTAGGAAAGGTGGATTAGCGAAGGCTTGGGAACATGAGGACTGAGGAACACCTTTTGCTGTGACTGAATACAGCCTGGGGTAGCTTAGAGACAGCTCAGAGGTGGTTCACAAACGGGATAATTTACACACTCATCTCATGAACTTTCTAGACTAGAAAAGGTGGACTGGATATAGAATGAGAATATGAGGGTCATATGCTACTGTCTGTAAGTAGCTTTTGAGCTACTTTCTATGCTGCATGTGAATGCAAAATGACATCTTATGGCATGTTACATATATTTATAAGCTACAAATCTCTGCAGTGATCTTTTGTCAGAAGAGAAAGGGCACCAGATAAAGAAAAATTTATTTCTCCAGGTTTATAATACTAGACGCAGTAAAAAACATTCTTTTTTTTAAAAAAATCTGCTTTTAATTATATTTTAGTGCTTTTTTGTTTAAACTGTTTTTATACTTTGTGAACTCCTCAAAGAGCTTTGGTTACAGGCAACAATTTAAATAGAGAAGAAAAAAAGAAATATCAATATCCCATTCTTAATGTTTGTTGAGATATTGGTCCTCCAGATCTTTGACTGTAATGTTGGATGTTGAAATGCAAGAGGTGGAATGGAGAAATTCTGAGGTTAATCTCAATTTGAAGACTACCTTTGGGAATATAAAACAACAGATAAGATTCAGTTATTGTCCTACACTTAGCCAGAATCCAGATGACATCAAAATGGCACCATGGGAACACTTCAAGGGCACAGGGACCACATATCTCCAGGTCCAATGGGCAACTATCCCATCATAAGCATTAGCAATAGCTCTTTAATAGCAGAGTGGGAGAAAGCATTCTGGTCTTCTGCCCTACTGCCACTAACCAATGGGCATACTTAGCTCAATCACATCCTCCAGGTTCAATAGTGCAATCCTACTTCTGAAGACACAGAAAATGTCAAGTTTCCAAGGTCATTTCCTATGTCCCTGGAAACAGTCATCAATAGAAATGTCAAAGCTGGGAAACATACATTCCCTGCTTTGACATTTTCATATCCAGGGGACAGCATGTAAACAGCACATTTCTGCCCTAAAAGCCAGAAAAATCATTCCAGGCCTTGCAGAGGCCAAGACCACCAACATCTGACTAGTCCCTCATGCATGTTCTTTATCAGTCACACCTTTAGGGCTGTACAAGCTTTGCCTGGAATAACTGGTTGCACAGCTGGCATCTAACAGGACATTCACTGGGCATTTTTGCCTTCCTACACCCTTTAATTAGAGTCTATGCATCATCTGATTGAGCCATTGTTTGTTTACTTGTTTATGTAATGGAAACGACATTTACTGCATTTTGTTGGTTCCCCTAGAAGATTTAATGTCATCTGAAAACATTTCAAATGTCCCTCTTTGGCATAAGGTTGAATAGAAGACCCTGAAGTAATGGATGACGCATAAATAATTTGCCTTGATTTTTCTAATTGAAAAAACCAATGCTGCTAACACATTTCACTTCACCTTGTCCACTCTAATCTTATTTATTGAACCTCTGGCATCTTCCATTACCCTTCCCTCTGGCTCATTCCTCTCACAGAAATTCTGGTGTGTGAGAGTGTGTGTGTTTAAATGCTGAAAATGATAATGCTTCTGTGACACAGAGGAGAAACTTCATGTGCTTTTATATGAACACATTAAAGAACAGATTATCATTAATTATGCACCACAGATTTTCATGGCAACCACCTGAAAGTGACAAAACATTTGCTTTTGTCTTAATTCTGCTCACCGAACCCAAGTTGAGCCTCTAAGATGTATGACAGTGCACTGAGCTTTAACTCCTAACAGAAGGTCAGAAATACGACAACAACTTTATTTCATTTCACAAATTATTTCCCTTCATCAGTGTAAGCTGTTAAAAGGAATTGTTTGAACTAAAACTGTTTTTATCATACTAGCAGCATATATTTATTGCGCATGAAGGGAAAAGATCTTGTTAATGGTACAGTGTTACTGCTTAGTTTCAGCTTTAGCATGCTGAAAAATCATCGCTTTCTTTGAAGGCACCTTTCCTTGTTTTCAACTATGAACAAATGCCTGGTGGCAGAAATTCAACAGGTCATGCATTCTATTGATGCTTTAAACATTAATACAAAACGCTGGGTGTTTGTTTTTTTTTCTTCTGATAGCTTCTGACATGCACATAGTAGTAAAAAACATTTACTGAAACTGATGTGAGAAGGCCATAAAAGCCATTCCTGTGATGGATATTCGTTTCCAGGTTCAGTTCAATGTTGAGATAGTCAACAGATCCTAAATTATGAAAGAGGCTGCACGGCTGTGTCCATGTTTAGACAGCCAACCCTTGGTGATCAACCCAAGATCATAAAAGTTTCCTTCTCCTATACTAGAATGCTTTGATTTCTTTCTTTTCTTTTCTTTTTTAGGAAAAAAAGCAGCATATAATGTTTTAAAGTAATTATCTAGGTTAAGGTAACAAAACAAAACAAATGAAGAAATATATAGAAGCATCCTTCTACCTTGCCACACCTGAACTGGTAACATTGTATCCAGCAGAGTTCTTCCATGTGGACTTACCAAACTTCAAAACCCCTAGAATGTAGACCACCTGCTGCAGGCAGAAGTGCTTTCACAATACCCTTTGCTGATAAAATTACTTAAATTATTTGTAATTCTGAGTATGCAGTTCGTTGCAACAGCTTGGGTCATTCCGGACATCTTCACCAACAGAGATGCAGACAGGAAACCAACAATTGCTCACATGCCAAATAGAAATGACTAAACAGTCCTTTAACCAAAAATGCAACATCTTCCATGAGAAAATTTCATGGAAAATCAAAGTCCCCACATCTGGCCAGTTATGATTTTGAAATATGCTGTTTATACAGATTTTTCAAAAAGCAGTTCCTTGACCTTTTCAATTCAATTTCTAACTTGATTTAGAAGTTGTAATTTCTAGTTGATGATCATTGCCAGACTTTAACATGAGCAGCATTACCTGTACTGGATTACATACAAATTTATTTATTTATTTACATTTATATCCCACCCTATACCTTAGAGTCTCAGGGCGGGTAACAGCATATTTAAAATAAAACCATATATATAAAACAGTATAAAACAATAATATGTGCAGTAGGGGGAAACTGTGCCACATTTAGCTAAAGGCCAGAGCAAAGAGATGCATCTTCACCCCCTTCCTGAACCTATACAGTGAAGGCGCCTGACACACCTCGAGGGGGAGGCTATTCCACAGCCTGGGGGCCATTACTGAGAAGGCCCTCTCTCGAGTGCCTCCTGTCTTACTATAGAGGGTGGTGGGACAATGAGAAGGGCCTCCCCCCCCCCAGATCTTAGGGCACAAACAGGTTGATATGGAGGAGACATTCCTTCAGATATTTGGGGCCTAAGTCATTTAGGGCCTCATATGTTAAAGTTAACACCTTGAATTGGGCTTGGAAACAAATCAGCAGCCAGTACAGCTCTTTTAAGACCGGTGTGATGTGCAGCCAGCCAGATATCCCTGTAAGCAGTCTCACAGCTGCATTCTGCACTAGCTGTAGTTTGTGAACTGTCTTCAAGGACAGCCCCATGTAGAGTGCATTGCAATAGTCCAATCTAGAGGTTACCAGGGTGTGGATGACTGTGGCCAAGTCATCTCTGTCCAAAAAAGGACAGAGTATTTCCCAACTGCATGGACCCGAGACCCTGTGACACACAGCACCTCTGTCTTGTCTGGATTCAGCTTCAATTTCTTGGCCCTCATCCAGTCCATTACTGCTTCTAGACACCTGTCAAGCACTTCAACCGCCTCTCCTGATTCAGATGGCACAGAGAGATAGAGCTTGGTATCATCTGGATATTGATGACACCTCACCCCAAATCTCCTGATGACCTCTCCCAGTGGCTTCATATAGATATTAAATAACATGGGAGATAAGATTGACCCCTGGGAAACCCCACAAGTGATTTCCCAGGGCATTGAATCAGTATCTCTAATAACTACTTTCTGAGATCGGTTCTGGAGATAGGAGGAGAACCAATGCCAAGCACTGCTTCCCACTCCTAAACTCCATAGCCTCTCCAAAAGAATACCGTGGTCAATGGTACCAAAAGCTGCTGAGAGGTCCAGGAGAACCAACAATGTGGCATTCCCTCAGTCTCTCTCCTGAAGAAGGTCATCAACCAGGCGACCAAGGCAGTATCAGTGCCATAACCAGGTCTGAAGCCAGATTGAAATGGGTCTAGATAATCAGCTTCTTCCAAGCATATCATGTTGATATTTCACAATTACACCCAAGTATACACATGTGTCTGGTATACGTCAGAAGTAGCTATCTTTTGCATGTTTGAAAGTTAATGATAGCTAAAAAAAATAATTCAGAAAAGACTAGGGGCCAGCTGTGCCTAGGACCATTTTCACGTTTATCTGGCTAGGACCAGGCCAGACAGCTTCCATAGTCTCCAATAATGAGGACCCATTTCAGTAACATAATATGCTGTGTTGCCAAAATGTGTCCCCCTCTTAAATCAGAACAGGTAGAATATACTACGTATGTGAAAACTGACTAAAAATATACAAGAAAAAGAAAGGAGAAAGAAAATGACTTCAGCATAACATGGGAAATTACATTTTGTATATACAACATATTCAAAATAAGCATTCAACATTTAAAACACAAAGCTGCTTGTGGAAAGATGTATTAGATTTTGATGTAGTTTGATCAGATAACTCTAGATGTATATTTTGCCGTTCATGTTAAATTTTGTTTACTTTTTTATGTAGTCTTCATAATCCTATTCTGATACATTTGAGTTTTAGCTGATTCCACACCAGCCCATACACCAGTCCAGAAATTGTATCAGTTCCCACCTGGGGCCTTCCTTAGATCACACCATCATGCAGAAGGGAGGCTCCAAATATGCTTGCTGTCCTGTATACCAGCCAGTGCAATATCACTCTTAAGATGCTACTGAAACTAGAGCTTCATCAAGCATTACTTACTTGTTCCACTGTATTTGGATATTCCAAAGTAAAGCCTGGATATTCCAGAACATAATTTTTTTTTATTTGATCAGTCATTTGACCATTTCAAAATTCCATCAACTAACAACTAAAACAATTAAAACAATGCAAAACAGAGTAAAATATTCCAGAACATCTTTATTCCAGAATAACCAAAACTAGTGGAATAAATAAACGATATCTGGAAGCAGCCTAGGACTGAACTTGAAAACTTGGGGCCTTTTCACACTTGCAAAACGAGGACAGTCAGGCATGTTCTGGCATGATTACTCAGGCACTGAAGGAGCTTCCACACTAGGGTGCTGGCCCGTATCAGCAGCCCATGAGGAATGCCACATCTGCATGACAGACCAGTTCTTCAAGAGGTTGTGTTTCCCAGGGCATTGGACTGAATACTAGAGCAGCCCCAAACATTCCCAGTGGTCAGCCAGATCAGTCATCCACCGTGCGTATGGCTAATCCAATCCAGCTGGCATAAGGTGCCTGGTACAATTTTGTCAGTCTCCTGAAACTGGACCTGGAAATGGGACGTTTCTGGGTGCTCAATAAAAAATAGCAATTTCAGAGGCAAATAAACCTCTGAAGTTGGTTCTGGCTAGCTGCAATAATGCGGAGGGCTCCTGTCATACACACCAGTTGCCACTTTTGTCCAAATTGCTCTACCAGCATGCTCCAGGTGGAAGTTACCTGAGATGCTGATCCACCAAGCTTGATGCCTGCCAGATATTTTATGCATAACATTTTCTCAACATTGATTGTGAATAAATTCTCTACCTTTATCTCCTGTTTCTCAAGAGTTCTATTTTTTTTTCTTGATTAGGACTCTTAAAAAAAAAGGAATTCAGCACTTAAGGGCATGATTATAAAAAAGAGGTGAGACGAGGGCATGAGAGCAACTGAAGAATGGAAGCAGTGACATTTCCTTCATTTGGATTTTGCATTTACAGCCCCATGAGTGTATCTCTTCCATCTAGGATATGTTCCATCAGATGGGGTGATGAGGAGGTAATACTTCACAGTAATGAGTGTGCATGTTGCATATAGACAATAGAATGAAGTTCTCTGCTTAGAAAATAAAAGGTTTCAAGTGAATATATGCGCATGTGGCGCATATATATTGCGAGACAGAATTTAAAGAAGAGGCAAGAGGAAATTAAATAATTATAATGTTCCGAGGCCAGAAAAAAAGGAGAGGAAGAGAAAGAGAAAGGAAAGAGAGAGAGAGAGAAGGAGAGATTCTATTCTTCAAGCCTATTATGTTCTATGGATCACTGGCCTTTTACTTTTCAATGCCAAGTCTTAGCAGTGAAAGTCCATTTACGAAAATGTTTCTTGTCAAGAAATGCTGCCCATCCTTTAATAGACTTAATGCTCTGTGTGGTAGATGCTGTCCAATTTCCACTACCATGCTTAACAAATCCTCCATCTCTTCCCTACATCCTGGGAGGTGCAATTCTTTCCCACCCCCACTTGCTACTCACAAATTATTCTGTCATTTTAACATTGCACCACTGGAGGGATGACATGTAGTAATGCATGGGAAACACACACAGAGAGATACATATATAAAATATTTTTTTTAAAAAAACACAGTACACGGTGACAATATCTGGCACTGAACACCCTCTTTTCTACTGGCTACAATAAACACCCCTCCCCCCAAATCCTTTACCTCAGCACTGTTTATAGAAATGTAATGTATTTCTCTCCCTCTTTCTTTTCCCCATTGCCTCTAGTAATTCAGCTTTGATCTAACAGGGGTTACACTATTAAATATAGGCATGCTTATAAGCAAGGTACAATGAAGGCAATGCCTATGATTTTCTGCAGAGGGTCATAACCCAGACTTTATATTTTAAATAACTATTACAATGAAGAAGAAGGTATAGCTACAAAAGGAATAGTTATAATTTATGCCTGACTTACTTCAGCAGAATATAGTTTATTTATAAACTGCTTATGGCAAACTCTGTATGCCCCTGTTCAATGCGTGTGCTGAACTGTCTTCTGGTAAATTATTTAAATTACACCTAGCAGTAATTCCTGAGGACTTTCATACTTCATTTTCTCTATTAATATAACAGGGAAAAGCTGCTTTGCAAGGATTGCTCTAAATTCCCAGAGTGTGAGTTCCAAACTCTGTATGTGTTGCATTATGCCTGTCAAAAAACTTGTCTTCTCCTGAAATTTATTACTGAAGTCTCTACGCTAGAACTACTCATTGAAGCCTTACGGAAAGCTCATACATGATTTAAGAAGCTAACAGCACTGAAAGAAATAGGTCAGGTAAAAAAAAAAACACCAGAATTTAAGCTACCTTCACTTATTACTTATGCAAGATTATGCATAATTTAGCACACTGCTGAATATGCAAGGACAGAATAATTGTTTACCAAAATATTTACTCTGTTAGTACCTATGTTTTAGTGAGATAAGGTGATTTCTTAGTCCTTGCTAATCACATTAGAAAAAAGGATTAAATGCGTTTTTGATTGTGCTGATAACTGCATGACATTATATATAAACAAAGATCATGTTCAACATCGTCAAAGAAGATTTGAGTTCTTTTTTTCACATTGTGTGGTAGAGTGCAGGAGGGTAAGATGTCTTTGGATGAGGTTTCTTTGCTGACTTATATTGTGTTCAAGAATCACTAAATTCAGATTATGTATTTACAGTAAATGCTGAGCCAGTAGATTTCCTTAGGCACCTAGATAAACTATTTCTACACACATATTTGGGCAAAGGATCCCATTGCTCATGGGAAACAAGGATGAAGATATCCACCTCTACATAAGAAGTTTCAAAGTTTGGGTTGGTTAATAAAAACATGCACAAACTGAAATTTAGCAGTTCTATTCAAACCAAACCAAACACCCTTGCTTTGGGTTCGATTTGAACTATTTTTTTCAAACAATAAGATGGTTCATTTTACATGTGAACCCAGTGAGAACCATAGTGAACCACTCTCAGTTTGCTATGGTTCACTTGGTTCATTACAATCCCTTTCATTCAAGTTCAGTTCAAACCAGGATTTTGCAAACAGGGCAATTTGGTTCGTATGCAAACCATGTAAACTACAGAGTTTGCTGCAAACCATGGACTGAACCAGCCCAGCACATTAATCATCTATTAATCATCTAACTGGTGTAAAAGAGTCAGCAAAATCATTTATCCACGTGTCCTGGTATTTTCATATATTTGGCTAACAAAGCAATGTCCAAGGGCTTATTACTATTCTTGAGGACTTATCTGGTGTACCTACAAGTGCTTGCAGGAAAGACATAACCAAAAGAAATGGAGCCTACAAAATGGCCTCAACATCTGAAATGATGCCACAAGAAAATGCCAATTTCAAAACCTAATCTGGCATTGCTTATACACATTATACACAGTCTGTAGTTTCCTTATACACATTATGAGATGCCCAGAAGCAATTGGTGGGCCACTGTGTGAGACAGGATGCCTTAGTAGATGGGTTGGGACCTGATTCAGCAGGCCTTCTCTTGTGTTCTTTTGTTCTTAAGATGACTACCCCAAATGATATATCTCAGTGTGCTTGGAAGTGGTTTAAGGTAAGAGTACATCAGTCACATTTATGGTGACTCAGGAACTAGTATATTTGACAGCCTTCCATCCCAGTCAACCTGTGCAAATAAGCCTGCAAGGGAAGAGTCCACTGGGGAGTGATCATTCTGCTTGGTAGTACTCTGTTTCAATATATACTGAATGTAAACTATGCAGGAGAATTCTTGATGGTCTCTGAAGATGAAGGTGCCAAAGAAGATGACAGGAAAGATGAAGAGTAAATGTGACTACCAGTACGGTAAAAGGGTAAAATGTGTGATCGGAAAGTAATATTTGTCTAATTAAGACAAAAGTGATACTTCACTAATGATTTCATTGTACTGTTTTCCATAGGCAGACATCATTAGACAATGTAGATCCCTATGTGGAAATAATTATTTTATGGATAACATACAGCACAAATTTAATAGCTTTCTTGCACTTTTAAAGTTGAAGAAACATTCTACTAATCTACTTCACACATGGAATGCCGCATAATTGGTTTTCTATCAACATTCTTTATAAGTGGCACCATCTTTAAATTTCTAGAGAAATATGATTACTCAGATTCAATAAATTAAATTCATTTGCTATTAGCTTGAAAGAGATACTTGTAGGACTACTAGTAGCAAGAAGTATAGAGGAAGCCACCCCTGACTGAATTACTATAACTCTGTTCAGATAACCAGAAAATAAACTCTGGCAGAGAGTATAATCACCCACACCTAAAATGTGCCCTCTAAGTGAACTTGAGTCTGTAAGGACAGACATTTTTCCCTTGCGTTCCCAGCTTGAAATCTCTCTCTTTTTAATTTTAAGTTTTTATTTTCTCAAAATAACTTAAAACATACAATATTAGAAAAATTAAAATTATACAAGCATTAGTCATTTGATTATATTTGTTGATTTCCTGTCTCCTCCTTGATGTTTCCTTGTACCTCTAATGTTCTGCCTCCCAATATTTTCTTCTTCTTCCACTCCATCTAATTTCTTACTTAGTTCTACAAACCTGCAATTAATATATCTTTTTCTTGTCTCTATAAATAACCAATAAGGGATTACCAGTCTTTTGGAAAATTTGCCATCAACTTACCTCTTATCAAAATGGTTAATTTGTCCATTTCCACAAATTCCGTTCTCTTATTTATCAAATCCTTTATTGCTGGAATATCTTCCATTTCCTATCTCTGGGCATATATACATTTGGCTGCATTGTATTAACACTAGCCATTCAGCTAAGCTTTTTTTTTTTTTTTGTTTTTGTTAAACCTAGTAGAAACATTTCAGGTTTCTACCTTAAATGCACTCTTAACACTTCTTGTATTTGTCTGTGTTTAGCTTTTGGGCAAGTCCAGCACATGTGATACATCATTACTGATAGACAATGGTGGGGAGAGCATTTCAATGAGAATGTATCCACTGAGAAGGTCTGGATGTGGACCATTACAAGGAGGTCAGTGAAAGCTGTATTATTTTTACATTTCAAACATTTATCAGGGACTTCAATATATATTTTTGATATCTTGTATGGAGTCAAATACATCATTTACAAAAGTTTTCTTTTAAGATGTAACATGCTATAAATTTCACATCTTTTACCCATATTTTCTCCCCATTGTTCCATATTTATATAATATGAAAAATTTCACAAGTCATCTCTTCAACATCCAGCATTTCATAACTCTGAAGACACTGCTTTCTTTAAGCTAGATAGGGCAGGAAATTACATAAGAAAAAAGAGGATGTTTCCCACTAAGTGGTTAATCAGTCAATAGCAGCCACAGTCAGGGTAGGTGTTGCCTGATCTCAATGCAAATGTAGGCTGCAGTATGACAAAATAAGGTAGGTTTTCAGCTGTATATTCAGACAACTGTATAGAAGGCATTGGGTGTGGGGAGGGATGAGATGCATTTTCTTAAGAGATCACTGAAAAAAGCACTGTATGATCACACCCAGAGATGGGACAAAAATGCCTTCAAAGCAAGGACTAAGATACAGAACCTGCAGATGCATCATGCCACTTTTGCAGCTGCAGCTCTGTGGAGACCAAGGAAGCTTCCCCCACAGATTAGTATGACGATGACCCAGTCCCAAGACAGTCTAAAATTCCAATATGATCCCTGAAGGATGTGGCATACCACTGTACAGTTTTACTGCTATATAGCTGCTTTCACTGACCTCATTGTAATGGTCCACAGCCAGACCTTCTCAGTGGATACATTCTCATTGAAATGCTCTCCCCACCATTGTCTATCAGGCTCCTACACTCACAGCTTATAGAAACCCATTAAAGACTTATAGTTTTATTCAGACATTCCCTGTGCTGAAGTTTGTTTCTTCACCAGCCTATTCAGTGTTTAATATGCTTTCAACTGCATTTTTTTAAATTTTGTGCATGCATTATCCTGTTTTAAAATGTCTTTTGTAAGCTGCTCTGAGATTTTTTTAAAAAATGAAAAGATGTATTATGGAAACATCTTAAATAAATGATAAAATAATAATAGCCGTGAAACCATGTATCATGGTGCTTCAAAGAGCATGGGAAGAGATTAAGACCCAAATGCCAGAGCTTCCCCTACACTTGGAGGCCCAGAAAAGTTACATCAGCATCCCTGTACATCGGGACCCTTTGGGAGAGTAGCTGTTTCAGAACATCCTTATCAACAAAATCTGTGCCTCTTACTGATCTTGACATCATTATTTATATATAATACATTGCCATCTCTAATTAGAGTTCACGAGGGATACACAGCTGATATGTAACACTATTTAACTAGCTTGGAGTGTTTGCGTTATTAGCCCTGGTGGCCCTACTTCAAACAGCAGGCTTTGCATTAATAACTTAGGTTGTAAAATCATGCTACAAATACCACTCCCATTTATTATTATCATTATTATTTTCTAACAAGTCCTTCAATTTGCAGTAGCTACAGAAGTGAGGCAGTGGAGGGTATACTGTGGTGATCAGAGCACCACCTTTGTTCATACTAAACAACATTTTGATCTCCTGCAGATCAAAATGTTACTGGCGAGGTTCCAAAAAGTCACTGGCAAGGTGCCAATTGTCACCTCTCCCTTCCCTATCACCCTACAACATGGGATAGAGACAGTATTTCTCAATATGAAAAATGCTGCTGAGATCATATTATTTGCATATTTGCAATCATTTTGTTTCAAAGTCCTTATAGAACAAATTTTAAAATTCTGTATCTTTCCATAGGAAAGTTTTAGGAAATTTGTGGGCCACAGAGCATCATGTTTCTGTCATTCTGTTTGCCACCCATGTCATCCAGGGACGCTCACTATGGAATGGGATGTTCTCTTAAAAAGTAGCACACCAAGGCCTTCACGGATAAGGTGTTGCACTTTGATTGCATCCCTCCCCTGCACAAAAGCTGGATGTGTGTGAATAAGGGACATATGTACATAGAAGCTGGAGAGTCAGACCAAGACCCTGGAGACCTGAGTTTCAGATCTCAACGGGATCCAAGCTGACTGTGGCTGTTTCTGCATCACACACCTTGGCAATTGATACCAAGGCCAGTCTTGGTCCAGATCATTTGAGCCAGGCTGGGGACAACATTCCCTAAGCTCTGAAGGCCAGGGGCATTTCTGTGGTGCCTTTCTTTCTATTTCTTGGACTGTTTCCAGCAACTCAGTGACATGGCACCAGGCTTCTTGCACCACCTGGAGGAGTGGCCTCCCACCAGAGTGGTTCCTGGAACCATTTTCATGCCAGGAATGGGGCAGCCACTGGTGTCATGCACCCTGGGGGACCACTCTAGTGTACGGGCACTGCCATTTGCTGAGGCAGGGACCAACTGAAAGCTGCATCTGGGCCTTTGGTTCAGTCACTGTCTCTTACTAAATTCTTGTGGGGATACAGCAGAGAATAATAATCATAATTTCTCTGAACCTGTTTTTGGAGAAAAGTTAAATTTAAGTGCAAAAATACACTACAGTTTGGTACCGTACCCTTGGTCAAGAATGGATGAAATAAAGTTAATACCAAATTGCTTTCCTCAATCAAAATGTGTTTGATGGCTTGTGGAATTGTTGATTTGTGATCTTTGGAGGATACAAAGAAACTAAATGAAGTCTCTTGTTCCTTCACCTTGTCCTTGAGCAGACCAGCTACAATCAACTGGATTGGTCTTTACAATAAAGAACTGGGAGGGGAAAAGCTAAAATAGAATTTTAGAGTTTTAAATCTTTGCAGAATTACATGGAATTCTCTCTCCAGTTAAATGCATGATGAAATGCACATTGATTTTTGAAAGCAATAGTATTTGGCACCCCCAACCACGCCCTGTTAAAAAGGCAAAAGAAAAAAAAACCCACCAGTAATCCATTAAATTTGACAGCTGTTATATATAAATTCCTATAACCATTGTGTCTGAAATTATTTAACTGGCCTTAATTCATTATGTAAATTACATCTATGAGCAACTACTATACACTGGCAATATAAATTAATAAAAGAAACACCAACCATTTGAAATCATTCATCTCTGATTTCATTTCACAGCTTACAATAGATATCCCATTTGCTGATCCCTGCTAAAACAAACACTAATTACAGCCCATGTTGGCTGCAGTAATGCTGCTGTATGAAGTGCTTAAAAATGCCTCAAACGTTTTCTTATTTTTCAAACCAATTGCACAAGAGTTTTGTTGCCGAATAGTGAAGGCTGATCCACTGCCACACATGGTGGTTAAAGAGCATATGAATTAGACTGCACATAAGCAAATTTCTCTGTAAGTAATTTATATTGTATGGTAAACTTGTAGCCAGCTAGAACAGCAAATTAAAGCATTAATCACATCTGTAAAATTTAAGACCTTGTGCATACAGAAAAAAAATTAGGGAAATACGTTTCCTTGTATTGCTAAAATAAATATTCCACATATGGAAGCCAGTCTAATTCTTCTCATTACAGTGGCGATGAAGATGAACATTAAGGCCATATAACATTTCTTTCAGAATTAGTCGATAGCTCATTTTAGTAGGTAGCACATATTTTCAAACCTGAAAAGCTCACATTCAATCAGGTCTGTTGCAATTTTCTCTCCCTTCCCAGTTTCAAAGCATCCTCCTCACTTTCATCAACAGCAAGAAATGCCACCCCTGTTCCATACTACATACTGATGATAATGCAAAAGTTCCTCGCAACATGAAGCAGTCAGTAAAATTGTAGGGAAGAAACACAAAACCATAAAATCATTTATATGACTCGTAAAGTGAACAGGCTAAATCTCTAAGCATATTTATTGATTTCTTTCATTTTAATATTTTCGAGGTCTTCAAAATCTTTCCTATCTGAGCTATGTATATTGGGAATGGAGTTTCATCAGGTAAATAACAGCTGAGTTTAAATCTAACTTTTATTGTGGGAAGACCTCCAGTACTGTGTTGTAGGAGAAATTAGATAAGCATTCCAATACCATAAAAGGATATGGGCTTCTGTGCTTTTAATAGTAGTTCAGAAGAGGAAATTTCAACTGGGATTGCAATACAAACAACTACTACTGAAATTAAACATCTAAAGTTCAACATCTTCTCTGTGTGGCAATCTTATTTGAGAGCAATCTCAACAAAGTACAAAGGCACAATCCACGCTTACCTCAATGGAATGGTCTTTGAAGACTACCCGAGGCTGATTAATGTCCAGAACCATTCACATTTTGCTGTGCAGGAACATGTGGTACATTCCTGCTTAGCAGCAGCAGGCACATTAACCACATTAAAGGCCTTACATCCAGATGTCCGAAGCCCCAAGGGGTTTGATCTACTGGTAAGTGCAGAAAAGCCCTCAAGTGTTAAGCCATCAGCAATAGGGATGTGCACGAATATTTGTAGGCATTCGAAATCCGATCAAATGTGCCAAATTTTGACATTTGAACTCAAACAGAATGTCCTGAAATCTGAATGTAAACATTTGAATCGGATTTTGAGCTCTGGATCTATTCGTTCGAATTATCCAGACATTTGTATCTGTCCGCATCTTTCCTGCATTCGTACGCATTTGTATGGATTTGTACGGAACAAAAATGGGTTGCATACGGGATAACTATGGGGTGTATACAGAAGTGTACAGATGCACACGAATGTGTATGGATGTGGGGAAGATGTGTACGTGGACATACGAATGCTGTCAACATTTGTATGTGCAGATTCGAATAAAAAATTCAAACGAATAGATTTGACTTTGGTAAATATGAATCAAATATTGTTAAATTCAAATTTAAAAGATTCAAATCAAATCAGATTTTCGGGTATTCAATTCGATTTGAATAGAATATCAAAAAAAATCCATGCACATCCCTAATCAGCAACCTCTGCTGGAGAATTTGCTCATAAATAAAAGAGGTGTTCTACAAAAATAAAAATATTACCTGCTCCATTTTGAGAGGATTCCTAATTGAAATTTGAGATCCTTCACAGTGCAAGTATAAGGATTTTCTGTACCTGTTTTAAAGATATGTATGATGGGGTACAGAATAAAACAAAAATAATACATGTGGTATATATAATTATATGAACTAAAGAAAATAGGCTGTAGCTTCATGGTAGAGAGAGAGAAAAAAAAACACTGAAGATGGATAGGAAAACAGACAACTTTTAAAAGAAAAGGAAGAAAGCCAATCCTAATCCCTGCTACCACCTTCTCTAATGTTCATAAAGCCACTAAGTGCTTGTCCCCATGGCAAGGATATTGTGAGGCAAAAGTCAGTTCACCTCGCAAGAGTCCCCATGCAAAGCCCTAATTTGGGCTGCATGAGGGACAATTACCACAAATTCATGGCAAAATAACCCCCCTTTCTGGAAAAGATAGAAATTTCAATTCTCTACACCTCCTTTTTCCGAGCTGCTGACAGAAAGAAAGACGCTTGGCTTTAATGCCGAAGTTCAAATTAAGATTCACATTAAGGGTTCCCCAAATCCACCCTGGGGTAAGGACAGTCCCATGGGGACACAGCCTAAGATACCTTATTCATCTTTTCGTGATCAGAGGCCTTTACGCACTACATCCGGAATGGATGTAGTGCATGTGGCCTGAGTAACTTTGGGACACTTTCAGCATTCACACACAGGAACTTGTGTAAACACGTTCCTGCACGCCTGTGTGTGAATGGCTAAAGCGTCCTGAAGTTACTTAGCCGGGAAAGGCCAGCCAGGGGCGAGGACACCTCCCCCAAGGCTGCCTGCCATTGGGTGTGAGAACCCAGGGGCGGGCAGCTCTGTCAGGCCGCTAGGCCCGCTTCATGCCAGCTGCACAGGGCTCAATCGAGCCCTGTGCAGTTGGCACGAGCCTACCTGGGCACCCACCCAGCCAGCCAGGAGCAGCTGCCTATGGGGCAGGACCCCTTCACAGATCAGAGTGCGTGGCTCCGGTCTACAACGGTTTCCCCCCCACACCCCAATCGCACCCATCTGTGGGGTGTAGGCGCCTGGATGTAAGCGCCTACGCCACTCAGATGACCCACCCACCCTCAGGACTCGGGGACGTGAAGCGCCATGTGGACTGCTCCCGGGATCCTGGGCTCATTACGAGTCCGGACACCAAAGAGGTAGGTGCTCCCCGCACATGCATCACATCCCCGGGCCCTGAGGGTGGGTGGGTGGGTCAGCTGCATGGCATAGGTGCCTACATCCAGGTGCCTACACCCCGCAGATGGGGTGGGTTCTGTCTAAGAAGGGGTCCTCAGCCCCTCTCCCCCAGCCAGCCCAAGATCGGCTTCCTCCCACCCCAGAAAGGGGCTAGAGGAAGCTGATCCTGGTGGCTCCCCGACTCTGGCAGCCACAATGGGGCTGCTGGGTCCGGGAGGGACCCACGTCCCCACGTGCAAGGATGTCAGCAACCTTGCCAGGCTGGCAATCGCGCGGGTGCACCAGCCCTAGTAGATGGCAGAGGGGACCCACCGAATCGTGGGTCCTCTCTTCCATCTACCAGCATCAGTGACCCTGGTAGATGGGACAGGGGACCCACAAATTGGTGGGTCCCCTGTCCCGTCTACTGGTGTCGGCATGTCTGCCACTGCAGCCCGGCAAGGTTGGTCATCAGCGCGGCCCCTGTCAGCTGTGGGGCCAATTTTTTGCCTGTGCTGGTGGGGGAGGCGTTGTCATGGTCAGCCAGGAGGAGGACACAGAGGATGAGGAGGACTCACTTCCTCAGGTACAGGAGGAATCTGAGGTGATGCCAGGACCCAGTTCTGACCCTCCAGCCCCAGTGGAACCTGGGGTTCAGCAGCCCAGCCTTACCTCAGCAGAAGTGCAAGATGAGGGAGTCTTGGAACAGCAGGGCACAGAGATCCCTAGCTTTAAGCAGAGGACAGAGGAAAAGGAAGGGTTAAGAAGATCGAAGAGACTTGCAGAGAAGCATGCTGATAGCCTACAGCTGGGACTGTAGATAAAACACCGGGCAGACACCTGGGCAGACTTTTGCCAGAAACTATTGGTTTTCCTTTAGAGAAGGCTGCTGTACCTGACTCCCTTGACCTTGAAAACTTGGCTACCTTGACTTCGGACCGGACTGTGGCGTTGCTCTCTGAAAACCTGGACTCGGACTGTTTATTGACCTTTGCTCTCTGGACTACGTTGCTCTGCTGCTGAATGAACTGCCTTTGCAAGTAAGCTGTCTCTTACCAGCTGTGTATGTGAGCTGGCAGCTTTTCTGGACAGGCGTGCCCACGGCTGTCAGGGAGGGAAGAGTGTGCGAACACTTCCCTCCCTGAACTGCCGGGGATGCTTGGAACGCGCGCTGACGCATGTAGAGCACTTTAAAGTCTCTACATCTAGAACACGTGGAAGACATCCCGGAACGGGCTGGGATGGAAACCTGGCCACGGCAATGCAAATGCCTCATTCCGGGCTGTCTTCTGCACGTTCCAAAACCCCGTGTGCGAAAAGGCCTCAGATTTCATCAGGGTGCTGATGACACTCAGCTGTGTGTCCTGATTTCAAGGCACAGTATGGAGGCATTAGATGCATGGAAGCTGTGATGTGCTGGATGGCTTGAAACATACTCACACTGAACCCATCAAAGTCAAAGTAAAACCTCAATCAGATTGTTGTTTCTCCTCTATGCTCGCTTCCTCATTGAGGGAAATATTTCAGGACGTGGGGATTATTTTGGTGTCTCAACTTTTCCTGCAATGCCATATAGAGGCTGTAGTGGAAGAAACTGTCACCCAAGTTAGGTTTATACAACAATTGTGACCTTACTGGGACCAGAAGGTCTCAGTGTCTTATATTTTCAAGATTCAATAATTCTAATGCTCTACATTTAGAATTGCTGCTGAAGCTGACCTGTGCAGGTTAGGTGCGCTGGGAGCTGCTCAATCAGCACGCTACTTTTGAAAAAGAAGCCCTAAATTTAACAATCTTTTTAATTTATGGATGCTAGACTTGTAGCACTTTTTCTCACAGATCCTGCCACTGCCAAGTTTGTTGTGTAAACTTCCAAAAGGTCAGTGGAAACTGTAACATTGGATGTAAGCATGGCATGACAGCATGTGTGGTGACCTGCCTGCTTCTTCCCACCCTGGGCTCCTCAGAGCCACACAAGCACACAGTCCCCTGCCAGTTCCTTGAGCCTTTCACCTATACAGCCTTCCTCTTGGCTTCCACTTTTATCTACTTAACAGCTATGTTTGTCTCAAAGGAGCAGACTGACCCCTTTTTAAGGAACAAACTTCAAAAGGTTAATTGTTACAGCAATTCTGAAAAATTCTGAAAAATAAAAAAGCAAGCTTAAACCTCAGCTCTTAAATCCTAATGTCCTTTGAAAGGAAAAGAAATAGTCCATTTGAATTCTCCACCCCCCTTTTCTTTTCTAGTGTCCTTATGGAGGCAAAACAGTCCCTTTAGAACCTGTCCTCAGGCAAACGTCCCCACTTAGGCTTTTCGTGGGCCTTCTTTCCGCTCTCGACCAAGAGGAGAGTCTGTCACTCACACTCTGATCTGGGCTGCTGCGACGGCTCCTTTTATAGTCCCATTTTTAGCCACCTCCAATTGGTCGAAATGTTTAATAGAGTGGCTCCTCTGGCAGCCACGTCCCTCCGAAAAGCCTGCCAAACCTTTCCGCTCGCTCTCTCACCCCCGCAAAGGCCACAGCATGCAATCCTTGAGACCACTTCCAGGCCAGGCTATTTTAGGCCTTATACAGATTATATCTTAGACTGAAAATCTGCCATCAACATGCTAAATCAAAACAAGCCCCCTGAAAGTGAGCGTATTTTATATTGACAGAGGACAGCTGAGAGAACATTTTTTTTCAAAAACCTTCCTGTGTTGATAGTCTTAGAACTCAGACTGACCTTACTGACATCTCTCCTTATATGCAAATGAGATTTCCTCAGATGTTTGCACATTTCCAACAACAACAACAACAAAACATATTAACTTTATGATCAGATATAGACAGATTCGTCTGGAGATTTCTTTGTGTCTTGCTTGTGAATATTCTTGTGCACAGAAGGGATGGGATGAGGAATGATGAAACATACATTGAGGAAAATGCAGAAAATTGTCACAGCCTCTGAGAACTGTAGTGCAAGTAGGTTCTCTCTCTGTGTGTGTCTCACACACACACACAGAGAGAGAGAGAGGGAGGGAGGGAGGGAGGGGGCTGGGGTTATTTCCTTGCTCTTTTATAAGCCTAAGAATAAAAGTTCAACAGATGCACCAGAGCAGGGAAAACTGAATTCCTTAGTTGCATCAGTGTCCCTGGATGCAGAACTTTCTTAACATTGTAGAGATATTGTAGCCATGAATAGTGTTTTATTTAAATGTCTGTATTAAGCAGAACCCCCTCTTCGCTAAAAATGGAGAAAAAACAAACAAGTCATATTCATCAAAGTAATTGTGTAGGTACTTTCAGTACCAAAATGCCTAGAATGAAAGATTGAACTGCTAACGGCAGCAGTGACAGCCATGAATCATGGTAGGCTACTTCGGGGCCTTTACCACCATAAAACAAAAGATGTAGATGAAAAATGCTGCAATTAAGTGATTTGATTTCTGCCCCCTTTTTCCTACTGCATTCGTGCATGGCTGCACAGCAAAGATTGATGGGAAAAATTACTCTACGTGATCCCTGACAGAGCCTTGGAACAATTCTATAAGGGGGAAACATACAAATCAAACCAGCTTTTGTGTATTCAAACAAAATATAATACATATAAAGCAAATATTTTAGCCTATAACTAAAGCACCAAAGATTTGCATGTACACATAAATTGTGAAGAAATGCTTCTCCTATCAAAAATCTAACTCAGGGATTTTCCAGCTAGTTGGGTAATAGTGGTATTTGTTTTAAATAAATATTCAATCAGTGCCACTGAGTGACGTCCTAAATATATGTGTTCAGTGAAAAGGACAAAAAGGAAAAAAAAACAGAAACAAAATTTACAGAGGGAAGAAATGGCTTGCCTTGTCTTCAGTATCAATATCCCCATAAAATCCTCATCACAACAAAACCTCTCTTCCTTACTACCTGGGTCATAATTACCATCACTTAGGCACGAATTCCCCAAATATGGAGTAATAGAATGAATAAACTCATATTTGCACATGAGAGGACAAAATACCCCTTAAGAACACTCTATAAAAGGCCCTGTGTAAAATAAAGCTTAGGGTAACAGACAGTGATATTCATTCAGCTTTTCCTGTGCTGAAGTCATACATTGCAAGAAATACTGCCCTGGTTTTCTATTATTGTTGTTGTTAATGTTGTTGTTGGCACAATAGAATCAGACCACTGCAATACAAACAAACAAAAAAGGATATATTTTAGTCCTATTATGCAGAGAGCAAAGCAGCATCTGAAGGGGAAAACAAGAATACTAATAATTAAACTGAAGGCTTTTTGTAAAAATCCTGATGCTGTGTTATGCTTAAAGAAAATAAAACTGTGTATATTCCTAGTCTGAGATGTTTTCTTTCCTCCCATTTTTTTAAAAATGCATTTGTTCACGTATATCCCCTTTTCTGTAAATATGCATGTCCCCTTAAAGATTCTGTCTAGCCACAATTCAAAACAGCATGCATTTTGTTCTTGCACTCCATATTTAACATTAGGATGTTTTTGTTTTTCTTAGTGAGCAAGCAAAGGCCTCATGAGGTAAGTTTATGTTTATAAGTCTCTTCTCCTGCAAAAGTCTTCTGCGTATCTGATTTATGATGCCCTACAAGCTATCTATTGCCTACAAATAAAAGGAAAAAAATATTAAACCTTTGCAATTATTCCTGGTTTTGGATGAATTAGAAGTTTGGTGGCAATGTTGTGCTTTTATATACAATTTCACACCTGTTTCTTATAGCTCGAACACATTCATATGGTGATTTTTTTTAAAAAAATCTTTAATTATATAATGTGATTGAATATTTTATCTTCCCCTCTCCAGTCTCTTCCTTTTCTGTCATACATTCAGTCTTACCTATGAGCTATAACTGAACATTTTTAATAAACCCATTTTTATTGAACCCATTTGGAGTATATTATCAAAAACAAGCAGGATGGTAGGTCAGGTTCATCCAGATCTGAGGCATTTCTGCACTTGGACCTGTAGTTTACAATTAGTTAACATCTGGGCGGGTTCATCTGCATTTTCAGGAGGTGCTTACAGCTGACAAATGCCCCCTGCCTGCCCAGATGTTAACTAATTGCAAATGAAATAGTGTACCACAACCAAACCAACCCTCCCGAGTTGTGACCAGGAACTCACCTGGTGCCTCCAGGATGCAAGCACTTGCACCTTTTCTGGTGCAGGGGTTACCTGGCACACCTGCACATATGCAGAGTGTCATCATCACCATAATGATGACACTTTTTCACATGCAGTCATACAGGGCACCATGACCAAACTGACAGCATCCTGTGGAGGAGGATTAGATGGACGACTGGATCCAGGTAAGTGGCTAGTTGTGTGGGGCTTAGGCTATTGTGTACTAGTGTTCCCTAATGCAAACACTAGTACACGTTAGTCTCCTCTGGACCTTTCCTGGCCAACAGATGGGAAGGCAAGTGCAGAAGGATTGGAACTGAGCACTGCAAATATGGAAGCAACTTGGTGGTTCCTTTAAAGGAGTTCCATCAGGCATTACTTGCTGGTCTTAGATGTCTAAAAGGCAGCAATGGAAAACATGGATGCTTTCTGCAGTTGGACCTCCAAGACAGTCATGCACGTTCTGACAGCTGTGTATCTTCTCACCACAGAGCTACTTTAGTATAGTTTCACTAGAAGCACCTATGATGCTCCTAGTACAGCCCCACACACAATAGGCAGCAATATTGCACGGAGGTGGGGTGCCATGGTTGTGCAGCCATGCACCACGTTGCTCAGTCACTGCAGCAGCAGTCTGATGCTGCAGCAAGGTGGACACTGCCAGACAGCAGCATTCACACTTACCCTGCTATAAAAAAAACCACCAAAGAAAAAAAAAGGTATAGTGGGATAAAAAAAAAAATTCATTCATACCTTAGCATCACATCTTTAAAATCCTTACCCTAAAAGCAATATGGAAGGCGAGAACACCTGTATTGTCACGTGCAATGTATGCGGCATGTTTATGACCCTACCACAACAGATGCCACATTTTACCTGCCACAAATGCAAGCTTGTGGCTCTCCTGGAGGAAAGGGTTAAAAGTCTAGAAGAGAGAGTCAAGACACTGAAGCAGATTAGAGAAGAAGAGAACTTCCTCGACAGCATGGAGGAAACACTTCAAAATGAAGGGATAGAAGAACATCGTTCTGTAGTTGCAGAAACTGAGTTATGGAAGCATGTGACCCAAAGGAGCAGGAAGAACAGGAGACATTTGGAACCCTTGCAATTAAACAACCAGTTCCAGATACTCAGTCAGGAGAACAACACATCTGAAGAGTCGACGACAAGGTCCACAAATATTACTCCAATAGGCACTGAGAAATCTCTGGAATGGAGAGGAAGAAATGGTAATGCAAAGAAAAAGAGGAGAGTAGTGGTCATGGGAGATTCACTTTTAAGAGGAACAGAGGCAACTATCTGCAGACCTGACAGAAACTCCCGAGAGGTGTGCTGTCTCCCAGGGGCCCGGATCAAAGATGTAACTGATAGCATATCGAGGCTATTCACACCTACAGACTACTACCCATTATTACTCATACATGTGGGCACAAATGATACGGCAAAAAAGCACTTTGAAAACATCTACAGAGACTTTGAAGACCTTGGCAGAAAAGTAAAGGAACTGGGAGCACAAGTAGTCTTTTCATCTATCCTTCCGGTGGATGGTCACGATAAAAGTAGAAGGGATAGGATTCTTGAGGTGAACAAGTGGCTACGTCGGTGGTGCTGGCAGCAAGGATTTGGATTTCTGAACCATGGAGAAAACTATCTATATGACGGACTCCTTGCAAGAGATGGGTTGCACCTTACAGGGACAGGAAAGAATGTATTCGGGAAGCGCCTTGCTTCGGTTATTAGGAGAGCTTTAAACTAAAACAAAAGGGGAAGGGTAACAAAAAGTCAAGCAAAAATACTCAGTCAATCAAACCAGGCGATATTCTTACTCCCAGAAATAGTACCAATGAACAAACGCATAAATTTTGTAAGGAAAACAGAGGAGGCAAGCTCGCAATAGATAGCAATTACAAACTAAAATGCCTCTACACCAATGCCCAAAGCATGAGAAATAAAAAAGGGGAGCTGGAGATCCTGACCCAGGTAGATAAATATGATGTCATAGGTATTACGGAAACCTGGTGGGATAACACACATGAATGGAACACAAACATTGAAGGCTACAACTTGTTTCTGCGAAACAGACTTAACAAAAGAGGAGGGGGTATTGCGCTGTATGTTAAAAAATAAATTGTCTCCTCAGAGGTTCAAGTTTCAGAGAGTGGAAGCTCAGTAGAATCGGTATGGGTAAGAATTCAAGGAGAGAGAAACAGAAAGGATACCATTGTAGGAGTCTATTACAGGCCCCCTGGACAAACAGAAGATATGGATGACCTCTTCCTAGACCAGATGGCTAAACTTTCACGAAAGCATGACATAGTGATTATGGGAGACTTTAACTACCCAGACATTTGTTGGGAATCTCGCTCAGGAAAAAGTCACAAGTCTAATAAGTTCTTATCCTCTCTCGCTGACAATTTCATGTACCAAAAGGTGGTGGAGGAAACAAGAGGATTGGCTATCCTTGATCTAATTCTTACCAACAGAGAGGAAATGGTGGAGGATATCAGAGTTTCTGGGGCATTGGGAGGCAGCGATCATGTTATCCTTGAATTCTGGATAAAAAGGGAAGGAAAGCATGAGAGGACTCAGACTTCAAAGTTGGACTTCAGAAGGGCAGATTTTGATGGACTCCGGAGGAGGTTAGGAGGGATCAAATGGTTAAATGTACTAAAGGATAGAAATGTCCAAGAAGGATGGGATATTTTGAGAAATGCAATATTAGAAGCGCAATCATTAACAATTCCTCAAAGAAGGAAGAATGGAAAACATCTAAAGAGACCAGGGTGGATAAACCTAGAACTTAAAAACTTGATAAAAAAGAAAAAAGAAATGTTTAAGAAATGGAAGGAGGGATACATATCTAAGGAGGAATATAATGAAATCAGTACAATCTGCAGGGCAAGTATCAGAAAAGCTAAAGCTAAAAATGAACTGAGGCTTGCAAGAGAGACTAAAAACAATAAAAAAGGGTTTTGGGGATATGTCAACAGCAAAAGAAAAGTCAAAGAGGTTTTGGGAAGTCTGCAGGGAGAGAATGGAGAAGTGATCGAAAGTGGTCTTGAGAAGGCAGAGATTCTGAACTCCTATTTTGCATCTGTTTTTTCCAAGAGGGATAATGTACATGCAACAGTCCTTCACTGTACTGATGAAGGACTAGGAGAATCAAGACACAAAATCAACACTGAGAGAGTAAGGGAACGCTTAGCTAACTTAAACGAATTTAAGTCTCCGGGTCCAGATGGATTACATCCTAGGGTACTGAAGGAATTAGCAGAGGTAATTGCTGAACCACTTGCTGTAATCTTTGAGAAGTCATGGAGAACAGGAGAAGTCCCAGACGATTGGAGAAGGGCAAACGTTGTTCCTATCTTCAAAAAAGGGAAGAAGGTAGACCCAGGGAACTACAGGCCTGTTAGCCTGACTTCAATACCAGGAAAGATTCTCGAACAAATTATTAAACAACACATATGTCAGCATTTGGATAGGAATTCAATAATTAACAGTAGTCAACATGGGTTTGTATCAAACAAGTCGTGTCAGACTAACTTGATTTTATGACAAAATCACTGAATGGGTTGATCAAGGAAATGCAGTAGACATAGTATTTCTTGATTTCAGCAAAGCATTTGACAAAGTATCTCATGCGATCCTCATTGAAAAATTGATCAAATATGGGTTTGACAAGGCAACTATAAGGTGGGTTCAAAACTGGCTTAGTAATCGTACTCAAAGAGTGGCTTTAAATGGCTGCACATCCAAATGGAAGGAAGTGTCAAGTGGAGTACCACACGGTTCTGTCCTGGGCCCAGTTATGTTTAATGTTTTTATAAACGATCTGGACGAGGGAGTTGAAGGGAAGCTGATCAAATTTGCTGATGACACAAAGCTAGGGGGGATTGCAAACACCAGAGAAGAGAGAGAGAGGATTCAAAAAGATTTAGAGAAACTCAAACAATGGGCTGCAACTAATAAAGTGGTATTTAACAAAGAAAAATGCAAGGTTCTGCACCTGGGCAAGAAAAATGAAAAAAGCACATATACAATGGGAGGAATTCGGCTGAGCAGCAGCACATGTGAAAAAGACTTGGGTGTCCTGGTAGATCATCAACTGAACATGAGTCAACAGTGTGAGGCAGCTGCAAAAAAGGCAAACGCAATCCTGGGGTGTATTAGGAGAAGCATAGAGTCCAGATCACGTGAAGTTATTATCCCCCTCTACTCTACCTTGGTCAGACCTCATCTGGAGTACTGTGTCCAGTTCTGGTCACCCCAGTTTAAAAAAGACACTGACAAGCTGGAGCAGGTTCAAAGGAGAGCTACCAAGATGGTGAACGGTCTGCAAACCATGTCTTATGAGGAACGGCTTAAGGAACTAGGAATGTTTAATCTAACAAAAAGAAGACTGAGAGGAGACATGATAGCTGTCTACAAATACCTCAAGGGTTGTCACAAGGCAGAGGGATCAGCCCTGTTCTCACTCTCTCAAGGAAGGACTAGAAACAATGGGGTGAAACTGCAGGGGAAAAGATTTAGTTTAGATGTTAGGAAAAAATTTCTAACAGTAAGAGTGAACAACCAGTGGAACAGGCTGCCACGGGAGGTGGTTGGTTCCCCTTCGATGGAGGTCTTCAAGCAGAGGCTGGACAGCCATCTGTCTGAGATGGTTTAGGAGATCCTGCCTTGAGCAGGGGGTTGGACTCGATGACCCAGGAGGTCCCCTCCAACTCTACCATTCTATGATTCTATGATTCTAGATAGATTTGGGATGGGGCAGTACAATCACTAGCCACCATCCCTATACTTAAGATCTGTGGGACACTGTCCCACAGAAATTATGTGTGAAAAGGCCCATAGATTCAGCCTCCAACAGCAGTGGTTGCAGAGGCAAGAAACATTTGCTGGCAGTTTTTCAAAGCAAGTCCTATCCACTTCTCCATTTGCAAAGGATTTTCAAGCCAAATCTTGCTAAATGGAGGGTAAGGGAGTTGCCCTGGAGTCCCCTCCTGTTGTAAACCCTCATATATGGCTTGGGACTAAACACTGAGAAGATAAAATGATAGTAATCTTATTTTTATTGGTCCTTTTTCATTTATATTTTGCCTCATGAAATCATGGGTTACCAAGAGGTCCTTCAGTCAGATATTGACCTAAACTCAAACTGCTGACCTTTAGTGAAGTTCAGATAACATGATAATTTTTTCCCAAATACTCATTAAAGTAAATGTGATTCATTTAACTCCACTCAACAAAGAGCCTGCTGTTGAGGCAGTGTAGTCACATAATGGGATGCCCCATTATTGGTGCAAAAACCTCCATGAAGAAGTATTACTATCTGTAATTGAGAACACCAAGAAGAGAGAAAAGATCCAAGTCATTTCTCCACTTACCACTGGAGATACTCTGGTGTTTCCTTTAAAGGAGTTCCATCAGGCATTACTTGTTGGTTCACCTGGAGGTACTCTGGCATTTAAGACAAGATGCACCTCATAGGGCACTGCTCCATCTGTGGTTGCATTCACTATCTGAGGGGCTTTTTCTTCAAAGTACAATTGCTCACCATTGCCGCAGGCTTTAAATAATGCTTCCCTGCACCAAAACAGAGATATGGAGGTGTCTTCCAGAGTGAAGATCATGGTACCTCCCCCTCAGCCTCCTTCGTGCAAACAGGCCTCAGTCTGCAGCATCTTCTCAGAATAAGGTATGGCAATATCCATGCAGTCAATCTTCTCTGCTTCAGTATCCATGCAGTCAATCTTCTCTGGACAATTAATTCTACATCCAAACATCTGATTAGAAACCAACACTGCAGTGACCATGGACTGACACAGTCAAGTGCATTTGCTCTCCTGTATCTGCTCACTGGTCCCAGCAACTTACCTTGCAAGTGAGACAAAATTAACACTATGCACACGTTGTGACTAGGGTTGTGCTGGACTTTTTGAAACATTCAAAATTTGATTGGCTTTGATCGAATTTGGACATTCAAATTTAAATCAAATGTTTATAAATTTGAATTTAAACATTCAAATGAATTTTGAATTTTTGAATCTACTTGTTTCAATTATTTGGACATTCGTATGTTATGGATACATACATGATACGTACTTGCCCATATGCATCTTTCCCTCATCCATACACATTTATACAAATCCGAATGGGATGAAAATGAGATGCATACAAGATAACTACGGGATGTGTATGGATGCGTATGGGATGAATACGGATGTGTACGGGCACATACATATGTTGCCAACATTTGTATGTGCAAATTCAAATAGAAAATTTGAACGAATAGAATTTAATTTAATTAATTCAAATCAAATCTGGATAAAATCAAATTTTAAAGATTCGACTCGAATTTTTGGATATTCAATTCAAATTGAATCCCAAAAATTGCATTCATGCACACTCCTATTTGTGACTGCAGCTGTAGTGGGAGCAGTGGTTAGTGCAGGAATCAGAAAGCCAAAAGGGCAGGTTTCCCACCTCAGCAGCAAAATATGGTTCTGCCTCTCATTTCAAACACACCAGAACCTTTCAGTGGCTGACAAGTCATAGTGCTCCATGCAAATGGATTGTTCACTGGAGCGAAAAAGCAACAGCTGTTCAGGGCTGCTCTTTTTCTCTTTTCTCCCAGCATGCTGCTTCTCAACTCCTCTTTTATGATCCCCTAGACTTTCCAAGGCAGGAAGACTTTGAAGGAGAGGGAGGCTCAGTGCCAAATACTGTAGTCTTCAGTGTTAACTGCTCCAGCTTCTTCCTCAGGTGGGTGGAATATAGCCTGGGCAATCCCATCATGACAACCACAAGGCAAGACAAGAGCCAAAAGTGGAGTGTGCCCAAAACACAGCAGACTCTAAAGTGCTTCTCATGGCAAAATCACATTACAGAACTAATCATTCTCTATTATTTTGATTATTGTCATCACCATTCTTAATTCTGCTAAATAGTGATACATTTGGATGGTGCCTAAGTTTCCTTTCAGTGGGAAGAAAAATGGAGGTCAGGGTCAAGAAAGAGTATTTCCTGTCCTACACACAGCTTGTCAGCAAGGATTACAAAATGCTGACAGCTCAGCCTGGAATCTTGCCATCAGCAGTTAACAAACAGACTTGGCTTTCAAGTGCTGCCACTTTTCCTGAATGTGAAAAAAGAGATTCCCTTGAACAGCAAAGTGCCTGAAGTGAAATGAATTGTGTAACAGTCCTGTTTGTGATGGTACACCTTAGCTGGCTGATACACACCCATACCACATTGACCAACCTAGCAAAGACACTCAAGTGTGCTGCACCAATTGCTGAAGAATCTTCATGGAAGTGGGAAAGAAGGTGCGAGTAGCACTTCTTTTAAAGTGACAGTATGCCAACTACACGGCACCTCCTGTCTTCAGCCACCAAGATGGCAGCTTGCGAAATTTTGTACAGAATGGGAGGCAGAGCTCTTGCTCTGTCATTTAAGCACCCTAAGGGTCTGTTCACACTTAGCCTTTGCCTGGCATATATCTTAGGATAGGGTTCTATGGTCTGCATGCTAATACAGATTCTGGCAGGCCTCAGCTGGGGTCTGCTGTAGACTTCCTAACCATGTGAACAGTAGGCCACTGTTCTGGGATATATTCCAGAATAAAGCCAAGTGCAAACAGGCCCCATGAAGCACTTATGGCATCATGGCAGATGCCATGGGGATGCCATGCTTCCTCCTTATGATGCACTCATGAACCATAAAGGAACCACGTGGAACCTGCCTCAGTATTGCCAGTTTTACGTCAGCAGTAAACCTGGTACATTACCATGGGCCCTTTCTGCACTTTGCCTTATTCTGGAATATATTCTTGATAGTGGTCTGCTGCCCACAAGCCATTGCAGACTATGGCAGGCCTCACCTGGGGCCTTTCATAGTCTGCACTAGCATTCAGATAGCAAGTCCCTATTCTAGAATAAGGCCAAGTGCAGAAAGGACCACGGAGCTGTAGTTCAGCACTACACCTGTCTTTCTCCTTACTACTGTTTTTTAAATAAAATTCCACCAGAAGCTCTCTGCAACTTTAGTGAAGCTTCCATTGCAACCAAAAGAGGCCTTCCTTGAGATATCAGCTGTGACGGTTTCAGGGTACAGGCTGCAAACTGCTTTGCTTTCTGTCTTTGCAGGCTTCTAGCAAGCTGCAATAGCCAGCCTTTGTGCAAACAGCTTGTTGCAAGCCCTGGGTTTTGGGCTTCAAAAAGGGCGGGAAATCCTGTGCGGGCCTGAGTGCAAGGATTGGCTACAGCTGGTATTTGGAGGGAAAAGCTGTCCGGGGATCTTAGAGCTGGAGGGGGCTAGAGGAGGAGTTTCCACCAATCAGGTGTGTAGAACAGGCACCTCTATGAGGAGTTTCCAGCAGCATTTTATTGCAGCAATTTTCCCCAGGAGGTGACAGCCAATCAGGGCCACAGAAAAAAGGTATAAAGGAACTCAGAGTATAGCAGACTATGTCTTCATGCTGGGACAAGAGCTGAAAGGAGAAGAAGAGCTGAATCCTGAAGGAGCCGGACCAGTAGTTGACCAGGGGTCTTTTGACTGGAAGATCTTCGCAGGCAACTGACCAGAGGGTGATCCGTCAGGCAAGGACGGACTGGGCCTTGTGATCATCCAGAGCTGCGTTCTAAGACACTGGCTAGGCTTGGGCTGAAGCAGAGCTGAGCAGGGTGAGGAATGTAGAGAGGCTTGTCTTTAAAAAGGGAACTATTTTCCTTTAAGAAGGGGAGCTGATAGGCTGGGAAGCTGGTAACCTTAAGAGACTTGCAAGTTTAAGCTAACAACTACCTGAACCTTAATTTTCTTTCTAGTATTGCTTGTGTATAATAATAAACTTGTTTTAGTTTACTGTTCAGACCGCTTGCTACCCATGTCTGTGTTTACACTGTAGTACTCACTTGGCCGTTGCACGAACTCAGCATCCTAACAGGGCCAAGCTACTCCTAGAGAGGGCAGGCACTTACTGGAACGCTGGGGATCATGACATCAGCAATGGATTTAGAGAAGCAGTTTTGTCAAGACTATGACAAGGGAGAAAAAAGTTAAAATTCACCTCACGGCAGTCTACTCAATCTCAAAAGCAAAACAAATCCAGTACATTAATTGCTTTCATGAAATTATGAGGCCTACTTCAGCAGTCCATGGCCAATGGGTTTACAGTTCCATCAAGCATCCTGGAAAATGTATATTATATATATGATCAATAAGTATTGGAACTCTCAAATGATTGTGTAATTTTTATCTGAGTAGTTTTCTGCCTTTAAATAGATTGATTAAATACATGCAAATTTCATAATTTGCATTTGCAAATTATGAAAAATCCATGTATAGATGCAATTTTGAGATACTGAGGTATGTTCAAGATAATTTATAATTTAATAAATCAAAATTGCTGCTCATTATTGGAATGGAATGCTTTATTCTTTCAAAATGGTTTCATTAAGTGAACAAGTGCACCATCACCTAACATCACTTAATAAGTTAACAAAGCGTACAGTCCTTAACAAATGCAATAAATAATAATCACTGCAATAGAAGATATAGCTGTACTTTTTTTCTGACCATAATGTTCTACTCATATTTTAGAATGTATTTTTACAGAAGATTAGATTCGTCGTTATGATGATTCTGTCCCTCCTCTATTACTAGACTTGGGATACTTCTTTAAATTGCTGCTGAATGGAAATTGTGAGAATCTGGTCCTATTCATTTCTTGCTTTTGGACATCTCAAAATCATCTCAGAGTAGCCATTGTAGGAAGAGACTGTGGCATTAGATGGGCACTTAGTTCAACTCAATAGGGACACTTATGATGTCCCATCATATTAAAAATCAATTTGTAAATGAATATGTTAAGCATGATCTGCATGGAACCTTAACATCACTGTAGACCTCACCAGAGGTGTGCTGGCCATGCATCTGTATGGGTGAAAGAGGCCAGTTTGGTCTAGTGGTTAGGGAGCCAGACTCTTATCTGGGAGTACCAGGTTTGATTCCGCACTCCTTCACATAGTCATCTGGGTGACCTTGGGCTAGTCACAGCTCTCTTCTGAGCTCTTGCAGCCCCATCTACCTCACAGAGATGTCTGTTGTGGGAAGAAGAATAGAAAGCTTTGTCAGCTGCTTTGAGTCCCCTTAACTGGGTGAGAAAAGCAGGGTAGAAAATCCAACCCCATTTTCTTCTCCCTCCTCCTGGGGCACAGGGTACAAACAATTCTGCACCATGGAATAAGGATGAGCACAAATGTATTTTTGACATTCGAATCCGAGTAGATTCGAATGTCAAAAAATCCAATTGAATTTGGATAGATCCAAATGTCATAAAATCCGATTCGAATCTGTAACATTCAAATCCGTACACCTGAATGTTAGATTCTTATTTAAAGATACGAATGTTGACAACATTTGTATTTTCATGTAGATTCGTATACGACAGATATGAATCTACACATTTGAATTATCCAAAAATCAGAAATTTGATTTGAGTTCAAATGTGCAATTTGGATTTTTGAAAATCCGATTCGAGTTTCAATGTCAACATTCGACAGATTCAAATCAGATATTTGAATTTTCAAATATTGGTGCACATCCTTATCATGGAACCACTCACTATCTCCTCTCTGCTTCCTCCAAACAGTGCTATAAAGGCAAATTGCTATGGAGAAATCTGTCAGGCAAGCATAATACTGCCTCACCCTGCACATTAAGAATAGTGCTACAATCATAGCACTATTCTCAACATGGAAGTCTGCAATTTGTGTGCTGCTGTCTCCCCTACCACTGTCAAGATCAAAATCAGCCTCCAGTCTTGACAGACAGGAGCCATTTCCTGTCTTCAGTGACTGGCAGCAAAAGCAGACCATCACCACGAGCAGGAAGAAGGAGAAAGGGATCTATAGCACAAGTTATGTTGATATGAAGCGTAGAAAGTGCCACATCTATGTGGTCACAATGCTCTTCTCACACTTTGAATGGTCTATGAGGGTATAGCATTGTGTGGACACTGCACTGTCATAGTTAATTCAAAGCACCTTAATGCCATGATGCAGATTCAGCCTAAGGATGCATTAATGCACTCTGGAATTTCATTTCATGGTTTTATTGGGCATTAGAAGCGGAATGGATAAACTGGTTTGTAGCAGGTACTATTTTAGAGCCTCCTCTGAACTACCATTGAGATGCTTCTATTTCCTCTTTTTATATGATTTCACAATGCAAATTTTATATGAATTTTTTTTTCTGATTCTACTTTTATTATTTCACTTGCCACCAGACACACCAGTGTCCTTTGGAACTGCTCCCATTACTCAGGAGTAAGAACACTCTGTATCAAATCCTTTGTCAGTTTTGTATAAGATCAGTCTTAAGTCCACTTCTAAGTAAATAAATAAGTACATGGCTTAAAATTAGCATTTAAATTGTGGGGATGTCTGTACACCTTTTCCCCCTGAGATACACCTTTTTTGGAAGCATTATTTGAGCTGACAACTGCATCATAAAATTCAGAGTAGCACACAATGCAAAGAAACTATATTCTAATCTATGTATTAGCCTGGGAAGCGTGAACTGGGTTTGCTCACTTAAAAATGTATAACAAACGATCATAATTCTCCACTCTCCTTATTTGGGAGGCAGTTCAAAGCGTAGATCTCTATTTTATCTTGCCTCCTTAATGGAAGAAAATTCCTTAGTGACTAACAAAGAAAATAAACATTGTTGAAAATGATCCTTTAAAAAAAGGTTTTTAAAACCCCAAAATCAGGTTACCTTTAACACGTTTAATTTCTTCTTTAGTTAGCCTAATTCAAAAGACAGATATCAGGGACAGCAATGGCAATGCTGTTTACACCACATGGCACTATAGCGAGAGATGATCACTTAGCTTTTGTTTTGGTTCCAATTCATTTTTTCAAGAAGTGTAATTAAAAACTGCATTAATGCCACCAATTATGGCCTCCAAGGGACCAGAAACCTCATGTTACTATGTGATGGAACACAACTGAGCTGCAAACATCCATTTACCATTATAATACTCATTAATCCTGCCAAAAACAACTCATTATGAGACTTCAAGGAAATCATCTCATAGGCAAACAGAGCACAGAATCTATCTGTCACTGCATTCCTCACAGCACAAGTTGCAGGGGTGGAAATTCTTCAGTGTAACTAATTTATGAAGCTGCAAACTATACATTCATTTCTGACACCATCTGGGAACCAAGTGGAAAAAAGTGCAGGCAAGATTCTTAGAACTAGGACATAGCTTTGAAGACTTCCCAAGAATTTGCTTTCTAAAATATCTAATTAGAAGAACTAAATATGAAATTATTGAGAATAAAATAGGATAATTAAATATGTAATTACGGAGAGTAAGTCTGTGGTTCTTGGATGACGGAGGAATTCTTTTAACCATAATTTTAAAAACTTACTGGAGAGTGAAGGTGAGGAAGGAACTAAAGGCCATCCCATACTGGCTGGAATACTGGACTAACAAGTCCATGAGGAACCTTCCCTCTGCTTGTTGATGACCCCACCAGGGGCCTCCCTTACACTGCTCCAGCATGCGGAAGGGAGTTTCTAGTACACTTGCTGGTCAAATATACTAACTAATGTGCAACCACCCATGATTTGGGTGCTTTTGTTGTTGTTGAAAATTAACCTTCCAGCTGTTTTCAGTCTTGAGCGGGAAAAGAGATTTACAAATCCCACTATACTCAGGCCCTAGTATTTACCTCACGCTAATAAGTTTAGGGTATTTTAGTCACTTTTGCATTTGCGCAGGGGAGAGCTGCCCAGCTGTAACCCATCCCAAGTGGAAAGGTTCCAGGCTAGAGTGGTCTCACTTGCCAAGAAAAAAGGCTGGACTGGAAAAAAAGGCCTGTTCCAAGACATTCCCTGAACCACACCACACTGCTCCACACCACTCCAAAGCTCCCTTTGAGGTCAAGGGAGATCTGTTCCATTTCAGTGGCACAATTTGGGCACATGTCCAAAATGGTTCCCCCTGTTAAATCAGAACTGGGTGCTGCGTGCAGTCTTCTGCATGCCTCCCTATTCTGGTCTAGAGCCTCCTGTGCCACTTATTTATATTATTTATTTACAGTATATTTATATTTATATCCTGCCCCATACCCAAGGGTCTACTGCTATCCCAGCATAGGTGGCCATTTTGGCCATCTTGACCTGGCTAAAACACTGCATTCAGTGCAGATGCAGCATGTTAGCAGGAGGCAGGCCTTCTCTAATCTGCACTGAAGTGTGGAAGATAAGAGTCCCAGAAGAGGGATAGGCCCTGTGCTGGATTGTTCCTAAGGTAAGTACAGAAAAAGCCTTTGAAAATATTTTTCTACAGGACAAATGGCACAATCTCCCACTATCCTCCATTCTGGGGTCCAGTTAGAACTGCTGCCTTGTTCAAAAGATTTTTTTACAAACATCCCCCTGCCCCATGTGATACATACTGTACAATTTTCCCTCACATACATTGTCAAATTTGAAATTAAAATGTAATGGCCCTCTTTACACATACTTGGGATACACATTTCTAGCAGCTACTTGTTTCTAAACTGACAAAGCTGTAGAAGAAAAAAAGAAAGTGTTAACATCTGTAAAAGTATTTCTTCGTGAGAAGGAAGCATGGAGTGCCACTAATCTGTATTCATAGCTTTCTTGCTTATTTCTTGAATCAATTCTTCCCCTATAGGTACACTCCAGTGTCAGGCATTAAGAGCTGCTTCCCATTTTCATGTAAATAATGGTGGGGGGGATAGAAGGTAGATAGTAATGGTTCACTGGTTTATAGGATAGTTTTACAGGAGGTCCTCATTTTAGTCATGAGCAGTGTCACTAGGACTCAGCAGAAATCCTTTGCCTAGAGAGAAGAGCAAAATCACGGCTTGGAGGCTTTGCAAAGCACTCAAGGCATCATGGGGACCAAGTTTCTGCCAAGTATGTTGTCTCCTTAAAAAGTGAAGAACATAAGAGCATAAGAAATACCCCACTATACTGCACCCATGGCCTATATAGTTGATCAGTCTGCTCTTGTAGGGGCCAACCAGCCATACAGGGAAGCCCACCAACAAGACAAGAGCACACACCTTGTTCTGCTTGGAGTCCTCCAGCAGTGGGTCTTCAGAGATATACCACTTATTACTATTATCAAGACTAAAAGTCCTGAGCACTGAGAATTGGTGGTCCAACCCCTATGTGAAATCATCCAAGGTGGTAGCCGTAACCACATCTCATGGGAGTGAATTCCAAAGTTTAGCTATGTGTTGTGTAAAAACAAAGTCTGTGAGTGAAAAGCTAGAAGAAGAAAGAGAAGGCCACAATTGCCAGCACTGGCATTCCTTAAATATGTCTTTTCCAAATCAACATCATCATCATAACTGGGGGTGGGGGTGGGGTGGGAGAGAAGGAACAATTGGGACAGCCAATCTTGCAATGTTCTGCTAGTGGAAAAGTTCCCTCCATGTCCTAAACACATTGTAACCTCTGTAAACACTCACACAGAAACAATGTTTTGCTTTAGGGCTACTCCACACTTGTTCTTGGCAGTGTCAGCCAACTACTAAAAGAACACTATGGCCCATGCTCGCTTTGGCAGCACGTATACTAATATTGGAACTATGCAGAGAAGATTAGCATGACCCTTATGCAAGGATGACCCACAAATTTGTGAAACTTCCATTTAAAGAAAAAAAAAACACTATGGCTCTTTCTGCACCCAGCTCTAATTCATGATAGAAGTGGTCCTAGACCCCTGCTGTCTGCACACTGATGCCACCCAATCCTATCACAGTATCCTCATCAGACTAGGCTGAGAACTGAGATAGAGCATCAAAAATAGCACCCTATTTGGTCTTGCAGTAGATCTTTTTAAAGTGACCTACAATCAAACCATTCCCTGTACACCAGACTATGGAGGATGCAGATAGCATGTGCCCATAGACAGGAATACAGCCCAAAGTGAAGCCACAAGTGACACCAGTTGTTGGTACATGTCCAAAAAGGCCTGGGCATTGAAGACTAAACACTGGCTCTGAGGGCTGGGCTCAGCTTTCAAATTCAGAAATCAGGCATGGGGTGACGTGGTCTGGCAGACATGCAGACAGTCCTAACCCTTCCCATTGGCAACCTGCTTATCACAGACTAAGCTGTCCCACCTTGTTTAAGGATACCCCAGGTAAGTACAAAAACATCTGATGATTTCTTTGGAACTGCCGTTCTCTTTCCCTACTGAGATATTGATTTCAGTTCTTCCTAGCATCAGTTTATGTAGAGAGGTGGTGGTAAGGGGCAGTGTGTCAATAATTCCCTTACCCTTTATAGCTCTGAAACATGCTTTGATGTGGAATATATCAAACAGAGGTTAAGTAGAACTAAAGACAAGGTATCCATTTCCAGCACCCCCTCTTCCCATCCACATCCACTGGCAAGACTCCAAGTCAAGCTAATGACCCATCAATCATAAAATTGCCTATTTGGGTTTGTGGGCAGATACAGTGTTCTCTTCTTAAAACTTTTTTAATTGAATTTGTTTTATTTATTTGCATTCCTATAGGAACTTACTGCGCCCAAGTGTTTGGGTGGGTTACAATAACCTCACTAATGCAGCAAAGTTAAAATTCATTCAAAACAACAAGAACAACAACCCCACAAATAATAGTGCCTGAAAGGGAAAAGCAAGCTTTCTCTTCATCCATGGGCTAGCATAAATCCGATGGGGCTACGCACATCTCAAAGGGGCCATGCAGCTGTCATAGAGAAGTCATCTGCACATGCCTCCACACTTTGATTGCTAACAGTGAGGGCAGAACTTGATGGACAGGCAGGTCTATATGGAAGGAGATGCTCCTTTAGATATCTGTGGCCAAATTATTTAGGATTTTGTAAGTCAGTGTCAGAGCATTGGAGCAGATTGGCAAACAGTACAGGTCCTTTAAGACCTTCATGACATTCAGCCAGAAATACTAGTCAGCAGCCGTGCTACTACATTCTGCACCAGCTTGTAGGTTAAAAGCCATTTTCAAGGGCAGCACCTTATTGGGCTGTAGCTGGCAAATAAACCTAAGTTGGAAGTAGCTGTACCTTGCCACCATTGCCACATGAGCTTCCAGGCAGGCCTGAGCTATGGAATTTCATTCCCAGTCTTTGGAATTTGGGTCAGGTTGGGCTGCCCACAATGCAGACAGCCCTTGGAGTGGGTTACATGGTTAGCCCACAGCATGCAGAAATATCGATGGGCTCATTGTTGTCACTGGAAGCTCATCTGGCAGTTTTGGACTTGAAATTCTTGAACCAGTGCTTGTGTCTCATCTCGATTTTGCTGCAATTGATTGATGTGCCTAGATCCCATTATTGCCAAACAAGACACAAACACCTGAACTTCCTCTCCAAAATCTGATGAAATTGAGAGATATTGTTGGGTATCATCTGTATACAATAAATGGACAGCACTCCACTTTATATCTCCTTAAATGTTTTACCAGTGTCTTCAGATATCTATTTAAGAACATGGGGATAAGATCAACCTCTTAAGAACATCACATACAGTATATTCTGGTGTATAAGACTACTTTTACCCAGGAAAATCTTCTCAAAAGTCGGGTGTCATCTTATACGCCGGGTGTCATCTTCTTAAACAGCAAGTATATCCCAAACTCTATATTTTAACTGGAAAAGTTGGGATTCGTCTTATACACCCAGTCATCTTATATGCCGGAATATATGGGTAATTGTAACCAGACAGCCAAGTAAAAAAAAAACCTATGACAATTATCTGGTATTGTCCTCAGACACTGAAGCAGAACCACTGTATAGTGCCACTGCCACCACCAATATTCAGTCCTCAAAGTCTCCACAGAAGGATATCATGAGTGCAAAACCACACTATTTTGGCTGTCTTTGAGCAAGGTCTGTCCTTCCAGTTTGGTAATTTTATCATTAATAATAATTACTACTATTTTCACTTGGATCAGATGATCTGAAGCTCCAGGAACAGATTTGACTACACTATTGCCTGCTGGGAAAACAGCAAGAGTCATGGGGCAATTCTGCACTGACCAGTTTACTGGAGCAGCAAATCTACCAGGAGCCTCCTTTCTCCATGCTGGTGTAGTCTAAGAGAGGTCCTAAGTATGGGTTCCCTTAGACCAGACCAATTTGTGGAAGTGAGGCTACTAGTACCGGCCCTCTTTTGTTCCTCAGCTCTGAAGATAGACCAGAATGGAATGGCCACCACGGATGCCACCATCAGCGCCCTTTGCAATACTCCAACCCATTCTTTGCCAAATCAGCCAGGACCAGTCTCTGCTGCACATCCCAGGGTATGCAGTGCAGAAACTGCCAAACTTCATACATTCACGTCTCTTTCCCAGCTATTGTCTGCCTACTTGTTCCCAATGCTTTCACTCCCTGCTGGCATTCTCATCATCTGTTTAGCCTTTGCTACCATATGCCAAATACTTGACCACCTTGGTGCTATAAATAACAATAAATAATTCAATGAGAAGTTAAGTGAGCCTAGCTTTTATTTATACATTTCCACTTTCCATTTCTTTTGTGCTTGCTTTTATATTTTCTTGATGTAAAACCTTTGGGTTTCTAACCTATAAAAACCACATAGTAAGCATGACATTGTATTTATGAGTTTTATCACACTGATGTATCTGAGTTTTGCTATAACTCAGTGCCATATAGATATGAAAACTGTGAAAAGTTAGGCTTTCTCTCTCATTTTCATTCTCTTTCCAGCTGTTCTTTAATACTCCATTTACTTTTAAACAATTTTAATTTTTAAAAATAGCCCTTTGAAGGCCAGAATACTGATTTCTACTGTTTCAGCACATCAGAACCTCTGATCTGTATGCAGTAATTCTTTGTAATACTTGTATCAAGGCCTTTACAAGTACAGATATAAACTTGCTTTGAGAATAGTGGAGAAACAACATCACTATTATACTGATGAAAAGGAGTGTTAACATAAGTGCACTTGTATATAGGATTCTATATGATTCTCTATACGCACCATATACATAGTTGCAGTCCTTTCCCCCCTTTAGGGGGGGAAACTCCAATTCTTTGAAGTTTATTTCAATCTCAAAGTTACCAACCTGCTCTGAAATTGATCAGATAGGCTGCAACACCTGCCTTCCTTTGACCTAGCTTGTAAAGTTAAACTCAAAGCACTCCGTTTTAGGGAGGGGCTGCTATGTTATCCCCATCTCTCTGAAGCTTCTAGTAGGTGGATTTCACTAATCCTCACTTCAGGCATCAAAGGTCAAGGATATTCTTGACTCCCTTTGGTCCTAATTTAATTCTGTAAGTCTTTATTCTGAAACATTCTTACACACAAGCAAGTTCCATTGAGGCCTATGAAAGTAATTATGAGTGAGATTAACTTAATTATCTGCAAGAGGTACATTTTTATTTCTGTTGGCTAAGAGGAAGGAGAATTTGTGATGCAAAATATTGAGTAAAACAGATGGTTTTCTTTGGTTCATTTTTACTCACCTTCCCCCCACCCAAAAAAAAACCCTTCTCTCTTTATACAGTGTAATACTCCCCATAGTCTCCTTAAAGCTTGTTCATGGTAACAGTCTAAACTTTGATCTTGGTAACCACCAATCTCAAGAGGATCTGAGGAATCTGAGAAACAATAATAAAGAATGCATCCTCCATGTTTGTGTGCTGTTACACATTTGTCCTTTTTTATATATTTCTCTTCTTTACAACATGCTTGTCCTTCCCAGGGGATTGCGTCTCTTAAGGTTTCTTGTAACAATTTCTCCTCCATAATTCTTTCATGTAACAAAGTATGTGGATGAATACACATGGAAAAATACACATGTTGTGTTGAAAAACTAACCTGGATTTCTCAAGAAAACAGCTGTGTGTTGGAGCCAGTGAGATTCTATAATTCTTGCTCTTTCTTCCCCTTAGTTCAATATACCAATGGAGATAAGGGAAAAAATCTTGGGGAAATATTGTGCTATGGAGTATGTCCTATTGGCCATTAGAATTTCAATGATGTACCGTTTCATTGTCATAGGCTTCATCCAGAGAGGAGGACTACTCCACATGGACTGCAAAGCAGCTGTCAAAATGCTAGACAGATTTTACAATGCTTTGCAAAAGTTTTTTTAAAAAACAGCACATCAGTAGTGGCTGCTGAGCTTCCCTTGACTCAGCATTTTGTGGGTGTTTGTAAGAGATCTTGCAATATCTCATGAGAGTGCATCAGACCTTTAGGAGGGAGGGGCTGAAAATATGGTCAGAAGAGCCCTCCCTGTTGCTTTGTAGGATTAGGAGAACATGGGGACCTTCTGTTCTCCCCATGAAGCTTCTTTGCTTCACAGAAAAGGTAAGTTTTGCATTCTTAATTTACGTCCGGAGTTTTATCTCATTTTCTGCTCTAAAGTCTATTTTACAGCTGAAAGATATAAATTATATAAATGAAAAATAAATATTGATTTCCTGTCTGATATCATGTAATACTTTCCATGATTTCTAATATTGCTCAATAATGGTCAGAATGCTAAATTAAACAATATTGGAGACAATGGGTCTCTTTGTTTTATCACCCTCTTGAGTCCACAAGAATCTGTAAGACTATTATTAATTCTTAATTTTGGTATATTAGATTCATAGATCTTTCATGTGATTCAGGAATGTGTTACAGTGGTTCCACTCATATCTATGGAAACAGAGCTGTTCTGGGTCTATGCCTCTGTGACCTGGTAGCTAAACTGTGGGATGCCAGGGTGCTGTTCTCTAACCAGTGCTATTCAACAGCTACAAGAAGCTATTGAGCATGGTCATCAGCATTTTTGGCATATGATGTCAGCCTAAGGTTGATAACAATCAGCTTTATTTCTCCATAAGAGCTGCTTCAGCACTTTCAATGTCTATAGGAATACCAGGTTCTGCTCAACTTTGTCCAGTTCATGGTAGCTTCTGGGTTGCCTCAAATGTTTCTACTGAGAATAAAAATCCTGGGGGCAAGTAAAGGCTGAGGTAAAAGTTGGAGAATTGAGGGCAACTTATGCAGAGTTGAAGAGTGGGTCCCCTTCAAATTCACTGAGTTTCCCACACAATTCTAGAGGCTACTGTTCTACACTTTAACCTTACACCATACTATAGGACAATTAGCTAATATGTATAGCTTGTCTAATTCATATTGGTGGCGTATTGGTTGTCCTGTAAAAGGGATATGTGTTCATTTATCATGGGAATGTGATAAGGTTAAGGAGTTTTGGAGTATGATAGCGGAAGAAATTGGTAATATATTACAGAGATGTGTTTCTTTAACACTAGAAATGTGTATGGTACATTTTATAAAGATTGTAAAGTTAATGAAGAGGAGAAATTCATACTGGAACAAGTTATTCTGAGAGCACAAGTAGTGATTGCATATGGGTGGAAAGATCATCTGAAATGGATGAACAGAATTGGCCTAATTGTATATTAGATCAATTTATATTTCAAATATTAACTGACATTAAAGATACCTATAAAGTGCAGGAAAAAGAGAAAAGAGAGATGGATGAAATACAGACATATTTGAAGATGAAAGAGAAGTTACATAGAACCTTGCAGTTGTGAATATACTGAGATACTACAGTCCTGCTGGAAGGGGAGGCAAGAAAGCCAGAAAAGGGTAAGGAGTGGAAGAAAATTAATACCTTTGTAATACTCTTATAATGTATATCATGTTTGAAATAAGTATTGGAATGGGATCTGTCAAAATCAATAAATATTGAAGAAATATTTTCTTAAAAATCTTTGGCCTTATACCTAGGATCATTTAGGATTGTAGGAAGAAAGAAATGCAATAGGAGGAAGCAAGGAATACTGAAGCATTGTCCTTGTTGGATACTTGACAAATGTAATTTAAATAACAGAGAAGGTTTGTTATAATATTGGTTGTTGCTGTTCCAACATAGTAGCACTGTAATGTCATTCTATTCACCCTGTCTGGACAAGGTGAGAGGTAGTACAAATTTCAGAGAGCATAAATATTTATTTAAGATACAAACAGCTAGTAGTGGGATGAGAAAGAGAGATCAGAGATGAAAGAGTTGCACTGGCTGCCAATTCGCTACCTAGCCCAATTCAAGGTGTTAACTTTAACTTATAAAGCCCTAAATGACTTGGGCCTCAAATATCTAAAGAAATGCCTTCTTCCATAATAACCTGCCCAAGCCTTAAGATCTGGAGGAGAGGCCCTCCTGGTTGTCCCACCATGTTCAGTAGTAAAAGTGGTGGGTCCCTGGGAGAGGGCCTTCTCATTGATGGCCCCTAGGCTATGGAATAGTCTCCCCCTTGAGATGCATCAGGCTGTCCATGCTTAGGAATACATTTTCTCTTCCCATTTTCAGATACTGTTATTGTTTTAATATATACTGTAATTGTTTTAATATATATATGTTTGATTTTAAATGTTGTTACCCACCCTGAGACCTTTGGGTAGGGATAGAAATGAATGAATTGTCCTTATTTCCACACATTTTTTTGGGGGGGGGGTTAATACTCTATTAACACAGTCAGATAAACAAAGAATGTAAGGAAAGATAAGAGAAAGCAAACTGATGTGCAAAAAAAACATCTTTGAAAAACTAGTGGGATAATGAAAGTGTCTGCTTAAATACTTGGTCAGTAAAAGGGGAGGAGTTCCCAAAAGACCTATGCCATTATCCAACTAAAACCTTAGGACCTGTGATTGATTTCAATGGGAAAGTTAAACATGGCTTTAAATCTCTTCCATTGAAATCAATCAGAAGCCTTAAATGTGCTTAGTGTTAAACTAGATTTATCTTATAAAACAAAATAATATTTTTAAAATACTGTTAAGAGAAATACTGAAAAGAAGAAAGATGTGTTATGAAAATATTCTGAAATTTTCAGCCTCTCCATATCCCCAAAATTGGTACTGATGTCTACATTTTTTAGACTGACCAGAAGAATTCCTCCAATTCATTGGATGGGGAGCAATAAATTGAAGCTGAATTCAGATAAGATGGAAGTGCTACATTCAGAATAAAACATCAGTCACCACGATTTGATTCCAGATGAAGGGGCTCATCTGACAAACATCACTGAAACCTGGGCAGATGCTGAATGCTTTTTCCCCAGGTGAGTTACTCAATGGAGCACTGTTCCTTACGAATGGTGTGGGGAAGATGAATTATTGTGGTCCAAAGGACTTCCTTTTGTATTACCAATTTGCCAATTCACTCTGCCATTGAGTTTGAGAGGTTGCTTTTTATATTGGGTCAGGGAGACAGAATAAGGATGCTGCTGCTATCTAACACCCACCCTGCTAATCAGGAGCCTGCCTCCTAAACTAGCTAAGACTCTGGGCACCTTTGTGGTTCCCTTCCCATTCCATGGACAGGAAAGGTGTGCAACCAACTAACCTTGACTGGTGCCCACACTTGCAAGCACTAGTTGCTAGCAGCCCACCTCTATGCGATCACACACTCACCTGTGTTCAATTGCTGGGCTGCTCCTCTACTGGGCACCTCCATCTTGAGTGCAGTGTCCTTTGCAACTCTGTGTGCTTCAGCACCATTGCTATGATGATGCTGACAATCACAGTTGCATCAGGGGGTCATCGGAGCTATCAGTGTGCTTCCAATGCAGCTCCGATGATCTCCCAGGCAGCAGAGGTGTGAATGCTCACTGGCTGGATGTGACAGGTAAGTTTCTGGTCCCGTTTGGAGACATGTGGACCATGATTTCATGTTCCACCACTAGTGTATGATTCATGAACATCTGGGGAGGCAGGGAACGCTTTCAGGTTGCAAGCAGCTCCTGCAGATGCGAAGGCACCTTCCCAGATGTTCACTAAATTGGCCCAATCTCAGAGATTGTGTTGCCTCCATGACAACCATGGGACTGTCTCAATATGCTATTGTCTTGCACTGCTCTGCTAAAACGTGTGCAGTTTTGGCCACTATATTTCAAAAAGGATAAGATAAGTGTCCACAGGATGATCAAGGTGTTGAAGAACCTTTCCTATAAGGAAAGACTGTAGTGTCTGGAGCTTCTGAATGCAGAAAGAAAATGAATGAAAATAAACCAATAGAGAAGTATAATAATGAATAATGAATAATGAATGGTGCATGTTGGAGACAAGATGAATAAGGAGATGAGGTTTCTTCTTTCCCAAAATATTAAAATTAGGGGACACCAATGAAGCTGAATCCTGAATGAATCAGGACAAACTTCATAATTGTCTGATATGCTACATGATGTTGGCTATCAGCTTGAATGGTTTCAAAAAGAGGTTTGCACCAGCTCATGGAAGTCAGTGCTATAAAGAGCTATTACTGTAATATACACTAACCACATTCAGACAGAGAACTTCCATTCTGCAGCTTCAGAGTTTCAATCAGGACCTCCCTTCTCCCACACTCCCATAGCAATTCAATAGGTCAGCGTTAACTGTGGGTGATTTCACATTGGCCAGTATACCAAACCAGCAAGCATGCTAGGGTCCTACCTTCCACACAGTGGTATGTCTAAGGGAAGCCCAGCATGTGGCAGAAATATTCCAGTAGGCTTGCTGGTCTGGTATACCAGTCAGTGGGGCATCACCTTGTAACAGTTCTGGATTGCCAGTATTGTGAAAGGATGTTATTAACAGTCTTTTTTTTTAAGCGATATTTGATGCTTGTCAGGATCACAGAGAGTACAGGGCTGGGAAGGCTTTTATGAACAAGTGAAAAGTTAGAATAAAAGGAAGCAAAAAAGATTCCAGTTTATGTATGTAACAGCCCCAAATAAGGCTAAGAAAAATGTTTTCTGAAAGTTTTAGGAAGCGTTCTTGCTACTGCGGGAAAATGTATACATATGACTACAACTTACTAAAGGAAACCCTGTATTTCAGGCTTTTCATTTAAAACTTCATGATATATATGGAACAGCAAAGTAACAAAAATATAGATCTGATCATCTGAATGCATGAAACATATATACTGGATGTGTAGTAGCTGGTGCCAAGTATTGATTAGCGTGAATATAATGAATTGTATGATCTATAAGACTATAATCCTGCTATTAATTTGCCTTTCAGGTCATAATCACATACACTCCTGAAAAGCTAAACTAATCACAGTCATCCAATTGAAGTTAAATTATCAAAATTACATACACATTAATGACTTCCAATTACCAATGAATAATAATACTCAGCATTTCATAAATCCCATAAGATCTTCAGTAAAGCTCAGGATCTAAATTTGCTGAGGGACATCAGGTAGAGTTTGGCATACTTCTTTGCTGTAGTTTTATAATGCAATTTTTTTTCATTCACTTGACCACTGAACCCTCCAAACGGATCAGATTATGTCCCCTTTGAAGAACTGATATACCACTCCAAGCTTCATTTTCTAGTCCCAGAAAGAGTTGAGAAAATGAAAAAATTTAAAAACTCAAAGTGCTATATTGGGAAAAAAATAACTTAAATGACTGTTTTGATGCATCATGACTTGAAATGTTTTAGGTGTTTGGCCATAGAAAACCACAGGCAAACATAGCCCTTTCTGCACTCCCCTGTTGATCCAGATGAAAGGGCCTCTGATCTGGATACAGGGTCTCCTGATCTACATAATGATCCAGACCAAGGAGGCTCTACCCTTGTGAATCCCGCTCCTGGACAAGGCAGATCCAGACCCAGTTTAAGAGAACTGCATCTATTGTAGACCTGATATGTCAGGCCTACAAACTGGACTAAGGGTTGTAATCTAGATCATGGAAGTGTGCAATGTGGGTGAGGGGGTGGGACATGGTGGGTGCCACTGAACCCACTCAAAAAACAGGCAAACTCGTTATTTTAATTTTTTTTAAAAAATCTGTAAAAGTCACAGAAATCCTTTACCTTTCTTTAAGTGCATATTGAAATTACCTCCATAAGACCGTCCCTCCATTTTTCCTCCCCTAGGCAAAGATAGAACAGTTCCACCAACAGAACCTGATTTGTTTAAACACAAGCCAGCAAAGGAACCCAGTAGGGATGTGCACAAATGGTTTTTGTTTTGGTTTTTTTTCCATTTGATTCATATCAAATCAAATATAAGAAAATTTGTATTTGTTCAAATAGATCCCCTTCGAATGTGGTAGGATTCTATTCTATATGAATGTATTTGTACAAATTCATATGAATATCCAACATGAAAGCATACGTATCTCATACGAATCCGATACATATCCAATAGGAACGCGTACATATCTGATACGTATCCGATATGTATTCTGTAACATATCCACTCTCAAAGCATCAAATCCACGCTGAATCCATTTTGAAACATGTCAAATTCACTCTGGATCCATTGCAGATGTGACTGGCACAGCCACTTTCCCACCTCCCCATTTCACAAATGTTCTGAAGCTTGGTACGAAAGTTTCCAAACTTTCATATTCGTATGAATGTCAATGTACAAATGTCACAACATTTGATTCGTATATGAATAATGAATGTTACAAATATTCATGCACATCTCTAACATGCATGTTTGAACCTCTATATGCACATGTTTGTTGTAGTGATCAGTACGCATGGCACAGAAACAACTACAATTAGCACACACTAGTTATAGGAATTATCAGCTATGCCTGTAGATACTTGTTACTGTGGGTTTTTTATCACACAGAAGGGGCTACTAGGTCTTTAATTTCACTCCGGGCCAGCAAGAAGCACCCTATAGCACAACTCTGGGATTGCTTGCCTGATTTGCACATACCTTTGGTTATATCCACATGCAGTAAAGGAAAACACATCTCTGGAGATTCTTAGACCATAATCAGATGGCTTTATTATTGTGACCCAAGTGTCATATAACCATATATTCTTCTTGCCCTTGCTGTATGATGGAGATGAAGGTATAGGGACAGGAGACAGTTCTGCACTGGGCCTCTCTGGTCTTCACTAGCAGTTGAATAGCAGGCTCCTGTTCTGGGACACAATCCAGAATAAGGTCCAGTGCATAAATGGCCTGGATTCCACACTCTCAGAATGTCTCAGCAGTGTGTCTTCCTTGCTGTGCCAGACAGGCCATTGTGTGATGCTCTTCACCGGCACAGGTGCTGAAGAACCAACTGAAATGACTGGCTGCTCAAAATGACAAATGGCCACCACTGCAGCCATAAAACATGCTGCGTCACTGTGAATTCTTGGGAGGTGCAACCTGGAGGTACAGCCATGGCTGGTCCATGAGACAGGCTCCATGAGGCCCCTGTCGCTTCAGAAACAGAATATTCATCTACTCCAGCACACACACGATCCTGGCTTTAGAGTCAGTTTAGAGATCATTGGCAAGTGAGATCATACACATACCAATCTGCCTACCCCCTTTTCATAAGCATTCTAGGCTGGAATAAGGTGAGAGATGAGAACATAAGTAGCCTGTGCTACTGTTTCTAAGGCAGTTTTATGCTGCTTTTTTTCTGCCACATGTGAATATCGCCTTAAGATTATTTTAACACTAAGGAAAGACAAAAAAAAAGGCAAGACAAGAGGAATGGTGCTACATAGCATTAACAATTAATATTTATTATCAGTTTCCTGAAGAATTACAAGAATAGATGGGTTTTATTGCAACAGAATTACTATCTTCAGAACTACCAGAGAAACCTAGTCTGCATATTGGTTTGACAACAAACTAGTGTTATTATGAGTGACTGCTGACTGCATGCATCACAGGTATATCCAGGGCCAAGGCACCTTGGTAGGCCTGCCTCACAGACTTCCAGAAAATCCACAGAAGGAAGTTCAGTAATCTTCTAAGCATGTTTTTCTAGCTGTCTGGTGCTGCGGAGATTCAGACACCCAAATAGCCAAGGGGCATGACTACATCCTGTTCAAACTCCACTACATCCTGTTGGAAGTTCACTACATGTATTTGAGGACACAGCCAACGGGGGCTACAAGGAAGAAAAGGCATTTCCTCACTCCTAGGTGATTCTTTAAAAAAGCAAGCAGTACATTTCCTTCAACTGTCTTGCAGCTGTGTGCTCCTTAAGAACTGGCTGCCATCTCTGAAGTGCTGTGCCTTCTAGTCCAAAGATAGCTGTTCAGTATTAGATCTGTGTAGTACACATTCTGGGCCTCCATATCTGCACATTAATAAAGATCACAGAGGCCCCATCCCTGCTCCAGCTGTATCTGCATTAGATGGAAACATACCCAGATTAAAGAAGCCCTTGATCCACACATCTGTTTAATCCCAATTTAAAGACAGGTAACTGCAGACAGGGCCAAAGACTTGCTATCATTTGACTTGAAGCAAGAGGATTTTTTTAAAAAATGTGTGATGTATATATTTTTTCTGAATGAAAATTACATAATTACCCTGTTTCGTTCCATCTGAGGATCCCTAATATTAAATTAGGCCTAAATAACAATAGTACTACATTTATCCTTGTAGCTGCTATTGAAAAATATTAATGCCTACTATAAATGATAAGGTTCCTGAGGGAATACAGTAACAAATTGATCTTAAAGCAACAGAAATATTATCTTCTATATACTATATATTTTAAAGTTACTATCCTCCAAGAACTTCAAATTACCTTAATGACCAACATATGCATATAGCTGATACAGTAAAGCCTTTTTATATATATATACAGGCATGAGTCAATAATTTTTCTTCACAATATAACATACGGGTTCAACAATCTCTGATACTAGTGATTTATGCTTTGGTAATCTCTTGTCTAGATTACAATAGTCTTGTTTACATGGAGCAACCTAATATCTCATCTAACTTACTATAATGTTCTCTAATGAACATCAAGTTAGTAGAAAAGGTAGAGGCACGCTTAACTGCCAGAACCTGCAGGGGACAAAATAGAATATTTGTCATGGCCTACCTTGCTGTCTTTTTTGTTTGTTTGTTTTCAGGCTTCATTCAAAGTTCCAGTGCTCACCTTTAAAGCCCTTCCTGATCTGGGACTAAAAGATTTCATAGAACATTTGTATCT